>CATIUR010000001.1:243527249-244834749 GCA_949592205.1 Helichrysum umbraculigerum | reverse complement strand
CAAATGAGCAGATTTGGTGAGCCGGTCCACGATCACCCAGATGGTATCGTAACCGCTTGATGTTCTCGGGAGTTTAGTGATGAAATCCATAGCGATTTGCTCCCATTTCCACTGAGGGATGTCCGGTTGTTGAAGTAGACCGGATGGTTTCTGATATTCGGCTTTGACTTTAGAACATGTGAGGCACTTGCTGACGTATGTAGCAACCTCAGCTTTCATGTTTGGCCACTAGTATAATCCCTTGATGCCATGATACATCTTGTCGGATCCAGGATGTATAGAGTATTTGGACTTGTGAGCTTCATTCATCACCAAGCCTCGTAAATTACCAAAACTAGGCAACCAGATTCGATTCGCGAAGTATTTAACCCCATTGGGTTTGGTTTTAAATTGTTTCTCCATATTGCGCAAGGCCTCATTCTTCAGGTTTTCGGGTTTCAATGCTTCGAGTTGAGCGGTGAGAATTTGAATGATAATATCATTATAAATGGTCATGCTGAGAGCTCGGACTCGAAGTGGTTTTGTGCGTTCCTTTCGACTTAGGGCATCGGCAACCACATTTGCTTTGCCCGGATGGTATTTGATTTCGCAGTCGTAATCGGTAAGCAACTCGACCCAGCGACGTTGCCTCATGTTGAGATCCTTCTGATCGAATATATGCTGGAGGCTTTTATGATCGGTGAAGATGGTACATTTTGTGCCATACAGATAGTGTCTCCAGATTTTGAGTGCAAACACTACGGCTCCTAGTTCGAGATCATGAGTGGTGTAGTTCTTCTCGTGAACTTTGAATTGTCGGGAGGCGTAGGCAATAACCTTGTCCTGTTGCGTCAACACGCAACCAAGACCTTGGTGTGAGGCATCGCAGTATACCACGAAGACTTCGTTGCCTTCGGGTAATGATAGGATAGGTGCACTGCAAAGCTTTGGTTTCAATAGCTGAAATGCTGACTCCTGCTTATCAGTCCAATCGAACTTCTTTTCCTTCTGAGTCAGTGTCGTGAGAGGTTGGGCTATTTTTGAGAAGTTCTCTATGAAACGTCGATAGTAACCAGCCAGTCCTAAGAATTTGCGTACTTCGGTCGGCGTTGTCGGTGCTTGCCAGCACTTGATAGCCTCAATCTTTGATGGATCTACATGAATTCCCTAACTGTCAATCACATGACCAAGGAATTGAACGGTTTGCATCCAGAACTCATACTTGGAGAACTTAGCATATAACTCTTCGTGTCTAAGAAGTTCTAGATTTGTTTTAAGATGTTGCGCGTGTTCCTGTTCATTGCGCGAGTAAATAAGAATGTCATCGATGAAGACAATGACGAACTTGTCGAGATATGGTTTACACACTCGGTTCATAAGATCCATGAATACAGCCGGTGCGTTTGTCAAACTAAATGGCATTACATGAAATTCGTAATGACCATAGCGAGTTCAAAAGGCAGTTTTCGGAATGTCGATGTCACGAACTCGTAACTAATGGTACCCAGATCGCAGATCGATCTTTGAATAGAAACTTGACCCCTGGAGTTGATCGAACAGATCATCGATACGGGGTAGTGGATAGCGATTTTTGACGGTTAATTTGTTCAACTCTCTGTAGTTGATACACATCCTGAATGAACCGTCCTTCTTTTTCACGAACAGGACCGGAGCTCCCCAAGGTGAAGAACTCGGTCTAATGAATCTTTTGTCCAGAAGTTCCTGCAATTGAGTAGATGACAAATGCCAAAATGTACTATATTGTAGTACTAATTTACCCCGTGTTTGATAGATTTCTAATTCATTTTGTATGAATAAGATACTTATTTCGTTCATATTTGCATTTAGGAGTTCAAATGGAGCTTGGATCGAAAAGGAACAGAAAACGAGCTTATTGTGAAGAAAAGTAGCTAAGAAAGTGAAGATCAACAAAATTGGATTGGATCGAAGTGTAAATGAAGCTCGAATCGGAAAAAGAATGAAAGATGAGCTGAAAATGGGATAAAAGTGTAAAAGCTGAGCTTTCGGCTATGCGTTAGTATTTTGGCCATAACTCCCTCATACGAACTCCGATTGAGGTGATTCAACTTGGAGAATTTAGCTAACAAAGAGGGCTATAACTTTCATTTTGACCAGTTCAACTGAAAATGCATCCATACGGCGGATGGATTGAAAATGGGCTGAAAGAGTACGCGGGCTGGATGTTTATGGGCTTTTACATCCATACACCGGATGGAATAATCCATCCGCCATATGGATCACTTTTTCAGCTATTTAAGTCCGTTTTTAGGGTTTTCAAAAGAGAACTTTTCATATACCTAAACCTACGAACTTCAGTCGACCAGAGGGGGTTTCTCCCCCATTTTGGGAGCAAATCGATGGCGATTTGGAGGTGGAAAAGGCTAGGATCATCCTATTGATTCTACTTCTTTCGGTTTATAAATTGGTTTGCATATCTCTTTCCGATTTCAATTCGAACATCGTCTATGTGTTTTATTTGAGATCTTGAAACTGACTTTGTATAATTGAATGATGAATTAGATTATGTATATTGTTTAGTTTAATAATCTTTGATTATGAATGTTTGAAGGTTATAATTGTGTTTTGAATGAATTGTTAGATTGAAGATTGTTACGTTATTCGTAGAACCTTGTTTATTGGTGATTATTAATTGCTACTTAGCGTGGTCAATAGGATTATTGAGATTGAGTTTCTTTGATACTATTGATTATTGATGGTGATGGACTTAGGTTTATAATCATTGCTAAATATATTGAGTTTGATAGGCTAAGAGCATAGTAATTAACTAATCTAAAATGAATGAGCTAATAAGTAATTATTAGATGGTATTGTTGAGTCATACCACGAGGATTAATCGTAACAAGTCGTGAATACTTAATGCACAATCTAGGGAAAAGCACACAATAGAGCACCATCCTTGTGACATCGGATCGATGTTTAATGTGGAACCCTAGATTGTAAATATTAGTTGGACCCGGAACGTTGGCTAATATACATTTAACTTGGATTCTTTGATTAGTATTTAAGTTAATATGAAAGAAATCACAATCAGACAATCAAAACACATGAACCGGATAATATGAATCTGAGTGTGAAGACTCTAAGCAATTACATGTCTATCTCCAATTGTTTATCTTTTACTCTTTATCTTGTTTTATGTTGTTTGGTTTAGTTAATTAGTTCATATTGAACGTTCGTACGGAACTAAAACATACCCACTATTTTACTGCTTTATTAATAATTCCAATTTAATTGAATGACATTGTTCCTGTGTTCTTGTGTTCCCGTGTTCGACCTGGACTTACCATAGCTATACTATTCCGATCGGGTATTCTTGCCTGGTTGTGTGATAGTAGTGATTGGTATATCCTGTACTTTATAAATAATAAAACTAAACGCTTTCACACGCATCAGTAGACAACTCCTGCAATTCGGATGGGGCTAAGCGATAAGGTGCTCGTGCAACGGGTGCTGCCCCGGGCACGAGGTCAATTGAGAACTCAACTTGTCTCGGTGGCAGAAGACCAGGCAAGTCTTCAGGAAAGACTTCTGGAAATTCTCTAACGATGGGCACATCCTCAAGTCGTTTATCTTCCGACTTTTTCTCCATAACGTATGCGAGGATTGCCTGATAACCCTTTTCTCAAACATTTTCGGGTTTTCATGCAGGAAATGATATTCAATCTCGTCCCACCGATCTCCCCTTGTATGACTAAGGTACTACCGGTGGCGAGAGGAATGCAAACAATTTTATCGTAGCAGACGATTTCAGCGCGGTGCGTGGACAGCCGGTCCATGCCAACAATGATGTCAAAACTTCCGATCTCGACAGGTATAAGGTCGATAGAAAAAAAAAAGCTCGTCGGATGGATTTAAAGTGCAATTAGGTATTACACTATCGGTCTCTACGAGTTTACCATTAGCTAACTCTACCATGTACTTAGTATTTAAAGCAATAGGATTGATGTCAAGCAATGGACTAAACTCATCAGATATAAAGCTCCTATCAGCACCAGTATCAAATAGAACAGAAGCAGTTAGATTGTTGAGAAGGAACGTACCCGAGACCACATTCGGGTCCTGACGGGCTTCCTTGGAATTCAGCACGAAAGCTCTTCCCTTAGCAGTGGTGTTGCCCTTGTTCTTCAGCTTTGGGCACTCATTCCTAAAGTGCCCTGTGTAACAACCGGCAAATTAGGACTAGAATTAGTGCCTAATTCTCTGTTAATACATGTAATTAGTGCCGCGTTAGGCTAATTTATGTATCGGATTATATATTGATAAATATATACAACTTTGCGATTTGACTTAAATCGTACGCAACTTAAATAGAATGAAATTCTATTCGATTAATACGGACGTTGGTGAACAAATGTTTATAAACTAAATAACGCAATTAAGCCCAAAATGTTATTTTATAATAATTAGTAATTATCTCGTATTGCTCGATTAAAATTTACACGATTTGAGAACAAAAATACTTAAATCTAAGCTATATTATATTTCAACTACTACAAATTTAAAGGAATAATTATAAGTAAGTTAATTAATAACTTTCGTATTTTAAAAGAATAATTAACGTCTAAAAATAAATAATTTAACGTAAAACGACGGAGGAAACGAACACCGCACGGAACGAGAGGACGGAGGCAGAAGATGGGAGGTTAAAACCTCCCACCTTCTTTCTTTTTCCCCCATTTTCACTTTTCATTATCTCTCTCTCTCTTTCTTTTTACTTTCAATCATCAAACCACCTTCATCACAAAAATCATCAAATAACACCATCAAACCTCGCCGAATCATACCACTCGTTTGGAGGAAAGTGACCACGACATCACGATCTACATTCCTATCTTTCCGGATTTTCATTTCGGCATTTTGTAAGTTTCCGACAAAACCCGAAACTCTCCGTTTTTACTCATTTTTACGTTTTTATAGTTTATATATGCTTAAAATGTCCAAAAATGGGTTGGGTAAAAGATTTGGACCAAACGGAAGCTTTCCGACCGATTTTCCGGCCACCAACCTCCGATCAGACCGTAACGTCGCAGAGACGCTGGGCTCTCTGCGACGTAGTCAAAAACGTCGCAATACCCTCACGACGTCGCATATAGCGACGTCATCCCCAACGTCGCATTGACCTGCGAACGTCGCACTTAGCGACGCAAACCCTTACGTCGCAGAAATCAACAGCGTCGCATTTAGCGACGCCACGTACAACGTCGCATTAAATTGCGAAAGTCGCACATAGCGACGTCATGCTCAACGTCGCAGTCAGGATCTGCGACGTCGCACCCAACGTCGCACAAACCAGAACCTCAAAAACATAAATTTTTACTAAGTGTCGAGACTCGAAATTTATCACTCGATTTTACCCAAATTCAGATCCCAGATGCGTTTTTCACCAAAGCAATATAGTAGAAATAAAAATTTTCCAAGCTGACCTGGCAGCTCGACCCCAGCCAGGGGCTCTGCCCCTTGGACCCCACCAGGGGCTGCCGCCCCTTGGACCCCGCTACCAGGGGCGCTGCCCCCGGACCCCCGTGTTTAGATGTCGTAAATACTTTTCACACTAAGTGTCGAACACTTACAAATAACGAAACCTGATTCAACGATACATATAATGATAACACTTTGAATCCTTATTACAAACCGTCACCAACGGGCCATACTTGTTTTCAAACTACAAACGGATTACTAAACAAACACTTGGACATAACGAGTTGTGTAGACAACTAGACTAGATGGTCTTGCGAGACATCTACTTACTTGACTTTATATGTTTAGGCATTTAAAGGTTACGGGTTCGGAGAACCTACTCACTACTTACTGAATTCCACCGCTTACTTCTCGACTCAGGTGAGTCTTACGGCCCCACTTTTAATGTTTTATCTTATTGGGGGAGATACATGCTACTTATTTTTCCTGAACACAAGTACTAAACTGATTTCTATACCAAACGGAATTGCATGAGTTAATTACTAATTACTGAAGTCTCTCCATCATATATCGTTAGTTATGGACTTAAGCGCGAACAGTAGTTAATGGATCCATTAGGGAAATGACCCTCCCTGCCCGGGGTAGTAGCGCTACCACGTACTGATTTACACGTAGAAACGGGTGACTATTATTTCGTTACTTATGCTTGCTCAATTTCGAGCATGTCACGGGAGCAACTGATTATTTACGGGTTAAGCTTCGATTATGAGCCTCATGGCAACGGTATAACTTGATTACTTTACTTTTGCGAGATTTGCAAATACTTGATATACGCCTACGGGCACTACTGATGAAATCTTGTGTTCAAACTGATTATTTACTGATAAACCTGTGAGATTCACCAACCTTTTGGTTGACCCTTTTTAGCGTGTATTCTCAGGTACACTTACGGAGTAGGATCACTCCAGGATTACTAGCTAGAGTCGCATGATTTCCAAACTGCATTTAACGGAGATTCTTTGGCATTATCTCTTGTAACTATGGTTATGTAATAGAATCTCCCGCCACATACGCGGACTCTAGGCTTACATATTTTTGTAAAGAAAACTATATGTTTTCAAACGATTTAATTATGAAA
Organism: Helichrysum umbraculigerum; assembly: GCA_949592205.1. Classification (NCBI taxonomy): domain Eukaryota; kingdom Viridiplantae; phylum Streptophyta; class Magnoliopsida; order Asterales; family Asteraceae; genus Helichrysum; species Helichrysum umbraculigerum. Next base: position 244,828,172 of record CATIUR010000001.1, on the reverse strand, counting down.
TGTAATTATTTTACAAAACGTCTCATTTAGAGGTCGTTTGCTGTATATCTTGTGCTTTGTATATTGATTAGTAACACCCAAGTATGACCTGGCAGCATACGCGGACTCTAGGCTTTGTATATTGCTTTGTATATTAATAGAATCTCCCGCCACATACGCGGACTCTAGGCTTACATATTTTTGTAAAGAAAACTATATGTTTTCAAACGATTTAATTATGAAATGTAATTATTTTACAAAACGTCTCATTTAGAGGTCGTTTGCTGTATATCTTTTCGTTTGCTGTAATTATTTTACAAAACGTCTCATTTAGAGGTCGTTTGCTGTATATATCTGCTGTATATCTTGTGCTTTGTATATATAGGCATGATTGGTTCAGGAATTACATCATACGACTTTAATTTAACATAGCCTGATCAACTATGTACAATTAAGGAAAGATGATGTGAGGTCTGAAATGGTTATGTCGAACAGGAATGCGTTAGTTGACTCTGACCATGAGAGGACCGGACCATTACTTGATACGTGCTAGACTTTAGGCTGGATATTATATGCCTATATATATTAGCCTCGTCTTACTTACACTCTGCCACAGGAATGGTGTTTGTCCCTTACTTTGGATCTAGAACGAACCGAGTCACTCTAATTGCTAACGGAAATAACAATTAGATCACGAATAATCACACGAACAATCAATACGCAATCAATATCAAACGAACGTAATATTATTGCTTATAGTCGATCAGATTACAGAGAATTTCGACAAATTGCGTTTAGGGTTTCGTCAACCCTAAAACAGAAAACGTAAAACGTTTTTATACAAAGTTTGGCACCTGCGACGTCGCACGCTACGTCGCAGGCCCAATCCCATGCGACGTCTGCTACGTCGCAGGCCCAATACCTGACGTCGCACCTGCGACGTAGTGCGCTACGTCGCAGGAGTCAGAAATGCTAATCTAAATACAAACTACGAGCTAGACCAACTGACAGACACTAAACATGTACTAACAAACTCCCCCGTGTCTTCAGCTTGGTCTTCAAAAATCTTCATTAAACCCAGCCCGCAGGAAACTGGCCGTCGGCATGAATTCCATTAGCTACGCAAACAGTAACAACATTGTAAAACTGTTGTGCTAAACGTCTGTTGAATTCATTCTTCTGACCAACTCGAATCCGATTATCATAGAGTTTTCTTAAATCTTTTTCATGAAAATTAATTAAACTCATCGGATCATACAGCCTAAACGTTGCTTGTCTCAGATTCCATATACCTCCAACTTCTGGCCACGGTTCAGAATCTGGAACGAAAGTAATAACCGCTTCGCCAGTCTGTGGATCAAGTTCCCATTTCACAAGTCTTCTCAGAAAATAATAAGGAACTGATTCCAGAGGTATCTCAGTCAAACATTTAGCCGGCGAATAGTGAACTTTAACCAAAGGCTTCCTGGTGACTGGATCAATCTTTTTCTTCCATGTATACCGAGTTCCCAACGTCGGCTTCAATTTCGAATAAGTCTTCGATAATACTTCCCGACGTAGACATCTTTGAATGAACTCAGCATAATCATTCTCGAAAGGATTAATCAATTTAAGCTGAGCTAATCGATTAATCTCTCCTTTTGGCAACGTGCTCAATCTATCAAAACGCATTCTAAAATACTGAACTCCATCTTCTCTCTTGATCATAAACAAATTCCTCTGACACTTCCAGCTCTTAATAACACCGGTATAATTCCGACTAACCCGGTACACTTGACATTTCACTGGAATAGGAACTGGATTTCGTCCCTTAGGCCACCATTTCTTGTTTCTCTCTCTCTTTTCTTCAGCAGTTAATTTCTTTGCCGCTGAGTCCGGTGCCTGTGTCTCTGAAGCTGGAGTTGTAGCAGAACTTGATTCTCCATGTTGAGCTTTATCAGGACTCTCGTCTTCACTTGAATCAGATTCAATAATTGGTGCATCATCATAAGTTTCCCCAGATTTTGCATCATCATACGTTTCATCTGCATCCAACTGTTCCTCTTCAATCGAGACATCCTCGTTCATCTCAAACACATTTTCTGTTTCTTCCTCAGAGCCAACTCCACTGGCCATCCTCTGAATAAATGATAAGTCAGCGAATGAGTAATCAACTGCCAGCGGTCTTGGTTGACCTGGAATATCATCAACAGAGAAATAATCCAAAAGAGAAATATTTTCATTAATATTTTCAATTACAGGGTTGGGATTTACAGACGCAGGTTCACTTGACTCTAAAGTGGGTATCCCAGACCCAGACTCCCCCGAGGCAAGTAACCTGCCTTCCAAAACGTTAACCCTATTCTTCGTTTCCTCAAGCTCTTTAGATTGAACCTCGATCAAAGCAGCTTGTTCAGCAATCTTCTCATCCTGAGCCTCCAGCTTTTGCTTCATCAGCTGCATATCTTCCATTATCTTTTGCATGAAAGCTGGAGTCGGTTGAATCTCAAAAGTATCCTGCTGCTGTGGATTGACTGGAGCGCGTGTAGACGAAGAACGACGAACACGACGTCTCGGTTGATAAGTCTCATCAGCAGGATCATCACCATCGCGTGTACGTTTTCCCGTATCTCGTGGAGGCACATACTTGCGTCCTTGTCTGATCCGACGCTGAATTCGCAGAAATCTGAATGAATCTGAAAGCCTGATACGTTCCATCTCAGAGGGATGCGGAACAGTACCATCAGAATGCTCAGGCGTCGGACCCCCATCCTGAGGACCTGCATTAGCCGGTTCTTCAGAATCAGAACTCTCGACCGTATCATGCGATGCTGGATTGTCCGAATCCACATGCCCGAACTGCTCAATGTTCTCCAAAAGAGCATCCACGTTCTCCCCCGCAGCTTGAGCAGGAATGTTCTCCCCCGCAGCTTGAACTGGAATGTTCACAAACGGTTGCTGCGGTTGCTGAGGTGCTAGAACATCCATATACTGAGGATCTGGGGGCGGAACATAATTTTCATCAATAATAGCACCGAATAAGGGAACATCCGTTGCTGCCGCAACCCCTTTCTCAAAACTTGCACAAATAGTGAAAATCCGACTCATCATCGGTGAAATCTTTAATAGCTGATCGGGATCACCCTGTGCCTGAAGATCTGGATGATGACGATTAATGTGCAACTGAACAAAACGTGGATATAAAATCCATTTCTGATCCCCAGCGTTCGCATTATCAACCATAGCCTTGAAGATAAATCCTGAGAAGTTGAACGGCTTGTTGTATACCAATGCTAACATAGCAGAAGCCAGACTTCGGCTCATACCATCCGTTCCACCTTTCCTATTCCCCAAACAAACGATAATCACGTGCATCAGATATCTCCAAACACGCGTGAGATTCGCTTTCCTGTACTGATCAGAGGGAATTCCTGGATATCCTATTCGTTGCATAGCTCCAGTAACAAAAATATGATCAAAACCGATAGGCATATCCGGCTGATCGTTGAGCTGTAAAAGTTCCCGAATGCTCTGTTCTGTAATAATGATCTCCGTACCCAGAACGGTAGAGACCAATCGTCTAACTTCGTTTTCAGTAACGACAGTTGCGTTCCTCCAAAATGGGTTGATCAGATTTCCAAAAACCACCGTGGTATCGGAAATGGCGTGAGATACCCTAGAACGTCTCAAAAATGCAATCATCTGACGATACGGTGCAGCTTTATCAGAAGTGTCAACCAGATAAGCAGCCGTATTGTGACGAGCTTCAAAAGTCAAAGCCATATCTGCAAAAACAGAAACAGATTGCAACTCGAAAAGGGTTAGCAAAAATTTTACATTTTTTGGAAAAACCTTTATCAAAATTCCTGGAACTAGCGACGTAGCACCGTACGTCGCATAACACAGAGCGACGTAGAACTGTACGTCGCCTAAAATCAAAATAAATTGAAAAGCGACGTAAGCCCGTACGTCGCATAAAAGTCGAGCGACGTAAAGGGGGACGTCGCATTTTGCAATTTATTGTGAATTTAATCACATTAATTAAAATAGCGACGTAGAGTGCTACGTCGCATCGGACGTCGCATAAAAGGCGATGTAGGGAAGGGCGACGTAGGAATTAATTAATTGCGAATTAGAGCGACGTAGGCGACTACGTCGCATCGTACGTCGCACTAACGAACATTCATCCCCAACCCAGAAAACCTAATTGTCGAATTTAGGGGTTTTCAAAATTGATCACACAATAAGGTGCGCCCTACGATGGTGATGGCGAAAACATAAGTTATAACCATTTTAACACCCAATTGACCATCGAATTCAAACCAAAACCAAAACCCTATTAACCCGTAACACATATATAGCGATTAAACATAAAATACATGGTGAAAACAGGTAAATATGGTACCTAAGTGTGCGGAATAACGAGTATATGAAAACTACGTGAGTGAATCGGAACGAAAACAGCTACAAATCACGAAAAAAACTCGAAGAATTGCTACGTCGCAAATCGCCGGTTGGTACGTCGCAGGCTACGTCGCACTTGAATAGTGAATACTGTGACGAGTTACGTCGCAGTGGATACTATTTAAAGTCTAACCCTATGTGCGACGTAGGCTGGGACGTCGCAGGCGACGTAGAGCCGGACGTCGCATAAAACAGTTGTGATCCAATTTCGAAATTTACAAACCGTTTACTCGTTATTTTAGCAAATAATTTCCAAATAACTCGTGACTTGGGAAAATAACATAGAATAAAAATAAAATAAAATAAAATAACTAAACTAAAAAATCTTTTTGGTATATTCTTTAATTTTACAGAAAATAGAAATAACTAACACTCTATTTTTGGTGACGGAGTTGTTTTGTCTGCTTAAGACTTATGTCATACATCATATAACATTTTTCACAAAGTAATAGACAAGTTTTATCATTACTTCTTACTCACTCACAAACCGGTGTGTAGCATGCCTACCAATACATCGTATGATGAATATAATTTAGATAAAAACTGTTTTAAGTGTGTCAGATAAACCTACTGACACATCCAAGATAAACCTTAAAATTCCATTTTGTGCATGTCACCCGATGTACTATCATATCCCAAGTTGTTTACAGACACAACTTCAACGTCTATTTTAAAAATGTAGCAACCTTGCGTTTTCTTTAATACTAAAGAGCATAAAGAGTGGCTGTTGCGATTTTTTTTTTTTTTTTTTTTTTTTTTTTTTAATTGAATTTAAAAATCTAAAAAAAAATCCAAGTCACAAATCATTTCTTTGACTGAAAGAACCTTAAACCTATTAGATTGACCAGTTCAATGAAACGTGATCGCAAAAAGGCTTTTGTGAAAAGGTCCGCACACTGCTTAAGGGTCTCTATATGTACGACATCTATAAGGTGTTTCTCAAAGCAATCCCGTATAAAGTGGAACCTAAGTTCAATATGTTTGGTCTTAGAGTGCTGTACGGGATTGTGAGTTATAGATATAGCAGCTGTATTATCTATATAAATAGGAGTCATAGAGAGATTGAACCCGTAATCACGCAGCTGATGCTGAATCCAGAGAACTTGAGAACAGCAACTTGCAGCAGCAACATACTCAGCTTCAGCTGTGGAAATAGCAACCGCAGTCTGCTTTTTGCACTGCCAAGAAACTAAGCGCGATCCAAGGAACTGACATCCTCCAGTAGTTGACTTCATATCTATCTTGCAGCCACCAAGATCCGAATCCGAATAGGCAGTTAACTCGAAGTTTTTCTCGTTTGAATACCATAGACCCAGAGATGGCCTAAAAGCGAGATATCCAAAAATGCGTTTTACTGCCTTCATATGAGACACCTTCGGATTTGCTTGAAATCGTGAGCAGAGAGAAACAGCAAACACGATATCTGGTCTTGAGGCAGTCAGGTACATGAGAGAGCCTATCATTGATCGATAGTCTTTCTCCTTGCAGTCTTCATCGTCCTCATTAGGTCCAAGATTGTGTCTTGCTTCAATTGGAGTGCCATAGTGTTTACAGTTGAGCAATTCATACCTTTTTAACATGTCAATGACATATTTTGACTGATGGATATAAATTCCATTGTCAGATTGCTCAACCTGTAGTCCCAGAAAGAACGTGAGTTCCCCCATAGCACTCATTTCAAACTCAGATTTCATCAATCTTTCAAAATCCTTGCACAACTGATCATTAGTTGATCCAAAGATTATGTCGTCCACATAGACCTGCACAAGTAACAAATCCGCTCCTTCCCTTTTGATGAAAAGCGTGCTATCAATCTGTCCTCTATCAAAACCATTCTTCAGTAAGTACGTGGCAAGTCGCTCATACCAAAGTCGAGGAGATTGATGAAGACCATACAAAGCTTTCTTCAGCTTGCAAACATGATTAGGATGCTTTGGGTCTTCAAAACCGGGAGGCTGACACACATAGATCACTGCGTCAACATCTCCATATAGAAAAGCACACTTCACGTCAAGTTGATACACTCGGAATCCTTTGAAAGAAGCATAAGCTAGAAAGATCCGAATTGATTCCAAACGAGCAACAGGAGCGAAAACTTCATCATAGTCAATACCCTCTAGTTGACTATATCCTTGAACTACCAGACGGGCTTTGTTTCGAATAACAACCCCACGATCATCCATTTTGTTACGGAAAACCCAACGAGTACCCGTCAAGTGAGCACCCTTGGGTAGAGGAACAATTTCCCAAACATTCATCTTGTTTATTTGCTGTAGTTCCTCCTGCATAGCCTCGACCCAAGATGGATCCTTTAAGGCTTGATCAACCTTTTTAGGTTCAATTTGAGACAAATGACATGAATCAATATGAGCAATAAGTCCCAAAAGCTGCTGAGCTGAAGTCTGCTTTGTTTGCTGTCGTGTTTGAACAGATGCATGAGGATCACCAATGATATTATCAATGGGGTGATCCTTATGTATACGTGTTTCTGGTATGGCACCTGGCACAAGATCCACACCCAAATTGTTCAAATCTCCCTCAGTTTCAGGAGTAGCAGCAGACTCAGGAATGACTATCTCTTCTTCTTCTCCTTCATCTTCATGAGAAAATAAGTGAGAGTAGTTCATTGTTTCTTCCACTTCATCTTCTTCTTGAGGTTCCTCTAAAGGAGGCATATTTGGATCATAAGGAAGCTCCTTTGTATAGTTATAAACTGTTTTAGAAGGAGCTACCGAAGATGGTGGAGTAGGAGATGGTGTTGATGGTGGTGATTTGGTAGTTGTTTTCGGTTGTGTGGGTGTTGGTGAAGGAGTAGGTGTAGGTTGTGGAGGTGTAGGATTAGTCGGTGGAGGTGCGGGTGTTGCATTAGGAGATGGGTCGGATGGTTTATTAGTAACGGGTGTATCTTGAGAAATATCAAGCTCATGCAGTATAGAAACCAACTCTTCCGTTTCATCTTCTTCCGGAATATTGAAAGAGTTGAAGAGGTTTCCATAGTTGAAAAACCAATCCGGACCCGTTCCTTGAGGAGGTTCCGTATACCTTAAACACTTTACTTCAAAATGCTCTTCGATCTGATTCGTTGATTTGTTGAAGACTCTTTTGTTCGGAGAGTTAACTGCATATCCAAGAAAAATCCCTTCAACAGCTTTATCACCAAACTTAGAGACCTTATCTTTTGTAATCATGATCAGGCATGGACACCCAAATGGTTCTAGGAACTGTAGATTTGGCTTACGGTTATTAAAAAGTTCATAGCACGTTTTGTTCCTTTTCTTAACCGTGAGTACTCTGTTGAGAACATAACAGGCAGTATTAACTGCCTCAGCCCAGAATATGATTGGTAACTTGGAGTCAGCTAACATAGTCCGAGCTGTCTCGATAATTGTCCTATTCTTCCTTTCTGCGACTCCATTCTGTTGCGGAGTCCTCGGAGCACTAAATTGATGCTCAATACCTCTTGTAGCACAAAACAATTCGAGAGTTGAGTTCTTGAACTCAGTTCCATTGTCACTCCGTATCCTTTTCATCTTCAAGTTGCTCAGATTTGCCAACTTGTCCAACAAATACACCAGTATCTCAGGAGTTTCCCCTTTCGTGGTCAAAAAGTAAACCCACGAAAACCTTGAGTAGTCATCAGTAACTACCAAGCAGTAAGACCGACCACCAATGCTCTTTGTAGAAACTGGACCGAAAAGATCCATATGCAGTAGTTCCAATGGAGCATTTATGGAATTCACCTGCTTAGACTTATGGGACTTCTTACGTAACTTTCCTTTTTGGCAGGAGATACAGTCATCCGTTAGAGCAAATGACTGTTTTGGAACTCCTAGCACTAGGTCATTTTTAGTCAAGAAATTCATTTTTCGGAAATGAATGTGTCCCATTCGTCTGTGCCAAAGCAGTGAATCCTTTTCAGAAGCCTTAGACAAGAGACACGTATACTCGTTCGATGTCTCAACAGTTCTCATATTCAAAATGTAGGTGTCATCCTTTCTTGGTGCTCTCAGTAACACCCATTCTTCCGGAATGACATACCCAGGCTTCAGTATCACACACTCAGTCTTTGTGAACGCAGTTGTATAATCCTTATCACAGACCTGTGAAACACTTAGCAAGTTGTGCGTAAGCTGTTCCACATAGTTCACATTTTCAAAACTAACATTGCCGTTAGTTAACGTTCCTCTTCCAGAAATAGTTCCCCCAGAATCTCCAGCAAAGGCAACATAACCTCCTGCATGTGGTTTAATATCCACAAGAAGAGATACATCGCCCGTCATATGTCGCGAGCAGCCGCTATCCAAATACCATTCGCTATCTTTAACGCGTTCTGACTGCTGCAACACACAAACAAAGGAGATTAGTGAGAAACGGTGACCCAAGCCTTTACAGACTTAGGTCGACCGTGGGCATCAACAATAATCACGTCAGATAGGATTTTATCTTTAAACAAATTAGAATTTTTATCTGATGTGTTATTGTTGACGACTAAAGAGTCAACATCAGACTCTTTACGTTTCCAAACTTTTGAAGATTCGGAAATGGTAATAGAAGTAATGTTGGGCTTTTGAATTGGCAAAGGTTTTTGCTCAACATTACTTGGTTTCGAAACAGGCTTGGGAGAGTTTGAGTAATGCCTAGGTGGAGATTTAGAAAAAGAGTTTCTATAAACAGATGTCCTAGGCATCTCTCTCCCATATCGCTGATTTGACAGCTTTGGACATTCACGGATTAAATGTCCTTGTTTCTTGCAGTAGAAACAAGAACGAGTCTCAATTAACGGTTGAGGCTGAGGAATTACCACAGGATGTTGAGAAACATTTCTAGAACATGAGCATTGAGTACACGTCTTAGAAGATGTTTGTTTTGGATGAGAGGTTGAAGTTGAAGGTTTATCATACGAAACATTTTCATTTACTGATTTTCTTTGCAAAATCTTTACAGGTGACTGTAAAGTTTGTTGTTTCGAGTTTAAAACCTTTGCTTTTCCTTTATTTGGTTGAACCTTAATTTCAGGTTCAACCTTTGAAATCACTTTTTCAGGTTTAAATGCAACCTTCTTAACCTCTGGATACTCCTGATCCGTAATGTCCTCAATCTCAACAATCTCCTCAACACTAACAGGAGATTCATTCTTTACTTCAACATTCTCCTTAACACTAACCGGAGATTCATGCACAGACTTAACAAACTTTGGCAAGGGGTACTCTGGCCGCATGGTTTTCTCCTTTGCCGGTTTGTTATGGTTGGTCTCTTTAGCATCTTTAGCTTTTAAACCATAGAGCTTGGACCAGTCAACTGGAATCTCTTCAAAGCCTTCCTTAACAGGCAGGGGACAACAAGTAGTAGGAGGAGGAACTGAGTTGTATCCCAATCCCTCATTCTTTTTCCCTTTAGTACCATGCTTGCTAAGGATTTCATTGAAGACAACTGTTGAGGAATTTGAACCTAAGATTTTACTCTTATAATTCTCATACTCAGCTTTTAAATCTGTAAGTTCTTTATTTAAAAGTTCAATTTCAACAAGATAGCTTTTAATGGCATCTTCTTGACTAAAAACCTTAGATTTATATTTCTGAGTATCTAACCGATGAGCCTCAAGATGATTTTCATAAAGTTTCTCATTAGCTTTTAAAAAATTATTTGAGTCGGTTAGTTTTTCATTCTTTTTCCTCAATTCAGCTGTCTCTGTCTGATATGCCTTTAAAGATTCAGTTAACTTTATGCATGAAATACAATTTAACGGTTCATCATGTACCTCATTCACAATGTGAGCCATCAGACACTGTTGGTAATGCTGGGAGACAGGCGTCCAATCTTGACTTGTAGGCTCAAAAGCAATCAGGGCATTATCAGCAATCCCTCTCTTGGTAACTTCCGTTTCTTTGGCCTTTGGAGGAGTAGACGGTGTTGTAAATCCCGATGCTGGCATTTTGGGTTTCTCGCACTCCCTGGCGAAGTGACCCAAATTTTGACAATTGTAACATCGGACCTTACTCTTGTCAAATCCAAAGCCAGTCTTTCCATCACCCTCCAAGCTTTTACGCCCTGTCCTCTGCAAAAACTTCTGAATTCTGCGGGTGATCATTGCCACATTCCAAGTCAAATCCATTTGCTCCAGATCGTCTTCATCAAGCTGAGCATAGTCCTCCTTAGTCAACTCCAAAGTTAGATTCGGTTGAGTAACCAAATCCTTGTAAGAGCTTAAGAAAGCTGTGTAGATGGCAGCTTGCTCCTGAATAGCAGGTGAGACTTGAACCTGTTGTTGATTTGAAGAAGGTCCAGTCATGAAAACAGAATGAATCCCATCAGAAGAAGAAGAAGTCGATAAAGCATTTGTATTTGATACAAAGGCAACTCCTGATCCATAAGTCTTTCCAGAGTTGATCTTAACACCATACACACTAGGATTCTGAACAGCAGAACCAGACCTAGTTTCTTTCTTCTTAATCTCCATCGCATGAGCTTGAAGATCCCCTATCAACGCATCCAAAGACATGTTTGCAAGTTCTTCATTTTCTTTTAAAAATTGAACTTTAATATCCCAAGAACTCGGCAACACATCCAGCAGCTTCTTATTTACTTCAATTGAAGGAAAAGTATAACCCCCTTCAAATAACTCACCAACTAACCGTGAGTACCTAGTAAATAAAGAAGTCGTGTCTTCATCAGGAAGGATGTCAAAGATATCGTACTGTTTCTTAATCAGTTCGAGCTTTGCTTCCTTGTACTTATCATTCCCTCCACAACGAGTTTCAATAGCCTTCCACAAATCAAAGGCTGTTTCATGAGTTCGGAAAAGCCATAGCACATCCTTGGTTAAACACATTTTAATCATTGAAAAAGATTTTCTTTCAGTATCAAAATCTTTCTTCTCCTCGGGAGACATGGCTTTATAGGGCTTAGCAGGACGAATACCCCGGTATTCTCCTTCAGCTAATGGAGCTACATAACGCTCACGTAATGGTCCCCATAATTCTGGACAATGGAAATCAATATATTGCTCAACTCGGTCTCTCCAGTACACGTAATCCATGTCCGCAGTAAAAAGTGGAGGTTTATTACTTGAACCTATGTCATTGCTTTGTTTAATCATCTCCCGAAGTCCTCTAATATCCTCTTTATCAGCTGCCATTTTAATTACTTAAACGAAAAAATCAAACTTCTGATCTTAGCGACGTAGAGGGGTACGTCGCACAAAGAATATGCGACGTAGATGGGTACGTCGCAAAAAGCAAAGGATTCAATTAAGAATCAGAAAATGCGACGTTGAAAGGTACGTCGCAGATGACGTCGCAGAGGACGTCGCAGAATCAGGCTACGTCGCAACGCAGCGTCGCAGAAGACTAATTAAAGTCAAAATAGCGACGTAGAGAGGTACGTCGCAACGGTACGTCGCACGAACTAATTAAAGTTCAAAAACACTACGTCGCACACTACGTCGCACGCGACGTCGCAAGCTACGTCGCAAAAACGTGCTGAGCAGCGGCCAAAAACCCTAAAAACGAATTTTTAACCCTAAAACCAAAACCACGAATGTCGAACGACTGAAACCTTCAAGAATCCCAATAATACTGATCGAAAACCTGTAAAAACACAAAACAAACGTAATAAACACGAAAACTCACGAATATCACGTCCTTTTAAAACCCAAACTCGATCCGAATCGCCAAAAACGAGCATTCACTGCTCTGATACCAGTTGTTTGTCCCTTACTTTGGATCTAGAACGAACCGAGTCACTCTAATTGCTAGCGGAAATAACAATTAGATCACGAATAATCACACGAACAATCAATACGCAATCAATATCAAACGAACGTAATATTATTGCTTATAGTCGATCAGATTACAGAGAATTTCGACAAATTGCGTTTAGGGTTTCGTCAACCCTAAAACAGAAAACGTAAAACGTTTTTATACAAAGTTTGGCACCTGCGACGTCGCACGCTACGTCGCAGGCCCAAGCCCATGCGACGTCTGCTACGTCGCAGGCCCAATACCTGACGTCGCACCTGCGACGTAGTGCGCTACGTCGCAGGAGTCAGAAATGCTAATCTAAATACAAACTACGAGCTAGACCAACTGACAGACACTAAACATGTACTAACAAATGGCAAACACACCACCTAATCCGTCACACTCTCACCCACATGGGTCACGAAACCCACGTGTAGCCAGGAGGAACACAAGGTCACCTCGAACCAGCCCCTATCCTGTTCATAGCTTTCAGAACTCGGCACATCTCACAGTGCCAGTGTTGGCTACCCAACTCCGCCGTCAGGAACAAAGGCTCGAAAGCCTCGAACGGGAACAACACCGAATGACCTACCTACTTCGCCAGGCACTTGATCACATAGCCCAACTCCAGCAAGAACAAGAGGATACAAACCTCTCTGTAAGCATAATTCAGGATTCAATGACCACCGCACTAGGTGCGGATGAACTCGTAAGAAACCGACTAGAGGAGTGTGAACAGCGTTCACAGGAGACTGAAGATCACTCTCGAGCACTAGTACAACGATTGGCCTTGGTCGAAGATAACGCCAGACAAGCCAACAGACTAGCAGAAACCGTAGACCGCCTCGTCGCACTAATGGAGCAGATTAATCTGCATCAAGATTAGATCAGTCTGTAATTTGTAACCAGTCAACTATCTAATTAGAACCTATGTAATTCAACCGGATGTAACAATTCCCGGTACTTTTGCACTACCACTACTCTGTAATCTTTTGAAAACCAGTACTTTGTATCCAACTTTTATTTAATGGAATGTGATTATCACCTCGTACTGTTATTGTATATCTCATTATACACACTTGTGATATATCATCAAATTTCAGGCAATTATCTTATTCCACTTTCCTTGTGCTTTTCTTGATCAGCAGCATGCCTCCTCGCCGTCAAATCACCCTCACTGAAGCCGAAGTTGCGGGTCTGATTGCCCGTAGCGTGGCCCAAGCCCTAGCTACCCGGACTTCAGCTCCTGGTAGCGAGGATACCGCTAACAATGGACCACAACCCAAGCCCTGCTCATATAAGGACTTCCAAAACTGCAAACCTCTGAACTTTGCAGGTACTGAGGGAGCAATCGGTCTAATACGTTGGATTGAGAAAGTTGAATCGGTATTCCTTATCTGCAACTGTGCGGGGGGGGACAAGGTTAAGTTCTCTGTTAGTACTTTTACTGACACCGCACTCACGTGGTGGAACACCTATGCCCAAACTGTGGGCGTTGCCAATGCTTATAAACTCCCGTGGGAGGAGTTGAAGGAGATGTTAAGGGGTGAGTATTGCCCCAGGGATGAACTGAAACAACTGGAGCTGGAATTTTGGAACCACAAGATGCGAGGTGATGATATCACCGGGTACACCAACCGTTTCCACCAACTGGCACTTCTGTGCCCATCCATGGTCGATCCTGAATACAAGAGGATCGAGAAATATATTGATGGACTACCCGAGAAACTCCAGGACCTGGTGACTTCATCCAAACCAGGTACTATCCAGAACGCCATCCGTATGGCCCATGAACTTACGGCAAACGCTGTCCGCCGTAACACCACCTCAGCCCCACCTGCAAACAACAAACGAAAGTGGGAAGGAAACCCCAACTCATCCAACCAAATCACCAACCGAAGACCCGAGCCTATTAGGGCTTATTCATCCGGCTCTTCAGAAAAGAAAGGGTACAGTGGAAGCAAGCCCTACTGCCCCAAATGCAATCGTCACCATGACGGTTCCTGCCCTTGCACAAACTGCAAACGTTTTGGGCATCTGGCCAAAGATTGTCGAAACACCAGTGCCCCAAAGACTTGTTATGGGTGCGGAAGTCCTGGGCACTTTCAGAATAATTGCCCTAAGCAGAGAAACAACAACAACAACAACCACAACAAACGGAACAACAACCCTGCTCGTAGCAGAGCATTTGTCATCAAAGCTGGGGAAGCTAGAGAAGACCCGAATGTTGTAAGGGTACGTTTCTTCTCAACGATCTTACTGCTTCAGTATTATTTGATACCGGTGCTGATAGAAGTTTCATATCTGATGAGTTTTGCCCACTACTTAATATCACCCCTTCGGCCTTAGATGTTAAGTACACCGTAGAACTCGCAAATGGTAAACTCATAGAAACCAATAGTGTGATACCTAATTGCACTTTAAACCTCGCAAACGAAACCTTCTCAATCGATCTAATGCCTGTTAAACTAGGAAGTTTCGATGTCATCGTGGGTATGGACTGGTTGTCCAAGCATCGGGCCGAAATTGTTTGCCATGATAAGATCGTCCGAATTCCTCTCGCCGCCGGTAGTACCTTGATCATACAGGGGGAGACCGGTGGGTCGAGACTAAACTTAATCTCCTGTTTAAAAACCCGAAAATTTCTGAGAAAGGGTTACACAGCAATCCTCGCGCACATCACGGAGAAAAAGTCGGAGGAGAATCGACTTGAGGATGTGCCAATCGTTAGAGACTTCCCCGAAGTCTTTCCAGAAGAACTACCTGGTTTACCTCCACCTAGACAGGTTGAGTTCTCGATTGATCTCGTGCCGGGTGCCGCACCGGTGGCCCGAGCACCGTACCGCCTAGCCCCATTCGAACTTCAGGAGTTGTCTACTCAGTTACAGGAACTCCTGGATAGAGGATTCATCAGACCGAGTTCTTCTCCTTGGGGAGCTCCGGTCTTGTTTGTCAAAAAGAAAGACGGTTCATTTCGAATGTGTATTGACTACCGAGAGCTGAACAAACTAACCGTCAAGAACCGATACCCACTTCCTCGAATCGATGATCTGTTCGATCAACTTCAAGGATCAAGCTGTTATTCCAAGATTGATCTTCGATCGGGTTATCATCAACTGCGTTTTCGTGATACTGATATCCCAAAAACCGCATTCAGAACCCGTTATGGGCATTATGAGTTCCAAGTGATGCCCTTCGGCCTAACCAACGCACCGGCTGTATTCATGGACCTTATGAATCGGGTGTGCAAACCATACCTCGACAAGTTTGTCATTGTTTTTATCGATGACATCCTTATCTACTCACGAAACGAACAAGAACACACACAACACCTCAGAACCATCCTAGAACTACTTAGACACGAGGAGCTTTACGCCAAATTCTCTAAATGTGATTTCTGGATAAAAACGGTTCAATTCCTTGGACACGTGATTGATAGTCAGGGAATTCATGTGGATCCATCAAAGATCGAGGCCATCAAGAACTGGCAAGCGCCAACCACTCCTACCAAAGTACGCCAATTCTTGAGATTGGCGGGGTATTATCGCCGATTCATTGAAAACTTCTCAAAAATTGCCATACCACTCACGACACTGACTCAGAAAGACAAAAAGTTCGATTGGATTGATAAACAAGAGTCAGCATTTCAGCTGTTGAAACTAAAGCTTTGCAGTGCACCCATTCTATCCTTACCCGAAGGCACCGATGACTTCGTGGTATAATGCGATGCTTCTCACCAAGGTCTCGGTTGCGTGTTGATGCAACGAGACAAGGTCATTGCTTACGCCTCCCGACAACTAAAAGTCCACGAGAAAAACTATACAACCCACGACCTCGAGTTAGGGGCCGTGGTATTCGCCCTCAAAATCTGGAGACACTACCTTTATGGTACCCGAAGTATTGTATTTACCGACCACAAAAGTCTCCAACACATCTTCGACCAAAAAGATCTTAACATGAGGCAACGTCGATGGATCGAGTTGCTCACCGATTACGACTGTGAGATCAAATATCATCCGGGTAAAGCAAACGTGGTTGCTGATGCTCTCAGTCGTAAGGAACGAACAAAACCACTCCGAGTCCGGGCACTCAGTATTACCATTCATAACGATCTCACCACCCAAATACATCTTGCCCAACTCGAAGCCCTGAAACCCGATAACTTCAAGAACGAGGCCTTGCGAGGCATGGATAAACAGTTCGAAATCAGACCCAACGGAGTTAGGTATTTCTCTAACCGAATATGGTTGCCTAATTTCGGAAACCTGCGGGACTTGGTGATGGATGAAGCTCACAAGTCCAAATATTCTATCCACCCGGGATCCGACAAAATGTATCACGGCATCAAGGAGTTTTACTGGTGGCCGAATATGAAAGCTGACATTGCTTTGTACGTCAGCAAATGCTTAACTTGTTCAAAGGTCAAGGCCGAGCACCAAAGACCTTCCGGATTGCTCCAACAACCTGAAATTCCTCAATGGAAATGGGAGCAAATTACCATGGATTTTATAACCAAACTACCTAAATCGGCGAGCGGTTGCGATACCATTTGGGTGATCGTCGATCGGCTCACCAAATCGGCTCATTTCTTGGCAATCAGAGAAACCGACAAAATGGAACGCCTTACACAAATCTACATCAAAGGAATCATTTGCCAACATGGTGTCCCTATCTCGATTATCTCTGACAGGGATGCTCGATTCACATCTCGCTTCTGGCAATCACTCCAAAAATCACTGGGTACCCGTCTCGATATGAGTACCGCGTACCATCCTCAGACCGATGGCCAGAGCGAACGAACTATTCAGACACTGGAAGACATGCTACGAGCCTGCGTAGTTGATTCCGGTACAAATTGGGAAAGACATCTACCGTTGTGCGAGTTCTCGTACAACAACAGCTATCACACCAGCATAAAAAGGCTGCACCTTTTGAGGCACTGTACGGTCGTAAGTGCCGATCACCGATCTGTTGGACTGAAGTGGGAGATAGTCAACTCACTGGTCCTGAACTCATACATGAAACCACAGAGAAAATCGTTGAAATCCAAAACCGACTCAAAGCCGCGCGTGATCGTCAGAAAAGCTATGCTGACGTGAGACGCAAGCCACTCGAGTTCCAAGTTGGGGATCGAGTACTCTTAAAAGTATCGCCTTGGAAAGGCGTAATCCGATTCGGCAAACGCGGAAAATTAAACCCCAGGTACATTGGGCCTTTTGAGATTCTCGAGAAGATAGGTCCAGTGGCATATCGACTGCAGCTGCCCTCTGAACTCAGCAGCGTGCACCCTACTTTTCACATTTCTAACTTAAAGAAATGTCTGTCTGACGAGACACTCATTATACCCCTTGACGAGATTCGCATCGATGACAAACTACATTTCGTTGAGGAACCAGTCGAAATTACGGACCGCGAGGTCAAACAACTGAAACAGAGTCGTATTCCCATCGTCAAAGTCAGGTGGAATTCTAGACGTGGTCCGGAATTCTAGACGTGGTCCGGAATTCACTTGGGAACGGGAAGACAAAATGCGACTCAAGTATCCCCACTTATTCACCAATTCTACCCCGAACGCGACTTCGACTTAAATTTCGGGACGAAATTCTTTTAACAGGGGGAGAATGTAACAACCGGCAAATTAGGACTAGAATTAGTGCCTAATTCTCTGTTAATACATGTAATTAGTGCCGCGTTAGGCTAATTTATGTATCGGATTATATATTGATAAATATATACAACTTTGCGATTTGACTTAAATCGTACGCAACTTAAATAGAATGAAATTCTATTCGATTAATACGGACATTGGTGAACAAATGTTTATAAACTAAATAACGCAATTAAGCCCAAAATGTTATTTTATAATAATTAGTAATTATCTCGTATTGCTCGATTAAAATTTACACGATTTGAGAACAAAAATACTTAAATCTAAGCTATATTATATTTCAACTACTACAAATTTAAAGGAATAATTATAAGTAAGTTAATTAATAACTTTCGTATTTTAAAAGAATAATTAACGTCTAAAAATAAATAATTTAACGTAAAACGACGGAGGAAACGAACACCGCACGGAACGAGAGGACGGAGGCAGAAGATGGGAGGTTAAAACCTCCCACCTTCTTTCTTTTTCCCCCATTTTCACTTTTCATTATCTCTCTCTCTCTTTCTTTTTACTTTCAATCATCAAACCACCTTCATCACAAAAATCATCAAATAACACCATCAAACCTCGCCGAATCATACCACTCGTTTGGAGGAAAGTGACCACGACATCACGATCTACATTCCTATCTTTCCGGATTTTCATTTCGGCATTTCGTAAGTTTCCGACAAAACCCGAAACTCTCCGTTTTTACTCATTTTTACGTTTTTATAGTTTATATATGCTTAAAATGTCCAAAAATGGGTTGGGTAAAAGATTTGGACCAAACGGAAGCTTTCCGACCGATTTTCCAGCCACCAACCTCCGATCAGACCGTAACGTCGCAGAGACGCTGGGCTCTCTGCGACGTAGTCAAAAACGTCGCAATACCCTCACGACGTCGCATATAGCGACGTCATCCCCAACGTCGCATTGACCTGCGAACGTCGCACTTAGCGACGCAAACCCTTACGTCGCAGAAATCAACAGCGTCGCATTTAGCGACGCCACGTACAACGTCGCATTAAATTGCGAAAGTCGCACATAGCGACGTCATGCTCAACGTCGCAGTCAGGATCTGCGACGTCGCACCCAACGTCGCACAAACCAGAACCTCAAAAACACAAATTTTTACTAAGTGTCGAGACTCGAAATTTATCACTCGATTTTACCCAAATTCAGATCCCAGATGCGTTTTTCACCAAAGCAATATAGTATAAATAAAAATTTTCCAAGCTGGCCTGGCAGCTCGACCCCAGCCAGGGGCTCTACCCCTTGGACCCCGCTACCAGGGGCGCTGCCCCCGGACCCCCGTGTTTAGATGTCGTAAATACTTTTCACACTAAGTGTCGAACACTTACAAATAACGAAACCTGATTCAACGATACATATAATGATAACACTTTGAATCCTTATTACAAACCGTCACCAACGGGCCATACTTGTTTTCAAACTACAAACGGATTACTAAACAAACACTTGGACATAACGAGTTGTGTAGACAACTAGACTAGATGGTCTTGCGAGACATCTACTTACTTGACTTTATATGTTTAGGCATTTAAAGGTTACGGGTTCGGAGAACCTACTCACTACTTACTGAATTCCACCGCTTACTACTCGACTCAGGTGAGTCTTACGGCCCCACTTTTAATGTTTTATCTTATTGGGGGAGATACATGCTACTTATTTTTTCTGAACACAAGTACTAAACTGATTTCTATACCAAACGGAATTGCATGAGTTAATTACTAATTACTGAAGTCTCTCCATCATATATCGTTAGTTATGGACTTAAGCGCGAACAGTAGTTAATGGATCCATTAGGGAAATGACCCTCCCTGCCCGGGGTAGTAGCGCTACCACGTACTGATTTACACGTAGAAACGGGTGACTATTATTTCGTTACTTATGCTTGCTCAATTTCGAGCATGTCACGGGAGCAACTGATTATTTACGGGTTAAGCTTCGATTATGAGCCTCATGGCAACGGTATAACTTGATTACTTTACTTTTGCGAGATTTGCAAATACTTGATATACGCCTACGGGCACTACTGATGAAATCTTGTGTTCAAACTGATTATTTACTGATAAACCTGTGAGATTCACCAACCTTTTGGTTGACCCTTTTTAGCGTGTATTCTCAGGTACACTTACGGAGTAGGATCACTCCAGGATTACTAGCTAGAGTCGCATGATTTCCAAACTGCATTTAACGGAGATTCTTTGGCATTATCTCTTGTAACTATGGTTATGTAATAGAATCTCCCGCCACATACGCGGACTCTAGGCTTACATATTTTTGTAAAGAAAACTATATGTTTTCAAACGATTTAATTATGAAATGTAATTATTTTACAAAACGTCTCATTTAGAGGTCGTTTGCTGTATATCTTGTGCTTTGTATATTGATTAGTAACACCCAAGTATGCTTCCGCAAATCACTAAATTTGGGGGTGTTACACCCTGTGTCTCCACACTCATAGCAGGACTTAGGTTTTCCAGTGGTGGTGTTGGCATTGGTAGATCTGCAGTCTTTGGCCAGATGCCCATACCTTTGACATTTTCCACAAGGAGTACCGCAAGGACCTTCATGATGTCTGCGGCACTTTGCACAGAAGGGTTTATTCTCAGTGTAACCCTTGTTGGACTCAGAACCAGTGTTGGAGACCTTATCAGAATCAACCCTCTTGGATGATGGTTGGTTTTGATTGGGGTTTCCAGCCAACGCAAAAATTCAATAGCACCTTCAGTTGAAGTTTGGAGGCTTGCAGCTAAGGAAGTCCTTGTATGTGTAAGGTTTTACCAGAGTGGTATTTGGTAGTGTTTTCAGCACTTTCGGATCGCCGTTGCCCAGCAATTAGTGCATCAGCAACCAGTTGATCAACTTCAGCTTGAGTGTACGTTCGTCGCGGCGGCATGATTAAAAGATGCCGGGAATTAGTGCTTCAAGATTCGGAATTCGTCCGGATGATAGTGATGCTATCGACAGTGTGAGTGGGGTAACGCTTAGCTTATGGAGACCTAGAGGTTCCACTAGCAATAGGTTTAAATCGTGATTCCGAAGGATAGAAATGGTAGAAGGAATACGAAATGATAATCTTCCTCGTGAGCACATGACGAGTTGTGTCATTTGTTACGCGTATGTGTATATATATATATATATATATATATATATATATATATATATATATATAAATAATTACATATATACATATATAAATAGTTTGTTTTGTTATATATATAATGTCGTTGTATATATATAATTAGTTCGTCGTATGTCTAAAAATACGCGTTCCGTTCGTTTTAAACAAGCGTTATAAAATTATTTGTTATACATTAGTATATATATATAAGTATGTATATATATATATATATATATATATATATATATATATATATATATATATATATATATATATCTAATTACGACGACGAAATCAATTATATATATATATATATAGTTGGTTTCGTTGTAGATATATATTTATCCGAATGTATATATATACCCGTATTAATTGTATATCTAATTACGACGACGAAATCAATTATATATATATATATAGTTGGTTTCGTTGTAGATATATATTTATCCGAATGTATATATATACCCGTATTAATTGTCGTAGTATATATATATATATATATATATATATATATATATATATATATATATATATCCAATTAATTGTAATAATAATAATTATTAATGTCAGTTATACTAATAATAGATAGTTCATGAAAATAAATGAGTACATGTGGCGTTGCAGGAAATTTCGTGAGCAACTCACCCATTCGGGTGGGTTCACTTACCCGTTCGGGTGTCATATTCTACCCGATCGGGTTTGGTTCCTCACCCGTTCGGGTGTGGTCTCTACCAGTTCGATGCTCTATTTTTAGTTTCATTTCGGTCCAGTTTTCATATACAAACATCTAACCTAGTTATAGTCCGTTTTCTCATCATTTTAAGGTTGTTATCTCCAGCCAATTAGGACACTTTTTGTACTAACTTTTGTATACAAATTTTCAACTTGTTTTCATTTTGTTTTAAATGTTCAATCCATCGTAATCATCAAGAAATTACACAATGTAATAACAAATTATGAAGTGTGTACATTATATATATCAAATGTTTATGAACAAAGCTTGAAGTCAAAATTTCTTACACTGGTATGAAAATGACGATGGAGATGCTGAGATGATGATGATGGTACTATGATGATGATGATAATGAGCCGATGAAGATGATGATGGTGAAGAAGAATAAGTTGATGATGATAATGAAGCTGCTGATGCTGCTTCTACTTCCTGTTGCTCCCCACGGAGAGTGATTCACAGAGGAAGAAAGTTGGTAGTGAATTATTGGTGCGTGTGTGTGTTGATCTGAAGGATGGAGGGAGTTATATAAAATGATACGGGCTCTTATTTTCAACCGAGGGTATGGCTTAGTTCAATATTTGTCTCCCGGATATTTTATTTGTAGTAAAAGTTTGGGTGTTTAACCCGTTAATTTCATGTACGGGTCCAATTATATCAAATTTAAATTTTGATATTTGTAAATTTATTTTGAAGTATTATTCCAAATACTTTATTCGAAATAATAAAAATAAAGTTTTTATTATTTTGGTTATCGGGTATGTTTTGTATTGTTTTTGTCGCGTATAATACGTTTTACTTAAAACGTATAAATGTGTTCGCTTTATTTTTATATTTCGTTGTTCACGAAATATTTTCAACCAAATAACTATTTATAATAGTTTCGCGTTATTTTCAACTTTGTATTAAAGTTTTTGGGCACGCTAGACTTATCTCACATCAATAGTTTAGTTTATATTTTTCGTAGGGAATTAACGTAAGAAATGCATGTGATTAAGTATAAGTCTATACCTAATTTGGAGGAGTGTCACATATCGCGCCAGCAACCTTGACAAGTAAAGGAGCACAAGTATCAAAAGGATTCAAACTGGCACCGCAAGCCTCAAACACGATCAGCGTACCAACACCATGGTCCGGACGAGTGTGGGCCCGGTTCCAATGTTCAAATAATGGCGGAAGATTCTCTTGTAATAGAGCAGATTGCGGTTCGAACGTACCAACACAATGGTCCGGACAAGTGTGGGCCCGGTTCCAATGTTCAAATAATGGCGGAAGATTCTCTTGTAATAGCGCATATTGCGGTTCGGGCAAGTAACATGCAATGGTAGTGGTGCAAAACCACATGCAACGCTTGTTGAGTTTACTCTAGCAGAACAAAATTATAAAGACTTTTACGACATTAGCCTTGTTGATGGATTTAATTTACCAGTTTCGGTGGTCCCACAAGGTGGTGGTTGTCCTAGTACTGGTTGTCCCGTTGATATTAACGCTAAATGTCCACAAGAACTCTCTGTAAAAGATGGCTCGGGTGGAATAATTGGGTGTAATGTGCTCGTTTTAACCTCCCGCAATATTGTTGCACGGGAGATCATGGTACATCGGATACATGCCCACCAACAAATTATTCGAAGTTTTTCAAGAATTTATGCCCGAAGGCATATTCTTATGCTTAAATGATAAATCTAGTACTTTTATGTGCAATACGGGACCTAATTATCTAATTACATTCTGTCCATATATAAACATAGTTCTTCATAGATGTAATCCTAAACTATTTGAATAAATGGTTAGTTATTTATTTGATATGTTTCATGTATCAAAAGTTAATAATACATCTGTTTAATATTCCGTCCCAAATTAAACGACTAAATTTCTATCTGATTTGTCTCAAAATAAGTGTTCATTTTAAACTTGTAACTTATAACATGTTTTTCAATAATTAACATGAAATCCCCAATTTTCATCAATTTATGTGCAAACTGATAGTGAACGGTTAATTTGAAAACGGAAGGAGTACTTAATATCCAATTTGATATGAAAGATTTTATAAATGCGATGCATGCTTAATACCCGATAACGGTACAAAGCCTAAACTTGAAACTCAAAGCGAGGTATTAAACAATAATACCGTAACTAATACCAAAAATTATGACATTTCAATTCAAAGAAAACAAAAATTAGAACGAAAACTACCTTTTTGAGCAAAAACACTCGTAGTTCAATTAATTTACTCAAACAATAAAACATCACTTAGTTAGGGTCCATTTGGCTTATAACATAAACCTACGTAGGCCTACTTTATGACCAAATCTTTTAACATCATCTTGAACTTGTTGTCTAAATTCCTTAAAACTAAACTTTCTGTAAGCTAAAATCTCACCACAACCTTCTATCACTGTTTCATAAGATGGACACAAGAAATACCCACTCGAAAACCTCTCGAAATTGTTATTAGCGACCACTCGATGCTCCACGCTCTTGTAAACATCGTTACTCCATGCCTGTAAAAATGTTCATATCGATCGATCTCTATAATATATAAGTTATGAACAGTTTTAACAACCTAAAGAAACTAAAACTAATAATTTAGTATACCTGAAAAAGATCCCCGATCATGACGATTAGGGTATCCTGTTTAGGATTAACATTGATCCATTTTCCATTTTTAAGTAACTGCAATCCTCCTATATGATCTTGATGTAATATCGTGAGGAAATCACTATCAGTGTGAGGCATTAATCCAAATACATGTGGAGAAATTGGGCAAACCGGATAACGGCTCATTCGGATATAACACATGCTGGGTACACAATTTTCTCTAAAATATTTGGGATTTTGGCCGATTTTGTTGGCCAAAATCTCTGCTAGTTTCTGTGCTAGTTTGGAAACAGTCTTTACATATTGCTCCATCGTCCTACTAAATCAACGTAAGAAAATACTAAAATCATTAGTACTTCAAAAATAATGTTGCATGTATACTTTAATAACTTAACAGTACTCTTTGTAACAACAAATTGAGGGCATTTATCGCTTGCTAGTGTATTGTAAAAAACAAATTTTGTGTTTTATGTATTAATTAAATTGAGATAACCAAAACTATTATATTAAGGTAGTATTCTTTGTTAGCTTTTTATTCATCTACAAACACAAATACAAGGTAATTTTTACTGACTTAACAACCATATAATTAGTTGTTATACTTTATGGGTGGTGATTTGTACACCACCACTTTTTTGCCATACACCACTAAAATATATTTTTAGACTCTTCTACCCCTTGCAACTTAAAATTCTTCAAACACTCCTTCACAACTTCAAAGGCAAAAATATCCAAAACATGATTTTGGTGATGTATGGCAAAAAAGTGGTGGTGTACAAATCACCACCCATACTTTATCCACCATGTTATCAAAACAATGTCATCTTACCGATTTACATTTTAAGAAAAGTTTGAATACGTAAAATAGCAAATATTAAAATATGAATAAGACTTTTATTATATATATAGGGTATGTTTGTAATTTCAAGTAGGTTTTTCCAAATTAATAATAATGTTAGGGGTAAATTAGTAAATTCAATCTTTAAAAAAAACATTGAAATGCATTAGATATTTGTATAGATATAAAAACTTTAATTAATTAGAATTTAATGTCATGTGTTTATTACTATAAAGTTTAATAATAATAGTATTAATGAGATTTTAATACATGTAGGGGTATGTTAGTAATTTCAAGTAGATTTTTCAAATATTAATAATAATGTTAGGGGTAAATTAGTAATTTTTCCTCTTAAAAAAACATCACAAATGTATTATATAATAGTATAGATATAGATATATATATATATATATATATATATATATATATATATATATATATATATATATATATATATACACACACACACACACACACATAGTTAATAATGGTTTAATTCTCAAAGTTTCAAAAAAAATTTCATTTTAACCACTCAAGTTTTTTTTCTAATGATTGAATCCTTGAAGTTTCAAAATTTTGATGATTTATACCTAAAGTTTGATTATACCTCAAAAATTTGATGGTTTAATTCCTAAGGTTTATCTTTTATAATGATTTTTCCTTTTTAGGTTTTTCTAATTTAATCATTTAACTTTCAACATTATAATGATTTAACCCTTTGAAGGGTTAAACCAATAAGTCAATGCAATCTTGAAGTATTAAATCATGAGGAGAAAAAATTGAGTGGTTAAAACGAAAAAAAATGAAACTTTGATGATTAAATCATTATTAACCCCTATATATATACAATAAATAAATAAAAAATTCAGATAATTACTATATACTCTAGAATTTTTAGAAATTCGATACATTTAGAGGCAGTTTAGGGCATATGTATTTTATTTTTCAAAAAGTCTTATCGATATTGTGTATGTGTGATATACATACATTATACTCCCTCCGTCCCAAATTAAGTGTCCTGGTTTGACTTTTTGAGTCTACCCTTTTCAACTTTGACATTAAATATATTTGTTTGTGTTATATAATACTTGATGCAAAATATATGTATGGATTGGATTTTAAATATATTTTCATTGGTATAATTTTCATAAACTAATATGTAACACAAACAAAAATATTTAAGGTCAAAGTTGAAAAGGAAAGACTTCCAAATCTGATACAGGACACTTAATTTGTGACGGATGGAGTATATGTTTTGAATAAGTTATAAATAACTATTATTTTTTTTATATACGTGTTAAATAAACTGACCTGGATAACTAATAATTGTCAGATTAACTCTCTATATGTTTTAGTTGAAAGAGCAGTTATGTCAAATGTTTGGAAAAAATCTACTACATATCACTTAATATAGAAATTCACATTTTTTTAGGATTCTAGACGTGTGTTTTTTGTCTAGTTAATAACAAACATACTTAAATTAATTAAGGGTTAAGTGTTTGAAAATGTATATAACTATGCGTTGACTTCTTTAGTGTGTACAAAACTAAATTGACCTCCATTGTATGTACTTAACTATTAATTTCGACCATTGTATGTTTATTTGTGACGTTTAATCAAATATAAGGTGACAAGTGGCATCTCTACACAGTTGACACGTCACAAAAATACATACAATGGTCGAAATTAATAGTTAAGTACATACAATGGAGGTCAATTTAGTTTTGTACACGCTAAAGAAGTCAACGCATAGTTATATACATTTTCAAACACTTAACCCATTAATTAACTAATTAACCTATATATTCATTAATCACATAAGATTAAAAACAAAAACAAAAAAAAAACAAAGAGGCTATTAATCGAACTCGTGACTCGACTATTTACTGAAAATTCCAATTTTTAACTCGTGACGTACTCCGCTTGTAAAAGTCAATATTTTATTATACATTTATATATATGTTTATTTATATGATGTATATATTATTGTTTATAAGATTTTGTTTTTGAGATAAGTCAAACTTGGTGACAATCAATAGTAAAGTTGTTAACTAAAAGTCAACACAGAAGGCTTAATCTAAATATGATTACTTAATCTAAATATGATTATAGTCATCTCATATTTATTTTCCCCTCTTAATTTTGGTATTACATTACATTACACTAAAAATCTATTTAATTTTCTAACTTGTAAAAGTCGTACAAGATTTGAAAAAGTCAATAATCAACTTCGAAGAATCATAACCATCTAAGGGTCAAGGGTCCGAGTCGACTCGTTGTCTGAATTTTTGAATTACGAGTCGTCCCCTGAACTCGTAATAGTCTAACTACTTTCCTCTAGGTTAATATAATACCGTAAAATATTTTCAAACAAAACTTTCTTTGAATTAATGGAATCCAAAATATTTACCTAAGATCAGTGACACCTCCCATGGTTGAGATCTCAGTCAACGGCACATGAAAAACTTCCGACCAAGCCACCTGCTGGAGGCAAGTCGCCGAAGGAGTCCCCCACCGATAACTACCCACCGGAAAATTGAACTCATGGTGGCCGACACCATTCACCTTCTCATGAAATGGTTTCTTAAATGCTTGCACTTGCACACACTTCATTTTCTCCAAAATCTCGCGTGAAACCCCATGATTTATAACTTGGAGACATCCCCATTCTTTAGAAGCTTCGGCTATTTCTCGTTTGCAATTTTCGCTCTCAATGCCATCTTGATGCAAGTGGCTTAGATCGATCAATGGGAGCTCTAACTCGCACTCTTTGGTTTCGTTGAACGCTTCCATGTCGATGCTTTTGGGAGATGACTCGTTGAAATCAAATAATTTTTTGTAAAATTCTTGAAAGGGTGGGTCGATTAAAGGTTCCATTTTATATAAACCTGCAAAAAAACAAAACAGATTTTACCATAGGTTAAAAATCTATACGTATATATACCTCAACGTAAAATCCCATGCCAATGATGTATATGTGATTAACTTTCTACTAAAAAACATAAAAACGTACGTGTTCTCATGTCAGCCCTACCTAGCTACGTACAAAAATAAATATGGTTTTCAAGTGAAATATGGGTAAAACACTAGTTGTAAATAAATGTTGTGACACTAACACATTAAATATTAAGTTAAGTGAGATATAAGTAAAAGAAATTTAAGTACTAAAAAACATTAAAGAATTTTACAGAAAAATTTATAATTTAGAGAGAATTCACCATCTTTAAGTTTGTATTTGTTTGCAATTATATAAATAAAAACTCATTACAAGCAAGTATAATTAAATTTAAATTTAATTAACTATTTGGTGTGTCATTAAGCAAAATAAGTAGAATGATTTCATACAATTACTTTTCTATGCGTTTATAAATATTAGTTTTATTTATTACTACTAGTAATAGTAATTAGATCGAGTTTTGACTAATTAAGTTAACATAGTTTTGACTAAGCTAGATGAGTTTAATTTGACCGATTTTTCATCAAACAGACTAATCCAAATCATGTCCGGTTAGCGATTACTCATCCGAGTTATCCGATTTTTTGCAACAACGTCCAAACTACATGTGGCACATTAATTATATCTTAATTACATGCATAATTATTTTGAAGTAGACTTGAATCTATAATTAAGACCAATGCCAACGCTAACCGGTTGGCATAATCGGTTTGCAACCGGTTAGCATCACCAATGCCAACGGCAACCACATCCCAAACCGGTAATTGGAGCCACAACCGGTTACAACCGGCTATCCGATTCAAACCACTTCTCAATCACTTCAAAACCTATGGGCCCCGCACAATATAATTCCTTTTTTTATTTTGTAGTGTATTAAATAATTAAAATGAAAATAAAGTGGTTTGGAAGTGGTTAACTGTTGGCAGGGACGAATCGGTTTTGAATCAATTGGTGGAAAGCTGATGTGGCGCTCATGTGGTAGAACTGATTTGGAAGTGGTTTAACCACCATTGGGAGTGGTCTAAGGGTTACCATGATTCCACTAAGTACGTAGTACTTATTTGATACTCTATAAATATTAGGAACATTAATAAAGACGTATAATAAAGTTGAATTTGCTATAAATAATATAAATTGATATTAATAAAGACGTATAATTGAAAATTTGTGAGTTTAATAAATGAATTTTGTGATATATTTAGAAAATTCTAATGCATTTAACGGGAATTAGCAAAGACACAAATTAACTAAACCCTAAATATTAAGAGACTTGATGAATACTCTGCCGTCACAGTAGACATGATTATGATAATGTTACAAATTCGATATTTGAGTTCCAAAATATTCGTAGAAATAATAAATATCATACCTTATCCAAATCTTCAAATTACGTATGTCTCATGCAAGATTCCATAGAAAATCGTGAGAAGAAGATGGAGGATGAGGTTTAAAAATATACTAATATAGTAATATGGGTAGGGTTTTTATAGGGGAAAAAATATCCCAAAACTATGCCCAACAAGGAAACATACGTATGAACTATATTATTGTACTATCTGATCAAATCAAACGTGAAATTAATTATGGCCCGTTGAATGTCGATATATGTTTCGAAAGAGAACACGCGCGTTTATGTTAACTGTATCATGAAGTAATTCGAATCTTTTTATAATGGTATCAAGTATCAACTTATATTTTCAGTATTTCTCTGTCTGCAAAAAATAATTAATACATATACTCCCTCTGTCCCAGTTAAAGTGTCCACTTTGACTTTGCACACGATTTTAGGATTCTTCATTAACTACATTTTTTACCAATCAAATAACATATCTACCCACTAAAGTCTCTTTTGATTGGTTGAATTATGAAAGTTGACACTTATTTAGAACAAACCAAAATAGTAATGTAGGACACTTATAGTGGGACGGAGGGAGTAGTTATTAGCTAGCTATATATAGGAAATTACGGTAACGTATACTTACCTTTGAACTTTAACACTTACGCTTCTCAAAATTAAAAAAAAATGATAATTGTGGCAAATGGTCTTTGTATTATATCAGTTTTTTAGTTCCAGTCTTTTAGTCATGTATTGTTAACACAAGGACCATTTTTCTCTTAATTTGATGATGCTCTCTCGATCCTTTACAATTATGTGACACCAGCAAAATAAAGCAAGAATATCACACAAAAATGATTTATATATATCTTCTAAATTACAAATGTCGAATTATATATATATATATATATATATATAGAGAGAGAGAGAGAGAGAGAGTAAATTACATTGCCCGTCCCTGTGGTTTGCACGTTATTACAAAGTCAGTCCCCGCGTCGGGTATTCCTCGGAGCCAGTCCCTTGACCCGGAAATTTGTTGCACTCCCAGTCCCTACGTCAAACGGGCGTTAAATATGCTTGTTATCTCATCCCATGTGACTTGCATATGGTCGAGTAAATTACATTGCCCGTCCCTGTGGTTGTCCGTAAATTACATTGCACGTCCCTGTCGTTGTCCGTAAATTACATTGCTCGTCCCTCTGGTTGTCCACACATTACCCGACCCGAGGACTGGGACCGTAATATACGAACAACCACAGAGACGGGCAATGTAATTATGCGGCCATGTGCAAGTCACGTGGGATGAGATAACAAGCATATTTAACTTCCGTTTGACTTAGGGACTGGGAATGAAATAAATTTCCGGGTCAAGGGACTTGCTCCGAGGAATACCCGACCCGAAGACTGGCTTTGTAATAAGGTGTAAACCACAGGGACGGGCAATGTAATTTACTCATATATATATATATATATATATATATATATATATATATATATATATATATATATATATATATATATATATATATAAAAATGCTACTTGTATATAATTGTCTATATTTTTATTTCAAGTGTGTTCGTAATATGATTGTATATATATTATAATCTGTTTGATCTAAGACATATCAATCGATTCAGTTTTATAACAGTTAATCTTTTCTTTTAACCGTTTTTAAATATTGTACTGTCATGTCATGGCGTATTGCGCGGGTCAACTAGAATCAAATTTCACAACAAGTCAAACTTCGCATGCAAAAGTCTCATAAAAAAAATGCTCAATTTCCCGGAATATCAAAAGCCACTTTAAGATCTTTTAGAGTTAATTGTCCATCACCATCTCTATCCAATTCCTCAAAAAGATCTCCTTCCGATCACTAACGAACTTTGAACAGCAATACTAGAAATAATAAGCTAAGTAATGTTGGAACCAACTCAATTTGAACTCAACACTATAAGGATCGGTGGCTAGTGTGTCAAGAACACTTGCCCAAAAAGTTGCTTTAGCTTCACATTTATCATTACGGTTATTTTTCTACTGAACGTCTTTTAGATTTGTGGTTTTGTTTTCCATCATCCAACGTACTATATATTAGCTCAGAGAAGCACTTGTTGTACGTCTTCTTCATTCAAAAAGAAATGGTGTGCCTTTACGTAACTGGGACAACAAATAGAAAAGAAAGCGCCCAAAAACCTTGTGTCCTTCCATACGTGATCATCTGAAGTTGTTGTAAACGATTGTTGTTGCACGTTGGTAGCCGTCATAGGAGAAGTATATTAATTTTGGAGCATGAAAAAATTTATATCCCGATGGGTCTTCTTACAAATAATTTTAAGCATTGGGTCAACATGTTAAGAGAAGCACTTGTGATAACGATGTTATGCGTCTCCCACGAGCGAATACCAACATTCAAACTCTCAAGAAAAGGAAATCTTGATTTAATGATGTCGAAAAACAAGTAGCCAATGATGATATATTACGTACATGTAAAAGTTTGATACTTGCTAATGAAGCAGAATATTTGTTGAATGGTAATTGAGACTAATCTCTAAGTGCACCGTAACGTAAACAAGCCAAGATTTGGGACATTATCGATTTCCAAAAATCGCCTTTTCTTGTTCAAGAAGATAACGTATCTTTAGTTCACGAAGATATTTAAGCCTCCAAAAAAACAAAGACTAATCTTCTCAAGAAGTTACAAGTAGATAATACGTTATCAAATACCTCTTGACATATAGTCACATACGAGTATTTTAATTGGAGTACACGTAGAGAGACACCTGATCACAGGATCGTTACAGATCTAAGGGTGTCAATGGGGCAGATCTTGATCTATATCCGACCCGCCCCACCCTATTTATGTGATCCAATGGGTTTAAAAAATAGATCCATGGACCCAATAAGAGATCCAATGAGTCGACCCATTTAGATGGATCTCTACTTGGCTCAACCCATGACCCGTCTAGGTCGATCCATGACCCGTCTGAATCGACCCATTAAAAATAAAAAACAACAACAATTTTTAAGAAAATAAAATTTGGTACAACTATTACTACAAATATAATATACTTCTTCATTATGTGACAATTGTTATATATGAAAATTGAAACTGATGTTTCAGTCAATTTTCATGCTTTATTTACATATAACTAGTTTTCTGCTCCGTTCAATGAATGACTAAAGTTCTAATTATAGTGTATATTTTGTGCAATATGCGATGATGTAATTAAAAAAGGTTATATTTCTCAACGAATGGATAGTTCTAATAAAAGTACTTATTTTGTACGACATGAGATGACGTAATTAAAAAAGATTATATTTTTCAATGAATGGATCAAAGTAGATTTTTGTGCACAGAAGTGGTAGATGTTTGCAAAGTTTCTATAATCATAATTTAAAATTAATTTAACAAAATTGATCATATGTGCATGCATGTTACTTGTATGATCATTAACATTTTCTATTACAGTAATTATAGTTGTATGTTATTCTTCGTAAAATTTAATTTTAGTGTAGGATGTACGTAGCAAAATTAATAAACACTACGTATCCTAATTTGTCAACCGATTCACGTATAATTGAAAATATTTCGTGTAGTAAAGCTAACTAATTGAATGATCTAAATGTTTAGTATATACTTTTTTGCAATATTTTGATACTATCGGTTGAATGTAATTGATAAATTAAATTTTTCTAAAGATATAAAAGGTTATTTTGTGTTAACATTGCTTATTAAAATTGATATAATATAATATAATAAGAAGAATATATCTAATTTTTTTGTTGATTAAATGGGTCGACCCAGATCTAGATCCATTGATTTAGTTGGATCTTGGATTGGATCACGATCCATTAACTAATGGGTCAGATTCAGACTCATTTAAATGGAGCTTGTGACCCATTGGATCTTGTCAAGATCCGATCCGACCCGCCTCATTGACAGGCCTAACAGATCCAAGGGGAATGGAATATTAATTTCGTAGATTTCAATCTTTCATAGTCTTATGCTACAACAAATAAATAGTCTTCGAATCCACTCGTTAAGTTTTTAAAAATTTTAAAATCTTTTGACAAAATTATAAGGGTTCGAAATAGAATAAAGGGTTTTTGATAACGGAAGTCTTTAGAGCTTTCGTTAAGACTTTCAGACATGCATTAAAACTTGCATAATAACCCTAATCAACTCTATGTCTACCCTTAAATTTATTTTAACGCATTGATTTTTATTAAAGGTACAAATCGTTTATGCATTTCTCTATGTTTTAACAAAAACCCTGAAAACTTCCATCAGCATAACCCATAAAAATCTCCACGTTCTACGTCATCTAAAAAGAGCATGTATGTCGGCATCCACATTGCTCCAAGCTTCCAAAATTCCAGGACGTACGTAAATGCGCCTTTACTGCTACTGGTTTCACATCATTGGCCCAACCATAACGATGTCACGTGATCTCATGTGATTCCCACGTGATTTGTAACACCTGAAAACAAAAATTTCCAAATTTTAGTAATTTGTACTCCAGAATCCAGATAAAACATATCTAAATAGAAGCATTTGTCACGTGACCTTTTTTGTTTTTTCGTCGTCGTGTCAAAGTTAACCAGATAAACAACAAAAGTACGTGGGATTAGATGTCAAAACTTAAAACAGTTACAATATTTTTATAAAAAGATAAACTTATAAGAATAATACTCCATCCATCGCTAATTTATAGTTCATCTTTCCATTTAATTCGTTTTTCAACAAACACCATACACTTTCATTGATAGTAGATACATTTATAATAAATAATACCCATGACAGGTTTTGAAACCATGGGCTGCCTTTACTGATAGGCTATTTAGTGACAAACAACACAAACGATTAATATAAGAGAGATTAGTTATTTCTTTCTCTATTTAGTCTTTTAATTTTTTGTGTTACCTTATAGTTAAAGATTTTTTGATTATTTGACTCGTAAGAGTTGCACACGACTCGTAAGAGTCAATGAACAACCCGTAAAAGTCAAAGTCATTTAAGAGTTGGGGTTCGAGTTGTCACGTCTTTTAAATTTTTGACTTGACTCGTAAGAGTCGACTTGTAAATCGCAAGAGTTTAACAACTATGATTATTACTACGATCTTTTATGATTATTTATACGTGTTATTATTATTATTAGATATTAGATATGTAGATTATTTTACTTCTGAAAAGAGATATTTTGCTGTTGTCCAACCAACAAAGTTGTGTACGTGTGTGGTACTCATTGGAGGATCGTGTCGAATTTATACACACATAATACTATAGCATCAGGACAACTAAAATTATTATTCTAAATAATTGCTTTTCAAATTTAACTGCATTATTAGATAACGCAAAAGCAAAAATGATATTTGCGAATTTTAGCATATGACATAGCGTTACATTTTAATGCAAATAACTAAGTACGATAAGCGATCACTTTCTTTTAATAAACTAATGCGAAACATTACTACAAAATTATGATTAACATCGTTGATAATAATACCTTTAATGGAACTATATCTAATTAACAACCTACTATACTTTTTTAAGTTTTAACCTACGATTCAAAGAACTTTCAGTTAAACTCAGATGTACGTACCGTCGTACCGACACGTGCAATAACTAACTAACATCCTGGTTCTAAACGATTATTGTCAAAAATCCGAATAAAGGATATACTAGCTTGATGTCCACACGATACTACTTTAGAAGATGCCCAAATGTTACAACTCGTGATGTATGGATCTATGGGGAACTTTTACTACAATCCTTATCGAAAATGGACCTCATGCTTTTGCTGATGTTCTACTTTACCATATATAGGTAGAAGGAGAGATATTCCTAATGAATCAGTTATAGGTGATCACCATTGAGGAAAGGATTAAATAATTAATGATTGCTAATGAAAGGTTGAATTTAAACTACTATGAATGTGATATATAAACAGAAATGGAAGCTTAAAATTGAGAAATCCTTTTATGAATTTGATTAAGTCTACATATATATTTGACATATATATCCCATACAGTTTAGTTTAACATGTGATTTGATTGCCATCGGCTTCTTATAAAGCGGAAGTAGCTTATGTTATATGCCAAGGATCTGTACATGTATAGTATCGTTGAAGATGGTGGCGATCACATTGTATTGCATAATCGTAGAAAGTATAATTAATCCTTACCATCTTTAACAGAATTACAGAATGTTTGTCCTACTAACAGTATTTCAGATAGTTTTAAAATAATGATATATAAATTCAATTGGTTCACGAAATAATGCTGTATAATTATAATAATGCGAAAGGTAATTGAAGCTCACTCCCAAGTCCGATTAAATGGTTGTTCGCCCAACAGCTAATCCATCTTTATCAAATAAATTTTTTTTATTTTTTTTTTTCTGAAAATTATAGTACTTTCAAAATGTAATAATCCTCTTAGCAAGCCATACTAGCTACACATTGTGATTAACTTATGAAATTTTTTAAATATAGCCCGAAAGAGAGATGACAAAAAAAACCAACTTCAGTAAAAACTCATCAACGTTTATAATAAACCCATCAACCGCCATACGAATGATAATTATTAATGAACAATAACCACTTAAATTAGTTTTTTAACCGCTACAAACCAACCACCTTATGAAAATTATCATAAGACTAAGGACTTAGCACCATCCTTCGTTTAACTTTTAATTTTAATTACATATTACATACATAATAATAGTAACACTTAACGGGCATGGGCCTAGACTCTACCTTATTGGACCACAGTTGCTGGTACCTGGGCCAATTGGGTTGACGATTATAAAATAAGGGCCCTAATGTAGTAATGTGTACCTTATTGGACCACGGTCTTCACGAGCAATTGGGTTGATGATTATGAATGTGGGCCGAATGACTTTTAATGTACGAGTATCAGTGTCAAATTCAATTGTGCCCGTTCCAAAACCCATACCCAATATGATAAAGCTAGTTACTGAAAAGTGAAAACCTTGCTTCGATAGATAAAGACATGATTGATAGTTGCAACTTTCAAAGGGTAGAAGAAATCCATAATCAAGAAAGCAATTTCTATATTCCGGTAATCATTTCGACTTCACTTTTAGGGTTTATTTGGCAACATTGGATGTAGATGGAGGATGGAGATTTTTTTGGAAACTAGTTTCAAGAGCTTCCACTTTGAGGGATTATTTTTTTAAGAATCTCTTCTTTTTGTGGTTGCCAAATATGGATTGTAGATGGAGATTCTTAAATTTTAGAATCTCCGTCTCCAAGAATCCCTTGAAATGTTGATGCCAAACACACAGGATCAAACTCACCGTCATCCAAGTAAAGCTAAGAGATTGGCGTGACCACTATAAATTATTTGCACTAAGTGAGAATTTGCACTTTGAACCTCCTCAAATATGAGAGTTACCATCCTTTTAAATACTCCGTATATCACTTACTCAACCCCTAGTGTTACAAAGCAAATTTGTTGAAGACCCCTAGTCTCTGTGGTGGCACGACGGTGACAAAATGCTCGCAACGGTTGTAGTAGGTTGTCATCGTTAAGAAATTGGTGAAACCAGCACAGGAAGAAACGTGAGTCCCGCTTCAATATCTAACTCTTTTTTCCCCTTTTCCATTTTTTTCTTTTTTTCTTTGCTTTTTTCTTTTTCTTAAACAAAATAGTGAACCCGAATTGTAGTAGTGAGTAGTCATAACACTTAGCACCACGAGCAACCATGGGACAATATGTAGTCGTGACAAATGTGACTCGTAATTTTAGGATGATACGGTATCACAAGTGCAAGTGGTGTAAGGTGCCATTAAACTTTTTGACGTATAATTGCTGACAACAATACGGTTAGAGTTACGTAAACCAAGTTTATAAACAACTAAAAGGCTAAAACTCACAACTTTTACCTTTTATATATATCTTACTTCCTCTAATCTATATGTAACAAAATACAAAATATTCATAATAATATTACAAATTGTAATAAATATAGATACTACTACTGCATCTATGTATATACTAAGCGAGTAGTAAAGACGACTCTAGAATTTGCTACGTAAGCAACAATGACACGTGGCAATCTCCTAAAATTCAAAATTAAATATAAATAAATATATTGAATAGTATAAATAATCGTACGATTCAAAGTATAATATTAAATTAAATAACTTTAAATCACTCTCCTATGTATATTCAAATACTAATTAACCGTGTGTATATATAACAATGGAAGAACTACTCAAAATAAGGCCACTTGCAACTAAAATTGCCCTTTTTCTTATTAGGTTTGTGTAGGGATGGCACCCGCGGGTCGTGGGTACGGATATGTCAAACCCATCAACCGCCCGCGACGGGTTTTTTGTACCCGCAAACCCGTGAATTTCTCACTAGCGGGTTTATTTTTACACCCATACCCGTGCCCCGCGGATATCCGCGGGTCACGGGTAACCCGCGGGTATTAAATAATATAAACATTTTATCTAAATATCAAAAGATTTTATATAATTTTTATATATAAAAATGTTTTAAAACATGTTCAAATCAATGGATCGTAATTTTAAACGAATTAAATTGTTAAAATTTAAGGTATACGGACTAATAGTTTGATAACTATCAATTTATTTGATAAATTTCTTCTTGATCATTTGATAAGTTTACTATTCGAAACATGAAAACTTTACTTTTTGTCTCTATATGAATAGTTTTATTTTATATAGTTAAAACTAGCCCTTAAACCCGTGTATACACACGGGCTATGCAAAAAAAAAATTACTTTTGTAAAACTTAGTTTTGTCCTTTTTAACTTTTAAAGTGTATAAATTTGTAGTTTATTATGATAACGCGAACAAAGAAAAAGTAAAAATATCTAAACCAATCGATTTTTATGACTTATATAAGAATTATAACCCCCTACATGATACTTGGGTACTTTGTTAAAACTTCAAAGATGTAGTCTGCAGTTATTTTTTTACTAAATAATCAAATTTATATTATTTGAAGGAAATTAACATTTTTCATTTGATTAATTAAAAGCTTTAAGTAAGGTTCAAATGATTACAACAACATTAAGTGATAATGAAAGAACCGATAGGAAAGTGTCACGTATCATAAAACCTACTTTCCCTCACATTTTTAAAAATTAAACATCTCCTAAACGGTAGGTTGAAAAATCATAAAAATTGGACCATAAAAATCAGTTTTTTTTCTCTTTGATTAAAGATGTGAAAATATATACTTTCGACGAACTTTTTCTTCTCATTTTTCGGTGGATGGTAACATATGTGATACCAAAAAGAAAAATATGTTGATTTTGTAAAAAGATTTGTAGTTATCTTGTAATAAATTTTTACACTCCAATAACAGAACAAAATTATGTTAAAACACTATTCACACAAATACTTCAATCATGTGTACTAATTAAGATTGTTAAAAGTATTACTTTGTGGTATGAAACCTTAGAAGAGTTATATAGGCTATAAAATTGTTTTTGGACCGTATAATAATCGTGATTCGTGAGAATAATATGCATTAATTTAGACGATTTGATATATGTGGTATTATAATTTACTCCGCAAATGAATAAATTTTAAAATTTAGATGTTGAATAAATTACCAAGTCTTATTTAAAATTGATTATTTAATATAATTATATTTTTTTTCAAAAAGAAATCAATTAATCGAATCAATATATTATTTAAAATTGATTATTTGATATAATTAATTATATTATCTTCTAAGTTACTAAATAATTTAAACTTAATTAATCCACTCAATATATTCCAATCTGTTTGATTATATTATATAGATAAAAAATAAAAATAAGACACAATTATAGAATTTTAGTTTATCTCAAATTGATTTAATTAATATAATAATAAAATTAATTGTTTTTTAAATTATTATCTATGATGTCATCATCTTCTTATTTTTAGCTAATTTGATAAAATTAAGTAATCATATTGGGTAATTGAAGTTTTGATGACATCACGAGGTGTTTCTTATATATAATTTAAGATTAACCATTATATATACATATATATGCAATAGAAGGTATCTAACTATCTATAATGTGTTTTGTAGGTTCGCGGGTCGGGTTTACCCGCGGGTATAAGTCTATACCCATCACCCGCCCGCGATCCGCCTACGGGTAGAAGTTCATACCCGTAACCCACCCATGGGTAAAAATTTCACTGGTTTACCCACCCACGATGGACGGGTACCCACGGGTCGTGGGTTTTTTCTCGCCCATTGCCATCCCTATAATTCACATGACCTTTGATAGTGGACCCTTTGATTTCTGAAATTTGTGTACTCAACTTTGATACTTAAATATAGTAACTTTTTTTTAACCATCCAGATTTATTATACATAATAATTTATTTAAATACTAACTATTAGGATTAAATGGGGTGCGTATTTGTATGTGTATGTTGGGGTGTATCATGTTCAATTGCTAGCATCTTGCTAGTTTTGTTATTAATATATTTTGGGGGTCGGGTTTGGGGTGATGGTGGAGCCGAAGCTTCATTCCCGATTCCTATGTTGTTTGCTGTTCAAAAAATAAAAAATTAGGATTAGGATGCTTTAATTGGTATTTTGTTGATATTCATATACATAAAATAAATTCCAAAAGTCAAATGTTAATGGTCAATAACTCAATACTACGATATACATCCTTGGTAGATCCCAATTCAAATCACTCTCACTAATCATCAAATTTATGGACATGTTATTGTACGGATTATGTATAACGTGAACGGGTAATTAATTTAATTTAATTAAAGTATATGAGAAAATAAACATAACATAAATAAAATATTGAGGGGGTTTTGTAGTTTACACCCCAAACGGGTCAACTAAGACCCGACTCAACAACTATAGGTTTGTGTATTTTGTGTTATTATGTCTACGATGGTATTGCTTAATTTATTTATTCTGTTTGTTAATTTACGTAAATTTAGTTGGAGTTATTGTCTTATTGATTAATTATTAATTTTAATTAGCTTTGAATTTGATTATGCTCATTATTGCTCTGCTTAGATTTTGACAAGATGAGGTTGGTGATTTTAGATTTTGACAAGATGAGGTTGGTGATTTCCATCGAGTTCTTGCTCTACGATTGTATTATCACTTGAAAAAGTGGATATGCTTTAATGTTTTTTAGTTAGGAAGTCTAATACTTTCGCAATCTTATTAATATCATGTTTTTCTAATATGCATATTGTTATAGGACTCAACCATTATATGACTTATTATATCCTTCTATTAATATATACAAGTACAACGCCGCAAATGTACGAAATTGCAAGTAGGTTTTTACCTATTCGGCTGAAAATTTTATCACGTACGTAAGTTTGTTTATTCCTTTTTTATCACGTACGTAAGTTTGTTTATTCCTTTTTTTTACCTATTCGGCTGAAAATTTTATCACGTACATAAGTTTGTTTATTCCTTTTTTTTACCTATTCGGTTTGCTTTATCTTCTCAAAAAAAAATTATATATTAAGATACTAGGTTTTAAACCCGTGTTAAACACGGACTTTTTAAGACAATTATATAAAGTACTCCGTATATGATTTAATTAGTATTTGTTCACCTTTTTCCTTTCTATCCCTTTCTTATAATTCTACAGTTCTTCTTTTTTATAATATTATAATAAAATAACATTAATTAATTTGTGTTGTCTAAGTTAAAAAAAAATTATTTATATCATGATATTCATTTATTTCTCTTTCCTACGCTTTTTTTTCAAAACCAATAACTGTTGCCAACAACAAACAAATACAATAATATAATTTTTTTTAATACCTCTTTCTATGTTATATTTGTCATAACATCTATCATTTATATCACAAATTAGTATGTTGTAAAGTTTTTTTTTTGTTGTCATTGATATATATCGATTTGAACATGCACTTTGAGACGTATAAGTTGAGTACTTTTTCGATCATTATCACCCTTGTGATACATAGCAACAATGTTGTCTTTGGTATAGATCGATATGAACATGCACTTTGAAGCTAACCTTTGTTCTATAAATAAATAAAGAGTGGTTGATATTCTTGACGTATGACACAAAAAATTAAATAACAGGATGTTTAGAACCATACTATCACAAATATCAAAGTGATATTCTTGATATCACTTAGAAGCAAAATGGATGACAATGACATTAGAAACACCACTTAAACTTTTACAAATATTAAAAGAAAAAACCCGTTGATAAATTTATAGCTAATATTTAATTTTTTATAATACTATTATTATTACAATTATAATACATAGTGCTCATTATCAATAGTACTATAGGTATTATTATTAGGAAAGATATAACATGAAAGGTATTCTTAAAGTTCTTCCTTCACAACTTTTAGAACTCCATAAGCAACAATATGTATAAATCCCCAATAAATCAACTTCAAAAAGTTTTCTACGCTAAACTCATAAGCTGATTATACGAAAACAACAACAACCCATGTAAGCTCAAGTATTCACTATAGTCTTTTTTATGCACTAAGTTTAAACTTAAGATGACTCCGTCTATCATTAGATCATTTGACATCGA
Source organism: Helichrysum umbraculigerum (assembly GCA_949592205.1). Classification (NCBI taxonomy): domain Eukaryota; kingdom Viridiplantae; phylum Streptophyta; class Magnoliopsida; order Asterales; family Asteraceae; genus Helichrysum; species Helichrysum umbraculigerum. The sequence goes on along the minus strand of CATIUR010000001.1, from coordinate 244,786,192 downwards.
GTGAGCATCCACACGATTTGAATAAAGACCTTAGTTTCACAATGATGATAATAAAAAAAAAATATAAAGGATATTTTATTTTTAAATTTAAAAGACCATGAAAGAAAAGTAATGTAGTTAAAACAACCATTAGTAAAGACATCATCTACCCAACTAATAAGGTTTTAAATGGTATAAAAGATTTTGATAGGGTAAATAATACTATAGATTAGTGAAAAACTATGATTGTCAAAACTCAAAACATGTATTCAATATAGGTTTAATAAATTGAAAATATTTAGGCTCCGTTTGGTTCACAAAATTCGTAGGAATATGATAAAATGGAAATTTGACTTCCATTATATACCATGTTTTGTTGGCAATATGGAATTTTGATTCAAGTGCATTGTGTTTGTTTCATAGAATTAAGGAAAGAATGAGTTATTGATATAATGGTTTCTTTTTAATGATAATTTGACATAAAAATAACTTGTTTTGACTCTTTAATTATTTTTTACTTCTAAAAATTATAATTTTATCTTAATTATTTCATATAAGACCAAAGCTAGAGAATATACATTATGATTATACGTCCACAAAAATACAGTAACACAAAAATAAGGGAGTTGATATATACAACAAACAATTTACTTCATGTAACAAACTATACAAATATTAAAGCTCGCATTACAAACATGTGAAGCATAAAATTGGTACATGAATAAAAAAAATTTGTTGTATTTATCACCTCCCCAAAAATAATATACCTAAAGGGATGTTGTAGTTTTGGAACATTTGGTAGGTACATACCTTCCCATATGAAAACTATAAGCGTAACTTAAATTTTATTTAATCTATTTAGGATTGTAGATTATTTTATAAATTATCAATGACCAATTTGCAAGTTAAATCCTATTTCATCTACGTAGGCAAATATTTTAATTAATTTAAGATTAAATAAATAATATATATATATATATATATATATATATATATATATATATATATATATATATATGTTTTGGATAAGATTGTTGAATAAATAAAATTGATTACAGATCACAGGATTATATAATAGTTTTTTATTTTTATTATATTTGTTATAAATAAAAAATTGTTAGCAAACTTTTAGGGAAATTCATGGATGTGATTGGTTAATTGAAAGTTGAACGAAATCAAAGAATTTGATTGGTTAATAGGTCTTAATTTTAATAAAATTTTACATAGGAAAAATTTTCTTTTATTAATATTTAGATTTACTCGACGATTTATATATGCCAAAAGGTAACAACCTTGAGATGATAATTTGAACATAAATAATCTTGGGACGTGTTTAATAAGAAGAATACATGACACTAACTTATACTTTAATTTTTTATTTTGTTTGATGTTGGTGTATAGCTTGGGGACTTGGGGTTAATTTTTTGTTAATTGTTTTGTAAGTTAGAGGTGTATGTAGAATGTAACTTATTATCTATCTTGTTTTAAGGGCAACTCCAATTATAGTTTTTTCTATAAAAAATTTATGCAAAAAAGCTTTAAAAAAGCTTTATATCATTGGAAGAAAATATTTTTTAATTAAAAGCTTGAGATTTATCAAGCTTTGGAGGTAAAAAAATTTAGCCCAAATATTTATATTTAACCCCCTTATTGTGGTTTAAAAAAGCTATTAAGTTTTTTTACATTGGAACTAAAGCTTTTGTATAAAGCTTTTCTAAAGAAAAATTAGTTGGCACATAAAAAAACTTTTGGAACCACTTTATCATTGGAGATGCTTTTATACCTATTAGTTTCTACATTAATCCATACTGACCCGTCATTATGTACTATAGTAAATTTGAAAAAAATTAGAGGTGCAACAATCAGGTATAACGTATTGGGGTTAACTATTGCTTTTAGCTCATTTGAACGTTTGTAGTAGATGAGAAAGTTATGTTAATGCCGTGCATCGCACGGGTTTGTATCTAGTATATAATATAATAATAGCATTAAAAGATAAGTATACAAAAATAAATAAACCCATCCACTATGTAGACTTAATAGATAGGTATGAGTACGAATGAAAATGGATCGGACATGGATTGGGATATCCATATTAATATCCATTTAAATTTTTTTCATCCATATCCATATCCATATATCCAATTAATTTTCGTTCATCCATCCATATCCGTTGGATTAAGCGGGTTAATGGATATCCAATGGATATTCAAGACAATGTTAAAATATTTTCTAATATAAAATGAAAGAAACAAATAAGTTGCAAAAAATATGTATTACGTACCATAGGAAAATTCAGTCATAAGAACATGTAACAATTATCGTCAATGGAGCATAATTTCATACAATTACAATTAAACATAGGTTTTGACAAATGTAAATTTGTAATATCTATGTTTATTGGTCGATTATACAAGTTATAATTGTAATCTATCATCAGTTGTGATTTCACTATATCGTTAGAAGCAAAATTTGGCTCGACACCATAGATATATGCATTTCAAATTGCTATAAATCAATAATACAAAAACCTTCAAATATACTTTAGATATTTAAATATGCAGATTTATGAATATCATATCCACATTATTACATCTTCTACAACTATAATATTCGATAATACTATAATAGTTTATAATATATATGTATGTGGATATGTAAATGTATATGCATATATGTATATTTGTATATATTTATGCATGTATATACTATTTCGGGTGATAAATGGATATATCCATGGATGATAAATGTCATCCATATCCGATCTACTAATCATCCACATCCATATCCACTATTCATCCAATTAGATCATCCATATCCATCATTTAGTGGATGGATCAGGTAGATATCTACCGGATCGGGTGACCATTGCCATCTCTAGGTATGAGAGTTGGTATAACGTTTGTGACTTGTATCTATAGTGTATTGTAGGGTGTTTTTGGCAATCAAATAATAAGGGATTCTTAGAGATATGTTTGGTACAAAATAAAATATAAGGCTTATCAAAATAAGATTCCTTTTAAAAAGAATCACCTTAAACTAGCTTCTTCAAGAATCTTCATCACCTAGGGTGTGTTTGACAAAACTAGCTGGAGATGTAGATGGAGATGGAGATGAAAGCTAGGAGCTGGGGTTTTTGTTTGGGGCTAGAACTGGGAGTTTTTCTTTTTCAAAAGTGTTTGGCAAACTAGCTTGAGATGGAGTTTATTGATGTAAAGTGACATAAAAGGGTATCTGTAACATCCTCCTTATGGGTCTGGTAATTACTCTATTTAATTGATTATTTAATTGTTTTAGGAATTACTTGATATTATGAAACACCCCGAAACGTGACCAAATTTTTTTTTTTAAAAACATACATTTTTAATTACTTATACTTACTTATAATGGTCCCAAAACACTGGCTAATACATTACTTGGTTATAATCAACACTTAAAAAAACAAAGTTGCTGGACACAAGCTGAATCCGGCCGGATTCACGGGAATCCGCCGGATTCCCCACTATTTCAGACCCAACTTTTGACCAGAACTGAAACTAAACAATCCGTTCTTGAATACGCCCCGGAATCCGCCCGGATTCATGGCAATCCGCCGGATTCCCATGAATCCGACCGGATTCCCACTTCCTACAGCAGATTCCTAAAAACTGCACATTTTCATACAAAAACACGAACTTTGACAACGCATAACTCTTAAACCACAACACCTGGGATCGTAAAATTTTGCAGACATCTTTCAAATGGTCAAATGAACATAACTTAACTTTCACTTTTTCAAAATTCACGTTTTAACCCATTTTGACACGTAAACTAGTTTTCGACCATTTTTCACCAAAATATCAACATGTCAAATTCTAAACCAATGCAAATCTGACCTTCAACTTTTGACTACACCTTTCAACTTGACTTTAGAACTTGTGACAACCAAAACCAATGACTTTCGACAAATTTGACCCATTTTGACACTTAGACACTTGATGACCCATTTGGGCACCAAATAGACCCATTTCAATCTTTGACTAACCAATAGCATACATTCTTACTCAGTTGACTTTTAAAAGTCAAACAAAACACTTTTCATTCACATTCACTTAAGCATTAACGTTTTCAAGTCTCACTACATTTAACTTTAACCAAAACATCAAATTTCACAAGTGAGACTTACTAACTTTTACAAGATTAACTAAAAACTTAAACTTTACAAACGGGGGTGTTATTGTATCGTGAGCATGATCAAAAGGGATAAAACTCATTACCAACCAAGCAATGAGCTCCACCACTAGCTTTCCATAACCTTCTTTCCCGATTCCTCCTTTACCTTACTTGAACTTCCTGAAACATGTTAAACACAACACATAAGCATAAATGCTTAGTAAGTAAATGGACTCTAACAATTAAAATCTGCAACAAGTTAAGGATCCATAACATCTAACATGCCAAATTCCGAAGAATTGACATTAAACTAAGCTAATGACAAAGTCATTACTTAGATACCACCAAGCAAATGATAAATCATTCCTTGGTTCCACATGTCCAAATACTTACCTTTTCACTTGCACAAATAATTACTTGAACTCTTCACACTTGATCACCTATTCACATAATCATATAAACACTTATCAATTACACATTTAACTACTCTTTCTTACTTCTCACATGTAAATTAAAAGTTAAATCCTATAACCTCCAATTATCTAACATAAGTTCCATACACATGACTACATAATCACATGTATTTGGGTAATTGAAACTAATTCTTATCATTAACACTTCCATACATCATAGACATCACTAATTAGTGATCAAACATACTCATAATAATTCAATTACCCACTAAACACATGATTATAAGGTTATCAACATAACTAATACAATTAAATCATTCTTTCTAACTTATAAACATGTATGGAACTTAGTTTCATTCAATTATCCAATTACCCATCAAAATCACTAACTTAGGGTTTATGTAACTTAAACCCTAACTTAAATTAAACAAGCTAAAGCATCACACATACCTTAGGATTGATGAATTGAAGATTAGAAACCTTTAATTACACAAACCCTAGCTTGATTCACCTCTTCTTCTTGCTTCTCTCTCTAAAATCGTATCTCTCTCTCTCTAGAATGTTATGTACGTGTTTTTGATTTGAAGTATATGGAATTACAGTAGAACATTTCAGAATCTGTGTTCTAATAACACTATTCACATTAAACCCTTCATCATTGCTAATATGACAATTTCTACCCTCTAACCCATTTTCTTTACATAGCTAGTCTACTAACTAATTTCTAACACATAACAATTATTTCATATAACATAATATTATATACATATAATTTAAATAACTAAACGCATATAATATTATTTAAACTTACAAAATTTTGGGGCGTTACATATTATTTGTGTTTACCGTGAAACTTAAATAAATAGGTCCCAGGATTTATTGTGAAAAGTGAAATATTAGTTCTTTTAAGTTATTGTAGTTGACGGTAAAATAAAATAATTTTCTCGCAAATGGCTTGTAGGTTCCAGACAATAGATTTAGGACGGGTATAAAGTTAAAGCAATTGGAACAGAGTCGGTTTGTGAGCCGACTTACTTTTGAGTATTTTACCCAATTCTTATTTCTTCTCCATTTCATAAACATCAAACCCTTACTTTGAACTTTTGCAAAATTGAAATCATATATCAATTCATAACACAAGAAGCTGTGATTATTATTCTAGCAACTGATCTCACTCTCATCTTCATCAAGAAAGTGAGTTAATTTTGAGTTATATGAAATGGGTTTTGAGTGATTTTATGAAATTGAGAGTAATTTGTTGTTGTTTGATGTTATAAAGCGATTTTAGGGGTTATATGATGTTAGTTGAAGTGTTAGAAACCATAGAACCGAGTTTTTGAAGTTATGGTGAGATTTGGTTCGAAAACTCGTAACAGCAGCGAAGTTCGCAGTTGTCAGTTCGTCTCGCGAACTGACTTTTGTTGCGGATCGATATGAGATATGCGAACCGAGTCACTTCGATGCGAGTTAACTCGCTGTGCGAATCGACCTGAAATGTTGCGAGTTGAGCTACTGCGAACCGAGTTGGCTCTGCGAATTGAGATCTCTCCGAATTGAGATTTTTAAAGTTTTTGTTTCGCAAATTTGAAAAGTGCACAAGTGTTCCTAATACCTTTAGTGACTAAAAAATTTACAAATTTTTATATTAATTCGGATTGAGCTGAAATTCGCATGGTCACTCGGAAACGGCCCAATGATCAAGGCTCTATTTTTAGAGCCTAGGCAAATTTTGGCCATTCGGGGTCATCTGGGGGTCGAAAATGGCATTTTTCAGTTTTTAAATGTCATTTTAGGATTTTCTGATTTCATTTTTGATTGAACTTTTGTTTGCCTAGACTTCAGGGATTACCTGATTGGATAAATATGCTATGATAATGATTATGAAACGAGTTACTAACTTATGTTTGATTCTCTGTTTCAGATCAACCTAAGACTCAGTGATATAAGGATCCTGAGTGTGAAGACGTCAGAGGTATCGGTGAGTGGATTTGAAACTTACCTTTTGATTTAGTTGTAACTGTTTGGTTACAACAAGTAAACATAGATATGTTTAGTAGACTGATTAGGCTGTGTTATTGATTATAAATCTACGTGCTATGTGGCCTCTGTGTATCAATGGTATTGAGGTCAACTGGTTAGTTGAGCTAGTTGGTTATTGTGTACGTGAATTACACAGGGTCTTGATTCATTTGTTGTGTGTAGAACATGTGTTTGATTGTAATAACCATTAGCTATCGGTCTATTCTGTATTGGCCGTACAGATTGATGGTAAGTGTTCTTGGAGAGCCACCCGGGTATTATGGTATCTCAAGATCCACCGATCCTCATTGAAATATGTATATGTTTACGGTTATTTGGTGTAAACAAATGATTATGCTAAGTTGAATTGTGTGTGACAAGTTCATTCACTTAGCTTCGTGCTAATCCCTCATTTTACTTCCTGCATGTTTTGTTAATTATGGGGTGATCAGGAAGTGATGCTTTGAAAGCAAGGGATGTTAGACTGCTCTGCTAACTCTGATATAGTTTTGTTATAAACTAAGTTTGGAATTATATAATACCCCGTTTGTGTAATATGTGTACAGTGTTTTAATAACTTTAACCTATGTGGTGTATCATATTTTGTAAAAGTTATGTACATTTCCATTATGTATAATAGTAAAGTATGTTTTTAATATACGCTTCCGAGTAAAATCATATAATATTGATGTACAGAATGAAGGGTGTTATAATATCATATATTATAACTTTAAAATTTTAATATTTAGAAAAAGGGTAATTTAGTAATATAATAAATAGGGGATGGGGATTCTCTAAATAAGCTAGTTTAACTAGCTTCTAATTTAGGGGATTCTTTTTTACAGAATCCTTCTTCAAAGTTTCATGCCAAACAAGGCTTATCAATTTACAAGGGATTGAGATTCTTAAAATGAGAATCTCAATCTCCTAGAATCCTCCATAATCCCCTCAAATATGGTTGCCAAACACACCCATAATCAAGAAATCACCATATTACCCTTCTTCTATTACTAACTTTATTAGAAAATGTAAAATATTCTTGTCTATTATGTCATTTCACATCAATAACTCCAACTTTACCTTGTTTGCTATTTGCTAAACACTTTATAAGAAAATTGAATTTTCAGCTCCAACCGTAAATAAAAGCTCTAGCTCCAGCTCCTAGAATCCATCACAATCTCCAGCTCCAAGGGTGTGTTTGGCAATAAGTAGTTGGAGCTGAAGATTATGGATGAAGCTGAATCCGGTGACCGAAGATTGTGGCTGGAGCTGAAGCCGGAGATTGTGACTGGCAGTAGCGAACTTACACGGAAAGCAGGGTATGCACTTGCATACCCTGAGGTGGTAATTAACAGTGATAAAATAAATAATTTAGGTATGAAAACTGTAATTAATACTGAAAGTGTATACCCTCCACACAATGGGTGCATACCCCTCTTGTGAAATCTATTTGAATACGAACAATTTCAATCCTTTTACAGCAAATATGAATCAATCAGACCGTCAATATCACCGTCAAATTGATTAACAAATTTCCGTCTATACATGTTTCTTTTCCTGTTTTTTCTTCTCCGTTACGGTGTTACCAATTGAATGGACAAAGCCAATTAATGGGGAAGTGGATAAATATGACAGATTATTTATTAATTTCAATCTTTTATCTACACCAAATTCAATTTTGGGATAAACTAACTCCGTAGTAATTACTTGACCCTTTTGTTTTGTTTTGTTAATACTCATTCTAAAGGAAATCCGATCAAATGTGACCAAATGATATTTGTTGAGGTATCCATAAGTCAACTGAGTCAAGTTGATTGTATGTTTGTTCGGTTATCTAAAACTCATGAATTTTAATTTTAATCTGGCTATTATATATATTTGAGTTTTTATGTAGTAGTCATATCCAAGTTTAAACAAAATCTATATTTTGCCTCATTTTACTCAGTTTGATCGATGTCCATCTATGCTATTATTGTATTTATAAGCGATTTTATTAGATCAATTTATTTGTCGTTTTCTAATTCCAACTTATTATGAATGATTGAGATTATTATATGATTCTACTTTAATAATGACTTTTTATCAAAAATTATTTCCATGAAAATTTAATATAAAAATTAATAAAACGATCTTGCATTTTGACTTACAAGACCGATTATACATGTTGTCAATGATCAATGATTATTGAACGCTCCTACATTTTACCAGGAAGATAAATGAGAGTTACTATTCAATGAATAGTAAAAATGGTTTTCTTGTTTTTCAACTATTCAATGAATAATAATAATGAAAATTTCTTTTTTCAAAGCTATATAAACAAAATATATATTATTTACTCTATATTTTGTTGTTGTTGCTGTTTTACTTACCATTCAATAATAAATAAAATAATATAAAATTTTATATTTTATCTATATTCTTTAAATTTTATGTTTTGTCAATTACATATACTTTACCTAAATAAACTTTCAAATAACCATTTGGTTATTATCTATTAATTAAATAATCACTTAACTTAATATGACAAAATATTATCACCTGTGCTTTATTTAGCACAATGTCATTCTTGTTTGATAATCATTTTACAATATTTAATGGAGCCGCAACTCGGTTGGTCCCAAAGTTACACTATTATCTTATCTTAAATAAGTCACTAAGTCACAACTGTATTATATAAGGAATACCTATATAATAATTAGTTCGACTTTATAAACGATACTTATAATGAATTTGCACAAATTAACAAAAACATAAAATTATTACCTTTTAAAAACTTGATATTATCATATTCAATTTGAAAATGACTAACAAATATGGTTATGCAATATTTTTATTCCTATATGAGAAAGTGCATACAACATGTTTTGATGGTACGATCGTGCAGCACATGGTATTAGCACAAAACTTTTGTACATTTTTAACTTTTGTACAAGACCTTTAAACTATTACATACAGAATATTACGTAACTTCCATTTATAAGTTTCATTTTGCTTCTCAAAATTTAATTATATTATATTATGAGCGCATTAATGATGAAAACATTATTATCAACATCAATTATTTTTTTTAATGCTTGGAATTATAACAATAGCTTTAGTTAATATTGTTTCTTAAGAATATAAAAATGTAGTCTTTTGTTTGAATATACACTCTATAATGTATTATTGATTTGGATTTTCGAGGTTGAGGGTTTATCAGTTTTACATCATCATTGTACAAAACAAGAAATTGAATTTTGTTTTACTATCAACTTTAATTATTCAAATTATACAATCTCAATATTTACATTACTTATGCACTCTATATTTATACGAATTATGCAAACTTTTATAGATTTCATATTCATATCGGAGACTATTTTTATATTCTTTATTTTGACGAATTCCCGCTGCAACGCGCGGGTTAAAAATCACTCGTTTTTCATGATAATGTAGCCTTATAAACTTTACAATTCTATAACAACTCAACACGTTTTTATATAGTTGAATTGTAAGATCATTCGAAGATCGTGATTTTAATAACGACTCATTATGGTTTGTAAAATACTCCCTCCGTCCCATTTCTATTGTCCATTATTTCCATTTTGGGGTGTACCAAATTAATTGTCCACTTCCATAAATAGAAAGTTTAAGGAAATAAAGTTCTTTTTTACCCCTAGTGTATATATATAAGACAAAAAAAATAGGTAAAAAGTAGAGGGTAAAACTGTCATTTTATCAAAAAGTAAGAGAGTGATAGTTATATTTTCTTAAACTGCGTGTCTTTTTGTCTGGTGACAATAAAATTGGGACGGAGGGAGTAATTGATTAACGCCTAAACACCCTCTACTTTGTCACAATTTTGATTACAACTCCAATAGCCCAACCACCACCGCTACTTCTCACCTATCATAATTTAATTTAATTTAATTTTCTTTACAAACACTAATATTTTTTTATTATTAAATAAAGGAAATACGGAGTAAATGTTATCCAAAACTTAAAACAAAAGAAAGGCAAAGGCAAGTAGGCAACGGCAACCCAGAAATTTACGCTCCCTTTCGAGATAAAAGATTCCCAACCCTGACGTACGGTACAAAGCTTGGCAACAACACGGCATCCACCATTGACTCTCCACCGTACATGTGTCACATTCTTATTTGTCCGTCTCCTAACAACACCGTCATATTACCTCTCCTCCCTTGACCGCTTCTCCTTCTTCATCTATAAATTCACCCCTATATCGATCTCATTTCTCACACAACAATCTAAATCTAAATCAAAATTCTTCTCTTAATTCGATTTCTTCAATACTCTCAAGGTATGATCTTTTCTCTTCTTGTTTCTGATTGTTTGAATTTTTAATTTAATTTTGTTGTTATTTATTTGTTTCATTTTGATGCTTATCTGTTATCATTTTCGATTTTCGATTAGGTTTAAACTTATGTGAATATTTTTAAAATCTGTAACTTTTCAAGTATGCGATCGCATCATTCGGCTGAAACTTATACAGTTAATCTTTAAAAAAGATGAATTTAATTATGTAAACCCTAGATCTGGACTTGTGTGATATATATTGCTTAATCGGTAGATTGATATAGATCTATGATGCATAAAAGATGATGATTTTGCAATCGTTGATATTTTGTTCTAACGAATACGACCTGAAATTGTGTTATCGATTTTGATAATAAAGCATTTTATACGGTTAATTTAGTTAATAGGAATTTTTACTCTCAATTTGATCAGATTTATATAAAAATGTCTACCATCTTATAAATTTCAGTTTCCTGTTGCTATATGTAATCGGTAGAAGGATTTAATAAAGATTGTTACTGTTGGTTCTACCAGCTATATATAGTGTTATGTGGATTCGTTTTTCCGTGCCTTATTATGAATCTTCTTTCTGCAGATGCAAATTTTCGTGAAAACCCTCACCGGTAAGACCATCACTCTCGAGGTCGAGAGCTCAGACACCATCGACAACGTTAAGGCCAAAATCCAGGACAAGGAAGGGATCCCTCCAGACCAGCAAAGACTTATCTTTGCCGGAAAGCAACTTGAAGACGGCCGTACTTTAGCCGATTACAACATCCAAAAGGAGTCAACCCTCCACCTTGTCCTACGTCTTCGTGGTGGGATGCAAATCTTCGTCAAGACCCTAACTGGCAAGACCATCACTCTTGAAGTAGAGAGCTCTGACACCATCGATAACGTCAAGGCCAAGATCCAGGACAAGGAAGGAATTCCCCCAGACCAGCAGAGGTTGATCTTCGCCGGAAAGCAGCTTGAAGATGGCCGTACTTTGGCCGATTACAATATCCAAAAGGAGTCCACCCTTCATTTGGTCCTCAGGCTCAGGGGAGGGATGCAAATCTTTGTGAAGACTTTGACCGGAAAGACCATCACTTTGGAGGTCGAAAGCTCCGACACTATCGATAACGTGAAGGCCAAGATCCAAGACAAAGAGGGTATCCCACCAGACCAGCAGAGGTTGATTTTTGCCGGTAAGCAGCTCGAGGACGGCCGTACTTTGGCCGATTACAACATCCAGAAGGAGTCAACCCTTCACTTGGTGCTCCGTCTCAGAGGTGGGATGCAGATCTTTGTGAAAACCTTGACAGGAAAGACGATCACTTTGGAGGTCGAAAGTTCGGACACCATCGATAATGTGAAGGCCAAGATTCAGGACAAGGAGGGAATACCACCAGACCAACAAAGGTTGATCTTTGCTGGTAAGCAGTTGGAAGATGGACGTACCCTTGCTGACTACAACATCCAAAAGGAGTCGACTTTGCATTTGGTGCTTAGGTTGAGAGGTGGTATGCAGATTTTTGTTAAGACCCTGACTGGCAAGACCATCACTTTGGAGGTTGAGAGCTCGGATACCATTGATAATGTGAAGGCGAAGATCCAGGATAAGGAAGGTATCCCTCCAGACCAGCAGAGGTTGATCTTTGCAGGGAAGCAGCTTGAAGATGGACGTACCCTTGCTGATTACAACATTCAGAAGGAGTCAACCCTTCACCTTGTCCTTCGTCTCCGTGGTGGTAATTGAAGAAGCTTTTGGTGTTGTGGCTGTTTGGGTCTTATGTGAATGATTCTGGTTGTGAACAATTGTCATGTGTTTTGTTTGGGAATGATGTTGGTGGTACTTTCTTTAAGTTTTAAATAAAAATTCTACTACTTGTTTGGTGACTACTTGTGTGCATTACATATTCTGATATCTTGTGGGAGTATGACTACTTGTGTGCATTACATATTCTGATATCTTGTGTGACTACTCCCTAATGCATATTGTTTGATTAGGAAGGATTATAGCTGTTATCGCACATTGTTTTACAGATTATTGCTTGTGTTGGGAACCTGTTATGGTGGTGTTTAGTTCTTGAAAGTACACGAGCACATTGATTCAACATAGTCTTTTGAATACTGTGTAGTTGTATTATCAAGAACTGTTGTTATAGACCTCGTTTGGTATTCGATCAGATAATGCTTGTGCTTGCAAGATGCAATATTCTGTCTGGTATTGCTCTATATTGGGTGTGATTTGGTTCTGTATGTGGTTGGGGCATTGTGAATGGTTTCGCTCGTTGGACTTTGGCAATGATGTTTGGTACTTTTCTAAAAGTTGTAAGTAAATTTTAACTTGTTTGGTGACGTTTTATGTTGTTTGCATACATGTTTTGATATCCTGCTCTTGCTTATCTAACCATTGTTTCATCAGGATGATGATAGAGCATTCTGGGCATAAAACACGATGATTAGTTGTAGTGTCGAAGACCATTGTTGGTTATTGATCACTTTTGTGGGTTTTGAAAAATTGGGGAATATATTTGGCTGTATCTAACTTTGCAACGGTAGTGAACAAATTAAGGATTGCAATTGTTGTGACCTTGTTCATGTTAGGCGATTTCAGCAACTTAAGCATTACAGTCATTACAACTTTTAATGCTTAACAATATTTATTCAACCTTATAATGGCACACATAATGACAATTTTATTCTTAAACGTTTTTAAAACATCACTTTTCTCTTTTTATCCGTGTAATGTTAAGAGCATCCCAATGATCATTTTCAAAAAGCTTTTTCTAAGTGCATCTTCAATGAAGCATTTTTCTAAAGTTTGTTTATTCAAAAAAGGAGAAAATTCCATAAACCATACATGTGGTTTACACACATTTTCACATATCATACCCGAACTTTTTTTTTCAGGTTTTCGGTACAATAAGTTTCAAGTTTGCTCGTAAATGGTACCTCCGTCCAACTCCGTCTATTTTTGTCGTTAAGTTTTACCAATTCCATCTATTTTCAATACAATAAGTTTCAAGTTTGCTCGTAAATGGTACCTCCGTCCAACTCCGTCTATTTTTGTCGTTAAGTTTTACCAATTCCATCTATTTTCAATACAATAAGTTTCAAGTTTGCTCGTAAATGGTACTCATAAGTTTCAAAATTGCTCGTAAATGATATCTATGGTTTACACACATAACGGTGAAAATTAACGGATTGTGACGGATGTACCATCTATGAGCAAACTTGAAACTTATTGTATCAAAAACCTGAAAACAAAAGTTCGGGTATGATATGTAAAAATGTGTGTAAACCACATGTATGGTTTATGGAATTTTTTCTTCAAAAAAGCTTTGGAAAAGTTTTTTATTCATTGGGGAAAAAAAGGTTAGAGAAAAAGTTTTGAATCAATAGCTTTTTTGTAAGGGTAGAGATCAGAGGAGTACAGAGAATAAGGTGGAGGGATCTTTTTGCAATTTTAACAAATTTGTGAAAAGGAGGAGGGATTATTTTGCAATTTTGACAAAATTATGGATCCACTTATAAAATTTCGTGAAAAAAATTCTTAAAAATTATCAAAAAAATTATTGAATCATAAAACTATTTAATATGCAAGATTCAACAAAAAATAATTAAAAAAACGTAAGATGCGGTGATAAATATATAAGATGTAGTGATAAATATATAAGATGCAGTAACAAATATACAAAGATGTACTAACAATAAAATACATGATGCAGTAACAAATATACAAAGATGTACTAACAATAAAATACATGATGCAGTAACAAGATATACAATATGCAGTAACAAATATACAAAAGACGTAGTAAAAAAAATACAAGATGCAATAACAAAATATAAAAGATGCAGTAAAAAATATATAAAATATGCAGTAACAAATATAAAAGATGCTATAAACAAAGTAATACTAATTTTCTAAATTCAAGAATAAAATTAAAGATTAATAAAAACATTAAATGCTAAAATATACATAAGATGCAGTAAAAATATACAAAAGATGCAGTAAAAAGTACGTATAGTTTTTTATAGATCTAAAAAGTACGATGCAGTAAAAAAATGTAAGATGCAGTAAATAAGTACTACTCCATAGTAGTTTTTATCAGAACTAAAAAAGTATGATGCAATAGAAAATATACGATGCTGTAGAAAAAACGTAGGATGCAGTGAAAAAAATGTACGATGCAGTCAGATCTACATTTCATAACTTCAAGTAATAAAATTCCTCCGATAGATAACTACATTTCATAACTTCAAGTAATTCGATTACAGAACACATCAAATTAAAATAGAATGATAATTATGTAGACATTATAAACAGAAACTCAGTGCAATACCAGTAAAATTAAAATAAAATAAAATACACATGTCTCCAAATAAATGAATATGTATTTTCTCAAGTGCAACCAAGAACGGACAAATGAGTCCTTCGATGTGAAAACCTCCAAAGAAAGCTTACAAGTACTCATAAAACCACAACCAGCAATAATATAACACTAATTACAAAACACGACTACAAAATAGATTTCACTCCAGATGAATAAAAAAGGTTGTGACATACGAAGCTGATAAAGAGTAGAGCTGCTCCAGTGGCGAGCGCGGGAATCGGATTGTGCGAATCTGACGGCTGATGTTCGACGGATGATGAACGGACGGTGAGATTCGGTCGAGAAGATGTGGTGGAAATTGATACAGGTAAATCATTATAATCTAAAATGGCGTGTGTGCGTGTGTCTAATTGTGTGATTTACAACAACGCATAGCATAAGCAAATAGATCGAGATAAATAGAATTGCGAAATCAAATTAAAATTGGTGCTAGATGACGAAATCCGTCGGTCCGCCGTGTAACTGTGCTAGACGACGGCCGGAATAGAATTAGGGTTACGTTTGAGTATAGACGAGGTGCCGCAGAGTGCATTTGTTCCACCACCGCCGGTTAAATGTTACTGTTTTTGTATGCAACGGCGACAATTTTTTTGTGTGGTTCGCTAAAAGGTGTGTGTGCGTAATCAACATTTTGTATAAATTGCAACATAGTCCCTTGCCCTCTTTAACCTTTGTTCCCCTCTGATCCTAAATCTTTTTGTAATTGTGTGTGTATGATTTTTGAAATAAAAGTTTTTTAAACCTTTTTATCATTGGGGACGAAATGTGGCAGGTAAAAAAGCTTTCTATAACTTTTCTTTATTGGTGATGCTCTAAAGCTTTTTCTTTCTATAAAGCCTTAGGAAAAACTTTCACTCCAATGAGGAAAAGTTTTTAAGCACAAAAGATCCATTAAACATGTATTATATTAATGAAAAGTGAGGGGGTCTAGGAGTCTATAAGTTGATATATCTCAAGCTTTGTTTTAAATGGTAGTTTAAAATGTGAAAAACTTTTTTCAAAGCTTTTTCTAAAGCTATTTTGGTAGTACAAAGCTTTAAAAAAAGCTTAATTAAATTACCGGAGATGCTCTATGTGACAACCGTCACGAAACCGTTATCATAGTTCAATCCGTAAAAACTCATTTTTCATGTTAAGGCTCATCTCACGGAGTTCTTTACAACAAAATACTCGTTTTCGAAAAACGAATCCAACATAAAAAGAATCTCACACATGTAATGAAAAAGATACGAGGCTAAATGTAAATTCGTTAATTATTGGAAACTATACGATTTATTAAAATTACGCGAAATACGAAAATAATTGGATTGGGATCATTTATTCTTAGACCGTGTGACCCGAGTTTTCTTGTGTGTGTTCCTTGTTTGGCCCAACAATCGACCCAAAGCCCCTCTTTATTTTGGTGAATCGTTCGGCCCAACCCAACCCAACCCAACCAACACAACCCTAGAACTATAAAAGGCATCCTAAAACAAACCCTAACATTTTTTCATCACCAAAATCGTTCATGTTGCTGCCCTAAAATTTCAGTCACGAACATAGGCCGATTTGACCCATTTCCGTTGGTTTTCAGGCTTCGGTCAAAACTAGAAAGTTGTAGATCTCAATGTTTTACATAAACTCGCGTGGTTTCGGCCTATGAAACGCTTTAGATTATTTTATAAAAATTATTTCGTAAACTGCTGCTGTGGGTGACGAATTTTCAGAAACTTTGGTAAGTTTCAATTCTATAGTCCTCATCTAATCTCAAAAACGAATTCTAAGGGTTTATAAACTCAATGTTTACAGATCCTAACGAAGATTCTCGTGCGATTATTCGAAAGTTGGTATTATTCTTATCCGATTTCCTTCGTTAACATTCGATTTCGAGTGAATCGTTATTATTGTTTTTATTCGGTTCAATTCCATTGTGTTTCGGGTAAATGAAATGGTTAGGATATTGATAAGATCAGTTCATATGATGGTAGAATTAAGAGTTTTGATTGTGGTTGCGGTTTGGATTGATTATATGAATGTTTAGGGTTGATTACTCAAAACCCTAATCTGTCCAGATTTGTGTTTCGGTTTGGGAAACTTGTAACTTGGTCATTTCATGGTGATTTTCGATGAAACAGGAGTCTAAACTTAAGTATTTTGAGTCTATTTTCAAATGGCGTTGGTTTCATGGTTAAGTGTTGAGTATAAGTCAGTCAAAATGATTTTATAAGATTGTGTGTCAATTCTGAGTTCTTCGGTTCCAGATTTCGGTTAGATTGTCGATTTTTGAAATGTACCTTAAACTAAGGATTAGGTCTTGAAATTTTTACTGAAATGTATTTAAGGTGTTAAATATTTTTTGTAAAAATATTATAACCAATTTAAAACTCTAAGTATTTTAAATAAATTATAACTCTTGTGAAGTCAGAAAGTGTTGTCGGTTTAGAGCAGTTCACTTTGGTGAATTTTTAGAAATAGTGAATTAAAGTAATTGAATCTGGGAAAATTACTGGATCTTCTAAACACATTAAAATGTCATTGTTTAAAATTGTAGAGTCAAATGATTTCAATAAGTAATATTTAAAAATTCGTAAATTGGAACCAAACTTCCGGTCAGAATCTGAATTTTTCATTTTAGGTTAGTTCTTGTAATAATACACTAGTAGAATTGTGAGGAAACGTAATAGAAGTGTGTTGGGCGTGGAATACAATGGAATGACCTAGTTATGTCTAGGTTGTAACCCATATGAATATGTGATTATTGTAGATTGACGAGTTATTGGGTGGATTCATTTAAGGGCGATACTTACTTTGGTATTTAAGGTGAGTTTTGCGGCCTCATTTTCTTTACTTATTTTCTGTTGGGGGAAAAGAATGCTCAAACTGATTTCGAACTGTTTTCTTATGCTGTGTAAACTATCTGATTTTCTGATTTGGACATTATGATTGAATAAGTGACATGCTGATTGTTGTGGACTGATTGCTGATTGTTCGGATGAGTCTTGTGTCTTTGGGACCATGACAAAACTCCATATTACTTACTTTTCGGATGAGTCTTGTGTCTTTGGGACCATGACAACACTCCATATTTCTTACTAATACGGATATGATTATTGATAGTACTATCGGATGACGGTCCCGCTCTTGTGATAGATACGTTATCCTTGAGTGAATATTATCCAGGAACGGAATGGATTGCTTATGGTGGATGAGTTGGTTACTTTATATGCTTATTTCATATCATATGTCCTACTTACTGATTATCACAGCATACTGTATTTTCTCATGTGTCTTATTAAACCTGCGAAACTCACCAACCATTGTGTTGACATTTTCGAGCATTTCTTTTCAGGGAACGCTAGTGGCATTAAGATCGAGGACAAGAAAACTTAGTGGACCTATTAGGTTGCATTAAGTATTGCTGCAAGACTTATGATACAATTATTGTTTGTGACACATTGTTTCTTTGTTGGCGTGAATGCTATGACACGACCCGACATTCGTGTTAATAACATCACAACACATTGGTTTGATTTCATTTAGTAATCTCTTATTATTGATGTGTTGTGATCCTATCATGGTTGCATTCCGTTGTTTCCGCTTTAGACGGGGTCTGACAGATTGGTATCAGAGACATTGGTTATAGAGAATTAGGCGGATTGACCTAGACTATAACCTAGGAACCTTCATATATATGCTATGCTAGGAACTATGTGTGCATTAAACGACGTGAACTCATTCACACTTTGGTTCTCGAGGAAGACATGCTCCATTGGTGGTTCCACACGTGCCCGCGTACCCGTTAGGGTTATGTAGGCTTAACGGCGTAGGATCATTAATGTCATCTGATGATACTATATTGATCATGGTATCATTTCCTTATAATTTCGTGCCCCTTTTAGATATGAATACGTAGGAACAAGGTTGAACATTGTGATATGGGATTTGGTAATAAGTACATATACGGAAGGATACCCTAACAATTATGGCGGCCGACATATTTGCGAAGGTATCACGACATATATGTGTTTATATGACCATATTCGAGTTGTCCAATGTGTGGCCTTCAAGTTGCGTGACGATGTAAAAATCTCGACTCTACCTGCTTGGTAATCATGATCTTTGGTTGTTGGTTGGTGCATACATTTGACACTATCCAAACTGATCATTTATTCTAAACTCATACGTACTCGAAATCGTAGTAAACATGCCGCCAAGACGTTCTACTCAAAATGCAAAACGTGAAACGTGTCAGGAGCGAAATAAGATAAGTATAAAAGTGTAAATCGTGTACTAAGTAAACATCAATCTAAGACATGGAAACCGTATCGTGAGACTAATAGACGTGGATAATAACTCGCTAATGAATATACACGTGAAACTTATTAAATCATAATTGACTCATTATCCCTCAAATTCTTGGGAAGAATTTACATCTTAACTTTTCATGGAAACTGGTGGTCATTACCACTTACAGCTACACTTCCTATCATGCGATAATCTTTACATTTCTAGTTAGTGATTCATTCACTTACTTGATCACTTTTACCCCACGAAGCGAAATTTTCGAATCCCCTTCTTGCAATTAGTCCAAGATCTTATATCAGTTGGACATGCATTTAGGTATCCGTATTGGGTGACAATTTCACCCTTATATGACGAAGGCTCTAATGCCCCGTGTTACACAAAAATATAACTGAATAAGATCATTCTTAACAAGTAATCTAATCTCGTTCTTTTAAACTATTTAACTACAACTCTCGTAAGAATTTAAGTCAATATAAAACATATCTACACCATATTCTCTATCAGTATAACGATTGTAACTTGGGACGATCAAACCTTTTCTTCAGGGTCCTATTAGGAACACCACTCGTTGACGTATTGGTAATCCAAGACACAGTAGTGATTCTTGGACCCAACCAATCCCTATTATCTATACTACTGGACGAACGGGTTTAAATGAATAAAAGAGATAACTCTATTTATTAGACTGCCCTCATAAACTGAAACATTTAGTCATTCATGACCAATTATATTATTAAAGGACCCCACAAAAGACCGTTACTAAAATCCCTAGTACCCAATAATAATTTACATTGTTTTGAAAACTCTCTATGTTTTGGGAACACGTAGTTTCGTAAAATAAACTGCAGTAATAAATAAATGAATAAATATATTAATTTTATTACCATCCTAAAAATTCAAATAAATAAAACATCATAATATAATAACCTCCACTGTTCTTAATGTCTTACAGTTACAAATTTTGTGCTTCCAACGTTGTTATATATTGCACTTCTACATGACATACCACCGGATAAGCTGTTAAGGGAAGATTCACTCATAATGTTCGTATAAAAAAATCGAAGAAAATCCCTGTTGTAACTATATTATGAGAGGCTCAAATAACAAGATAGACGTTGAATTCGATGTTTACAAACACCCAAATCCAGTTATGAAAACACTTTCTTGCTTCATGTAATAGTAATAACTAAATCAAAGATAACATTTGGTTACCACTTTGGTCAAGAGAAACACGAAACCAATTAGCTTCATAAAGGTCAAAATAAAATGAAATAAAATTAAATGTATAAGCTCATGGATGAGAATATTAATGAACCAGGGAAAATCGTGAGGAATTTGCTTGTTTGACATATTAAATAAATTCGAGTTAACCCATTCTTTATTGTAATAACATGGGAATGGTTCCCTTAGTAATCCATACGAGTTAAGACGGTGGACCTTAGGTATTGTTTCAAAAACATTCAACCAAATAACTGGAAACCTAATTAAGCACAATTACAAGGTGAAAATCAAGATATACACGAGACAAAACGATCGATAGGGAGTCAATAGCATATTTCACATAAGGCATTGGCCTTAAATGTAAATATGAAATGTATTATGTCTCCGATTAATGTTCTTTTGTTCGATTCACCGTACAATGTATCGTGCGGATATATTGCTAGCATTATCAAATTGATACATATAAGAAGACTACTCCAAACCAAAGAACCAATTCTGTTTTCAAATGGAACCGAACTCTAATTACTTCTCGACATCAAAACCTCACCGAAGCTTAGGCTAAACAATACATTTCTTTCACCAATAGTTATGACAATTTTTGAAACACACCACGCGAGCCTAAACGGGGGGATAAACTCGGTTGAAAACTTTCTAGAAATAATGCAAAACGACGTGAAGTAACCCATAGACGCGATGAAACACATGGTTTGGCATTAACCTGCCAACACCTAACTTTAAGACTCTTCTTTATCTCTACTCCTTTAAAATTTAAGTTACTCATTTTCTTTTCAGCCTTATAGGTTTCAAGATGCGAAAATACCCAACTACCCTCACTATATCAAATAGCCATTATCATTCATTCATTCATACCATGGTCAACTATCAATATCAATCACTACTACACTCTTCTTATTTGCTTACCTTTGCATAGCGCGAGTATGTAACTAGCTCTTAAGCAAATGAATTCCGATACGAGAGAACGTACACTATGAGATTAACCCTAATCCAAGCCACTCAGATTTTAGGATAAAATCTAAGTTCACGGTAAGTAAACTCTTATAAACCTCACAAAGAGATATCCTTATACGTATAAACTCTTCTTCCTTTGGTGATATTATGGACTGATTTTCTTTGGCGACACAACCCTTGTAAATTATTATATTTTTGCTCTCATCTACGAATGTATCATCAACAACTAAAACACAATAGATTTAACAATCAACAAACTCACTTATATTCGTAACGGACTAGAATTTAACATACAATACACTTAGGACAAATTGAGAACATTATAGAAGTTTAAATAATTGAGACTCATTTTCGCATAATTTAAATTTCATTACATCAAGTTGAACCTAACGGTGATTGTTCCGCGTTAAATGAAAATTTTCAGTGTAGGAACTTCATACAAACTCTATAGAATCATCAAGCCGTACACTAGTATAAAGAACAAATATTTTTCACTTATTTGGTCAAGATCATTCCTTAATAATTGCCTATTCTTCCGCGCCTATATTTCAGCTACGAGTCTAGTATGTGTGAACCGCAAGTATGGATAGCTACACAACACAAATAAAACTTGGTAAATTAAGGTCTAGTACAAAGCAATGGGAATTAACCACACGAAGGGTACGAGAGAAACATCTTACGTATTACCATCATCATTTGTAACACAATACTACATTTTGGTAAGAACTCCTTACTATTCCTAACTAACAAAACAACTTTTCATCCTTAAACTTTTATGTGAAACATATATAAATCCTCATGGTGAGCGAAGAACCGATAAATTTAAACTCAAAGATATTCGAAATGTCAACAATTTTTCCTCGACATATAGGAAACCTATTTCGGTGAGAACTTTTAGTTGTTAAATTTCCATAACGTGCGTGACATAGAACCGATGTCCTATCTTTAGAAACGACGACTTGTTAAATCAACTTCAAGGTTCGCATAAATGTTCAAACAATCGATATTCGAGCAAACTATAAATTTAATTAAGGAATCACGGGGAAAGCTATACCAAGGATGACGTTTAGGATTATATGTAAGGTGGTTATGTCTTTCGGTCTAACCATTGCGTTGTGGTATCCATGGGATTTGGAATCATGAAAGAATCTTTTGGATGTTGAGATCACGTCATTTACAAACACCAACTTCTTTTACTTTCTTAACGGACCGAACAAATTCGTATTATACATTTCACTAATAGGTTCGGTAACCTATCAATCGAAGGGATGGATGGAGCAAATGGAGTTCGCAATACATAATCAAGTGATGAGTCTCTTATGGTGTCACTCAAACTACACATAGTAATGTGTAGCGGAATAAAACCGAGATGAAGTTTAAAACAACACTTTGTCATATAACCAATAAGGATACGATATAACGTTAGGCGAGAATTCAAAATCAATAGAAACGAGAGGATCATAAGAAACTCAAAAACCATGTCTATTTCATAATAACGTTTTCAATGATAATTTCGATTGAATTTCGGGACGAAATTCCCTGAACGGGGGGATAATGTGACAACCGTCACGAAACCGTTATCATAGTTCAATCCGTAAAAACTCATTTTTCATGTTAAGGCTCATCTCACGGATTTCTTTACACCAAAATATTCGTTTTCGAAAAACGAATCCAACATAAAAAGAATCTCACACATGTAATGAAAAAGATACGAGGCTAAACGTAAATTCGTTAATTATTGGAAACTATACGATTTATTAAAATTACGTGAAATACGAAAATAATTGGATTGGGATCATTTATTCTTAGACCGTGTGACCCGAGTTTTCTTGTGTGTCTTCCTTGTTTGGCCCAACAATCGACCCAAAGCCCCTCTTTATTTTGGTGAATCGTTCGGCCCAACCCAACCCAACCCAACTAACACAACCCTAGAACTATAAAAGGCATCCTAAAACAAACCCTAACATTTTTTCATCACCAAAATCGTCCATGTTGCTGCCCTAAAATTTCAGTCACGAACATAGGCCGATTTGACCCATTTCCGTTGGTTTTCAGGATTCGGTCAAAACTAGAAAGTTGTAGATCTCAATGTTTTACATAAATTCTCATGATTTCGGCCTCTGAAACGCTCTAGATTATTTTATAAAAATTATTTCGTAAAATGCTGCTGTGGGTGACGAATTTTCAGAAACTTTGGTAAGTTTCAATTCTATAGTCCTCATCTAATCTCAAAAACGAATTCTAAGGGTTTATAAACTCAATGTTTACAGATCCTAACGAAGATTCTCGTGCGATTATTCGAAAGTTGGTATTATTCTTATCCGATTTCCTTCGTTAACTTTCGATTTCGAGTGATTCGTTATTATTGTTTTTATTCGGTTCAATTCCATTGTGTTTCGGGTAAATGAAATGGTTAGGATATTGATAAGATCAGTTCATATGATGGTAGAATTAAGAGTTTTGATTGTGGTTGCGGTTTGGATTGATTATATGAATGTTTAGGGTTGATTACTCAAAACCCTAATCTGTCCAGATTTGTGTTTCGGTTTGGGAAACTTGTAACTTGGTCATTTCATGGTGATTTTCGATGAAACAGGAGTCTAAACTTAAGTATTTTGAGTCTATTTTCAAATGGCATTGGTTTCATGGTTAAGTGTTGAGTATAAGTCAGTCAAAATGATTTTATAAGATTGTGTGTCAATTCTGAGTTCTTCGGTTCCAGATTTCGGTTAGATTGTCGATTTTTGAAATGTACCTTAAACTAAGGATTAGGTCTTGAAATTTTTACTGAAATGTATTTAAGGTGTTAAATATTTTTTGTAAAAATATTATAACCAATTTAAAAATCTAAGTATTTTAAATAAATTATAACTCTTGTGAAGTCAGAAAGTGTTGTCGGTTTAGAGCAGTTCACTTTGGTGAATTTTTAGAAATAGTGAATTAAAGTAATTGAATCTGGGAAAATTACTGGATCTTCTAAACACATTAAAATGTCATTGTTTAAAATTGTAGAGTCAAATGATTTCAATAAGTAATATTTAAAAATTCGTAAATTGGAATCAAACTTCCGGTCAGAATCTGAATTTTTCATTTTAGGTTAGTTCTTGTAATAATACACTAGTAGAATTGTGAGGAAACGTAATAGAAGTGTGTTGGGCGTGGAATACAATGGAATGACCTAGTTATGTCTAGGTTGTAACCAATATGAATATGTGATTATTGTAGATTGACGAGTTATTGGGTGGATTCATTTAAGGGCGATACTTACTTTGGTATTTAAGGTGAGTTTTGCGGCCTCATTTTCTTTACTTATTTTCTGTTGGGGGAAAAGAATGCTCAAACTGATTTCGAACTGTTTTCTTATGCTGTGTAAACTATCTGATTTTCTGATTTGGACATTATGATTGAATAAGTGACATGCTGATTGTTGTGGACTGATTGCTGATTGTTCGGATGAGTCTTGTGTCTTTGGGACCATGACAAAACTCCATATTACTTACTTTTCGGATGAGTCTTGTGTCTTTGGGACCATGACAACACTCCATATTTCTTACTAATACGGATATGATTATTGATAGTACTATCGGATGACGGTCCCGCTCTTGTGATAGATACGTTATCCTTGAGTGAATATTATCCAGGAACGGAATGGATTGCTTATGGTGGATGAGTTGGTTACTTTATATGCTTATTTCATATCATATGTCCTACTTACTGATTATCACAGCATACTGTATTTTCTCATGTGTCTTATTAAACCTGCGAAACTCACCAACCATTGTGTTGACATTTTCGAGCATTTCTTTTCAGGGAACGCTAGTGGCATTAAGATCGAGGACAAGAAAACTTAGTGGACCTATTAGGTTGCATTAAGTATTGCTGCAAGACTTATGATACAATTATTGTTTGTGACACATTGTTTCTTTGTTGGCGTGAATGCTATGATACGACCCGACATTCGTGTTAATAACATCACAACACATTGGTTTGATTTCATTTAGTAATCTCTTATTATTGATGTGTTGTGATCCTATCATGGTTGCATTCCGTTGTTTCCGCTTTAGACGGGGTCTGACAGATTGGTATCAGAGACATTGGTTATAGAGAATTAGGCGGATTGACCTAGACTATAACCTAGGAACCTTCATATATATGCTATGCTAGGAACTATGTGTGCATTAAACGACGTGAACTCATTCACACTTTGGTTCTCGAGGAAGACATGCTCCATTGGTGGTTCCACACGTGCCCGCGTACCCGTTAGGGTTATGTAGGCTTAACGGCGTAGGATCATTAATGTCATCTGATGATACTATATTGATCATGGTATCATTTCCTTATAATTTCGTGCCCCTTTTAGATATGAATACGTAGGAACAAGGTTGAACATTGTGATATGGGATTTGGTAATAAGTACATATACGGAAGGATACCCTAACAATTATGGCGGCCGACATATTTGCGAAGGTATCACGACATATATGTGTTTATATGACCATATTCGAGTTGTCCAATGTGTGGCCTTCAAGTTGCGTGACGATGTAAAAATCTCGACTCTACCTGCTTGGTAATCATGATCTTTGGTTGTTGGTTGGTGCATACATTTGACACTATCCAAACTGATCATTTATTCTAAACTCATACGTACTCGAAATCGTAGTAAACATGCCGCCAAGACGTTCTACTCAAAATGCAAAACGTGAAACGTGTCAGGAGCGAAATAAGATAAGTATAAAAGTGTAAATCGTGTACTAAGTAAACATCAATCTAAGACATGGAAACCGTATCGTGAGACTAATAGACGTGGATAATAACTCGCTAATGAATATACACGTGAAACTTATTAAATCATAATTGACTCATTATCCCTCAAATTCTTGGGAAGAATTTACATCTTAACTTTTCATGGAAACTGGTGGTCATTACCACTTACAGCTACACTTCCTATCATGCGATAATCTTTACATTTCTAGTTAGTGATTCATTCACTTACTTGATCACTTTTACCCCACGAAGCGAAATTTTCGAATCCCCTTCTTGCAATTAGTCCAAGATCTTATATCAGTTGGACATGCATTTAGGTATCCGTATTGGGTGACAATTTCACCCTTATATGACGAAGGCTCTAATGCCCCGTGTTACACAAAAATATAACTGAATAAGATCATTCTTAACAAGTAATCTAATCTCGTTCTTTTAAACTATTTAACTACAACTCTCGTAAGAATTTAAGTCAATATAAAACATATCTACACCATATTCTCTATCAGTATAACGATTGTAACTTGGGACGATCAAACCTTTTCTTCAGGGTCCTATTAGGAACACCACTCGTTGACGTATTGGTAATCCAAGACACAGTAGTGATTCTTGGACCCAACCAATCCCTATTATCTATACTACTGGACGAACGGGTTTAAATGAATAAAAGAGATAACTCTATTTATTAGACTGCCCTCATAAACTGAAACATTTAGTCATTCATGACCAATTATATTATTAAAGGACCCCACAAAAGACCGTTACTAAAATCCCTAGTACCCAATAATAATTTACATTGTTTTGAAAACTCTCTATGTTTTGGGAACACGTAGTTTCGTAAAATAAACTGCAGTAATAAATAAATGAATAAATATATTAATTTTATTACCATCCTAAAAATTCAAATAAATAAAACATCATAATATAATAACCTCCACTGTTCTTAATGTCTTACAGTTACAAATTTTGTGCTTCCAACGTTGTTATATATTGCACTTCTACATGACATACCACCGGATAAGCTGTTAAGGGAAGATTCACTCATAATGTTCGTATAAAAAAATCGAAGAAAATCCCTGTTGTAACTATATTATGAGAGGCTCAAATAACAAGATAGACGTTGAATTCGATGTTTACAAACACCCAAATCCAGTTATGAAAACACTTTCTTGCTTCATGTAATAGTAATAACTAAATCAAAGATAACATTTGGTTACCACTTTGGTCAAGAGAAACACGAAACCAATTAGCTTCATAAAGGTCAAAATAAAATGAAATAAAATTAAATGTATAAGCTCATGGATGAGAATATTAATGAACCAGGGAAAATCGTGAGGAATTTGCTTGTTTGACATATTAAATAAATTCGAGTTAACCCATTCTTTATTGTAATAACATGGGAATGGTTCCCTTAGTAATCCATACGAGTTAAGACGGTGGACCTTAGGTATTGTTTCAAAAACATTCAACCAAATAACTGGAAACCTAATTAAGCACAATTACAAGGTGAAAATCAAGATATACACGAGACAAAACGATCGATAGGGAGTCAATAGCATATTTCACATAAGGCATTGGCCTTAAATGTAAATATGAAATGTATTATGTCTCTGATTAATGTTCTTTTGTTCGATTCACCGTACAATGTATCGTGCGGATATATTGCTAGCATTATCAAATTGATACATATAAGAAGACTACTCCAAACCAAAGAACCAATTCTGTTTTCAAATGGAACCGAACTCTAATTACTTCTCGACATCAAAACCTCACCGAAGCTTAGGCTAAACAATACATTTCTTTCACCAATAGTTATGACAATTTTTGAAACACACCACGCGAGCCTAAACGGGGGGATAAACTCGGTTGAAAACTTTCTAGAAATAATGCAAAACGACGTGAAGTAACCCATAGACGCGATGAAACACATGGTTTGGCATTAACCTGCCAACACCTAACTTTAAGACTCTTCTTTATCTCTACTCCTTTAAAATTTAAGTTACTCATTTTCTTTTCAGCCTTATAGGTTTCAAGATGCGAAAATACCCAACTACCCTCACTATATCAAATAGCCATTATCATTCATTCATTCATACCATGGTCAACTATCAATATCAATCACTACTACACTCTTCTTATTTGCTTACCTTTGCATAGCGCGAGTATGTAACTAGCTCTTAAGCAAATGAATTCCGATACGAGAGAACGTACACTATGAGATTAACCCTAATCCAAGCCACTCAGATTTTAGGATAAAATCTAAGTTCACGGTAAGTAAACTCTTATAAACCTCACAAAGAGATATCCTTATACGTATAAACTCTTCTTCCTTTGGTGATATTATGGACTGATTTTCTTTGGCGACACAACCCTTGTAAATTATTATATTTTTGCTCTCATCTACGAATGTATCATCAACAACTAAAACACAATAGATTTAACAATCAACAAACTCACTTATATTCGTAACGGACTAGAATTTAACATACAATACACTTAGGACAAATTGAGAACATTATAGAAGTTTAAATAATTGAGACTCATTTTCGCATAATTTAAATTTCATTACATCAAGTTGAACCTAACGGTGATTGTTCCGCGTTAAATGAAAATTTTCAGTGTAGGAACTTCATACAAACTCTATAGAATCATCAAGCCGTACACTAGTATAAAGAACAAATATTTTTCACTTATTTGGTCAAGATCATTCCTTAATAATTGCCTATTCTTCCGCGCCTATATTTCAGCTACGAGTCTAGTATGTGTGAACCGCAAGTATGGATAGCTACACAACACAAATAAAACTTGGTAAATTAAGGTCTAGTACAAAGCAATGGGAATTAACCACACGAAGGGTACGAGAGAAACATCTTACGTATTACCATCATCATTTGTAACACAATACTACATTTTGGTAAGAACTCCTTACTATTCCTAACTAACAAAACAACTTTTCATCCTTAAACTTTTATGTGAAACATATATAAATCCTCATGGTGAGCGAAGAACCGATAAATTTAAACTCAAAGATATTCGAAATGTCAACAATTTTTCCTCGACATATAGGAAACCTATTTCGGTGAGAACTTTTAGTTGTTAAATTTCCATAACGTGCGTGACATAGAACCGATGTCCTATCTTTAGAAACGACGACTTGTTAAATCAACTTCAAGGTTCGCATAAATGTTCAAACAATCGATATTCGAGCAAACTATAAATTTAATTAAGGAATCACGGGGAAAGCTATACCAAGGATGACGTTTAGGATTATATGTAAGGTGGTTATGTCTTTCGGTCTAACCATTGCGTTGTGGTATCCATGGGATTTGGAATCATGAAAGAATCTTTTGGATGTTGAGATCACGTCATTTACAAACACCAACTTCTTTTACTTTCTTAACGGACCGAACAAATTCGTATTATACATTTCACTAATAGGTTCGGTAACCTATCAATCGAAGGGATGGATGGAGCAAATGGAGTTCGCAATACATAATCAAGTGATGAGTCTCTTATGGTGTCACTCAAACTACACATAGTAATGTGTAGCGGAATAAAACCGAGATGAAGTTTAAAACAACACTTTGTCATATAACCAATAAGGATACGATATAACGTTAGGCGAGAATTCAAAATCAATAGAAACGAGAGGATCATAAGAAACTCAAAAACCATGTCTATTTCATAATAACGTTTTCAATGATAATTTCGATTGAATTTCGGGACGAAATTCCCTGAACGGGGGGATAATGTGACAACCGTCACGAAACCGTTATCATAGTTCAATCCGTAAAAACTCATTTTTCATGTTAAGGCTCATCTCACGGATTTCTTTACACCAAAATATTCGTTTTCGAAAAACGAATCCAACATAAAAAGAATCTCACACATGTAATGAAAAAGATACGAGGCTAAACGTAAATTCGTTAATTATTGGAAACTATACGATTTATTAAAATTACGTGAAATACGAAAATAATTGGATTGGGATCATTTATTCTTAGACCGTGTGACCCGAGTTTTCTTGTGTGTCTTCCTTGTTTGGCCCAACAATCGACCCAAAGCCCCTCTTTATTTTGGTGAATCGTTCGGCCCAACCCAACCCAACCCAACTAACACAACCCTAGAACTATAAAAGGCATCCTAAAACAAACCCTAACATTTTTTCATCACCAAAATCGTCCATGTTGCTGCCCTAAAATTTCAGTCACGAACATAGGCCGATTTGACCCATTTCCGTTGGTTTTCAGGATTCGGTCAAAACTAGAAAGTTGTAGATCTCAATGTTTTACATAAATTCTCGTGATTTCGGCCTCTGAAACGCTCTAGATTATTTTATAAAAATTATTTCGTAAAATGCTGCTGTGGGTGACGAATTTTCAGAAACTTTGGTAAGTTTCAATTCTATAGTCCTCATCTAATCTCAAAAACGAATTCTAAGGGTTTATAAACTCAATGTTTACAGATCCTAACGAAGATTCTCGTGCGATTATTCGAAAGTTGGTATTATTCTTATCCGATTTCCTTCGTTAACTTTCGATTTCGAGTGATTAGTTATTATTGTTTTTATTCGGTTCAATTCCATTGTGTTTCGGGTAAATGAAATGGTTAGGATATTGATAAGATCAGTTCATATGATGGTAGAATTAAGAGTTTTGATTGTGGTTGCGGTTTGGATTGATTATATGAATGTTTAGGGTTGATTACTCAAAACCCTAATCTGTCCAGATTTGTGTTTCGGTTTGGGAAACTTGTAACTTGGTCATTCATGGTGATTTTCGATGAAACAGGAGTCTAAACTTAAGTATTTTGAGTCTGTTTTCAAATGGCGTTGGTTTCATGGTTAAGTGTTGAGTATAAGTCAGTCAAAATGATTTTATAAGATTGTGTGTCAATTTTGAGTTCTTCGGTTCCAGATTTCGGTTAGATTTTCGATTTTTGAAATGTACCTTAAACTAAGGATTAGGTCTTGAAATTTTTACTGAAGTGTATATAAGGTGTTAAATATTTTCTGTAAAAATATTATAACCAATTTAAGTCTCTAAGTATTTTAAATAAATTATAACTCTTGTGAAGTCAGAAAGTGTTGTCGGTTTAGAGCAGTTCACTTTGGTGAATTTTTAGAAATAGTGAATTAAAGTAATTGAATCTGGGAAAATTACTGGATCTTCTAAACACATTAAAATGTCATTGTTTAAAATTGTACAGTCAAATGATTTCAATAAGTAATATTTAAAAATTCGTAAATTGGAACCAAACTTCCGGTCAGAATCTGAATTTTTCATTTTAGGTTAGTTCTTGTAATAATACACTAGTAGAATTGTGAGGAAACGTAATAGAAGTGTGTTGGGCGTGGAATACAATGGAATGACCTAGTTATGTCTAGGTTGTAACCCATATGAATATGTGATTATTGTAGATTGACGAGTTATTGGGTGGATTCATTTAAGGGCGATACTTACTTTGGTATTTAAGGTGAGTTTTGCGGCCCCATTTTTTTTACTTATTTTCTGTTGGGGGAAAAGAATGCTCAAACTGATTTCGAACTGTTTTCTTATGCTGTGTAAACTATCTGATTTTCTGATTTGGACATTATGATTGAATAAGTGACATGCTGATTGTTGTGGACTGATTGCTGATTGTTCGGATGAGTCTTGTGTCTTTGGGACCATGACAAAACTCCATATTACTTACTTTTCGGATGAGTCTTGTGTCTTTGGGACCATGACAACACTCCATATTTCTTACTAATACGGATATGATTATTGATAGTACTATCGGACGACGGTCCCGCTCTTGTGATAGATACGTTATCCTTGAGTGAATATTATCCAGGAACGGAATGGATTGCTTATGGTGGATGAGTTGGTTACTTTATATGCTTATTTCATATCATATGTCCTACTTACTGATTATCACTGCAAACTGTATTTTCTCATGTGTCTTATTAAACCTGCGAAACTCACCAACCATTGTGTTGACATTTTCGAGCATTTCTTTTCAGGGAACGCTAGTGACATTAAGATCGAGGACAAGAAAACTTAGTGGACCTGTTAGGTTGCATTAAGTATTGCTGCAAGACTTATGATACAATTATTGTTTGTGACACATTGTTTCTTTGTTGGCGTGAATGCTATGACACGACCCGACATTCGTGTTAATAACATCACAACACATTGGTTTGATTTCATTTAGTAATCTCTTATTATTGATGTGTTGTGATCCTATCATGGTTGCATTCCGTTGTTTCCGCTTTAGACGGGGTGTGACACTCTAAGAAGATAAAACCACCATACCATTATGCGGGTTGCGATGGTTTTTTTTTTTTTTTTTTTTTTTTTTTTTTTTTTTTTGCGAAAAACATAAATTAAATTGATAAGATCAAATGATCCAACTGAGTTACAAATAAAGGTCGCAAGATACCAACCTAAATGCAACATTTGAAAGTGAAATAGACCCTAATCCACATTGAGATACAACTAAACAATACATATAAAATAGTATAATAAGCATATTCTTCCACCAAATCAAACAAAGAGCTTCATCATAAAGTTGTTTTCCGACTTGCAACTGATGGCGGAAACATGTGAACAACTGATGAAAACTGTATGACGAGATGCCTATGCAAACGTGAAGCCAAAAACTACATAAATCAAACCCACTAAACACCTACACCACAATTTAAGATGAACACCCAGCAAGGAAAGACATTGAAAAAGCCAAACAAAACCCAAACCTCAAACTCAGAAAGTTCGAAACCTGCAACAATGGACCCAAATCTGCCATAAACCTCAAGAGGACCGAACCTCGAGGATAAAACAGGTCCATTGGAGTTTTTGGAATCAACGAAGATTGATGACGAACAAACCAAGCAAGAGGACACTGATTAGAGCAAAGACGGGAATTGAGACCAAGTGCCAATGTAACTGATACCGGCGACAATGACGCAATCCAAACGGGGTGGTGGTTAAGCGAGATGTAGGAAGGATTCACGGGCACTTGAACAAAATTGAGATTTCGTTACACCATAAAAGTGTGACGATATGCATATAGTCACACTTGGTTTTTTAACGTAGGTGTGACGAAATGTCGAGCGACCATAGGGTACATACGGTGACATTAGCGAGTTAGTGGCCGTATCCATTTAAAAAGAGTAACCAAAACCATAAAATGTGTGACCATATGCTCTTTAAAATCAAGTAAAAGTGTATTTTTTGTGACTATTGTTCATCCAATGGCCACTAGAATTGTATGTTTGTGTGGCGTTTTGCAACATTTAGTTACACAACGATTGTTTTATTTTGGGATTTGGTTGCATCAAATTAAGCCAAAAGTGACCAAAAGTGTTAATAAGTATGACCATATGCTCTTTAAAGTCAAGTAAACTTGTATTTTGTGTGACCATATGCTCTTTAAAGTCAAGTAAACATGTATCTTGCGTGACTATTGTACATCCAATGGCCACTTGAATTTTATGTTTGTGTGGCGTTTTGTAACATTTAATCACACAATGATTGTTTTACTTTGAGATTTGGTCACATAAAATTAAGCCAAAAGTGACTATAGGTGTTAATAATTGTGACCATATGCTTTTTAGAGTCAAGTAAACATGTATTATGTGTGACTTATTGTTCATCAAATGGCCATTTGAATTTTATGTTTGTGTGACGTTTTGTAACATTTAGTCACACAACGATTGTTTTATATTGGGATTTGGTCACATAATATTAAGACAAAGTGGCCAAAAGTGTTAATAAGTGTGACCATATGCTCTTTAAAGTCAAGTAAACGTGTATTTTGTGTGACTATTGTTCATCCAATGGCCACTTGAATTTTATGATTGTGTAGTGTTTTGTAACATTTAGTCACACAATGATTGTTTTATATTGGGTTTTGGTCACATAAAATTAAGACAAAAGTGACCAAAAGTATTAATAAGTGTGACCGTATGGTCTTTAAAGTAAAGTAAACGTGTATTTTATGTGACTATTGTTCATCCAATGACCACTTGAATTTTATGATTATGTGGCGTTTTGTAACATTTAGTCACACAACGATTGTTTTATATTGGGATTTGGTCACATTAAATTAAGACAAGTGGCCAAAAGTGTTAATAAGTGTGACCATATGCTCTTTAAAATCAAGTAAACGTGTATTTTGTGTGACTGTTGTTCATCCAATGGCCACTTGAATTTTATGATTGTGTGGCGTTTTGTAACATTTAGTCACACAACGATTGTTTTATATTGGGATTTGGTCACATAAAATTAAGACAAAAGTGACCAAAAGTGTTAATAAATATGACCATATACTCTTTAAAGTCAAGTAGACATGTATTTTGTGTGACTATTGTTCATTTAATGGTCACTTGAATTTTATGTTTGTATGGCATTATATAACATTTAGTCACACGACGATTATTTTATATTGAGGTTTGATCACATAAAATTAAGACAAAAGTAACCAAAAGTGTTAATAAGTGTAACCATATACTCTTTAAAGTCAAATAATTGTGTATTTTGTGTGACTATTCTTCATCCAATGGCCACTTGAATTTTATATTTGTGTGGCATTTTGTAACATTTAATCACACAACAAATTAATCAAACAATGACCACGAAGTGTGACCATATTATGTAAATGCATCTTTTAGTCACATATAACAAATCAATAATTTGTGTCAAATTGCATTAACAATTCTATAAATCAAATGGACACAAGAATATGAATTCTATATCTAATCAAACAACTGCAAAGATTAACTAATCAACTATTTCAAATGTTTCCACTAAACACTTGCATTGCAGTCTTTGCTCGATCTGCAATAGATTGTTGCTTTCCAAGTGATGGGCGTATCATTGGCAGGGCTGCACTTGATGGAACATCTCTGAACAAAAAATCACTTGTAAGAACTATGATCATTATTTCGATGAACCAACATTCCCATTGATTCTTAATAAGTTAGATACCACATCAATATTAAAGATATCAATAACAAACTACATTAATTAAAATACAAAAAGAAGGAACAATAAACGGTTCCATCTTTGGATTAAAATGAGATACGTTTGTTTGTTAGTCACTTACAGTGTTGCACAACAAAATGCACAATGTACAACAAGAACCTTAGCTTTGGATATCGAAAATAATTAATCATGAGATACGTTTATTGTTTTATCTGTATTTTAGCTTAATGTTAATGAAATATGTAGCTTATAACTACATTAATTAAAGTACTATGTTTACCTGTACATAGCTCAAGGAGTACTTACTTTTAATCTAGCTGTTTTCTTCAGGCATGTAGCATTAACAATGTGGATTCTATAGGTGGTGGCATGTAATAAGAATGTGGAGCAGGTATGACCCCAAAAGGTAACATTAAGAAATAAACAGATCCTTATAGATAGAAACAAACCTGAACACACCAACTTAATCTAGTAGGCTTTACATATAGCATGAGCATATGGCTAGTGATACCTTGTAGCCTTGTTTAATGAGCTTTTTAAAGAGAACCAGCATATATTGTAGAATATCGATGCTTGATCAACTGCAAAGACATCTCCAGTTACATTCCTCTCAATTAACTTGGCCAAAAAAGTGAATAGCAGGAAATTTGATGTACAAAACGTGCTCCTGCTAACCAGCATGGATATACACTCCAAGAATACATCGTGTGCTCTATGAGTTTCACAACGGCCCCCCAAGCATTTACCTGATCATATATAAGGGATTAACTATTACAATTCATTGAAAACAGTGTCTTCACTTGCCACCAATTTAAATAACCTCAAATAATAGACTGCATGCTTATAATGACAAAAGGTAATGTTTTTCAAGTTACCTATCCCAATGATTAGTCTAAGCAAACAGCGCCTGCGGGTGCACTCCCATTTCATCTGTATAATACTTCTCATAGATTTGGATTTCATAATCCCATTAGGAAGACAATGCCAACAGTTTACATCATCACAAACACAACTGACTTTACATCCACAAGCACCCATACTAACAACCTTTGACTTCTGTGTCCCCTTCCCAATAAAAAGAGAACGATGATGAAAGCCTGGAAAGATATATAGGCTGGGATATACAAGTCGATATACCAAATAAATATAAATTAATATGTTGGAATGGAAAAAGTACTTTCCCATTAATGTGTCTCACGACCGATTATGTTTTTATCTCTAACGGGTCAAACAGAAAGTAAACAAATATTATGTCAAGAGAAAATGGGTCCTATGGGGAAAAATCGGCAAACGATATAAACGATATAGGTAGCTTACTGAATCTGCAATAGATGGTACAGTGACATTCTGGGACCCATTGCTAAGATAATCCATGAAACTACCAAAAAGAAGGCATAAAAGCCAGTGTTTTAAGACCCGGTTCGACCGGCCCGGTCGGACCGCATTTTTAAAGATTTCCGGGCGAAAAAAAACCGGGTTTTTCAAAATGTTGACTAGTCAACGACCCGGTTGACCCGGCCGGTCGGACCGGGTTGGACCGGGACCCGGACCGGCGCATTGACCCGGGTTTCATGTTTTTTTTTTTTTTTTTTTTTTTTTTTTTTTTTTTTTTTACAATTTCTATGTACATATAATCATTTATAATTATGAAATATTGATTAATTATGTATTTCAAGAATAATGAGGGAATTTTTGACTGATGTGTCATCACTATTTATTACTCTATGGATTATATAATTATTATATTGATGTATATTCCAAGAATAAAAAGGGAATCGATGTGTCATCACCCTTTATTACTCTATGGATTATAATTATTATACATGATATAATTAATAATTATATTTATAATTATAAAAAAAAATAAAAAAGTCACTAAATACTACTACTGTATACTATTATTAACTCCGGTCCGACCTTCCGGCCCAACCGGTCCGACCGGTCCGACCAGAAATTAACACTTTTCCGGGTCGACTAAAAACCCGGGTTTTAAAACATTGATAAAAGCATAGAAACAATAAGATTAGTATCATCAATATCTGCATGAGATCTACTTTGTTCACTACGAACCTTTTAAGTATCATGATGATTCATTAAAGACAAGTTGGCGAAAAAGATAGTTATATGTATACATATCTAATGTTGGCTGCTAGCAAGATTCAACTATACACTATTATTGAAGTTCACAGAAGTAAATAAATAGCAGTAACATCAAGATAGTACACAATGACCAACTAAATAATGATCATTGTTCTATAAAAGTGTAAACAAAAAGCAATACGTCAATACATAATTGTTATTCTTTTGTAGCAATTCCACATTACATTAGTAATAATAGGAAATTAAAACAAAAAGAACCTGTAACAGTCAACTGCTCAACTACGTAGTCTGTCATAAACTGTGTTCTAGTGATCCACCTGCAACATCAATAGTCACAATCATCTTCTGTTCTATCTGAACATCAGGTGACATCAATGCATCCATGTGTATCTAAAATCACTTAAGAAAATTAAAAAGCATATGTATCAGTGACACCACAGTACAAAATAAGATCAGAATAAGAACCTACTAAAACATGTTCACCCGCTAACAAGTAGGCATACAAGTATTCAGCAGAGGTGTTCCACCTCTCTGAACCCACCTCATTCTCAGGAAAATTCAAAACATAGGCACAAAACCAACATATTCAAACCTATCAGCAAACCAAAAGGTGGTTACAAACAAAATACAGTTTCATCATACATAAGCGATTAAGTAGTAGCCAATAGCTACATTAGCTTATAAAAAAGACTTATATACCCTTAATTCATAGGGAGAATTACATATATCCCCTTCACAAACACCTAAATTACATATATACCCAAACACAATTTTAAATTACATATATACCCAAATCCCTATTTTAAGTATACTAAAATTAAAAAAAAAAACAGTATAAATTGTCAGAACTATACAAAATTTTCAGCTCAGCAATTGGTTATATTTAAAATAGATAATATTTACTGTGTTTTTTTTTAATTTTAGTATACTTAAAATACGGATTTGGGTATATATGTAATTTAAAAATGTGTTTGGGTATATATGTAATTTAGGGTGTTTGTGGAGGGGATATATGTAATTCTCCCTAATTCATATTACCGTCTTTGACTTAATTCTAACTTGCATTTGTCAAATATATTACTTCATAACTATTAAAAATCTTGTGTCCAATCTATAAACAAAGAGAGAAATAGCTTGTTAAACTGAATGTTAAAAAATTAGAACATCCACCAAGTAAATATCAAACCT
Source organism: Helichrysum umbraculigerum (assembly GCA_949592205.1). Taxonomy (NCBI): domain Eukaryota; kingdom Viridiplantae; phylum Streptophyta; class Magnoliopsida; order Asterales; family Asteraceae; genus Helichrysum; species Helichrysum umbraculigerum. Next base: position 244,747,459 of record CATIUR010000001.1, on the reverse strand, counting down.
CAGACTACAAAATGCAGAAACCTAATAAATGTCAACAAATCAATAGAATGTATACTAACATTATAAACTACATTGCCTTATTGGACAAAGTACGTACGGTTTATACGAGTGATCAGTTGTATCTTCATTAACAGAATGTTGTCCCAAAAGAACTAGTGTAATACCCGGGCAGTGCCCCGGGCAAACCTTATATGTGTTTAGTCTGTCTCGACCTGTTATGACATGATTATGTTTAGACTCAAATACGACTCGATTGCCCAAACCAACCCATCTACCCATTTTCTGCAAATTAGAACTAAACCCCCTTTTATAACAGTTGAATACAGTTTGATTATGAACACCTTATATTTCATGTTAAATATCAATCTTCTAGTTTGATTATATTTCATGTTGAATACAGTTTTCCTATCTTGAATTGGGAACATTACAATAATCTCAATCACCATTCCAACAGCAATCGAACAAATTGCAGTCAAGGCGACTATTCAGATTGTCGATGTCTAGTACATATATAAAATTGCATTTTAGTTGTCATGCAAATTACTCTATTGACTATGTATTAAGATTTTTTAAAATTATAATGAAATGAGTATTGGCCCGTTTTGACTAATACGCATGACACCTCACCCCGCCTATTTAGTACCTCTATTATTACTATGATACATACGTACGTACAAATATTGACCTGTTAGTGCAGACCGTTTTCAGAATTGCACAATGCCGACACATCTTGTTTTAGAGCACTATGAGATTCAAGCTTTTGCTTCTCGTCTTGTACCCTGTGACCAATATCCATGTAATGTTGGTGTTGTCCTCAAGCGTTGTTCATGGCCTAACAAAAAAAATGGTAACTCGTCTACAAGAAAAATGGGTATTTTGGAAGGGGCAAAACTGTGCCAAATACTCAAAAAACCATGCCAAATAGTATTTGGCACAGCTTTAGCACACTTTTGACTCTGTCCTAAATACGAGGGTGCCAAATACAATTGGGTTGGATAAAAACCGTGCCAAACACGATCTTTAGGACGGTATTCAATTTTTGTCCCAAATGGTGTGCATTTGGCACAATTCATCTCCAATAACAAACATAAGGGTTAACAAACTATTCTCCAAAACTCAAACCCGCATAGAACCTTATATGAGTAGCCTGTTGAACCAACATGAGCTGCATACTCGGACGACATGCCTTATGAAGAGAGATGAATATAATAAGATGATTCTCAACCATAGATTTTTCATAGGAGGCAAATAAAAATATAGATTGAAAGCAATACAAAATATGACTCGTAACCAATACACTGAAAATAATTGATGTAGTTCTATGTGGCATTCCATCGAATATGTAGTGTATAACCCCATCTACTACAATCAAGCTCATAATTGATTCCTCTGATCCAGACTATCAAATGCAAATAAAAATTAAAAAACTCTAAAGAGAAAACAATTGTATCATAAAACCTCATATACACAATCGAATGAACCATATAATAGAATTTAATGGATTACCTGACAGTTGTCATTTGTAATTTTGCACCCCCTCAACATATTACTGATTATTCCAAACATTAAAATCATGTTATCAATATTCATGAAGATTTCAGTGGATTGGGAACAAACAAATCGAAGAAACAAACAATACATTAGCAAAATACCATAATGAAAACGTACCATGCGGTAGGAATCTTATTACGAACTCCAATTTGTGATGACGGCTGTTGTGTGGCGGGGGAATTGGAATTAGAGCAGAGGAAAAGAAGTGAGTTTGAAGCCCTAATTTTTAAATTTGATTTGAAGCCTATTCAAGTTTCGGTCAACTGACAAAGCGGGAGATCAGATTTTTGGGGGGAGGCTAAAATTTTTCAGATTTGGGTAAATTATTTGAGTCTCGGCCTTTTTGACGAAATATTTGGTGTGAGATTAATACCGAGTAATATAAAAAAGGGGTAAAAAGGAGGGAAGGGACAAGAGGAGGAGATAAGTATGCTCCTTATTTTTTCACTTTTTTTTATTTATTTTCTCCCATTGTCTCATTTCCTTACCTTTTTTTTATTCATTTCCCCTCCTTATTTGTTTTTTTTTTTTCTATTTCACTTTTTTTCTAAAACATTTTGTTAAAAAAGTTATTTTTATGAAAAAATAATAAATTTTTTTTTTTAATTTTTTTAAAAAAAAACTATTTTCTTTTAACTTATAAGAACTTCTATAACACTTTTATCAAAATAAATAATTAAAATAAAATTTGTTAACATTGTTAAGAAAAAAAATATACTGTATCATTTTTAACAATTAAAAATTAAAAAAGAATAGTTTTTAATATTTTTTAAAAAGCATTTTTACTGTTTAGTTTTTCTTTTTTTATATCATTTTCACATTTGTGATGCAGCAGATATTATATATTATGATGCAGCTGAATATAAAAAAACAAGATGCAATAAAAGTAAATCATTATTGCGTTCACTAACATAATAAACTATTATACACTGATTTTCTCTAAACAAGATGCATCGAGTGTTTATATATCATGCATCGACTTTCAAAATATACTATAAAACATGGTTATTGAATTAAAAAGTGGTGCACCATAGTTATAAAAACATAGTTCATGATAGTTATAAAACATGATGCATCGAGTGTTTAAATATCATACATCGACTTTCAAAATATACTATAAAACATAGTTATTGAATTAAAAGTGGTGTAAAATACTCCGTAGAAAACTTGGTATTGTACTGTAATTTTTTTTAAATACTCAGTGTAAAATAAAATAGTTATACTTTAATGATAAAAATAATCCATAGCCCCTGTAAAATAAAAAACTTATAATAAAAAGATGTGAAATTTTATTACAACTTAAATATTTATTTCGTATTGTTAATAGTCTTCAACAACTACAACATAAAATCTTTAAAAGCTTTATATAAAAGGACTAAATTTTCGTAAGACTTATAAACGTGTCATTGCTTTGTTGTAGAGTCTCAAAAATATTAATGAATTTATGACAACAATATACTCCGTAGTTGTCTATTATAAATTAATGTTAAGGAAGGGCAAAATACTAAAGTGTGTTGGGTTTTTTTTAAGATGTAAGACTTGTGGTTCATTTGTTTTATAAAGTAGTATATTTCAAAATTAGTTCATTTATACAACGCTTTATTATAATGTCATGCATATCCAAAGTGATGAATTAATTTTATCCTAAGTTTAATAGTGGCGTATGTGATATTGGTAATGTCATATATCATATATTTCATTATTAAACTTAAGATAATGTTATATATGCCTAAATGATGAATTAATTTTATCCTAAGTTTAATAGTGGCATATGTGATATTGGTAATATATCATATTATTAAATTTAGGATAATGTTATATATTACAAAATGATGAATTAATTTTATCCTAAGTTTAATAGTGGCGTATGTGATATTGGTAATGTCATATATCATATATTCCATTATTAAACTTAAGATAATTTCATATATGCCGAAATGATGAATTAATTTTATCCTAAGTTTAATAGTGGCATATGTGATATTGGTAATATATCATATTATTAAATTTAGGATAATGTTATATATTCCAAAATGATGAATTAATTTTATCCTAAGCTTAATAGTGCATATGTGATATTGGTAATGTCATATATCATATATTTCATTATTAAACTTAGGATAATGTTATATATGCCGAAATGATGAATTTATTTTTTCCTAAGTTTAATAGTAGCATATGTGATTATTGGTAATATAATTCATTATTAAACTTAGGATAATGTCATATATTCCAAAATGATAAATTAATTTTACCCTAAGTTTAATAGTGGCATATGTGATGTTGGTAATGTCATATATCATATATTTCATTATTAAACTTAAGATAATTTTCACTACAACAAAATGGGGCTTTTAGAACCTTTTCTCAAAGCACTTTTTGAATAGCGTCCTAAGAACACATCTAATGGGACACTTCAGTTTTTGATTCATTCTTTTAAATTTTATAAATTTATTCTAATTCGTTAGGATTTTTTGATTACGTAAATTTGTCCATTAACATTATTAAGCTTTATAAGATATCTTTTGATATATACTTATTGGTGTCTAATTTTTATATAATTGTACATTTTATGACTCTTATGCGTCGAGTCACAAGATGAGTCATAAGTAAAATGATTCCTAGTCCCAAGTTGACAGCTATGTTAATAAGTATTTATAGGATTTTTTTTCTTAAAGAAAGGCATACACATCTATATTAAAAAAAAAAAACAATCAAAGGCATTTTTATTATAATTATAATTAATTTATTTATAAGTATAATTATAATATCATATAAATAATTTTTTTTTTTTCAAAATTATACTTTTGAATCTTATTATAATCACCTAAAGTGTTAGTTAATTATACATAAGTTTTTTTAAAAAAAGTTCGGTATAGGGCCATCGTTATCTTTTCTTACTTATGATAACTAAGTTAAGAGTTATAATAATTAATACAGAGTATAATTTATTTAGTTTATAAAATTAAGTTGCCTTGTATTTTATTTAATATAAAAGTTATACACTTTTTTGGCTCCATCTAAAATTTGAGACACATTCGGCGGGCACCTAAAATTCTAAATTCACTAAAAATTGGGCGCACTTCATCTAAAATTTGGGTGCACGTATGAATTGCTTCTCATCAATTCTTACTTGGTGTTTGGCTTGGCTTAAGCTTTTTAGCTTCTGTGTTATCTAAAAGCCAGGAATTTGGGGCTTTTAGCTTTTTAGCTTTTTAACGCTAAAAATTTTAAAAAAGCCATCTTTAAAAAGCTCATCCAAACACTTGAAAAATGGCTTTTTAGCTATAACATAACACCTCCTTAAAAAGCTAGGCCAAATACCCCTTAATAATCCTACTCAAAGCACAACTATACAAACCTTAAGAAGCAAAAATTAATCATTTAAATAAGAATCTCGATCAACGCTACGTGCTAAGAAGAATATAACTCTAAATGATCCGTTTAATTTCCTGCAAGAATTCCGGTGTTGACTTCGTTCTCACGAGTATGAAACCCTAACTTTACCTCAGTTTTATCATTCCGTTGATTTTATAAATTCCTTGATTTGATATTAATCTTATATTAGTTAGAATTTGTTAGAATTTGTATGGGTTAGAATTTGTTAGTGATTGCTACTGATTTACTAAGTTACTAGTATATGCACGTATGCACGAATAATAAATATACACTATAAATTTTGATGTGGTCGACTCTTTTCTAATGAATGTATATGTAGATTGGAAGATGGTTCTTATGGATTTGAGGAATTCCACTCAACTGGAGAATCAAGTTTGCAACCACCTCATGACATGACCAATGCCACTAATGATGCTGCTAATTAGTATGGGTCTTAGTGTCTGGGAATGTATCAAACTTTCACCAAATCTCTATTGTGTGTATCCAACTTACTAAACTCAATATTAATGTACTCAACTTGTAAAAACCGTTATATTGATGTATATTGATGACGTGTCACTCTCTCCTTGTGCCATGTGTGTGACACGTCATCAAAGTACATCAATATAAGGGTTTTTACAAGTTGAGTGCATTAATATTGAGTTTTGTAAGTTGGATACACACAATAGAGATTTGGTGAAAGTTTGATACATTCCCAGACACTAAGCCCATTAGTATAATCACAAGATTGTAATTGGCCTGATGTTTTAGGGCATTCCACGGGTGGTAAAGTGACCTTACAGTATGCCATGAGTTGTGCTCGTGGTGATTATGGTATTTCAACCAAGTTCCTTAAACATGTATTTTGCTAAGACGTTTTTGCCATAGTTATTCGTTAGTGTAGTAATTGAAGTTCATCCATTAGCACGTCAATATTGGTAACTTAGAGAATACAATTTTCTATCTTATACAATTAGTCAATTATTGATTTGAACATATTTCTTCCATTTATTTACCTAATGTTGAATAAAACAGTGTAGATACTTTTCTTAATGTAGGAACTGCAGTTAAACTTTGTATCAGAGGTAATATTAGGTTAAATTGATGTTTTATTTTTGTTTTTTGTTTTCTATATTTTGTTAAATATGATGTTTGTATACTTTATGTCGCTGCTCTGAATCAACTAAGGCCTTAATTGGGAAAAATGTAAAGAATGATTGTATATCATTTAGATGATTTTAAGCCCAAATGTATTTACACTAATACTGTCATTGGTTGTTCTGCTGACATTTGTAATGTACGTTTGATTATGTTTACACTAGGTAAAGTTTTGATTTCTACATCTGGATACTTGATTTGTGATTTTACTTGATTTTATTTGGTGTTTGTTTGATTTTGTTTGTTGGTGTTTAATTAGCTTGTCCTTTTTATTGCTAGCTTTGGGGCTACATGTAACACCCGCCAAATTAGGACTAGTAATTAGTGCCTAATCATATGTTAATACATGTAATTAGTTCCTTGTTAGGCTAATTAATGTATCGAATTATATATATTGTTGAATATATACGAATATGCGATTTGGTTAAATCGTACGCAATTTAAATCGGATGTATTTCGATTCAATTTAATACGGACGTTGGTGACCAATTTTATTAAATAACGTTGTTATGTCAAAAATATTATTATAATAATATTTCGTATTTATTCGTATCGTACAATCAGAAAGTTACACAATTTAAAATGTAAAACGCGCAAACTAAATAAACCAACTTACATTTATAACTCAAACGTAAACTTATTTGTAAAATAATTAAATAAAATATCGCGTAATAATTTGTATTTAAAATGTACCAATTAATATTTAAAATGATTAATTAACGTTTAAACGACGGAGCAAACGAACAACGCACGGAGAGCGGAGGCTGAAAGTTGGAGGGTAACCTCCAACTCTCTCCTCTCTTTTTCTCATTCTCCACTCAACTCTTTCTCTTTCTTCTCTCTTTTCTCTCAAAACCACCAACCAACCAAAACCCAAAAATTCTATCAAAATCGCAAAATAACAACATCAAACAACCTTGGATCATACTACTCTTTTGGAAGAAAACGACCACCGCTTCACGATCTATCATCCTATCTTTTCGGATTTTTAATCCGACACCTTGTAAGTTTCCGACAATTCCCGAAATCTCTCGTTTTTAAGTGTTTTCACTTTCTAGTAGTTTGTAACAACTTAAAATGTCCATATATGGGTTGGGTGAAAGAATCGGACCAAACTATGGCCGGAAAACTCGTTTTTGGCTCAAAAACCCGTCAACAGCTTTAAGTGTCGCAACGAAGCATGCAGTATAGCGTCACTTCGTGCGTCACTTAAGTGACGCATTGAGTGTCGCTAAAAGCCCAAATTTTGCGTCACTTGCCTAAGTGCCGCATAAAACCCTCTTTTTCCGTCACTACCTAAGTGACGCATTTTCAATACCCGTCACTAATGACCGACACTTATAGCGTCACTTGTCTAAGTGACGCCTACCATCAAACCTGATTTCACCCGTCACTCACCTTAGTGACTCATGACCTTTATACCGACACTTACAACCGACACTTCCTCAAGTGTCGCACTCTATGCGTCACTTGCACAAGTGACGCTATTATTCAGAATCAGTCATTTCATGCGACACTTCCTAAGTGTCGCCTAAACCCATGAGTGTCGCTTTAAGTGACGCATAAAACAGAATATTTACAACTTAAATTTCACTAAGTATCGAACTCTTACAACCTCAAATCTTTATACGATACGACTTATAAAACACTTTGGGACACTTTTGTAAGTGCAAAACATCGATAACTTGATAATAATACTTGAAGTTATTATTTCAAACTCGTCACCAACGGGTCGTACACTTTTCTAACACTTAAACATATCAACCAAATAGTGGATATTTGGACATTATAGTTGGACGAACAACTGCAGGGGTGATCTTTTAAGATACCCAATCATATTTATAACCATCGCGTGTCGTGGACACCCTCAGGTTACAAGTCTTTGGACTTCATTTCGGCTAATCAACTTACGTTTGTTTAAACGCATTCAGACTCAGGTGAGTCTCATAGCTCCTCTTTTTACTGTTTTACTCAGGGGTGTGATATACTGCTCAACTTTTAACATGTGAACGCAAGTACCAACTTTTCATATACTACATGAGTTTTTCGAAACTAATCATTTAAAGTCCTCCGTCAGCATAGTTGTTAATACGTTGTAGCGTGAATATTAGTATATGGTACCATATAGGATTGACCCTCCTCGTCCGGGTTAGCAAGCACTAACCGGGTAAACGGACGTACTAATATTTGGGAAGACGAATGTTGATTAGGCATTCGTGGAGGCACCTCGCCCGGAATTCTCTATAGGGGACCCGGCCCTCGAGTTAAGCTCAACTATGTGCTCATGGCTGTATACACGATGATTATCATTTAATTGCTGGATGCAATTCATTATTTAATTGCTGGATGCAATTCATTATTTAATTGCTGGATGCAATTCATTATTTAAATCTTGCGGTTCATACGATATTACTTGATTTCAAACCTGTGAGCTCACCAGCTTTATAGCTGACCTTTTAGCATATATCGCAGGTACCCAGCAGTAGGATGTTTTTGCTTCAGGATTTAGCTCGAGTCAGCATACAGACGATTGAGATTTTCTTGCATTAGTATATTTTGTATAAGTACTTATGTACTGAAATCTCATTATATTTAACTCGAGCTATGTAAAGCTCTAAATGTTGTAAACATTTCAATTATCAATATATTTTGTTAAAACGACGCATATAGAGTCGTTTGCTATTTATCTTTGTGCTTTGTTATTGATTAGTAACACCCAAATCAAGCTTCCGCAAATCATCAAATTTGGGGGTGTTACAGATTGGTATCAGAGCCTAAGGTTATAGTGAACTAGGTTGCATTTAGTGAGCCTAGACTATGACCATTAGGCAGTATTCCTTATTAGGTATGACTGGTTCAGGGATTACAGCATACGAGTTTAATTTAACATAGCCTGATCAACTATGTACAATTAAACAAAGATGATGTAAGATCTGAAAGTAGTTATGGCTGAACAGGGTACAATAGAAGACTCTGACCTCGAGAGAACCGAGACTCAAACATGTTTATGCTAGACACTCAATAGGCTATATTATATAGGAGCTATATGAATATCGGCCTCAATCTTACTAACGCTTTGTCTCAGAAATGGCAAACATTCCATCAGATTCATCTCGTTCTCAATCCGGGTCGCAGAACCCAAGGGTAGCAAGGAGGAACAACAGGTTGCCTCGAGCTGGCCCGTATCCCACTCACATCGCCTTGCCGGCCTTAGCCGCTAGGGTAAACCAACACGAGCAGCGACTTCGCACCATGGATGTCGTGTTGCAAGAAACGAACGAAAACTGGAGACTTACATCCCTTGAACGCATCGAACAGGTCTCCGACGACCTTGAAACCACAAACAACAACATGGATGTTCTTCGCAACCAAATTATAGAAATAAGGGTGGAAAATGCCCTTCTACAACAAAGGATGGAAGAATGTGAGCAACGCTCACATGAAGCAGAAGAGTATGCGCGCGGATTAACACAACGACTTGCGCTAGCAGAAGACAACGCCCGGCAAGCTAGCAGGCTTGCAAACAATGTGGACCGTCTTGTCACGATGATGGAACAAGTTAATCTACGTCAAGACTAGTGTAGTCTTTGTCTTGTAATCTATCCTGTAATCTAGTAACTATCTACGCGCTACTCTATAATTCAGTCGGATGTAACAATTCCCGACACCTTTTGTAATACATCTGTAGGATGTAACCTTTGAACTCGTATTAGCTATCAAATATTTCTTGTTGTTCAACTCATATTAATTGCCATAATCCTTTTTCATATTGATGTTATGTATTACCACCTTTATACATGTACATCTGAAATAAATACAATTTTCTTACAAAATCTCATGTATCTTCATTTCTTTTATTGAAGAATCATGCCGCCAAAGACACGACCTTACACAGATGCTCAGATCACGTCACTCATAACCCAGGCTGTTACTGAAGCCTTGGCTCGGAATACCCCACCCAACTCCACAAGAAACAGCGATACCGCTGGAACCTCTGCCGTCAAACCTTGTTCTTACAAGGACTTTCAAAGCTGTAAACCCTCGAGTTTCAAGGGTTCCGAAGGAGCCATCGGACTGATCAGATGGTTCGAGAAAATGGAAACTGTTTTCCGTGTTAGTAAATGCGCGGAGAACGACAAAGTAAACTTCGCCACCTGCTCTCTTGAAGATGATGCCCACTCTTGGTGGAATTCATATACCCAATCAGTGGGTGCTGACATTGCCTACCAACTCACTTGGGAGGAATTGAAGGCAAAACTCACTGCCAAATACTGCTCTATCGCCAAACTCCAAAAGCTAGATGAGGAGTTCTGGAACTTAAAGGTTCAGGGTGGTGATATCGATGGTTATACCACCAGGTTTCAACAACTAGCTGCCCTCCGCCCAGCTATGGTTAGCACTGAACCTGATAAAATCAGGAAGTACACCCTTGGTCTCCCTGATCCTGTTCGGGGACACGTCATCTCTTCAAAACCAACCACCATTGACGGTGCGATCTCATTGGCCCAAGACCTGATGTCTATGAGCCAAGATTCTGAACCACCCACTTCATCCTCCCATAACAACAAACGCAAGTGGTTTGACTACCACAACAACTCCTCCAACCAACAAAACAAGAAACCCGACACCATCAAAGCTTACAACACCACCACTGACATCGTCCGGGGCTACACTGGGAGTAAACCATATTGTCCCAAGTGCAGTCGTCACCATGAGGGTTCCTGTGGTCCCTTTTGCAACAATTGCAAGAGGTACGGCCATCTCACAAAAGATTGCCGCTCTCCTACCAACAACAATTCCAACAACAACACCAGACCACCCAAAGTATGCTTTGAGTGTGGGAAGCCTGGGCATTTCAGAGACTCGTGCCCAAAGCTGAAGAACAACAACAACAACAACAACAACAACCGCAACAACAGCAACAACAACAACAACACCCGCAGCAGAGCTTTCGTCATCAAATCTGGGGACGCCCGCCAAGACCCGAATGTGGTCTCGGGTATGTTCCTCCTCAACAACTTAAATGCTTCTGTTCTATTTGATACTGGTGCTGATAGAAGCTTTATCTCCGATGATTTTTGCCCATTACTTGACATCACTCCTGTTGCCTTAGATGTTAAGTACACTGTAGAGCTAGCAAATGGAAAACTTGTAGAAACCACCAGTGTGATACCTAATTGCACTTTAAACCTAGCTGACGAAACCTTTTCGATCGACCTTATACCCATTGAAATCGGAAGTTTCGACGTCATTATTGGAATGGACTGGTTGTCCAAATATCGAGCTGAAATCGTTTGTCACGATAAAATCGTCCGTATCCCACTCGCCGTTGGTGGAACCTTGATCATACAGGGGGAGACCGGTGGAACAGGACTCAATATAATCTCCTGCTTAAAAACCCGAAAATTTCTGAGAAAGGGTTACCCTGCCATACTCGCACACATCATGGAGAAGAAGTCGGAAGAGAAGCGACTTGAGGATGTGCCGATTGTTAGAGACTTCCCCGAAGTCTTTCCGGAAGAACTACCTGGTCTACCTCCGCCTAGACAGGTTGAGTTCTCGATTGATCTTGTGCCGGGTGCCGCACCGGTGGCCCGCGCACCGTACCGTTTGGCCCCATCTGAACTTCAGGAGTTGTCCTCTCAGTTACAGGAACTTCTGGATCGAGGATTCATTAGACCGAGTTCTTCACCTTGGGGAGCTCCGGTCTTATTTGTCAAAAAGAAGGACGGTTCTTTCCGAATGTGCATCGACTACCGAGAATTGAACAAATTGACCGTCAAGAACCGTTATCCACTTCCTCGCATTGATGATCTATTCGACCAACTTCAGGGTTCAAGTTTCTACTCAAAAATCGATCTGCGATCAGGTTATCATCAGTTACGAGTTCGCGACGCCGATATTCCAAAAACTGCTTTCAGAACTCGTTACGGGCACTACGAATTCCAAGTGATGCCCTTTGGCCTAACCAACGCACCGGCTGTATTCATGGATCTCATGAACCGGGTGTGCAAACCTTACCTCAACAAGTTTGTCATTGTCTTTATCGATGACATACTCGTTTACTCGCGCAACGAGCAGGAACATGCGCAACACCTTCAGACCATCCTTGAACTACTTAGACACGAGGAGCTTTACGCTAAATTCTCTAAGTGTGAGTTCTGGATTCAAACCGTTCAATTTCTTGGTCACGTGATCGACAGTCAGGGAATTCACGTGGACCCATCAAAGATCGAGGCAATCAAAGACTGGCAAGCACCCACCTCTGCAACTGAAGTACGTCAATTCTTGGGTCTTGCTGGGTATTATCGGCGATTTATCGAAAATTTCTCCAAAATAGCTCAACCACTCACGGTACTGACTCAGAAGGACAAAAGGTTCGATTGGACCGAAAAACAGGAGTCAGCGTTCCAACTCTTGAAACAAAAGCTTTGCAGTGCTCCAATTCTATCCTTACCCGAAGGCACCGATGACTTCGTGGTATACTGCGATGCTTCTCACCAAGGTCTTGGTTGCGTGCTGATGCAACGAGACAAAGTTATTGCCTATGCCTCACGACAGCTGAAAATTCATGAAAAGAACTACACCACTCACGATCTCGAACTTGGAGCTGTCGTTTTTGCTCTCAAAATCCGGAGACATTATCTCTACGGCACTAAGTGCACCATTTTTACCGATCATAAAAGTCTCCAACATATCTTCGATCAGAAGGATCTCAATATGAGGCAACGTCGATGGGTCGAGTTGCTTACCGATTACGATTGCGAGATCAAGTACCATCCAGGGAAGGCTAATGTTGTAGCCGATGCCCTCAGCCGAAAGGAACGACCGAAACCACTTCGAGTCCGAGCTCTCAGTATGACCATTCATAACGATCTTACTATTCAAATTCATACCGCTCAGATCGAAGCCCTGAAACCTGAAAACATCAAAAACGAAGCCTTACGGGGTATTGACAAACAATTTGAAACCAAATCTAACGGGATTAGGTATTTCTCAAACCGAATCTGGTTGCCTAATTTCGGAAACCTACGAGACTTGGTGATGGACGAGGCTCACAAGTCTAAATATTCTATCCATCCGGGATCCGATAAGATGTACCACGGCATCAAGAAATTTTATTGGTGGCCAAATATGAAAGCCGAAATCGCCACTTATGTCAGCAAGTGTCTTACTTGCTCGAAAGTCAAAACCGAACATCAGAAACCTCCTGGTTTACTCCAACAACCTGAAATCCCTGAATGGAAATGGGATCAAATTGCCATGGATTTCATAACCAAACTACCCAAGTCGTCGAGCGGTTGCGATACCATTTGGGTGATCGTCGATCGTCTCACCAAATCTGCTCATTTCTTGGCAATCAAGGAAAACGATAAAATGGAACGCCTTACACAAATCTACATCAAGGAAATCGTTTCTCATCATGGTGTTCCAATCTCGATCATCTCTGACAGAGATGCCCGTTTCACTTCTCACTTTTGGCAATCACTTCAGAAAGCTATGGGTACCCGTCTCGATATGAGTACCGCGTACCATCCTCAAACCGATGGCCAAAGTGAACGAACCATTCAAACACTGGAAGACATGCTACGAGCCTGCGTAGTTGATTTCGGTACAAACTGGGAAAGACATCTACCGTTGTGCGAATTTTCGTACAATAACAGTTATCACGCCAGCATTAAGGCTGCACCTTTTGAGGCACTGTACGGTCGTAAGTGCCGATCACCGATCTGTTGGACTGAGGTGGGAGATAGTCAACTCACTGGTCCTGAACTCATTCACACCACCACTGAGAAAATTGTGGAAATTCAAAACAGACTCAAAGCCGCACGTGATCGTCAGAAAAGTTATGCTGACGTGAGACGCAAGCCACTCGAGTTCCAAGTTGGGGATCGAGTTCTCTTAAAAGTATCGCCTTGGAAAGGCGTCATCCGTTTTGGCAAACGCGGGAAGTTAAATCCCAGATACATCGGGCCTTTTGAGATCCTCGAAAGGATTGGCCCTGTAGCTTATCGATTGCAGCTGCCATCCGAACTCAGCAGCGTGCACCCTACTTTTCATATTTCAAACTTGAAGAAGTGTCTGTCTGATGAGACACTTATTATTCCATTAGATGAAATTCGTGTTGATAATAAACTTCATTTCGTTGAGGAACCAGCTGAAATTATGGACCGTGAGGTCAAACAACTGAAACAAAGTCGTATTCCCATCGTCAAGGTCAGATGGAATTCGCGGCGTGGTCCGGAATTCACCTGGGAACGGGAAGACCAAATGCGACTCAAATATCCTCAACTTTTCGCTGATCCTACATCAAACACGACTTCGAGCTAAATTTCGGGACGAAATTCTTCTAACAGGGGGAGAATGTAACACCCGCCAAATTAGGACTAGTAATTAGTGCCTAATCATATGTTAATACATGTAATTAGTTCCTTGTTAGGCTAATTAATGTATCGAATTATATATATTGTTGAATATATACGAATATGCGATTTGGTTAAATCGTACGCAATTTAAATCGGATGTATTTCGATTCAATTTAATACGGACGTTGGTGACCAATTTTATTAAATAACGTTGTTATGTCAAAAATATTATTATAATAATATTTCGTATTTATTCGTATCGTACAATCAGAAAGTTACACAATTTAAAATGTAAAACGCGCAAACTAAATAAACCAACTTACATTTATAACTCAAACGTAAACTTATTTGTAAAATAATTAAATAAAATATCGCGTAATAATTTGTATTTAAAATGTACCAATTAATATTTAAAATGATTAATTAACGTTTAAACGACGGAGCAAACGAACAACGCACGGAGAGCGGAGGCTGAAAGTTGGAGGGTAACCTCCAACTCTCTCCTCTCTTTTTCTCATTCTCCACTCAACTCTTTCTCTTTCTTCTCTCTTTTCTCTCAAAACCACCAACCAACCAAAACCCAA
Source organism: Helichrysum umbraculigerum (assembly GCA_949592205.1). Classification (NCBI taxonomy): domain Eukaryota; kingdom Viridiplantae; phylum Streptophyta; class Magnoliopsida; order Asterales; family Asteraceae; genus Helichrysum; species Helichrysum umbraculigerum. Next base: position 244,732,422 of record CATIUR010000001.1, on the reverse strand, counting down.
AAATTCTATCAAAATCGCAAAATAACAACATCAAACAACCTTGGATCATACTACTCTTTTGGAAGAAAACGACCACCGCTTCACGATCTATCATCCTATCTTTTCGGATTTTTAATCCGACACCTTGTAAGTTTCCGACAATTCCGAAATCTCTCGTTTTTAAGTGTTTTCACTTTCTAGTAGTTTGTAACAACTTAAAATGTCCATATATGGGTTGGGTGAAAGAATCGGACCAAACTATGGCCGGAAAACTCGTTTTTGGCTCAAAAACCCGTCAACAGCTTTAAGTGTCGCAACGAAGCATGCAGTATAGCGTCACTTCGTGCGTCACTTAAGTGACGCATTGAGTGTCGCTAAAAGCCCAAATTTTGCGTCACTTGCCTAAGTGCCGCATAAAACCCTCTTTTTCCGTCACTACCTAAGTGACGCATTTTCAATACCCGTCACTAATGACCGACACTTATAGCGTCACTTGTCTAAGTGACGCCTACCATCAAACCTGATTTCACCCGTCACTCACCTTAGTGACTCATGACCTTTATACCGACACTTACAACCGACACTTCCTCAAGTGTCGCACTCTATGCGTCACTTGCACAAGTGACGCTATTATTCAGAATCAGTCATTTCATGCGACACTTCCTAAGTGTCGCCTAAACCCATGAGTGTCGCTTTAAGTGACGCATAAAACAGAATATTTACAACTTAAATTTCACTAAGTATCGAACTCTTACAACCTCAAATCTTTATACGATACGACTTATAAAACACTTTGGGACACTTTTGTAAGTGCAAAACATCGATAACTTGATAATAATACTTGAAGTTATTATTTCAAACTCGTCACCAACGGGTCGTACACTTTTCTAACACTTAAACATATCAACCAAATAGTGGATATTTGGACATTATAGTTGGACGAACAACTGCAGGGGTGATCTTTTAAGATACCCAATCATATTTATAACCATCGCGTGTCGTGGACACCCTCAGGTTACAAGTCTTTGGACTTCATTTCGGCTAATCAACTTACGTTTGTTTAAACGCATTCAGACTCAGGTGAGTCTCATAGCCCCTCTTTTTACTGTTTTACTCAGGGGTGTGATATACTGCTCAACTTTTAACATGTGAACGCAAGTACCAACTTTTCATATACTACATGAGTTTTTCGAAACTAATCATTTAAAGTCCTCCGTCAGCATAGTTGTTAATACGTTGTAGCGTGAATATTAGTATATGGTACCATATAGGATTGACCCTCCTCGTCCGGGTTAGCAAGCACTAACCGGGTAAACGGACGTACTAATATTTGGGAAGACGAATGTTGATTAGGCATTCGTGGAGGCACCTCGCCCGGAATTCTCTATAGGGGACCCGGCCCTCGAGTTAAGCTCAACTATGTGCTCATGGCTGTATACACGATGATTATCATTTAATTGCTGGATGCAATTCATTATTTAATTGCTGGATGCAATTCATTATTTAATTGCTGGATGCAATTCATTATTTAAATCTTGCGGTTCATACGATATTACTTGATTTCAAACCTGTGAGCTCACCAGCTTTATAGCTGACCTTTTAGCATATATCGCAGGTACCCAGCAGTAGGATGTTTTTGCTTCAGGATTTAGCTCGAGTCAGCATACAGACGATTGAGATTTTCTTGCATTAGTATATTTTGTATAAGTACTTATGTACTGAAATCTCATTATATTTAACTCGAGCTATGTAAAGCTCTAAATGTTGTAAACATTTCAATTATCAATATATTTTGTTAAAACGACGCATATAGAGTCGTTTGCTATTTATCTTTGTGCTTTGTTATTGATTAGTAACACCCAAATCAAGCTTCCGCAAATCATCAAATTTGGGGGTGTTACACTACAACTGTTGACGTTGTAAGTGATCGTAGTTCTCAAAAAATTTTAGTGTTTAGTACATTACAGAACTAAAGAGCAAATTTATATGGTTATTTAAATTTTATCTCTTTGAAGATGATTGAGCCTGATCTTGCATTTAGGACCTGAATAATGGCTGTGCTAGTGCGTATCTCCAGAATGTCTTATGTTACTTCATAAAGCTTTTTATAGTTAGAAAATTAACTTAGGATCCCTCTTTCTTTGTTACACATTTACACCAACTGTCCCATTATATGAAGTCCATTATATTGCATTTGCTTATTGTCAATTACTCAGTTTACATTACTCAGTGAATCCGTTGAGAGGATCAATTGACTATGGATCTGAGAAATGGCCATGTTCTGTTTTCCTAGGATGTGGCAAGATGACGAGAATAGGAAGTTACCGTCTAATCTACTTATGAAGAACTCTGCGCAGGTATGGTTTGTAACGTATCATTACACAACATATTGCATACTTGATTGATGATTATGGTAATTGGAAAGACATTTCAACTTTTGCTAACTCAACATGTGTTCATACCCAATTTATTGGAAATACCTTGTAGCAACATAACGTAAGTAGTGATTAAAACTTTAGCAGATGGGGCATGACCTAAATCGTGATGATGGAATAATGTTTGTAAAAATTGGAGACATAATTAGTGTATCACTACATTCTGTTGCTGACTTTTCTTTCACTTACATTTTGTTTGTTATGGCAGAGACCAAACGTTCTTGTCGTTGAAGACAAGCTAATGGTCCTAGGTTGCAAGTAATATTTGGGTCTTCCCATCGTCATGTGTTTTTATTTAACGTTTTAGAATAAATTTGATCTGATAAGTGTTTTATTCCCGGAAATGATATTTTTCAGAGATTTCGAGAGAAGAATTGTGGAAGCTGTGATGGAAATAACACTAGCATGGAGTCAAGGTTTTCTCAAGAACCAATTGAAGCAGCCCGGGTCCTATTCTTGAAAAAAGGGTCTTGCTATATTGGCCTTTATATTGGATTGGGTAGTCAGTTAAAAAAGTTTGTTTAGAGCATATTGGTTGCTTAGAAGTCAGCTCACGATTAATTAGTGTATAATGCTATTAGTGATGTAGGTTCATAGTTTAGGGTACATGATATGTGATGGTCTAGCGATGCTATATTTATTGACATAAATTGAGTGTAAGATATAACAAAACATATATGAAGTAGTTTAATATATATGAACACGTTGAATTATTGTTATAAACAAAAAATTTTGTTCCATACATTAAATTATACTCCCATAAGTTTTATAAAGCAATATAGTATTCGAATTGTAAGATGTATATTTTTATGTAACGTTCATATTTGTATTATAGTTTTTATGAGAATATACAAATTATAAAACAAATGTTATATAATGAGCCTCTAATTCAAACAAGGTATGACCTTTTACTCACATTACTTTCACCTTACAAAAATTAAAAACAATTATTCCTATCTACATGGATATGCCATATGCGAATGGATATATAGAACCTATGTTTCCCAATTGTTATTTTTACTTATAACATTAGTCCTTTTCTTTTCTTTTGACATAATATTTCATAGATTATGTTTCTTTAAAATTTAATTGTTACATTTGTAAACTCAAATGTTGTAATTCGCGTTGTCACGGGTCCTTCATCTAATGTCATAATTTTACATTACCAATAACTAACAAGCATATTACAATAACAACTAACAATACCAACAACTAACAAGCATATTACAATATCAACTAACAATCATATTACAATAACCATTTGACCATACCATTTCTGCTTGCATACATTAAACTTTTTGGTCAAAATGACTTTAATATGCAAAAACATTCTAAGAGTGGGATTCGAACTTGGATCCCAACCCATCCATCTACAAAGAAACGCGTTAACCAAGTAAGCTAAATGTTAGGTCTGTTTACAAACCCAATGCTTTTTATATAACTATACATGTTAGCTTCTGTCAATCTAACACACGCACATAATAAGTTATATGACCATTTGTACCGGATTTTGGCTACACTGAAATCATGTGTGACAAACTCGACTATATGATTTAGTCACATAAACAATTACTTCATGTGACCATATAATGGCATCTGATTTAGACACACAAACTAACACTCAATGTGACTAATATCAAACTTAATGATAATCATTTTTGCCCATTTTAGATCTAAATAATAGCCACATAAATATTTCACAACGTGACTGTTGTGAATATTTTAGTCACATATAATCACCTAAAATGTGTCCATAAACATCATTTAGATACAATTTGTGAAATGGTGTGGCTATTATAAAGCCATATAGTCACATGATCGTGTTAGAAATTAATGTGACTATACACATTAGCTTTTGACATTCTAACACACACTGCACTTTAGACACACATAATAAGTTATGTGACCATATGTACCTGCTTTTGGCTACACTACAATCATGTGTGACAAACTCGACTACATGATTTAGTCACATAAACAATTACTTCATGTGACCATATAGTAGCATATGATTTAGACACACAAACTAACACTCAATGTGACTAATATAAAACGTAATAATAATCGTTGTTGCCTGTGACACCCCCAAATTTGATGATTTGCGGAAGCTCGATTTGGGTGTCAGTAATCAATATACAAAGCACACAAGATATATAATGAACGACCACTATATGCGTCGTTTTAAACTTGTATTAATAAAGTAAACGTTTACATCAAAAATAATGTTACATTAGCTCGGTTCCTGAAATTGAGAGATTACATAGCATAATTACTTTTACAAAATATAATAATGCAATCAAATCTCTAGTTGTATGTATGATGACTCGAGCTAAAAGTCCCTGCTTGTGCAGCCAACCTACTGCTGGGTACCTGTGATAAATACTAAAATGGGTCAGCGAAAACGCTGGTGAGCTCACAGGTTTGTATGTCCATGTATAGTTGTAAGAACCGCAAGATTTATATTGAATTTAAAATGCAATTAAGCAAAATAAAAGTTATACAATCCATGAGCACATAGTCTGAGCTTAACTTGAGCGCTAGGTCCAATTAAGGAAACCTAACTGGTTTGCCTCCTACGAGTGTCTAATCCACACTCGTCTTCCCAAATGCTAATACATCCGTTTGACCGGTTAGTGCGTGCTAACCCGGATGAGGATTGTCAATCCCATATGATATCATATACTAACATTCACGCTATAAATACTAGAGACTATGCTATGGAGGACTTTAAATTGATTAGCTTGAAACTCATGTAGTATTTGAAGTTTGGCACTTGCGTTCTACTTGTAAAACAAAACAGAGCAGTATTATCACACCCCTAGTTGTAAAATAGTGAAAATGGGGCTATGAAACTCACATGAGTCTTGAAGTGTTTAATTTAATAAACTTGAAGTAATTAGCGGTGAATTGATGTCCAAAGACTTGAAACCTGAATGTGTTCACGACACTTGATTGTCATTAATGGTACCGGTATCTCGAAAGACTACCTTTGTAGTTGTTATACAACTATATATATATATATGTCCAAATTACTACGATTTGGTTGATTGAATTGATACAAGTTACAACGACTTGTTTGATTGAATTGATACAAGTTACAACGACTTGTTTGAGTGAATTGATACAAGTTACAACGACTTGTTTGATTATGAAATATGTTTGAAAACACGTACGGCCCGTTGGTGATTAATTGTAATAATAGTCTTGATGTTACCACATTGATTTCGAAGCGTTATACTTGAAAAACACATTCCATTATGTTTGAAAAGTTGTATCGTATAAGTGTTTTGAAGTTGTACAAGTTTGACACTTGGTGAAAAATGTGCTTACGGAATCTAAGTACGGGGGTCCGGGGGCAGCGCCCCTGGTAGCGGGGTCCAAGGGGCAGAGCCCCTGGCGAGGGTCGAGCTGCCAGGTCAGCTTGGAAAATTTTTATTTCTACTATATTGCTTTAAGGAGAAACGCATCTGGACTTGAATTTGGGTGAAATCAAGTGATAAAATTTTGGTCTCGACACTTAGTAAAAAGTTGTAAATATTCTGTTTTATGCGACACAATATGCGACATAATAATTTGTTATGCGACACAAGGGTTGTGTCGCATAAGTATGCGACACAATACCTATACGACACAAGGGTTATGTCGCATAGGTTCGGAATGCTAAATCAATAGCGACATAGTGGTTGTGTCGTATAGAAATACGGCATAGTTTGCGACACAATATTGTGTCGCATGGGTTGCGACACTAAAGGTTTGGTACGACACAAGATGCGACATAACGGCCAAAATACGACATAGTATGCGACACAAGGCTTGTGTCGCAAAGATGAACACCAGCCCAGAAAGTCCGGCTGTCAAGATTTTTCCGGCCAAAAACCATTTCAAACCCGTTTTTAAGCTACAAAATCGTGTTCTACCCTTTGTAATGGACATATATAAGTTATATAAACAACTAACAAGTGAAAATACAAAGAATCGAGAGTTTTCAGGATTTTGTCGGAAACTTACAAAGTGCCGAAATGAAATTCCGGAAAGATGAGAATGTAGATCGCGTCGAGGTGGTTCCTTTTCCGTAATTATTTTGATGATCCAATGTCGTTTTGTGTATTTATTTTGAAGTTTTGTGACTTGGTGGTGGTTTTTGGTTTAGAGAGAAAAGAGAGTGAGAGAGAGAAAGTAAAGAAAGAAATGAAAGAAAAGAAAAGGGAGGTGGGAGGTTAAACCTCCTCCTTTTTCAGTCTTCGCCCCGCGCTCCGCGTGGTGTTCGTTTTCTCCGTCATTTAAACGTTAAACATTTATTTTATATGTTTTAATATATGTTTTAGAATACGAATAAATTCCCGATGATTTGATTGAAGTATTTTTATTAAAGTACTTTAGGTTGTAGTTATAAATTGTAACTTAAACTCGTTTTGTTTTGTCGCGCGTGTTTATAATTTAACTAAGTAAATTGTTATTTATACGATACTGTTTAAACTGAAATATTACAAAATAATATTCTTGATATATAATGGTTCCATTAAATAACGTTATGTTATTTAGTTAAATTGTTCACCAACGTCCGTATTTATTGTATCGAAATTCATTCGATTTGAAACTCGTACGATTTAAACAAACCGCAAAAATTGTGTAGATATATATTCAACAATATATATAATAATTGATACATTAATTAGCCTAACACAGAACTAATTACATGTATTAAAACTTGATTAGGCACTAAATTCTAGGCCTAAATTGACAGGCGTCACATTCTCCCCCTGTTAGAAGAATTTCGTCCCGAAATTTATGTTGAAGTCGTGTTGGATGTTGAGTCAGTGAAGAGTTGAGGATACTTGAGTCGCATTTGGTCTTCCCATTCCCAGGTGAATTCCGGACCACGCCGCGAATTCCATCTGACTTTGACAATGGGAATACGACTTTGTTTGAGTTGTTTGACCTCACGGTCCATAATTTCGGCGGGTTCTTCCACGAAATGAAGCTTGTCATCAACTCGAATCTCATCGAGTGGAATGATAAGTGTCTCATCTAACAGACACTTCTTCAGATTTGAAACATGAAATGTGGGATGCACGCTGCTGAGTTCGGATGGCAGCTGCAATCGATATGCTACTGGACCAATTCTCTCGAGGATCTCGAATGGTCCAATGTATCTGGGGTTTAACTTTCCTCGTTTGCCAAATCGGATTACACCTTTCCAAGGCGATACTTTGAGTAGTACTCGATCCCCAACTTGGAACTCGAGTGGTTTGCGTCTCATGTCAGCATAACTTTTCTGACGGTCACGCGCGGCCTTGAGCTTGTTTTGAATTTCGACGATTCTCTCGGTCGTCTCGTGAATGATTTCTGGACCTGTGAGTTGGCTAACCCCAACTTCGGTGCAACAGATAGGTGACCGGCACTTACGACCGTACAGTGCCTCGAAAGGTGCAGCCTTAATGCTGGCATGATAACTGTTGTTGTACGAGAACTCGCACAATGGTAGGTGTTTTTCCCAGTTCACACAGAAGTCTACTACGCAGGCCCGTAGCATGTCTTCTAGCGTTGGAATAGTTCGTTCACTTTGGCCGTCGGTTTGAGGATGATATGCGGTACTCATATCAAGTCGAGTACCCAGGGATTTTTGAAGTGATTGCCAAAATTGTGAAGTGAAACGACTATCTCTATCGGAGATAATTGAGATTGGAACACCGTGTTTGGTCACGATTTCCTTCAGATATATACTGGTGAGGCGTTCCATTTTGTCGGATTCTTTAATTGCCAGGAAGTGAGCAGACTTTGTGAGACGATCCACGATCACCCAAATGGTATCGCAACCGCTCGAGGACTTGGGTATTTTGGTTATGAAGTCCATGGCAATTTGTTCCCATTTCCATTCAGGAAGACTGGGTTGTTGAAGTAAACCAGAAGGTTTTTGATATTCGATTTTGACCTTGGAGCAAGTAAGGCACTTGCTGACATAGGTGGCGATTTCAGCTTTCATGTTCGGCCACCAGTAGAAGTCCTTGATACCGTGGTACATTTTATCGGATCCCGGATGGATAGAATATTTGGACTTGTGAGCTTCATCCATCACCAAGTCTCGCAGATTCCCGAATTTAGGTAACCAGATTCGGTTTGAGAAATACCTAATCCCGTTAGGTTTGACTTCGAATTGTTTATCCATGCCCCGTGTAACACTCCCAAATTTAGTGATTTGCGGAAGCATACTTGGGTGTTACTAATCAATATACAAAGCACAAGATATACAGCAAACGACCTCTAAATGAGACGTTTTGTAAAATAATTACATTTCATAATTAAATCGTTTGAAAACATATAGTTTTCTTTACAAAAATATGTCAGCCTAGAGTCCGCGTATGTGGCGGGAGATTCTATTACATAACCATAGTTACAAAAGATAATGCCAAAGAATCTCCGTTAAATGCAGTTTGGAAATCATGCGACTCTAGCTAGTAATCCTGGAGTGATCCTACTCCGTAAGTGTACCTGAGAATACATGCTAAAAATGGTCAACCAAAAGGTTGGTGAATCTCACAGGTTTATCAGTAAATAATCAGCTTGAACACAAGATTTCATCAGTAGTGCCCGTAGGCGTATATCAAGTATTTGCAAGTCTCGCAAAAGTAAAGTAATCAAGTTATACCGTTGCCATGAGGCTCATAATCGAAGCTTAACCCGTAAATAATCAGTTGCTCCCGTGACATGCTCGAAATTGAGCAAGCATAAGTAACGAAATAATAGTCACCCGTTTATACGTGTAAATCGGTACGTGGTAGCGCTACTACCCCGGGCAGGGAGGGTCATTTCCCTAATGGATCCATTAACTACTGTTCGCGCTTAAGTCCATAACTAATGATATATGATGGAGAGACTTCAGTAATTAGTAATTAACTCATGCAATTCCGTTTGGTATAGAAATCAGTTTAGTACTTGTGTTCAGGAAAAATAAGTAGCATGTATCTCCCCCAATAAGATAAAACAGTAAAAGTGGGGCCGTAAGACTCACCTGAGTCTTTGCAAGTGCGTTTATATCAATAAACGAGTAAGTAATATCAACAGTTGGTTCTCCGAACCCGTAGCCTTTAAATGCCTAAACATATAAAGTTAAGTAAGTAGATGTCTCGCAAGACCATCTAGGCTAGTTGTCTACACAACTCGTTATGTCCAAGTGTTTGTTTAGTAATCCGTTTGTAGTTTGAAAACAAGTATGGCCCGTTGGTGACGGTTTGTAATAATGATTCAAAGTGTTAACATTATATGTATCGTTGAATCAGATTTCGTTATTTGTAAGTGTTCGACACTTAGTGTGAAAAGTATTTACAACATCTAATGACGGGGGTCCGGGGGCAGCGCCCCTGGTAGCGGGGTCCAAGGGGCGATAGCCCCTGGCGGGGTCCAAGGGGCAGAGCCCCTGGCTGGGGTCGAGCTGCCAGGTCAGCTTGGAAAATTTTTATTTCTACTATATTGCTTTGACGAAAAACGCATCTGGATCCGAATTTGGGTAAAATCAGGTGTTAAAATCTTGGTTCCGACACTTAGTAAAAATCTGAGTTTTCAAGGTTCTGTTTTGTGCGACGTTGGGTGCGACGTCGGGTGCGACGTCGGGTGCGACGTCGCAGATCCTGACTGCGACGTTGAGCATGGCGTCGCTATACGCGACGTCGCAACTTAATGCGACGTTGTGACTGACGTCGCACAATGCGACGTTACGAGGGGTTGTGCGACGTTGAGGCTGACGTCGCATGAATCTGGGTCCAAATGCGACGTCGCGGTCTGTTGGCCAGAAAATGTGCCGAAAACGAGTTTTCCGGTTTCCGTTCGGTCCAAATCTTTTACCCAACCCATTTTTGGACATTTTAAGCCTATAGAACCCATAATTTAGTAAAAATGATCAAAAACGAGAGATGTCGGGATTTGTCGGAAACTTACAATTTGCCGAAATGAAAATCCGGAAAGGTAGAAATGTAGATCGTCGCGAGGTGGTCGTGAATCTCTAAAAATATTGATGATACGGTTGCGTTTCGTGGTGTTATTTGCGATTTTTAATGGTTTTTGGGGTGTGTTGGTGAAAGAGAGAAAAGAAAAGAGAGAGAGAGAAGAAATAGATAAAGTGAAAGAAGAAAAATGGGAGGTGGGGGTTTATCCCCACTTTTCAGCTTTCTCGCCCCGCGTTCCGCGTGGTGTTCATTTGCTCCGTCGTTTAGACGTTAAATAGTTATTTTACATATTAATTGGTACATTTTAAAATACAATTTATTACGCGATATTTTATTTAAATATTTTACAGTTTAATTTAAATTTGAGTTATAAAATGTACGTTATTTCATTTAGTTGCGCGTTTTAACATTTTAAATTGTGTAACTTTCTGATTGTACGATACGAATGAATACGAAATATTATTATTATAATATTTTTGACATAACAACGTTATTTAATAAAATTGGTCACCAACTTCCGTATAAATCGAATAGAATTTCGTTCTATTTAAGTCGCGTACGATTTAAATCAAATCGCAAAGTTGTATATATTTACCAATATATAATCCGATACATAACTTAGCCTAACACAGAACTAATTACATGTATTAACAAAGAATTAGGCACTAATTCTAGTCCTAATTTGCCGGTTGTTACATTCTCCCCCTGTTAAAAGAATTTTGTCCCGAAATTTAAGTCGAAGTCGCGTTCGGGGTAGAATCGGTGAATAAGTGGGGATACTTGAGTCGCATTTGGTCTTCCCGTTCCCAAGTGAATTCAGGACCACGTCTAGAATTCCACCTGACTTTGACGATGGGAATACGACTTTGTTTCAGTTGTTTGACCTCACGGTCCATAATTTCGACGGGTTCCTCAACGAAATGTAGTTTGTCATCGATGCGAATCTCGTCAAGTGGGATAATAAGTGTCTCGTCGGACAGACATTTCTTTAAGTTAGAAATGTGAAAGGTAGGGTGCACGCTGCTGAGTTCAGAGGGTAGCCGCAGTCGATATGCCACTGGACCTATCCTCTCGAGGATCTCAAAAGGCCCAATGTACCTAGGGTTTAATTTTCCGCGTTTGCCGAATCGGATTACGCCTTTCCAAGGCGATACTTTTAAGAGTACTCGATCCCCAACTTGGAACTCGAGTGGCTTGCGTCTCACGTCAGCATAGCTTTTCTGACGATCACGCGCGGCTTTGAGTCGGTTTTGGATTTCGACGATTTTTTCTGTGGTTTCATGTATAAGTTCAGGACCAGTGAGTTGACTATCTCCCACTTCAGTCCAACAGATCGGTGATCGGCACTTACGACCGTATAGTGCCTCAAAAGGTGCAGCCTTAATGCTGGCGTGATAGCTGTTGTTGTACGAGAATTCGCACAACGGTAGATGTCTTTCCCAATTGGTACCGGAATCAACTACGCAGGCTCGTAGCATGTCTTCCAGTGTCTGAATAGTTCGTTCGCTCTGGCCATCGGTCTGAGGATGGTACGCGGTACTCATATCGAGACGGGTACCCAGTGATTTTTGGAGTGACTGCCAGAAGCGAGATGTGAATCGAGCATCCCTGTCAGAGATAATCGAGATAGGGACACCATGTTGGCAAACGATTTCCTTGATGTAAATTTGTGTAAGGCGTTCCATTTTATCGGTTTCTCTGATTGCCAAGAAATGAGCTGATTTGGTGAGACGATCGACGATCACCCAAATGGTATCGCAACCGCTCGCCGATTTAGGTAGTTTGGTTATGAAATCCATGGTAATTTGCTCCCATTTCCATTGAGGAATTTCAGGTTGTTGGAGCAATCCGGAAGGTCTTTAGTGCTCGGCCTTGACCTTGGAACAAGTTAAGCATTTGCTGATGTATAAGGCAATGTCAGCTTTCATGTTCGGCCACCAGTAAAACTCCTTGATGCCGTGATACATTTTGTCGGATCCCGGGTGGATAGAATATTTGGACTTGTGAGCTTCATCCATCACCAAGTCCCGCAGGTTTCCGAATTAGGCAACCAGATTCGGTTAGAGAAATACCTAACTCCGTTGGGTCTGATCTCGAATTGTTTATCCATGCCTCGCAAGGCCTTGTTCTTGAAGTTATCGGGTTTCAGGGCTTCGAGTTGGGCAAGATGTATTTGGGTGGTGAGATCGTTATGAATGGTAATACTGAGTGCCCGAACTCGGAGTGGTTTTGTTCGTTCCTTACGACTGAGAGCATCAGCAACCACGTTTGCTTTGCCCGGATGATATTTGATCTCACAGTCGTAATCGGTGAGTAATTCAACCCATCTACGTTGTCTCATGTTAAGATCTTTCTGGTTGAAAATGTGTTGGAGACTTTTGTGGTCGGTGAATACAGTGCTGCGGGTACCATAAAGATAATGTCTCCAGATTTTTAAGGCGAATACCACGGCCCCTAGCTCGAGGTCGTGAGTTGTGTAGTTTTTCTCGTGAACTTTAAGTTGTCGGGAGGCGTAAGCAATGACCTTGTCTCGTTGCATCAGCACGCAACCGAGACCTTGGTGAGAAGCATCGCAGTATACCACGAAGTCATCGGTGCCTTCGGGTAGAGATAGAATGGGTGCACTGCAAAGCTTTAGTTTCAACAGCTGAAATGCTGACTCTTGTTTATCAGTCCAATCGAACTTTTTGTCTTTTTGAGTCAGTGTTGTGAGTGGTATGGCTATTTTCGAGAAGTTTTCAATGAACCGACGGTAATAACCGGCCAATCCCAAGAATTGGCGTACCTCGGTTGGGGTGGTTGGCGCTTGCCAGTTCTTGATGGCCTCGATCTTTGATGGATCCACATGAATTCCCTGACTATCAATCACGTGTCCAAGGAATTGAACGGTTTTTATCCAGAACTCACACTTGGAGAATTTGGCGTAAAGCTCCTCGTGTCTAAGTAGTTCTAGGATGGTTCTGAGGTGTTGTGCGTGTTCTTGTTCGTTCCGTGAGTATATGAGGATATCATCGATGAAGACGATGACAAATTTGTCAAGGTAAGGTTTGCACACCCGATTCATAAGGTCCATGAATACAGCCGGTGCGTTGGTTAGGCCAAAGGGCATCACTTGGAACTCATAATGCCCATAACGGGTTCTGAATGCAGTTTTTGGGATATCAGTATCGCGAACACGCAATTGGTGATAACCCGATCGAAGATCAATCTTTGAATAACAGCTTGATCCTTGAAGTTGATCGAACAGATCGTCGATTCGAGGAAGTGGGTATCGGTTCTTGACGGTTAGTTTGTTCAACTCTCGGTAGTCAATACACATTCGAAATGAACCGTCCTTCTTTTTGACAAACAAGACCGGAGCTCCCCAAGGTGAAGAACTCAGTCTGATGAATCCTCTATCCAGAAGTTCCTGTAACTGAGTAGACAACTCCTGAAGTTCGGATGGGGCTAGGCGGTACGGTGCTCGGGCCACCGGTGCGGCACCCGGCACGAGATCAATCGAGAACTCAACCTGTCTAGGTGGAGGTAAACCAGGTAGTTCTTCTGGAAAGACTTCGGGGAAGTCTCTAACGATTGGCACATCCTCAAGTCGCTTCTCCTCCGACTTTTTCTCCGTGATGTGCGCGAGTATTGCTGGGTAACCCTTTCTCAGAAATTTTCGGGTTTTTAAACAGGAGATTAAGTTTAGTCTCGACCCACCGGTCTCCCCCTGTATGACCAAGGTACTACCGGCGGCGAGAGGAATTCGGACGATTTTATCATGGCAAACAATTTCGGCCCGGTGCTTGGACAACCAGTCCATACCCACGATGACGTCGAAACTTCCTAGTTCAACAGGCATTAGATCGATTGAGAAGGTTTCGTTTGCGAGGTTTAAAGTGCAATTAGGTATTACACTATTGGTTTCTATAAGGTTACCATTTGCAAGTTCTACTGTGTACTTAACATCTAAGGCCGCGGGGGTGATATCAAGTAGTGGACAAAACTCATCAGATATGAAACTTTTATCAGCGCCGGTATCAAATAATACTGAAGCAGTAAGATCGTTGAGAAGAAACGTACCCGTTACAACATTCGGGTCTTCTCTAGCTTCCCCAGCTTTGATGACAAATGCTCTGCTACGAGCAGGGTTGTTGTTCCGTTTGTTGCTGTTGTTGTTGTTGTTGTTGTTGTTGTTTTTCTGCTTAGGGCAATTATTCTGAAAATGCCCAGGACTTCCGCACCCATAACAAGTCTTCGGGGCACTGGTGTTTCGACAATCCTTGGCCAGATGCCCAAAGCGTTTGCAGTTTGTACAAGGGCAGGAACCGTCGTGGTGACGATTGCATTTGGGACAGTAGGGCCTACTTCCACTGTACCCTTTCTTTTCTGAAGAGCCGGATGAATAAGCCCTAATAGGCTCGGGTCTTCGGTTGGTGATTTGGTTGGATGAGTTGGGGTTTCCTTCCCACTTTCGTTTGTTGTTTGCAGGTGGGGCTGAGGTGGTGTTACGGCGGACAGCGTTTGCCGTGAGTTCATGGGCCATACGGATGGCGTTCTGGATAGTACCTGGTTTGGATGAAGTCACCAGGTCCTGGAGTTTCTCGGGCAGTCCATCAACGTATTTCTCGATCCTCTTGTACTCAGGATCGACCATGGTTGGGCACAGAAGTGCCAGCTGGTGGAAACGGTTGGTGTAACCGGTGATATCATCACCTTGCATCTTATGGTTCCAGAATTCCAGCTCCAGTTGTTTCAGTTCATCCCTGGGGCAATACTCACCCCTTAACATCTCCTTCAACTCCTCCCACGGGAGTTTGTAAGCATTGGCAACGCCCACAGTTTGGGCATAGGTGTTCCACCACGTGAGTGCGGTGTCAGTAAAAGTACTAACAGAGAACTTAACTTTGTCCCCCTCCGCACAGTTGCAGATAAGAAATACCGATTCAACTTTCTCGATCCAGCGTATTAGACCGATAGCTCCCTCGGTACCTGCAAAGTTTAGAGGTTTGCAGTTCTGGAAGTCCTTGTAAGAACAAGGTTTAGCAGCAGAGGTTTCAGCGGCATCGCTGTTTCTCGAGGAATTTGGTGGAGTATTCCGAGCCAAGGCTTCAGTAACAGCCTGGGTTATAAGGGAGGTAATCTGGGCGTCGGTGTATGGTCGTGTCTTTGGCGGCATGATTCTTCAATAAAAGAAATGAAGATACATGAGATTTTGTATGAACTTGTAATTGTCACAGATGTACATGTATAAAAGCAGTAATACATAACATCAACATGGAAAATGACAATTAATGTGAGTTGAGATAACAAAGGATATTTGATAGATAAAGTGAGTTCAAAAGTTACATCCTACAGGGATATTACAAAAGGGGTCGGGAATGGTTACATCCGACTAGTTTATAGAGTAGTGCTAGATAGTCCCTAGATTACGAGATAGATTACAAGACAAACACTACACTAATCTTAATGTAGATTAATTTGTTCCATCAGCGCGACAAGGCGGTCCACGGTTTCTGCTAGTCGGTTGGTTTGCCTGGCGTTGTCTTCAACCAAGGCCAGTCGTTGTGCTAGTGTTCGAGAGTGATCCGCAGTCTCCTGTGAACGCTGTTCACATTCTTCTAGTCGGTTTCTTACAAGTTCATCCGCACCTAATTCGGCGGTCATGGAATCCTGAATTATGCTTACAGAGAGGTTGGTATCCTCTTGTTCTCGCTGTAGTTGTGATATGCGGTCAAGAGCTTGACGAAGCAGGTAGGTCATTCGGTGTTGTTCCAGTTCCAGATTTTCGAGCCTTTGCTCCTGACTGCGGAGTTGGGTAGCCAACATTGGCACCGTGAGATGTGCCGAGTTCTGAGAGTTATGTACAGGATAAGGGCTGGTTCAAGATGACCTTGTGTTCCTCCTGGCTACTCGTGGGTTCCGTGACCCATGTGAGTGAGAGTGTGTCGGATTAGGTGGTGTGTTTGCCATTCCTGTGGCAAAGTGTAAGTAAGACGAGGCTAATATATATACATATATCATATCCAGCCTAGTGTCTAGCACGTATCAAGTAATGGTCCGGTTCTCTCGTGGTCAGAGTCAACTAACGTATCCCCGTTCAACATAATCATTTCAGACATTACATCATCTTTCCTTAATTGTACATAGTTGATCAGGCTATGTTAAATTAAAGTCGTATGCTGTAATTCCTGAACCAGTCATGTCTAATAGGAAAATACTGCCTAACGGTCATAGTCTAGGCCCACTAAATGCAACCTAGTTCACTATAACCTTAGGCTCTGATACTAATCTGTAACACCCCCAAATTTAGTGATTTGCGGAAGCATACTTGGGTGTTACTAATCAATATACAAAGCACAAGATATACAGCAAACGACCTCTAAATGAGACGTTTTGTAAAATAATTACATTTCATAATTAAATCGTTTGAAAACATATAGTTTTCTTTACAAAAATATGTCAGCCTAGAGTCCGCGTATGTGGCGGGAGATTCTATTACATAACCATAGTTACAAAAGATAATGCCAAAGAATCTCCGTTAAATGCAGTTTGGAAATCATGCGACTCTAGCTAGTAATCCTGGAGTGATCCTACTCCGTAAGTGTACCTGAGAATACATGCTAAAAATGGTCAACCAAAAGGTTGGTGAATCTCACAGGTTTATCAGTAAATAATCAGCTTGAACACAAGATTTCATCAGTAGTGCCCGTAGGCGTATATCAAGTATTTGCAAGTCTCGCAAAAGTAAAGTAATCAAGTTATACCGTTGCCATGAGGCTCATAATCGAAGCTTAACCCGTAAATAATCAGTTGCTCCCGTGACATGCTCGAAATTGAGCAAGCATAAGTAACGAAATAATAGTCACCCGTTTATACGTGTAAATCGGTACGTGGTAGCGCTACTACCCCGGGCAGGGAGGGTCATTTCCCTAATGGATCCATTAACTACTGTTCGCGCTTAAGTCCATAACTAACGATATATGATGGAGAGACTTCAGTAATTAGTAATTAACTCATGCAATTCCGTTTGGTATAGAAATCAGTTTAGTACTTGTGTTCAGGAAAAATAAGTAGCATGTATCTCCCCCAATAAGATAAAACAGTAAAAGTGGGGCCGTAAGACTCACCTGAGTCTTTGCAAGTGCGTTTATATCAATAAACGAGTAAGTAATATCAACAGTTGGTTCTCCGAACCCGTAGCCTTTAAATGCCTAAATATATAAAGTTAAGTAAGTAGATGTCTCGCAAGACCATCTAGGCTAGTTGTCTACACAACTCGTTATGTCCAAGTGTTTTGTAACACCCCCAAATTTAGTAATTTGCGGAAGCATACTTTGGGTGTTACTAATCAATATACAAAGCACAAGATATACAGCAAACGACCTCTAAATGAGACATTTGTAAAATTAGTTACATTTCATAATTTAAATCGTTTGAAAACATATAGTTTTCTTTACAAAAATGTAAGCCTAGAGTCCGCGTATGTGGCGGGAGATTCTATTACATAACCATAGCTACAAAAGATAATGCCAAAGAATCTCCGTTAAATGCAGTTTGGAAATTATGCGACTCTAGCTAGTAATCCTGGAGTGATCCTACTCCGTAAGTGTACCTGAGAATACATGCTAAAAAGGGTCAACCAAAAGGTTGGTGAATCTCACAGGTTTATCAGTAAATAAATAATCAGTTTGAACACAAGATTTCATCATTAGTGCCCGCAAGCGTATATCAAGTATTTGCAAATCTCGCAAAAGTAAAGTAATTAAGTTATACCGTTGCCATGAGGCTCATAATCGAAGCTTAACCCGTTCATAATAAGTGTTGCTCCCGCGACATGCTCGAAACTGAGCAAGCGTAAGTAACGAATTAATAGTCACCCGTTTCTACGTGTAATTCAGTACGTGGTAGCGCTACTACCCCGGGCAGGGATGGTCATTTCCCTAATGGATCCATTAACTACTGTTCGCGCTTAAGTCCATAACTAACGATATATGATGGAGAGACTTCAGTAAATAGTAATTAACTCATGCAATTCCGTTTGGTATAGAAATCAGTTTAGTACTTGTGTTCTGGAAAAATAAGTAGCATGTATCTCCCCCAATAAGATAAAACAGTAAAAGTGGGGCCGTAAGACTCACCTGAGTCTTTGCAAGTGCGTTTATATCAATAAACGAGTAAGAAATATCAACAGTTGGTTCTCCGAACCCGTAACCTCCAAATGCCTAAACACGTAATGTCAAGTAAGTAGATGTCTCGCAAGATCATCTAGGCTAGTTGTCTACACAACTCGTTATGTCCAAGTGTTTGTTTAGTAATCCGTTTGTAGTTTGAAAACAAGTATGGCCCGTTGGTGACAGTTTGTAATAATGATTCAAAGTGTTAACATTATATGTATCGTTGAATCAGATTTCGTTATTTGTAAGTGTTCGACACTTAGTGTGAAAAGTATTTACAACATCTAATGACGGGGGTCCGGGGGCAGCGCCCCTGGTAGCGGGGTCCAAGGGGCGGCAGCCCCTGGCGGGGTCCAAGGGGCAGAGCCCCTGGCTGGGGTCGAGCTGCCAGGTCAGCTTGGAAAATTTTTATTTCTACTATATTGCTTTGACGAAAAACGCATCTGGATCCGAATTTGGGTAAAATCAGGTGTTAAAATCTTGATTCCGACACTTAGTAAAAATCTGAGTTTTCAAGGTTCTGTTTTGTGCGACGTTGGGTGCGACGTCGGGTGCGACATCGGGTGCGACGTCGGGTGCGACGTCGGGTGCGACGTCTGGTGCGACGTCGCAGATCCTGACTGCGACGTTGAGCATGGCGTCGCTATACGCGACGTCGCAACTTAATGCGACGTTGTGACTGACGTCGCACAATGCGACGTTACGAGGGGTTGTGCGACGTTGAGGCTGACGTCGCATGGATCTGGGTCCAAATGCGACGTCGCGGTCTGTTGGCCGGAAAATGTGCCGAAAACGAGTTTTCCGGTTTCCGTTCGGTCCAAATCTTTTACCCAACCCATTTTTGGAAATATCAAGACATTATAAACCATAAACAAGTAAAAATGATCAAAAACGAGAGATGTCGGGATTTTGTCGGAAACTTACAAGGTGTCGGATCAAAAATCCGAAAAGATAGGATGATAGATCGTGATGCGGTGGTCGTTTTCTTCCAAAGGGATAATGAGATCCAAGGTCGTTTGGTACGTTTATTTGGTGATTTTGTGAGGTTTTTGGTGATGAAACTTTGAGAGAAAAAGTGAAAGAGAGAGAGAGAGAAAGAGAATAATAAAAGGTGGGGGGAAATGGGAGGTTATCTCCCATTTTCGCTCCGCGTTCTCGTTCCGTGTGGTGTTCGTTTGCTCCGTCGTTTAAACGTTAAATAATCATTTTATATATTAATTGGTACGTTTTAAAATACAATTTATTACGCGATATTCTATTTAAATATTTTACAGTTTAATTTATATTTTAGTTATAAAATGTACGTTAATTTATTTAGTTGCGCGTTTTAACCTTTTAAATTGTGTAAGGTTTGTTTGTACGATACGAATGAATACGAAATATTATTATAATAATATTTTTGAAATCAAAGCGTTATTTAATAAAATTGGTCACCAACGTCCGTATTAAATTTAATTGAAATACATTCGATTTAAACTGCGTACGATTGAACCAAATCGCATTTTTGTATATATTCAACAATATATATAATTCGATACATAAATTAGCCTAACACAGAACTAATTACATGTATTAACGAAGAATTAGGCACTAATTCTAGTCCTAATTTGCCGGTTGTTACATTCTCCCCCTGTTAAAAGAATTTCGTCCCGAAATTTAAGTCGAAGTCGCGTTAGGGGCAGAATCGGTGAATAAGTGGGGATACTTGAGTCGTATTTGGTCTTCCCGTTCCCAAGTGAATTCCAGACCGCGCCGCGAATTCCACCTGACTTTGACGATTGGAATACGACTTTGTTTCAGTTGTTTGACCTCACGGTCCATAATTTCGACAGGTTCCTCAACGAAATGTAGTTTGTCATCTATGCGAATCTCGTCAAGGGGGATAATAAGTGTCTCGTCAGACAAACATTTCTTTAAGTTAGAAATGTGAAAGGTAGGGTGCACGCTGCTGAGTTCAGAGGGCAGCTGCAATCGGTATGCCACTGGACCTATCTTCTCGAGGATCTCAAAAGGTCCAATGTACCTGGGGTTTAATTTTCCGCATTTGCCGAATCGGATTACGCCTTTCCAAGGCGATACTTTTAAGAGTACTCAATCCCCAACTTGGAACTCGAGTGGCTTGCGTCTCACGTCAGCATAGCTTTTCTGACGATCACGCGCGGCTTTGAGTCGGTTTTGGATTTCAACGATTTTCTCTGTGGTTTCATGTATGAGTTCAGGACCAGTGAGTTGACTCTCTCCCACTTCAGTCCAACAGATAGGTGATCGGCACTTACGACCGTACAGTGCCTCAAAAGGTGCAGCTTTAATGCTGGTGTGATAGCTGTTGTTGTACGAGAACTCGCACAACGGTAGGTGTCTTTCCCAATTTGTGCCAGAATCCACTACGCAGGCTCGTAGCATGTCTTCCAGTGTCTGAATAGTTCGTTCGCTCTGGCCATCGGTCTGAGGATGGTACGCGGTACTCATATCGAGACGGGTACCCAGTGATTTTTGGAGTGATTGCCAGAAGCGAGATGTGAAACGGGCATCCCTGTCAGAGATAATCGAGAGAGGGACACCATGTTGGCAAACGATTTCTTTGATGTAAATTTGTGTAAGGCGTTCCATTTTGTCGGTTTCTCTGATTGCCAAGAAATGAGCCGATTTGGTGAGACGATCGACGATCACCCAAATGGTATCGCAACCGCTCACCGATTTAGGTAGTTTGGTTATGAAATCCATGGTAATTTGCTCCCATTTCCATTGAGGAATTTCAGGTTGTTGGAGCAATCCAGAAGGTCTTTGGTGCTCGGCCTTGACCTTGGAACAAGTTAAGCATTTGTTGACGTACAAAGCAATGTCAGCTTTCATATTCGGCCACCAGTAAAACTCCTTGATGCCGTGATACATTTTGTCGGATCCCGGGTGGATAGAATATTTGGACTTGTGAGCTTCATCCATCACCAAGTCCCGAAGGTTCCCGAAATTAGGCAACCAGATTCGGTTAGAGAAATACTTAACTCCGTTGGGTCTGATCTCGAATTGTTTATCCATGCCCCGCAAGGCCTCGTTTTTGAAGTTATCGGGTTTCAGGGCTTCGAGTTGGGCAAGGTGTATTTGGGTGGTGAGGTCGTTATGAATGGTAATACTGAGTGCTCGGACTCGGAGTGGTTTTGTTCGTTCCTTACGGCTGAGAGCATCAGCAACCACGTTTGCTTTGCCCGGATGATATTTGATCTCACAGTCGTAATCAGTGAGTAATTCAACCCATCTACGTTGCCTCATGTTAAGATCTTTCTGGTTGAAAATGTGTTGGAGACTTTTGTGGTCGGTGAATACAGTGCTGCGGGTACCATAAAGATAATGTCTCCAGATTTTTAAAGCGAACACCACGGCTCCTAGCTCGAGGTCGTGAGTTGTGTAGTTTTTCTCGTGAACTTTAAGTTGTCTGGAGGCGTAAGCAATGACCTTGTCTCGTTGCATCAGCACGCAACCGAGACCTTGGTGAGAAGCATCGCAGTATACCACGAAGTCATCGGTGCCTTCGGGTAGAGATAGAATGGGTGCACTGCAAAGCTTGGATTTCAACAGTTGAAATGCCGACTCTTGTTTATCGGTCCAATCAAATTTCTTTTCCTTCTGAGTCAGCACTGTGAGGGGTTTGGCAATTTTTGAGAAGTTTTCGATGAAACGGCGGTAGTAACCGGCCAATCCCAAGAATTGGCGTACCTCGGTGAGAGTGGTTGGAGCTTGCCAATTCTTGATTGCCTCGATTTTTGACGGGTCTACATGAATTCCCTGACTGTCGATAACGTGTCCAAGGAATTGAACGGTGTTTATCCAGAACTCACACTTAGAGAATTTGGCGTAAAGTTCCTCGTGTCTAAGTAGTTCTAGGATGGTTCTGAGGTGTTGTGCGTGTTCCTGTTCGCTTCGTGAATAGATAAGGATGTCATCGATAAAAACAATAACAAACTTGTCAAGGTACGGTTTGCACACCCGATTCATAAGGTCCATGAATACAGCCGGTGCGTTGGTTAGACCAAAGGGCATTACTTGGAATTCGTAGTGCCCGTAACGGGTTCTGAATCCGGTTTTTGGGATGTCAGCATCGCGAACACGCAACTGATGATAACCTGATCGAAGATCAATCTTTGAATAACAGCTTGATCCTTGAAGTTGATCGAACAGATCATCGATTCGAGGGAGTGGGTATCGGTTCTTGACGGTTAGTTTGTTCAACTCCCGGTAGTCAATACACATTCGAAATGAACCGTCTTTCTTTTTGACAAATAAGACCGGAGCTCCCCAAGGTGAAGAACTCGGTCTAATGAATCCTCTATCCAGGAGTTCCTGTAACTGAGTGGACAACTCCTGAAGTTCAGATGGGGCTAGGCGGTACGGTGCTCGGGCCACCGGTGCGGCACCCGGCACGAGATCAATCGAGAACTCAACCTGTCTAGGTGGAGGTAAACCAGGTAGTTCTTCTGGAAAGACTTCGGGAAAATCTCTAACGATTGGCATATCTTCAAGTCGCTTCTCCTCCAACTTTTTCTCCGTGATGTGTGCGAGGATTGCGGGGTAACCCTTTCTTAGAAATTTTCGGGTTTTTAAACAGGAGATTAAGTTTAGTCTCGACCCACCGGTCTCCCCCTGTATGATCAAGGTACTACCGGCAGCGAGAGGAATTCGGACGATCTTATCATGGCAAACAATTTCGGCCCGATGCTTGGACAACCAGTCCATACCCACGATGACATCAAAACTTCCTAGTTCAACAGGCATTAAATCGATTGAGAAGGTTTCCTTTGCGAGGTTTAAAGTGCAATTAGGTATCACACTACTGGTTTCTATGAGTTTACCATTTGCGAGCTCTACAGTGTACTTAACATCTAAGGCCGAAGGGGTGATATTAAGTAGTGGGCAAAACTCATCAGATATGAAAATTTTATCAGCACCGGTATCAAATAATACTGAAGTAGTAAGATCGTTGAGAAGAAACGTACCCGTTACAACATTCGGGTCTTCCCTAGCTTCCCCAGCTTTGATGACAAATGCTCTGCTACGAGCAGGGTTGTTGTTCCGTTTGTTGCTGCTGCTGTTGTTGTTGTTGTTTTTCTGCTTAGGGCAATTATTCTGAAAATGCCCATGACTTCCGCACCCATAACAAGTCTTCGGGGCACTGGTGTTTCGACAATCCTTGGCCAGATGCCCAAAACGCTTGCAGTTTGTGCAAGGGCAGGAACCGTCGTGGTGACGATTGCATTTGGGACAGTAGGGCCTGCTTCCAACGTACCCTTTCCTTTCTGAAGTGCCAGATGAATAAGCCCTAAGGGGCTCAGGCTTTCGGTTGGTGATTTGGTTGGATGAGTTGGGGTTTCCTTCCCATTTTCGTTTGTTGTTTGCAGGTGGGGCTGAAGTTGTGTTACGGCGGACAGCGTTTGCCTTGAGTTCATGGGCCATACGGATGGCGTTCTGGATAGTACCTGGTTTGGATGAAGTCACCAGGTCCTGGAGTTTCTCGGGCAGTCCATCAACGTATTTCTCGATCCTCTTGTACTCAGGATCGACCATGGTTGGGCACATAAGTGCCAGCTGGTGGAAACGGTTGGTGTAACCAGTGATATCATTACCTTGCATCTTATGGTTCCAGAATTCCAGCTCCAGTTTTTTCAGTTCATCCCTGGGGCAATACTCACCCCTTAACATCTCCTTCAACTCCTCCCACGGGAGTTTGTAAGCATTGGCAACGCCCACAGTTTGGGCATAGGTGTTCCACCACGTGAGTGCGGTGTCAGTAAAAGTACTAACAGAGAACTTAACTTTGTCCCCCTCCGCACAGTTGCAGATAAGAAATACCGATTCAACTTTCTCGATCCAGCGTATTAGACCGATAGCTCCCTCGGTACCTGCAAAGTTTAGAGGTTTGCAGTTCTGGAAGTCCTTGTAAGAACAAGGTTTAGCAGCAGAGGTTTCAGCGGCATCGCTGTTTCTCGAGGAATTTGGTGGAGTATTCCGAGCTAAGGCTTCAGTAACAGCCTGGGTTATAAGGGAGGTAATCTGGGCATCGGTGTATGGTCGTGTCTTTGGCGGCATGATTCTTCAATAAAAGAAATGAAGATACATGAGATTTTGTATGAACTTGTAATTGTCACAGATGTACATGTATAAAAGCAGTAATACATAACATCAACATGGAAAATGACAATTAATGTGAGTTGAGATAACAAAGGATATCTGATAGATAAAGTGAGTTCAAAAGTTACATCCTACAGAGATATTACAAAAGGTGTCGGGAATGGTTACATCCGACTAGTTTATAGAGTAGTGCTAGATAGTCCCTAGATTACGAGATAGATTACAAGACAAAAACTACACTAATCTTAATGTAGATTAATTTGTTCCATCAGCGCGACAAGGCGGTCCACGGTTTCTGCTGGTCGGTTGGTTTGCCTGGCGTTGTCTTCAACAAAGGCCAGTCGTTGTGCTAGTGTTCGAGAATGATCCGCAGTCTCCTGTGAACGCTGTTCACATTCTTCTAATCGGTTTCTTACAAGTTCATCTGCACCTAATTCGGCGGTCATGGAATCCTGAATTATGCTTACAGAGAGGTTGGTATCCTCTTGTTCTCGCTGTAGTTGTGATATGCGGTCAAGAGCTTGACGAAGCAGGTAAGTCATTCGGTGTTGTTCCAGTTCCAGGTTTTCGAGTCTTTGCTCCTGACGGCGGGATTGGGTAGCCAATACTGGCAACGTGAGATGTGCCGAGTTCTGAGAGTTATGTACAGGATAAGGGCTGGTTCGAGGTGACCTTGTGTTCCTCCTGG
The DNA here is from genome assembly GCA_949592205.1 of Helichrysum umbraculigerum. Lineage (NCBI taxonomy): Eukaryota > Viridiplantae > Streptophyta > Magnoliopsida > Asterales > Asteraceae > Helichrysum > Helichrysum umbraculigerum. The sequence continues at coordinate 244,707,104 of CATIUR010000001.1, read as the reverse complement.
CTACTCGTGGGTTCCGTGACCCACGTGAGTGAGAGTGTGTCGGATTAGGTGGTGTGTTTGCCATTCCTGTGGCAGAGTGTAAGTAAGACGAGGCTAATATATATAAATATATATCATATCCAGCCTAGTGTCTAGCACGTATCAAGTAATGGTCCGGTTCTCTCGTGGTCAGAGTCAACTAACGTATCCCCGTTCAACATAATCATTTCAGACATTACATCATCTTTCCTTAATTGTACATAGTTGATCAGGCTATGTTAAATTAAAGTCGTATGCTGTAATTCCTGAACCAGTCATGTCTAATAAGAAAATACTGCCTAACGGTCATAGTCTAGGCCCACTAAATGCAACCTAGTTCACTATAACCTTAGGCTCTGATACCAATCTGTAACACCCCCAAATTTAGTAATTTGCGGAAGCATACTTTGGGTGTTACTAATCAATATACAAAGCACAAGATATACAGCAAACGACCTCTAAATGAGACGTTTGTAAAATTAGTTACATTTCATAATTTAAATCGTTTGAAAACATATAGTTTTCTTTACAAAAATGTAAGCCTAGAGTCCGCGTATGTGGCGGGAGATTCTATTACATAACCATAGCTACAAAAGATAATGCCAAAGAATCTCCGTTAAATGCAGTTTGGAAATCATGCGACTCTAGCTAGTAATCCTGGAGTGATCCTACTCCGTAAGTGTACCTGAGAATACATGCTAAAAAGGGTCAACCAAAAGGTTGGTGAATCTCACAGGTTTATCAGTAAATAAATAATCAGTTTGAACACAAGATTTCATCATTAGTGCCCGCAAGCGTATATCAAGTATTTGCAAATCTCGCAAAAGTAAAGTAATTAAGTTATACCGTTGCCATGAGGCTCATAATCGAAGCTTAACCCGTTCATAATAAGTGTTGCTCCCGCGACATGCTCGAAACTGAGCAAGCGTAAGTAACGAAATAATAGTCACCCGTTGCTACGTGTAATTCAGTACGTGGTAGCGCTACTACCCCGGGCAGGGAGGGTCATTTCCCTAATGGATCCATTAACTACTGTTCGCGCTTAAGTCCATAACTAACGATATATGATGGAGAGACTTCAGTAAATAGTTATTAACTCATGCAATTCCGTTTGGTATAGAAATCAGTTTAGTACTTGTGTTCAGGAAAAATAAGTAGCATGTATCTCCCCCAATAAGATAAAACAGTAAAAGTGGGGCCGTAAGACTCACCTGAGTCTTTGCAAGTGCGTTTATATCAATAAACGAGTAAGAAATATCAACAGTTGGTTCTCCGAACCCGTAACCTCCAAATGCCTAAACACGTAATGTCAAGTAAGTAGATGTCTCGCAAGATCATCTAGGCTAGTTGTCTACACAACTCGTTATGTCCAAGTGTTTGTTTAGTAATCCGTTTGTAGTTTGAAAACAAGTATGGCCCGTTGGTGACAGTTTGTAATAATGATTCAAAGTGTTAACATTATATGTATCGTTGAATCAGATTTCGTTATTTGTAAGTGTTCGACACTTAGTGTGAAAAGTATTTACAACATCTAATGACGGGGGTCCGGGGGCAGCGCCCCTGGTAGCGGGGTCCAAGGGGCGGCAGCCCCTGGCGGGGTCCAAGGGGCAGAGCCCCTGGCTGGGGTCGAGCTGCCAGGTCAGCTTGGAAAATTTTTATTTCTACTATATTGCTTTGACGAAAAACGCATCTGGATCCGAATTTGGGTAAAATCAGGTGTTAAAATCTTGATTCCGACACTTAGTAAAAATCTGAGTTTTCAAGGTTCTGTTTTGTGCGACGTTGGGTGTGACGTCGGGTGCGACGTCGGGTGCGACGTCGGGTGCGACGTCGGGTGCGACGTCGCAGATCCTGACTGCGACGTTGAGCATGGCGTCGCTATACGCGACGTCGCAACTTAATGCGACGTTGTGACTGACGTCGCACAATGCGACGTTACGAGGGGTTGTGCGACGTTGAGGCTGACGTCGCATGGATCTGGGTCCAAATGCGACGTCGCGGTCTGTTGGCCGGAAAATGTGCCGAAAACGAGTTTTCCGGTTTCCGTTCGGTCCAAATCTTTTACCCAACCCATTTTTGGACATATCAAGACATTATAAACCATAAACAAGTAAAAATGATCAAAAACGAGAGATGTCGGGATTTTGTCGGAAACTTACAAGGTGTCGGATCAAAAATCCGAAAAGATAGGATGATAGATCGTGATGCGGTGGTCGTTTTCTTCCAAAGGGATAATGAGATCCAAGGTCGTTTGGTACGTTTATTTGGTGATTTTGTGAGGTTTTTGGTGATGAAACTTTGAGAGAAAAAGTGAAAGAGAGAGAGAGAGAAAGAGAATAATGAAAGAAAAGGTGGGGGGGAAATGGGAGGTTATCTCCCATTTTCGCTCCGCGTTCTCGTTCCGTGTGGTGTTCGTTTGCTCCGTCGTTTAAACGTTAAATAATCATTTTATATATTAATTGGTACGTTTTAAAATACAATTTATTACGCGATATTCTATTTAAATATTTTACAGTTTAATTTATATTTTAGTTATAAAATGTACGTTAATTTATTTAGTTGCGCGTTTTAACCTTTTAAATTGTGTAAGGTTTGTTTGTACGATACGAATGAATACGAAATATTATTATAATAATATTTTTGACATCAAAACGTTATTTAATAAAATTGGTCACCAACGTCCGTATTAAATTGAATCGAAATATATTCGATTTAAACTGCGTACGATTTAACCAAATCGCATTTTTGTATATATTCAACAATATATATAATTCGATACATAAATTAGCCTAACACAGAACTAATTACATGTATTAACGAAGAATTAGGCACTAATTCTAGTCCTAATTTGCCGGTTGTTACATGTTTGTTTAGTAATCCGTTTGTAGTTTGAAAACAAGTATGGCCCGTTGGTGATGGTTTGTAATAATGATTCAAAGTGTTAACATTATATGTATCGTTGAATCAGATTTCGTTATTTGTAAGTGTTCGACACTTAGTGTGAAAAGTATTTACAACATCTAATGACGGGGGTCCGGGGGCAGCGCCCCTGGTAGCGGGGTCCAAGGGGCGGCAGCCCCTGACGGGGTTCAAGGGGCAGAGCCCCTGGCTGGGGTCGAGCTGCCAGGTCAGCTTGGAAAATTTTTATTTCTACTATATTGCTTTGACGAAAAACGCATCTGGATCCGAATTTGGGTAAAATCAGGTGTTAAAATCTTGATTCCGACACTTAGTAAAAATCTGAGTTTTCAAGGTTCTGTTTTGTGCGACGTTGGGTGCGACGTCGGGTGCGACGTCGGGTGCGACGTCGCAGATCCTGACTGCGACGTTGAGCATGGCGTCGCTATACGCGACGTCGCAACTTAATGCGACGTTGTGACTGACGTCGCACAATGCGACGTTACGAGGGGTTGTGCGACGTTGAGGCTGACGTCGCATGGATCTGGGTCCAAATGCGACGTCGCGGTCTGTTGGCCGGAAAATGTGCCGAAAACGAGTTTTCCGGTTTCCGTTCGGTCCAAATCTTTTACCCAACCCATTTTTGGACATATCAAGACATTATAAACCATAAACAAGTAAAAATGATCAAAAACGAGAGATGTCGGGATTTTGTCGGAAACTTACAAGGTGTCGGATCAAAAATCCGAAAAGATAGGATGATAGATCGTGATGCGGTGGTCGTTTTCTTCCAAAGGGATAATGAGATCCAAGGTCGTTTGGTACGTTTATTTGGTGATTTTGTGAGGTTTTTGGTGATGAAACTTTGAGAGAAAAAGTGAAAGAGAGAGAGAGAGAAAGAGAATAATGAAAGAAAAGGTGGGGGGAAATGGGAGGTTATCTCCCATTTTCGCTCCGCGTTCTCGTTCCGTGTGGTGTTCGTTTGCTCCGTCGTTTAAACGTTAAATAATCATTTTATATATTAATTGGTACGTTTTAAAATACAATTTATTACGCGATATTCTATTTAAATATTTTACAGTTTAATTTATATTTTAGTTATAAAATGTACGTTAATTTATTTAGTTGCGCGTTTTAACCTTTTAAATTGTGTAAGGTTTGTTTGTACGATACGAATGAATACGAAATATTATTATAATAATATTTTTGACATCAAAGCGTTATTTAATAAAATTGGTCACCAACGTCCGTATTAAATTGAATCGAAATATATTCGATTTAAACTGCGTACGATTTAACCAAATCGCATTTTTGTATATATTCAACAATATATATAATTCGATACATAAATTAGCCTAACACAGAACTAATTACATGTATTAACGAAGAATTAGGCACTAATTCTAGTCCTAATTTGCCGGTTGTTACATGTTTGTTTAGTAATCCGTTTGTAGTTTGAAAACAAGTATGGCCCGTTGGTGATGGTTTGTAATAATGATTCAAAGTGTTAACATTATATGTATCGTTGAATCAGATTTCGTTATTTGTAAGTGTTCGACACTTAGTGTGAAAAGTATTTACAACATCTAATGACGGGGGTCCGGGGGCAGCGCCCCTGGTAGCGGGGTCCAAGGGGCGGCAGCCCCTGGCGGGGTCCAAGGGGCAGAGCCCCTGGCTGGGGTCGAGCTGCCAGGTCAGCTTGGAAAATTTTTATTTCTACTATATTGCTTTGACGAAAAACGCATCTGGATCCGAATTTGGGTAAAATCAGGTGTTAAAATCTTGATTCCGACACTTAGTAAAAATCTGAGTTTTCAAGGTTCTGTTTTGTGCGACGTTGGGTGCGACGTCGGGTGCGACATCGGGTGCGACGTCGGGTGCGACGTCTGGTGCGACGTCGCAGATCCTGACTGCGACGTTGAGCATGGCGTCGCTATACGCGACGTCGCAACTTAATGCGACGTTGTGACTGACGTCGCACAATGCGACGTTACGAGGGGTTGTGCGACGTTGAGGCTGACGTCGCATGGATCTGGGTCCAAATGCGACGTCGCGGTCTGTTGGCCGGAAAATGTGCCGAAAACGAGTTTTCCGGTTTCCGTTCGGTCCAAATCTTTTACCCAACCCATTTTTGGAAATATCAAGACATTATAAACCATAAACAAGTAAAAATGATCAAAAACGAGAGATGTCGGGATTTTGTCGGAAACTTACAAGGTGTCGGATCAAAAATCCGAAAAGATAGGATGATAGATCGTGATGCGGTGGTCGTTTTCTTCCAAAGGGATAATGAGATCCAAGGTCGTTTGGTACGTTTATTTGGTGATTTTGTGAGGTTTTTGGTGATGAAACTTTGAGAGAAAAAGTGAAAGAGAGAGAGAGAGAAAGAGAATAATGAAAGAAAAGGTGGGGGGAAATGGGAGGTTATCTCCCATTTTCGCTCCGCGTTCTCCTTCCGTGTGGTGTTCGTTTGCTCCGTCGTTTAAACGTTAAATAATCATTTTATATATTAATTGGTACGTTTTAAAATACAATTTATTACGCGATATTCTATTTAAATATTTTACAGTTTAATTTATATTTTAGTTATAAAATGTACGTTAATTTATTTAGTTGCGCGTTTTAACCTTTTAAATTGTGTAAGGTTTGTTTGTACGATACGAATGAATACGAAATATTATTATAATAATATTTTTGACATCAAAGCGTTATTTAATAAAATTGGTCACCAACGTCCGTATTAAATTGAATCGAAATATATTCGATTTAAACTGCGTACGATTTAACCAAATCGCATTTTTGTATATATTCAACAATATATATAATTCGATACATAAATTAGCCTAACACAGAACTAATTACATGTATTAACGAAGAATTAGGCACTAATTCTAGTCCTAATTTGCCGGTTGTTACATGTTTGTTTAGTAATCCGTTTGTAGTTTGAAAACAAGTATGGCCCGTTGGTGACGGTTTGTAATAATGATTCAAAGTGTTAACATTATATATATCGTTGAATCAGATTTCGTTATTTGTAAGTGTTCGACACTTAGTGTGAAAAGTATTTACAACATCTAATGACGGGGGTCCGGGGGCAGCGCCCCTGGTAGCGGGGTCCAAGGGGCGGCAGCCCCTGGTAGCGGGGTCCAAGGGGCGGCAGCCCCTGGCGGGGTCCAAGGGGCAGAGCCCCTGGCTGGGGTCGAGCTGCCAGGTCAGCTTGGAAAATTTTTATTTCTACTATATTGCTTTGACGAAAAACGCATCTGGATCCGAATTTGGGTAAAATCAGGTGTTAAAATCTTGGTTCCGACACTTAGTAAAAATCTGAGTTTTCAAGGTTCTGTTTTGTGCGACGTTGGGTGCGACGTCGGGTGCGACGTCGGGTGCGACGTCGCAGATCCTGACTGCGACGTTGAGCATGGCGTCGCTATACGCGACGTCGCAACTTAATGCGACGTTGTGACTGACGTCGCACAATGCGACGTTACGAGGGGTTGTGCGACGTTGAGGCTGACGTCGCATGAATCTGGGTCCAAATGCGACGTCGCGGTCTGTTGGCCTGAAAATGTGCCGAAAACGAGTTTTCCGGTTTCCGTTCGGTCCAAATCTTTTACCCAACCCATTTTTGGACATTTTAAGCCTATAGAACCCATAATTTAGTAAAAATGATCAAAAACGAGAGATGTCGGGATTTGTCGGAAACTTACAATTTGCCGAAATGAAAATCCGGAAAGGTAGAAATGTAGATCGTCGCGAGGTGGTCGTGAATCTCTAAAAATATTGATGATACGGTTGCGTTTCGTGGTGTTATTTGCGATTTTTAATGGTTTTTGGGGTGTGTTGGTGAAAGAGAGAAAAGAAAAGAGAGAGAGAGAAGAAATAGATAAAGTGAAAGAAGAAAAATGGGAGGTGGGGGTTTATCCCCACTTTTCAGCTTTCTCGCCCCGCGTTCCGCGTGGTGTTCGTTTGCTCCGTCGTTTAGACGTTAAATAGTTATTTTACATATTAATTGGTACATTTTAAAATACAATTTATTACGCGATATTTTATTTAAATATTTTACAGTTTAATTTAAATTTGAGTTATAAAATGTACGTTATTTCATTTAGTTGCGCGTTTTAACATTTTAAATTGTGTAACTTTCTGATTGTACGATACGAATGAATACGAAATATTATTATTATAATATTTTTGACATAACAACGTTATTTAATAAAATTGGTCACCAACTTCCGTATAAATCGAATAGAATTTCGTTCTATTTAAGTCGCGTACGATTTAAATCAAATCGCAAAGTTGTATATATTTACCAATATATAATCCGATACATAACTTAGCCTAACACAGAACTAATTACATGTATTAACAAAGAATTAGGCACTAATTCTAGTCCTAATTTGCCGGTTGTTACACCCCGCAAGGCTTCATCTTTGACGTTTTCGTGTTTCAAGGCTTCGAGTTGAGCAGTGAGAATTTGAATGTTTAAATTGTTGTGAATGGTCATACTGAGGGCTCGGACCCGAAGTGGTTTCACTCGCTCTTTTCGACTGAGGGCGTCAGCAACAACATTTGCTTTGCCTGGATGATATTTGAGTTCGCAGTCGTAATCGGTAAGCAACTCGACCCATCGACGTTGCCTCATGTTGAGATCCTTCTGATCGAATATGTGTTGGAGACTTTTGTGGTCTGTAAAGATTGTGCATCTAGTGCCATAGAGGTAATGTCTCCAAATTTTGAGAGCAAAAAAGACAGCTCCTAGCTCGAGGTCGTGGGTGGTGTAATTCTTTTCATGAATCTTGAGCTGTCGGGAAGCATAAGCTATGACTTTGTCTCGTTGCATAAGCACACAACCGATACCTTGATGAGAAGCATCGCAGTATACCACGAAGTCATCGGTGCTTTCGGGTAGTGATAGAATGGGAGCACTGCAAAGCTTTTGCTTTAAGAGTTGGAATGCCGACTCTTGTTTATCAGTCCAGTCAAACTTTTTGTCCTTCTGGGTCAGAGTCGTGAGTGGTAAGGCTATCTTGGAGAAATTTTCAATGAATCGTCGGTAGTACCCGGCAAGACCCAAAAATTGGCGTACTTCGGTCGGAGTGGTGGGTGCTTGCCAGCCCTTGATAGCTTCAATTTTTGATGGGTCAACGTGAATCCCCTGACTGTCGATCACGTGACCAAGGAATTGAACTGTTTTTATCCAGAACTCACACTTAGAGAATTTGGCGTAAAGCTCTTCGTGTCTAAGTAGCTCTAGGATGGTTTTGAGATGTTGCGCGTGTTCTTGTTCGCTTCGTGAGTATATGAGAATGTCATCGATAAAAACAATGACAAACTTGTCGAGATAAGGCTTGCACACCCGATTCATAAGGTCCATGAATACAGCCGGTGCATTGGTTATGCCGAATGGCATCACTTGGAATTCGTAATGCCCTTAGCGGGTTCGGAAAGCGGTTTTTGGAATGTCGGCATCGCGAACACGCAATTGATGATAACCGGATCGGAGATCAATCTTTGAATAACAACTCGATCCTTGAAGTTGGTCGAACAAATCATCGATTCGAGGTAATGGGTATCGGTTCTTGACGGTCAACTTGTTCAACTCTCGATAGTCTATACACATTCGGAAAGTGCCGTCTTTCTTTTTGACAAATAGGACCGGAGCTCCCCAAGGCGAAGAACTCGGCCTAATGAATCCTCTTTCCAGAAGTTCCTGTAATTGGGCAGACAACTCCTGAAGTTCGGATGGAGCTAAACGGTATGGTGCTCGTGCCACCGGCGCAGCACCCGGCACGAGATCAATTGAGAACTCAACCTGTCTTGGTGGTGGTAGACCAGGCAGTTCTTTAGGAAAGACTTCAGGGAAGTCTCGGACAATTGGCACCTCCTCAAGTCGTTTCTCCTCCGACTTTTTCTCCATGATGTGTGCGAGGATTGCGGGATAGCCCTTTTTCAGAAATTTGCGGGTTTTCAAGCAAGACATGATATTGAGTCTCGTCCCACCGGTCTCCCCCTGTATGATTAAAGTTCCACCGGTGGCGAGAGGTATACGAACAACTTTGTCGCCACAGATAATTTCAGCCCGATGCTTGGACAACCAGTCCATTCCAACAATGACATCGAAACTTCCTATCTTAACAGGCATGATATCTATTGAGAAAATTTCGTCGGCTAGATTTAAAGTGCAATTAGGGATCACACTCTTGGTTTCCATAAGTTTACCGTTTGCAAGCTCTACATTGAACTTAACATCTAAGGCAACTGGGGTGATGTCAAGTAGGGGGCAAAACTCATCGGAAATAAAACTCCTATCAGCGCCAGTATCAAACAGAATTGAAGCAGTTAAATTGTTGAGGAGGAATATACCCGTGACCACATTCGGGTCTTGACGGGCGTCCCCAGCTTTGAGCACGAAGGCTTTTCCCTTGACGTTGTTGTTGTTGTTCTTCCGTTTGGGACATGCATCCCTGAAATGTCCCGTCTCCCCGCATCCATAACAGGTTTTGGGTGGTTGGTTGTTGTTTTGTGATTTAGGGGCTTGGCAGTCTTTGGATGAATGCCCGTACTTCCTGCAGTTGTTGCAAGGAGATCTGCAAGGGCCATGGTGGTGGTAGTTACACTTGGAACAATATGGTCTGTCCCCAGTGTAGGCGCGTTTGGGTTCGGTGTTGGTGTTGTAAGCTTGTATGGTGTTGGGCCTTTTGTTTTGATGGTTGTTGTGGGATTCGGTGGATTTGCGTTTGTTGTTGTTGGATTTCTCGCGGCTGACCACCAGTGCCATGAGCTCATGTGCTAGCCTGATAGCACTTTCGGTGGTGGTTGGTTGTGATGAGGCGACACTTCCCTGGATGCTCTCGGGAAGGCCGCGGATGTATTTCTTCACCCCCTTTTTCTTCGGTTCCACCAGACTAGGGCACAGGGACGCGTATTGCTGGAACTTGATGGTGTATCCCTCAATATCGGTCCCCTGCACAGTTAGTTGCCAGAACTCCTCTTCTAATCGGTGTATCTCTTCCTCGGGGCAATACTTCTCTCTCAGTTTGTTCTTCAACTCGGCCCAAGGTAGCTGATTAGCTATCTCAAGGCCCACAGAGTTGGCATGGGCGTTCCACCATGTGAGAGCGCCTTCCTGAAACGTGTAGGCGGCAAACTTTACCTTGTTTTCCTCTGTGCAGTTGCAGAGGCTGAAAACAGACTCTATGCGTTCTATCCATCGGCTCAAACCAATAGCACCTTCCGTGCCCTTGAAGTATAGTGGTTTGCAGCTCAGAAAGTCCTTATAGGAGCAGGGTCTGGGTGGTGGAGCATTGTTGGCTGTGTCCTCGCTACTGGGTGGTGGTGTTCGAGCAGCCAAGGCTTGGGTCACACTGCGGGCAATCAGCCCCGCGATCTCAGCTTCACTAAGGGTGATTTGTCGGCGAGGAGGCATGATGCTGAGTAAGAAAGAACAAGGAAAAGGAAGTAAGATACTAGTCCGAAATTCATGATATATCACCATAGATGTACATATATAAAAATGGTAATATACAACATCTCAAGGTAAAAATCAATAACGTGAGATAATTAATAGAGATCGTCAATTGACATTTCGAAGCCAAACGATTACAGACGATTTTGAGTCACAAGTTTTAAAAGTTACAGACTTTAGATGTTTTACAAAAATACCGGGAATTGTTACATCCGGTTGAATAACCTAAATCCTACGAAGCATAAAAGAGTACAGGTTCAGTCTAAGCTAATTCCGGCGTAGATTGAGTTGCGGCAGCAGTGCGTTGAGATGGTCCACAGACTCTGCAAGCCTGTTGGCCGTTCGGAGTGCGTCCTCGGTTTCCCTCAGACGTGTCTCGCACTCGTGCAACCTCGCTTGTAATACAGAGATTTCATTTCGGTTGCCAATCACTTGGTTGTGGACAACCTCCATGGTTTCGACTGTTCCTTCCACCTGATTTTGGAGAGTGTTCATGTTGTTAACAGTGTGATCGTGATCTTCGGAGACTTGCTCAAGTCGTTCCATTGCTGTAAGTCTCCAGAGCTCACGAGTCTCTTGCAGCTCGATATCCATCTCGTGGATTTGTTGGTCGTGATGGTATAATCTAGCGGCTAAGTCCGGTAGAGTGAAGTGAGTGGGGTACGGGCTAGCTCGAGGCGACGCGGTGTCCCTCCTAGCCACTCTCGGGTTTCACGATCCATGTGGATAAGAGCGAGAGGAGCTGGGTGGTGTATTTGCCATTCTGAGACAAGGTGCGAAAAGAGTGAGGTCTACTTATGTATATATATAAGTATGTAACACATAATAGCCTAGGGTATCTAGCACAGACTTGTTTTGAGTCCCGGTTCTCTCGAGGTCAGAGTCAACTAGTGTATTCCTGTTCAACCTGATCGTTTCAGACCTTACATCATCTTTCTTTAATTGTACATAGTTGATCAGACTATGTTAAATTAAAGTCGTATGCTGTAATTTCTGAACCAGTCATGCCTAATGAGGAAATACTGCCTAACGGTCATAGTCTAGGCCCACTAAATGCAACCTAGTTCACTATAACCTTAGGCTCTGATACCAATCTGTGACACCCCCAAATTTGATGATTTGCGGAAGCTCGATTTGGGTGTCAGTAATCAATATACAAAGCACACAAGATATATAATGAACGACCACTATATGCGTCGTTTTAAACTTGTATTAATAAAGTAAACGTTTACATCAAAAATAATGTTACATTAGCTCGGTTCCTGAAATTGAGAGATTACATAGCATAATTACTTTTACAAAATATAATAATGCAATCAAATCTCTAGTTGTATGTATGATGACTCGAGCTAAAAGTCCCTGCTTGTGCAGCCAACCTACTGCTGGGTACCTGTGATAAATACTAAAATGGGTCAGCGAAAACGCTGGTGAGCTCACAGGTTTGTATGTCCATGTATAGTTGTAAGAACCGCAAGATTTATATTGAATTTAAAATGCAATTAAGCAAAATAAAAGTTATACAATCCATGAGCACATAGTCTGAGCTTAACTTGAGCGCTAGGTCCAATTAAGGGAAACCTAACTGGTTTGCCTCCTACGAGTGTCTAATCCACACTCGTCTTCCAAAATGCTAATACATCCGTTTGACCGGTTAGTGCGTGCTAACCCGGATGAGGATTGTCAATCCCATATGATATCATATACTAACATTCACGCTATAAATACTAGAGACTATGCTATGGAGGACTTTAAATTGATTAGCTTGAAACTCATGTAGTATTTGAAGTTTGGCACTTGCGTTCTACTTGTAAAACAAAACAGAGCAGTATTATCACACCCCTAGTTGTAAAATAGTGAAAATGGGGCTATGAAACTCACCTGAGTCTTGAAGTGTTTAATTTAATAAACTTGAAGTAATTAGCGGTGAATTGATGTCCAAAGACTTGAAACCTGAATGTGTTCACGACACTTGATTGTCATTAATGGTACCGGTATCTCGAAAGACTACCTTTGTAGTTGTTATACAACTATATATATATATATATATATGTCCAAATTACTACGATTTGGTTGATTGAATTGATACAAGTTACAACGACTTGTTTGATTGAATTGATACAAGTTACAACGACTTGTTTGAGTGAATTGATACAAGTTACAACGACTTGTTTGATTCTGAAATATGTTTGAAAACACGTACGGCCTGTTGGTGATTAATTGTAATATTAGTCTTGATGTTACCACATTGATTTCAAAGCGTTATACTTGAAAAACACATTCCATTATGTTTGAAAAGTTGTATCGTATAAGTGTTTTGAAGTTGTACAAGTTTGACACTTGGTGAAAAATGTGCTTACGGAATCTAAGTACGGGGGTCCGGGGGCAGCGCCCCTGGTAGCGGGGTCCAAGGGGCAGAGCCCCTGGCGAGGGTCCAGCTGCCAGGTCAGCTTGGAAAATTTTTATTTCTACTATATTGCTTTAAGGAGAAACGCATCTGGACTTGAATTTGGGTGAAATCAAGTGATAAAATTTTGGTCTCGACACTTAGTAAAAAGTTGTAAATATTCTGTTTTATGCGACACAATATGCGACATAATAATTTGTTATGCGACACAAGGGTTGTGTCGCATAAGTATGCGACACAATACCTATACGACACAAGGGTTATGTCGCATAGGTTCGGAATGCTAAATCAATAGCGACATAGTGGTTGTGTCGTATAGAAATACGGCATAGTTTGCGACACAATATTGTGTCGCATGGGTTGCGACACTAAAGGTTTGGTACGACACAAGATGCGACATAACGGCCAAAATACGACATAGTATGCGACACAAGGCTTGTGTCGCAAAGATGAACACCAGCCCAGAAAGTCCGGCTGTCAAGATTTTTCCGGCCAAAAACCCATTTCAAACCCGTTTTTAAGCTACAAAATCGTGTTCTACCCTTTGTAATGGACATATATAAGTTATATAAACAACTAACAAGTGAAAATACAAAGAATCGAGAGTTTTCAGGATTTTGTCGGAAACTTACAAAGTGCCGAAATGAAATTCCGGAAAGATGAGAATGTAGATCGCGTCGAGGTGGTTCCTTTTCCGTAATTATTTTGATGATCCAATGTCGTTTTGTGTATTTATTTTGAAGTTTTGTGACTTGGTGGTGGTTTTTGGTTTAGAGAGAAAAGAGAGTGAGAGAGAGAGAAAGTAAAGAAAGAAATGAAAGAAAAGAAAAGGGAGGTGGGAGGTTAAACCTCCTCCTTTTTCAGTCTTCGCCCCGCGCTCCGCGTGGTGTTCGTTTTCTCCGTCATTTAAACGTTAAACATTTATTTTATATGTTTTAATATATGTTTTAGAATACGAATAAATTCCCGATGATTTGATTGAAGTATTTTTATTAAAGTACTTTAGGTTGTAGTTATAAATTGTAACTTAAACTCGTTTTGTTTTGTCGCGCGTGTTTATAATTTAACTAAGTAAATTGTTATTTATACGATACTGTTTAAACTGAAATATTACAAAATAATATTCTTGATATATAATGGTTCCATTAAATAACGTTATGTTATTTAGTTAAATTGTTCACCAACGTCCGTATTTATTGTATCGAAATTCATTCGATTTGAAACTCGTACGATTTAAACAAACCGCAAAAATTGTGTAGATATATATTCAACAATATATATAATAATTGATACATTAATTAGCCTAACACAGAACTAATTACATGTATTAAAACTTGATTAGGCACTAAATTCTAGGCCTAAATTGACGGGTGTCACATTGCCCTTTTAGGCTCTAAAGAATAGCCCATGAATATTTCACAACGTGACTGTTGTGAATATATTCGTCACATATAATAACCTAAAATGTGGCCATAAACATCATTTAGTTACACATTTGTGAAATGGTGTGGCTATTATTATAAAGCCATATAGTCACATGATCGTTTTCACAATCTAATACACACTACACTTTAGACACACATAATAAGTAATGTGACCATATGTACATGCTTTTGGCTACACTGCAATCATGTGCGACAAACTCGACTACATGATTTAGTCACATAAACAATTACTTCATGTGACCATATAGTGGCATTTGGTCACAGTGTTCAAACGCGTGACATAGATTTGTCACTTTATATGTGTGTAACGTGACTAATGCTTCGAACTTACTCTTCATTTGTCACGCGTTCCAAATTCATATGTTACTATAAAATAAGCAAAGAAAACAGCAGTTCCCTTTAGCCACATAAATAATCGAAGGTGTGGCAATACATTTCAGAATGGTCACACGATTGGAGTTCAGCTGTGACCAACTAATGACGTTAATTTTATTTTGTATCTTTAGTCACATAAATATTCTAATGTGTGACGATTTGATTTCGAGCATGTGTGACCAAAGCGCAGTTTTGTACTAGTGGGGTATACGAACCTACATTTTAAGCAAATCACCGTGAGAACTCGGATCTGTTGAAAGACGAAGGCTGTGATTGAAAGAACATGGTTGAAACCACAAACATTTGAGAGAGAAAGTTAGGGTCAGTATAGCCCTCCGGACCTCCGGTATGAGGCCGATGGCCGGAGGCGGGGGCGACTGTAAAACTAGATCTAGGGTTTTAAAAAGGTGGGAGCGTATCAGTATTTAGAGAGAGGAAAAGCGTATTAGTATCATTGATAGGTATTCTTCACCATTTTTTTTCTTCGAAAAAGATAAATTAAATTAATAAGATCAAATGAGTTGCGATGGTTTTTTGATGCATATATTGTAATTGATGATTAATGATTAGTTATCATTAGTATTGATATTGATGATTTGATGTTACAAGAATTATCATGCCACGCATTGCATCAGGATCTTCAAACGATGTCATCAAATACTTATAAATTTATTTCAAACAAATTCTATATTAAAAAACTATCTCTATAGTATATATAAAACGAATCTAATGTTAAAACTTTTAATACCTTAAACAAAGCACATATATTTATTTTACAATTTATAAGTAGAATGTTTTTTACTTTAAATCCTATATGAATAACTACTGCAAAATAACATTACGTAATACTCTATAAATTACTGTTAGCCTTTATGAGATTAATTTGTTATGTATTATATCTGCCACACAATTATTCTTATTTATGTGTTATTAGTTAACATCTAACCACTTAATTTGTATATAAGTCTTATACTTTTGTATTTAAACTTTTGAACCACATTTGTATTCATATTAAATCATTAGTCTAATTTAGGTGATAGCAACCAAATGACATACTATTATAATACTTGACAAAAATCAATAGGATAGTAGCATGTATTTTCCTTGTATTACATTTGTTGCTCTAAAATTTAGAAACAATAAAAAAAACTAAGTTAAATAATAAAGTGTGATCATATAGGACTTGAACAAGGGACCAAGAGATTAGATGGTAAGACCATCTACTAATGGACCATCTAATTCCATTTACACAAATAATATACTTATAATAACTGTAACACCCGTCAATTTAGAACTTTAATTAGTGCTTAAACTACTTGTAATTATATGTGTTTAGTTTTGTAATATTCTAAATATATGTAACTATTTGGTGTAATTACATACACACATACGCGATTTGTTTAAATCGTGCACTTATGAACCGGACGAGGTCCGACATTATTTAATATGGACATTGGTGACAAATTTATAAATAATGTGGAATTATCCAAACAAACATTATCTACTCTAATATATCACGATAATATATTACACGAATTTTCGTAATTGTTTAAGACACATTCTAAGCGATGAAACCGCGCGAAACACACTCCAACGAGCGATTAATAACAAAAATTATATTTTTGTAATTTTATAACTTGAGATAAAGTATTTTGTTAAAATACTTCGGCTAAAATATTTCGGATATACTTTAACGTATTTATAAATCTTAAAAATGTTACGCAACTTATATGATTGGGCAATCGAAAACGGGAACATGCGAGCCCGAGACCCAAATGGGTCGGCCAAGACCCGCGGACCCAACCCACCGACCCACGACCCATCCCCTTTTTAACCTCATTTTTCCCTTTTCATTTCATTTATGCACATACATCACCAACCCAAAACTCTCTCATCTTTCCCCTTCAAATCACAGCCATAAACCACACAAAAACGCCATAAAAAACACACCGATTCACGAAGTTGATTCAAGAAGAAACGATCACCAACTCGAGCTCTCCATCTTCATCTTCTTCGTTTTCATTTTCGTGGTATGAAATCTTCTAACTCTTTTAAATTACTTAAAAAGCATTTATATACATGCTAGAACATTTACTCAACAAGATTATGTCCAAAAACCCCATTAAAAACGCTTTAAAAATTGAAATCTGCGCAAAAATCGCGAACAGCGAATTTCGCGAGTTGAGATTCAATCTCAACTCGCGGGGCAATCTCAACTCGTGGTCAAACTTGGTCAACATTTTCAGCACTTTAAAATTTACTTAAAATGGTTACCAAACGATAATAATTAGCCAATACGATATTAGACCAATGCAAGAATGGTTAACAATCATTTTTATGAGTATACAAATGAATCGAAACATTATAATAATGCTTTTGAGAATTACTATTACACACCGTCACCAACGGGCCACACTTATTTACAAAATGATTACAAACGTACAAACAAATACTTGGACATTTCCTAGTTGAGTGGACAACTAGCATGGGTGATCCTTCATGACACCAACTTACTTACTTACTTGCATACAACCTTGTGCGTTACGGACGCCAGAAGGTTGCAGGGTTCGGAGAACCAACATACGGAATTACATCCGGGATACTTATTCGATTACACGAAAGTATCATACTTACTAGACTCAGGTGAGTCTTACAGCCCCACTTTTACTGTTTTTATACTTTGGGGTGAGATACTTTGCAACTGTTTTACATATGAACACAATATACTGAACTGATTACTCTACTTTTACACATTGTATGAGTTACCCTTATCCACTGAAAGCCTCCTATCGTAAGTTGTTAGTTATGGACTTAAGCGCGATTACTAGTAAATGGATCCATTTGGGACTGACAATCCCTGCCTGGGGTAGTAGCGCTACCACGGATTTCACCGTAGAAACATGTATATTAGTATTTGTTACATATGAGTGTTCACATAGCACTCACGGGGGTACATGATACGGTACTTGATTGTACCATTCATACTATACTGTTAAGCTTCAACTTGTGAGCTCATGGCAACTGTGTTGACATACTGATTTACTGTTTTACTTACTTTGCTCGATAGCAACACCGGTACATACTTGTGGTTCATAATGATTACTTATTACTAAACCTGTAAGATTCACCAACCTTTTTGGTTGACAATTTTTAGCTTTGTATCTCGGGTACACAGACGGCGTAGGATTACCCTTGGACACTAGCTAGAGTCACATGATTTCTACATTGCATCTAACGGAGATTCTTAGCATTATCTTTTGTATATTATGATTATGTAATAGAATCTCCCGCTATATGCGTGGGCTCTAGGGAACTACATTTTTGTAACCGAAAACACTATGTTTTCAAACATTTTATTTATGGAAATGTAACTATTTTACAAACGTTGCATATAGATGTCATTCGCTTTACTTTTGTGCTGTGATATTTGATTAGTAACACCCCAAAGCTTGCTTCCTCTAAACAGTGAATTTGGGGGTGTTACAGATTGGTATCAGAGCCTAAGGTTATTACGAACTAGGTTGCATTTAGTGGGCCTAGACTATGATCGTTAGGCAGTATTTCCTCATTAGATATGACTGGTTCAGGAATTATATCATACGACTTTAATTTAACATAGCCTGATCAACTATGTACAATTAAGGAAAGATGATGTGAGGTCTGAAATGGTTATGTTGAACAGGAATACACTAGTTGACTCTGACCACGAGAGAAACGGGACCCATAATTGTTTGTGCTAGACACGCTATGCTATTATATGATATATGCATATATGTATATGATAGGCCTCACTCATTAAAAATGTTCTTGCCACAGAAATGACAGACTCCTCATCTAGACAAACTACACGTACTCCATCATCTCTCTCTCGCTCACGTCGTAGCCACTCGGAATCCTTAGTGACTAGACGCACTGGTAGCTCGCGCCGAGCTAGTCCCTATGCCAATACTGCCACTACTGGTAACACATCTACTTTAGCTCGCCATCGAGCAATCGCTCGTCAATGGAGCTGGTTACCTGCGGCTATGGCCACCTGGAGGATTGAAGAACACATTAAGATCCCCGACGATGTCGGAGAATATTCAGCTATGGATCTCTCTCCGTACACTCAAGAACCAACACACCTCACTGTTCCGGTGTTAGCTGCTCGAGTGCATCGTCATGAGAGCAGGCTACACGACATGGAAATCAAACTTCAAGAAACTCGAGAAAACTGGATGCTAACGGCTCAGGGCCGCATTGCTCAAATCTACTCGGATCAGGAAGATCTATCTGTGACCGTTAACCGTACCCACAATCAAATGGAAAACACTGCTGAAACCATGGACATCGTTCATAATCAAGTTATCTGTAACCGAAATGAGATCTCCGTTCTGCAATCAAGGTTGCACCAATGCGAAACATGTCTAAGGGAAACCGAGGACGCCCTTCGAATGGTTAGCAGACTTGCTGAATCTGTGGACCATCTCTCCACACTACTTCCATGACTCAATCTACGTCAAGATTAGTGTAGCATCTATATTGTAATTTGACTAGTTATCTATGTAAACTCTTGTAATTCGACCGGATGTAATATTCCCGGTATCTTTTGCAAACTCTAGATTCTGTAATCTTTTGGAACTCATGTATTGTACGGAATCCAGTCATATTATCTAATGAATTATGGTTATCGCTTCGTGCTGTTGTATATTACTTTCTTATATATACATACGCATGTGATGTATCATAACCTTGTACAAATATCTTACCTATCTTTTTCCTTGTTATACAACATCATGCCTCCACGACGACACACATTCAGCGAAATTGAGATTGCTCAATTGATCGCACAAAGCGTGGCACAAGTCCTAGCTGCTTGGCCAAACTTGGGCAGCGAGGACACAGCTATTAACTATAACACCCCATAATTCAAAACATTTTTTTTTTAAAACATTCGGAAGCGTTATCCCAATTCAAAAAGGTTTACATCATAAAGACATAAAACATCAAACCTTTAACTAATTTTTATACAATAGCAAACTTAAAATTACTTAGTTACAAACAAGTATTCAAACTGGGTGTTATTTAACAAAACATGGTATGATCAAAACGATCAGAGTTTCAACTGTCAAACATTTCTTCAAGCCATCATCACATGCCCAAACATCTCAAAAGTTAACCTGCAAGATTATGGTGGGGAATTAGCACGAAGCTAAGTGAGTACACTAAGTCTAACAATCTAACTTAGCATAACAATCAACTCACAACAATCAACTACAATAAACAATCAAAATAGAGGATCGGTGGTTCTTGAGGCGTCCTCAGTCCGCGGTGACCCTCCAAGAACACTTAATAATCAACTGCAGGCCAATACAGAGATTCTACCGATAGTTTATTGCTATCTTTAATCAATATGGACTAATTCACAACGAATGTTCATCCAACCCATAAAGATTAACCTATAGCAACTAAACCCAATTAATTGACCTCTATCATTCCAACCTATCATGGAATTATTCACAAGCAATCAATCAATCTATCAACCAACAAAACCAATCAATTGTTCTATCATCAACTTATCAATAATTCAATCAATAATTTCAACTTAAAATTTGATGTAACCAAATTGTTAACACCAAAATTAAACTGTGAGAATCAGTCCACTCACCTGACTCGTTTCAGTTTCCAAACTCAAAATCTTATTTTATTGAGTCTTCGGTGTCTCTGTAAACACAATCAAAACACAAGTTAATAACTTGTTTCATAATTCAAATTATATCTATACTTAAATACTTACATCAATAATCAAAAATTATCAATGGATAAATGATATAAGTATTAAATAATATAAAGTTCACAAAACATCAAATTCTTCCAAATAATAAAGACAAACGCGATCCGGTTCAGGGGGTTGGGATCGTGTTCCTCTTCACAAAACATTCTGTTACCGAAAACCACTGAGCAACGCGATCCGGGTTAAGGGTCAGGATCGCGTTTCTATGACCAAAACACGAAAGATCCAGTTTACAACTACGGAACGCGATCCTGATCAATTATGGGGATCGCGTTTGCATGCATAAAATAACCTGTAACAACCTGCACGAACCCTAACTCCATTTTTACCACACTATCATCATCAAACTCAGATTTGAGCTATTCCAAGGGTTACACAAACTTCCAATATCATCTAATAGTATCGTATAACAAGTATTCAAGCATCAAATCCATACAATTTAACTAAATTCACATATAACCTAATTCATTCATTTAAGTTAAACAATGGAATTACTTACATGCTTATGAACAAGAAGATGATTATGATGATGATAAGAGTAAGGATTTCAGCTTGAATCTTGATTTATCTTGAAGGATTAATCACTAGAAATTTGTGTTTGAGAGGGTTTTGAGATAACAAGAATGAAGAACAAGAATTTGAGGGAAAAAGGGTCGGCCCCTACTTTTAATCAACCGACTCAATTTAGTCCACAATGTAATATTATAACCCTTTTTTTGACCTATTGTCTGGAACCTCAATTTCAAACGCGAGAAAATTATTTTATTTTACCGTCACCTAAAATTATCTAAAACAACTAACATTTCAATAGTCACAATATTTCCTAAGGCTCATTTACCTATTAAATTTACAATCAAACTCATATAATAATTTAAATTGCATAAATAATTTAAAGAAAATACCTTTTTTTTCTCCTAGGCCCAATTTGAGGATGTTACATTAACATTCCTACCGCGAGGCCTTGCTCCTACAAGGACTTCTTGAACTGCAAACCCTTGAACTTTAAGGGTACTGAAGGGGCCATAGGATTAATACGATGGGCCGAGAAAATGGAATCAGTCTTTCGGATTTGCAACTGTCCCGAGGACTGCAAGGTTAAGTATGCCACCTGCACTTTCCTTGAAGGCGCTCTAACTTGGTGGAACACATATGCTCAGGCCGTGGGCATTG
Source organism: Helichrysum umbraculigerum (assembly GCA_949592205.1). Taxonomy (NCBI): domain Eukaryota; kingdom Viridiplantae; phylum Streptophyta; class Magnoliopsida; order Asterales; family Asteraceae; genus Helichrysum; species Helichrysum umbraculigerum. The sequence continues at coordinate 244,685,556 of CATIUR010000001.1, read as the reverse complement.
ACATTGCATACCAAATTCCTTGGGAGGATTTGAAGAGGAAACTCACCGATGAGTACTGTCCAAACGAAGAACTCCAGCGATTGGAAGAGGAGTTTTGGCATTTGTCGGTTCAGGGAACCGATATCACCAGCTATACCACCAGATTTCAACAACTTGCGCTCCTCTGTCCTTTTATGGTTGATCCCGAGCGCAAGTGTATTCAGAGGTACATTATCAGACTCCCGGAGAATATCTAGGGGAATGTGGCCTCATCCAAACCCGCTGACATTCAGAGTGCCATTCATATGGCGCATGAACTTATGGCCATGATTGTTAGCCGTGAAACACCCATCTCGTCCTCTGGCAACAACAGCAAGAGGAAGGGAACTGGAAGTTCCGGAAACCAAAACCCACAACCATCCAAGAGGCCTGAAACCATAAAGGCCTACACCTCTAGTTCCGATGACAAAAAGGACTACAAAGGGAACAAGCCCTACTGTTCTAGGTGTCAACTTCATCATAATAGTTCTTGCCCCTGTAGCAAGTGCAAGCGATTTGGGCACTTTGCTAAATATTGCAGGACCAACACTGCCAACACCAACGCCAAACCCAACACTCCCAGAACTTGTTTTGAATGTGGAGTTGCTGGGCATTTCAGAAGTGATTTCCCCAAATTGAAGAACAACAACAACAATGCTCGAGGCAGAGCTTTTGTACTCAACGCTGGGGATGCCCGCCATGACCCGAATGTGGTCATGGGTACGTTCCTTCTCAACAATTTAACTGCTTCTGTGTTATTTGATACTGATGCTGATAAGAGTTTCATATCTGATGAGTTTTGTCCACTACTTGACACTACACCTGTTGCCTTAGATTCTAAGTACACAGTAGAATTGGCAAACGACAAACTCATTGAGGCCAATTGTAACACCTCGCAAATTTGAACACGATTAATAACATTAATCACTTGCATTATTAGGCTAATTCCCTACTTGAGTGAATTCACAACACATTTTAGAGGTAAGTCTAGCATAGCCCAACTAGTTAGTACGCGTAGTATTACGTATTCGTAATTAGTTGTAATTACGTACAGAACAATTTGAAAACAAACGCGACAAAAATGTACGACTGTTGGTGAACAAAATTATTTAATAAAACGAAATTATTAAATAACGTAGTAACTAATAAATATGTTGTCAAAAATATTTACCAATTTATTTTATAACGCAAAATGTCAAAACGTATAATTAAAAATCAAACAAAGTTTGAAATTTATAAAATTTATAAATTTGGTTCCATAAAAAGAGCCTAATTAAATATAATGAAATATGTAATTTAAAAATACATTAGTTGAAATACCGTAACATTTAATGGTCGGGTAAACAAACACGGAGCGCAAACACGGAGGCGAAAAAGGGGACAAAACCCCCTCCCCACCTCACTTTTCTTTCATTCTCATCTCATCTCTCTCTCTCTCTCCTCTTTTCTTTTCTCCTCCTTCTCTCTAAAAACTCATCCAAAAATCACACAAATCACACCAAAACTACGCTAAAACGACGCCGAATCACATAGCTCCTTTGGAATAAAACGATCACGAGTTCCCGATCTACACTTCTACCTTTTCGGATTTCAAATCCGACACTCGTAAGTTTCCGACAAATCCCGCAAATCTTTAGATTTCAAAGTTATAATTGCTACTTAGTGTTTAATATACTTAGATTTACATGTTTTAGTGTTTTATACAACCGAAAACGTCCGAAATCGACCCAAAACTCGTTATTTTCTCGCTGTTCGTCGAACAGGCGACTACGTCGCATTGGGACCGAAAACAGTACTGCGACGTAGGCCTCTACGTCGCATTACCCTTCCTTACGTCGCACATAGCGACGCAGACCACTACGTCGCATTAAATTGCGAGCGTCGCCTATGCGACGCAACCCATGACGTCGCAAAACCTGAATGCGACGTAGACCCGTACGTCGCACCCTACGTCGCATAACCACCCAGCGTCGCACCTTACGTCGCTAAAAACTGAAAGTTTAAAAACTTGTTTTCACTAAGTGTCGAACTAACCGAAAACGCATATCTTTATACAAATTCGATTCACGAGCCTTACAAACAATTTAAACATACTTGTTTTATCGAAATGTTGATTTCAAACTTTCACCAACGAGTCGTATACATTTTCATAAACAACGAAATACAAACATTAAACAAACGATTTGGACATGACTTGGTTGTACGAACACTAGCATGGATGATTAGCTTAGACATCCACATACTTATTAAATCTCGTACGTTTAGGACGTTAGGAGATTTCAGACTGTACTTGGGCTTAGGTTTGCTAGCACTCGCACAACTGCTTAAACTCAACAGGTGAGTTCACAGCCCCTACTTTTACTGATTTAACTACTTTTGAACAGGGGTGGAAAACATAGACAACTGTTTTACTGCTTTGCCATAACTACTTTTACTATATGATTATTTATCATACTGTTTACTCGAACGACTAGAGTACTTGAACTGTTAAACTGTTATACGAACTGCCACTTAACTGCCTTTGGCACAATTATACAAACTGTTTATGACTGCGGTCAACTACTTCAATTGTCTGAACTTAATGGTATTTCATACGAAAACTGAACTGAGAACATGCTGGAGAACGACCAGCTACATACTTTTATTACTAGCTTTTATGAAACAACATTCTCACGCACGCACAGAAAGTCCCTACGTCTTGGGCAAACAGAAAGTCCCTACTTCTTGGGCACGGTGCCATCCTACGTCTTGGGTGAAGGCTCTACTTCTTGAGCAGATGGGTCCTCCGTCTTGGATGCCAGTCCTACTTCTTGGACACAACTATACAAGTCCCTACGTCTTGGGCACATACATAGAAGTCCCTACTTCTTGGGCAACACTATAGGTCCTACTTCTTGGACAAACGATTTAAATCCCTATTCCTTGGGTAAACTAATAGGATACTGCTTTCCTACGAAACTTAAACTGTGTTTTGGGCGAACGATCCACTAAACTTATACTTTTGGGCAACATCCCAACGAAACATACCTACTACTAGGATACGTACAATCCTACAGAACATACTTGAAAATAGGATACTGCTTTCCTACAACTTATAGGATACGAACATTCCTACAAACAACTATTTAAGAACGTAACGGATTTCAGAAACTATACTTTTGGGTGACATCCCAACGATACAATATAAACAACAGTGGTTTATCATAACTGAACTTGTAAACATAAAACCTGTGAATTCACTCAACCTCGTTGTTGACTTTTACTATGTTTTTCAGGGAATTAGCTGCGCATGTAAGATCGCCAACACACATGGAGAATTAGGCGACCCTTGAAGATTAGGATGCCAACTTTTTGGGAAAACATATGGATTTCTCTAGTATAACTGAAACTGTTTTGTCATATTCTAGAAATCCACTTTTGTAAACTCACTACTTTTAACTTATACGATCCGATGAATCGTAAACTTTGTAATTAACACTTTTGGCATCTTAATATATATTGTTCTGTTGTAATCATAAGCTCTGATACGTATGCATGCTTTGTTGTTGTGACACCCCATACTGAAACTAAACGCTTCCGCTAAACGAATTTTGGGGGTGTTACAGATTGGTATCAGAGCCATTGGTTATAGCGAACTAGGAAACTTTAGGTGACTTAGAAACCTAGAGACCTAGACTATAGCCTTGGCTAGAACGTACATGCATACATACATTTGCATACATCTAAACTATCGTTACGATACCTCGATATGCGTGAACTGTTCACCACATTCGACTCGTTCATTGTACTCTGATCTCATATGAACCTGATCGTGATTAAACGGTTGATGAAAAGAAGTATGTATTTGGCATCATATAATGACGCCTGGCCAACGTGATTATATCATACTAAGTACATATGGGTGTTTCATAGTCGTAAGATACGTGACGGGGATTCGACAAATTTTGCTTGATACTCGAAAACTTGAAATATGTGAAACTTTATTCCTCACATATTCTTTATTGGCATTGACTTCTGCATCTTTTCATCGCAGAACGTCAGCATGCCGCCTAAACAAAGAAATACTCGAAACAGTCGACGAAATTCTCCACCTGTACCTCCAGAAACAACCGAACAAATCATCGAACGCCGCGTGGCTGAGGCTATTGCTCAGTACGAGGCTAGCAGAAATCGTGAAAACCCAACCAACAACAGTGGAGCTACCCCCGTCAACAGCGAAACTCCAACTAATATCCAGCAGGGGTGTTCCTACAAAACCTTTCAGTCTTGTAAACCTAGCACCTTCACCGGGACCGAAGGGGCCATTGGCCTGGTCCACTGGATTGAGAAAATGGAATCGGTGATCGACATTAGCGACTGTGCCACCGACAAAATTGTGAAATACGCCACCTGCACTTTAGCCGACAAAGCGCTAACCTGGTGGAACGCTCAAGTCCAGATTATGGGACGCCCAGCTGCTCATTCCATGACCTGGGTAACTCTGAAGCAGATGATGATGGAGGAATTTTGCCCTCCCAACGAGATGCAGAAACTCGAAACCGAGTTTTGGAACATTCAGATGATCGGAGCTGACATTTCCGGTTACACAACTAGATTTCAGGAGCTTGCACGTCTGGTGCCTCATATGGTAACCCCCGAGAGCAAACGCATTGAGCGTTACAACAGGGGTTTGGCACCACAAATCCGAGGCATGGTTATGTCCTCCAAACCCGCCACTTTTAGGAGCGCAGTGGATCTGGCTCACAGCTTAACCGACGATGCGGTCGAAATTGGAACCCTGAAAGCTATCACAGGGAAAGCTGAACTTAACCGTACTGATGCGGGCGACAGCAAACGCAAATGGCACAGTGAGAACAACGACCGTCAGGGTCAACAAAACAGGAACGTGGGAAACACTCGAGCCTACGTCGCCATCACTAACACTGAACCGAAACCATACCTAGGCAAAAGGCCTAAATGCGGAAAATGCGAAAGGCATCATGAGGGTAACTGTACTCTCTGCGACAGATGCAACCAATGGGGACATCGAGCTCAAACCTGCAAAGCCAACCTCTCCGCTCGAACAAACAATGGGTGTTTCGAGTGCGGTGAGCCCGGACACTATCGAAACCAATGTCCAAAACTGAACAACACCCAGAACAACCCCGGAAACAACAACCACATCGCAACCATCCCACCGGCTCGTGGCCGCGCATACATCCTCCGTGCACCGGAAACTGTTGCGGACTATGGCAAACACGGTATGTCTTACCAACTTTTGCTACGATTTAACGTTTCTTTCATTCGAATGTCAATTCGAACACACCACTTGGTAAACGCTAACCACGAAACGAACCTGAACTATCAAACTATACCGCGAGTATACTAAACAGTTAAAACTATATTGGCAAACATAGATCACTACACAAACTATTACTATTATTGTAACGACATGACTTATCGGAGAACATACGCCGCGGGCGATCCGACTTGATTCAAATCTCGGGACGAGATTTCTCTAACATGGGGAGAATGTAACACCTCGCAAATTTGAACACGATTAATAACATTAATCACTTGCATTATTAGGCTAATTCCCTACTTGAGTGAATTCACAACACATTTTAGAGGTAAGTCTAGCATAGCCCAACTAGTTAGTACGCGTAGTATTACGTATTCGTAATTAGTTGTAATTACGTACAGAACAATTTGAAAACAAACGCGACAAAAATGTACGACTGTTGGTGAACAAAATTATTTAATAAAACGAAATTATTAAATAACGTAGTAACTAATAAATATGTTGTCAAAAATATTTACCAATTTATTTTATAACGCAAAATGTCAAAACGTATAATTAAAAATCAAACAAAGTTTGAAATTTATAAAATTTATAAATTTGGTTCCATAAAAAGAGCCTAATTAAATATAATGAAATATGTAATTTAAAAATACATTAGTTGAAATACCGTAACATTTAATGGTCGGGTAAACAAACACGGAGCGCAAACACGGAGGCGAAAAAGGGGACAAAACCCCCTCCCCACCTCACTTTTCTTTCATTCTCATCTCATCTCTCTCTCTCTCCTCTTTTCTTTTCTCCTCCTTCTCTCTAAAAACTCATCCAAAAATCACACAAATCACACCAAAACTACGCTAAAACGACGCCGAATCACATAGCTCCTTTGGAATAAAACGATAACGAGTTCCCGATCTACACTTCTACCTTTTCGGATTTCAAATCCGACACTCGTAAGTTTCCGACAAATCCCGCAAATCTTTAGATTTCAAAGTTATAATTGCTACTTAGTGTTTAATATACTTAGATTTACATGTTTTAGTGTTTTATACAACCGAAAACGTCCGAAATCGACCCAAAACTCGTTATTTTCTCGCTGTTCGTCGAACAGGCGACTACGTCGCATTGGGACCGAAAACAGTACTGCGACGTAGGCCTCTACGTCGCATTACCCTTCCTTACGTCGCACATAGCGACGCAGACCACTACGTCGCATTAAATTGCGAGCGTCGCCTATGCGACGCAACCCATGACGTCGCAAAACCTGAATGCGACGTAGACCCGTACGTCGCACCCTACGTCGCATAACCACCCAGCGTCGCACCTTACGTCGCTAAAAACTGAAAGTTTAAAAACTTGTTTTCACTAAGTGTCAAACTAACCGAAAACGCATATCTTTATACAAATTCGATTCACGAGCCTTACAAACAATTTAAACATACTTGTTTTATCGAAATGTTGATTTCAAACTTTCACCAACGAGTCGTATACATTTTCATAAACAACGAAATACAAACATTAAACAAACGATTTGGACATGACTTGGTTGTACGAACACTAGCATGGATGATTAGCTTAGACATCCACATACTTATTAAATCTCGTACGTTTAGGACGTTAGGAGATTTCAGACTGTACTTGGGCTTAGGTTTGCTAGCACTCGCACAACTGCTTAAACTCAACAGGTGAGTTCACAGCCCCTACTTTTACTGATTTAACTACTTTTGAACAGGGGTGGAAAACATAGACAACTGTTTTACTGCTTTGCCATAACTACTTTTACTATATGATTATTTATCATACTGTTTACTCGAACGACTAGAGTACTTGAACTGTTAAACTGTTATACGAACTGCCACTTAACTGCCTTTGGCACAATTATACAAACTGTTTATGACTGCGGTCAACTACTTCAATTGTCTGAACTTAATGGTATTTCATACGAAAACTGAACTGAGAACATGCTGGAGAACGACCAGCTACATACTTTTATTACTAGCTTTTATGAAACAACATTCTCACGCACGCACAGAAAGTCCCTACGTCTTGGGCAAACAGAAAGTCCCTACTTCTTGGGCACGGTGCCATCCTACGTCTTGGGTGAAGGCTCTACTTCTTGAGCAGATGGGTCCTCCGTCTTGGATGCCAGTCCTACTTCTTGGACACAACTATACAAGTCCCTACGTCTTGGGCACATACATAGAAGTCCCTACTTCTTGGGCAACACTATAGGTCCTACTTCTTGGACAAACGATTTAAATCCCTATTCCTTGGGTAAACTAATAGGATACTGCTTTCCTACGAAACTTAAACTGTGTTTTGGGCGAACGATCCACTAAACTTATACTTTTGGGCAACATCCCAACGAAACATACCTACTACTAGGATACGTACAATCCTACAGAACATACTTGAAAATAGGATACTGCTTTCCTACAACTTATAGGATACGAACATTCCTACAAACAACTATTTAAGAACGTAACGGATTTCAGAAACTATACTTTTGGGTGACATCCCAACGATACAATATAAACAACAGTGGTTTATCATAACTGAACTTGTAAACATAAAACCTGTGAATTCACTCAACCTCGTTGTTGACTTTTACTATGTTTTTCAGGGAATTAGCTGCGCATGTAAGATCGCCAACACACATGGAGAATTAGGCGACCCTTGAAGATTAGGATGCCAACTTTTTGGGAAAACATATGGATTTCTCTAGTATAACTGAAACTGTTTTGTCATATTCTAGAAATCCACTTTTGTAAACTCACTACTTTTAACTTATACGATCCGATGAATCGTAAACTTTGTAATTAACACTTTTGACATCTTAATATATATTGTTCTGTTGTAATCATAAGCTCTGATACGTATGCATGCTTTGTTGTTGTGACACCCCATACTGAAACTAAACGCTTCCGCTAAACGAATTTTGGGGGTGTTACAGATTGGTATCAGAGCCATTGGTTATAGCGAACTAGGAAACTTTAGGTGACTTAGAAACCTAGAGACCTAGACTATAGCCTTGGCTAGAACGTACATGCATACATACATTTGCATACATCTAAACTATCGTTACGATACCTCGATATGCGTGAACTGTTCACCACATTCGACTCGTTCATTGTACTCTGATCTCATATGAACCTGATCGTGATTAAACGGTTGATGAAAAGAAGTATGTATTTGGCATCATATAATGACGCCTGGCCAACGTGATTATATCATACTAAGTACATATGGGTGTTTCATAGTCGTAAGATACGTGACGGGGATTCGACAAATTTTGCTTGATACTCGAAAACTTGAAATATGTGAAACTTTATTCCTCACATATTCTTTATTGGCATTGACTTCTGCATCTTTTCATCGCAGAACGTCAGCATGCCGCCTAAACAAAGAAATACTCGAAACAGTCGACGAAATTCTCCACCTGTACCTCCAGAAACAACCGAACAAATCATCGAACGCCGCGTGGCTGAGGCTATTGCTCAGTACGAGGCTAGCAGAAATCGTGAAAACCCAACCAACAACAGTGGAGCTACCCCCGTCAACAGCGAAACTCCAACTAATATCCAGCAGGGGTGTTCCTACAAAACCTTTCAGTCTTGTAAACCTAGCACCTTCACCGGGACCGAAGGGGCCATTGGCCTGGTCCACTGGATTGAGAAAATGGAATCGGTGATCGACATTAGCGACTGTGCCACCGACAAAATTGTGAAATACGCCACCTGCACTTTAGCCGACAAAGCGCTAACCTGGTGGAACGCTCAAGTCCAGATTATGGGACGCCCAGCTGCTCATTCCATGACCTGGGTAACTCTGAAGCAGATGATGATGGAGGAATTTTGCCCTCCCAACGAGATGCAGAAACTCGAAACCGAGTTTTGGAACATTCAGATGATCGGAGCTGACATTTCCGGTTACACAACTAGATTTCAGGAGCTTGCACGTCTGGTGCCTCATATGGTAACCCCCGAGAGCAAACGCATTGAGCGTTACAACAGGGGTTTGGCACCACAAATCCGAGGCATGGTTATGTCCTCCAAACCCGCCACTTTTAGGAGCGCAGTGGATCTGGCTCACAGCTTAACCGACGATGCGGTCGAAATTGGAACCCTGAAAGCTATCACAGGGAAAGCTGAACTTAACCGTACTGATGCGGGCGACAGCAAACGCAAATGGCACAGTGAGAACAACGACCGTCAGGGTCAACAAAACAGGAACGTGGGAAACACTCGAGCCTACGTCGCCATCACTAACACTGAACCGAAACCATACCTAGGCAAAAGGCCTAAATGCGGAAAATGCGAAAGGCATCATGAGGGTAACTGTACTCTCTGCGACAGATGCAACCAATGGGGACATCGAGCTCAAACCTGCAAAGCCAACCTCTCCGCTCGAACAAACAATGGGTGTTTCGAGTGCGGTGAGCCCGGACACTATCGAAACCAATGTCCAAAACTGAACAACACCCAGAACAACCCCGGAAACAACAACCACATCGCAACCATCCCACCGGCTCGTGGCCGCGCATACATCCTCCGTGCACCGGAAACTGTTGCGGACTATGGCAAACACGGTATGTCTTACCAACTTTTGCTACGATTTAACGTTTCTTTCATTCGAATGTCAATTCGAACACACCACTTGGTAAACGCTAACCACGAAACGAACCTGAACTATCAAACTATACCGCGAGTATACTAAACAGTTAAAACTATATTGGCAAACATAGATCACTACACAAACTATTACTATTATTGTAACGACATGACTTATCGGAGAACATACGCCGCGGGCGATCCGACTTGATTCAAATCTCGGGACGAGATTTCTCTAACATGGGGAGAATGTAACACCTCGCAAATTTGAACACGATTAATAACATTAATCACTTGCATTATTAGGCTAATTCCCTACTTGAGTGAATTCACAACACATTTTAGAGGTAAGTCTAGCATAGCCCAACTAGTTAGTACGCGTAGTATTACGTATTCGTAATTAGTTGTAATTACGTACAGAACAATTTGAAAACAAACGCGACAAAAATGTACGACTGTTGGTGAACAAAATTATTTAATAAAACGAAATTATTAAATAACGTAGTAACTAATAAATATGTTGTCAAAAATATTTACCAATTTATTTTATAACGCAAAATGTCAAAACGTATAATTAAAAATCAAACAAAGTTTGAAATTTATAAAATTTATAAATTTGGTTCCATAAAAAGAGCCTAATTAAATATAATGAAATATGTAATTTAAAAATACATTAGTTGAAATACCGTAACATTTAATGGTCGGGTAAACAAACACGGAGCGCAAACACGGAGGCGAAAAAGGGGACAAAACCCCCTCCCCACCTCACTTTTCTTTCATTCTCATCTCATCTCTCTCTCTCTCCTCTTTTCTTTTCTCCTCCTTCTCTCTAAAAACTCATCCAAAAATCACACAAATCACACCAAAACTACGCTAAAACGACGCCGAATCACATAGCTCCTTTGGAATAAAACGATAACGAGTTCCCGATCTACACTTCTACCTTTTCGGATTTCAAATCCGACACTCGTAAGTTTCCGACAAATCCCGCAAATCTTTAGATTTCAAAGTTATAATTGCTACTTAGTGTTTAATATACTTAGATTTACATGTTTTAGTGTTTTATACAACCGAAAACGTCCGAAATCGACCCAAAACTCGTTATTTTCTCGCTGTTCGTCGAACAGGCGACTACGTCGCATTGGGACCGAAAACAGTACTGCGACGTAGGCCTCTACGTCGCATTACCCTTCCTTACGTCGCACATAGCGACGCAGACCACTACGTCGCATTAAATTGCGAGCGTCGCCTATGCGACGCAACCCATGACGTCGCAAAACCTGAATGCGACGTAGACCCGTACGTCGCACCCTACGTCGCATAACCACCCAGCGTCGCACCTTACGTCGCTAAAAACTGAAAGTTTAAAAACTTGTTTTCACTAAGTGTCGAACTAACCGAAAACGCATATCTTTATACAAATTCGATTCACGAGCCTTACAAACAATTTAAACATACTTGTTTTATCGAAATGTTGATTTCAAACTTTCACCAACGAGTCGTATACATTTTCATAAACAACGAAATACAAACATTAAACAAACGATTTGGACATGACTTGGTTGTACGAACACTAGCATGGATGATTAGCTTAGACATCCACATACTTATTAAATCTCGTACGTTTAGGACGTTAGGAGATTTCAGACTGTACTTGGGCTTAGGTTTGCTAGCACTCGCACAACTGCTTAAACTCAACAGGTGAGTTCACAGCCCCTACTTTTACTGATTTAACTACTTTTGAACAGGGGTGGAAAACATAGACAACTGTTTTACTGCTTTGCCATAACTACTTTTACTATATGATTATTTATCATACTGTTTACTCGAACGACTAGAGTACTTGAACTGTTAAACTGTTATACGAACTGCCACTTAACTGCCTTTGGCACAATTATACAAACTGTTTATGACTGCGGTCAACTACTTCAATTGTCTGAACTTAATGGTATTTCATACGAAAACTGAACTGAGAACATGCTGGAGAACGACCAGCTACATACTTTTATTACTAGCTTTTATGAAACAACATTCTCACGCACGCACAGAAAGTCCCTACGTCTTGGGCAAACAGAAAGTCCCTACTTCTTGGGCACGGTGCCATCCTACGTCTTGGGTGAAGGCTCTACTTCTTGAGCAGATGGGTCCTCCGTCTTGGATGCCAGTCCTACTTCTTGGACACAACTATACAAGTCCCTACGTCTTGGGCACATACATAGAAGTCCCTACTTCTTGGGCAACACTATAGGTCCTACTTCTTGGACAAACGATTTAAATCCCTATTCCTTGGGTAAACTAATAGGATACTGCTTTCCTACGAAACTTAAACTGTGTTTTGGGCGAACGATCCACTAAACTTATACTTTTGGGCAACATCCCAACGAAACATACCTACTACTAGGATACGTACAATCCTACAGAACATACTTGAAAATAGGATACTGCTTTCCTACAACTTATAGGATACGAACATTCCTACAAACAACTATTTAAGAACGTAACGGATTTCAGAAACTATACTTTTGGGTGACATCCCAACGATACAATATAAACAACAGTGGTTTATCATAACTGAACTTGTAAACATAAAACCTGTGAATTCACTCAACCTCGTTGTTGACTTTTACTATGTTTTTCAGGGAATTAGCTGCGCATGTAAGATCGCCAACACACATGGAGAATTAGGCGACCCTTGAAGATTAGGATGCCAACTTTTTGGGAAAACATATGGATTTCTCTAGTATAACTGAAACTGTTTTGTCATATTCTAGAAATCCACTTTTGTAAACTCACTACTTTTAACTTATACGATCCGATGAATCGTAAACTTTGTAATTAACACTTTTGGCATCTTAATATATATTGTTCTGTTGTAATCATAAGCTCTGATACGTATGCATGCTTTGTTGTTGTGACACCCCATACTGAAACTAAACGCTTCCGCTAAACGAATTTTGGGGGTGTTACACCAATAGTATGATACTTAACTGCACGTTAAACTTAGCTGATGAGCTATTCTCTATTGACCTTATACCTGTCGAGATCGGCAGCTTTGACATCATCGTCGGTATGGATTGGCTATCCAAGCACTGTGCCGAGATCGTCTGTTTTGAGAAAATTGTCCGCATTCCTCTCGTCACCGGTGGAACTTTGATCATACGAGGGGAGACCGGTGGGACGAGAATAAACATCATTTCCTGCATGAAAACCCGAAATATTTGAGAAAAGGGTACCAGGCCATCCTAGCACACGTCATGGAGAGAAAGTAGGAGGAGAAGCGACTTGAGGATGTGCCCATTGTTCGAGACTTCCCAGAAGTCTTTCCTAAAGACTTGCCTGGCCTTCCGCCACCGAGACAAGTCGAATTTTCTATCGATCTTGTGCCCGGTGCAGCACCCATGGCACGAGCCCCTTATCGTTTAGCACCTTCCGAACTTCAGGAGTTGTCTTCATAGCTACAAGAACTCCTAGATAAGGGATTTATTCGACCAAGTTCCTCACCTTGGGGAGCACCGGTCCTATTTGTGAAAAAGAAAGACGTTTCTTTCCGCATGTGCATCGACTACCGTGAACTTAACAAATTAACTGTCAAGAACCGTTACCCATTTCCTCGAATCGATGACCTGTTTGACCAACTCCAAGGTTCGAGTTTTTATTCAAAAATCGATCTACGTTCAGGTTATCACCAACTCCGAGTTTGTGATGATGACATTCCTAAAACTGCTTTCCGAACTCGCTATGGGCATTACGAATTCCAAGTGATGCCATTCGGTTTAACCAACGCACCGGTTGTATTCATGGACCTTATGAATCGGGTGTGCAAACCTTACCTTGACAAATTTGTAATCGTTTTCATCGATGACATTCTGATTTACTCGCGCAACGAACAAGAACACGCGCAACACTTGAAAACCATTCTAGAGCTACTCAAGCACGAAGAGTTATATACCAAATTCTCTAAGTGCAAGTTCTAGATGCAGACCGTTCAATTCCTTGGACACGTGATTGACAGTCAGGGAATTCATGTCGATCCTTCAAAGATCGAGGCTATAAAGTGCTAGCAAGCACCTACGACACCTACCGAAGTACGCCAATTCTTAGGACTCGCCGGATACTATAGGCGATTCATTGAGAATTTTTCAAAGATAGCCCAACCTCTCACTGCACTGACTCAAAAAGAAAAGAAGTTTGACTGGACCGAAAAACAAGAGTCAGCATTCCAACTGCTTAAACAAAAGTTTTGCAGTGCACCGATCCTATCCTTACCCGAAGGTAACAATGACTTCGTGGTATACTGTGATGCTTCACACCGAGGTCTCGGTTGCGTGCTGATGCAACGAGACAAAGTCATTGCTTACGCCTCACGACAACTCAAGGTCCACGAAAAGAATTACACAACTCATGACCTGGAGTTGGGGGCTGGTGTATTCGCCCTGAAAATCTGGAGACATTACTTATACGGTACCAAGTATACAATCTTCACGGATCACAAAAGTATCCAACACATCTTCGATCAAAAGGATCTCAACATGAGACAACGCCGTTAGGCCGAACTACTTACTGATTACGGCTGTGAAATTTGTTACCATCCGGGCAAGGCTAACGTTGTTGCCGATGTCTTAAGTCAAAAGGAACGAGTGAAACCCCTTCGAGTCCGAGCCCTCAGTATGACAATCTTCAACGACCTTATCAATCAAATTCTTATCGCTCAACTCGAGGCACTCAAACCAGAAAACTTGATAAACGAGGCCTTGCGGGACATGGACAAACAACTTGAAACCAAACCTAACAGGGCCAAATACTTCTCGAACCGAACCTGGTTACCTAATTTTGGGAACCTACGGGACTTGCTAATGGATGAAGCTCACAAGTCCAAATATTCTATACATCCCGGTGCCGACAAAATGTATCATGGCATCAAAGAGTTGTATTGGTGGCCCAACATGAAAGCCAATATTGCTACTTATGTCAACAAGTGCCTCACCTGCTCGAAAGTCAAAGCTGAATACCAGAAACCTTCCGGTTTGCTGCAACAACCAGAAATTCCATAATGGAAATGGGAGCAAATCACCATAGGTTTCATTACTAAACTCCCAAAAACACCTAGCGGTTGCGATACCATTTGGGTGATCATTGACCGACTCACTAAATCTGCTCACTTCCTGGCAATCAAAGAAACTGACAAGATGGAACGTTTGACACGAATCTACCTGAAAGAAATCGTGTCAAGACACGGCGTGCCCATCTCAATTATCTCCGATAGAGACAGCCGATTTACTTCCCGCTTTTGGCAATCGTTACAAAAATCTCTTGGTACTCTGTTGGATATGAGTACAGCCTATCACCCGCAAACAGACGGCCAAAGCGAAATAACCATTCAAACACTGGAGGATATGCTACGAGCCTGCGTAGTAGACTTTGGTAAAAACTAGGAAAATCACTTACCATTGTGCGAATTCTCGTACAAAAACAGCTACCACACCAGCATAAAGGCTGCACCCTTCGAGGCACTTTACGGTCGTAAGTGCTGATCACCTATTTGTTTGACTGAGGTGGGGGATACACAACTCACCGGTCCAGAAATCATACACAAAACAACTGAAAAGATCATCGGCCTACAAAACCGACTAAAGGCTGCGCGTGATCGTCAGAAAAGCTATGCTGACGTGAGACGCAAACACCTCGAGTTCCAAGTTAGGGACCGAGTTCTTCTGAAAGTATCGCCTTGGAAAGGCGTCATCCGTTTTGGCAAACGTGAGAAACTGAATCCCAGGTACATTGGACCATTCGAAATCCTTGAAAGGATTGGTCCAGTGGCTTACCGACTGCAGCTACCTCCCGAACTCAGTAGTGTGCACCATTCTTCCACATTTCTAACTTGAAGAAATGTCTGTCTTATGAGACACTGATTATACCCCTCGATGAGATACACATTGACGACAAACTACACTTTGTCGAGGAACCCGTGGAAATAATGGACCGAGAGGTCAAGCGCTTGAAACAGAGTCGTATTCCCATTGTTAAAGTTCGGTGGAATTCGAGGCGTGGTCCTGAATTCACTTGGGAACGGGAAGACCAAATGCGACTGAAATACCCACACTTGTTCACAGACTCTACTCGTACTGACACCACGACTTCAAGATAATTAAGGGACGATATTCTCCTAACAAGGGGAGAATGTAACACCCGCCAATTTAGGACTTTAATTAATGCCTAAACTACTTGTAATTACATGTGTTTAGTTTTGTAATATTCTAAATATATGTAACTATTTGGTGTAATTACATACACACATACGTGATTTGTTTAAATCGTGCACTTATAAACCGGACGAGGTCCGACATTATTTAATATGGACATTGGTGACAAATTTATAAACAATGTGGAATTATCCAAACAAACATTATCTACTCTAATATATCACGATAATATATTACATGAATTTTCATAATTGTTTAAGACACATTCTAAGCGATGAAACCACGCGAAACACACCCCAACGAGCGATTAATAACTGGAGATAAAGTATTTTGTTAAAATACTTCAGCTAAAATATTTCGGATATACTTTAACGTATTTATAAATCTTAAAAATGTTACGCAACTTATATGATCGGGCAAACGAAAATGGGAACATGCGAGCCCGAGACCCAAATGGGTCGGCCAAGACCCGCGGACCCAACCCACCGACCCACGACCCATCCCCTTTTTAACCTCATTTTTCCCTTTTCATTTCATTTATGCACATACATCACCAACCTAAAACTCTCTCATCTTTCCCCTTCAAATCGCAGCCATAAACCACACAAAAACGACATCATTAACACACCGCTTCACGAAGTTGATTCAAGAAGAAACGATCACCAACTCGAGCTCTCCATCTTCATCTTCTTCATTTTCATTTTCGTGGTATGAAATCTTCTAACTCTTTTAAATTACTTAAAAAGCTTTTATATACATGCTAGAACATTTACTCAACAAGATTATGTCCAAAAACCCCATTAAAAACGCTTTAAACATCGAAATTTGCGCAAAAATCGCGAACAACGAATTTTGCAAGTTGAGATTCAATCTCAACTCGCGGGGCAATCTCAACTCGCGGGGCAATCTCAACTCGCGGTCAAACTTGGTCAACATTTTTCTACACTTTGAAATTTACTTAAATTGGTTACCAAACGATAATAATTAGCCAATACAATATTAAACCAATGCAAGAATGGTTAAAAATCACTTTTATAAGTATACAAATGAATCGAAACATAATAATAATGATTTTTAGAATTACTATTACACACCGTCACCAACGGGCCACACTTATTTACAAAATGATTACAAACGTACAAACAAATACTTGGACATTTCCTAGTTAAGTGGACAAATAGCATGGGTGATCCTTCATGACACCAACTTACTTACTTACTTGCTTAAAACCTTGTGCGTTACAGACGCTAGAAGGTTGCCGGGTTCGGAGAACCAACATACGGAATTACATCCGGGATACTTATTCGATTACACGAAAGTATCATACTTAGTAGACTCAGGTGAGTCTTACAGCCCCACTTTTACTGTTTTATACTTTGGGGTGAGATACTTAACAACTGTTTTACATATGAACACAATGTACTGAACTGATTACTCTACTTTTACACACATTGCATGACTTACCCTTATCCACTAAAAGCCTCCTATCATAAGTTGTTAGTTATGGACTTAAGCGCGATTACTAGTAGATGAATCCATTTGGGACTGACAATACCTGCCTGGGGTAGTAGCGCTACCACGGATTTCACCGTAGAAACATGCATATTAGTATTTGTTACATATGAGTGTTCGAATAGCACTCACGGGGGTACATGATACAATACTTGATTGTACCATTCATACTATACTGTTAAGCTTCAACTTGTGAGCTCTTGGCAACTGTGTTGACATACTGATTTACTGTTTTACTTACTTTGCTCGATAGCAACACCGGTACATACTTGTGGTTCATAATGATTACTTATTACTAAACCTGTAAGATTCACCAACCTTTTTGGTTGACACTTATTAGCTTTGTATCTCAGGTACACAGACGGAGTAGGATTACCCCTGGACACTAGCTAGAGTCGCATGATTTCTACATTGCATCTAACGGAGATTCTTAGCATTATCTTTTGTATATTATGATTATGTAATAGAATCTCCCGCTATACGCGTGGGCTCTAGGGAACTACATTTTTGTAACCGAAAACACTATGTTTTCAAACATTTTATATATGAAAATGTAACTATTTTACAAACGTTGCATATAGATGTCGTTTGCTTTACTTTTGTGCTGTGATATTTGATTAGTAACACCCCAAAGCTTGCTTCCGCTAAACAGTGAGTTTGGGGGTGTTACAATAACAAACAAAATAAAGTTAGGAAAATGACAATCAACTTACTATTCATAAGAGTTTGCTAATTAATATTGTGAATAATGACAGGTTTTAATGCAGTCATTAATATGAATTTTATTAACGTTGTAAGTATTGTCAAAATTTAAGTGTGATGATGTAGTTGATAGCTTCGAAATTCTTAGTGAAATACTTGATTTGTTATCTCATGTCTGTGAAATAATCCAATCGAAGTTAAGGGTTTTGTCAAACAAGGGCGTTGGGGCAACTATTCAATCAAATGATATTGAGCATGTGATAACATCAAATAGTACTACTTTTATATAATAATATTCCCTAGTTTTTGTATACTTTTATTGTATTTATTTGATAAAATATATGTATTTCGTTCATATTGTAAATAAAGTAATTTTTGTATAAAAGTTGATTATATCTAAATATGAGTAGGACAAAGTGGCTAAAAGAGTGATGAAAATAAATAAAGTTTGTAAATATTTGAGTTCTAAAAGTTAAAAGGATAGAGCGAAAATAGTTAGATTGTATATTTATTGAAGTTTATGAGTTAGACCAAATAATTTGTTAGGCTAAAAAAACAGTAGTTAGTATTAGTAATAATAATAAAGTTAGTTAATAATAAAATAATAATAATTAATAATACTATCATAAGAACTAACGTTAATATAAGTAATAATAATATAGTTAATAAATATAATAATAAATTAATAAGTCTAAAGTAGTAGTACGTAATAAAGCAAATAATAGTAATTATAATAATATTAATATTAAACTAATAATTAATAATAATAATAATTAATTGTGATGATATGTGTTTCCCTTGCAGACTGGAGCTCCACGTGAAGACTGTCTAAGTCAAACAGTAGGTCTAGTAGTCAAAGCCCAAGTTATGGAGATTGAAGTGGGCCCAGAAGAAAACCATGATGCATGCGTGAGGTTGAATATTCGAGAGACAGAAGTCAAATATGTGAGGCGGCTGAAAAAAACTTGGCGGGTACGCCAAAAATCAACCATACGCCGTATGCTTTTTCCATACGCCGTATGGATGATGTTCCCAACGACTATAAAATGCAGCCTTCTGCTTACGATTTAGGGATACTTTTTCATACTTTTTGTATATATTTATTTTAGGGTTACGAAATATTTAGGTTAGGGTTTATTATTTCAAGTTTAAAGAGCATTTGGGAAGCACAAAAAGTGAAGGTTGAATCCATTTCAATTGATCTTTGCGTGATTCATTATTCGGTTTGTTATTACTTTCGTTTATTTAATATCATTGATGATTTTGGTATTTATAAATCTGAGCTTTACTTATCTTATGATGATTTGAATATTTTATGTGATTGTGTAATTGATTAAACTCGGATTATGATTATTGAACGATTAATATTTGCATATTGAATAAGTTATTTGATTGAAAACTGTTATATTACTCGAAGAACCTTGTTTATTGGTGATTGCTAGTAATTATTTCTTAACGTGATTAATGATATTAATGAGATTGATTTCCTTTGATATTATTGATTATTGATGGTTATTAATTTTAGGATTTTAACCATTGCTAAATATGTTGAATCTGATAGGTTAAGATAATAAGATCTATGCAATCTAAAGTGAACAAGACAATAAAAAATTATTGGGTATTGTTGATTCATACCATTAGAGTTGATTATAATAAGTTGTGAATGTTTAATGCACGATCTAGGGTAAAGCACACAATAGACTAATAATCTTGTGACATTGGATCAATGTTTAATGTGGACCCTTAGATTGTAGGAATTAGTTAACCTGAACATGAGACTAATTTACATTCAATTTATAATCTTTGATTAGTGACTAAGTTGATCTAACAGAAATCACAATTAAGTAATCAATATGAAATGAATCGGGATATATGAATCTGAGTGAAGTTAATTATACAATTACTATTCCTACCTATTGTTATTTATTTATTATTTTAATTTAAAGTCTTTATTTAGTTTTAATTATTATTTACAAATCTTATGTTCGAACGGAACTAAAACGCCCCCCTTTGTTTACTGTTTTCTAGGTTAATTAGTATTTTCCATTTTTATAAATAAACCACCATCGCTGTGTTCCTGAGATCGACCTAGACTTACCATTGATATACTATTCCGATCAGGTATTCTTGCCTGGTTGTGTGATAGTAGTGATTGGTATTTTCTGTACTTTATAAATAATAAAACAAGACGCGTTTTCACACGCACCATGTTTTTGGCGCCGCTGCCGGGGAACACTTAACCGGTTGGACTTTTGTTATACCGGGGAACGGTGTTGTTTATTATTTAAATTGCAAATTTTTTTAGTTAGTTTTTATTTTATTTTATTTTCTTTCCTACTCTTTTTCTTTTTCTTTTATTTTGACAGGTATGTATCCGAACATGAATAATGTCCCTGTGAATTTTCAAAATTCGAGAAACATTTCCATGATAACTAAAGAGGATATGAAGCGATCTTTAGATGAGATGATAGCATTTTGGAATAAAGATTTAATTGTGAAGGATATGGAAAGCGACAAGGTGAAAATTTTTGACAAACCAAAAGATGGAGGATATAAGGCAAAACCAAATTTCAAAAATTATACGCCTTCACCTTTTTACCCAAAAGCCTTAACGGAAGAAATTGTTAAAAAGTACACACCTCCGCTTCCTTATCCAGCTGCTTTGAATAGAAATTACAATGAGATTGAAGGATCGATTTTTCTGAAGCTGAAGAAAGATACTGTTAAAAGCTTATCTCGTCCAGTGATTGTGAAAGCTACGCAATCTATGGAGACTTCAAGCGAGAAAATGGAAGCAACTAAGACTCTTAATCACAGTCAAGGAGATTCCATTCGACAGCTTAAGGAGATAAATCGAACAGATAAGTATTCTCAATCCTCTGACTCCTTATTTTCTAACGAAATTTTTAGTGAAATTGAACAGGAAGAAGATATGGAGGTAGATTGGTTGTCTTTGCCAAGATTTGATCACTATGAATCTGATGAGGAAATATTCTCGCTACTTGATTGTAATGAAGAGGAAATCCTTGAATTGAGAAACCAATGTGGGGTTATGACAGAAGAAGAATTAATAGCCATTACGGATCCAGCTATTAGTGAAAATCCGTCATCACATCAAGAGGTGAATCACCAGGAAAATGATGATCAAGCAATGGTAAGGATTGGAGGATAAATCGAAAACAAAACTTGCGGTAATGAGATAGCAGCCGAACTAGTTGAAATTCAATTGGTGGTTGAGTCAACGCAACCAACGGTTGAAGTATCTATAAGCACAAGTTCATTGTTTTACCAGTATGAAGATCCTTTTTGGAAATTCGATCGGAAGGAAAGTTTCTCTCAATTTTTGGAAGTTCATGGAGTATCTCATAAAGGACATATACCTGCCACGCACGATAAGTATTTCTATTCTTTCATTATAATAAATTTACATTTAATGAATATTTATCGATATTACCATCCATGCTTACTTTTAAGTGTGCGGAAAGTCAAGAGATTTTTTGGTAAGTAAGGTTGGAGTCAAGCTAGTGACTCGAATAAAAACAAGCGCTTCTCGGGAGGCAACCCGTGCTTGTATAGTATGTTGTATAATTTTTAGGTAGATTTAGTTTTATTTTGGTACGTTTAATGTTCTTTGCTACTTTTTGAAGTTGGCAACCAATTCAGCTGAAATTGGAATTTTTGGAAAATAAATGAACTTTGTGGGTGTGTTCCCTGGAAACCCTCACGAGACTATAACTCGTCCACTTGGGATACCGAGGGGTTTAAAGGCTTATTGCATATGCTAAATGCAATCGTGATTAACTACGAAAGTGTGGATGTTGTATAATTTTTGAATAAAGATCGGAAGATGACCCATTACGTCAAACCAGATCAAGATAATCGCATCATATTCAGGGGAGTTATTCGTTCTAATTTCTTTTCTTCCATTTCTCACTTTATTTTTATATGTTAATATACAATGAGGACATTGTATCATTTAAGTGTGGGGATGGGGTCGGTAGAAAAGAAATTTTTTGTTAACTTGTCCTTGTATTATAATTTTGTTAAATTTTCATCAAATTTAAAATTTTTGAGTTAAAAACTATGTATTTATTAGAATATTTTTGTTAAAGTTTTGTTTTATATTTAAAAGTTTAGACTTTAATGTGGATTAACTGTTTTGTACATATAACATAAGAAACATAATAATAAGTGATATATAGTTACTTGATATGATGTACTAATAGGTAATCTATATGAGTATTTCTGAATTTTAAGAAATTAATAAAATAACTTGTATATTGTTTTATGATACATATTATGATGTATGACATAAAAGTCTTAAATCTTAGATTTATCATGCGATAATTTTATATGTCTTTATATTTATATGAAAATATTTGGGGGCCTACTAATTGTTACCTCTGTTGTACTAAGTACAGACCTGGTTTCTAATTAGTATTATTAAATAAAGCAAAAGAAAGAAAAATCTTTCAAATTAAAATTAAAAATAATCAAACTATGTCGCTTTGTTATACTAAGGTATAGACCTGTCACCGTTGGTTTGATTTAAAAATTGTTTTACCTGAATCAAGTTATGTTGCTCTGTTGCATGAAAATGCAGACCTGTCACCAATGTCTTGATTCTTAAAAATGGATTTCATATATCTATTTTGAATATAGAAGTAAATTGCATGATTAAGTTTAAGTGTATATCATATGTGGAAATCATAAGTAATATATATGCTAACAATAAAGGTGTATTCAGAGATATGAGTATAGATTGTTTAAAGTGGATAAATATATTAGTAATCATTCATGGACTATATGTTGCACTAATAATAATAAATTTTATTTGTACATTATAGTTATCCATGTTAATTAAATTGTTTAAAGTTTTAAATTTATTAAACAGATTTTTAATTTAGGTATTCTAATTCTTAAATATTAGTTTGATGCTTATTAAGTTTTTATGATGAAAATGTATTCTACTTGAGGACAAGCAGAACTTAAGTGTGAGGATATTTGATAACATCAAATAGTACTACTTTTATATAATAATATTCCCTAGTTTTTGTATAGTTTTATTGTATTTATTTGATAAAATATACGTATTTCGTTCATATTGTAAATAAAGTAATTTTTGTATAAAAGTTGATTATATCTAAATATGAGTAGGACAAAGTGGCTAAAAGAGTGATGAAAATAAATAAAGTTTGTAAATATTTGAGTTCTAAAAGTTAAAAGGATAGAGCGAAAATAGTTAGATTGTATATTTATTGAAGTTTATGAGTTAGACCAAATAATTTGTTAGGCTAAAAAAACAGTAGTTAGTATTAGTAATAATAATAAAGTTAGTTAATAATAAAATAATAATAATTAATAATACTATCATAAGATCTAACGTTAATATAAGTAGTAATAATATAGTTAATAAATATAATAATAAATTAATAAGTCTAAAGTAGTAGTACGTAATAAAGCAAATAATAGTAATTATAATAATATTAATATTAAACTAATAATTAATAATAATAATTAATTGTGATGATATGTGTTTCCCTTGCAGACTGGAGCTCCACGTGAAGACTGTCTAAGTCAAACAGTAGGTCTAGTAGTCAAAGCCCAAGTTATGGAGATTGAAGTGGGCCCAGAAGAAAACCATGATGCATGCGTGAGGTTGAATATTCGAGAGACAGAAGTCAAATATGTGAGGCGGCTGAAAAAAACTTGGCGGGTACGCCAAAAATCAACCATACGCCGTATGCTTTTTCCATACGCCGTATGGATGATGTTCCCAGCGACTATAAAATGCAGCCTTCTGCTTACGATTTAGGGATACTTTTTCATACTTTTTGTATATATTTATTTTAGGGTTACGAAATATTTAGGTTAGGGTTTATTATTTCAAGTTTAAAGAGCATTTGGGAAGCACAAAAAGTGAAGGTTGAATCCATTTCAATTGATCTTTGCGTGATTCATTATTCGGTTTGTTATTACTTTCGTTTATTTAATATCATTGATGATTTTGGTATTTATAAATCTGAGCTTTACTTATCTTATGATGATTTGAATATTTTATGTGATTGTGTAATTGATTAAACTCGGATTATGATTATTGAACGATTAATATTTGCATATTGAATAAGTTATTTGATTGAAAACTGTTATATTACTCGAAGAACCTTGTTTATTGGTGATTGCTAGTAATTATTTCTTAACGTGATTAATGATATTAATGAGATTGATTTCCTTTGATATTATTGATTATTGATGGTTATTAATTTTAGGATTTTAACCATTGCTAAATATGTTGAATCTGATAGGTTAAGATAATAAGATCTATGCAATCTAAAGTGAACAAGACAATAAAAAATTATTGGGTATTGTTGATTCATACCATTAGAGTTGATTATAATAAGTTGTGAATGTTTAATGCACGATCTAGGGTAAAGCACACAATAGACTAATAATCTTGTGACATTGGATCAATGTTTAATGTGGACCCTTAGATTGTAGGAATTAGTTAACCTGAACATGAGACTAATTTACATTCAATTTATAATCTTTGATTAGTGACTAAGTTGATCTAACAGAAATCACAATTAAGTAATCAATATGAAATGAATCGGGATATATGAATCTGAGTGAAGTTAATTATACAATTACTATTCCTACCTATTGTTATTTATTTATTATTTTAATTTAAAGTCTTTATTTAGTTTTAATTATTATTTACAAATCTTATGTTCGAACGGAACTAAAACGCCCCCCTTTGTTTACTGTTTTCTAGGTTAATTAGTATTTTCCATTTTTATAAATAAACCACCATCGCTGTGTTCCTGAGATCGACCTAGACTTACCATTGATATACTATTCCGATCAGGTATTCTTGCCTGGTTGTGTGATAGTAGTGATTGGTATTTTCTGTACTTTATAAATAATAAAACAAGACGCGTTTTCACACGCACCATGTTTTTGGCGCCGCTGCCGGGGAACACTTAACCGGTTGGACTTTTGTTATACCGGGGAACGGTGTTGTTTATTATTTAAATTGCAAATTTTTTTAGTTAGTTTTTATTTTATTTTATTTTCTTTCCTACTCTTTTTCTTTTTCTTTTATTTTGACAGGTATGTATCCGAACATGAATAATGTCCATGTGAATTTTCAAAATTCGAGAAACATTTCCATGATAACTAAAGAGGATATGAAGCGATCTTTAGATGAGATGATAGCATTTTGGAATAAAGATTTAATTGTGAAGGATATGGAAAGCGACAAGGTGAAAATTTTTGACAAACCAAAAGATGGAGGATATAAGGCAAAACCAAATTTCAAAAATTATACGCCTTCACCTTTTTACCCAAAAGCCTTAACGGAAGAAATTGTTAAAAAGTACACACCTCCGCTTCCTTATCCAGCTGCTTTGAATAGAAATTACAATGAGATTGAAGGATCGATTTTTCTGAAGCTGAAGAAAGATACTGTTAAAAGCTTATCTCGTCCAGTGATTGTGAAAGCTACGCAATCTATGGAGACTTCAAGCGAGAAAATGGAAGCAACTAAGACTCTTAATCACAGTCAAGGAGATTCCATTCGACAGCTTAAGGAGATAAATCGAACAGATAAGTATTCTCAATCCTCTGACTCCTTATTTTCTAACGAAATTTTTAGTGAAATTGAACAGGAAGAAGATATGGAGGTAGATTGGTTGTCTTTGCCAAGATTTGATCACTATGAATCTGATGAGGAAATATTCTCGCTACTTGATTGTAATGAAGAGGAAATCCTTGAATTGAGAAACCAATGTGGGGTTATGACAGAAGAAGAATTAATAGCCATTACGGATCCAGCTATTAGTGAAAATCCGTCATCACATCAAGAGGTGAATCACCAGGAAAATGATGATCAAGCAATGGTAAGGATTGGAGGAGAAATCGAAAACAAAACTTGCGGTAATGAGATAGCAGCCGAACTAGTTGAAATTCAATTGGTGGTTGAGTCAACGCAACCAACGGTTGAAGTATCTATAAGCACAAGTTCATTGTTTTACCAGTATGAAGATCCTTTTTGGAAATTCGATCGGAAGGAAAGTTTCTCTCAATTTTTGGAAGTTCATGGAGTATCTCATAAAGGACATATACCTGCCACGCACGATAAGTATTTCTATTCTTTCATTATAATAAATTTACATTTAATGAATATTTATCGATATTACCATCCATGCTTACTTTTAAGTGTGCGGAAAGTCAAGAGATTTTTTGGTAAGTAAGGTTGGAGTCAAGCTAGTGACTCGAATAAAAACAAGCGCTTCTCGGGAGGCAACCCGTGCTTGTATAGTATGTTGTATAATTTTTAGGTAGATTTAGTTTTATTTTGGTACGTTTAATGTTCTTTGCTACTTTTTGAAGTTGGCAACCAATTCAGCTGAAATTGGAATTTTTGGAAAATAAATGAACTTTGTGGGTGTGTTCCCTGGAAACCCTCACGAGACTATAACTCGTCCACTTGGGATACCGAGGGGTTTAAAGGCTTATTGCATATGCTAAATGCAATCGTGATTAACTACGAAAGTGTGGATGTTGTATAATTTTTGAATAAAGATCGGAAGATGACCCATTATGTCAAACCAGATCAAGATAATCGCATCATATTCAGGGGAGTTATTCGTTCTAATTTCTTTTCTTCCATTTCTCACTTTATTTTTATATGTTAATATACAATGAGGACATTGTATCATTTAAGTGTGGGGATGGGGTCGGTAGAAAAGAAATTTTTTGTTAACTTGTCCTTGTATTATAATTTTGTTAAATTTTCATCAAATTTAAAATTTTTGAGTTAAAAACTATGTATTTATTAGTTAGAATATTTTTGTTAAAGTTTTGTTTTATATTTAAAAGTTTAGACTTTAATGTGGATTAACTGTTTTGTACATATAACATAAGAAACATAATAATAAGTGATATATAGTTACTTGATATGATGTACTAATAGGTAATCTATATGAGTATTTCTGAATTTTAAGAAATTAATAAAATAACTTGTATATTGTTTTATGATACATATTATGATGTATGACATAAAAGTCTTAAATCTTAGATTTATCATGCGATAATTTTATATGTCTTTATATTTATATGAAAATATTTGGGGGCCTACTAATTGTTACCTCTGTTGTACTAAGTACAGACCTGGTTTCTAATTAGTATTATTAAATAAAGCAAAAGAAAGAAAAATCTTTCAAATTAAAATTAAAAATAATCAAACTATGTCGCTTTGTTATACTAAGGTATAGACCTGTCACCGCTGGTTTGATTTAAAAATTGTTTTACCTGAATCAAGTTATGTTGCTCTGTTGCATGAAAATGCAGACCTGTCACCAATGTCTTGATTCTTAAAAATGGATTTCATATATCTATTTTGAATATAGAAGTAAATTGCATGATTAAGTTTAAGTGTATATCATATGTGGAAATCATAAGTAATATATATGCTAACAATAAAGGTGTATTCAGAGATATGAGTATAGATTGTTTAAAGTGGATAAATATATTAGTAATCATTCATGGACTATATGTTGCACTAATAATAATAAATTTTATTTGTACATTATAGTTATCCATGTTAATTAAATTGTTTAAAGTTTTAAATTTATTAAACAGATTTTTAATTTAGGTATTCTAATTCTTAAATATTAGTTTGATGCTTATTAAGTTTTTATGATGAAAATGTATTCTACTTGAGGACAAGCAGAACTTAAGTGTGAGGATATTTGATAACATCAAATAGTACTACTTTTATATAATAATATTCCCTAGTTTTTGTATACTTTTATTGTATTTATTTGATAAAATATACGTATTTCGTTCATATTGTAAATAAAGTAATTTTTGTATAAAAGTTGATTATATCTAAATATGAGTAGGACAAAGTGGCTAAAAGAGTGATGAAAATAAATAAAGTTTGTAAATATTTGAGTTCTAAAAGTTAAAAGGATAGAGCGAAAATAGTTAGATTGTATATTTATTGAAGTTTATGAGTTAGACCAAATAATTTGTTAGGCTAAAAAAACAGTAGTTAGTATTAGTAATAATAATAAAGTTAGTTAATAATAAAATAATAATAATTAATAATACTATCATAAGAACTAACGTTAATATAAGTAATAATAATATAGTTAATAAATATAATAATAAATTAATAAGTCTAAAGTAGTAGTACGTAATAAAGCAAATAATAGTAATTATAATAATATTAATATTAAACTAATAATTAATAATAATAATTAATTGTGATGATGTGTGTTTCCCTTGCAGACTGGAGCTCCACGTGAAGACTGTCTAAGTCAAACAGTAGGTCTAGTAGTCAAAGCCCAAGTTATGGAGATTGAAGTAGGCCCAGAAGAAAACCATGATGCATGCGTGAGGTTGAATATTTGAGAGACAGAAGTCAAATATGTGAGGCGGCTGACAAAAACTTGGCGGGTACGCCAAAAATTATCCATACGCCGTATGCTTTTTCCATACGACGTATGGATGATGTTCCCAACGACTATAAAATGCAGCCTTCTGCTTACGATTTAGGGATACTTTTTCATACTTTTTGTATATATTTATTTTAGGGTTACGAAATATTTAGGTTAGGGTTTATTATTTCAAATTTAAAGAGCGTTTGGGAAGCACAAAAAGTGAAGGTTGAATCCATTTCAATTGATCTTTGCGTGATTCATTATTCGGTTTGTTATTACTTTCGTTTATTTAATATCATTGATGATTTTGGTATTTATAAATCTGAGTTTTACTTATCTTATGATGATTTGAATATTTTATGTGATTGTGTAATTGATTAAACTCGGATTATGATTATTGAACGATTAATATTTGCATATTGAATAAGTTATTTGATTGAAAACTGTTATATTACTCGAAGAACCTTGTTTACTGGTGATTGCTAGTAATTATTTCTTAACGTGATTAATGATATTAATGAGATTGATTTCCTTTGATATTATTGATTATTGATGGTTATTAATTTTAGGATTTTAACCATTGCTAAATATGTTGAATCTGATAGGTTAAGATAATAAGATCTATGCAATCTAAAGTGAACAAGACAATAAAAAATTATTGAGTATTGTTGATTCGTACCATTAGAGTTGATTATAATAAGTTGTGAATGTTTAATGCACGATTTAGGGTAAAGCACACAATAGACTAATAATCTTGTGACATTGGATCAATGTTTAATGTGGACCCTTAGATTGTAGGAATTAGTTAACCTGAACAGGAGACTAATTTACATTCAATTTAGAATCTTTGATTAGTGACTAAGTTGATCTAACAGAAATCACAATTAAGTAATCAATATGAAATGAATCGGGATATATGAATCTGAGTGAAGTTAATTATACAATTACTATTCCTTCCTATTGTTATTTATTTATTATTTTAATTTAAAGTCTTGATTTAGTTTTAATTATTATTTACAAATCTTATGTTCGAACGGAACTAAAACGTCCCCCTTTGTTTACTGTTTTCTAGGTTAATTAGTATTTTCCATTTTTATAAATAAACCATCATCCCTGTGTTCCTGAGATCGACCTGGACTTACCATAGCTATACTATTCCGATCAGGTATTCTTGCCTGGTTGTGTGATAGTAGTGATTGGTATTTCCTGTACTTTATAAATAATAAAACAAGACGCGCTTTCACACGCATCAGCATGTTTCACATATGTTCTTGAGAAACACGTGGACTATTCCTTTGAATAAATGATTGAGAGTAATAGATGTGGGTAAATTTGAATGTTTAATATTTTTTGGTGATTATTTTCTACAAGTGAACAATTTTTTTGAAATTCGAATGATAAAAATGAGATGGGGGAGTAATAATGTTTGCAAGTGATGGTTACAAAGAAAAAGAAAGAGAGAATGAAAGTTGCACTTTCAAACATGTCCTACGGCTTTACCGGTTCCGCTCTTGATTTCCGTGTCCACGCAGCCCGAGGGGCACTTTTGGGCCCCTTCAACCGTGGATGAGGCGTCAGCACCTTTGCAAAAAGGGCCATTGCTGCATTCATGAACGCTTCCAGTTCAATTTGCTTAATGTCAAATTTTCTTCCTTCCAAGATAGCTAGCTTCTTCACATTCTTTGTGTAGGCTCTGCATCTCTGGTATTCCAGCTCCTTAATGAAAAGGGCTTTATCCTATATTCTGGAACACATACAAAGTTAGTTTGCCATGCCATTGAAAACTGTAAGGTGAAGAACATATAAAGCAGTTAGACAAATTCTGAAATTACTATTGGTCGACGAATAAAAAAAAGAATATAAGAAGATAGCGTAACTTATATATTAAATAATTCCTTACTTGCAAAATGTTCGGACTGCATCTCACTTTTCTTTAAATGAATTTTTTAATGGAATCACACGGTGATAGCCATTGACTCGTAGTTCATACTGATTGTTATTCTCTGTCCAAACAATAATGTCAATCCCTTTGAATTCTTTCAACACTAGTTGAATATTATTTTTACCCCAGTGTATGTTTAGAGGATACAAATTGACCCGACTGGTCAAAAAACTGTCATTTGGGTTTAATCTCTTTCCTTCAAAAAACAATGAAATAATACCATTCTTGATGTCTTCAATCTCCATTTCTTCACACACCCACCGAATTTCCCTTTCAAGATCAAATAGTGTTCCCCTCGGACTGCATCTCACTTTCACCTTATTTCCAGAATTAAAGTTCACGATTACATCCATAATACAAGCTAAATTTAAAAGAACGAAACAGCCCTTAGAAATTCCATATTCCGACATTGCGCGTCCATCCTTCAATAATTTTCGGCGAAACAAAGTCAGTTCACGATTACATCCATAATAGGAGCTAAATTTAAAAAAATGAAACAGCCCTTGGAAATTCCATATTCCGACATTGCACGTCCATCCTTCAATAATTTTCGGCGAAACAAAGTCGCTGCCTTTAAACGGAAACCCAATTATTCCTTTCAACACCGAAATGTTATCGGAATCTTAAATTGAGTGCGTATAACCATCTCTTCGTTCCCTGTTAGCGAATCCGACGTCAATTAGGAATGACATTATCAAGAATTAGGTCTAATTGGTGATTATAGAGAGACAAATCGTTCAATTAATGAAGAACTATGATGTTAGTTGTTTCAAGTAGGTGGCCATAGAAATTTGGTATAACGACGCTTGATGACGGTGATTATTTAGTTATAAGGCGAAGTCGGTATTGGTTACAGAGTGACATTGAATAACCTTTATTTATGACAAAATAGAAATAGAAATGAATTTATGTATGTATATGTACATATATGTAGGGGTTGGTTATTGTGAAATAAAGTTTTGAATAGAATAAATAGAACAAAATATGGACCATTGGATTGATCATGTGATGGATAATTATGAACATTAAATATTTTATAATCTAAATTAATGAATTTGATAGCTAGGGGTAAGACGGACATTTACATATATGTCTCGAAAACTTTTACCATCGCAGAATTGGTCACAAGTTATTATCGGACGGAATATTCATCCAAGAAGAGAAGATGATGTAAACGCATGGCTGCAATTTAAGAAACAACTCTAGACGAACTAGATTTAATCAATCTTCTTGGATAGTTGGATGCATGGCCGTATTTAATTTCTTTGATTTTTGTCGGATAAGAAAAAGAGAAAATAAATAAAATCATCATATAGAGATGAAAGAGAATAAACATTAAATGGTTTTAAGAAGGCGACGGTTTACTAGCTGGGGTAGAGATTAAATCATGTCTTTAATGAAAACAATAAGGAGGAAGCAAATACCCAAAGTAACCTTTGACTATATTAAAATCTTATATTATTCTATCTATTCTATTTTAAAGGTTGTTCTATTTGATCCAAACCCTATATATGTATACGTACATATAATATATGTATGTGTATATAATATATACAAATACACTCACATTAATAACGGTCTCTTAAATTAAACTTAAATTTCAAATCAACTTTGAATCCATATGTTTTGTTTGATAAATATATCTAATTCTTTTCTTCTTCTTCTTCTTCTTCTTTTTTTAAAATCAAATAATTACTATCGCAAATAGTTTTATGGACCATAATTTACAACAACAACCGTACCTAATTACGTTGAGGACGAGGTATAATGAAGATTTAATATAAACACCAAAAAATAAATAGACTATTTTCAAGAAGACCTCCGGTTATGGACCATATTTTAACGTTCTTAAATACACACTTATGTAAATCAAACCTCTAGATGTTGATAATATTTGGTACAATATGTTTTAACACTATTTTCTTTTATTGTGCAGTGGTCTAAATTAAACATGTTTATGTACAACTTAATCTTCAGTAAGTTTTGTAAACTTATGATATTTTATTAGATAAGTTTATTTGTAAGGAATATAACTTGTCAAATATAATTTTTTAGGGATTATAATTAATTTTATACATATATATTAAAATTTTTCCCAACTGAAACCATAATTTCATATGTCCCAATTTAAACTCTAAACTCTCATATTTACCTGATCTATTGGATTAATCATAATTAGTAATTTAAAATGCATTTATTATATATTCAATGACCATTATAACCCTGTTAACTATACATTCCCAAATAACAAAAACAAAACGATTTTAATTGTTGCTTTCAATAATAGTTGTTGTTACATTGAATTAAATAAATAAAAAATGGAGATGTAAACCGTATTATAATAAGAAAATTAATAGGGATAATATAGATTAACCCGACTTATGTAATTATTTTAACCCCCTACGTATTTGTTGATGAAAAATTTACCTTCATAGTTTACTTCCATTACTAGAAGGGGCCTGCTAACCATACCCGCCCACCTTTTTTTTTTTTTTTTTTACTTTCTGCTCCTACCCCCTCTTTTTTTTTTTTAATTTCTACCTCCTGTTTAGTCTAAAACTGAAACTGATTCTGTACTGAACTGGACCAAACTTAAATAAAACTAGACTGAAAAGGTGGGCCAGGGGGTAGGAGCAGACTTTTGGGGGTGGGAATAGAAAATCCCTTAATAGACACTTTGACACCAGCTTGCTATTGAGAATTCATTGCCACCTTTATTCATTTTGAGCTAAAAGAGTCAGCTACGTAGTCAACAAAAAGCGGAAATCCAGACTTGATTGTGTCATTTAGATTAAAAAATTAGATTCACGAAAACAAAGTTATGACTCGGCAATACCACAATAAGCTTAATTATAATTTGTTTTTAAGGATTTAACAGTTAGTATCATTCATGGTTGAGTTATGCTATGAGTTAAGGTGGTAAAATCAATTAAAACAAATCAAACGAATAAAAGTTTCATCTCGAAGCGCAAAAAATGTACGGTTTAACACTCTGCCCGTCTGGCGAAACACGGGGCTTTCACAGTTTTTATTACATGATGTACAAGAGTCAATGCTATTTTTTAAGGCTAAAAAATAATAATATCGGTTTTGTGTATAGAATGGAAAATACCGCCAGTTTTTTAAATGAGGTTTAATGAAATAAAACACGAATACAAGATAGGAGAGTAAATATTTGGTAAATCAAGTTAGTGTATTCTCCAAGTGTTGAGATGTTTCAACTTCAAGTAATTTCTAAAACTAGTTTATTTGTAAAGCTATTCAATAAGTTCTATAAATTACGACTCCAATAAAAACCCATGCCATACACGTACGTCAATATAAATTTTATGATATTTATTTCTGTAGTTTTACGAAATTTGATTTATTGAAAAACAAAATAAAGGTCTAGTGCTTCAATTAAAGCTCATAGAAGTTACTTAAAGAAATAAGGGTAAATATATTTTGTCGGCATCGTACCCCCTGTTTGTTCCGAGTTAAGCAACATACCCCTAAAATTCTCAATGTATGTAACAAACCGGTTATTTATGTACTACAATCTTTGCAAACTATGTTTTTACCTGTTACAACCTACAAAATGATGACGTGGCAACCACATCATGTGGCCTAAAAAATGACACGTAAGTAATTTTACCGGTTCTCCCGGTAACCGGTTACCATATTGCCGATATCGATACAACATTAACCAGTTTACTGCAGACAGTGAGAGTTTTAGGGGTAGGTTGCTTAACTCGGAACAAACAGGGGGTACGATGCCGACAAAATATATTTACCCAAGAAATAAAGAATGTAACTTATATGGCACAATAAGAGTTCTAGAGTACTAGTAGTATAAAGGTAATAATTAGATGCATTGGTGTAATTCAATCGATCTCTAATTCTTAACTAGTAAACCAAAAAGGCGTAGAAGACGAACCTAATGCAATGATATATGTTGAGCCAATATCTCAAAGAATGACAGAATTGAATTAAAAAACAACCCAAATCATAAAAAAGACGTAGAATTGAAGACGTACCTAATGCAATGAGGGATGTAAAACAAAGACCGCTTGTCAATATCGTCACACAATCCAGTGGAAGATTTTATGACAACGTATTAAAAATCAATAACCTTGTGAGATATCTATTAATAGTTCTAGAGGTGGCAATTTGAGACCCATATGTCTAGTTGGGTTTTTCTAATTTTTATAGATGGGTCTAATTGGGTAATTAAAATAAGGCTTAAGTATATCATTATTACCTATTGGGTCATAATGAGTAATAATGATATACTTAAGTTTTTTTTTAATTACCCAACTAGACCCATCTATAAAGATTAGAAAAACTCAACTAGACCATGAGTCTTAAATTGTCTACGCATAGTTACATCCTAAATAGTATGCCAAATTATACAGTAATAAACTTGAAAAGGCTTAGATAAGTAAGAAGAAGAAAAAAAGTACATTTTAGCACTTCTACCACTTTAAAAATGGATTGACGTACGTCGTTTCTCATTAAATTACTTCTATGTACGTACTTCGATTCTAATCGTAAAAACCACTTACACATTTTATTTGATTCGCATATCACCGTTCTAAACTCTTACAATTGAAACCTTCGAGCTACTACTTATCAAACTCCTTATAAAGTGACTAGCTCATCAATCGAATTTTGCATAACATAATAAAAAACAAATAATGAAATTACATTAAACATATTAGGTAACATAAAAATCATCTTGTATTCTCCTCAAAAACGAGTACACCATAAACACAATTTAAAAAAAAAAAAAAAAAAAAAAAAACATTTCATCACAATTCTTGCACCAAGAAAATTGAGTGACCAGACTAAAACGATAAGTCTTGAATCAGCTAGCTAGCCCGGACTATTGGATCATCCACAAACTGAAAATAAACCTGCAAAAATAAGAGACGAAACAATATAACTTTACTACCAGCCGGAAACTAATTAAGGAGCTCAAATAAGTCATCATTATCATACTAGACATACATACATGAGTGTAAATTAGATCCTACGTATGCTAATGAACCATGTTTAAAGCTTGTGTAAATTTGTACCTCATCGATAGAGTGGGAGATAAAAAGCTAGGAAGTCAATCGGTAACGGTGCTGGCTGTGAGGACAGTCAACAACGGCAATTGGCTACGATAGGTGGCGACGTCAACATATGAATATGTATTATTGAAGAGTCGAGGACTGATCGGGTATATGCTGGTAACCGCAGCTTACAGCATATGCCGCAGCTAAATACATGCACAAAAGTTATGGAATCATACTTAAGTTACGTAAACATACGAAAGTTTCGAGAAAAGAATCTTTGACTAAAACACAATACCCAAGGATGGGACTCACAGCAGAGATGCTCTGAACTACCAGTGAAACACGTAAAAGGTAAAGTCATGTCAAAAAGGAATAAAGGTAAGCTGTCGCCAAATGAGGAAGGTCTGCTCCGCCGCGCCGAGCTGCGGAAAGCAGACTAACCATTTATGGAAAGGGAATCTTTGCTTCACATTGGCATAAATATATCATGTCAGTACAAGGTAAACATATTCATAACACTCTCACTCACTCATATTACTTACTCTCTCTCTCTCTAGAATATTTACTTTCACAGATCCGTAGCTTATTCTCACGCCGGAGCTTGGTTCAAAGGGAAACCCCCTTTCTCCCTTTGGGCGAGGCTAACGGTGTGTGTTTGTTACATCTTAGCAGTTTTACTCACCGTCAAAGGAAGCTTTCAAGCTGCGTTGGGAACCTGCTGATTTTTGTATCAACATTTGGCGCCAT
Source organism: Helichrysum umbraculigerum (assembly GCA_949592205.1). NCBI lineage: Eukaryota > Viridiplantae > Streptophyta > Magnoliopsida > Asterales > Asteraceae > Helichrysum > Helichrysum umbraculigerum. Next base: position 244,649,060 of record CATIUR010000001.1, on the reverse strand, counting down.
CCGTGGGACCTAACTGAAAGAATGGAGGAAACCCCTTCATCTGGAACTCCCACACCGATGGTGCACGTAGATCGATCCGCTGAAAGACACGAAAGTGGAGTAGGAAATGCAGGAGGCTCAGGGGTTCAGCAGAATGACCCTCGGCTTACTCCCGCTTTTGTAGAAAGTAACTACGAAGCACTTCGCACGCTAATGCAAGAATCCGAGAAAAACAAGCAAATGGATGGTGTGAGAACGCAACTTACTTACGAAGATTCCACAGATGACTCCACCGAGTCAGAAAAGGAAACTGATAGTTCTAGTTCAGATTCCGAGGCAGCAAAGGTTCATCGGAAGAGAAAGCACACTCAAAAAACGAAGAAAAAGGCTAGTCCGGGCAAAAGTAAGGAAAAAAGAAAGAGACGTGGCTCCTCACGTTCTCGTACCAGAAAAGCAGCAGCTACTGACAGTAGCGACTCAACGAGCTCCAGCTCGGACGAAGAAGTGGACGAGGGTATAGACGAGCCTTATAGACCATCACTCATCAAGAAATTTACTAGGTGAATTGCAAGGTGTAAAAGACCAAAGAAGGCGAGACTTCCGTCGCACATCCGGGTGTATGATGGTACCGGAGATCCGGATGATCATTTAGGATTGTTTGCTGGAGTGGCAGAACTGGAGCAGTGGTCCACGCCGGTGTGGTGTCACATGTTCGCACAAACGTTGGCAGGACCTGCTCGTCTTTGGTTCGATGACCTCCCCCACGCCAGTATTGATAGCTTCGAGGAGTTGCGGGAGAGCTTTCTCCACAACTTCATGCAACAACGGAGGTACACCAAGCACCCCATGGAAATTCATAACATAGTGCAAGGGCACCATGAGTCACTGACAGACTTCATGGAACAGTTCAAAGAGGAAAGTATGAAAATTAAGGGGGCGGACGAGGTCATGCGCATCTCAGGTTTTATCCATGGGATAAGGCCAAAGCAGTTGATAGAACAGTTCTACACTAACATCCCCAAGACAATCAACGAAGTGTTTGAACGAACCAAGGCATTTATTTAGGGAAAAGAGGCAATAGGGCAAATCGCTAAAGCTCCGTCTAGAGTTCCGTCGCTACAAGGCAGGGGCTCGCCCTGGAAACCAGCTCCGTCATTTCAGACGCAGGTTCTTACATCTCCCAGACGGAACCATGAGGCGTATTCCAGTGGCAGAGGTCGCACTCCGCAACCTTACTCACCTGCTCCAAAGAGGGGCACGTACTTCACACCACTTACCCAAATACCCTGTGAAATATTGGCAACCGAAGCAGTTCGACATAGCTTCACACAACCTGCCCCTCTCAAGGGCGTCCCAGAGGGGAAATTTGCAGATAGGTATTGTGAATTCCATGGTGATAAGGGGCATAATACTAACGATTGTTATCAGTTGCGGAAGCAAATAGAAGAAGCTGTGCAGTCGGGACAATTGTCACATCTGGTAAAAGAAATAAAGCAGGTTGGAACAAAGCAGCAAGGAAGGAAAGGCCCTCCTCAAAAGAACAAGCCTAAGGTGATTCAAATGGTTCGATTTGAACGGAACGAAGATAAGAGGCCCATGGACGAAGTGGAAAGTTGGATGCACCAGGAGATCAGTTTTCCACCTTCTAATCAGGTGTGCCCTACCGAAAATCCCCTCATTATCAAAGCGGAGGTTGAAGGTCATATGATCCACCGTGTCTACGTGGACGGAGGTAGCTCTTTTGATATCATGTATTTTCATTGTTTCGAAAAGTTAAATGACGCCGTTAAGGAACGGATGGTGAATACGAAAACACCCTTAGTAGGTTTTTCGGGGGCAATGATATCATCGATAGGAAGCATATGGCTCCCTGTTACCTTCGGCGAATACCCTTTGTCAAGGACTTAGGACATGAAGTTCCTTATTGTGCAATCACCTTCGCCTTATAATGTGTTGCTAGGTAGACCTACGATATGTCGTTTAAGGGCAGTAGTGTCTACCATGCATGCCATGATGAAGTTTCCTACAAGCTTCGGTGTAGCTACCCTCAGAGCAGAAAGGAGAAAGGTTCAGGAGTGCTTATCGCTAGAAGAAGGTAGTAGAGTTGCAAATGCCTCCCGACTAAGCTCACGAGATGCGGAGCATACACCGCTCAAAGTTCCGCTTGTCATTAACGATGAGTTTCCGGAGCAACCGGTGAGCGTTGGAACATCATTGTCTCCTACCACGAAGGTACGTTTGGAAAGGCTTTTGAAAGCTAACATTGATGTCTTTGCATGGAGGTATTCTGATATGACAGGGGTGCCTCGGCACATTGCGGAGCGTAAACTGAACATACATAAAAGTGTAGAGCCCATTGTCCAGAAAAAACGCAGTTTGGCTCCAGATCGAAGTAAAGCTGTGACAGACGAGGTTGACGAGTTGGTAAGAGCTGGAATTATGCGTGAAGTACGTTACCGCACTTGGGTTGCGAATCCTGTTCTGGTTAGAAAAAGCGACGGAAGTTGGAGAATGTGCGTTGATTTCAAGTATGTGAACAACGCATGTCCAAAAGACGCATATCCACTACCGGAGGTGGACCTCAAGGTGGAATCGCTCACGGGGTTCAAATACAAGTGTTTCTTGGACGCATACAAGGGCTATCACCAAATCCAAATGGCACTAGAAGATGAAGACAAGACAGCGTTTCACACTGATAAAGGTATTTTCTGTTACCAAAAGATGCCATTTGGTCTGAAAAACGCAGGTGCAACATATCAGAGGCTGGTGGACGCAGCTTTCTCCACTCAAATAGGAAGGAACTTGGAGGCATATGTTGATGACATAGTCATCAAAAGCAAGCTGGAAGATACGCTGTTAGCTGACATTGAGGAAACATTCAGTAACCTCCGGAAGATAAATATGAAGCTAAATCCGAAGAAGTGTTCTTTTGGGGTCACCGAAGGTAAATTTCTGGGGCATATCATCCTAGAGAAGGGAATTAAGGCGAATCCGGAGAAAGTGACTGCAATCATCAACATGCCACATCCAAAAACCGTAAAAGAAGTTCAAAGCTTGAATGGTAAACTCGCAGCTATGAGCAGGTATTTATCAAGTTCGGCTTCTAAGTCCTTACCTTTCTTCAAAACCCTGAAGAATTGTTTGAGCAAAAAGGACTTCAAATGGACAACAGAAGCTGAAAACGCATTTACGGAACTAAAGGTACATCTCGCAAGCTTACCAATGCTAACAACGCCAATTACAGGCGAAGAATTATTTATGTATCATGCAGCTACGGATAAAGTAGTAAGTTCCGTCCTCATGGCCGAAAGAGACAAACACCAGGTCCCCATTTATTTTGTCAGCCGTGTGTTACAAGGTCCGGAGGAAAACTATTCTCCTATGGAAAAGTTGGCCTTGGCACTTGTCTACGCAGCGCACCGCTTACGGAGATACTTCCAAGCACATAAAGTCAATGTCCTGACGGATCAGCCAATCCGTCAAGTCTTGCACAAGCCGGAGATATCGGGACGATTGGCCAAATGGGCAATCGAACTTGGAGAACACGGAATTAATTACATCTGTGACACCCCCAAATTTGATGATTTGCGGAAGCTTGATTTGGGTGTCACTAATCAATATACAAAGCACATAAGATATAATGAACGACCACTATATGCGTCGTTTTAAACTTGTATAGATAAAGTAAATGTTTACATCAAAATATAGTTACATTAGCTCGATTCCTGAAATTGAGAGATTACATAGCATAATTACTTTTACAAAATATAATAATGCAGTCCAATCTCTAGTTGTATGTATGCTGACTCGAGCTAATATTTCTTGCTTGTGCAGCCAACCTACTGCTGGGTACCTGTGATAAATACTAAAATGGGTCAGCGAAAACGCTGGTGAGCTCACAGGTTTGTATGTCAATGTATAGTTGTCAGAACCGCAAGATTTATATTGAATTTAAAATGCAATTAAGCAAAATAAAAGTTATACTGTCCATGAGCACATAGTCTGAGCTTAACTTGATTTGTCAGGCCCACTTAAGGAAACCTAACTTGAAATGCCTCCTACGAGTGCCTAATCAACACTCGTCTTCCCAAATGCTAATACATCCGTTTGACCGGTTAGTGCGTGCTAACCCGGATGAGGATTGTCAATCCCATATGATATCATATACTAACATTCACGCTATAAAATATTAGAGACTATGCTTATGGAGGACTTTAAATTGATTAGCTTGAAACTCATGTAGTATTTGAAGTTTGGCACTTGCGTTCTACTTGTAAAACAAAATCGAGTAGTAATATCACACCCCTAGTTGTAAAGCAGTGAAAATGGGGCTATGAAACTCACCTGAGTCTTGAAGTGTTTAATTTAATAAACTCGAAATAATTAGCGGTGAATTGATGTCCAAAGACTTGAAACCTGAATGTGTTTACGACACTTGATTGTTATTAATTGTACCGGTATCCCGAAAGACTACCTTTGTAGTTGTTATACAACTATATATATATATATATATGTCCAAATTACTACGATTTGGTTGATTGAATTGATACAAGTTACAACGACTTGTTTGATTTAATTGATACAAGTTACAACGACTTGTTTGAGTGAATTTATACAAGTTACAACGACTTGTTTGATTCTGAAGTATGTTTTGAAAACGTGTACTGCCCGTTTGTGATTTAGTTGAAATAATAATAATTCTAAAATGTTGACTTTGCTACAGTACTGCTACAGTAAATTTGACTTTTTTTTGAACAGTAACTTTGACTTCAAAATTCTGGTTTTTCTGTGTTTTGCGACACAATATGCGACATAAAAATTTGTCATGCGACACAAGGGTTGTGTCGCAGACGTCATGCGACACAAGGATACGACACAAGGATTGTGTCGCATCAGATACGAAATGCTAATTTAATAGCAACATAGTGGTTGTGTCGTATAGAAATACGACATAATATGTGACATAGAGTGCGACACAATATTGTGTCGCATGAGTTACGACACTAAAGATTTGGTACGACACAAGGTGCGACATAACAGGTTTTATGCGACACAGTATGCGACACAAGGCTTGTGTCGCACTGAAGAACACCAGCCCAGAAACATCGGCTGTTCGTGATTTTTCCGGCCAAAACTCAAATCAAACTCATTTTTAGACTATAAAACCTTGTTATCTTCCTAGTATTGGACATATATAAGTTGTGTAAACATCAAAACATCCAAAGATTACATCAAAATAAACAAATCTAAGTTTTTAGAATTTTTCTTACAAATGCAAATCGAAGACGATGGAGGCCGAAAATGATGGTAGAGCTTTTGTAATTCTTGTTCCCCTTGAAATGGTGATTCCGAAAATATGGTTTTTGTTGTCGGTTTTGCGAGATCCGAAAATTTGGTGATTTTTGGTTGAGAGGTTTTTGGGTGTAAGTGTGTGTTTTATGGAAAATGGAAATGAAAGAAAGAGGAAAGGAGAGGTGGGGTGTAGGTGAAAGCCTCACCTCGCAGTCTCCGTCCCGTGCTCCGCGTGGTGTTCATTTTCTCCGTCATTTAACATTAAATATTTGTTTTATTCATTTAATTGTCCGTTTTAAATTACAAATCATTATAGAATGTTTTATTGTAATATTTTACCAATTATCTATTTATGGTATTTAAAATGAATTTCGTTTTATTTGTTTGCGCGTTTGTATTTTTAATTGCGTATACATTAATTGTGTAATAAAACTTGGATACGAAATGTCACAATAAATAATATTCTGAATAACATTTAGTTATTAAATAATATTTGTATTACTTAATAAAATTGTTCACCAACGTCCGTGTTTATTGTATCGAAATTCATTCGATTTGAAACTCGTACGATTTAAACAAACCGCATAATTGTGTAGATATATATTCAACAATATATATGATAATTGATACATTAATTAGCCTAACACAGAACTAATTACATGTATTAAAACTTGATTAGGCACTAAATTCTAGTCCTAAATTGACGGGTGTCACATTCTCCCCCTGTTAGAAGAATTTCGTCCCGAAATTTATGTTGAAGTCGCGTTTGATGTTGAGTCAGTGAAGAGTTGAGGATACTTGAGTCGCATTTGGTCTTCTCGTTCCCAGGTGAATTCCGGACCGCGCCGCGAATTCCACCTAACCTTGACAATGGGAATACGACTTTGTTTAAGTTGTTTGACCTCACGGTCCATGATCTCGGCGGGTTCCTCAACAAAGTGAAGTTTCTCGTCAACTCGAATTTCATCGAGTGGAATGATAAGTGTCTCATCAGACAGACACTTCTTCAGATTTGAATCATGAAATGTGGGATGCACGCTGCTGAGTTCAGATGGCAGCTGCAATCGATAAGCCACTGGACCAATCCTTTCGAGGATCTCGAATGGTCCAATGTATCTGGGATTCAACTTCCCTCGTTTGCCAAATCGGATTACGCCTTTCCAAGGCGATATTTTGAGTAGAACTCGATCCCCAACTTGAAACTCGAGTGGTTTGCGTCTCACGTCAGCATAACTTTTCTGACGATCACGCGCGGCCTTAAGCTTGTTTTGAATTTCAACGATTCTCTCGGTCGTCTCGTGAATGATTTCTGGACCTGTGAGTTGGCTATCCCCAACTTCGGTCCAACAGATAGGTGACCGGCACTTACGACCGTACAGTGCCTCGAAAGGTGCAGCTTTGATGCTGGTATGATAACTGTTGTTGTACGAGAACTCGCACAATGGTAGATGTTTTTCCCAGTTTACACCGAAGTCTACTACGCAGGCCCGTAGCATGTCTTCAAGTGTTTGAATTGTTCGTTCACTTTGGCCGTCGGTTTGAGGATGGTATGCGGTACTCATATCAAGTCGAGTACCCAGAGATTTTTGAAGTGATTGCCAAAATTGTGAAGTGAAACGACTATCTCTATCGGAGATAATTGAGATTGGAACACCGTGTTTGGTCATGATTTCCTTCAGATAAATGTTGGTGAGGCGTTCCATTTTGTTGGATTCCTTGATTGCCAGGAAGTGAGCAGATTTTGTGAGACGATCCACGATCACCCAAATGGAATCACAACCACTTGAGGATTTGGGTAGTTTGGTTATGAAGTCCATGGCAATTTGTTCCCATTTCCAATCAGGAAGACTGGGTTGTTGAAGTAAACCAGAAGGTTTTTGATATTCGATTTTGACTTTGGAGCAAGTAAGGCACTTGCTGACATAGGTGGCGATTTCGGCTTTCATGTTCGGCCACCAGTAGAAGTCCTTGATACCGTGGTACATTTTGTCGGATCCCGGATGGATAGAATATTTGGACTTGTGAGCTTCATCCATCACCAAGTCTCGTAGGTTCCCAAATTTAGGCAACCAGATTCGGTTTGAGAAATACTTAATCCCGTTAAATTTGATTTCGAATTGTTTATCCATGCCCCGCAAGGCTTCATCTTTGACATTTTCAGGTTTTAAGGCTTCGAGTTGAGCAGTGAGGATTTGAATGTTCAAATTGTTGTGAATGGTCATACTGAGGGCTCGAACCCGAAGTGGTTTCACTCGCTCTTTTCGACTGAGGGCATCAGCAACAACATTTGCTTTGCCCGGATGATATTTGAGCTCGCAGTCGTAATCGGTAAGCAACTCGACCCATCGACGTTGCCTCATGTTGAGATCCTTCTGATCGAATATGTGTTGAAGGCTTTTATGGTCGGTAAAGATTGTACATCTGGTACCATAAAGGTAATGTCTCCAGATTTTGAGGGCAAAAATGACAGCTCCTAGCTCGAGGTCGTGGGTGGTGTAATTCTTTTCATGAATCTTAAGCTGTCGAGAAGCATAAGCTATGACTTTGTCCCGTTGCATGAGCACACAACCGAGACCTTGATGAGAAGCATCGCAGTATACCACGAAGTCATCGGTGCCTTCAGGTAAAGATAGGATAGGAGCACTGCAAAGCTTTTGTTTTAAGAGTTGGAATGCCGACTCTTGTTTATCAGTCCAGTCAAACTTTTTGTCTTTCTAGGTCAGCGTCGTGAGTGGTATGGCTATCTTGGAGAAATTTTCAATGAATCGTCGATAGTATCCGGCCAGTCCTAGAAACTGCCGTACTTCGGTCGGAGTGGTTGGCGATTGCCAGTCTTTGATAGCCTCGATTTTTGACGGGTCAACGTGAATTCCCTGACTGTCAATCACGTGACCAAGGAATTGAACGGTTTTGATCCAGAACTCACACTTAGAGAACTTGGCATAGAGCTCCTCGTGTTTAAGTAGTTCAAGGATGGTTTTGAGGTGTTGCGCGTGTTCTTCTTGGCTTCGTGAATATATGAGGATGTCATCGATGAAGACAATGACAAACTTATCAAGGTAAGGTTTACACACCCGATTCATAAGGTCCATGAATACAGCCGGTGCATTGGTTAGGCCGAATGGCATCACTTGGAATTCGTAATGCCCGTAACGAGTTCTGAAAGTAGTTTTTGGAATATCGGCATCGCGAACACGCAATTGGTGATAACCGGATCGGAGATCAATCTTTGAGTAACAACTCGACCCTTGAAGTTGGTCGAACAGGTCATCGATTCGAGGGAGTGGATACCGGTTCTTGACAGTTAACTTGTTCAACTCTCGATAGTCGATACACATTCGAAAAGAACCATCTTTCTTCTTAACAAATAGGACCGGAGCTCCCCAAGGTGAAGAACTCGGCCTGATAAACCCTCGTTCCAGGAGTTCCTGTAACTGGGTGGACAGCTCCTGAAGTTCGGATGGAGCTAAACGGTATGGTGCTCGGGCCACAGGCGCAGCACCCGGTACAAGATCGATTGAGAACTCAACCTGTCTTGGTGGTGGTAGACCAGGCAGCTCCTCAGGAAAGACTTCTGGAAAGTCTCGAACAATTGGAACATCCTCAAGTCGCTTCTCCTCCGACTTTTTCTCCATGATGTGCGCGAGGATTGATGGATAACCCTTTCTCAGAAATTTCCGGGTTTTAAGACAAGAGATGATGTTAAGCCTCGTCCCACCGGTCTCCCCCTGTATGATCAGGGTTCTACCGACGGCGAGAGGTATGCGAACAATTTTGTCATGGCAAATGATTTCGGCGCGATGTTTGGATAACCAGTCCATGCCTATGATGACATCGAAACTTCCTATCTCAACAGGCATAAGATCTATGGAGAAGGTTTCGTCGGCTAGATTTAAGTTGCAATTAGGTATCACACTATTGGTTTCTATCAATTTGCCATTTGCTAGCTCCACGGTGTACTTAACGTCTAAAGCAACAGGTGTAATGTCAAGTAGAGGGCAAAATTCATCGGAAATAAAACTTCTATCGGCACCAGTATCAAACAGTATGGAAGCAGTTAAATTGTTGAGGAGGAACATACCCGTGACCACATTCGGGTCCTGACGGGCGTCCCCTGAGTTGATCACGAAGGCGCTACTTTTGGTGTTGTTGTTGTTGTTGCGGTGGTTGTTGTTGTTGCCCTTGTTCTTCAATTTTGGGCAAGAATCCCTAAAGTGTCCTGGGTTTCCACATTCGTAGCAGGACTTAGGTTGTCGGGTATTTTTGTCAGAGGGGCTGTTGTTGGATTTGGGGGCTCGGCAATCCTTAGTCGAATGCCCGTACCTCCTGCAGTTGTTGCAAGGAGTACCGCACTGACCAAAGTGGTGATAGTTACACTTGGGACAATAAGGTCTGTCCCCGGTGTAGCTGCGGTTGGATTCAGAGTTGGTGTTGTAGACTTGGATGGCGTTGTTTTTCTTGTTTGAGTTGTGGTGGTGCTCAGTAGATTTGCGTTTGTTGTTGTTAGAGGATGAGGTGTTGGAAGTCTCACGGCTGACAACTAGAGCCATGAGTTCGTGGGCCAATCGAATGGCACTCTCAGTAGTAGTTGGTTTGGATGAGGCGACGTTGCCCTGGATGTTCTCGGGAAGTCCACGAATGTATTTCTTAATGCCCTTACTTTCTGGTTCGACCAAACCCGGGCATAATAAGGCCAACTGCTGAAACTTGGTGGTATATTCAGCAACATCATTTCCCTGCACCTCCAGATGCCAGAATTCTTCTTCCAGCCTGTGCAATTCCTCTTCAGGACAGTATTTTTCTGTCAGTTTCTTCTTCAGTTCGGCCCAAGGAAGCCGATTTGCAACCTCAAGGCCTACAGAGTTTGCGTGGGTTTTCCACTACGTGAGTGCACCTTCCTGAAAGGTGTAAGCAGCGAATTTGACCTTGTTGTTCTCAGTGCAGTCGCAGAGACTGAAAACAGATTCCATACGCTCAATCCAACGGATCAAGCCAATGGCACCTTCTGTGCCCTTGAAGTATAACGGTTTACAGCTAAGAAAGTCCTTATAGGAGCAAGGTTTGGGTGGTGGAGTATTGGTTGATGTGTCCTCGCTACCGGGTGGTGTTCGGGTAGCCAAGGCTTCGGTCACACTGCGGGCAATGATTCCCGCGATCTCAGCTTCGCTAAGGGTAATTTGACGGCGAGGAGGCATGATGCTGAGTAAGAAAGAACAAGGAAATGAAATAAGATGCTAGTCCGAGTATGATGAACTAGTGGTGTGTTTGTCATTTCGAGACAAAGCGTTAGAGAGAAAGAGGCCTATATTCATATAATAATATAGCCTAAGGTGGTAATGAGGTCTACTTATGTAAGTATATATGTATATCACATAATAACCTATTGAGTGTCTAGCACAGACGTGTTTTGAGTCCCGTTTCTCTCGAGGTCAGAGTCAACTAATGCATTCCTGTTCAACATAACTCTTTCAGATTTCACATCATCTTTCTCTAATTGTACATAGTTGATCAGGCTATGTTAAATTAAAGTCGTATGATGTAATCCCTGAACTAGTCATAACTAATAAGGAATACTGCCTAACGGTCATAGTCTAGGCCCACTAAATGCAACCTAGTTCACTATAACCTTAGGCTCTGATACCAATCTGTGACACCCCCAAATTTTATGATTTGCGGAAGCTTGATTTGGGTGTCACTAATCAATATACAAAGCACATAAGATATAATGAACGACCACTATATGCGTCGTTTTAAACTTGTATAGATAAAGTAAATGTTTACATCAAAATATAGTTACATTAGCTCGATTCCTGAAATTGAGAGATTACATAGCATAATTACTTTTACAAAATATAATAATGCAGTCCAATCTCTAGTTGTATGTATGCTGACTCGAGCTAATATTTCTTGCTTGTGCAGCCAACCTACTGCTGGGTACCTGTGATAAATACTAAAATGGGTCAGCGAAAACGCTGGTGAGCTCACAGGTTTGTATGTCAATGTATAGTTGTCAGAACCGCAAGATTTATATTGAATTTAAAATGCAATTAAGCAAAATAAAAGTTATACTGTCCATGAGCACATAGTCTGAGCTTAACTTGATTTGTCAGGCCCACTTAAGGAAACCTAACTTGAAATGCCTCCTACGAGTGCCTAATCAACACTCGTCTTCCCAAATGCTAATACATCCGTTTGACCGGTTAGTGCGTGCTAACCCGGATGAGGATTGTCAATCCCATATGATATCATATACTAACATTCACGCTATAAAATACTAGAGACTATGCTTATGGAGGACTTTAAATTGATTAGCTTGAAACTCATGTAGTATTTGAAGTTTGGCACTTGCGTTCTACTTGTAAAACAAAATCGAGTAGTAATATCACACCCCTAGTTGTAAAGCAGTGAAAATGGGGCTATGAAACTCACCTGAGTCTTGAAGTGTTTAATTTAATAAACTCGAAATAATTAGCGGTGAATTGATGTCCAAAGACTTGAAACCTGAATGTGTTTACGACACTTGATTGTTATTAATTGTACCGGTATCCCGAAAGACTACCTTTGTAGTTGTTATACAACTATATATATATATGTCCAAATTACTACGATTTGGTTGATTGAATTGATACAAGTTACAACGACTTGTTTGATTTAATTGATACAAGTTACAACGACTTGTTTGAGTGAATTTATACAAGTTAAAACGACTTGTTTGATTCTGAAGTATGTTTTGAAAACGTGTACGGCCCGTTGGTGATTTAGTTGAAATAATAATAATTCTAAAATGTTGACTTTGCTACAGTACTGCTACAGTAAATTTGACTTTTTTTTGAACAGTAACTTTGACTTCAAAATTCTGGTTTTTCTGTGTTTTGCGACACAATATGCGACATAAAAATTTGTCATGCGACACAAGGGTTGTGTCGCAGACGTCATGCGACACAAGGATATGACACAAGGATTGTGTCGCATCAGATACGAAATGCTAATTTAGTAGCGACATAGTGGTTGTGTCGTATAGAAATACGACATAATATGCGACATAGAGTGCGACACAATATTGTGTCGCATGAGTTACGACACTAAAGATTTGGTACGACACAAGGTGCGACATAACAGGTTTTATGCGACACAGTATGCGACACAAGGCTTGTGTCGCACTGAAGAACACCAGCCCAGAAACATCGGCTGTTCGTGATTTTTCCGGCCAAAACTCAAATCAAACTCATTTTTAGACTATAAAACCTTGTTATCTTCCTAGTATTGGACATATATAAGTTGTGTAAACATCAAAACATCCAAAGATTACATCAAAATAAACAAATCTAAGTTTTTAGAATTTTTCTTACAAATGCAAATCGAAGACGATGAAGGCCGAAAATGATGGTAGAGCTTTTGTAATTCTTGTTCCCCTTGAAATGGTGATTCCGAAAATATGGTTTTTGTTGTCGGTTTTGCGAGATCCGAAAATTTGGTGATTTTTGGTTGAGAGGTTTTTGGGTGTAAGTGTGTGTTTTATGGAAAATGGAAATGAAAGAAAGAGGAAAGGAGAGGTGGGGTGTAGGTGAAAGCCTCACCTCACAGTCTCCGTCCCGTGCTCCGCGTGGTGTTCGTTTTCTCCGTCATTTAACATTAAATATTTGTTTTATTCATTTAATTGTCCGTTTTAAATTACAAATCATTATAGAATGTTTTATTGTAATATTTTACCAATTATCTATTTATGGTATTTAAAATGAATTTCGTTTTATTTGTTTGCGCGTTTGTATTTTTAATTGCGTATACATTAATTGTGTAATAAAACTTGGATACGAAATGTCACAATAAATAATATTCTGAATAACATTTAGTTATTAAATAATATTTGTATTACTTAATAAAATTGTTCACCAACGTCCGTGTTTATTGTATCGAAATTCATTCGATTTGAAACTCGTACGATTTAAACAAACCGCATAATTGTGTAGATATATATTCAACAATATATATGATAATTGATACATTAATTAGCCTAACACAGAACTAATTACATGTATTAAAACTTGATTAGGCACTAAATTCTAGTCCTAAATTGACGGGTGTCACAACATCCCACGTACCTCAGTGAAAGGACAGATACTGGCTGATTTCTTCGCAGAGTTGCCCCAAGACCAGTTAACACTGACGAAGGTGGCAAACGGAACTTTGGTGGAAAACGTAACGAAGGTTGCAAACGAAGGTAAGTGGGTAATGTACACTGATGGTGCATCTAGCTCATCTGGTGCAGGTGCGGGTCTCATTCTAACAGACCAAGACGGGGTTGAATACACATACGCCCTTCGATTCAACTTCGACAGTTCAAACAATGAATCTGAATACGAAGCTCTATTGGCGGACCTACGCATTGCTACGGCAATGGGGGTTCGAAACCTCCAGGTTTTTGTAGATTCGAAGCTTGTGTCGAGTCAAATCAATGGTGAATACGAGGATAGGGACGCCAACATGAAAAAGTACATGGAAAAAGCGAAAGAACTGATCTCTAGTTTCAACAGCTTTGATATACAACAAGTTCCAAGGAGCGAAAACAAAAAAGCGGACGCACTGAGCAAGCTAGCTTCCGTAGCTTTTGCTCATCTCACAAAGAAAGTGTAACATCCGTAAATCGGACCTAGTTGTTTATATTATTCCTGATTTTAAAATAATATTTAATGTGTTTGTAAATAATATTGTTTGAATTATTTGAAATTAACTAGGAAATAAGTTTCAGGACTATTTGTGGTTAGTAAAATATTAAGTGATTTAAATTAATAAAGTTGTCGGTAAAATAAAAAGTTTGGAATCGCAAATGGTTTTTAGGTTCCAAACAATATGTTTAGAAGGGGATTAATTTTTTAAAAAAAGGAAACTGGGTCGGTTGTATGTGAGCCGACATACTTTTTCTTAAATCATTTTCTTTCTCAATTATGCAAACACCAAAAATAGAAAGGAAAGAAAACAGGAAGAAAAAAGAAATCGTCCCTGTCCCTGTGATCATGCGACTAGCCCAAAACAAGCAAACATAAATTCCAATCCCAAATTCAAACTTAGAAATCATCATCTTCATCTCCATATTCCTCTTATTTCATTTGTAAGTATGATTATCTTTTTTGTTGAATTTGAATGTTTGATTTTGTGGGATTAAAATGGGTTAATGAATTTAATATGAAGTTAATGTTAGGAAAGTGTAAAAATTGATTTTTATAAGTTTATGGTAAAGGTTAGGAACTCGATTGTTGTTGTTGTGAATAAAATCCATGGAGCTATAATGAAACCGGAATTTCAGTTCTAAACGGAGCCAAAATCGCGACGCGTTTCGGGGAGTTTCGCGACGCGAAACATGGAATAAAGCGGCTCTATTTAATGGTAACCGCGACGCGATTTCGTCTATCTCAAAACTTGTTTCGCTCTTTGTTGATTCTGTTGGTGTGAATAATATAAAAGTGAAATGGATATAATGTAAACTATGAACATGAAATAAAACCAGTTTATGTATAGACACTTGAATGATAATTGTTTTAGTGTTTGTAACTATTAAAATGTGTAAGTAGGATTGAGTAGCTCATTGCTAAACCATGTGAGGAATAGAGGTTTGTAGCCAAAAGTGATAACATATTATGAATAAGTGAATAACCCTATAAAACCAGAATTCAAATAGAAACTTGAGCATGATTAAGTGTTTGTAAATAGTAAAAGGATAAATGTGAGTTGATGTATGAAAGACTAAACTAAATCGATAACGTAAGTGATCACATAATTAAATTTAAATGGTTATGAAAAGTGAAAGTAAGTAGAGTTTGATTAAAAGTTAATGAGAAGTATAATTGTGTAGTTAGATTTAAAAGTCAAGTTTGATCGATCCATGGGGGTAATGGATTGACGATTATGATTAGTCGATTTGATGATTATTGAAAACTAAATGTGATATTATGAATTTAAAATGAGTTATATGTTACGGGACAAGTTACTAACTCATTATTTATTTGTATTCTCAGACACGAAGAAGACTCAGTAATATTAGACTTCTGAGTTAACGGTTGAGGTAACGGTGAGTGGACTCGTACTCTCAGTGTGATTTGGTTGTAACATATTTGGTTACAACGGGTGAACATAGTGTTATTGTGATTGTTGATTGTGATTGGTGACTGTTGATTGGTGAAATACACGTGTAATAAGTGATGAGTCGCCTTCGGGCATTTGGTGATTCGGAGGTCAACAATTGTTGGACTGGGTTGCTACAGGTTAGTCAATGTGAGATTTGTGATCATGTGTTGAGAATGGAACACATATTGACTAAAGGTAGCAAACAGTTATAGGTAAAGCCACTGTATTGGCCTGCAGTTGGTTATAAATGTTGCTTGGTGCGTCTCCCGGGTCTGAGGGCGTCACAAGGACCACCGATCCTCTTGGTGATGTTGTGTCAGTGTCTATGTGATCTTTGTGATAATCAGTATTGTTATGCTAAGTTGTACTGATAGTGACAGGTTGACTCACTTAGCTTTGTGCTAATCCCACTATTTATCCTTTACAGGTCTTGAGATGATTTGGGCTGGGCATGGAATGGACTGAAGAATGTTTGACTACCAAGTGTTACTCTGATATCTGATGTTTATAAATCAGTGTTATTCTTGTTTTATATAACACCCGGATTGATAAATTATGTTTTAAATAAGTTGGATTTTCGTGTTCATTAAATCATGTGAATTATTAATGTTTAAACTGGACTTGCGCTTCCGACATATTATATTTAATTGACTGTAAAACGAGGGGTGTTATAAGTTGGTATCAGAGCATAGGTTTGGGTGAATTGGACATTGGTAAGTGATGTGCTAAATCTAGTTATAAAATTATCGTTGAAAAGTGAACAAGAAAGTACCGAGCTAGACCAAAACACAACCGGGCAGTGGACCCTATCGTGTGGTAGTATAGTTGGGTAAGTTCGGGTTCGAACACAGGGAACTAGATTGGATAATCAATAGAAGTGTGAGCAATTTAAAAAGAGAAAATAAAATGTGGTTGGTTTGTGTGACCGAATTGTCACGTTGCTTAAAACTACGAAATTTTTGTTAAACTAGGCAAGTGGACTCTTTAGAGTCAAAGTGATTGATTTGGAACTTTCAAATATAAAAAAAACTATACTTGCTTGGATTAGATCGTTAGTGATTTCGGGGTGTAAAGTTAAAACCGGTTGTTTTATGCAAACAATTTTCCATCAAACCTAGGCTTAACATTCGCCATTACCTAGTAATTCAACTTCAATTTACAAACCCATAATTCAATCAAATAACGGACATTCGCCATAGTTACCTATTTGCATATTTGAGCTTAACTTGTTAACCTATTCCAAAACCACATCCGCAATCAAGTTCAACAATTTATAGACAAAAAGTTGACAACAATTTACTAGATAGAAAACGTTCGCTATATCTATTCGCAAATTATCAAACAAGTTAATTACTTGACATTAAGCTCAAATACACAAATAGTTGATTAAACACGAGTTTGAGTTAAAAGAGTTTATGATTCATCCAAACGAAAGACATTCGCCAAAATCGCTAATTCAAATCATACTAGTTAACTAGCTTCACTTGTAATAATTTTCACATTCGCGAAAATAGATTCATTCATACATTTCATACAAATAACAAGTATTTTTATTAAACAACAAACATTCGCCATAGTTGTTTAGGCAAAATACCCACAAGTTAAACCACATCAACTAGTTACATACAAATTTATGGATGAATCTTAAACTCGAAGCATAAATCAAACACCAAATACAACACCCCTAGTCACTAACTAGTTCATCCAAGCAAGTATAACAAAACCTAGCCAACCATCATAATCACATCATCATACACATAAAATATCAAAGAAACCAAGGAAAACATGATTATATTTAGATAAAAAATGCAAACCGAGTTCGTACAATGTCGAGATGATGATTGTTAGTAACCGAGAGATGCTACACTAAAGGAAATCTTGAAGAAAATGAAAGAAAACCTTCAAAAACGCCAAAATCGCCACCTAGAGACTGGTTTTCGTGTGTGTTTTTCGTGTGTAAGAAAGTTGTTGAGATGAGAAATGAAAAAGGTGTTTTTCTAAGCAAAAGTGATCTGCCGCCCACCAAGCCGGCGGCTCATTATGTGAAGCCGGCGGCTTCACAACATTCAAACAACCCGGCGGCTCAAACACTCAAACCGGCGGCTTCAACAAATCATCACAACCCGGCGGCTTATCCAACAAGCCGGCAGCTTCAACCTGTTTTCCAGCAGACCAGTTTTTAGCTCAAGACTTCAACACTTTACAAACTTGCTCGAATCATAACCACAATGCAGTCCAAACGACGATTCTTTAATATTGGCGCCTATAATTCAATTCAAACTAAATAAGTACCAAAAGTTCATAAAGTCTACTTAAAATGAATGCAAAAACAATGATATCGCTAAAGATAAACTTATACAAAATGAGCGATATCAAATATCCCCACACTTGAACTTTGCTTGTCCTCAAGCAAACCGTTATTCATCATTTCATTACCCACTCTTGCAACATTTTGAAGTGAAGATCAAGTTTACCAAAATAATGCTAACACTAACTACCGAGGCAATTAGGCTAGCAACATATGTATAAGCAAAGTAAACTCGAGATGTTTTAGTTTGCCAAGCCCGAATGCACGACCTAGAACCTCACATAAGGATAAGTGTTTAGTCACTCACTCTCAACCTATAAGACTACAAGGTAGGGAAGTAAGTAATGTAACAATCAATCAAGCCAAGTCGTGATGCATTGTTACCATAGGCTTGCAAAAGGATCAAATCTCCACCGACTTGGCGTGAGCACCAAGTGAGATCTCAAAGGAGGTATTCTAGCATGTGTTGTAACAATGTAGGCTAATTATGGAATAGGGGTATGATAGACACACTAATTGGTGAAAAGTGGTAGTCAAGACCCATGAAAAATGCGGAAATGTTACCTATTGGTTTAAACATGTGACAGTAATGAAACTTAGGACTCTCGTGGCAAATCAATTCAACTTATTATTTATGACTAACACTTTAACAATTTTGCACAAATAACTCAAATTGATTTTCACATTTGATTGGAATAATTGCATTCTATGACTTTCTATGAACCCTGTGTAACGAACTTTCGGACCAACCATCCTAGACCGGATAAAGGCCTTCGGTGGCTAGGTGTAAAACACCCCTAGGGAACTACTTGTTCAGGAATTCAAAGGCCATTTAGTTGACTACAATCATCCAACTGTAAACTTTAAGCTCAATGGATAACTTCTATTCATTTAATTGTTTCCAACCTCACTCATAGAATTTAACACTAGAATCCCAATTCAAAACGATTTAAGTCACATTTTGGTAAAATTTCGTCATAAGTTCCAACTAGGCAACATCTTAGAAGAGTGATGGTTCGGGAATTGACTACACAAAAATAAGGCTAACATTTAGTGGATTGAATGTGGAAGTTTTCTAGGGGTTTCTTAGCACTAAAAATGAGTGCTAACGACCTGTGTTAACCGGATATAAAATTCCTAAGAATACCTTCTCGTCTTTGACCCCACCTATATCACATTTCTGTGATCCCACAGCGGTCTCAAAATGCATCACTAAGGCAAGTTCTAGAACAAACTACAATCACCGGCACACTCATAGCAATCAATCAATATAAACACTAAAGGTAAGTGTTTTTCTCAATAAGGCTCAAATTTCTCACAATTTATCATAGTGGGGGCTACAAGTGTGCTAGTCATGCAATTCACCCTATTAGGTTGCTTTTATGACACATCTCAAAAGGTTAAGTTGCAAGAGGGAAAAATTTAATTGCTTTTAATAGATTTTAACTAACACATTTCACAGCCATTAATTTAGTAAGGACAAGCAAATTCCTAGCATACTACCATTCCATAACCCGTTATTAGAATTCGTAAAGTTCAATTGGAAAATCCAAGATCAATAACAGACCTAATAAGTGGCTATTAAAACAACAATATACTAAGAACAAGAATCAAGTGAAGTTAACCCTCCCCACACTTGAGATTTGCATGGCCCTCAATGCAAAAACAGTATAAAAGTACGAGTGTGAAGGGGCAAAGGGAACGAGAACTTCCCCGGGGGTTCGTTTGAGGAGCGAGTGCATTTGCTGAACTTATTGCCAGCCGGCGCACGATTCCGACATCCATAAAAGCAAGAACTTTTATCCATTACCTAAATAGAAATAAAATCAAACATAGGGTATTGCCGATGAGTGACATTGTACCAAACAGTACCCAAATGTCACTCGAGGCAAGAAGTTCAAAATACTACCCAAGATAAGTACTAAACATGAAATAAAGTGTCTAACAAATGAGGCACGTAGGCACTCTTAATTGAAAGCATAAAGATAGTAATGATAATGTCTGAAAACGGGGCAACGAGCAAACTAATAGGGCCATCCCCAACCCCCTGAACTCGGTCCCTGAGAACCGCCCTGATGGTCGCCCGGCTGGGTCCATGGATCTCAGCTCTGATATGCAGAAGAGGCATCATGAGACATCCGTTCCCGCTGCAACTGTCGCTCATATTCCTCCTGGTGTTGACGTTGAGCCCTCTCTAAAGCAGTAGAATGATCATAAACAGGGGGTGGGTGGTCGCGGGACTCAGGTGTACCCCATTGGTACAAGGGCTCGGCATAAGTAGTTTGATAGCCTTGTTGCTCAGCTATCCAGTTGAGATTACCGACAGTCCAATCAGTGCGGTATTCTAGGTTCCCCATCCGGTAACCCATCTCATGCCTAAAGTCGTTGAAATCATCCCGAAACGCATTATGGCCCACTTCAATTCTTCCAATGCCCTGCATAAGATCAAAAAGAGATGGTTGGGCTTGAACATCATTATGCACCGGTGCTTCTTCTTGAACTCTATCTTGGGGAGGAGATTGTTGTTTCTCCTCAGGTGCCTGCTGGTCAGGAAATGGAATATAGCGTCCTTTCTTATCCTTGGCCACCGCCTCGGTCGCATTATACATCAAGTAGCCCAGGCTCTTTTGTGGCACATCGATCCTAGTCAACCCCGAATTAGGCCCAAAGTGAATATCAAAAGATCTTGCAATCAATGTGACGAAATGCCCACCAGAAATCGGGCTTTTTCCTTTAACCCCAGCTGAAGAAACACTCAAATAGGACCCAACACCGTAAGGAATGTTCACATTAATCCGCTCTCTGATTTGTCTCAAGTACCAAAGGTCAGCTTGGGTAATCTTTTCTCTGTTTTCCCTGCGATTCTGGAGGGTATGTGCTATAAAACGATGAATGATCCGGATCCTAACATCGCGCATGTCCTTGTGTGATACCCCACTAGGCGAATAGTCTTTCTCGCTAAGCTCCTCCCAGAAATCATCTTCTATAAATGTGTGGGTTTCAAGAACCCGAGCACCGGCCCATAGATAATGATCAAAGCAATCGTATGAAAGCTCTTCCGGTGAATAGATCCCCAAACATGCAGCCAACTCCTTCATTGACATAGACCTCGGCTGTCCACCCAATCTAAACCTCATGAAAGTACGATCATTAACTGATTCGGGATTATGTTTAAACCCAAGAGTAGCATGAAACTCGTAGCATAACTCCTTGTAGACGGGCACCCGGATAGCAAACAGTCTCTCCCAGTCGGTGAAATGATAAAGGTGTCCTTGATGCTCAAAATGTTGGGTGAGAAGCTCCCGAACCTGACCGGCCAAACCAATAGTCTCAAGAGGTTCCCAATCCACATAGCGTGCCAATTCAAACTGCTTTTGCATCACAAAGTACAGATTCCGGGAGTATTGGTTAAAGAGCACCCAATTGCGATCAAACCGAAGCCAAGGGTGAATATTTTCCGGAATTAAAACGGCTTCAACACTGTCCGGGTCAGGTCTGACCAATTCCTCCTCATCTTGTAGAGTAGAAGTTGAGGTTTCAGCAGCACGCTTTGAAGTATTGGTTTTGCGTCCCTTTCTTGGCTGCGAAAAATCAATTGAGAAACACAATATTTGCACAAAACAATGGTTAGCGTTAGTCGTAATCATAAACATGTCTCGCATGCAAAATGAGCGATAATATGTCAAAATCATAACCTCCCCCAAACAATTAATCTTGTCCCAAACAAGTGTAGCAATAGATCAATTCACCAAAACAGTATAACTAAGCATGCCTAAAACGTTCAAATGTCAACCACAAACTTAACCATTTTATAAAGAATATGTAATCCAATATTAAACTAGACCAAAACAAAACAATGCCTAATCAACATCATCTTAGTTAAGCTAGTCTTACAATCAAAATTACACACCAATCATACAATGTGCCAACATTCCAAGGGAGTCCATCCATCCATTCAACTTTCAATAATAATGGTATTAAACACATACTTGAATAATGATAACGCAAGTGCATCAACAATTCTCAAGCAATGTCTTACACCCAATAATGATATCTAGCAAAATAATGACTAAAACATGCACCCTAATCATCTTCCCAAGATTTACATGAACCCTAATCACTAAATTTCGCATTTACATTATGAAACTAATCATAAAATAAACAATTACAAGCAAAGTGATAAAGATATCATGTATTTTCAACAATTAAAAGCATATATCATCATCAAAAATTCGGAACCCCCAAATTCACATAAACCCTAATCATACAAATTCATCAATTTATGCAAATAAACACAATTTTATGGACAAAATAGGCCAACTAGCATGTATACATCATCAATAACACGAAAAGCACAAGATTAATTATCCCCACACTTGAAAATCGCAAAACCCAAAATTCATATGAATGTGGGTATGAAAATTGCAATTTAAAAGGTAAAAAGTGGTTAATCCATACCTTAGGTGCCATTGAAACAAGAATTAGTTGATGCAAAGTGATGAAGATTTTCGAATATTGGGGTTGGGGGTCGGATGAGAGCAGCCGGTGGAGAAAAAAAATGGGTAGTTTGTGAGAAATAAAGAACAAAAATCGACTTTAAATCTGCAGATACAGACGTAAAGTCGCCGGCTTGGGTGTTTGACCCGCCGGCTTGGACGGGTTAGGCGCGGGTTGGTCCCGGGTCAGTCCTAAATTCGGGTCGTGATAATGATGTAGACCCGCCGGCTTTAAATCAAACATGCCGGCTTCAGTATGTTGACCCGGCGGCTATGGTAGTAAACCCGGCGGCTAAAAATGGATTATTGAGGCCGATTTTTTCTGTGATGAAAAACACGTATCAACCGCCGTATTTGATTTTCAACCCGGCGGCTAGAGACATCAAGCCGGCGTCTTGGCTAACTTACCCGGCTGCTCCACTTTCAGTTAAAAAAAAAACGATTTTTTTTTTTTAAAACCAAGGAATATAATAATATCAATAATAATAATTATAATACACCTTATAACTAAAAGGATACGAAACGGGTTTTCTTTGACCCGTTTGGACACTTTGTTTATTAACGAGTCGAAAGCTTGACTCGACCCCGAATTCATTTGTCCTTGGGGTAGGCCGCGAGCTCCTCCCACTCGCTCTCCTTTTCTTCCTCATGGTATAGTTTCAAACGATGCCCATTCACAATAAACGTCCCCCCATCCGAACCGAAAAGTTCCACATATCCGGATGGGTAGCCATGTTTGACCATATATGGACCGGTCCAACGAGGCTTGAACTTTGGTTGTTTTAGCTTGAAACGTGATTGAAAAAGAAGAACTTTGTCGCCGGCTTTGAATTCTTTTCTCATTTTTAGCTTACGATCGTGTAACACTTTGGTGCGTTCTTTGTAGAGACGAGAATTTTCATAAGCTTGCAACCGAAGCTCATCCAATTCATGAAGTTGCAGCATCCTTTTCTCACCGCTTCAATCAAATCCAAAATGCAATTCTTGAGCGCCCAATAAGCTTTATGCTCAATTTCAAGGGGTAAATGGCAAGTTTTGCCATAAAGTAACCGGTACGGGGTCGTTCCAATAGGTGTCTTGTAGGCGGTCCGAAACGCCCACAATGCATCTTCAAGCTTTTTGGACCATATGGCCCGGTTGTCCTTCACCGTTTTCTCTAAAATCCTTTTCAATGCACGGTTAGTGTTCTCGACTTGACCACTTGTTTGTGGGTGATAGGAAGTCGAGAACCGGTGATTTACCCCATACTTCTTGAGAACTTTTTCCAATTGAGCATTCGCAAAGTGAGTCCCCCGGTCACTAATCAACGCTTTAGGCATCCCAAATCGGCAAAATAGGCTTTTCAAGAAATCAATGACCACACGAGCGTCATTCTTTGGCAAAGCCTTAGCTTCCGCCCATTTGGACACGTAATCAACCGCCACAAGAATGTATTCATTTTTGAATGAAGGTGGAAACGGTCCCATGAAGTCTATGCCCCAAATATCAAATACTTCGCAAACTTGGATGCTAGTTTGCGGCATTTCATCCCTTTTTGAGATGTTTCCGGTTCTTTGACACGCATCGCAAGTTTGGCATAAAGTGTTAGCCTCTTTGAAGATCGTTGGCCAATAGAACCCCGCATCAAACACCTTCTTCGCGGTGACTGAGGGACCATAATGTCCACCGGTGGGCCCATGGTGACATTCATCCAAAATCTTTCTTGTTTCACCACCCGAAACACATCTCCTCACCATGCCATCCGCACAAACGCGGAATAAATACGGTTCCTCCCAGAAATAATGCTTCAAGGTAGAGAAAAATTTGCTTTTCTCTTGGTGACTCATGCCCTTCCTCAAAACGCCACCAACCAAATAGTTTGCCAAGTCGGCATACCATGGTGCTTCCTCATCCTTGTTTTCATCACCCACCTGCAAAAGAAATTCCTCGGGAAAGGAATCATCAATATTAGTATCGCCTTGCTTGTCAAGATGTGGATTTTCCAATCTTGACAAGTGATCGGCGGCAAGGTTTTCGGCTCCTTTTTTATCCTTAATCTCAATGTCGAATTCTTGTAAAAGAAGAATCCAACGGATGAGACGGGGTTTAGCATCTTGTTTGTCGAAAAGATACTTTAAAGCCGAATGGTCGGTGAAAACTACGGTTTTAGATAGCACAAGATATTGCCTAAATTTGTCAAAGGCAAACACCACGGCAAGCAATTCTTTTTCAGTGGTTGTGTAATTTTGTTGGGCCCCATTCAAGGTTTTGCTAGCAAAGTAAATGGGTTTGAAATGTTTATCAATCCTTTGTCCCAGGACAGCTCCTAAGGCAAAGTCACTTGCATCACACATGAGTTCAAACGGTTGTGACCAATCGGGTGAAACTATGATAGGTGCCTTAGTCAAATGGTCTTTAAGGGTCGAAAATGCATTCAAACATGGTCCATCAAACACAAAAGGGGCATCCTTTTCAAGTAGCCTAGTCATTGGACGGGTGATCTTCGAAAAATCCTTAATGAATCTTCGGTAAAAACCGGCATGACCAAGAAAACTTCTAATGCCCTTAACATTGGTCGGTGGAGGTAATTTGGCAATAACATCAATCTTAGCCCTATCAACTTCAATTCCCAACCCCGACACTTTATGTCCCAATACAATACCCTCTTTCACCATAAAATGGCATTTCTCCCAATTCAAGACTAGATGGGCTTTCTCACATCTCTCCAACATTTTATCCAAGTTTTTTAGACATGACTCGAATGAATCGCCAAATACCGAAAAATCATCCATGAAGACTTCCATGGAAGTTTCAACCATATCATGAAAAATGGCAATCATACAACGTTGGAATGTGGCGGGAGCATTGCAAAGACCAAAGGGCATTCTCCTATAGGCATAAGTACCGAAAGGGCAAGTGAATGTGGTCTTTTCTTGGTCTTCGGGTTCTATGGGGATTTGAAAGTATCCCGAGAACCCGTCAAGGAAACAATAATATTCATTAACCGCTAGCCTCTCAAGCATTTGGTCAATGAATGGTAAGGGAAAATGGTCTTTTCTCGTGGCATCATTCAATCTCCTATAATCAATGCACACACGCCAACCCGTGACCGTCCTAGTGGGTATCATTTCGTTTTGGTCATTGGCAACTACGGTCATCCCCCCTTTCTTTGGTACACAATGTACCGGGCTCACCCAAGAACTATCCGCAATGGGGTAAATAATACCCGCATCAAGAAGCTTAATTACTTCTTTCTTGACCACATCCACCATATTGGGATTAAGCCTCCGTTGTCTTTGGACAACGGGTTTAAAATCATCAACAAAATTAATTTTGTGTTGACAAAAGGATGGGCTTATTCCCGGTATGTCGGATGTCCGCCAAGCGAAAGCTCTTTTGTGAGCCTTAAGTACATTCAACAATTTAAGTTTTTCATCGTTCACAAGGGATGAAGAAATGATTACGGGTAGGAGATTTTCCTCATGGAGATAGGCATACTCCAAATGACTTGGAAGTTCTTTCAACTCCAAATCATGTGGTGGATCCTCCAATGACGTTTTGATTCTCATATTGTCATCCTTTGTGAGCTCCTCAAAAGCATCCTCACATTCGAGCTCTTCTTCGTCATTTGTTTCTTCCATGCTCATGACCAACTCCTCCTCGGTCATTCCTTTAACATTTGACTCTAGCAAGTCAACATGCTCCGATTCTAATCCAAGCAAGCCTTCCAATTCTTCCTCCACAACATCATCTATCACATCAATTCTAAAACACGAATCATCATTAGAATAAGGATGCTTCATGGCCTTATCGACCGTGAATGCAATCCTTTCATCACCCACCCCCAAGGTCAATTTCTTATCTTTAACCCCAATTATGGCATCCGCGGTATGTAGGAAGGGTCGTCCTAAAATCAAAGGCACTTTACTATCCTCCTCCATTTCGAGGATAACAAAGTCAACCGGAAAGGTAAATTGCCCTACTTCTATTAGCATGTTTTCCGCAATCCCAACGGGATATTGGAATGACCTATCGGCAAGACGGATGCTCATGCGAGTGGGGGTTAAGGATCCTAGGGCCAATTTAGCATAAAGTGAATATGGCATTAAGTTTATTGTAACACCCGGTCAAAAAGGACCAAAATTCGGGTCCAATTTAACTTTTCTTAAATCGCATATTTCATATGCGTATCAACGAAGTATTTGAGTAATTACATATATATAAATATGTATTAGTTACATATATGTCGCGAACGATTATTTATGAATCACGTTTAGGAATAAAATAAAAACATACAAAATAAAGTTATAAAAACTTTATTCCAAAACATTTCATTTTATAAAATGTTTCAACTAGTAAATATTTCAAAAACAAATAAACCAATTTTATATAAATTAAAAGTATTAATTTTTATTACAATTGACAAATATAACACGAGTATTTTACACTGTGGTTGGAGACCACAGTCCGCGAAGCGGGATCTGGAATTGGGTAAAACCCACCTCCACCCCACCTCACCCTCTCATTTTCCTTCATTTTACACACACACATATCACACAAACTCTCTCCACCCAATTACCACAAAATTCGGATCTTCAAATCGACCCACGACAAGTTACATTTTCGGAATCACCATCACGAGTGGAACAACATTTACAAAGACAACATCATCGTTTTCTTCCTCGTTTGGCCTCGATTCGCATTCGTAAGAAATTCTCAAATTCTTAGATTTAATCATTTTGAAGTAATGTTTTAGTGTAATAATGATTACATGACTTACTTATAACCTAAACAACCAAGAAACCACGATTTTATAGCTTGAAAATGAGTTTGATTTGCGATTTTGGCCGGAAAAACGCGAAACCCGAAAGTTTCTGGGCTGCTGTTCTTGAGTGCGACACAAGCCTTGTGTCGCATACTGTGTCGCATGATCTATCCATGCGACACAACCCTTATGTCGTATTGTTATGTCGTACCTTGTGTCGCAGACTCCATGCGACACAACCCTTATGTCGCTATTGATTTAGCATCGCACGCATTATGCGACACAACCACTGTGTCGTATAACTCTTGTGTCGCATTATGCGACACAACCCTTGTGTCGCACGACACATTTTAGTGTCGCATGTTATGTCGCAGAAAACAGAAAATAGCCAAATTTTTCTAAGTATCGGAAGACGTTTTCAAACAACTTTTTAAATATGATACGACTCACATTCAAAACAAACATACTTTATGAAGTATACGAAAACTCGAACCTAATAATAATAAGAATTATTATTACGATGCACCAATCACGAACCATACTTACAAACATACGAAATCTCTCGTGTTTAGGACACTAGGAGATTATATTGGGACACGACTCGTTACATTAGGACGCTAGCTCCTCAGGTGAGTTCATAACCCCTCCTTTTTACTGTTTTCACTGATTTTGGGGGAGATACATACTCATGATTTACTTACTTTTCGTTGATAAACGAACTTACAACTGCTTTACAAACGTTTGCAAATGACATGTTAGACTCCAACGCACTTGAGACAACCGTACACAATAGGCTAACTAGGTGTGCCTTAGCTAGACAACAACTAAAATTATACAAGTAACACTATTTAAACACTCGTCACATCGACGAGGCATTATTACTAAACTTGGTTAGTTTACTTGTGAAACACAATATGGAGACCCTACTCACTAGTCGTGACACGATTCATGAAACCAGACGATAGCATACAATATTTACGTACTGTAGTTACTCTTCGACAACTAAGTGATGTGATGACACACTTAGGCATTATGTACTACTCCGAATAGCTAGGTGATGTTTATACGCCTCTAGACATGACATGCTACACCCATCATCTAGGTGGTGATTAGTCACACTTAGAAACATTGTGAACACTAAACTTTAGTCATAGGTGTAGATTGTTAGATTACACCTTCAGTATTACCGTAGGGTAATAAACACACATAAATTGAGTGTAGTGATTATCTGTAGATAGCTTACACTAATTTATGCATACATAAACTGTTTAGCACGTTGTGCTACTATCGAGCCCGTGGGGCCATCACTGGGCGCGTTGCGCTACTTCCGGGCACGTTGTGCTACTTCCGGGTTCGTTGAACCACAACTTGGCACGTTGTGCTACTTACGATTACATGTACATGATGATGTACACACGCTTACACTAACAAGCACGCGATGCTTCGCTTATATATATATATACATGTACACACCCTATTTACGCCATTAAGCACGTAGTGCTTCATTAACGTTAAACAAGCATGTAATGCTTCATTTGAACATACAGTAGGCATGTTATGCTACTGCAGAGCCTGTAGGGCCATCATTGGGCGCGTTGCGCTACTTCCGGGCCCGTTGTGCTACTTCCGGGCACGTTGTGCTACTTCCGGGTTCGTTGAACCACTACTTGGCACGTGGTGCTACTTCCGATTACCTATACATGTTGATGTATACTTACTACTGTCTTACTAAGCACGTGGTGCTTCATATCTATGCATACGTATTACGTACATCAGGCACGGAGTGCCTCACTACATTTGAACTTAAGCACAGGTTGCTTCATTGTTTATCCAGTTTAAGCACGTGGTGCTCTTGACATAAATTATGCACGTAGTGCTACTTTCATTTCTTATATACTTGCAGAATAATCCGATGGATTATTGGGACTCGGGGTACTTATTAACAAATCAACATATATTGTGGGTCCTACATGGGTAGATGACCTAATTCTAGGAACCCGTACCCCTATGAAAAGACTAATAGCAGATGCATACTAAACTCCACTATCTGGTAAACCATATGGTTAGGGTAACCTACACTCCGATATATAACTTTTGTAATGTCTTTGCAAACTCATTAATCTAAATACACGGTGGATAACCGTTTTTTTATAATACGGATGGTATTATCACACGATTTCATATTTAATACTCTGTGAACTCACCAGCTTTATAGCTGACCTGTTTTAGTATGTATTCTCAGGTGGCCACAGGATTAGGACCACTACAAGCTATGCTAGCTCGAGTCGCATGTTTACAAACTTTGGGACAACTCTGCATTTACTTTTGTATTTCAAATTATGTATTTGAAAACCACTATTAACTTTGTAAACGTTTTATATGGTAAATGTATAACTATTTTCAAACGTCTCATTTAGAGTCGTTCATTATGTATCTTATGCTGTGATATTTGATTTAGTAACACCCGACCCGATCGCTTCCGCAAACCGAAATTTGAGGGTGTTACATTTATACTAGCACCTAGGTCCGCAAGTGCATCACAAGTAATGATTTTACCCAATGTACAAGAAATGATGAAACTCCCGGGATCTCCAAGCTTGGGTGGAATTTGGTTTTGGACAAGTGCCGAGCATTCCTCATTCAAAAACATTGCCGAAGCCTCCGACAATTTTTCTTTGTTGCTCACCAAATCCTTGATGAATTTGGCATAATTCGGCATCCCGGCTAATACATCAACCAAAGGCACATTGATTCGAATGCCCTTGATCATGTCCACAAACTTCCCATATTGAGCCGCAATCTTTTCTTTCCTTAGTCTTTGTGGATAAGGAATCTTCGGCTTGTAAGCTTTCACAACCGGAGTAGGTGACACCGGTGTGACCGTTGGTGTAGGAGTATCAACATTCTCTTCATTGTCTTCCTCCTCCATTTCCTGCACAAAAGAGTTAGAAACATTTTTGTCCTTGGTTTGAGGTGGTGGAAGCTCCTTTCCGCTTCTTGTGGTTATAGCATTCACATGCTCATTTCTCGCGGGTGGTGGTTGGTAAGGTTTGGAACCGCTAGAGGGTGAAGGTTGTGGTCTTGGGTTTTGTTGTGTATTACTCGGTAAGCCATCGGTTGGCCTACTACTTTGCCCTTCGGACAACCTCTCCATTTTCCGCTCCAAATCTTGAATAGAAGCTTGTTGATTCTTTTGCCCTTGTTCCATGCTCAACCGAATATTTGTCATTTGAGTTTTCATCCTCTCGGTTGCGGTTTCTTGCTTTGACATAAACTCCTTCATCATTTGTTCCATTGGAGTAAATGTTGGTTCATGTTTTTGAACCGGTGGTGGTTGTTGTTCTCTAGATGGGCTTTGGTGTCGATTTTGGTTGTAAGGTTGGTTTTGGGATTGGTTTTGATTGTATGATTGGTTTTGAGATTGGTTGGAGTTTTGGTTGTAAGGTTGGTTAGGTCTAGAAAATCGGATTTGGTTTTGGTTTTGGTTATAGCCTCCGACTTGGTAACCTCCCGAATTTCGGTTTTGATAACCCCCTCGTTGGTAGTTTCCGCTTTGATAATTACCTTGTTGAAGAAAGTTAACACCTTCCTCACCTCCTACCATTGGCAAATCGTCTTGTGCACAATTAGCCGTGGCATGATTTCCACCACAATTACCGCAACCATCTCTAAGCTCTTTGATTTCACCTTTGATAGTCTTGAATTGTGCATCAAACTTAGAAGATAAAGCCTTGATTTCTTTCATCATGGCCGAGTCATTGGAGCTTCCACTTCCACTACTAGTACCCTCGGCGAATGCAACATGCTTTTTAACCGGTTTTCCTCCTTTATACTTAGCCCAATTTAAGCTTTGGATAACCTTGTCTTCAAGAAGCTTCCATGCTTCATTCGGTGTCTTGTAGAGGAATTGACCTCCTCCCGAGGCATCAAGAATACTTGCCGACTCCAAGTTAAGACCATTGTAGAATAACACAATGATCTCTCTCTTCTTCAAATCGTGACCATGGCAATTCCTCAACATGTCTTTCATCCGACACCATGCCTCTACCAAAGTTTCCCCTTCTTGTTGTTTGAAAGCTCTAATCTCATTCAAAAGTCTTTCGGCCAAAGCCGGAGGATAAAATCGTCTAACAAATGCCTCCCTCATCTCATCCCAAGTAGTGATGGTGTTTGGTTCCAATTCTTGATACCAAATCTTTGCCTCACCACAAAGTGACATAGGAAACGTCCGTAAGCGAATCACTTCATCCATATTCGCTCCATACTTGAAATAGCTCCCAATTTCAAGAAAGCTAGCAATGTGTTGGTGTGGATCGACCCGCACCCTTCCATCGAATTGTTTATCTCTAATGAGTTGCATATGATGCCCCTTCAAAGAGAAATTATCATTTTCAATATCTTGAAACCGTATGGCCGACTCGGGTGTGGGTGCCACGGTTCTCGTCCGTGAGAAAATGGGGGTATCATCCTCATCCGCCATCTCTTCTTCACCTTCGGATGGTATTGAAGGTTCTTCTTCGGGTGATGGAATGTCCTCCACAAAAGTCTCTTCCACCTCAATGGTGTTTCCCGAAGATGTATCGGTATCCGTTTGACTACTAGATGATTCCGATGATCTTTGCTTTGGCTTCCTCCTTTGTTTACTCTTTTTGGTCTTCTCCGGATTGGACAAAGGACTTAGAAGCTCTTTACCGGAGCTCCTTGTGTTCATCCACAACCAAATCACACCTGAAAGTACACAAACGATAAAACCATAAACGCACCGGCGCAATACAAACAAAGGTAACTTTCCAAGAATAAATTCTAGAAAGGATCAATTAATCACACTTAAATCAACTTTTCACAAATCAAGATCCCCGGCAGCGGCGCCAAAAACTTGATGTGCTAAATCTAGTTATAAAATTATCGTTAAAAAGTGAACAAGAAAGTACCGAGCTAGACCAAAACACAACCGGGCAGTGGACCCTATCGTGTGGTAGTATAGTTGGGTAAGTTCGGGTTCGAACATAGGGAACTAGATTGGATAATCAATAGAAGTGTGAGCAATTTAAAAAGAGAAAATAAAATGTGGTTGGTTTGTGTGACCGAATTGTCACGTTGCTTAAAACTACGAAATTTTTGTTAAACTAGGCAAGTGGACTCTTTAGAGTCAAAGTGATTGATTTGGAACTTTCAAATATAAAAAAAACTATACTTGCTTGGATTAGATCGTTAGTGATTTCGGGGTGTAAAGTTAAAACCGGTTGTTTTATGCAAACAATTTTCCATCAAACCTAGGCTTAACATTCGCCATTACCTAGTAATTCAACTTCAATTTACAAACCCATAATTCAATCAAATAACGGACATTCGCCATAGTTACCTATTTGCATATTTGAGCTTAACTTGTTAACCTATTCCAAAACCACATCCGCAATCAAGTTCAACAATTTATAGACAAAAAGTTGACAACAATTTACTAGATAGAAAACGTTCGCTATATCTATTCGCAAATTATCAAACAAGTTAATTACTTGACATTAAGCTCAAATACACAAATAGTTGATTAAACACGAGTTTGAGTTAAAAGAGTTTATGATTCATCCAAACGAAAGACATTCGCCAAAATCGCTAATTCAAATCATACTAGTTAACTAGCTTCACTTGTAATAATTTTCACATTCGCGAAAATAGATTCATTCATACATTTCATACAAATAACAAGTATTTTTATTAAACAACAAACATTCGCCATAGTTGTTTAGGCAAAATACCCACAAGTTAAACCACATCAACTAGTTACATACAAATTTATGGATGAATCTTAAACTCGAAGCATAAATCAAACACCAAATACAACACCCCTAGTCACTAACTAGTTCATCCAAGCAAGTATAACAAAACCTATCCAACCATCATAATCACATCATCATACACATAAAATATCAAAGAAACTAAGGAAAACATGATTATATTTAGATAAAAAATGCAAACCGAGTTCGTACAATGTCGAGATGATGATTGTTAGTAACCGAGAGATGCTACACTAAAGGAAATCTTGAAGAAAATGAAAGAAAACCTTCAAAAACGCCAAAATCGCCACCTAGAGACTGGTTTTCGTGTGTGTTTTTCGTGTGTAAGAAAGTTGTTGAGATGAGAAATGAAAAAGGTGTTTTTCTAAGCAAAAGTGATCTGCCGCCCACCAAGCCGGCGGCTCATTATGTGAAGCCGGCGGCTTCACAACATTCAAACAACCCGGCGGCTTAAACACTCAAACCGGCGGCTTCAACAAATCATCACAACCCGGCGGCTTATCCAACAAGCCGGCGGCTTCAACCTGTTTTCCAGCAGACCAGTTTTTAGCTCAAGACTTCAACACTTTACAAACTTGCTCGAATCATAACCACAATGCAGTCCAAACGACGATTCTTTAATATTGGCGCCTATAATTCAATTCAAACTAAATAAGTACCAAAAGTTCATAAAGTCTACTTAAAATGAATGCAAAAACAATGATATCGCTAAAGATAAACTTATACAAAATGAGCAATATCAGTAAGTGTTCAATCCCAAATCTATTTTGTGTTGAGTCAAACATTCTAAAGTGTGGGATTAGTAGTTGTATGAGAAAGTGATTATAAAAGGTGTATGATGAACGCCAAAATGTGCTATTTTATAGTACTAATTACCCCTTAGTTTGATTAATTTCTTATGCATTTGATGTGAATTCGATACTCATTTCGTTCATATTTGCATTTAGGAATTATCTGGAGCTTGAATTATAAAAGAAACGGAAAACGAGTGAATATCGAAGAAAAGATGCTAAAAATTGTGGAGCTTGAAGAATGGAAGTCGATTGGCTGAAGAATTGAGGTTTTCAATCCATATGGCGTATGGAAATCCATACGGCATATGGATCAGTTGAGCCGGGCCGCCAGAAGACGCGAGTTAAACCCATGGGCTTTTCAATCCATACGGCGTATGGAATTCCATACGGCGTATGGATTGATTCGGCAGAAACCCTAAATACCTCATTTTGCTTTCATTTTGAGGCTATCACTTCACATTTTTTCTCCAGACGATTTCTTCAGTTCTTAAACCATTTTCCAGAGTTTTTGAAGGGGAAAAGAGCAAGAAGATTCAAGGGCTTTCATTCGTTTATTCGTTATTTCATTATTTCGGTTCGAATACATTTCTTCTTATCATTTGATTATGATTATGGTTTCATTTTTAGAACTGATTTTCTGTGATAATATGAGTGGCTAAGTTTTATATACAATTGCTTAGATGATAATACTCGGATGATGATTTGATTGTTGAATTGCTAGTTAATATTGAATTTCATGAATGTTTATATGTTTATTCGAAGATCCATGTTTAATTGTTGAATCTTGATGATAACCTAGCGTGATGATCCATTGATTTATGATTGAGTTCTCTATTGATTGGTCATTATTGATGATTGTTGGTTTTAATTGATGATTATCACTAAATAGACTGAGTTTGATAGGCTAGGATCAATTATTGTTAAGAATTGGTAATGAATGTGATAACTAGTAATAGTTATATACTTTGTTGATTCAAGTTATAAGGATAAATCATACAAACGGTGTAGTTATAATTCATAATGCAATTTGGTGGATAACGTTAAATTGAACTGTTAGCGGGTTGAAAACAACTTTATATCTTTCTGAATTGTGTTTAATCAATTAATCCTGCAAAGATGGTTGATACATTTGTCATGTCACAATGAAGTTCATACATTAGCAATTCAATAAAGTGATATTCGGATTCTGAGGAAACTAGTCTAAGCAATTGTACTTCTTTTACTATTTGAATTAAATCTTTTATTAAGTTATTTTATTATTTCTTTATTTTATAATTAAGTTTTATTTAATAAATCATTTCTTTTCAAATTGTTACTCATTTGTTCGATCGGAACTAAAACGTCCACACTTTTTACTGCTTTAATTAATTGTAGCAATTTCCAATTTGTTAATATTGACATCCGTTCCCTGTGTTCGACTCGGACTTACTGAGCTATACTATATATGATCAGGTATTCTTGCCTGTGTTGTGTGTAGTAAGTTAGGTATTTTCCATTTTTGGCGCCGCTGCCGGGGAGCGGTTTGTTTCAATTAATTAAATTGGAAGTTGTCTTTTGTTTATAATTTTTAGTTAATTTATAATTTATTTGTTACTTGATTAGTTGATTTCTTTTTCACTATTAGTTATAAGTTAGGGTAGTCAGGTAGCCTGTTCTGCTAATTTTCCAGGTACGATACTCGAGTTTATGACCCGCTCAATTATTCCAAACCCAACTGACCCTTTTGAAGAACCCGAACGTATATTCCATCAAAGAAGACGCGCCGCTTCAGCACCACCGAACTCATCGTTAACCAATAACCTTTTTACCCCACGAACTAGGAACTACCGTTCGTATTTAGAAAACGATTTTGGAGAGTGCCTACGATTTCTTTTTAACGATCAACCAGATAACATAATGGCAGAAGATATCGCCAACATAACGCTCGAAGAGTATTCAAGTCGGATGCGTAATGACCGTGGCACTGGAGTAGTAAGGCCATCGATTGCACAAGATGTGGAGTTTGAAATCAAGGGACAGTTCCTCAAGGAGCTTAGGGAGAATCCTTTCCGAGGAGAAGAAAGGGAGGATGCTAATGATCATGTTGAAAAGATCGTGGAGATAGCCGATATGTTCAACGTTCCTAACATCACACGTGATCAAGTTATGCTCAGGGTATTCCCAATCACACTCAAGGGAGCTGCTAAGAGATGGATTCAAAACGAGCCAGCTGGGTCCATAACCACATGGGAAGACCTTCGCACTAAGTTTCTAAAGATGTATTGTCCTCCTTCCAAAACTTCAAAGATGATTGACGAGATCAGAAATTTCAAGCAGGAAATGGATGAGTCACTACACCAAGCTTGGGAGAGATATAAGGACCTGATGCATAAGTGCCCGCAGCACGACCTGAACGATCAGCAAGTCGTGAGTATTTTCTATAAAGGAGTGGATCGCGCCACGAGACAACAACTGGATTCCTAAGGGCCTATTCCCAAGAAGGTCCCTCGTGATGCTTTGACTGCCATTCGCGACCAAGCAAAACACTCTCAGTTATGGGATGATGGCACTTCTAGATGGAAGAGGTCTGTGAATGATGACGATGGATTTGCAGCCATCACCGCTAAGCTAGACAACATGGGCAGAGATATCAAGAAGGTTACTGAGACTTTCTATGCTATCCAAGTGGGATGCGACAACTGTGGAGGAAGCCATTTAGTGAAGGATTGCCCCGAGATGCGAACGGGAGAACAGACTGAGGAAGTCAAGTATGGAGAAGCTCAAGCACCATATCGTCAGGGTGGTGGAAATTTCTTCAGAAGACCATACCAAGATGGAGGGCGACCGTTTCGCCAAACTCAACCTGGATTTTTCACCAAGGAGCAGCCAGGTGCATCTTCTTCAGACAAGCAAGCTAATTTAGAAGAAATGATGGGTAAGTTTCTCACTTCCAATGAGAAATTCATTACGAGCTCTGGACAAAGGATGGATGCCACAGACGCTGCATTGAGAAACCAAGGAGCTGCGATTAAGCAGATTGAAGGAGATGTTTCCAACATAGCCAAAGTTCTTCAAGAGAGATTCCCTGGGACCCTACCTGGATACACTGAGACCAATCCACGGGATCAGGCGAAAGCGGTGATCATTCGGAGTGGAAGGGGTTTTGAAGACCCCATTCCAAAGAATAAACCTGTTTCTCAACCCCTACCGCAGAAAGAGAAGGAAGTAGAAGTTGTGGAAAGTCCCAAGGTGGACACTGAGGCTGAAAGAATTGCTAAAGATAAGCAATATGCAAGGGATCCGCCACCTTATCCAGCAGCTTTGAGAAGAGGGAAAGATGATGCTCAATACCACCAGTTCCTAGAAAATCTGAAGCAACTGCACATTAACATCCCATTCGTGGAAGCCATTGCTCAAATGCCAAAGTATGCAAAATATCTGAAGGAACTTTTAACTAATAAGAGCAAACTGATGGAGGCAACCACGGTGACAATGAACGAGAGATGTTCAGCAGTTATGCAAAATAAACTTCCACCGAAAGTGAAAGACCCTGGAAGTATTACCCTTCCTTGTCTGATTGGAAGTTTAGATCTTACTCATGCATTGGCTGACTTGGGGGCAAGCATATCAATAATGCCTTATACTATGTATGCCAGACTTAAGTTAGGGGAACCAAAGCCAATTAGAATGTGCATTGAGTTAGCAGATCATTCAGTTCAATATCCTAGGGGCATGGTAGAGAATGTGCTAGTTAAGGTGGATAGGTTTGTTTTTCCGTGTGATTTCATCATTCTGGACATGGTTGAAGATAAAAAGGTACCTATCATTTTGGGAAGACCTTTCTAGCCACTGCAAGGGCATTGATTGATGTTCATGATAGAAAAATCACTCTGAGGTTAGGAGACGATGAA
This sequence comes from Helichrysum umbraculigerum, assembly GCA_949592205.1. NCBI lineage: Eukaryota > Viridiplantae > Streptophyta > Magnoliopsida > Asterales > Asteraceae > Helichrysum > Helichrysum umbraculigerum. The sequence goes on along the minus strand of CATIUR010000001.1, from coordinate 244,611,646 downwards.
GTAGTGTTTGATGTCAACAAATCAATGCGATATCTTGCTGCAGTTGATGATACTTGCTACTTTGTGAGTGCCAGAGAAATAACTGATGATGAGGAGTTCCTTCAAAGTCTCATGGAAGATGAAGATCTAGATCCCATGATTCTGGAAGGATGGACGGGAAGCATAGAAGCAATTAGAGATATTGAAGAATTCGATAAAATGCTTGAGGAGTTAGAGTTCGAGAGTGATGAGGAATTAGAAAGTGATAGGCCGACTGAGAACGAAGAATCGGTTGAGACTGATGGAATTTTAGTCAAGAAAGAGACTCGCATCACTATACATGGGATTCCCTGTTCACGAGAAGAGGTATTGGCATGTAAATCTTCTTTTGAAGAACCACCAAGATTAGAATTGAAAGATTTACCGATCCATTTGGAATATGCATACCTACAAGGAGAGTCGGATTTGCCAGTTATCATTTCATCCAAGCTATCAGCAAACGAGAAAGAGAGTCTGCTAAAAGTTCTGAAGGAACATAAGCATGCTATAGCATGGACGATCGGTGACATCAAGGGAATTAGCCCATCATATTATACGCACAAGATCCTTATGGAATCTGACTTCAAACCAGTTGTGTGTAACACCCTGTTTCTGGACCTGGAAATAAATTGTATTTTAATAAGTGTGGTTGGTTTATTTAAGAATAAACAAGTAAAAGAGCCTCAGTTTTAATTGTGACAAGTAAAATATTGTTTGTTTTAAAAAGTTAAAGTTGATGGTAAAATAAAAGTACTTTGACTTACGGGTATTTTCGGGTTCCAGACAATAGGTTAAGAACGGGTATAATTTATACTTAATAAAAGATGGGGCGGTGGAATTCTCTGGATCGTTTCTTATCTACCATTTCATCATTTGTTCTTCATTTCACCTAAATCTTCTAAACTCTCTAATTCAAAGAAAAACCAAGAACACAAAATCTTGAGATTGAATCTAGCTAAAGGGAATCTGAGTTTCATCATCATCCATATCATCTTCCCCATTGATTGTAAGTAATTCTAGTGTTCTTGAGTTCATTTTGTAGGAATTGGGAAAATGATGAACATATGTGATTATGTGAAATTGATGCTAGATATTAGTTACAACATGATTAGGTAACGATTTTACATGATCATATGATGATTGAATGCTAGAAATGGTTAGTGTTCTTCATTTAGTTCATAGGTTAGGGTTTGATGATTTTGTTTGGTTTGATAGTGATGCATGAGTTAGATTGTTGTTAGAAAGTGTTTGTTGTTGTTATTACATGTTTATGGTCGAAGTTATGGTCATTTTTTTGGGTAAATTCGTGTTTATAAACTGATTTGGTGAATTTTGGGGGTTTGGCTCGAGCTGAAAAGTGTTATATGCCTGAGTTTTGTTGCTGAAAAAGTGTCAAACGCGATCCTAGCCTTGAACCAGGATCGCGTTCCTTAGTTATAATTTAATATAGTCGAGTTTTGGTCATACGAACGCGATCCAGCCCTTTGTTCCGGATCGCGTTGCCAAGTGTATTTCGGTGACAGAACTTTTTCTAAAGGTGAACGCGATCCAGCCACCTTGATCCGGATCGCGTTCGCATGAATAATTTTGACGGATTTTTTAAATTTTGAAAATGCATAAGTGTTTAGAAGATGGTGTTTTTAGTGGCACTTATGGTTGACATTCCTTTTGTGGCACTTTATGCTTAGAAATATATGTTTTGAAATATATGAATTTGTATTTGTATAAGATATACATTGATGAGGCGAGATACTGACTTGGTTATTATTTGTTTATTCAGATAAGCGGGCGGCAACTCAGTAATATAAGACCACTGAGTTGAAGATCGAACGATAATTGGTGAGTGGAATTGTAGTCCTCGGTTCCACCCAGTTGTAACGGGTTCGGTTACAACGGGTAAACCAGGATAGTTTATATCAGTAGGTTGTTGTTATTGGTCGTACCGGTACCAGTCTTGTCTGTTTGTTTATATTACTGAATATATGTGTTGTTGTGTGATTGTTGTTGAATTGTTGTTTAGTTGATAACAGTTGTGAACTGTTGCTTGTTGTTGTGTGCTTTTGCATTGTGAATGCAATATGGTTGTTTTCAGAGGTCAACTGTTGTTGGTTGGGTTTGGGTACTACTGTGTAGTTGTCGAGGTTTCTTTGAGACACATAGTTGAGAACAAGCCTAGTCAGTGAAGGTAGTACTCAAACTATCGGTTGATTACTGGGAATGGCGTAGCGCCCAGTAGTCGTGGTTTCTGGGTTGGGTGGATACCAGGAACCGCCGGTCCTCTTGACGTTATGTGCTTATGTGTTTTTACTTGTGGTTGTTGCTTAGTTGTAAGACTTGTTATGAGTGGGTTGAACCGTCGGTTACGGTTCCATTCACTTAGCGTGAGCTAATCCCTCGTTGTTGATTCTTTTTGCAGATTAGGTTAGCTTGTTGTTGATGTAGATGTTCGGGTTGTAGATGTTGACTGGAAGTTTGACTAAAGCTTGGCGCAACTCTGATCTTTTGTAGTTGTCTTTTGGAAAAGTTTTATATAAGGCCCGTTTTGTGTTAATATGGGTTGAAATTAATATAGTTGTGAATAGTTAACTAATGTTGTTATATTTTGGTCGTCGTTAAACTTGGAAGCATTGTAAGTCCGTAAATGTTTTGTTTTGGGGGACTTGCGCTTCCGTTTTTGAAACATAATATTAAAATGATATGTTTTGGTTTGCGTAAGGACCGGGCCTTACAAGTTGGTATCAGAGCATAGGTTTGGGTGAATTGGGCATTTGCGAATGTTCAATCCCAAATCTATCTGGTGTTAGTCAAACTTTTCGGTTTGTGGGATTAGCTTTTGGTTGGGGATTGGTTAGTATAGGTGATACTAACGATTAACAAGTTGCAAGTTGTGTTTGATTGTGAGTACAGGAATGGCAGATGATGAGAATACGACTCCCAATAATGCTGCTAGAACTGAGCTTCCACCTCCAGAAATTAATAATGTTAATCAGGGTGGTACTTCGAATGTTCATCAAGATGAAACTAATCAAGATGATTATGTGTTGCAATTGGAAGATGATGTGATAAGGCTCAAAAAGATAGAACAGTTGTATTTGGAGTTACAATCTAGGATAGCTCAGCAAGCTTATCAGTCTCCTCCTCCACAACAACAGAATAGGTTGTGTTCATTTAAGACTTTTAAGGCATGTGGACCCAAAGACTTTGAGGGAGGTAATGATCCGATGGTGACACTGAACTGGTTAAGGGACACCGAGAGAAAATTTGATGTGTGTCAGTGTGAAGATGAGTTAAGAGTTAAGTATGCGGTTCAGCTATTGAAAGGTCAAGCTATGAACTGGTGGGATTCTGCGACTGCACAAATGACACCGGATCAGAGATCTAGAATTACTTGGGCTGAGTTTCATAGGGAGATTAGTAAGCAATTCTGCTCTGAGTTTGATATGCTTAGACTTAGGCAGGAATTTCTAGATTTGGAGTTTTCTGAGAAAATGACAATGGATGAACTTATCAATCAATTCACCGATAAGTTAAGATTTGTTCAACAATGGGTTCTAGACGAGAGGACTAGGATTACCCATTTTGTTAAGACTTTACCACCACAGTACCGGACATCAGTGAGGTTGGCTCGTAATTTGACCGAGGCTTTTGAGTTAGCTAGGTTGGTGCATAGTGACAATCAAGCATGGGAAAAGTTGGGTAAGAATAAGTCTGTGCAACAATCTAAGAGTGGTACTACTGGAAATAAGAGTCAGAACCGAAGGATTGAGTTTAGTGAGGGCTCGGTGGGTAGTGATCCAAACCCTTGGTGTGCCAATTGTAGGTCGAGGCATTCGGGTCCATGTACTCCTCAAACATTAAGGTGCATAAAGTGTGGAGCATTGGGGCATGGTAGTAGAGATTGTACTTTTCCTCAGTCTGTGTGTTGGAACTGCAAGAAAGAGGGTCATCAGGCAGGTCAATGTCCGGAATATGTTAGACAAGGTTCGGGTTTAGCTGGAAGTTCGGGTTCTGGTTCGGGTTCTGCATCATCAATTGGACAAAAGAGAAAGATGGCGCCTCCACGAGCTTTTCATATGACAGTGGGAGATCAAATGACAGTGGGGGAATTGCTCGAAGTGAATAACCAAGGTAGATTCTATAATTACTTTGATGTAATATAGTTTATAGTATTGTATGCCCATGTGTGATTGTAGCGTTTGGTCTATTATGTGTGGGATTGGATTTCGGGGACGAAATCCTTTAAGGGGGGAAGATTTGTAACACCCTGTTTCTGGACCTGGAAATAAATTGTATTTTAATAAGTGTGGTTGGTTTATTTAAGAATAAACAAGTAAAAGAGCCTCAGTTTTAATTGTGACAAGTAAAATATTGTTTGTTTTAAAAAGTTAAAGTTGATGGTAAAATAAAAGTACTTTGACTTACGGGTATTTTCGGGTTCCAGACAATAGGTTAAGAACGGGTATAATTTATACTTAATAAAAGATGGGGCGGTGGAATTCTCTGGATCGTTTCTTATCTACCATTTCATCATTTGTTCTTCATTTCACCTAAATCTTCTAAACTCTCTAATTCAAAGAAAAACCAAGAACACAAAATCTTGAGATTGAATCTAGCTAAAGGGAATCTGAGTTTCATCATCATCCATATCATCTTCCCCATTGATTGTAAGTAATTCTAGTGTTCTTGAGTTCATTTTGTAGGAATTGGGAAAATGATGAACATATGTGATTATGTGAAATTGATGCTAGATATTAGTTACAACATGATTAGGTAACGATTTTACATGATCATATGATGATTGAATGCTAGAAATGGTTAGTGTTCTTCATTTAGTTCATAGGTTAGGGTTTGATGATTTTGATTGGTTTGATAGTGATGCATGAGTTAGATTGTTGTTAGAAAGTGTTTGTTGTTGTTATTACATGTTTATGGTCAAAGTTATGGTCATTTTTTTTGGGTAAATTCGTGTTTATAAACTGATTTGGTGAATTTTGGCGGTTTGGCTCGAGCTGAAAAGTGTTATATGCCTGAGTTTTGTTGCTGAAAAAGTGTCAAACGCGATCCTAGCCTTGAACCAGGATCGCGTTCCTTAGTTATAATTTAATATAGTCGAGTTTTGGTCATACGAACGCGATCCAGCCCTTTGTTCCGGATCGCGTTGCCAAGTGTATTTCGGTGACAGAACTTTTTCTAAAGGTGAACGCGATCCAGCCACCTTGATCCGGATCGCGTTCGCATGAATAATTTTGACGGATTTTGTAAATTTTGAAAATGCATAAGTGTTTAGAAGATGGTGTTTTTAGTGGCACTTATGGTTGACATTCCTTTTGTGGCACTTTATGCTTAGAAATATATGTTTTGAAATATATGAATTTGTATTGGTATAAGATATACATTGATGAGGCGAGATACTGACTTGGTTATTATTTGTTTATTCAGATAAGCGGGCGGCAACTCAGTAATATAAGACCACTGAGTTGAAGATCGAACGATAATTGGTGAGTGGAATTGTAGTCCTCGGTCCCACCCAGTTGTAACGGGTTCGGTTACAACGGGTAAACCAGGATAGTTTATATCAGTAGGTTGTTGTTATTGGTCGTACCGGTACCAGTCTTGTCTGTTTGTTTATATTACTGAATATATGTGTTGTTGTGTGATTGTTGTTGAATTGTTGTTTAGTTGATAACAGTTGTGAACTGTTGCTTGTTGTTGTGTGCTTTTGCATTGTGAATGCAATATGGTTGTTTTCAGAGGTCAACTGTTGTTGGTTGGGTTTGGGTACTACTGTGTAGTTGTCGAGGTTTCTTTGAGACACATAGTTGAGAACAAGCCTAGTCAGTGAAGGTAGTACTCAAACTATCGGTTGATTACTGGGAATGGCGTAGCGCCCAGTAGTCGTGGTTTCTGGGTTGGGTGGATACCAGGAACCGCCGGTCCTCTTGACGTTATGTGCTTATGTGTTTTTACTTGTGGTTGTTGCTTAGTTGTAAGACTTGTTATGAGTGGGTTGAACCGTCGGTTACGGTTCCATTCACTTAGCGTGAGCTAATCCCTCGTTGTTGATTCTTTTTGCAGATTAGGTTAGCTTGTTGTTGATGTAGATGTTCGGGTTGTAGATGTTGACTGGAAGTTTGACTAAAGCTTGGCGCAACTCTGATCTTTTGTAGTTGTCTTTTGGAAAAGTTTTATATAAGGCCCGTTTTGTGTTAATATGGGTTGAAATTAATATGGTTGTGAATAGTTAACTAATGTTGTTATATTTTGGTCGTCGTTAAACTTGGAAGCATTGTAAGTCCGTAAATGTTTTGTTTTGGGGGACTTGCGCTTCCGTTTTCGAAACATAATATTAAAATGATATGTTTTGGTTTGCGTAAGGACCGGGCCTTACAAGTTGGTATCAGAGCATAGGTTTGGGTGAATTGGGCATTTGCGAATGTTCAATCCCAAATCTATTTGGTGTTAGTCAAACTTTTCGGTTTGTGGGATTAGCTTTTGGTTGGGGATTGGTTAGTATAGGTGATACTAACGATTAACAAGTTGCAAGTTGTGTTTGATTGTGAGTACAGGAATGGCAGATGATGAGAATACGACTCCCAATAATGCTGCTAGAACTGAGCTTCCACCTCCAGAAATTAATAATGTTAATCAGGGTGGTACTTCTAATGTTCATCAAGATGAAACTAATCAAGATGATTATGTGTTGCAATTGGAAGATGATGTGATAAGGCTCAAAAAGATAGAACAGTTGTATTTGGAGTTACAATCTAGGATAGCTCAGCAAGCTTATCAGTCTCCTCCTCCACAACAACAGAATAGGTTGTGTTCATTTAAGACTTTTAAGGCGTGTGGACCCAAAGACTTTGAGGGAGGTAATGATCCGATGGTGACACTGAACTGGTTAAGGGACACCGAGAGAAAATTTGATGTGTGTCAGTGTGAAGATGAGTTAAGAGTTAAGTATGCGGTTCAGCTATTGAAAGGTCAAGCTATGAACTGGTGGGATTCTGCGACTGCACAAATGACACCGGATCAGAGATCTAGAATTACTTGGGCTGAGTTTCATAGGGAGATTAGTAAGCAATTCTGCTCTGAGTTTGATATGCTTAGACTTAGGCAGGAATTTCTAGATTTGGAGTTTTCTGAGAAAATGACAATGGATGAACTTATCAATCAATTCACCGATAAGTTAAGATTTGTTCAACAATGGGTTCCAGACGAGAGGACTAGGATTACCCATTTTGTTAAGACTTTACCACCACAGTACCGGACATCAGTGAGGTTGGCTCGTAATTTGACCGAGGCTTTTGAGTTAGCTAGGTTGGTGCATAGTGACAATCAAGCATGGGAAAAGTTGGGTAAGAATAAGTCTGTGCAACAATCTAAGAGTGGTACTACTGGAAATAAGAGTCAGAACCGAAGGATTGAGTTTAGTGAGGGCTCGGTGGGTAGTGATCCAAACCCTTGGTGTGCCAATTGTAGGTCGAGGCATTCGGGTCCATGTACTCCTCAAACATTAAGGTGCATAAAGTGTGGAGCATTGGGGCATGGTAGTAGAGATTGTACTTTTCCTCAGTCTGTGTGTTGGAACTGCAAGAAAGAGGGTCATCAGGCAGGTCAATGTCCGGAATATGTTAGACAAGGTTCGGGTTTAGCTGGAAGTTCGGGTTCTGGTTCGGGTTCTGCATCATCAATTGGACAAAAGAGAAAGATGGCGCCTCCACGAGCTTTTCATATGACAGTGGGAGATCAAATGACAGTGGGGGAATTGCTCGAAGTGAATAACCAAGGTAGATTCTATAATTACTTTGATGTAATATAGTTTATAGTATTGTATGCCCATGTGTGATTGTAGCGTTTGGTCTATTATGTGTGGGATTGGATTTCGGGGACGAAATCCTTTAAGGGGGGAAGATTTGTAACACCCTGTTTCTGGACCTGGAAATAAATTGTATTTTAATAAGTGTGGTTGGTTTATTTAAGAATAAACAAGTAAAAGAGCCTCAGTTTTAATTGTGACAAGTAAAATATTGTTTGTTTTAAAAAGTTAAAGTTGATGGTAAAATAAAAGTACTTTGACTTACGGGTATTTTCGGGTTCCAGACAATAGGTTAAGAACGGGTATAATTTATACTTAATAAAAGATGGGGCGGTGGAATTCTCTGGATCGTTTCTTATCTACCATTTCATCATTTGTTCTTCATTTCACCTAAATCTTCTAAACTCTCTAATTCAAAGAAAAACCAAGAACACAAAATCTTGAGATTGAATCTAGCTAAAGGGAATCTGAGTTTCATCATCATCCATATCATCTTCCCCATTGATTGTAAGTAATTCTAGTGTTCTTGAGTTCATTTTGTAGGAATTGGGAAAATGATGAACATATGTGATTATGTGAAATTGATGCTAGATATTAGTTACAACATGATTAGGTAACGATTTTACATGATCATATGATGATTGAATGCTAGAAATGGTTAGTGTTCTTCATTTAGTTCATAGGTTAGGGATTGATGATTTTGATTGGTTTGATAGTGATGCATGAGTTATATTGTTGTTAGAAAGTGTTTGTTGTTGTTATTACATGTTTATGGTCGAAGTTATGGTCATTTTTTTTGGGTAAATTCGTGTTTATAAACTGATTTGGTGAATTTTGGCGGTTTGGCTCGAGCTGAAAAGTGTTATATGCCTGAGTTTTGTTGCTGAAAAAGTGTCAAACGCGATCCTAGCCTTGAACCAAGATCGCGTTCCTTAGTTATAATTTAATATAGTCGAGTTTTGGTCATACGAACGCGATCCAGCCCTTTGTTCCGGATCGCGTTGCCAAGTGTATTTCGGTGACAGAACTTTTTCTAAAGGTGAACGCGATCCAGCCACCTTGATCCGGATCGCGTTCGCATGAATAATTTTGACGGATTTTGTAAATTTTGAAAATGCATAAGTGTTTAGAAGATGGTGTTTTTAGTGGCACTTATGGTTGACATTCCTTTTGTGGCACTTTATGCTTAGAAATATATGTTTTGAAATATATGAATTTGTATTGGTATAAGATATACATTGATGAGGCGAGATACTGACTTGGTTATTATTTGTTTATTCAGATAAGCGGGCGGCAACTCAGTAATATAAGACCACTGAGTTGAAGATCGAACGATAATTGGTGAGTGGAATTGTAGTCCTCGGTTCCACCCAGTTGTAACGGGTTCGGTTACAACGGGTAAACCAGGATAGTTTATATCAGTAGGTTGTTGTTATTGGTCGTACCGGTACCAGTCTTGTCTGTTTGTTTATATTACTGAATATATGTGTTGTTGTGTGATTGTTGTTGAATTGTTGTTTAGTTGATAACAGTTGTGAACTGTTGCTTGTTGTTGTGTGCTTTTGCATTGTGAATGCAATATGGTTGTTTTCAGAGGTCAACTGTTGTTGGTTGGGTTTGGGTACTACTATGTAGTTGTCGAGGTTTCTTTGAGACACATAGTTGAGAACAAGCCTAGTCAGTGAAGGTAGTACTCAAACTATCGGTTGATTACTGGGAATGGCGTAGCGCCCAGTAGTCGTGGTTTCTGGGTTGGGTGGATACCAGGAACCGCCGGTCCTCTTGACGTTATGTGCTTATGTGTTTTTACTTGTGGTTGTTGCTTAGTTGTAAGACTTGTTATGAGTGGGTTGAACCGTCGGTTACGGTTCCATTCACTTAGCGTGAGCTAATCCCTCGTTGTTGATTCTTTTTGCAGATTAGGTTAGCTTGTTGTTGATGTAGATGTTCGGGTTGTAGATGTTGACTGGAAGTTTGACTAAAGCTTGGCGCAACTCTGATCTTTTGTAGTTGTCTTTTGGAAAAGTTTTATATAAGGCCCGTTTTGTGTTAATATGAGTTGAAATTAATATGGTTGTGAATAGTTAACTAATGTTGTTATATTTTGGTCGTCGTTAAACTTGGAAGCATTGTAAGTCGGTAAATGTTTTGTTTTGGGGGACTTGCGCTTCCGTTTTCGAAACATAATATTAAAATGATATGTTTTGGTTTGCGTAAGGACCGGGCCTTACATTGTGCAACCATTAAGAAGATTAAATCCTAAGGTTACGGATGTTGTGAGGAAGGAAATCATAAAATTGCTTGACTCTGGATTGTTATACCCGATTTCTGATAGTCCATGGGTCAGCCCAATTCATGTTGTGCCAAAAAAAGGAGGCATGACAGTGGTTACGAATGAGAGGAATGAATTAATTCCCACAAGAACTGTTACTGGATGGAGGGTCTGTATCGATTATAGAAAGCTGAATGATGCGACACGCAAGGATCACTTTCCCTTACCATTCATTGATCAGATGCTCGAACGTCTAGCTGGAAAAGAGTATTATTGCTTACTAGACGGATTCTCCGGGTACTTCCAAATCCCAATTGATCCAAATGATCAAGATAAGACTACTTTCACCTGTCCATTCGGAACTTTCGCTTATCGGAGAATGCCTTTCGGTCTATGTAACGCACCCGCTACATTTCAACGGTGCATGATGGCAATATTCCATGATATGGTAGAAGACAGCATGGAAATATTCATGGATGACTTCTCTGTGTTTGGAGATTCTTTTGATAAGTGTCTGATGAATCTAAAGAGGATGTTGCAAAGGTGTGAGAGTTCCAATCTCGTTTTAAATTGGGAAAAGTGTCATTTCATGGTACGAGAAGGAGTTGTGTTGGGGCATAAAATTTCGAGAGCTGGCATTGAAGTTGATCAAGCGAAGATTGAGGCCATAGCAAAGCTACCTCATCCAAAAAATGTTAAAGGAATACGAAGTTTCTTAGGACATGCTGGGTTCTATAGAAGATTCATCAAGGATTTTTCAAAGATAGCACGTCCTATGAACAAGTTGTTGGAAAAGGAAGCTAAGTTCGAGTTTTCAAAAGTGTGCCAAGATGCGTTCAAGATTTTAAAGGAGAAATTGGTATCCGCACCAATTATGATAAGTCCGAATTGGGATCTTCCATTTGAATTGATGTGTGATGCCAGTGATTACGCTGTAGGAGCAGTTTTAGGTCAGAGGGTTGATAAGAAGTTTCAACTTATTTATTACGCAAGCAAGACTTTGACGAGTGCACAGGAGAATTACACTACGACTGAAAAGGAATTGCTTGCTGTTGTTTTTGCGTTTGATAAGTTTCGCTCTTACCTGGTCCTGTCAAAAACTGTTGTTTTTACCGATCACTCTGCATTAATATACTTGTTTGGAAAACAAGATGAAAAACCAAGGTTGTTGCGATGGATTTTGTTATTGTAAGAGTTTGACATTGAGATTCGTGATAAGAAGGGAGCAGAAAATCTGGCTGCAGATCATCTGTCAAGACTGGAAAATCCAGAATTGGATAAGTTGGATGAAACGGAAATTCAAGATAAGTTTCATGATGAAAGCTTGTTGAAAGCAATTCTGAATGAATTTCCATGGTTCGCTGATATTGCAAACTTTCTAGTTACAAGGACTCTTCCATCCGGATTGGACTTTAACCAAAGAAAGAGGTTTTTCTCATCTTTACGATATTACTTTTGGGAAGACCCATATCTGTTCAGACAGTGTGCCGATGGAATTGTCCGACGATGTGTAGCTGGAGAGGAATGCGACATAATCTTAGAGCACTGTCATGATGGTCCGGCTGGAGGACATAACGGTCCAAATTACACTGCAAGGAAGGTGTTTGAGGCAGGTTTTTATTGGCCAACAGTTTATAAGGATGCATTCAAGTATGTGAAGGAATGCGATGCCTGCCAACGTACTGGGAGAATCTCAAAGAAGGATAAAATGTTGCAAAATCCAATTATGGTAAGTGAGATTTTTGATGTCTGGGGGATAGACTTTATGGGCCCGTTTCCACCTAGCAATGGAAACAAATACATCATTGTAGCTGTGGATTATGTTTCTAAGTGGGCCGAAGCAAAGGCATTACCCACGAATGATGCTCGCGTTGTGGTAAATTTTCTTAAATAGTTATTTTCGCTCTTTGGAGCACCGAAAGCTTTAATTAGTGATCGAGGGACACATTTTACAAATCTGCAATTGGAAAAAGTGCTACGAAAGTACGGAGTTAGACATAAGTTTTCAACTGCTTATCATCCACAGAGGAGTGGTCAAGTGGAAGTGACTAATAGAGGGTTGAAGCGTATTTTAGAACGTTCAGTTGAAGGAAACCCTAAGAATTGGTCATACAAGTTGGATGATGCATTATGGGCGGCACGAACAGCATTTAAGTCGTCAGTTGGAACAACGCCTTATCGCCTTGTTTATGGAAAAGCTTCTCATTTGCCTTTTGAGTTAGAGCATAAAGCATATTGGGCTTTACAGAAGTGCAATCTTGATGAGAAGTTAGCTGGAAAGGAAAGAATGGCACAGCTAAATGAGTTGGATGAATTAAGAATAAATGCTTATGACAATTCGAGACCGTTCAAGGAGCGAACTAAGAAATGACATGATGCTCGTCTTAAGTCGAACCATACATTCGAGAAAGGTGATAAAGTTCTGTTGTATAGTTCTAGATTACATTTGTTTCCAGGAAAGTTAAAGACACGCTGGACTGGCCCCTTTGTTGTTGACAAGGTTTATCCGTTTGGAGCTGTTAATTTGCAAGGATATTCTGGAAAGACTTTCAAAGTCAATGGAAGTAGAGTGAAGAAGTACTATGGTGATATAAGGGACTCCAAGCGTGATTTGGAAATGGATTTGAATTAAGTGGTGAAGAAAGATGTCGAGCTTACCGATGTGATAAACAAAAGCGCTTTAGGGAGACAACCCGTTATTTTGTTAACTTGTATTCTGTTTTACTGTTTTTGTTTTCAGGTTTGAACTTTGTGGGTGTGTTCTCTGGAAACCCTCACGAGACTACAACTCGTCCACTCGGGATACCGAGGGGTTTAAAGGCTTATTGCATGTGCTAAATGCAATCGTGTTGCCTACGGAAGTGTGCTATTGTATTTTATTTCTGAACGAAGTCCTTCAAGCAAATTGCCTTCAAATCAGGGGAGTTTTCTGTTTCACTTCTTTTCTATTCCCTTTATTTTTATTTTCTTTTGCAATGAGGACATTGCATGTTTCTAAGTGGGGGATGGGGGAAAAGAAGTCTAATTGTCCTTAATTTATGAATGGTAGCTATTGAAAAATATTGAGGTTAAGAGGCATTCTACGTGTTAGTCATTTTTCAACCCAAATTTTTGTTTTAAAAATTGATTTTTATGTAAAGTTTAGCAATCTTGTAACATGCTTTGGGAATGCAAGGAATTAAATGAATTTAATTTTTAATATTAGATAGTTCATCTTATGATGTATCGATAGGCAATCTATATGAAGGTTGTTGAGCTATTAAGAAATGTAATGAATTAAGTAGGGATTTATCCTATGAGGATCTTTTAGCAAGGTATGACCTTAGTCTTAATTCTTGTATGATAGCGTGTTATAATCCATAATTTTGGGATCCTAATTATCATCATTTGGGAATATACTGGGTGTTGTCTCCTCTGTTGTACGAAAGTACAGACCTGGTTTCCGTCAGTATATTTGATATCAAAAGATAAAAATAAATGAGTACAATGAACTCATAAATTGAAAAACCAAAGCCAAGTTATGTCGCTCTGTTGTACTGAGATACAGACCTGTCACCAATGTCTTGGTTTGAAAAATGATTGATTTATTTGGATGTTCATTAATTGGAGAATTGTGACACGTTATTTGTATGAGAGTATTTTGCTATAGAAAATCAAGGGTAAGGCCTGCTAGAATAATAATAAGTTGAGCTCAATTTCTGAAATTTAGATTGTTTAAGTGGACAACAATATCGGTAATCTGAGTGAATTATCTTTTATGTGTAATAATAATATGTTAGAATGGCTTCCCATGTAGAGTTTCTTGATTGCTGAGTTTTAAGGTAGAATCGATTTTAAGATAAAAATTTGGTTTGCCGAATGCTGTGTAGTTTGTAAGCCTTTTTATGCATCGTTTGCCGTTCATATTTAAAAGTTTTGAATTTTTGAGTTACTAGTCTACTTGAGGACAAGTAGGATTCAAGTGGAGGATGTTTGATGAATGCCAAAATGTGCTATTTTATAGTACTAATTACCCCTTAGTTTGATTAATTTCTTATGCATTTGATGTGAATTCGATACTCATTTCGTTCATATTTGCATTCAGGAATTATCTGGAGCTTGAATTATAAAAGAAACGGAAAGCGAGTGAATATCGAAGAAAAGATGCTAAAAATTGTGGAGCTTGAAGAATGGAAGTCGATTGGCTGAAGAATTGAGGTTTTCAATCCATACGGCGTATGGAAATCCATACGGCGTATGGATCAGTTGAGCCGGGCCGCCAGAAGACGCGGGTTAAACCCATGGGCTTTTCAATCCATACGGCGTATGGAATTCCATACGGCGTATGGATTGATTCGGCAGAAACCCTAAATACCTCATTTTACTTTCATTTTGAGGCTATCACTTCACATTTTTTCTCTAGATGATTTCTTCAGTTCTTAAACCATTTTCCAGAGTTTTTGAAGGGGAAAAGAGCAAGAAGATTCAAGGGATTTCATTCGTTTATTCGTTATTTCATTATTTCGGTTCGAATACGTTTCTTCTTATCATTTGATTATGATTATGGTTTCATTTTTAGAACTGATTTTCTGTGATAATATGAGTGGCTAAGTTTTATATACAATTGCTTAGATGATAATACTCGGATGATGATTTGATTGTTGAATTGCTAGTTAATATTGAATTTCATGAATGTTTATATGTTTATTCGAAGATTCATGTTTAATTGTTGAATCTTGATGATAACCTAGCGTGATGATCCATTGATTTATGATTGAGTTCTCTATTAATTGGTCATTATTGATGATTGTTGGTTTTAATTGATGATTATCACTAAATAGATTGAGTTTGATAGGCTAGGATCAATTATTGTTAAGAATTGGCAATGAATGTGATAACTAGTAATAGTTATATACTTTGTTGATTCAAGTTATAAGGATAAATCATACAAACGGTGTAGTTATAATTCATAATGCAATTTGATGGATAACGTTAAATTGAACTGTTAGCGGGTTGAAAACAACTTTATATCTTTCTGAATTGTGTTTAATCAATTAATCCTGCAAAGATGGTTGATACATTTTTCATGTCACAATGAAGTTCATACATTAGCAATTCAATAAAGTGATATTCGGATTCTGAGGAAACTAGTCTAAGCAATTGTACTTCTTTTACTATTTGAATTAAATCTTTTATTAAGTTATTTTATTATTTCTTTATTTTATAATTAAGTTTTATTTAATAAATCATTTCTTTTCTAATTGTTACTCATTTGTTCGATCGGAACTAAAACGTCCCCACTTTTTACTGCTTTAATTAATTGTAGCAATTTCCAATTTGTTAATATTGACATCCGTTCCCTGTGTTCGACTCGGACTTACTGAGCTATACTATATATGATCAGGTATTCTTGCCTGTGTTGTGTGTAGTAAGTTAGGTATTTTCCATTTTTAAAACTAAAACCCCGTTTACACGACATCAAGTTTTTGGCGCCGCTGCCGGGGAGCGGTTTGTTTCAATTAATTAAATTGGAAGTTGTCTTTTGTTTATAATTTTTAGTTAATTTATTATTTATTTATTACTTGATTAGTTGATTTCTTTTTCACTATTAGTTATAAGTTAGGGTAGTCAGGTAGCCTGTTCTGCTAATTTGCCAGGTACGATACTGGAGTTTATGACCCGCTCAACTATTCCAAACCCAACTGACCCTATAACAAGATGCAAAGTTGTTGTTTTGATTGCAGAGACGAAGGAACATGAGTAATTGACTGGTATTCTCAATGATTCCTCAATATTCATGAGCCTAAGGGTATCAGGTATTTCTCGATAAGCTTGTTGAATTTAAATAAGCTTGAATTGATTACTTTGCTATGATGTGATTAGTAGTAAAGTAAATTGAGTCAGACTGACATGATTCCCCAGTATTGAGTCAGTGATGAGTGTTATATGTTATTATGATGATATAAGTATTAGATGAATTATCCAGTGATATGAGTAGTTCTGACTGAACTTTGAATTGTGGATTAAGTGTTAAATTGTGTAGACACAGTGTTGATCAAGTTGTTAATAGTGAAACTGTTGAACCTGAATGTGTCTACTATATAGAAATAAAATATAATCAGTTGTGTGATTTCCTGTGATAAATGCAAGGTGTGATTAGGAAACCTTGTTAGAGAATTTGCTGTTATGTGATAAACTGAATAGATGTGACACCAGATAGTGAAATTAATGAGATGTGATATATCTCAATCAATAAGTTAAGAGTCGTGTCGTTGTCTAGATGGAAAAAGTGTATAGTTGTTGTAATGTGTGCCTTGATTAGGCAAAGTTAAAGTTGAATGTGATAGCATCAAACTTGGTAATAGTTATGCTATAAGTGATAAGGTGACTAGTGATAAGGTGACTAGAGATAAGGTGACTAGATGTTGATGTGTGACAATGATTATAACTGTGAATTGAATTATAATCTATGTATAAAAATTGATATATTAAGGTAGTAAGAAAATAAAGGTAGTTGACAAACCTTTATATATGTTTTTAATAGGTGACATGAGGCATGAGATAATGTCAAGTAATGTGATAAAGTACTTAGTATATAAGGTAATACTTTGTACTGATTGTTGATAACCAACTATACATGTGTGATATTATACGTAAAGTTGTGACATTAGTATTTGATATATATATATATATATATATATATATATATATATATATATATATATATATCATAGGTGAAAAGTATGATATAATTAAAAGTGGTTAGCTGATATAGGAACAGCTGTAAAGAGAAATACTTAAGGAATAAAGTGAATTGATTATGTGGAATTACTTGTTCCTAGAAGTTAGAGGATTTTGAAGTAAATTGATTTAGTTGATATTCTAATCAATTAATTGTCATGGAATACGTGTTTGGAATTACACGTGATGTTATCGTGTCATTATTATTTGACAAAGTGATATGTGTTAAAATTATGAGGATAGGTTATCATATGTTTGGAATTTCAAATAAGTTGAAATACTGATTTAAGTCAGTTGTTGAAAAGAGATTGTGTAATAAATAATACCTACTAAAATATGTAAAGTGTGCATGCGAAATATTTGCATACGTAAAGTTGACTATGCAAGTAATAAATGGATAGTAAATATGTACCATTGGTACAAGTTTGTAAACATGTTCTAGTAGTATTGAAAACCAGAACATTGTGTGGTAGGTGTATATATGAAAGAAAATCTCATTGTTGATTGATGATATAAAGTAACCTGAGAAGGAAGTGTGAAAAACATAATCAAGCAACGCTTGATCACCGTTGTTACATTATGTTGTATCACATGAAATTGTTGAGGTTACCAAGTATCAAAGAAATTGAATGTGATTGAAAGAAATATAATATGAAATTGTGTTAAACTAATTAACTGTTATTTGCAAGGTAAAAGTTAATCGGTGGAATTGATAGTATTTGATAATTGAAATTTGCAAGTGTGTATGGTACTCGCGAATGTGTGAATTAATTGAAATGTGTCTATGTTACTGATAGGTTTGGATTACCTATTAGTGAGTTATATAGTATCCTAACGGATTACTAGTGTGTCTATGGCTTGTATTAAGCCAAGTTGAGTTACTAACTCTATACGGTGATTGAGTCATTAAAATTAGTGAGAGCAGTGTTTTGAAGTTTATGATTAGGTTAAATCTAAAACTTGAGATAATTACCAGATGAGATATATATAGGTATGTGATCAGTGATATGAGTAAATAACTATATTTAAATAAGTTATTAGAATGTCATTAAATGGTAATTGACTAGAGAAGGGTGTAGTGGTTCCATTTTGGTTGAATGAGCCGCTGTTGTTGAATGTAGTTATAGAAAATCTATGTTTGAGGTTAAACATAGTACTTATATGTTAATATTGTGATATGTGAACTTTGAAAGTCAACTATGAATAAAAAGTTTAGTGTATAATATGAAGTCATTGGAATATGATTAATTTGTTGCGAGTCAAAAATTGAGAGGAGTGATTAAAGTACTTGTTGATTTGTTAATTAAGTTGAAATTGACAAATAGTCAACAATAATGAAATTCTCAAATGGATTATTTATAACTCAAATGAGTGACAAGAGTTATCAAAAGTTATGAAACATTGATTAATCGTGTTAAGTTATTTAACATGTGAACAGTGGGAATAAGAAACTGAACTTATTAGAAATTGATTGTGATATAAGTTCTTAGGGATTAATTAAGTTACACGCTTAAAGCAGGTGATGTTATGAAAACTGAGTTGTGTGAAAGAAAGAACCTTGTTGTGGAATAACGAAGGTATCTGTGAATGATATTGTCTAAATTAAAATTGTGTGTGTGCAACTTGTGTGTGTTGAAACTGTTTAGACAGTTTGTACTGATATGTAGTTGTAATGTGATGCATATAAGATCGCTAATTGATTTAAGATAATTGCAGAACGATACTGGGTGATCATGATGCATTGTAATCAGTGTTGATGTAATATACTAATAACATGAATCCTGAGGGGGAGAGAACAAAATAGATGATAATCTCATTGAGGTGAATGTGATAATATAAATTAATGATTAAGTTGAGAAATTGGGCTTTTGTGCCATTAATTAAGAAAGGTGATATACTATAAAGCTAATAGTGAAATTGTGGAGATAATGGTTATATTTCCATTATTATGTAGATGTGTAAAATCAGATAAGTTATTATATGCTTGATGATTGCATAAATTGTGACTTAAGGTGAAATAAGTCAATGTAGAGGTCGGTTGAATGTAGGTAATATGGTGTGATAGTACATGTGCTGATTAAAAATGTACTCTTGATGATGTTTTACCAACTGTGTGTGTGGAACACCCCGAAAACGTGACCATTTTTTTTTAAACATAACACGTTTAATTATTTATACTTACTTATTACGGTCCCAAAACACTGGCTATTACATTACCTATTCATATTTAAACTCAAAAATAAAAGTTGCTGAACATTGGCTGAATCCGGCCGGATTCACGGGAATCCGCCGGATTCCCCACTCTTTCAGACCCAATTTTTGACCAGAACCAAAACTTAGCAATCCGTTTCTGAATACGCCCCGGAATCCGCCGGATTTATGGCAATCCGCCGGATTCCCATGAATCCGACCGGATTCCCACTCCCTACAGCAGATTCCAAATGGCTGCATATTTTCATACTAAAAACCGAACTTTGACAATGCATAACTTTTAATCTATAACACCTGGGATTGCCAATTTTTGCAGATACGTTTAAAATGGTCAAATGAACATATCCCAACTTTTATTTTTCCAAAATTCTCGTTTTAACCCATTTTGACACGTAAACTCGTTTTCGACCATTTTTGACCAAAAATGTGAACATGTCAAATTCTAAACTAACACAATTCTGACTTTCAACTTTTGACCACACATTTAACCATAACATTAGGACTTGTGAGTACCAAAACATTTGACTTTCAACTAATGTGATCCATTTTGACACTTAAGCACTTAATGACCCAAATGGACACCAATTTGACCCATTTCTATCTTTGACCATCCAATCACCTACACTTTTACCCAGTTGACTTTAAAAAGTCAAAACAACCACTTTTCATTCATATTTACATAAAGCTTTAACATTGCAAGTCTCACTAATTTAACTCTAACCAAAACATTAACTTTCATCAAGACCATACATCTTTCACAAGTGAGACTTACTAACTTTTACAACATTGACTAAAATCTTAAACTTTACAAACGGGGGTGTTATTGTATCGTGAGCATGATCAAAAAGGGATTAAACTCATTACCAACCAAGCAATGAGCTCCACCACTAGCTATCCATGGGTTTCTTTCCTGACTCGTCTTTTACCTTGCTTGAACTTCCTGTAACATGTTAAACATTAAGGATAAGCATAAATGCTTAGTAAGTAATGGAATATAAACATAACATTCTGCAACAAGTTAAGGATCCATAACATCTAACATGCCAAATTCCGAAGAATTGACATCAAACTAAGCTAATGACAAAGTCATTACTTAGATACCACCAAGCAAATGATAAATCATTCATTGGTTCCACATGTCCATATACATACCTTGCAATTAGCTAAATTAAACACTTGACTTCTTGCACGCTTGATCACCTATTCTCATAATCACATAAACACATATCACTTACACATTCAAATGACTTACTCTTATTTCTTACATATGATTTAGGTGCTAAATCACATAACACCTAAAATTCTAGCATAAGTTCCATACACTTATCCTATAATCATAATCAAATGGGCAATTAACATTCTTTCTAACCATAATTCTTACAACTCACCAATAGTATCATTAATTGGTGATCTCACATACACATAATCAATCAATTAACCCATTTACATATGATCATAGAGACTTTAACCTAACCAACATGATATAATCATTCTTCCTAACTTAACTACTTGTATGGAACTTAATTACAATCAATTATCCATTTACCCATCAATTTCACTAACTTAGGGTTTTAGTTTCTTAAACCCTAGTCATCAAATTAAACAAGCTAGAGAATCATACATACCTTAAAACTAATGAATTGAAGATTAGAAGCCTTCAATTTCTAAAACCCTAGCTTGATTTCCCTTCCTTCCTCTTGTCTCTCTCTCTACTCGTTTCTCTCTCTCTCTAACAGCTTCGTACGTGATTTTTTTTCTAAGTTACAGGGAGTATACAGTAGAAGGATCTAAACACAGGTATTTTATATACTCAATTTACATATTACTCCCCTCACCTTTATGAATTTAACATTTTCTACCCTCTAACCACCAGTTCTTTACATAGCTAGTCTACTAACTATTTTCTACCACATAACAATTTAACTCACACAATACAATATTATATACATATAATTTAAACAACTAAAAGCATATAATATTATTTAAACTTACAAAAATTTGGGGTGTTACAACTCTCCCCCACTTATTCAGGATTGTGTCCTCACAATCCATTCCTGGTGCAAAGCCGGATAATATTTAACAATTTCATGCTCCGGCTCCCAAGTAAACTCTGATCCTTTCCTGTGTTTCCACTGGACTTTGAACAACTTAATTTCTTTATTTCTTAATCTTTTGACTTTCTCTTCTAGAATCATCACTGGTTGCTCAATATAGTTCAGTTGATCATTAATTTCTATTTCATTCAAGGGTACATAAGACGCTTCATCCACCAAACACTTTCTTAAGTATGACACATGGAAAGTGCTGTGGATCCTTGCTAACTCTGTCGGTAGCTCGAGTCTATAAGCTACATTTCCTACTCTTTCTAGAATTTTGAAAGGACCAATAAACCGAGGACTTAGCTTCCCTCGCTTTCTGAAACGTATGATGCCCTTCCATGGAGATACTTTTAACATCACCCTATCCCCAACCTGAAATTCAATTGGGCGTCTTCTAACATCGGCATAAGACTTTTGACGGTCCTGTGCCATTTTCAACCGTTCTCTGACTTGGTCAATCTTTTCAGTTGTTTTCTAAACAATATCGGTACTACCCAATTCCCGTTGACCAATCTCGCCCCAACAAATTGGAGTTCTACACTTTCTCCCATAAAGCATTTCATACGGTGGCATACCTATACTCGTATGGTAGCTGTTATTATAAGAAAACTCTGCCAACGGTAAATGTGTATCCCAGCTACCACCGAAATCAATAGCACAAGCTCTTAACATGTCTTCTAATGTCTGAATCGTTCTTTCACTCTGACCATCAGTCTGCAGATGAAAAGTTGTGCTTAAATTAACACGAGTACCCAAATCTTCTTGAAACTTGTTCCAAAACCTGGAAGTAAATCTGCTATCCCGGTCAGAAACAATTGAAAGAGGTACTCCATGACGTGCCACCACTTCTTGAACATAGAGATCTGCAAGTGCCTCTGAAGTATATGTCTCTTTAATTGGCAGAAATATAGCACTTTTTGTCAAACGATCCACAATCACCCAAATTGTATCATACTGGCGTCGGGTCTTTAGCAATTTGGTGATTAGATCCATAGTAACATGCTCCCACTTCCAGACAGGAATATCCAAGGGTTGCATCATTCCCATTGGCTTTTGATGTTCTGCTTTCACCTGTAAACAAGTTAAACATTGTTCGACATATTTAACAATCTCTCTTTTCATACCTGGCCACCAATAATCTGCTTTTAAATCGTGATACATTTTAGTGGCACCAGGATGAATAGAATATCTGGATCTATGAGCCTCATCAAGTAATAATTTCTTTATCTCCGATGATTTTGGAATCCAGATTCTGCCATATCCGGTCTTTAATCCGCAGGAATCTTCAGCAATATTCCGAATTTGGCCCTTAATACGTTCTGCTTTCCAATCACTTTTCTGCCAAGCATTTTGTTGTATTTCTTTAATATGATCTAACAAACTTGGAGAGACCGTAATCCGTAAAGATCTAACAATTAAGGCATGATGCATTGCCTTTCTACTGAGAGCATCTGCAACCACATTCGCTTTTCCAGGATGATAGAGGATTTCACAATCATAATCCTTTACCAAGTCTAACCACCGTCTTTGTCTCATATTGAGATCTCTCTGGTCAAAGGAATACTTAAGACTTTTATGATCGGTATAGATGGTGCACTTTACCCCATACAAATAATGTCTCCATATCTTAAGAGCAAAAACAACTGCTGCAAGTTCTAAATCATGCGCCGGGTACCCTTTCTCATGTTCTTTCAACTGTCTCGAGGCATAGGCTATTACTCTTCCACGTTGCATCAACACACAACCCAACCCATTATGAGAGGCATCACAATATACAACCATATCTTCAGTACCATCAGGAAGTACTAAGATAGGTGCTTGACTTAACTTCAATTTAAGGATTCTAAAAGCCTGTTCATGCTCATCTTTCCATTCATATTTAACATTCTTACGAGTGAGCTTTGTAAGTGGAACATCAATTTTTGAGAAATCCTGAATAAACCGTCTATAATAACCAAAAGGCATCACTACAAATTCATAATGACCGTATCTAGTTCTAAAAGCTGTTTTTGCTACATCTTCTTCTCGAACTTTAAGTTGGTGATAGTCTGAACGTAAATCAATCTTAGAAAAATAGCTGGCACCTTGCAACTGGTCAAACAAATCATCAATCCTAGGTAAGGGATACCTATTCTTGATGGTGACCTTATTCAATTCCCGATAATCTATACACATGCGCATTGTACCATCCTTTTTCTTAACAAATAATATTGGAGCACCCCAAGGTGAACTACTTGGACGAATAAACCCCTTATCTAACAATTCTTGTAACTGTTTCATCAATTCTTGCATTTCAGAAGGGGCAAGTCTATACGGAGTCTTAGCAATAGGAGTAGCTCCAGGACTGAGGTCTATATGAAACTCGACTTGCCTATCGGGTGGAATACCCGGTAGCTCGTCAGGGAAAACATCGGGAAACTCCTTTACAACATGAATCTCTTCGAGTTTTGGAATACTTTTCTGAAGGTCTACCACGTGGGCCAAAAAGGCTTGACAACCACGTGACAAATGGCGCTTAGCACGAGCAAATGTACATATGGATAAGGATTGCTTTTTCTTTTCCCCATAAATATCAATCACTCCCCCACTTGGAGCATTGACCCGAATAATCTTTTTCTCACACTGTATAACCGCATTATGTCTACCAAGCCAATCCATACCCACTACTACATCAAATTCACCCATTTGCATTGGGATAAGGTTTATAAGAAAAGACTCATTACTGATTTGGAGTTAACACCCACGATATACACTAGCCACATAAACTATTCTATCATCAGCAATTTCAACATCTAGTGGAGTGTCTAACTCACTAAGGGGAATAGAAAATTTCTGACTTAACTTTTCTGACACAAAAGATCGCGAAGCTCCCGAATCAAATAACACATGTGCAGGCATTAAATTTACAAGAAAGGTACCTGTCAGAACATCGGGGGCTCGTTGAGCTTCCTCAGCAGTGATTTGGAAGGAACAGCCTTTAGACTTTGGAACTTCTACAGCTTTCTTTTCTGAAGTTCTTCGAGGTGCTGAAGAAGTAGGCCGGTTCCCAAGTTTTGGACATTCTGATTTTATGTGCCCCGGTTCATACAATTATAACATACACGGAT
This sequence comes from Helichrysum umbraculigerum, assembly GCA_949592205.1. NCBI lineage: Eukaryota > Viridiplantae > Streptophyta > Magnoliopsida > Asterales > Asteraceae > Helichrysum > Helichrysum umbraculigerum. The sequence goes on along the minus strand of CATIUR010000001.1, from coordinate 244,587,403 downwards.
TGGGTTTGGACAATCTTGGCCAAAATGACCTTCTTGTCCACAATGATAACATGCGTTAGTGCCAAACTTACATTCTCCAAAGTGTTTACGATGACACTTTTTACATTCGGGTGGTGCCGGTCTATCTTCTTTCTTAATACTTCCGCTTGGTTTAAATTTCTTTGATGCACCTGAACTTTGATCACTTTTACTCTTGGCAGCCGCCACTTGTTCATCTTTCTTTAACTCAAGTTCTTGAAAACGGGCTTCATCTATCATTTCTTCAAGAGTTTGACACCTTTTTGGAAGTACATACTTTCTGATTTCCTTTTTCAATACTTTATGAAAATGATTCATAAGCATCCTTGGGTTATCCATATATTCTGGAAAAAAACGAGCTCTATCCAGAAAATTGCCCACCAATTCATTCACCGACTCATTCGTTTGTTCCATTGCTAGAAACTCCTGACGTATTCTGTTCAAATCTGCATCTTGAGAATACGTGCTTTCAAACATCACTTTAAACTCTTCCCAAGTTAATTTACCAATAGCTTCATCACCTTTGGTTCTACACTGTACATTCCACCACCACTTAGCATGATTCTTTAAAAGATTAGCTGCATACCTTACTTTAAACTTGTTGGGACAATCCACAGTAGCGAATGCCCCCTCTACCTCTGAAATCCAACGATAACATTTGATTGGATCCAAATCACCTTTATATTCTGGTGGGTTACAAGCTGAAAAGTCTCTATAACTTATTTTCTTTTGCTCTTCCTGAATAGAGGCTGGAGGAGTTATATCTGGTCTGGGCACAACTACTTCTCCTCTTCCTTTCTGCATTTCTTCACTTACAATTTTTCTTACTGTCTCTGTAATTGTTGTCACTAAAAACGGAAGAGATGCTTCTTGAGCTTGACTAATTTCTTTAGAAACAAGGGATTTTATACCTTCCCAAGACAATTCAGTGTTAGGAATAGGAGACCTTGGTCTTCCACCACTGCCTCCTGCCTCTTCATCTTGGGCTCTAGGATTCGAATCAAACCTAAGAGTCAAATTTATTTCTCGCTCATCCATCTTTACTGAAAGTAGACACGGTATAATTAACTCAACTTACTTAACATTTACAAGTATACTTTATCTGTACTTCTAACACATAACACTAACAATAGCTAATAACTTATCCTCTAATGTTTCGTGGTTTCCATGGATACCCATATGGTAATATGATAATCATTGCGTTGGCCAGGCGCACTAATTACCGTATTAGAATATAACATATCCAAAGTCCACACGACACACTTTGATTCAAAATTATTAGCACACATAATCTCGTGCACATAACAGTTATAAATCATGCTCAATACAATAATTAAAGTGGCCTAAGATCAAGTACTCACTAATGGTGGATACCCGAATCCCTTAAACCGTGCTCTGATACCAACTTGGAACACCCCGAAAACGTGACCATTTTTTTTTTAAAACATAACACGTTTAATTATTTATACTTACTTATTACGGTCCCAAAACACTGGCTATTACATCACCTATTCATATTTAAACTCAAAAATAAAAGTTGCTGAACATTGGCTGAATCCGGCCGGATTCACGGGAATCCGCCGGATTCCCCACTCTTTCAGACCCAATTTTTGACCAGAACCAAAACTTAGCAATCCGTTTATGAATACGCCCCGGAATCCGCCGGATTTATGGCAATCCGCCGGATTCCCATGAATCCGACCGGATTCCCACTCCCTACAGCAGATTCCAAATGGCTGCATATTTTCATACTAAAAACCGAACTTTGACAATGCATAACTTTTAATCTATAACACCTGGGATTGCCAATTTTTGCAGATACGTTTAAAATGGTCAAATGAACATATCCCAACTTTTATTTTTCCAAAATTCTCGTTTTAACCCATTTTGACACGTAAACTCGTTTTCGACCATTTTTGACCAAAAATGTGAACATGTCAAATTCTAAACTAACACAATTCTGACTTTCAACTTTTGACCACACATTTAACCATAACATTAGGACTTGTGAGTACCAAAACATTTGACTTTCAACTAATGTGATCCATTTTGACACTTAAGCACTTAATGACCCAAATGGACACCAATTTGACCCATTTCTATCTTTGACCATCCAATCACCTACACTTTTACCCAGTTGACTTTACAAAGTCAAAACAACCACTTTTCATTCATATTTACATAAACCTTTAACATTGCAAGTCTCACTAATTTAACTCTAACCAAAACATTAACTTTCATCAAGACCATACATCTTTCACAAGTGAGACTTACTAACTTTTACAACATTGACTAAAATCTTAAACTTTACAAACGGGGGTGTTATTGTATCGTGAGCATGATCAAAAAGGGATTAAACTCATTACCAACCAAGCAATGAGCTCCATCACTAGCTATCCATGGGTTTCTTTCCTGACTCGTCTTTTACCTTGCTTGAACTTCCTGTAACATGTTAAACATAAAGGATAAGCATAAATGCTTAGTAAGTAATGGAATATAAACATAACATTCTGCAACAAGTTAAGGATCCATAACATCTAACATGCCAAATTCCGAAGAATTGACATCAAACTAAGCTAATGACAAAGTCATTACTTAGATACCACCAAGCAAATGATAAATCATTCATTGGTTCCACATGTCCATATACTTACCTTGCAATTAGCTAAATTAAACACTTGACTTCTTGCACGCTTGATCACCTATTCTCATAATCACATAAACACATATCACTTACACATTCAAATGACTTACTCTTATTTCTTACATATGATTTAGGTGCTAAATCACATAACACCTAAAATTCTAGCATAAGTTCCATACACTTATCCTATAATCATAATCAAATGGGCAATTAACATTCTTTCTAACCATAATTCTTACAACTCACCAATAGTATCATTGATTGGTGATCTCACATACACATAATCAATCAATTAACCCATTTACATATGATCATAGAGACTTTAACCTAACCAACATGATATAATCATTCTTCCTAACTTAACTACTTGTATGGAACTTAATTACAATCAATTATCCATTTACCCATCAATTTCACTAACTTAGGGTTTTAGTTTCTTAAACCCTAGTCATCAAATTAAACAAGATAGAGAATCATACATACCTTAAAACTAATGAATTGAAGATTAGAAGCCTTCAATTTCTAAAACCCTAGCTTGATTTCCCTTCCTTCCTCTTGTCTCTCTCTCTACTCGTTTCTCTCTCTCTCTAACAGCTTCGTACGTGATTTTTTTTCTAAGTTACAGGGAGTATACAGTAGAAGGATCTAAACACAGGTATTTTATATACTCAATTTACATATTACTCCCCTCACCTTTATGAATTTAACATTTTCTACCCTCTAACCACCAGTTCTTTACATAGCTAGTCTACTAACTATTTTCTACCACATAACAATTTAACTCACACAATACAATATTATATACATATAATTTAAACAACTAAAAGCATATAATATTATTTAAACTTACAAAAATTTGGGGTGTTACAACTCTCCCCCACTTATTCAGGATTGTGTCCTCACAATCCATTCCTGGTGCAAAGCCGGATAATATTTAACAATTTCATGCTCCGGCTCCCAAGTAAACTCTGATCCTTTCCTGTGTTTCCACTGGAATTTGAACAACTTAATTTCTTTATTTCTTAATCTTTTGACTTTCTCTTCTAGAATCATCACTGGTTGCTCAATATAGTTCAGTTGATCATTAATTTCTATTTCATTCAAGGGTACATAAGACGCTTCATCCACCAAACACTTTCTTAAGTATGACACATGGAAAGTGCTGTGGATCCCTGCTAACTCTGTCGGTAGCTCGAGTCTATAAGCTACATTTCCTACTCTTTCTAGAATTTTGAAAGGACCAATAAACCGAGGACTTAGCTTCCCTCGCTTTCTGAAACGTATGATGCCCTTCCATGGAGATACTTTTAACATCACCCTATCCCCAACCTGAAATTCAATTGGGCGTCTTCTAACATCGGCATAAGACTTTTGACGGTCCTGTGCCATTTTCAACCGTTCTCTGACTTGGTCAATCTTTTCAGTTGTTTTCTAAACAATATCGGTACTACCCAATTCCCGTTGACCAATCTAGCCCCAACAAATTGGAGTTCTATACTTTCTCCCATAAAGCATTTCATAAGGTGGCATACCTATACTCGCATGGTAGCTGTTATTATAAGAAAACTCTGCCAACGGTAAATGTGTATCCCAGCTACCACTGAAATTAATAGCACAAGCTCTTAACATGTCTTCTAATGTCTGAATCGTTCTTTCACTCTGACCATCAGTCTGCAGATGAAAAGTTGTGCTTAAATTAACACGAGTACCCAAATCTTCTTGAAACTTGTTCCAAAACCTGGAAGTAAATCTGCTATCCCGGTCAGAAACAATTGAAAGAGGTACTCCATGACGTGCCACCACTTCTTGAACATAGAGATCTGCAAGTGCCTCTGAAGTATATGTCTCTTTAATTGGCAGAAATATAGCACTTTTTGTCAAACGATCCACAATCACCCTAATTGTATCATACTGGCGTCGGGTCTTTAGCAATTTGGTGATTAGATCCATAGTAACATGCTCCCACTTCCAGACAGGAATATCCAAGGGTTGCATCATTCCCATTGGCTTTTGATGTTCTGCTTTCACCTGTAAACAAGTTAAACATTGTTCGACATATTTAACAATCTCTCTTTTCATACCTGGCCACCAATAATCTGCTTTTAAATCGTGATACATTTTAGTGGCACCAGGATGAATAGAATATCTGGATCTATGAGCCTCATCAAGTAATAATTTCTTTATCTCCGATGATTTTGGAATTCAGATTCTGCCATATCTGGTCTTTAATCCGCGGGAATCTTCAGCAATATTCCGAATTTGGCCCTTAATACGTTCTGCTTTCCAATCACTTTTCTGCCAAGCATTTTGTTATATTTCTTTAATATGATCTAACAAACTTGGAGAGACCGTAATCCGTAAAGATCTAACAATTAAGGCATGATGCATTGCCTTTCTACTGAGAGCATCTGCAACCACATTCGCTTTTCCAGGATGATAGAGGATTTCACAATCATAATCCTTTACCAAGTCTAACCACCGTCTTTGTCTCATATTGAGATCTCTCTGGTCAAAGAAATACTTAAGACTTTTATGATCGGTATAGATGGTGCACTTTACCCCATACAAATAATGTCTCCATATCTTAAGAGCAAAAACAACTGCTGCAAGTTCTAAATCATGCGCCGGGTACCCTTTCTCATGTTCTTTCAACTGTCTCGAGGCATAGGCTATTACTCTTCCACGTTGCATCAACACACAACCCAACCCATTATGAGAGGCATCACAATATACAACCATATCTTCAGTACCATCAGGAAGTACTAAGATAGGTGCTTGACTTAACTTCAATTTAAGGATTCTAAAAGCCTGTTCATGCTCATCTTTCCATTCATATTTAACATTCTTACGAGTGAGCTTTGTAAGTGGAACAGCAATTTTTGAGAAATCCTGAATAAACCGTCTATAATAACCAAAAGGCATCACTACAAATTCATAATGACCGTATCTAGTTCTAAAAGCTGTTTTTGCTACATCTTCTTCTCGAACTTTAAGTTGGTGATAGCCTGAACGTAAATCAATCTTAGAAAAATAGCTGGCACCTTGCAACTGGTCAAACAAATCATCAATCCTAGGTAAGGGATACCTATTCTTGATGGTGACCTTATTCAATTCCCGATAATCTATACACATGCGCATTGTACCATCCTTTTTCTTAACAAATAATATTGGAGCACCCCAAGGTGAACTACTTGGACGAATAAACCCCTTATCTAACAATTCTTGTAACTGTTTCATCAATTCTTGCATTTCAGAAGGGGCAAGTCTATACGGAGTCTTAGCAATAGGAGTAGCTCCAGGAATGAGGTCTATATGAAACTCGACTTGCCTATCGGGTGGAATACCCGGTAGCTCGTCAGGGAAAACATCGGGAAACTCCTTTACAACAGGAATCTCCTCGAGTTTTGGAATACTTTTCTGAAGGTCTACCACGTGGGCAAAAAAGGCTTGACAACCACGTGACAAATGGCGCTTAGCACGAGCAAATGTACATATGGATAAGGATTACTTTTTCTTTTCCCCATAAATGTCAATCACTCCCCCACTTGGAGCATTGACCCGAATAATCTTTTTCTCACACTGTATAACCGCATTATGTCTACCAAGCCAATCCATACCCACTGCTACATCAAATTCACCCATTTGCATTGGGATAAGGTTTATAAGAAAAGACTCATTACTGATTTGGAGTTAACACCCACGATATATACTAGCCACATAAACTATTCTATCATCAGCAATTTCAACATCTAGTGGAGTGTCTAACTCACTAAGGGGAATAGAAAATTTCTGACTAAACTTTTCTGACACAAAAGATCGCGAAGCTCCCGAATCAAATAACACTTGTGCAGGCATTAAATTTACAAGAAAGGTACCTGTCAGAACATCGGGGGCTCGTTGAGCTTCCTCAGCAGTGACTTGGAAGGAACGGCCTTTAGACTTTGGAACTTCTACAACTTTCTTTTCTGAAGTTCTTCGAGGTGCTGAAGAAGTAGGCCGGTTCCCAAGTTTTGGACATTCTGATTTTATGTGCCCCGGTTCATAACAATTATAACATACACGGATTGGGTTTGGACAATCTTGGCCAAAATGACCTTCTTGTCCACATTGATAACATGCGTTAGTGCCAAACTTACATTCTCCAAAGTGTTTACGATGACACTTTTTACATTCGGGTGGTGCCGGTCTATCTTCTTTCTTAATACTTCCGCTTGGTTTAAATTTCTTTGATGCACCTGAACTTTGATCACTTTTTCTCTTGGCAGCCGCCACTTGTTCATCTTTCTTTAACTCAAGTTCTTGAAAACGGGCTTCATCTATCATTTCTTCAAGAGTTTGACACCTTCTTGGAAGTACCTACTTTCTGATTTCCTTTTTCAATACTTTATGAAAATGATTCATAAGCATCCTTGGGTTATCCATATATTCTGGACAAAAACGAGCTCTATCCAGAAAATTGCCCACCAATTCATTCACCGACTCATTCGTTTGTTCCATTGCTAGAAACTCCTGACGTATTCTGTTCAAATCTGCATCTTGAGAATACGTGCTTTCAAACATCACTTTAAACTCTTCCCAAGTTAATTTACCAATAGCTTCATCACCTTTGGTTCTACACTGTACATTCCACCACCACTTAGCACGATTCTTTAAAATATTAGCTGCATACCTTACTTTAAACTTGTTGGGACAATCCACAGTAGCGAATGCCCCCTCTACCTCTGAAATCCAACGATAACATTTGATTGGATCCAAATCACCTTCATATTCTGGTGGGTTACAAGCTGAAAAGTCTCTATAACTTATTTTCTTTTGCTCTTCCTGAATAGAGGCTGGAGGAGTTATATCTGGTCTGGGCACAACTACTTCTCCTCTTCCTTTCTGCATTTCTTCACTTACAATTTTTCTTACTGTCTCTGTAATTGTTGTCACTAAAAACGGAAGAGATGCTTCTTGAGCTTGACTAATTTCTTTAGAAACAAGGGATTTTATACCTTCCCAAGACAATTCAGTGTTAGGAATAGGAGACCTTGGTCTTCCACCACTGCCTCCTGCCTCTTCATCTTGGGCTCTAGGATTCGAATCAAACCTAAGAGTCAAATTTATTTCTCGCTCATCCATCTTTACTGAAAGTAGACACGGTATAATTAACTCAACTTACTTAACATTTACAAGTATACTTTATCTGTACTTCTAACACATAACACTAACAATAGCTAATAACTTATCCTCTAATGTTTCGTGGTTTCCATGGATACCCATATGGTAATATGATAATCATTGCGTTGGCCAGGCGCACTAATTACCGTATTAGAATATAACATATCCAAAGTCCACACGACACACTTTGATTCAAAATTATTAGCACACATAATCTCGTGCACATAACAGTTATAAATCATGCTCAATACAATAATTAAAGTGGCCTAAGATCAAGTACTCACTAATGGTGGATACCCGAATCCCTTAAACCGTGCTCTGATACCAACTTGGAACACCCCGAAAACGTGACCATTTTTTTTTAAAAACATAACACGTTTAATTATTTATACTTACTTATTACGGTCCCAAAACACTGGCTATTACATCACCTATTCATATTTAAACTCAAAAATAAAAGTTGCTGAACATTGGCTGAATCCGGCCGGATTCACGGGAATCCGCCGGATTCCCCACTCTTTCAGACCCAATTTTTGACCAGAACCAAAACTTAGCAATCCGTTTATGAATACGCCCCGGAATCCGCCGGATTTATGGCAATCCGCCGGATTCCCATGAATCCGACCGGATTCCCACTCCCTACAGCAGATTCCAAATGGCTGCATATTTTCATACTAAAAACCGAACTTTGACAATGCATAACTTTTAATCTATAACACCTGGGATTGCCAATTTTTGCAGATACGTTTAAAATGGTCAAATGAACATATCCCAACTTTTATTTTTCCAAAATTCTCGTTTTAACCCATTTTGACACGTAAACTCGTTTTCGACCATTTTTGACCAAAAATGTGAACATGTCAAATTCTAAACTAACACAATTCTGACTTTCAACTTTTGACCACACATTTAACCATAACATTAGGACTTGTGAGTACCAAAACATTTGACTTTCAACTAATGTGATCCATTTTGACACTTAAGCACTTAATGACCCAAATGGACACCAATTTGACCCATTTCTATCTTTGACCATCCAATCACCTACACTTTTACACAGTTGACTTTACAAAGTCAAAACAACCACTTTTCATTCATATTTACATAAACCTTTAACATTGCAAGTCTCACTAATTTAACTCTAACCAAAACATTAACTTTCATCAAGACCATACATCTTTCACAAGTGAGACTTACTAACTTTTACAACATTGACTAAAATCTTAAACTTTACAAACGGGGGTGTTATTGTATCGTGAGCATGATCAAAAAGGGATTAAACTCATTACCAACCAAGCAATGAGCTCCACCACTAGCTATCCATGGGTTTCTTTCCTGACTCGTCTTTTACCTTGCTTGAACTTCCTGTAACATGTTAAACATAAAGGATAAGCATAAATGCTTAGTAAGTAATGGAATATAAACATAACATTCTGCAACAAGTTAAGGATCCATAACATCTAACATGCCAAATTCCGAAGAATTGACATCAAACTAAGCTAATGACAAAGTCATTACTTAGATACCACCAAGCAAATGATAAATCATTCATTGGTTCCACATGTCCATATACTTACCTTGCAATTAGCTAAATTAAACACTTGACTTCTTGCACGCTTGATCACCTATTCTCATAATCACATAAACACATATCACTTACACATTCAAATGACTTACTCTTATTTCTTACATATGATTTAGGTGCTAAATCACATAACACCTAAAATTCTAGCATAAGTTCCATACACTTATCCTATAATCATAATCAAATGGGCAATTAACATTCTTTCTAACCATAATTCTTACAACTCACCAATAGTATCATTAATTGGTGATCTCACATACACATAATCAATCAATTAACCCATTTACATATGATCATAGAGACTTTAACCTAACCAACATGATATAATCATTCTTCCTAACTTAACTACTTGTATGGAACTTAATTACAATCAATTATCCATTTACCCATCAATTTCACTAACTTAGGGTTTTAGTTTCTTAAACCCTAGTCATCAAATTAAAGGGTAAATGACAAATATCGGCAACGAACTGCCAAAATTTGTTCCAAGTATGCAACATACCAACTTAATTACCCAAGTATGCAACAAACCGGATAGTTTCGTGTTTGGATCTTTGAAAAGTCGTTTTTTACCGAATTATGTTTGAAAAAGCTAAGTCACCTTACACGTGGACCACCACGTAAAAATTGTGCCACATGTAGCTAGTTACCATATTACTGATCCAAACACAAAACTATCCGGTTTGTTGCATACTTGGGTAATTAAGTTAGTATGTTGCATACTTGGAATAAATTTTGGCAGTTTGTTGTCGATTTTGTCACATTTATTAAAAAATAAAAAAAATTTCAAACAGAAGTTGACCGGTCAAACCGGTAGCTGGTTACCATATTACTGATCCAAACACAAAACTATCCGGTTTGTTGCATACTTGGGTAATTAAGTTAGTATGTTACATACTTGGAACAAATTTTGGCAGTTCGTTGCCGATTTTTGTCATTTACCCCAAATTAAACAAGCTAGAGAATCATACATACCTTAAAACTGATGAATTAAAGATTAGAAGCCTTCAATTTCTAAAACCCTAGCTTGATTTCCCTTCCTTCCTCTTGTCTCTCTCTCTACTCGTTTCTCTCTCTCTCTCTAACAGCTTCGTACGTGATTTTTTTTCTAAGGTACAGGGAGTATACAGTAGAAGGATCTAAACACAGGTATTTTATATACTCAATTTACATATTACTCCCCTCACCTTTATGAATTTAAAATTTTCTACCCTCTAACCACCAGTTCTTTACATAGCTAGTCTACTAACTATTTTCTACAACATAACAATTTAACTCACACAATACAATATTATATACATATAATTTAAACAACTAAAAGCATATAATATTATTTAAACTTACAAAAATTTAGGGTGTTACAGTGTGACCTCTACTTTGCTTATTAAAGTGATATGAATCCGGATTACTTTAGGTAAAGGATTTCATATAGTTGAAGTGATATGTGAATATTTGTTGATTGTTGGTTATGAACTGAAATTAATTTCCAGTGTTGTTAGGTGTATTGTGGTTTTATAACCACTGATGTTTGCTGTTGTTGTTTGTCGTTGTTCTAGTTGTGAAAAGATAAGTTGTCAAAGATTTTAGCATATTGCTAATTTCTGGTTAATATAGTTGTTAAAGATTTTGACACGTTACTAGTGTATGGTTATAAGTGATTATGTGTCTATTTGTTAAAGTGAGTGTGTGTTTTAAACATATATCTGATTGACGCTAGAGGATTCAGGTAAATGATTGCTTTATAGAAAATGTTGGATGAAGGCACAGTATATGTGCGTAGGTAAAAGTAGAAACATGTACCTTTGGGTATATGTGAATGTGGAAAGGATTGAAATATATAATTATAATTGTAAGTTGCTCTTGAGGATTAAGGTATGATAAGATGAATGTGATTATGTTACATTAGACAAATTGAGTGTGATCAGATTTCGGGGATGAAATCTTGTAAGGGGGAGAGAAATTTAACATCCGTAAATCGGACCTAGTTGTTTATATTATTCCTGATTTTAAAATAATATTTAATGTGTTTGTAAATAATATTGTTTGAATTATTTGAAATTAACTAGGAAATAAGTTTCAGGACTATTTGTGGTTAGTAAAATATTAAGTGATTTAAATTAATAAAGTTGTCGGTAAAATAAAAAGTTTGGAATCGCAAATGGTTTTTAGGTTCCAAACAATATGTTTAGAAGGGGATTAATTTTTTTAAAAAAGGAAACTGGGTCGGTTGTATGTGAGCCGACATACTTTTTCTTAAATCATTTTCTTTCTCAATTATGCAAACACCAAAAATAGAAAGGAAAGAAAACAGGAAGAAAAAAGAAATCGTCCCTGTCCCTGTGATCATGCGACTAGCCCAAAACAAGCAAACATAAATTCCAATCCCAAATTCAAACTTAGAAATCATCATCTTCATCTCCATATTCCTCTTATTTCATTTGTAAGTATGATTATCTTTTTTGTTGAATTTGAAAGTTTGATTATGTGGGATTAAAATGGGTTAATGAATTTAATATGAAGTTAATGTTAGGAAAGTGTAAAAATTGATGTTAATAAGTTTATGGTAAAGGTTAGGAACTTGATTGTTGTTGTTGTGAATAAAATCCATGGAGCTATAATGAAACCGGAATTTCAGTTCTGAACGGAGCCAAAATCACGACGCGTTTCGGGGAGTTTCGCGACGCGAAACATGGAATAACGCGACTCTATTTAATGGTAACCGCGACGCGATTTTGTCTATCTCAAAACTTGTTTCGCTCTTTGTTGATTCTGTTGGTGTGAATAATATAAAAGTGAAATGGATATAATGTAAACTATGAACATGAAGTAAAACCAGTTTATGTATAGACACTTGAATGATAATTGTTTTAGTGTTTGTAACTATTAAAATGTGTAAGTAAGATTGAGTAGCTCATTGCTAAACCATGTGAGGAATAGAGGTTTGTAGCCAAAAGTGATAACATATTATGAATAAGTGAATAACCCTATAAAACCAGAATTCAAATAGAAACTTGAGCATGATTAAGTGTTTGTAAATAGTAAAAGGATAAATGTGAGTTGATGTATTAAAGATTAAACTAAATCGATAACGTAAGTGATCACATAATTAAATTTAAATGGTTATGAAAAGTGAAAGTAAGTAGAGTTTGATTAAAAGTTAATGAGAAGTATAATTGTGTAGTTAGATTTAAAAGTCAAGTTTGATCGATCCATGGGGGTACGATTATGATTAGTCGATTTGATGATTATTGAAAACTAAATGTGATATTATGAATTTAAAATGAGTTATATGTTATGGGACAAGTTACTAACTCATTATTTATTTGTATTCTCAGACACGGAGAAGACTCAATAATATTAGACTTCTGAGTTAACGGCTGAGGTAACGGTGAGTGGACTCGTACTCTCAGTGTGATTTGGTTGTAACATATTTTGTTACAACAGGTGAACATAGTGTTATTGTGATTGTTGATTGTGATTGGTGACTGTTGATTGGTGAAATACACGTGTAATAAGTGATGAGTCGCCTTCGGGCATTTGGTGATTCGGAGGTCAACAATTGTTGGACTGGGTTGCTACAGGTTAGTCAATGTGAGATTTGTGATCATGTGTTGAGAATGGAACACATATTGACTAAAGGTAGCAAACAGTTATCGGTAAAGCCACTGTATTGGCCTGCAGTTGGTTATAAGTGTTGCTTGGTGCGTCTCCCGGGTCTGAGGGCGTCACAAGGACCACCGATCCTCTTGGTGATGTTGTGTCAGCGTCTATGTGATCTTTGTGATAATCAGAATTTGATATCGCGTAAAAAGTCATGTTTTTACTACTGATATCTCTCTCATTCTGGAACGATCCTTGGTATTTTCACTCAAATATGGCACAAATTAGTAACATTATGCCAAGATAGTCAAAACAAGGTTGCACGCTAAAAATAAAGCAAAACGGATGAAAAACGAAGATTCCACACACGTTTAAAGATTCAAGGCATCAAAACGAGATTTCAAGACTAAAATGTCCTCCACCAACATCCATTCTTTCCAAGATGTTCGTTTTCAAAATACGAATCCAATAGAAGAAGAATCAACTAAAACGGATAAAGAATGAAGATTCTACGCCCGCCGGAAGATCCAAATGATTCGTATGCAATATCTGGAGCTAGGGACCTCATCTTAGGGTCTATCCTATGTCAAAATATTCGTTTTTGAATTACGAATCCAACAAAAAAATAATCGACGCAAACGGACGCATAACGAAGAAAACACGCACGAATCGAGAAACGAAGCAAAAGACGGCGAAGCGGGGCGGGGGTGGGCCAGCCACCGCCGGCCACCCACCAGCCGCCGCCGGCCACCACAGGGGCACCGCCGGCCACCCCGTACCCATCCCGGTTTCCATTTTTGGCAACTTTTGGTACCTGGTGCGCCTACTTTTCGTGTTGTACAGTACCCGGTGCGCCTACTTTTCGTGTTGTACGGTACCCGGTGCACCCTTTTGGCTACCTTTTTCTAACATGCACCTCTTGGTGCTAATGTGAGCCAAAGCTCACCTATAAATAGGAGGCTTAAGGCTCCATTTCAAAATGTCCCATATGCACTAGTCATATCACTTTCTTACTTTCTCATTCTACTTTCTTACTTTAAATTTAGCATTAGATTAGTTTATTACTTTGTTTAGAGTAGAAAGAAAGCTAGGAACGTGTTGTAATCTTTGGTGTACGCTTGGAGTTACGCTCATTAATTCAAGTCTATTCCTTCTCGCATACTAATCTCGGTTATTTCTATCCTTATCTATCTTAATTAAATATGTTTGCTTTAATTAATGTTAGAGATCGTTTATTCCATGATTAGCGAGTAGATTACTATTGTATTTGTTGTGATGTAGTTTGTGACACCCGACCAATTAGGGCTAGAAATTTGCGCCTAATCATTTTGTAATACATGTAATTAGTTCCATGTTAGGCTAATTGTATGTATCATTACGTGTATTTTATAAATATACGCATTTACGCGATTAAGTTTAATCGTGCATTATTATATCTGCCGAACTCCGATACACTTTCATACGGACGTTGGTGAAACTTTTTAATAAATAACATAAATCTATTTGATAATTAAATAGTAGTTATTTACATTATATTATTATGTATTAATAATATACGAAACAATGTACGTTTTGTTTAAAACGTAACCGACACGAATAAAACGCGCGAGGCGCGCCCGACAAACGATTAAAGTTCAAGATATGTGTTCATAACTCCAAATAAAGTATTTTGATTAAATACTTCAATCAAAAATATCGAGAATTAAATCGTTACTTAAAACACAAATTATAAACGTTTAACGTATATATAAACGTCGAAACGAACGGGTAAACGAACACGAGGCTTAATGCAAATTGGGGAACAAGAAAATAATACACCACACCCCATAAGGGACCCACTAGAACCAGCCACATGAGGGAGTATGGTGCTCCATACTCTTTGTTGTTGCTTCTTTAACAATAAGTCACCAAACACCCACCCTCAATCATTCATCAACTACCATCTCTCTCTCTCTACTCTCTCTCCCTCCCTTATCCACGTTTTTGATCAGCCACAAGACAACCACCATCATCCACCACAAGCCACCATACTCATCTCCATCATCCACCATCGGTTTTCGAAGATTGAAGCAAGGAAACGGAGCACGGAAGCAAACCGAGTGGCATTTCAACATCTTCACCTTTAGATCATCATTTCTTGTAAGAACACATCCCTTTATCTCACTAGAAATACTTGCTTATTGATATATAACATGATTAGTAGCTCATCTAACAATAAAATGTCCAAAAACAAAGCTTAAAATACGTTTTTGTAACACATATATGTTAACAGCTTTTCTGACCAGAAAAATGACCTCACTAAAACGACTATAACTTGAGTTGTAGGATGAATCAACGCATGCACTTTATACCTAAATCTTCGTGTGAATGTATTGTACAAAAAGTTCTTCTATGGTCATCTCTCAAAATACACGGTTTTTAGTGTAGAGGCTAATTTTTGAGCCGAGGTCTGTTTTGAACCGAAACCGACCACTCTTCATATTTATTTTTGTTAAAAATAGTAAACGGACATGTAAAAATACCATAAATTGCAGAAATGACCACGACATATATGAGAACATGTGTGATTTTTGGTTAGGTATAAATCGGACTACAAGTGGTCCAAATCGAGAGGTTTATCGGGTTCAAAATCTGGAAAATGAACACAAAGGGACTGTTTTGGTACTTTAATAAAACCTACACTTCGGGTCAACACCGAGACGAACCAATAATTTTTATAAAATCATTTAACCATTTTAAGGGTTGGGTAAAAGTTTCGGGTCAAACCGAGACCATTGACCATGTTTTCGACAATGACATATACCTACGACACTTAACTCGTGTGACGCCAAACTTTCTAAATTTCACATTATATGCGACACTTATAATTCATTTTTCAAAATAAGTATCAAACGTCGCGTAACATTTAATACTTATACAATACAACATTTAATCATTTCAAATATACTTTATAAGTATATCATTTCAACATCATAATAATAATACTTTGAAATTATTATTCGAACTCACCAACGGGCCGTACATAATTACAAAATACAAACAATCCAAAACTAATCATTTGGACATTACTAGTTGAATGAGCAACTAGCATAGATGGTCTGTTAAGACATCTAATCATTATTATAACCTTGCGCGTTTAGGACGCCCGGCAGGGTCAGTCGTTGTAACGACATCAAATCTGTGTGAATCATCATAATTGTTGGCTAACAATTCATCAGACTCAGGTGAGTCTCATAGCCCCTTTTTAAATGCTTTTACCTAGGGGTGAGATACATGCTCGTTTTGTTTTACATGTGAACGCAAGTATCAAATTATCACGTATGCTGCATGAGTTGTTTTCATCTAATCAATCAAAGTCCTCTGAAACATAGTTCTGTTAATATGATTTAGCGTGAATGTTAGTGTATGGTACCATATGGGATTGACAATCCCCGTCCGAGTTAGCAAGCACTAACCTGTCAAACGGCTGCCGGCCACCCCGTACCCATCCCGGTTTCCTTTTTTGGCAACTTTTGGTACCTGGTGCGCCTACTTTTCGTGTTGTACAGTACCCGGTGCGCCTACTTTTCGTGTTGTATGGTACCCGGTGTACCCTTTTGGCTACCTTTTTCTAACATGCACTTTTTGGTGCTAATGTGAGCCAAAGCTCACCTATAAATAGGAGGCTTAAGGCTCCATTTCAAAATGTCCCATATGCACTAGTCATATCACTTTCTTACTTTCTCATTCTACTTTCTTACTTTAAATTTAGCATTAGATTAGTTTATTACTTTGTTTAGTGTAGAAAGAAAGCTAGGAACGTGTTGTAATCTTTGGTGTACGCTTGGAGTTACGCTCATTAATTCAAGTCTATTCCTTCTCGCATACTAATCTCGGTTATTTCTATCCTTATCTATCTTAATTAAATATGTTTGCTTTAATTATGTTAGAAATCGTTTATGCCATGATTAGCGAGCAGATTACTATTGTATTTGTTGTGATGTAGTTAGTATATATAATTGTGGGATGACTTTAAATACGTCGTGAAATAATACGATGGCCCCGATTCGACTGATTACTCGGTATAGTATTGGAAATGCTTTTGAGCATAGTACAAATATATGGAAGCCGGTAACGACCGAAGGTAGTTGTATTATGGATCGACGTTACAAAATTGGAAACTTTGTGAACGGACTTATCTTGTGATTTTAAACCTAAAACTTACATTCGCCTTTCGATTAACAAACGTGATTGTAACCTTGTAAAGAGGAGTCGCGAACCTCAATACTCGGTCAATAGTTATCTGTGTAAAAACTATGTTTTTAATTGTAACGTCATGCAAGCATTATAAAATGCAATGTGATTACGTGGACTTGCCATGAGTATTGTACACTTCCGATCGCAATGTACTTATCATGTAAACATCGCAAAGCAATTAAACTCACAACGGAAACATCAGTAAACGATTAAATACGATGTGAGCTACCATAGCATTTTCCGACATGGTCTGGGTTTGACTTTCTGTAAAAAGCCGTTAGCATTTTAATTAGTTGTTTTAGTTTAGATTAGATTAGATTAGGTAGGCTATAGGCTAAATGATCATTTACAAAAACCTAGGGATTTGTTAATTGTATTAAGAAAGGCAAGTTTGAAATCCAACTTAAACCAATACTTTTTTCCTAAAAAGCCATGAAACCTAAAGTACGGTATGTAGAAACCTAAATGTTTTCCCTCGTTTATCACGCTTAAGTTTCATGGATAGAAATTGATTAAATAAGTCCGGACACAAGTTCTAAGTTAGTTGTTTAATGGATTCATAATCATTGTGGTATTAAGAACGGCTAGACATGTTATGGACTTGCTACTCTATTCCCTCGCCCACGAGCGAATGCGTTCAATAATACGGGCCACTGACTCCCTCACAGGAGAGTGTGGAGAGTTGAGCATTGTCTGTCTGGTCAGAATCATGATACCTTAGTTCCTCGTGACATATTAGTTGATAACCGACTAATAAGGAATCTATTGGTTATACCATAAGTTAATGAATCTCATAAGCAACCCAATTTAGTTAATCGTTTTCCCGTAAGAGTCATCATCCCATGATTATTAACTAACGAATTCACAACAAATACTACTTTGCATTATCTGACATTTTATTACATTTTATTCGCTTTATTTAGTTTACTTAATTAACCGAACCAAAACCCCCAACGCATTCTTTTAAAACATTTACTAGAAAAGAAAGATTGATTGGATCATCTCCGTTTCAATTCAGTTTCTCTTTAAAAACGACTCTAGGTCCAACTTACCACCTACTAACCCTTTGGTTCAGTACTAGTAAGTCACACTTAGACCCCAGCAATTATAAATTTAAAACAACCCGTTGACATCGACATCAACAAGTTTTTGGCGCCGCTGCCAGGGAGACTAACTATCCGATCTAGAGGCCCAACCAATCCCAATTCTAGTAAACCCTTAGGATAAAACCTTCTAAAAAAAAACACAAAAACATTTCCTTTATTGTCTATTGTCTTTATTGTCTTTTCTTTTAGTGTATGACCTGTTCCCCTAGATCTGCACCACTGTTTAACTTTCCCGATCCAGAACTTATAATACACACTATTCGACGAGAAAAGAAGCAATCTGCACTTAAGCAAGCAATGGCCGAACGCATCACTCTCGCCGATAATAGTAAACCCTCTATCGAAGGAAGAGGAGGACCAATTCTCTACCCCGAAACCCCTGGTCAATCTTTCGAGCTTAAACACCACATCATCCAACTAATCCAAAACCACTGTCAATTCCATGGATTGCCCAGTGATGACCCAAACTCTCACCTCGACAAGTTCATCTCTCTCTCAAATTCCTACAAGCAAAACGGAGTTGGGCAAGACACAATCCGTTTATACCTTTTCCCTTATTCGCTCACCCATCATGCGCAAACATGGTTTGAAGGTCTAGAGACCGGCTCTATCCCTTCATGGACTGCGATGGCGACAAAGTTTCTGACCAAGTACTTTCCACCTTCTAAACAAACCAAACTCCAAAATGACATCATGAATTTTCGACAAGCTTTCGATGAGTCATTATATACCGCATTGGAACGATTCAAATGAGCCTTGAAGAAATGCCCTAATCACCGACTCGATAAGTCTGCACAATTGTGCACCTTCCACAATGGTTTAGATCCTAACCACCGAACTACCCTCGATGCTGCTGCACAAGGAAGCTTCATGGCAAAAACCGACGAAGAAGGATGGAACCTTATAGAAAACATGACTATGCATCACCACGATTGGAATTCTGGAGATCATTCAACATCCTCCACACCTATCGCTGCTGCAAACCCGATTCCAGTCGAAGCAATAAAGGCACTAACAGAGAAAATGGACTCGCTCATCAAACAGTTTGGAGAACTTAAGAAACAACAACACCAAGTACACCAAGTGCAAGTCTGTCAACACTGCAACAACCCGCAACCTTCTGGTGAATACCAAGTTGAATACGAAGAAGCAGATGGCACCGTCTACTATGCTCGGTTTCCAGCTCGACCACCCGGTTTCAACCAAAACAACAACCAACCTAGAGGACCTACCTTTCCGCCAAGAAACAACCAACAACCATACCAACCCCGATACCCACCTAGATATCCACCCTACCAACAACAACCACAACTTTCTTATAATCAACCCCTTGCACTTCCTGCACCCACTTCCGACACAAACCAAACCACTGAACAAACCACCAAGACAAATGCCCCAGTTTCAAGTTCAGACGACGCCTTCACCCAATTCATGCAAGGTCAGCACCTGCTCAACCAAAAGACATCCGCTAGACAAGATCAAGCCGACCTCTTCATGAGAAATCAATTGGCTGTGCAAAAGAATTTGGAAGCTCAAATTGGACAATTGGCACAACGTCTTGAGAATAGACCCCGAGGAAGTTTGCCTAGCAACACGGTTCAAAATCCGCATGTTGAGGAAGCAAAGCAACTTACAACACCAAAGGAAGCAGCTACTACTACACCTGTTGCTGTTCCAGTAAAGGAATAACAAAAGGTCAAGATACCAGCTGAGGAAACAATGAACAAAGAGGTTAGAATCCCTTACCCCGCTAGACTTAAAGTTCAACCTAAAAAACTGTCATCCTTTAAGTTAGACGGAAAATTCCTTGATACCATGTCTAGAGTTCCTGGTCGTAATAAGTATATTAGAAAATTGCTATCCACCAAAGATAAATTGCCTGAAGTGAACAACATTCCCCTTAGTTCTGAAACTTCAGCCCTACTTAAAAATAGCCTTCCCGAAAAATTAGGAGATACTGATAGATTTACACTCGCTTGTTCTATCTACACTTCCGGAAATATGAGCGCTTTAGCCGACTTAGGAGCCATCATTAACCTTATGCCCTACTCCCTGTTTAAGAGGCTAGAATTTGAAAACTTGAAACCCACTAAGATGACCGTCCAGCTAGCCGACCAATCTGTTAGATACCCCAAAGGAATAGATGAGAATGTCCTTGTTCAAGTTGACAAATTTTTCTTTCCAACGAATTTCGTGGTAATGGATATCCACGAGGACATAAACATCCCAATCATCCTTGGAAGACCATTCATGAATACAGCTAGAGGTGTGATTGATGCGTATAACCACACGATTGTTTTACGATCGCATGGTGAAAGCATCACTTACAAGATCGACCAACCGGAATGCACCCCACAAGAGGAAGAATGTTGTGCTATATCCACAGGAAAAGTCTGTTCCGATGATGAATCAGAACCAGAGGAGGAACCGCAACTCACCCAATCATCAGTTCTCATTTCTGACACTGAATACGACCCAGAAGAGGAAGAATACGAGGAAGCAGATGAAGAAATTGAATCTGACCCTGAGGAGGAAGAAGAAGAGGAAGAGGAAGAAATGGAAGAAGATGAAGATCACACTGATTCGCCACAAATGGCCGAAGTTAAAAGAATACAAAACTGCGATGATTACTCTTCATCTGAAGAATCAGTTGATTACGGAGTCATCCGTCAGGAGCTCAGATCCTCTCATCTTAAAAGAATGGGAAACATCCTTAATTCCTATCTCGATCCATCAAAACCCTTCACCAGAACCCGACTCCGAGACATAGAAACTTTTGAAGAAGGACTCCGATCATCACCACACCCAGACCAGTATGCCAAACTAGTACAGAGAATTTCAGCATACAAGGCACGTAAACTAGGAAGCTTTGCCGAAGAGAACATTCATGATATAACAACCGAAGTCCGAACCATCGAAATCGATAGTTCTCGACCCTTCAACAACGCACCTTCAGACGAAGAATTCCACCAATTTCCAGATTCACGTGACAAGGACTCCGACTGCAATAGTGAATGCGATGACGATTACGTCAACATCACTCTCGATGAACACTCTATTCCACAACCTCCTCTTGCTCCACCAAATTCCCCTACCGTCACAACTGAGAGACTAGAGATTCCTCTAATAGATAGTCATCAAGACATGATCGAGATGATTGACGAATACGACGATGTACGAATTATCGTAGAGGCCATCAAAGAGTCAACCAATGACTACAACACCGCCCAGAGACACATGATAAGGGCAATCATACGAGACTACGATTCATACCTCGCCAATTATGGAGAACCAGAGCCTAGAACTCTTCGGAGAAACATTCGAGCATTCTCTGATCTGCTTCAAGAACAACTCACCAGAGAAGCTCAACAGCGAGAAAGACCCAACTACCCAATGGGAGAAATCGAATTCTACGGAAACCAAATACGAATATACCAAAAAGTATATTGTACCTTAGCCGGATCAGCTTTTCCGTACTCATCAAGTCAAAAAGCTATTCTTGCTTCAATGAGAACCAATCTGGAAAGAGCCACAGGGAACCCAAGAAGTTATGCCGACATCAGAATGGTGGGAGATCTTAGAACTCTTCTAGATCTCATCGAAACTGGAGAGCACCTCACAGCATCAGAGAACTGCAGGATCGTCATTCAATCCACCATTGGGCACCACGTTGAACTAATAATTGATGAGCTGAACGAGCCAGCCTATGAAGAGGAAACTCGTGAGGTACCAAGATTCATCCCGCACATGTCGCAAATCAATTTAGCCACTTATGTGACTACCCGACTGCGTGGAATGTACCAAGAAGAAGACGTAGAACTCGATGTCTATCGAAATGGATATCGTGAGATATTCAGCAAATTAATTTGCATCTTCACCGACTCGGATTTTCCCTTCAACCGTGAGCAGCATCAACTAATCAGACAAGTGTGCCAAGCAACCCGATCTTTCGAAGGAGAACCTTGGGCTAATGATTTTGAAGAAGTGAAAACCGAATTCATGGCTTTAATCGCCTCGATAGGAAGAAACCACCCACAGCGTGAAATCGTTCGAACTTACACCTGCACTCGAATTGACCCTAACGGACCAGTCACAAGGGCAGTTCGATACATCTGCTATGGAATGGCAATTCTCGACCGACTCGCCACCGATCACTTCAAAAGCTTCAGAATACTATCCACCAACCCACCAACTCTCATTGCTGACATGATAGAGCAATTCCTACAATACTATCCACCACGATACTCTCTACCAAGGAACCACGGTGACCACGCCACCACTACGGATGCATCAAGCATCATCTGAAGAAGAAAAGGACTAAGTCGAGCTCTCGACTTTAAAAGAGCGCTTCTCGGGAGGTAACCCGTGTTTTTACATTTCTGCAATTTTACTTTCCAAGAAGTGAAGAAATCTCCGACTATCTTTCACACTCGGATCATACAAAGAATGCTCCAGCCTGCAAGGAAGCATCAACAACCGAAGAATAGTATATCCGACGTGTTCACACTCACGAGACCAATCACAAGAAGACTTCATCAAGAATGCACCAAAGAAGACAAAGACCGGCAGATGCAACCAAAGGAATACTGCAACTACCGGGGAGTACTTCTATGCCATCTCTTTCATTCGTTTTAAATATGTCATATCCATTATGCTTATCACTAAGTGTGGGATTCAAACCCAACACACACACTGAAAGAATGAATCTTAGATGTTTAAAACCCTAAGTGTGGGATTTTACCCCATTCAGAGCTTAGTATAACATCGAGGATGATGTTCTTTTAAGTGTGGGATAACAGTATTTGCACTACTGTTAAATGGAAAATGGTATATTCTTGATTCTAAAATCGTTGCTCTTTATAAGACCTTGCTTTCCCATAAAAGTAAACAAAATTTTTCAAAAATAAGTTAAAAGTAAGCTGAAAATAAAAAAATTTTAAGCAAAGAATGATTTACTTTGGGGAATAAGGACGAATAAAATACAAATTCTTTTGAAAACAAGTTTAAGTAATCCCATAAAGAGCATCGCATGACTAAGCACACAACAAACCAACTTTCGATTCGTGAGGTATCTTGAGCCATATGAAAAGCATTCACTTTTAATGCTTCACTTTTTCAATTCTTGAGTGTGCCGATGTATGCGTTTAGAATCAGAACTTGCTCCTGTAATGCATTTCGAAGCCAAACTAGTGAGTAAAAAGGGGATCGAATCACATCATTCATGAACCCTTCTATACACCCCAATATAAACACGTCATCCCGTACCTACTCAAAAAGCATCCCTCAAACTTCATAAAGAGTTTCAAAGATGAAAAGAAGAAAAGCTACAAGGATACGAAGTCAAATTACCCAAGAAAACTCGAAGAAAAGAAAGTCAAATGGAGAAGAAGACTCCTCCATAAAGAAAAAGGCGTTAATCCTCCTGAAAACTCAAAAATTTCAGCTTTTCGCTTCACGTAAAAGAAAACCTTGATGATCCCAGCTAGAGATCTTAGTATGTATTACTTTGATTGATTATTAATAAGCTTGCGGAATAGTTTATTAATAACTTGAAGAACAAACTTGTATATAACAGAATATCTAACCAAAAGCTTCAATATTATTAACAATAATACGAACACACAATTTGTGTTAGGGTTTACAACCTTGAAGCTAATAACTAGAATGAATTCGTCCTTTTCTAGGGTTTTACAGGATCTCTATTTATAACATATAGAGTCCTTTACAGAATCAAACTATTATGGAATCATATCTATTCCATAATTCTCTCTATTCAACTATATCTAACCAACAGTGGTTATCTATATCACTAACAGGGGTAGTACTCGTATACTATCAACAGTGGTTGAGTACTTGATACAAAATACAAACTACATACTAACAGTGGCCCTGTTAGACAAATGTACTAACAGCGGTTGTCTTCTTCTAACAGTGGTTGACTTCTACTAACAGTGGTTGAAGTCTTATACCAACAGCGGCATGATACTTGTATTCTGAGCAGATATGACACTGTCTCAGTTCTCAACAATCTCCCCCTAAACTTGATCATTCAGAGTAATGATTCAAGTTTCAATCCTTCTTTTCTTCTTCTTTTTCCTTTATCGTTTGCCTCTTATGCAGTTGATTGAACACCATGTATAAAGCTCTATAAGCTCCTTCAGTAATGATGGTTGTAGATAACTTCAAATCAACCAATCTATTCAGCAGCCCTGTTCCCAGCACATAGTGTCGATCATCAAACATGTAGATCACCTGCCCATTGTTAAATACTACCATGTGTACTCCAGCTCTGGCAAAATATCTCCAGGTTATAACCCTTTGATAACAATGAAAGAATAAGTGATACAAGCTGGCTGGTTCAAACAGGCTTTGCAATAACTCCATCATTTGTCTTTCAATCACAGCTTCAGAGTTCTTTCTATTCCTGATTCTGCTCACTTGATACAACTCCATAAGATCATCTCTTGTACAGATTCTGAGCAAATCAACCATACTCCCAACATGGTCATCAAATCCTCTTTCCCTTTCAATCTTGATTTCAAGGATCATTTTTCTGAAACCATAATCAATTGCTACTCCTTCCCAATTTATAATTCTAGCCTTTCTTGGTCCTTCAGAAATCTCCTTGCTATCAGTCAGAATCTTGATTCTCTTTTTCAGCTCTGGATCAAATCTTGGAATATCAGGAATAACATTGTCTTTAGAAATCTGATTTTTCCATGAATTTCTTCTGACTTCATTCTGCTTATCCTCTAAAGCTTTCTCTGCTGCCTCAGCAGCTGCTTTTTCTCTTCTTTCTTCTTCTTCTTTCAAAAACTTTACCATTTCCCTATCTGCCTTTTCTTTCTTCTCCTTCATCAATGCATTCAAATGCCTATTCTCTTCCATTTTCTTTGTCCATTCATCATCTCTTCCCATATACCTATCATATGCCTGTTGCAGCTTCTGCATATTCCATCCTTTAACAATTTTAGCTGGGGCATAATTTTCAGACAGAGCATTGACCATTTGTCTTCTCCTTTCAGCATATGGTAAAGGTTTACTCCTCTTCTTGGCTAATTCCTCTTGCTTTTTCTTTCTAGCCCTTTCTTCATTTGATCTTTTCATCAACAAAAATCCAGAAGATAACTCTTCCTCTTCATTACCTTTCTTCTTCTTTAAATAATCATGAACTCTCTGAGCAGGAAGCTTTAATCCTTGTGCAGTCTTTTCTTTAACAATCTCTGCAGCTTTCTGTGTAATAGTCACTACACTCAGATCATCCAAAATCATTTCAACATTATCACCCTCTTCTTCAGCTTTAGCTTCTGCAGCTCTCCTTATCAACCTTTCCCTTTCTTCTACTTGCATCCTCAACATATCATGGGACTCAATATGAGGTTCTTTAATTTCTTTCACTTTTGATTTTTCTTTCAACTTTCCTTTACCTTTGTCTTTTGGATCAATCACAGGCAATTTAGACTTAGGTTTGAGTGGTGAAGTTGGTTCTCTTATCGTAACAGGTACCTCTATTGGTCTTGTTGTTGTGGTAGTTGTGACAGGGGTTGATATGACAGCAGTGGTGATTGGTGTATTAATAGTGGTAGGTGTTGGTGTACTAACAGGGGTAGATGTAACAGTGGTAGTGTTAGTGTTGACAGGGGTTGAAATTGTGACAACAGTGGTAGAAGTTTTGACAGGGGATAAATTTTTAGTTGGCTTTCTTCTTGGAATTGATTTCTTTCTTGTAAAAGTCTGCAACTTCTTCTCTTCATCAATTGACTTTGATTGCTCCCCCTTAATCTCAACTTCTCCTTCTTTCATCTCTTTTTCAATATCATCAACCACCTCATACACTGGCCTATCACTGAAACTAACTCTTTTCTTATTTTCCAGATTAGCACCCATCACATCCCAAAAATATAATCTAAGTGCAGCTTTCTCAGGCAACCCTTTATTCAATGGAAATACCTGATAAACTGTTTCATCAGTCTGCTCTGCTCCTGCACCATCACTTGTATTAACATTTTCAGAAGAATCTTCACCAGTATATACCACCATACTTCTGTCATCTGCAGCATCTACCATCTCATCATCTAAACTTTCATGTATCACATAATCAGATACATTGAGCTCCTCCTCAGCCTTATCCCTGCTCTGCACATAATCATCATCTTTATCATCAAACACTAACTCCACAGTGTCTTCTGATTGTGCCTCATCACTACCACATATATTCATCTCAACTGTATTATCATCAAACTCAAGCACCTCTGTAGCTGTATTATCATCAAACTCAAGCACCTCTGTAGCTGCAGAATCATCATTCATCTCATCAATATTTATCATTACTCCACTCATATCATCATGAGGTCCATATGAATCATCATCATCATCATCATCATCACCTGCTTTTCTTGAACCATCATCTTCAGGCATAATATCATCATCTGCTTTCTTCTCCCCCTTGCCTAAAGATTCCTTTAACCTATTCGCAGGTAAAAGAATATTGTTGACAGCCTCCTCAAGCATTAACAATCTATTCTGCACATCAAGCAACTCTGCCTTCTGATGATCAATGATCTCCTTCTGCTTAGCAATTAACTCATCCTGAGCTTGAATTTTCTGTTGAGCCTCTTTTCTGTAAGCCCTTTCCCTCTCATATTTGCTCCACAGTTTATTGACATCATGTACAAGATAGGAAATCGTCAATTCATCAGTATCACTAGGCTCATCAACATTAGAGTGTGACCTCTTAGTTGAATCCTTGCCCACATCTGCCACTGCAGATGTCCCTTGGTTATTGGTACTGGGACCTACATTTGAATCATCACCCATAGGCTCATCAAACATAGTTGCCTCTGGTTGGGTCTGATTAATGTTACCACTATCCTGCCCTGCCAGTGGGCTAGAAACAGTAGTGGCAGCCCTTCCAGAATGAACATTTTCATCAAGTATGTTCACCTGTTGTTTTGGAACAGTTGACTGAGACTGTGGAGAAACAGGAATCTCCATAGCCTGTGTAGCCTTCTTGGATTTCTTGGCTTTAGATTGGGTAGGCGGTTTGTTCCCTTGTTTTCTTTTGATGCCACCTCCTGATGTGTGTTCAGAACCAACTTGTGTTGTTGGTCTGTCATCATTTGGTCCAGATGGTGTTGGTAATACACCACCAGTGGCAGAAGGAGTAACTAGCATTGTAGAAAATAATGCAGTTTCCTTCTTTGAAAAAGCATTCTGATACTGATTCATAGCCTTAATAGTCCTCAAAGATAGAGTAGAACTAACAATCACACTATCCTCTGCTGGCAGATTTGACAATTGATTATTCAATAAAAGCTGAACAAATCTAGGGTACATAACGAATGTATTACATTCCTAACCATATTATCTAAGATAAATCTAGACATATTAAATTTAATACCCTGTGCCAAGCAGATAATAGGATATGCAATAGTAGAACTAAATTCATTAAAACTAGTTCTCTTTTGAGACAAACATACCAGAAAAGTATGAATGTAGAACTTCCATTGAGGACAAAACCATGACTTCAAGAAAGTATAATCTGATCTTGTCTTTCCTGAACCTTCATACCCCATATCCATAATGCCTTTAAACAAATCTTCTCTCGATAATTCTAGAATACCACCTTCATCATCAAACTGTAAAAGCTCTCTTAGAACAATTTCAGTAACCATTACCTTCTGACCCTTGACAGTGGAATGAATGTGAGTAATGCCATTAACATTCCCTTCCTTTGCATTCTGCCAGAATTCCTGAATATGTGATCGAATTAATCGTGGAGCGACAGTAAGGGCATAAGTAACTGGACAATTACTCAAGAAATCGATGATAGGGTGAAAATACTCATCGGCAAGTTCTTTATTCAAGAAAGCCCTCATGTTGTGTTCAGAATGAACACTTAGCATAGAAGTACCAGAATCAGACGAAGATGACGATGCCATTGAAGAAATTGATGAACGAACGAAGAGTGAATTACAATAAACAACTCAAAGCGAGAGCGATTATTGAAGGGTTTTGAAAATTTTGAAAGCGTAATTGAAAAAGTGAAGTATTTGAGTATTTATTTGATGACAGTGCCAAGCCCTAAAAATAGAACTAGCAGTGGCACTGCTGGTTATACCCAACAGGGGCACAATTTACAAACAAACCCAACAGGGGTACCTCACTTGGTCAATTTATAGTCAACCCTTTCTAACCATCTAACAAAGCTAGCAGCGGCTGATAGTCTAGCAGGGGCATCCGACCAAGGAAACACCAACTTAGAACTAACAGGGGCATAAACTTAGCTTAGTTAGACAACGAATTTTTTTTTTTTTTTTTTTTTAACCAAAAGATAAGAAGAAACAAATAAAACATTAAATTCCAGCTCAAGTGATGTCTCTTGACAGTGGCTGAAACCTGCAATATTAAACTAAGAAAAACAACTAGCAGGGGTTAAATTACACACATATACAGCAGGGGTTTAAAATACATTGACAGTGGCAAAGGTAAACTAACAGTGGCACCATCTGTTATCATGATGAAGCTAACAGTGGCAACACCTGACCCTGTCACATACAATATATTTTACCCCTGTTAGTATCAAATCCAGGCCAAAACACTACGTGAGATTGATCATACCAATATTAGTTATCAAAAATGTAAATCTTCCTACATCAAATGCTTTTGTAAAAAGATCTGCAAGTTGATTATCAGTATGAATTTTAAAAATATGAATCAATCTTTTATCATAACAATCTCGTATAAAATGATATCTGATCTCAATGTGTTTGGTTTTTGAATGCTTAACTGGATTCTGAATGATACTAATAGCAGAAGTATTATCAATATAAATAGGAGTGTTCATGAAAGTCAAACCATAATCCAGCATTTGATTCTGAATCCAAAGAACCTGTGCACAGCAACTTGATGTTGCAACATATTCTGCTTCTGCTGTAGAAGTGGAAACTGTGGTTTGCTTCTTGCATTGCCATGACACTAACCTATTTCCAAGAAATTGACAACCTCCACTAGTTGATTTCCTATCCATATTCTCACCACCATAGTCACTATCTGTGAAGGCCTTTAGCTCAAAATCTGATCCTTTAGCATACCAAAGGCCCAAGTCTGGTTGACCTTTCAAGTATCTAAAGATCCTCTTCACAGCATACATGTGTGACTGCTTTGGATTGGTCTGATATCTAGCACAAAGACACACTGCAAACATTATATCAGGTCTAGATGAAGTTAAATACATCAATGAACCAATCATTGACCTGTATAAGTGCACATCTACTTCCTCCCCCTCAGGATCAGAATTAAGATGTTTATGTGCCTCCATGGGAGTGCTAGCTACCTTCACATCTTTATAACCAAATTTATTCAAAATATCTTTCACATACTTCCCTTGGTTAATAAAGATTCCATCTAACTTCTGCTTGACCTGCAATCCTAAAAAGAATGTGAGTTCACCCATTGAACTCATCTTGAACTTCTTATGCATTAAATCCTCAAACTCTTTGCACAATGAATCCCTTGTAGACCCGAAAATAATATCATCAACATACACCTGTACCAGCAATATATCTCTTTGAACCCTCTTGGTAAACAATGTCTTGTCAATAGTACCTCGCTTGAATCCATTCTTGAGCAAGTACTCAGATAGAGTATCATACCAAGCTCTTGGAGCTTGATGTAATCCATACAATGCTTTCTTCAATCTGCACACTCTATCTGGATATGTTGGATCTTCAAACCCTGGTGGTTGGCAAACATACACCTCATCATCAATTAGACCATGAAGAAAAGCACTCTTCACATCCATTTGATAGACTTTGAAATCCTGATAAGATGCATAAGCTAAAAATAATCTAATAGCTTCTATTCTAGCAACAGGGGCAAAGACATCATCATAATCTATGCCTTCTTCCTGTGTGTACCCCTGTGCTACCAACCGAGCCTTATTCTTGATCACTATCCCTCTTTCATCTCTCTTGTTCTTAAAGATCCATCTTGTGCCTATAGCTTTCTTTCCTTTTGGAAGATCAACCAAATCCCACACATCTTGCAGTTTGAATTGCAACAATTCTTCCTGCATAGATTCAATCCAGCTTGGATCTTTGAGAGCCTCCACTGCCTTCTTTGGTTCCATCTGAGAAAGAAAACATACATATAATGAAGTATTTACATCTTCTTCTCTTACCTTGGTTTGGTGTCTAGTCTGAACAGGAGTACTAATGTCAACAATGATCAAATCCAAGGAATGATCTTTATGAACCACATATTTAGATGTAGAAGTATCAAGTAGTTCTCTTTCCAAATTAGAACCCAAAAGATTATCTATCTCAGAGTCTGAAAAAGACTCTCTTTCCTCTCTTTCCTTTGATGGCTTTGGAGTTGCTTCAGAATCTGACAAAGAAGTCCTCTCCAAGACTTGAAATGGAGGACTTTGTTCAACAAATTTTGAAGAATCGAGCTCTTCTTCTGAATCATGCTTTGAAACTATATGAGAACCCTTTGAAGTAAATGGTTGATTTTCTGTTGGAATTGAACCATCTTCATCCTTTGAACCATTTTTACTACTTGACCCACTTGAATCATCTGAAGGTTCATCTTGCTCTAACTGGAATGCTTCTGGAGGATCTGGAGACCAAATAGGAAACAAGACATACTTCAAGTCATCCTTTTTAGTTTGACTTGAGGTTGAATTCCCATCTTTACCTGCATCATTACCTGCATCTGTACCTGCATCTGTATCTGCACTAATAGACAAATCTGGATATCTAAAAACATGGGTTAGTGCATCAATATCAAACAAAACTTCTGGACCTTTTCCTTCTACATTTGATGTATGTTCATTAAAGGTCACATCCATGGTCTCTTCTATGATCCTAGTCCTTTTGTTAAATACTCTATAAGCCTTGCTTTGAATAGAGTATCCAACAAATACACCCTCATCTACCTTACTCTGAAACTTACCAAGATGATCTCTGGTATTTAAGACAGTACAAGGACATCCAAATGGTTTTAAAAAGCTAACCAAAGGTTTTCTCTTAAAAAATAACTCATAGGGTGTCTTGTTATGAGGTTTAATAATCAAAATCCTATTCAAAACATAACAAGCAGTGCTAACTGCCTCTGCCCAAAAGGACATTGGAAGTTTAGCATCTGCTAGCATGCTTCTAGCAGCCTCAATTAGTGTCCTATTCCTCCTCTCAGCTACTCCATTTTGTTGTGGAGTCCTAGGTGCACTATACTGTCTTTCTATACCTTTATCCTCACAGAACTTATTCATCTCATGATTCTTAAATTCTGTCCCATTATCACACCTGATGATCTTAACCTTTTGATTAGTTGAATTCTCAATCCTAGTTATGAATGATCTAAGTATTTCACCTGTCTCATCCTTAGTCCTAAGAAAGAACACCCAACTCATTCTAGAGTAATCATCAGTTATTACCAAACAGTAAGATTTCTTCCCTTGACTAGCTACATTGGTAGGGCCAAACAAATCCATATGTAACAGGTGTAAGGGAGTGGTATTGGTATTCACAAGCTTGGTCTTATAAGAGGTCTTGTGTTGCTTGCCTTTGAGACATGCTACACAGTAGTCACTACATTCAAATAACTTTTCAGGTAAGCCTCTCACTAGCTTATTCCTAACAAGTTTATTCATGGTCTTGAAATTCAAGTGACACATCCTCCTATGCCATAGTTCAGATTCAGATACAGTAGCTTTAGAAATGAGACAGTTAACATTTTGAGATTCCATCTTGTTTAAATCACTACAGTATACATTATCCTTTCTTGGAACTCTCATTAAAATCTTATCTTCAGGTATTTTGAGTTTTTCAGAAAGTATAAGGCATTCTGTGTCAGTGAAATATACAGGATTTTGCTTATCTGTGATTTGACTCACACTAAGCAAATTGTATCTCAATTGCTCAACATAATAAACATCATTGAAAGTGAGCTTACTGCTTTTTACCTTACCTTTACCTGTGATTTTACCTCCTTTAGGATTGCTTCCAAATGCTACATCTCCTCCAGCAAACGCTTTAAAGTCCTGTAGCTTTTTCCTGTCTCCAGTCATGTGTCTTGAACAGCCAGAATCAATATGCCATAAGCTTGGTGGCTTGCCCTGCACATATATGAGAAAAACAATTAGTTTTTCTTGGGAACCCAAACCAATTTGGCTTTGGGTTTCCCATGAGCACCTTTGACATCAACCCTTTTGATAGTGATTGATCTCAGTGCTGCATTGGTTTTGGAAACTTTAGATGTAGATACATTTGTATGTCTCCAAAAACAATCTGTTTTAGACCTGACAGGGGTTAATGGTCTGACAGTGGTCACCTTTAAGTTTGTATTGATTACCCTGGCAGTGGTAGCTTTACTTGGTATATACATTCTTTTGAAATGTTTAATACCAGCAGAGGTACCATGCCTGACAGTGGTCAAACCCTCCCCTGTTCGTGTCTTGCCTCTGTTAGCCGTTGACAGGGGCACTGCTGTAGCATTAACAGGGGCTGCAGCCTTGCCTCTGTTAGGCTTATTTATCAACACATGACATGTACCACTGTTCCTATTATTTTTAGGATTGTAGTAACAGTCCTGTTGAAGATGATTATATCTACCACAAATAAAACATGACTTTCTTTTCACACATTCAAACCCATTACCCAACCTTTGTGAAACCAATTGGTTCCAATTTCTTTGATTACCCCAGGGAATGGATTTATTCACATTACTTGCAGTATGTAACTCAGACTTCTTTGATTTACATGTACACTTATCACACTCAGATTTCAACTTGTCTTTTGATTCAGTATTGACCTTTTTGTGTACATACCCTAAACCTGAACTAGCCTTGTTGGTTTTCCTGACTTGATCTATTTGAGCTTTTGCTTTCTCAACAAACATCTTTTTACCCTCTTCTAGTTTAGTACTATTTAGTTCAGAAACTAGACCAGTAATAGACTTAACACTACCATCTACAGAATTACCACCTGATGAGCTATCACTATCACTCTCATCTTCCTCAGTCCAATCAGATACCTCAACTTTATCAAAATTCACATTATCATCACAATTAACAACTGGATCTACCTTTTTAACCTCCTCAGACACACCTACCTTAAGTGTTTCTAAAACAAAATCACTTTTAGGTGGGAAATAAGTATGATTATAAGGTGGAGGAACAGCATTAAGGTTGTAACCTAATCCAAGTTTTAATTTATCATGAATTTGAGACTTGATTAAGTTTTGAACACTTTTTGAAACATTTTCCAATTCATCAACTTTCAATTTTATTGACTCCTTATCAGAAATTGCCTCAGCCAACTTAGCACTTAGCATATCAACTTTTGTTTGTAAAGCTTTCTTTTCCCAATTTAGATACTTAATATCTAAGTGAAATTGAGATTCATTCTTTTCATAAGCTTTTATCTGATTTTCTAAGTTTTCAATAGCTAAAGTGGCATGTTGACTCTTTTCCTTACAAGCTTTTAATTCATTACACACAACCATATTATGATCCCTATAAAATTTAACCATTTTCTTACATGCAGGAGAACATAATTTAGATTGTACCTCATATGGAATGTCTGAAGGCTCTGGTTCTTCTGTGACAGCCATCAAAGCTTGATTCTGAACTACAAGCTCTTCTTGGTCACTCCAGTCAAATCCTCCCATTCCATCTTGAGCAACCAATGAATCTGAAGTGGTGTTCTGAACTGGTATCAATCTTCTTTGAGGACCAGAATTATTTCTTACAAAACCATTCTGAGATCCTCCAGCCTGTGTGCTCTTGCACTCCCTAGCAAAGTGTCCCATCTTGTGACAGTTGAAACACTCCACCTTGCTCTTGTCAAAACCAGCTACACCATCTCTCTTGTAAGAAAAATTTCTGTTCCCAGAACTCTGCATAAACCTCTTTGCCCTGATTGTAATCATGGCCATCTGCCATCTTAAATCCATCTCTTCCAGGTCCTCTTCACTAACCTGCTCCAAATCTTCTGTAGTTAATGATGAATTCACATGGCTTGCAAAGAATGCTTCCAATACATTATCATTAGCACCAGATGTGCTACAACTACCAGATTCACCAACAGAAACAAAAGCAGCATTGTTAGAGCTACCATTGGACTGTTTCAACGCTAGAACTTCAGGCTCAAAATTCCTCAGATCATTGTACAAGTCTTCAATCTCTTTCTCTTCAAGATCTGGACTTTGTCTAAGTCCCACAGTGTACATATTCCAATATGTACCAAGTGATC
Organism: Helichrysum umbraculigerum; assembly: GCA_949592205.1. NCBI lineage: Eukaryota > Viridiplantae > Streptophyta > Magnoliopsida > Asterales > Asteraceae > Helichrysum > Helichrysum umbraculigerum. Next base: position 244,552,798 of record CATIUR010000001.1, on the reverse strand, counting down.
TTAGAAACTTCCTGTTCAAGTCATCTTTATCAATCTTGACATTGTGATTCTCAAGATCACCCACAAGCTTTTGAAATCTATCAAAAGTCTGAGTCAGAGTTTCAGACTTTACACCTGCAAAGTTTTCAAACTGTTGTTTGAGAAGAGATCTCTTATTCTTCTTGGTGTTATCATTACCACCAAATCTCTTAACAATTGCTTGCATAAGAACCTGAGCATCTTCACAGTTTTCAAACTTCCTTTGATACTCATTAGGAATAGACAAAAGTAGAGTACTTAATGCCTTCCACTCTGTTGCTCTTTCTTTTCTCTCTGCATCAGACTTTGGTGGTGGTCTTTCTTCCTTTTTACCATCTGCATCCTTAGTATAGTTTGGTCCATTAGTAACCACCTCCCACATCATATAATCCGTAAGCAACATGTATTGCCTAATCCTAGTCTGCCATAGCTCAAACTCATCAGGTTTGAGCATGGGAATCTTTGTAGCTTGTATACCTTCCATTGATTCAGTAGACATCTTGTTATTTGTTGAAAAAGCTGCGAAATTCAATTACCTTCTTCAAGATCAAAGTAATATCAAGCCCTGATACCACTTGATGATCCCAGCTAGAGATCTTAGTATGTATTACTTTGATTGATTATTAATAAGCTTGCGGAATAGTTTATTAATAACTTGAAGAACAAACTTGTATATAACAGAATATCTAACCAAAAGCTTCAATATTATTAACAATAATACGAACACACAATTTGTGTTAGGGTTTACAACCTTGAAGCTAATAACTAGAATGAATTCGTCCTTTTCTAGGGTTTTACAGGATCTCTATTTATAACATATAGAGTCCTTTACAGAATCAAACTATTATGGAATCATATCTATTCCATAATTCTCTCTATTCAACTATATCTAACCAACAGTGGTTATCTATATCACTAACAGGGGTAGTACTCGTATACTATCAACAGTGGTTGAGTACTTGATACAAAATACAAACTACATACTAACAGTGGCCCTGTTAGACAAATGTACTAACAGCGGTTGTCTTCTTCTAACAGTGGTTGACTTCTACTAACAGTGGTTGAAGTCTTATACCAACAGCGGCATGATACTTGTATTCTGAGCAGATATGACAGTGTCTCAGTTCTCAACAAAAACCTAAGAAAAACCCAACAAAACCCCCTCTCACATCACCAAAACCCTACATCACTCCCCTAGAATGATTATGGCTAGATCAACTTCACACTCACCCAAAAGGTAACGATTTGATTCTCGATCAAGCCTATGACGATAAACGATGCATGACTGGCGTTCTGAGTGATTGATAAATGCTAGAATAGGAAACCCTAAACACTTTGAGTGATTGGAGTGACCACCTTGAGAGGATCGCCTAGTCATGTATCAAAGATCAAAAGCATGCTCCTAAAGATTACAACCTAGCTTTCAAAAAAATCAAATATCTTTATTTTTCCAAAACCCCCTTTAGTAAAGAATTCCGTCTTAAAATTTTTCATTATCTGCTTATCTTTAACCGTGTTGAAAATGAGTTTGCTTGAGGACAAGCAAAGTTCTAAGTGTGGGATACTTGATATCGCGTAAAAAGTCATGTTTTTACTACCGATATCTCTCTCATTCTGGAACGATCCTTAGCATTTTCACTAAAATATGGCACAAATCTGTAACATTATGCCAAGATGGTCAAAACAAGGTTGCACGCTAAAAATAAAGCAAAACGGATGAAAAACGAAGATTCCACACACGTTTGAAGATTCAAGGCATCAAAACGAGATTTCAAGACTAAAATACCCTCCACCAACATCCATTCTGTCCAAGATGTTCGTTTTCAAAATACGAATCCAACAGAAGAAGAATCAACTAAAACGGATAAAGAATGAAGATTTTACGCCCGCCGGAAGATCCAAATAATTCATACGCAATATCTGGAGCTAGGGACCTCATCTTAGGGCCTATCCTATGTCAAAATCTTTGTTTTTGAATTACGAATCCAACAAAAAAATAATCGACGCAAACGGCCGCATAACGAAGAAAACACGCACGAATCGAGAAACGAAGCAAAAGACGGCGAAGCGAGGCGGGGGTGGGCCAGCCGCCGCCGGCCACCCACCAGCCGCCGCCGGCCACCACAGGGGCACCGCCAGCCACCCCGTACCCATCCCGGTTTCCTTTTTTCGCAACTTTTGGTACCTGGTGCGCCTACTTTTCGTGTTGTACAGTACCCGATGCGCCTACTTTTCGTGTTGTACGGTACCCGGTGCACCCTTTTGGCTACCTTTTTCTAACATGCACCTCTTGGTGCTAATGTGAGCCAAAGCTCACCTATGAATAGGAGGCTTAAGGCTCCATTTCAAAATGTCCCATATGCACTAGTCATATCACTTTCTTACTTTCTCATTCTACTTTCTTACTTTAAATTTAGCATTAGATTAGTTTATTACTTTGTTTAGAGTAGAAAGAAAGCTAGGAACGTGTTGTAATCTTTGGTGTACGCTTGGAGTTACGCTCGTTAATTCATGTCTATTCCTTCTCGCATACTAATCTCGGTTATTTCTATCCTTATCTATCTTAATTAAATATGTTTGCTTTAATTAATATTAGAGATCGTTTATGCCATGATTAGCGAGTAGATTACTATTGTATTTGTTGTGATGTAGTTTGTGACACCCGACCAATTAGGGCTAGAAATTTGTGCCTAATCATTTTGTAATACATGTAATTAGTTCCATGTTAGGCTAATTGTATGTATCATTACGTGTATTTTATAAATATACGCATTTACGCGATTAAGTTTAATCGTGCATTATTATATCGGCCGAACTCCGATACACTTTCATACGGACGTTGGTGAAACTTTTTAATAAATAACATAAATCTATTTGATAATTAAATAGTAGTTATTTACATTATATTATTATGTATTAATAATATACGAAACAATGTACGTTTTGTTTAAAACGTAACCGACACGAATAAAACGCGCGAGGCGCGCCCGACAAACGAATAAAGTTCAAGATATGTGTTCATAACTACAAATAAAGTATTTTGATTAAATACTTCAATCAAAAATATCGAGAATTAAATCGTTACTTAAAACACAAACGATAAACGTTTAACGTATATATAAACGTCGAAACGAACGGGTAAACGAACACGAGGCTTAACGCAAATTGAGGAACAAGAAAATAACACACCACACCCCATAAGGGACCCACTAGAACCAGCCACATGAGGGAGTATGGTGCTCCATACTCCTTGTTGTTGCTTCTTTAACAATAAGTCACCAAACACCCACCCTCAATCATTCATCAACTACCATCTCTCTCTCTCTACTCTCTCTCCCTCCCTTATCCACGTTTTTGATCAGCCACAAGACAACCACCATCATCCACCACAAGCCACCATACTAATCTCCATCATCCACTATCAGTTTTCGAAGATTGAAGCAAGGAAACGGAGCACGGAAGCAAACCGAGTGGCATTTCCCCATCTTCACCTTTAGATCATCATTTCTTGTAAGAACACATCCCTTTATCTCTCTATAAATACTTGCTTATTGATATATAACATGCTTAGTAGCTCATCTAACAATAAAATGTCCAAAAACAAAGCTTAAAATACGTTTTTGTAACACATGTATGTTAACAGCTTTTCTGACCAGAAAAATGACCTCACTAAAACGACTATAACTTGAGTTGTAGGATGAATCAACGCATGAACTTTATACCTAAATCTTTGTGTGAATGTATTGTACAAAAACTTCTTCTATGGTCATCTCTGAAAATACACGGTTTTTAGTGTAGAGGCTAATCTTTGAGCCGAAGTCTGTTTTGAACCGAAACCGACCACTCTTCATATTTATTTTTGTTAAAAATAGTAAACGGACATGTAAAAATACCATAAAATGCAGAAATGACCACGACATATATGAGAACATGTGTGATTTTTGGTTAGGTATAAATCAGACTACAAGTGGTCCAAATCGAGAGGTTTATCGGGTTCAAAATCTGGAAAATGAACACAAAGGGACTGTTTTGGTACTTTAATAAAACCGACACTTCGGGTCAACACCGAGACGAACCAATAATTTTTATAAAATCATTTAACCATTTTAAGGGTTGGGTAAAAGTTTCGGGTCAAACCGAGACCATTGACCATGTTTTCGACAATGACATATACCTACGACACTTAACTCGTGTGACGCCAAACTTTCTAAATTTCACATTATATGCGACACTTATAATTCATTTTTCAAAATAAGTATCAAACGTCGCGTAACATTTAATACTTATACAATACAACATTTAATCATTTCAAATATACTTTATAAGTATATCATTTCAACATCATAATAATAATACTTTGGAATTATTATTCGAACTCACCAACGGGCCGTACATAATTACAAAATACAAACAATCCAAAACTAATCATTTGGACATTACTAGTTGAATGAGCAACTAGCATAGATGGTCTGTTAAGACATCTAATCATTATTATAACCTTGCGCGTTTAGGACGCCCGGCAGGGTCAGTCGTTGTAACGACATCAAATCTGTGTGAATCATCATAATTGTTGGCTAACAATTCATCAGACTCAGGTGAGTCTCATACCCCTTTTTAAATGCTTTTACCTAGGGGTGAGATACATGCTCGTTTTGTTTTACATGTGAACGCAAGTATCAAATTATCACGTATGCTGCATGAGTTGTTTTCATCTAATCAATCAAAGTCCTCTGAAGCATAGTTCTGTTAATATGATTTAGCGTGAATGTTAGTGTATGGTACCATATGGGATTGACAATCCCCGTCCGAGTTAGCAAGCACTAACCTGTCAAACGGACGCATTATCATTTGTTCAGTATTGAGTGTAGATTAGGCACTCATAGAGAGGCACCTCGCTCAGGTCCTTAAAGGTGGATCCTGACCCCTCAGTTAAGCTCAGACTATGTGCTTATGGAAGCGATACTCATTATGTATCTATTTACAAGTTTGTAAATCAATTCATTAAATCTTGCGGTTCATAAATCATATCTTATCATATTAAACCTGTGAGCTCACCAGCTTTTAGCTGACCTTTTAGCATGTTATCTCAGGTACTCAGTAGTAAGTTGGACTGCCCATCAGGATACTGTAGCTCGAGTCGCATGCAATCATATAAACATCAAAAGATTTCCTTGCATTTCTATATTTTGTATAAATTAGATATGTATTAGAATCTCTCAAATATCTATGCGAACTCATCTTTTGTAAACCGTATGTAGATCCTTATGATAATCAATGTGTTTTGTAAAACGACGCATGTAGTGATCGTTCATTATATATCTTGTGTGCTTTGTATATTGATTAGTCGCGCCCCGAACCGACCCGCTTCCGCATCATAATTTGGGGGTGCGACAGATTAGTATCAGAGCCTAAGGTTATAGTGAACTAGGTTGCATTAGTGGGCCTAGACTATGACCGTTAGGCAGTATTTTCTGTTAAGTGTGATTGGTTCAAGAGTTACGTCATACAAGTTTAATTTAACATAGCTTGATCAACTATGTACAATTAAATAAAGATGATGTAAGGCTTGAAATGGTTATGCTGGAATAGGAATACATTAGTTGACTCTGACCTCGAGAGAAACCGGGACTCATAATTGTTTGTGCTAGACACTCATAAGACTATTATGTGATATATGTATGTATACATGGATAGTCATCGCTCAAGCACTGTACGCTAGTCTTTTATATATTATATATATATAGGCACTCACATATCCAAACACTTTGTCATAGAGATGGCAACACACACGCACCGAAACACCTTCTACTTCATCCCGCTCTCAATAACCTCTCTTGGAATCACGAAACTCGTAGGTAGCTAGGAGGACCACCGAGTCACTTCGAGCGAGACCTTATCCAACTCACAACAATTCAAATAACCAGGCTAGTTAGCACGTAGTTGCTAGTCAGTAGAGATGGTTATTCAACACCTCTTGATTGTTCTATAATGTTGATTGTCATATTGTGATGTTGTATATTATCGCATTTGTATATGTACATCTATGATAATCATCATTTATGGACAATCTCTCACGAACCCTATCCTTCTATTCTCAGGAAAATCATGCCGCCAAAGTCAAGGAACTACACCGATGCCCAGATAGCATCCCTCATTACCCAGGCAGTAACTGAAGCCTTGGCGCGACAGTCATCAGAGACCTCCGGAAGGACTAGTGATACTGCCAATACCCCTCCTACTGCCAAGCCTTGTTCCTACAAGGACTTCCAAAACTACAAACCCTTAAGCTTTAAAGGAACTGAAGGAGCCATCGGCCTAATCAGATGGTTCGAGAAGATGGAATCCGTCTTTCGCATTAGCAAATGTGCGGAAGGGGATAGAGTTCAGTTCTCCACATGCACCCTTGCTGACGGTGCCCTCACCTGGTGGAACTCATATGCCCAGTCTGTGGGTATAGATACCGCCTATCTACTTCCATGGGAAGATCTGAAGAAAATGCTCACAGAGGAGTATTGCCCATCTGAAGAACTCCAGAAGCTAGATGAGGAGTTCTGGCATCTCAAGGTTCAAGGAACCGACATTGTTGGTTATACCACTAGGTTCCAACAACTGGCAACCCTCCGCCCAGCCTTAGTTAGCACTGAGACCGACAAGGTCAAGAGGTACATTCGCGGTCTTCCGGAACCTGTCCGGGGGAAAGTCGCTTCTTCCGGCAAAACCACCATTCAGGGAGCAATTCGATTAGCTCATGAGCTCATGGCTATGCAAGAGAGCCAAGGAACCGATGTCTCGTCTTATGGGAACAACAACAAGAGAAAATGGTCTGGGAATCAGAACCAGCAGACCTTCAAAAAGACCGAGACTGTCAAGAATGACACGTCAGGTTCTGGAGAAAGGAAAGGGTACACTGGAAGTAAACCCTACTGTTCAAAGTGCAATCGTCATCATGATGGTCCTTGTGGTACACCTTGTAACAACTGCAAGAGATATGGACATCTTACCAAAGACTGCCGAACACCTGCAACTAACCCCACCACCAACACCAACAACAACCAACCCCGAGCCTGCTATGAGTGTGGAAACACTGGACACTTCAGGAATGCATGTCCAAAGTTGAAGAACAAGGGAAACAACAACAACAATGCTAGGGGCAGAGCTTTTGTGCTGAATGCTGGAGAGGCCCGTGAAGACCCTAATGTGGTCACGGGTATGTTTCTTCTCAACAATTTAACTGCTTCAGTTTTGTTTGATACTGGTGCTGATAGGAGTTTTATATCTGAGGAATTTAGCCCACTATTAGACATTTCCCCAGTTGCCTTAGAAGCTAAGTACACTGTAGAGTTAGCTAATGGCAAATTGATCGAGGCCGATAGTGTAATGCCAAATTGCACCCTAAACCTTGCAAATGAACTCTTTCCCATAAATCTCATACCAGTCGAGATTGGAAGTTTCGACGTCATTGTCGGCATGGATTGGCTATCCAAGCATCGAGCTGAAATTGTCTGTCATGACAAAATCGTTCGTATTTCTCTCGTCACTGGTAGTACTTTGATCATACAAGGGGAGACCAGTGGGACGAGATTGAATATCATATCCTGCATGAAGACTCGCAAGTACCTAAGGAAAGGGTATCAGGCAATCCTCGCTCATGTTATTGAGAAGAAGTCAGAAAAGAAGCGACTTGAGGATGTGCCCATCGTCAGAGACTTTCCAGAAGTCTTTCCAGAAGAATTGCCCGGTCTGCCACCACCGAGGCAAGTTGAGTTCTCAATTGACCTTGTGCCCGGAGCAGCACCCGTGGCACGAGCCCCATATCGTTTAGCTCATTCAGAACTGCAGGAATTGTCTATTCAGTTACAGGAACTCCTGGATAAGGGTTTCATAAGACCGAGTTCTTCACCCTGGGGAGCTCCGGTCCTGTTTGTGAAAAAGAAGGACGGTTCATTCAGGATGTGTATCGACTACAGAGAGTTGAACAAATTAACCATCAAGAACCGTTATCCACTTCCCCGTATTGATGACCTGTTCGACCAACTCCAAGGGTCAAGTGTCTATTCAAAAATAGATCTACGATCGGGTTATCATCAGTTACGAGTTCGCGATGAAGATATTCCGAAAACCGCTTTCCGAACTCGCTATGGTCATTACGAGTTTCAGGTAATGGCATTTGGTTTGACAAACGCACCGGCAGTATTCATGGATCTTATGAACCGTGTGTGTAAACCATATCTGGACAAGTTTGTCATTGTCTTCATCGATGACATTCTTATCTACTCGCGCAACGAGGAGGAACACGCGCAGCATCTCAAAACCATTCTAGAATTTCTTAGACACGAAGAGTTATATGCAAAATTTTCTAAGTGTGAGTTCTGGATGCAAACTGTTCAATTCCTTGGTCATGTGATTGATAGTCAAGGAATTCACGTTGATCCATCAAAGATTGAGGCTATCAAGTGCTGGCAAGCACCGACGACGCCGACCGAAGTACGCCAATTCTTAGGACTAGCTGGTTATTACCGACGCTTCATTGAGAATTTCTCCAAAATAGCTCAACCTCTCACGACACTGACTCAGAAGGAAAAGAAGTTCGATTGGACTGATAAGCAAGAGTCAGCATTTCAGCTATTAAAGCATAAACTTTGCAGTGCACCTATTTTATCATTACCCGAAGGCAAGGAAGACTTCGTGGTATACTGTGACGCCTCACACCAAGGTCTTGGTTGCGTGTTGATGCAACGAGACAAGGTTATTGCCTACGCCTCCCGACAACTCAAAGTTCACGAGAAGAACTACACAACTCATGATCTCGAATTAGGAGCAGTAGTGTTTGCACTCAAAATCTGGAGACACTATCTATATGGCACAAAATGTACCATCTTCACCGATCATAAGAGCCTCCAACACATATTTGATCAGAAGGATCTAAATATGAGGCGACGTCGTTGGGTCGAGTTGCTCACCGATTATGACTGCGAGATCAAGTACCATCCGGGCAAAGTAAATGTGGTTGCCGATGCCCTAAGTCGAAAAGAGCGCGCCAAACCACTTCAAGTTCGAGCCCTCAGTATGACAATTCATAATGATTTAATCATTCAGATTCTTACTGCTCAACTTGAAGCCTTGAAACCTGAAAACATCAAAGACGAGGCCTTGCGAAACATGGAGAATCAATTCGAAACCAAACCCAATGGGGTCAAGTACTTCGCAAATCGAATCTGGTTACCTAAGTTTGGAAACCTTCGAGACCTGGTGATGGATGAAGCTCACAAGTCCAAATACTCTATACATCCTGGATCCGATAAGATGTATCATGGCATCAAGGGACGGTACTGGTGGCTAAACATGAAAGCATAGATTGCCACGTACGTCAGCAAATGCCTCACATGCTCCAAAGTTAAAGCCGAATATCCGAAACCCTCCGGCTTCCTTCAACAACCGGAGTTCCCTCAATGGAAATGGGAGCAGATCTCCATGGATTTCTTCACCAAACTCCCGAGAACATCAAGCGGTTGAGACACCATTTGGGTGATCGTTGATCGGCTCACCAAATCAGCTCATTTCCTCGCCATGAAGGAAACTGACAAAATGGAACGTCTCACGCGAGTCTATATGAAGGAGATCGTATCAAGACACGGCGTTCCAATCTCAATTATCTCTAACAGAGACAGCCGTTTCACATCCAACTTTTGGCAATCATTGCAAAAGTCATTGGGTACTCGTTTGGATATGAGTACAGCCTATCATCCACAAACCGACGGCCAAAGTGAAAGGACTATTCAAACACTGGAGGATATGTTACGCGCCTGCGTAATTGACTTCGGTGCAAATTGGGAACATCACTTGCCATTGTGTGAATTCTCGTACAACAACAGCTACCACACCAGTATTGGAGCTGCACCCTTCGAGGCACTGTACGGACGTAAGTGCCGGTCGCCTATCTGTTGGACCGAAGTTGGAGACAGCCAGCTGACTGGTCCTGAAATCATTCATGAAACCACCGAGAAGATCGTTGGTATTCAGCAACGGCTAAAGGCCGCACGTGATCGTCAGAAGAGTTATGCTGACGTAAGACGCAAGCATCTCGAGTTCCAGGTTGGGGATCGAGTATTGCTCAAAGTATCACCTTGGAAAGGTGCATCCGTTTTGGTAAACGTGGTAAATTGAATCTTAGATACATTGGACCTTTTGAGATCCTTGAAAGGATTGGTCCAGTCGCATATCGATTGCAGCTACCTCCAGAGCTCAGTAGCGTGCATCCCACATTTCACATTTCTAACCTAAAGAAATGCCTGTCCGACGAGACACTCATTATCCCGCTTGAGGAAATTCAAATTGACGACAAACTTCATTTCGTCGAAACACCAGTGGAGATCATGGACCGTGAGGTCAAACAGCTTAAGCAAAGTCGTATCCCTATAGTCAAGGTTCGGTGGAATTCGTGGCGTGGGCCAGAATTCACCTGGGAACGAGAAGACCAGATGCGACACAAGTATCCACATTTATTTTCAGACTCCACTCATAAGCCGACTTCGAGCTGAATTTCGGGATGAAATTCTCTTAACAAGGGGAGAATGTGACATTCGACCAATTAGGGCTAGAAATTTGCGCCTAATCATTTTGTAATACATGTAATTAGTTCCATGTTAGGCTAATTGTATGTATCATTACGTGTATTTTATAAATATACGCATTTACGCGATTAAGTTTAATCGTGCATTATTATATCGGCCGAACTCCGATACACTTTCATACGGACGTTGGTGAAACTTTTTAATAAATAACATAAATCTATTTGATAATTAAATAGTAGTTATTTACATTATATTATTATGTATTAATAATATACGAAACAATGTACGTTTTGTTTAAAACGTAACCGACACGAATAAAACGTGCGAGGCGCGCCCGACAAACGATTAAAGTTCAAGATATGTGTTCATAACTCCAAATAAAGTATTTTGATTAAATACTTCAATCAAAAATATCGAGAATTAAATCGTTACTTAAAACACAAACGATAAACGTTTAACGTATATATAAACGTCGAAACGAACGGGTAAACGAACACGAGGCTTAATGCAAATTGGGGAACAAGAAAATAACACACCACACCCCATAAGGGACCCACTAGAACCAGCCACATGAGGGAGTATGGTGCTCCATACTCCTTGTTGTTGCTTCTTTAACAATAAGTCACCAAACACCCACCCTCAATCATTCATCAACTACCATCTCTCTCTCTCTCTACTCTCTCTCCCTCCCTTATCCACGTTTTTGATCAGCCACAAGACAACCACCATCATCCACCACAAGCCACCATACTCATCTCCATCATCCACCATCGGTTTTCGAAGATTGAAGCAAGGAAACGGAGCACGGAAGCAAACCGAGTAGCATTTCCCCATCTTCACCTTTAGATCATCATTTCTTGTAAGAACACATCCCTTTATCTCTCTAGAAATACTTGCTTATTGATATATAACATGCTTAGTAGCTCATCTAACAATAAAATGTCCAAAAACAAAGCTTAAAATACGTTTTTGTAACACATATATGTTAACAGCTTTTCTGACCAGAAAAATGACCTCACTAAAACGACTATAACTTGAGTTGTATGATGAATCAACGCATGAACTTTATACCTAAATCTTCGTGTGAATGTCTTGTACAAAAAGTTCTTCTATGGCCATCTCTGAAAATACACGGTTTTTAGTGTAGAGGCTAATCTTTGAGCCGAGGTCTGTTTTGAACCGAAACCGACCACTCTTCATATTTATTTTTGTTAAAAATAGTAAACGGACATGTAAAAATACCATAAAATGTAGAAATGACCACGACATATATGAGAACATGTGTAATTTTTGGTTAGGTATAAATCGGACTACAAGTGGTCCAAATCGAGAGGTTTATCGGGTTCAAAATCTGGAAAATGAACACAAAGGGACTGTTTTGGTACTTTAATAAAACCGACACTTCGGGTCAACACTGAGACGAACCAATAATTTTTATATAATCATTTAACCATTTTAAGGGTTGGGTAAAAGTTTCGGGTCAAACCGAGACCATTGACCATGTTTTCGACAATGACATATACCTACGACACTTAACTCGTGTGACGCCAAACTTTCTAAATTTCACATTATATGCGACACTTATAATTCATTTTTCAAAATAAGTATCAAACGTCGCGTAACATTTAATACTTATACAATACAACATTTAATCATTTCAAATATACTTTATAAGTATATCATTTCAACATCATAATAATAATACTTTGGAATTATTATTCGAACTCACCAACGGGCCGTACATAATTACAAAATACAAACAATCCAAAACTAATCATTTGGACATTACTAGTTGAATGAGCAACTAGCATAGATGGTCTGTTAAGACATCTAATCATTATTATAACCTTGCGCGTTTAGGACGCCCGGCAGGGTCAGTCGTTGTAACGACATCAAATCTGTGTGAATCATCATAATTGTTGGCTAACAATTCATCAGACTCAGGTGAGTCTCATACCCCTTTTTAAATGCTTTTACCTAGGGGTGAGATACATGCTCGTTTTGTTTTACATGTGAACGCAAGTATCAAATTATCACGTATGCTGCATGAGTTGTTTTCATCTAATCAATCAAAGTCCTCTGAAGCATAGTTCTGTTAATATGATTTAGCGTGAATGTTAGTGTATGGTACCATATGGGATTGACAATCCCCGTCCGAGTTAGCAAGCACTAACCTGTCAAACGGACGCATTATCATTTGTTCAGTATTGAGTGTAGATTAGGCACTCATAGAGAGGCACCTCGCTCAGGTCCTTAAAGGTGGATCCTGACCCCTCAGTTAAGCTCAGACTATGTGCTTATGGAAGCGATACTCATTATGTATCTATTTACAAGTTTGTAAATCAATTCATTAAATCTTGCGGTTCATAAATCATATCTTATCATATTAAACCTGTGAGCTCACCAGCTTTTTAGCTGACCTTTTAGCATGTTATCTCAGGTACTCAGCAGTAAGTTGGACTGCCCATCAGGATACTGTAGCTCGAGTCGCATGCAATCATATAAACATCAAAAGATTTCCTTGCATTTCTATATTTTGTATAAATTAGATATGTATTAGAAGCTCTCAAATATCTATGCGAACTCATCTTTTGTAAACCGTATGTAGATCCTTACAATAATCAATGTGTTTTGTAAAACGATGCATGTAGTGGTCGTTCATTATATATCTTGTGTGATTTGTATATTGATTAGTCGCGCCCCGAACCGACCCGCTTCCGCATCATAATTTGGGGGTGCGACATAGTTAGTATATATAATTGTGGGATGACTATAAATACATCGTGAAATAATACGATGGCCCCGATTCGACTGATTACTCGGTATAGTATTGGAAATGCTTTTGAGCATAGTACAAATATATGGAAGCCGGTAACGACCGAAGGTAGTTGTATTATGGATCGACGTTATAAAATTGGAAACTTTGTGAACGGACTTATCTTGTGATTTTAAACCTAAAACTTACATTCGCCTTTCGATTAACAAACGTGATTGTAACCTTGTAAAGAGGAGTCGCGAACCTCAATACTCGGTCAATAGTTATCTGTGTAAAAACTATGTTTTTAATTGTAACGTCATGCAAGCATTATAAAATGCAATGTGATTACGTGGACTTGCCATGAGTATTGTACACTTCTGATCGCAATGTACTTATCATGTAAACATCGCGAAGCAATTAAACTCACAACGGAAACATCAGTAAACGATTAAATACGATGTGAGCTACCATAGCATTTTCCGACATGGTCTGGGTTTGACTTTCTGTAAAAAGCCTTCAGCATTTTAATTAGTTGTTTTAGTTTAGATTAGATTAGATTAGGTAGGCTATAGGCTAAATGATCATTTACGAAAACCTGGGGATTTGTTAATTGTATTAAGAAAGGCAAGTTTGAAATCCAACTTAAACCAATACTTTTTTCCTAAAAAGCCATGAAACCTAAAGTACGGTATGCAAGAAACCTAAATGTTTTCCCTCGTTTATCACGCTTAAGTTTCATGGATAGAAATTGATTAAATAAGTCCGAACACAAGTTCTAAGTTAGTTGTTTAATGGATTCATAATCATTGTGGTATTAAGAACGGCTAGACATGTTATGGACTTGCTACTCTATTCCTTCATCCACGAGCGAATGCGTTCAATAATACGGGCCACTGACTCCCTCACAGGAGAGTGTGGAGAGTTGAGCATTGTCTGTCTGGTCAAAATCATGATACCTTAGTTCCTCGTGACATATTAGTTGATAACCGACTAATAAGGAATCTATTGGTTATACCATAAGTTAGTGAATCTCATAAGCAACCCAATTTAGTTAATCGTTTTCCCGTAAGAGTCATCATCCCATGATTATTAACTAACAAACTCACAACAAATACTACTTTGCATTATCTGACATTTTATTACATTTTATTCGCTTTATTTAGTTTACTTAATTAACTGAACCAAAACCCCCAACGCACTCTTTTAAAACATTTACTAGAAAAGAAAGATTGATTGGATCATCTCCGTTTCAATTCAGTTTCTCTTTAAGAACGACTCTAGGTCTAACTTACCACCTACTGACCCTTTGGTTCAGTACTAGAAAGTCACACTTAGACCCCATCAATTATAAATTTAAAACAACCCGTTGACATCGACATCAACAGTATTGTTATGCTAAGTTGTACTGATAGTGACAGGTTGACTCACTTAGCTTTGTGCTAATCCCACTATTTATCCTTTACAGGTCTTGAGATGATTTGGGCTGGGCAAGGAATGGACTAAAGAATGTTTGACTACCAAGTGTTATCTGATATCTGATGTTTATAAATCAGTGTTATTCTTGTTTCATATAACATCCGGATTGATAAATTATGTTTTAAATAAGTTGGATTTTTGTGTTCATTAAATCATGTGAATTATTAATGTTTAAACTGGACTTGCGCTTCCGACATATTATATTTAATTGACTGTAAAACGAGGGGTGTTATAGAAAGTCCTGGTTGAAGTACTCGAACGTCCATCCATAGACGAACAGGAGGTACTAGCCATTGTTGAGGAACATGAGAACACATGGATGACTCCAATCATTCAGTACTTTGTTGACGGTACTTTGCCGCAGGATCCATCTCAGGCTCGTATGGTACGTGTCAAAGCACCAAATTACAATTATTCTAATGGCATACTCTACAAAAGGTCTTACTTAGCACCTTGGTTACGATGTATTGGTCCACAACAAGACGAATACGTTATTCGGGAAATACATGAGGGTGCATGTGGAATGCACTCTGGACCAAGGTCCGTGGTGGCAAAAGTAATGAACATGGGTTACTTTTGGCCAAGCATGCATCGAGATGCACTAACTATTATACAAAAATGCAACTCTTGTCAGGTTAACGCACCAATTAGTCGGTAACCACAAACCGATATGATCTCTGTCACGGCTCCATGGCCATTCCAAAAATGGGCCATGGATATCGTTGGACCATTCCCAATAGCACAAGGGCAAGTGAAATTTCTAATCGTGGCAATTGATTATTTTACTAAGTGGGTAGAAGCAAAGCCTGTCAAGGCAATCACAAGAGCTGCGGTCAAGAAGTTCGTTTGGGAAAATATTGTATGCAGGTACGGCCTGCCACACGAAATAGTAAGTGATAATGGAGCCCAGTTTGCAGGAGGTGCGTTTAAGTCTTGGTGTACTGAGCTCAAAATAAATCAGATCTTTACATCCGTAGCCCACCCACAGGCGAACGGACAAGTGGAACGAGCCAACAGAAGCATAGTTGAAGGCATCAAGTTGCGGCTAGAAGGACAGGGAAATGATTGGTTAGATAATTTGTCTCATGTGCTCTGGATGCATAGGACGATGGTGAAAAGAAGCAATGGTGAAACGCCATTCAGCTTGACATATGGTACGGAAGCTATCCTACCTGCGGAAATTGGAGTTCCGACCTGGCGAACAGCTAACCCAGGAGAAGACGGAAGTCAAGACCTTCGTATCAATCTGGACCTGCTTGAAGAACGAAGGGAGATAACTGCAATAAGAGAATGTCGAAACAAGCAACAGATGGCAAAGTACTATAACTCCAGGGTGAAACCTACATCTTTCTTCCTGGTGATTACGTGTTACGCAAAAATGAGGCTAGCAAAGCTCAACCTGAAGGAAAGTTGGGACCCAAACGGGAAGGTCCGTATCAAGTCATTGCCAGTCACGGAAATGGATCGTATGAACTTGCTAAATCTGACGGAACTATTTTGCCACGTTCATGGAACGTTGCTAATCTGCGTAAGTGTTATTTGTAGGCTAATGAACTCTCATGTAAGTGCTATAACGATGTAGTGGTTTGGTATTCTTTTTGGCAATCTAATATATCAAACACAATTTCATGAGAAAACATTTGGCATCCTCGCAAGTAATTACTTACAACTTATCTCGCTGATCACGAGATAATAAGCTGGCGAAGTCGAAAGTTCCTTCATGCAGTAATATACCTATGGCATAAGTCTAAGTATCAATGGTTGAACACCCATTCAAAAAACTACGTTCTATACATACGTGTATATACCATAAAGTGCATAAAAGTATACTTACAAACAATTGCATAATTGCAAACAATGATAAATAAGAAGATCATACGCAACAAATATGGCAACAACAAAGTCATATAGATAAGTTAAGCTGTTTTTGAGAGTTACAAACCAAGGCACCACGGACTAATAACATTTGCCTAAACGGCAAATCAGCAAAAGATTGTTCAAAATACCAAAACCATCGAAGCACATACAACTGGGAATGAGAAAACACACAAGCAGGATCAAGCAGCTTCAAGAGAAGAGTTAACACCTAGAACGACTTTCTTGAACTCAACAAGAGGAAGGTCACGGCTAGCAGCAATAAGTTCCAGGTATGGATATGTCGCGCCCTTCAACTCTTGTTCAGCTTTCTGAAGCTTATCCGCAGCATTGACGTCATATCCAGGTATCTTATCTATGGCAATGCTCATTTTTGCATGAGAATAACCTAGCTGCATCCTAAGGTTCATACCTAAAATATAGAATCACAGATGTTAAATTATTTTAGCACAAAAGGGTAAATTTATCTCATATAGACATGATATCTAAAGTATATCCTAAAATTCATACCTAAACCATAATGGGCAGCTTGTACCGCACCATTATACCTTACGTACTCAGGGCTCCCGATCAGCTTCACGAAAGCATCTTTCCAACCACGATCCATCAACCATTTGTAGTTTTCTTCAGCTACACTACTCCGGCTGGATGCTTCACCAAGTTCACTCACAGATGCCGCGGCCACAGTTGTCAAACTCTGCTTCTCCATTTCCCATTTTTTCTGCAGCTCCTGATGCTGCTTAACCTGCTGCGACAACGTAACTTCAAGCCATTGCATCTGGCGAGTCGCATCCTCAGCTTTTCGCGCCTCAATTTCAAGATCAGAAGCATGGGTGGATTTAAGCAACTCTAGCTCAGTTTTGTGAGCGGTACGAGCATTATCAAGTGCAGCAGCTACGTCATCACGTTCTTTTTTCATCACCTCCAACTCTTTCTTTAGCTTAACCATCTCTTCAGCATTTAGGTCCGTCAAGCGCTGACCCAATTCTTCAATCTTGTCGTCACGATTGGCAACCTCCAAAGCAAGCCTCTTTGACTTCTCCCTCTCAGCACGATAATGTCGATAACAACTCTCCCACCTGCGTCTTCCTTCACCAACAATCTTGGGTACCATAAGTGAAATCCAATTCATCTCATCGCTAATCATCACGTCAGACTTAGATTCCAAAGACACAACCTCAGACGGAGGAATCACATGATCAACCATGTCACGACAAACATCATGATCATCAAACGTATCTCCATTCTTGACAGACCAAGGAGGAATGAATACCTGGTCAGCTTGGTCCGGATCAACCTCATATCGAGGTTCAGGAGGGTAAGAATCCAGAGGTTCACCAGCATTGGGTGACTCAACAGCAAACTCTCCACTAGACAAGTCATCAGCTCCGTCATCTGATCCCGCACCTTCAGATTCAGTACCCTCGTCACTTTCAGACAGAACATCCACAGTCTCAACATCCTTTCCTTTGCCACGACTGGACATAGATCTTCTAGCAGGTTTACGACCTACTTGCTTGACTCTCTTCGCAACGGAACCACCCACATCTGACCCACTAGCTTGGTTCGCCTGACTTCTAGTACGTTTGCCTACGGGTAAACTCTTGGCAGCAGACGACCTGACAATAGCTTTAGTTCCGTGAGTAGATACCTTTTTGGCAGAGGAACCTTGAACCTTCGCTTTAGTTTTGAATCGACGAACCTTCGGAGCATTAGCGATTGGCTCCCCCAACAACTGCAACTGATCATCACTGGTAGCAACAACTGCATCATGAAACCGATCAGGAAAAGGTTCCTCACCCTCACGAAGTAGGCGAGATTCATAACGAGCATCAGAACACTTCCATAATTGTATGAAATCAATGAGCGGCAACTCTGTGAAAGTTACGATAAAATAATTCAATATTCCTTCTTCTACCTACGAATATATATGCGACAATAAAAGAAACAGAGTTAACAAAATGAAAGTTAAATACCTTCGTCCAAATCAACAGGACGGAGGATCGGAGCTTCATTCGGTTTACCCCACTTCTGGCTAATCCCAGTCATCACAAGCACATGCTCCGGATACGTTTGAACATTAACACGGGGATCTTGTAGCTTCTCAAACAAATCATGATCAAAGGTACCATCGGCAGGAATAGGATCTAAATGCATTGTTGGCGCCCGAACAGGTCGGTGTCGTTAACGATGACTATCCGGGCACCAGCAGTGGGTTTTAAATTTATAAGGCTGGGGCCTAGGGTTACTACTATTGCTAATCTACGGGTTACCAAAGGATAAGTATGACCTAGGATCGTTCTTCAAAACGCGACGAATTGAAACTGGGAGAATTTAGAGACTTTTACGAATTTAGCAAGGGCGAAAGAGAGTTGGTTTGGATTTTGGGTTTTCTATTCTAAGATTAAACTAAATTAAATCAGAAATGGAGGTTACTTCGGGCGTTCAGCAATTAAAGCGATTGTCTACTATGAAGTGGTTCAGGTGATATTAAAGCGTGAAGAGTTCTAATGAGGATAAGTTCATAAATTAATGTGAGTTATTACTACAATCCTACTATCGAGCTAACGCGGAGGTGTCCACAATCAGGCAAATAGAATGTCACGTGGGTTGCAGAATATATTAAAACATACACCGAAAGTTCTCTCAAATGCATGTCCATATTATCTGACAGTTAATCTCGAATCCTATTCCCCAATCTCGGTCATCATAGATGTCCGAATCATGGCACAGTTTGTTGAATAAACAATCTTGTAAACGAGTTTTACCCTCGTCGGAATAGGTTGAAAGAACTGGTCTAAGCGGTCAAATAAGATGTCATCACTTATTCGTATGAATTATCAACATTACTCAAGTATCTAACAAGGCAGGGGTGGTTTATATTACAAATAGAAACTTAAGTAATACGTTTGTTAATTGATCCATAACACAACTACCTTCGGTCGTTCTCGACTTCCATACATTTGTACTTTGCCATAAGCATTTCCAGTACTATATCGAAGAACAGTTGAATAGGGGCCGTCATGTTATTTCACACTAATTAAGGCTAGGTGTATTTTACTAGTATGATAATCCTAAGGCAACAATCAAACAAGAACATGCAATAAGACAATCAAGACAATAGTTAAACCTAAGCATACAAATGTATTAATTAAATCGAGGATATTCCGAAAGTTGTCTCAAAAATATCGTCTGTCCGAATTAAATCTTAATCTACCTCTATTCCCATATTCCGTGTCTCTTGGATCCTAGTTTGGTCTAGAGAACACCGGCCATGCCGAGCTCAATGATTCAATCAAACATAGTATAACTAAATGACCTATACCCTATGAGTTAGCTACGTTCATTTTTGTATAAGGTTTTAGTCACAACATGAGTTGGGCAGATAAACGATAAAGATTCAATTCTTACATCTATTCATGATATAAAGCACTCACAATCTCGTAACATACAACATAATCACATATTTAAATCATTCCTAAACGACTATCATAGCAGACAATTGAGTTATTTAGCAAATCATGGCAATTCTAGCATGCATATTTAAATTTATTAAAGAAAGAAAGAACATAATTAAATATGGAAGATAGATTAAAACCTGATAAAGAAATACAATAACTCGTAGCTTACAAATGCGTCCCGGAGCACCTCCGTACAAGTCTTCCTTGACTAGTTAATTAGCTAGTCTAATTAACCAAGGAAGTATTACAATAAAGAAAGAAAAGAATGGATGGTGAGAAAGTGTGAAATATGCTAGAATGTGTGCATATATTGGTGTGTTTTTCAAATGAACCTAGGCAACCTATTTATAGGTGAGCTTTGGCTCACATTAGCACCATGAGGTGCATGTTAGAAAGCTTTCCAAAATTGGTGTGTACAACACGAAAAGTAGGCGCACCGGGTACCATACAACACGAAAAGTAGGCGCACCAGGTACCAAAAGTTACCAAAAATGGAAACCGGGGCAGGGCATTGGTGGCCGGCGGTGGTGGGGGTCCAGCCGGCGGCGGCTGGCTGGTGGCCGGCGGCGGTGGGCCCACCCCCGCCCCTTTGCGTCGTTTGTTGCTTCGTTTCTTGATTCGTGCGTGTTTTCTTTGTTATACGTCCGTTTGAGTTGATTCCTTTTTTTTTTTGGATTCGTAATTCAAAAACGAAGATTTTGACATAAGATAGGCCCTGAGATGAGGTCCCTAGCTCCAGATATTGCGTACGGATCATTTGGATCTTCCGGCGGGCGCGAAATCTTCATTCTTTACCCGTTTTGGTTGATTCTTCTTCTGTTGGATTTGAATTTTGAAAACGAACATCTAGAAATTAGTGGATGTTGGTGGAGGGCTCTTTAGTCTTGAAATATCGTTTTTATGCCTTTAATCTTCAAACGTGTGTGGAATCTTCGTTTTACATCCGTTTTGCTTGATTTTTCTCGTGCAACCTTGTTTTAACCATCTTGGCATAATGTTACTGATTTGTAATGTTTTTGAATTAATATGCCAAGAATCGTTCCAGAATGAGAGAGATATCGGTAGTAAAAACGTGACTTTTTACGCGATATCAAGTATCCCACACTTAGAATTTTGCTTGTCCTCAAGCAAGTCTTCATTAAATCTGGAAAAAGCTGGAGGGGTGTCTTCGTATTTCGGAGAACTTTGGTTCCTGCAGGGTTGGTAAAAAGATTTCGGACGAAGTTCCATCCCTTGATGTTCCCCCAAACTTTTGGTTCTAGCAAGCTTTCTTTTCAATCTTCACAAATGTAAGATATACATGACTGGGGCCCTCACAGGTGGTCACTCAATTCACTCAAGTGTATCGGGTTTCTTAACTTCTAAATCACTCAGGGCCAGTCATGTAGCTCTTCTATTGTCATAGGCTTGGTCGAGAATCAAATCTATAATATCTGAATGAGGACGGTGCAAATTATCCCTAGACATTCGAAAAAGGGTGAAGACGGTGTATGGGATAAGGGTTTTGGTAGGTGGTTTAAATTGGAGTTTAATATAGCCTAAGAGTTGTCTGTGATGACTTGTCTTTGACGTTTCTAAGATAGTACCTCTTTATGAATTTTTCTCTTTGAGAGCCTCCTTTTCGTAATTCTTTCTTGTTTTGAATAACATTTCCCTCAGCTTTAAATGATCCTTAGGTCTTTTAGCTTTTTGATTTCTTTGGCAGCTTTGTTCGTGCTTTCTTTGGAGTCCTTCTTTGTTCGTGCTTTCTTTGGAGTCCTTGTAGAACTTCGTCTCTTGCAATGTTTCGCTGACAGAACAGAAACTTAGGCTATGGCCAAGAGATGTAAAGAAAGGGTTGGTTTTTGAAGTGAGTATTTGAAACGAAAAGGCTAAGGCTCAACAGGTTTTCTAAATGATCCTTAATGCCGAAAATGGGCATTGGCAGGGTTAGTCTTGAAAACGGGGGTTTTACGAGAGGGTTCTATCCTAGTGAATGTCGAGTTCCTTTAATTGCACCTTCGTCACGTATGACGCTCACTTTTATAGTTTCGAATTGCATTCATCGAGCAAGTTCTGACTCAAGAAGGCATACATCGGCACACTCACGAACGAATAAGTGAAGCATTAAAGTGAATGCTTTTGCATGGCTCAAGATTCCTCACTTAATTTTGGTGGTTTTGTGCCTAGTCATGCGATTGCTTGTTTGAAACTCAGTTTGGAAATTTATCAAAGAGTTTTACCTGTCGTAGTCGTTTTGCCAAACCATTCGGATTTTTGTTGACCGAAAATACCCTTTTTGGGCTTTCCATGAAAAAAAATTTTGAAAATTTTTGCTGAAAATATGAGTTTTTGCTAAGAAGTTTGATCAAGCGTTTATGTTGCAATACAGTAGTGTTTGCTACTGCTATCCCACACTTAAAAGAACATTGTCCCTAATGTTCTCTAAGTTAGGTTAATCCCACACTTAGAGTTTTAATACGGATCAATATTTTCAAAGTTATTCTCCATTTGTGGGTAATAATCCCACACTTAGAGTTTTTTTTTTTTTTTTTTTTTTTTTTTTTTAAATTCTTGTGTGGTTCAAGCAAAGTAAGGTTAGAAGAGATACTTCCTTGCTCTACGTGTGATGCCACTGGATTTAAAGGACCAGGTTCAAGTGTATGTGAATTTGCTGGAGATGGACCAGGCTCATTAAGAATGAACTTGTTCCGCAAATTCTATTTTCAATTCTGCATAGTACACATCCTTCATAAGACACAAATGTTAATACGAGTTAATACTAAAGATAAATAACTAAAAGTAGCTAATCTGTGTCAGCATAGAGCGCCTCCCAGTCGGTGAAGTCATCATCCATAAAGATCATGTTTTCCACGATCGAAGTAGGAGATGCTGACTCCTCGATGGTATAGACAGGAGATGCAGTACCATCCTCTGGATCCTGTATCCAAGCGTCCAGTGCAGCAGTCTCCTCCTCTAGTGGGACCATAAAAGTGGGGTGGTCCTGCGCAGTCAAACTCCAAGATGGGAATAAATCCCATGGTGGAATGTGCGGAGCGGGATCAGGTCCCATCTGAAAGGGGCACACAGGTGTAGAGGTAAAGCCTAAAGCAGTGTGGATCTCATAGATGGCGGTGTGCTGGACCTCAAGGGCTCTCAGTATAGACCAAGTGACAGCAGGGTCCGCAGTAGTAACCCCATGCTCGAAGATGGGTACTCTGGAGGTCCCTGCGGTCTGTCCCGCTGGTCGGTGAGATGAAGGTAACCTGGTCTGGATGGGACGTAACAGGAATGACTCCTAAACGTGCACCTCCACCAAGTCTGCCGAGATCTCATCCAAACTAGGAGGTGGTGAGTGGGATCCTCTGACAGTCCTCATGCTACTACCCGGTGATGAACTCCGGGAGTGGTGCATGGTACGCGAGCGTCTCTGTCTGGGGGGCTCGTGCTCTGTCTGACTGCGAACTCATCCTGCAAAATATAAAAGGTTAATGGTTTAAGATCATTAGTCCTTCATGAGGTACTGCATAGTAAATTGGATTAGCTTAAACACAACAGTAAAATGAAATTAACTCTGGAAACATAAGATAGGCTTGGGATGCCTCCCAAGAGCGCTTTGTTTATCGAGTCTCGTAGCTTGACTCTTTGATAACTACTAATTTATTAAGATGATTCGTAGTTGTAGACTTCCTCAGTTGAGGGAAAGTCTTCTACGTAGTGTTTTAATCGGTGACCATTTACTTTGAAATTTCCGTCTGGAGCCTCGAGTTCTATGGCACCATAAGGAAATACTTTAGAGATTGTAAAAGGACCGCTCCATCGCGTTTTGAACTTACCAGAAAACTTTTTAAATCGGGAGTTAAAGAGTAGAACTTTATCACCTGGATTGAAGCGTGTGGGGCGGAGCTTAGAATCGTGGAGCAGTTTGGTTCTTTCCTTAAATTTGTAAGAACTTTCATAACCTTGATCCCTTAACTCTGCTAGTTCATTCAGTTGCATTCTCCGGTGTGTTCCCGTTATCGTAGGATCTAAACTACAGTTCTTCAATGCCCAGTAAGCTTTGTATTCGAGTTCAATCGGTAGATGACATGCTTTACCATACACGAGCCTATAGGGAGTTGTTCCTAATGGTGTTTTATAAGCCGTCCGAAACGCCCATAAAGCATCATCTAGCTTATTTACCCATCTTTCCTTGTGTTGACCTACTGTTCGTTCCAAGATCCTTTTTAGGGCTCGGTTTGTAATTTCTGCTTGCCCATTCGTCTGCGGGTGGTAGGCCGTAGAGGTCTTGTGAGTAACACCATACTGTTGCAATAGTTTCATAAACTGAGTATTGCAAAAATGCGTGCCTCGATCACTAATGATCGCTCGAGGTGTTCCAAACCGACAGAACAACTGTTTTAAGAACTTGGTTACGACTCTTGAGTCATTTGTTGGAAAGGCTTGAGCTTCTGCCCATCTTGACACGTAATCGACAGCTACTAGAATGTATTCTTTTCCGTAAGATTTCGGAAATGGCCCCATGAAGTCTAGTCCCCATATATCGAATATTTCACATGCTTGGATATTCGTTAACGGCATTTCGTTACGCGTTGTGATATTTCCAAACCTTTGGCAAATATCGCAACGTTTCACCAAGTCTTGTGCGTCTCTGAAAATAGTTGGCCAGTAGAATCCTGAATCGTATACTTTCTTTGCTGTCAAGTTGGCTGCGTGGTGTCCTCCGGTGGGTCCATGATGGCTTTGATGGAGGATGTGTTCGGCTTCCCTTCCATCGACACATCTTCTTATAAGCTGGTCGGGACAGACCTTAAACAGATATGGATCATCCCAAAAGTAGTGCTTGACATCGCGGAAGAACCTTTGTCTTTGTGATGACGGCATTCCTTTTCTTGTGATCCCTCCAACTACGAAATTGGCTATGTCTGCAAACCAAGGATCGTCCGTGAATTGTGATCCTTGCAATTGTCCTCCTAAGCTCATTAACTGCTCTTCTGGAAATCGATCCTTGATGTCCCCTTCTGCAAGTTGTTCCATTGATGGATTTTCGTGTCGACTCAGATGGTCTGCAGCGACATTCTCTGCTCCCTTTTTATCTTTTATTTCAATGTCAAATTCTTGTAGGAGTAGAATCCATCGTAACAGTCTTGGTTTTGCGTCTTGCTTCTTGAAGAGGTATTTCAGAGCTGAGTGATCCGTGTACACTATTGTCTTTGACAATATCAGGTAGGATCGAAATTTATCAAAGGCGAATACTACAGCTAGCAGCTCCTTCTCGGTGGTTGTATAATTTTCTTGAGCATCTGTGAGAGTTTTGCTAGCGTAGTAGATTGGTCGAAAGTGATTATCCTTCCTTTGACCTAGAACTGCCCCTACAGCGAAGTCGCTTGCGTCGCACATGATTTCAAATGGAAGGCTCCAGTCTGGAGCAACCATGATTGGTGCGTTGGTTAGTTCTTTCTTCAGGTAGTCAAAGGCCTTCATACAGCTTTCGTCAAATGCGAATTTGATGTCTTTTCCTAGCAGGTGGGTAATCGGTCGAGAGATCTTGGAGAAGTCCTTGATAAAACGACGGTAGAACCCAGCGTGACCTAGAAAACTTCGAATGGCTTTAACGTTGGTGGGTGGTGGAAGTTTCGCAATGGTTTCGACTTTGGCTTTGTCTACTTCGATCCCTGACTTTGATATTCTATGTCCTAAGACTATTCCTTCTTTTACCATAAAGTGACATTTTTCCCAATTCAAAACGAGATTCGATTCTTCACACTTGGCGAGCATCCTATCGAGGTTGGACAAACAAGATGCAAAAGAGTCTCCAAAGACAGAGAAGTCGTCCATGAAGACTTCCATGCATTGTTCGATCATGTCATGGAAAATTGCAACCATGCATCTCTGAAATGTTGCAGGTGCATTGCATAATCCAAATGGCATTCGTCGATATGCGAATGTTCCATACGGGCATGTAAACGTCGTCTTCTCCTGGTCTTTGGATCGAGCGGAATTTGGAAATAACCGGAGAATCCATCAAGGAAACAGTAGAATTCGTTTCCCGACAGCCTCTCGAGCATTTGGTCAATAAACGGAAGTGGAAAGTGATCCTTGCGAGTTGCTTCGTTTAACTTCCGGTAGTCAATACAAACCCTCCAACCGGTGACGGTCCGAGTTGGTATGAGCTCATTTTCTTCGTTTGTAATGACCGTCATTCCTCCTTTCTTTGGGACGACTTGAACAGGGCTAACCCAAGGTGAGTCAGATATTGGGTATATTAGTCCAGCATCCAAGAGTTTGATAACCTCTTGTTTCACTACGTCTTGAATTTTAGGGTTTACTCGTCTCTGCCTTTGAACGGATGGTTTGAAATCGTTCTCCATCAGGATCTTATGCGTGCAATAGTTAGGACTAATTCCTTGTATGTCAGAAATTTTCCATGCGATTGCTTTCTTGTGTGATCTCAGTACATCAACTAGCTGAGCTTTCTCTTTTGGTTTCAACTCCTTTGAGATTATCACCGGGAGTGGGGAGGTTCCTTGGAGGTAAGCGTATTCAAGGTGAGGTGATAATTCCTTTAATTCCAAGTTTGGTGGTTCCTTAATAGACGGCTTCATTCTAGCTATTTCGTCTCTATTCAGCTTCTCATATTCAGCTTGGAAGGGTGCCTCGTCTATCTCAGGTTCGGATGTAGAGATGGATGCTATTTCGACCCATTCGGTTTGGTTTGAGAATTCGTTCGTTTTTAGCTCGTATTTGTTGACCGATGATGAGGACACTTTGTCATTTCGGGTGAGAATAATTTCTCCGTCGTCGGTGAATTGGAATTCTTGAAATTGAGCGGTTGAGGATTGGTTTATGGTTAATTCAGGGTTTGGAAATGATAGAGGTTCGGGTTGGTTGATTAATTGGGATTCAAATGGTGGTGGCTCAATACTCATCCCTTTGAAGGAATCCAGGATTTCTTTAATTGAAGGAGCTGGATTCGGGGCATCGACTGTGGTTGTATCTCTTTTTAGCCAAGGTATCAGTGTACCGCATCCCAATGGGACGGCTATCGTTTTGCCACTGGTGCAAGATAGCTTCTTTTCAAACAAGGGAAATAGAAGTTCTTCAGACTTTGCTGGCGAAGTGATTGCGGACTGCAGCCCAGGATCCTCGTTATATAATCTTCGAACGGTGACTACCGTGGTAGGTATCGGGTTCTGGCTGGATACTGCCAACACTTCGTGGAGATGTTCATCAAAAATGTCCTGCATAGTATCGCACAAACCAAGATCCTCTTCCAGCGGTTGCTTCATTAATCGATCGACATTAAAGGTGACCTCCTCTTTCCCGACTCTTAGTTTTAAAGATTTTTCGTTTACGTCGATTACGGCCTTGGTAGTATTTAAGAAAGGTCTGCCAAGAATGAGTGGGATGTGGGTATCTTCCTCTATATCCATGATGATGAAGTCCACTGGAAAGACGAACTTATCGACCTTGACCATGACATCTTCAGCAATTCCTCGAGGGAGTTTAACTGATCTGTCTGCTAATTGAATGGTCATACAAGTAGGCAGTAGGTTATCTAATCCTAATTTCTTATAGAGGGAATAAGGCATAAGATTAACACTAGTACCTAGGTCAGCTAAGGCATTACTAATTTGGATATCTTGGAGAAAACAAGGTATTGTAAAACGTCCAGTGTCTCTTAACTTAGGTGGAAGACCATGCTGTACAATTAAAGAGCATTCAGCATCTAAGGGTAAACTAACTATTTGCCTAAGTTTTTCTTTGTTTGAAAGAAGTTCTTTAAAGAATTTGGCACATGTGGGCATTTCTACTAAAGCGTCTAATAGTCTAACATTCAAGTGCAAGCTTTTAAACATTTCCAGATATTTACCGAATTGGGCTTCTTGCTTTTCCTTTTTAAGTCTACCGGGATAAGGTATTCTCGTGCGAGGTACATTATCCGGAGTTTTGGTTGGTGATGGGTCAGGTGTTGAGACAGGAGTGTCAATGGACACATGTTCACTCGGTGTAGGTGTAGTCGAAGAAGTGTTTTCGGGAGTGTTATCTGGTGGCGGTGGATCAACTTTGGTTATTTTTCCTCCCCTAGTGACTATTAACACGTCATCACTCGGTGAATGGTTAGTGTCATTAATGATTACCGACGTACTTTCCTCAATAAAACTTAAGTTTTTCAAAATAGATTCCATGTTAGAAGTTAATTTTCTGAAATCTTTATCATGGCGTCAATGTTGTCTTGAACTTCAGCATTTCTTTTGTTTACAAGGTTTTGTTCAAGCATGAAAAGTGGTAAAAGTTGTTTTGAGGAAGGTAAGTGGTTCGTAGGTGAAGGAACGGCCAAAAGTTGGGTCTAATCAGGATAGGGTGTTGACATAATTGGTTAAAAGCAGTTAACTAAACTAATCCTAAACTAATCCTAAGGGAAAAAAGGTAACTTTTGATCGATGTTAATCTTTCAAAAGGATCGCTAAACACTAAAGTTACTAAATTTCTTAAAAATCGGTCGCCGACGTTCCCCGGCAGCGGCGCCAAAAACTTGTTGGCGCCCGAACAGGTCGGTGTCGTTAACGATGACTATCCGGGCACCAGCAGTGGGTTTTAAATTTATAAGGCTGGGGCCTAGGGTTACTACTATTGCTAATCTACGGGTTACCAAAGGATAAGTATGACCTAGGATCGTTCTTCAAAACGCGACGAATTGAAACTGGGAGAATTTAGAGACTTTTACGAATTTAGCAAGGGCGAAAGAGAGTTGGTTTGGATTTTGGGTTTTCTATTCTAAGATTAAACTAAATTAAATCAGAAATGGAGGTTACTTCGGGCGTTCAACAATTAAAGCGATTGTCTACTATGAAGTGGTTCAGGTGATATTAAAGCGTGAAGAGTTCTAATGAGGATAAGTTCATAAGTTAATGTGAGTTATTACTACAATCCTACTATCGAGCTAACGCGGAGGTGTCCACAATCAGGCAAATAGAATGTCACGTGGGTTGCAGAATATATTAAAACATACACCGAAAGTTCTCTCAAATGCATGTCCATATTATCTGACAGTTAATCTCGAATCCTATTCCCCAATCTCTGTCATCATAGATGTCCGAATCATGGCACAGTTTGTTGAATAAACAATCTTGTAAACGGGTTTTACCCTCGTCGGAATTGGTTGGAAGAACTGGTCTAAGCGGTCAAATAAGATGTCATCACTTATTCGTATGAATTATCAACATTACTCAAGTATGTAACAAGGCAGGGGTGGTTTATATTACAAATAGAAACTTAAGTAATACGCTTGTTAATTGATCCATAACACAACTACCTTCGGTCGTTCTCGACTTCCATACATTTGTACTTTGCCGTAAGCATTTCCAGTACTATATCGAAGAACAGTTGAATAGGGGCCGTCATGTTATTTCACACTAATTAAGGCTAGGTGTATTTTACTAGTATGATAATCCTAAGGCAACAATCAAACAAGAACATGCAATAAGACAATAAAGACAATAGTTAAACCTAAGCATACAAATGTATTAATTAAATCGAGGATATTCCGAAAGTTGTCTCAAAAATATCGTCTGTCCGAATTAAATCTTAATCTACCTCTATTCCCATATTCCGTGTCTCTTGGATCCTAGTTTGGTCTAGAGAACACCGGCCATGCCGAGCTCAATGATTCAATCAAACATAGTATAACTAAGTGACCTATACCCTATGAGTTAGCTACGTTCATTTTTGGATAAGGTTTTAGTCACAACATGAGTTGGGCAGATAAACGATAAAGATTCAATTCTTACATCTATTTATGATATAAAGCACTCACAATCTCGTAACATACAACATAATCACATATTTAAATCATTCCTAAACGACTATCATAGCAGACAATTGAGTTATTTAGCAAATCATGGCAATTATAGCATGCATATTTAAATTTATTAAAGAAAGAAAGAACATAATTAAATATGGAAGATAGATTAAAACCTGATAAAGAAATACAATAACTCGTAGCTTACAAATGCGTCCCGGAGCACCTCCGTACAAGTCTTCCTTGACTAGTTAATTAGCTAGTCTAATTAACCAAGGAAGTATTACAATAAAGAAAGAAAAGAATGGATGGTGAGAAAGTGTGAAATATGCTAGAATGTGTGCATATATTGGTGTGTTTTTCAAATGAACCTAGGCAACCTATTTATAGGTGAGCTTTGGCTCACATTAGCACCATGAGGTGCATGTTAGAAAGCTTTCCAAAATTGGTGTGTACAACACGAAAAGTAGGCGCACCGGGTACCGTACAACACGAAAAGTAGGCGCACCTGGTACCAAAAGTTACCAAAAACGGAAACCGGGGCAGGGCATTGGTGGCCGGCGGTGGTGGGGGTCCAACCGGTGGCGGCTGGCTGGTGGCCGGCGGCGGTGGGCCCACCCCCGCCCCGTTGCGTAGTTTGTTGCTTCGTTTCTTGATTTGTGCGTGTTTTCTTCGTTATACGTCCGTTTGAGTTGATTCCTTTTTTGTTGGATTCGTAATTCAAAAACAAAGATTTTGATATAAGATAGGCCCTGAGATGAGGTCCCTAGCTCCAGATATTGCGTACGGATCATTTGGATCTTCCAGCGGGCGCGGAATCTTCATTCTTTACCCGTTTTGGTTGATTCTTCTTCTGTTGGATTCGAATTTTGAAAACGAACATCTAGAAAATAATTGATGTTGGTGGAGGGCTCTTTAGTCTTGAAATCTCGTTTTTATGCCTTGAATCTTCAAACGTGTGTGGAATCTTCGTTTTACATCCGTTTTGCTTGATTTTTCTCGTGCAACCTTGTTTTAACCATCTTGGCATAATGTTACTGATTTGTAATGTTTTTGAATTAATATGCCAAGAATCGTTCCAGAATGAGAGAGATATCGGTAGTAAAAACGTGACTTTTTACTCGATATCACGCACCTCCGTCTTATTTTTCCATTTCATGAAAATCGGAGCTACACGTGCGTCCACCCAGAAAAACCTATCCTTCCAATCCTTTGAACCATCAGGTGCTTTCACATAATGATACGGTTGGGGTTTTTTCCTCTTTTCTATGGTCAGCCAGTCACCATTCTTGCTAAGGGTGTAAAATTTTCGGAAAAGGGATAAAGTAGGTGTACCGTTTAACGCACGGCAATGGATCTCAAAAGACGAAACTTTAGCCAACCCGACCGGAGAAATTTGCAAGATGTGTACCTGATAATATTGAAGTACAGATAGCAAGAAACGGGACAAAGGGAAACGGATATTGGCAAAATCGAACCACCTGGTGTAAACACCAATCTTTCCAAGAGGCATATCGGAAATGGTAACGTTGGCCGCCGGAGCAGTGGGATGAAACTCTTAATCGATCCCGTATTCTTCACAAAATGCATCAACTTCTTCTTGCGTCAGAACGGAATACATCCGCGCCAGGTTATCTTTCCCAACCGCAAGTTCAGAATTAGCTTCGGTTTCTGGATTGTTAGACGGATTAGACTGATCGCCGCTAGCGAAGCTACTTGCCGTCGCCATTTTTTGATCGGAAAATGTTTTGGATGAAAGTTAGGGTTTTGCTTTTTTCTTTTTGGAATTAAGAGAGGAAAATTAAAATAAATGGAGTAATGAAAGGTTTTTAATTATAGTATAGGTTATAATGATTTTAGGGGGAAATGTGCAGAAGTGATGGGGCTGAAAACCGTCACATCAAAACCACCACGTCAGTTATTAAATTAACACTAAAGCCCTAGATAACCGTGCACCTAAACTGCCACCTGGAAACGCGCCCCTGTGTTTATTTTCCGCAGGTCCGCAAGTTACGTTTATAGTCTAGAGCAAGTGCGTCAAATCACACTTACACTAGACTGGGGGGACATGATCGGGTATATGCTGGTAACCGCAGCTTACAGCATATGCCGCAGCTAAATACATGCACAAAAGTTACGGAATCATACTTAAGTTGCGTAAATATACGAAAGTTTCGAGAAAGGAATCTTTGACTAAAACACAATACCCAAGGATGGGACTCACAGCAGAGATGCTCTGAACTACCAGTGAAACACGTAAAAGGTAAAGTCATGTCAAAAAGGAATAAAAGTAAGCTGTCGCCAAATGAGGAAGGCCTGCTCCGCCGCGCCGAGCTGTGGAAAGCAGACTAACCATTTATGGAAAGGGAATCTTTGCTTCACATTGACATAAATATACCATGTCAGTACAAGGTAAACATATTCATAACATTCTCACTCACTCATATTACTTACTCTCTCTCTAGAATATTTACTCTCACAGATCCGTAGCTTATTCTCACGCTGGAGCTTGGTCCAAAGGGAAACCCCCTTTCCCCCTTTGGGCGAGGCTAACGGTGTGTGTTTGTTACATCTTAGCAGTTTTACTCACCGTCAAAGGAAGCTTTCAAGCTGCGTTGGGAAGCTGCTGATTTTTGTATCAACAAGGACGATGACGGTGGCTATTTGGAAGAGAGGAAGACCGACGGTCACGTTTTTATGCGAAGGTTTTTTAACTGCCCGGGTTCTTTATTAGATATCTACTAATTTTAATTTTTATTTTAGTTACAAATAAAAAAGAGATATAGTAAATGAAAAATATTTTTGAAAGTACCCCATTTTCTTATACTAGCCGGGTACCCGCACATTGCGACAGCACCTTCAACCTTCAAAGTGATGGTGGTCTATACGGATAAGCAAAAATATCAAATAATAGTAAAACAATATTATGTAACCAATACGGCTATAAGACTCGTTGATAACTACTATAACTTCAACGAAGGGTGAAAATATAAGATCACCACCTTGATCAGTTGATCCCCAAGGGAAATATATACACTTAAATTCTCATCATTCTAACAACCACTTGTATGCAAGAAAATCATGATTCTAAAAGTACATTTGAATAAAGAATGGTAACTATATTACTTGAGCAAATAACACAATGCAAATAAACAAGCAAAAACTTAACGGGTAAAAATCTTTAGAGAATAAGTTCTGAAAATGCATGGGTTGAAGCGCCTCTCCGCACATGCTGAATTTACTTGAATGTACATACGATCTCTCTCAAGATACGTCAACCCATTTAGTTGTTAGAGTGTAGGAAACCAATGAACAGTGATTTTGAAGAAGATGAATATAAAATGAACAAATGTTAGGGCTATGAGGTTGGTAAAATTATAAGAAGTAAAACAAAAGATGATTTTTGCTTTAGAACAACGTTGTTCTTGGTTGACTGTGAGGAAGAGTGCTAGTTTTATCGCCAAATAGATGGAGCTTTTTCATAGACATAAAACCAAAATTACCTAAAAGCTTCATTATTTCAATGGAAGTCTCGGTCAATGTAGTAATTAAATCACTTAAATGAGTATCAACATATCCGTTACATAATTTAGCATAATAGCATCTCAATATCAGTTACAACATAATTCAGTATAATATAATAATATTCATTATTATGTTTTAAATTTCTATCATTCAGTTCAATATCAAACGGCTCGCATAACATGATATCCTTTGTTGGGATGTGAAAATGAATTAAGGACAAATATTAAGACTTTCATCCAAGTATATTATATTATCTCTTCTTAAAACAATTCCAATGAAGGTTTTTTCTCAAGCTTTTTTGTACAAAAAAGCTTTAGAAAAGCTTTTCCCTCAATGAGGAACAACTCTTCTTTTCTAAAGCTTGACATTTCTTAAGATTTGCAAGTAAAGCTTTTCTCATAGTTTGTGAGTATGGTTTATACAATAAAATGTTTAGAAAAGCTTTTTCTCATTGTAGCAAAAGCTTTTCTTAAATAAAATTAGATGGCATTGTAAAAAAGCTTTAAAAAGCTTTATACATTTGAGATGCTCTTGCTATAATGCATATTACATGCCCTTCCTTAATACTTAAAAATTAAATATGATAACTAATTTTTAATATCTTCCTTTCGCATTTCTTACTATTTGTTTTACACCTATAATATATTAAGTATCAAATACATAATTAAACGACTAACAGGTTTTTTTTATAACAAATTTTTTTTTGAAAACGACAAATAACACCTGCGGACCAGTAACGGAGTATCATCGTGCCACCACTACCAGCCCATATATTGCCTCACCTAGGAAAAACCACCACAGGACTCGAACCCGAGACCTATAAGTAAAACCCCATGCATCACAACCAGCTGAGCCGGTGATCATTTGCATTGTACGAATTGCTAATTAATTTGGAAGGAAAGGTTTTAAAAGAGAGCCCTCGCTTAAAAAACTCTAGAAGAGTCTAGAATCCATATACCGTCCCGTGCGGTCATTCGCAATTGACATCAACACGTGATCCAATCCAACTTTCAAACCGCCTCTTGTCCCTCAAATCCTATAAATATAATCTCCATATTCTCCTAGTTTCATCAACAATAATCAAAATCCACCGATTTATTCGAATCATCATCTGTTCTCATTCAATTTTACTAAGGTAATAATCATACTATTTCTCCTTTCTATTGTTTATGTACGTGTACGCATATAATCCTTTTGTTAAATTTTTGGGATTATTAGTTAGATCTGCGAGTCGTTGATGATTTAATTCGAGTCGTTTGATGCCGTTGTGTTGTTATGATTTCCAATCCTTGTTGATTAGTTAGATCTATTCACATTCTAGTGAGTTTTGATTAGAATTGTGATCGATTTCTTGTTGATCATGGTAAAAGTTTTACATAAATCGATGAATCTAGTTATTTAATATGAATCGGTTGATGCTGCTATAATATTATGATGTTATGATCTCCGATCGTTGATTGTTAGTTAGATCTTTTTATTTTTATATCGTATTGATGAAATTAATCATATTTACGGACGTCAATTGCTGAATTGTTGGCATGATTATAAAACATGTTAATCCAGTTATTGATATATAAAATTACTACTCTTTATAAGAATTAATTATACACATAGATCTAGCCTAGTGTGCTCTTCAGGTTTTGATACTTATAATATTATATTATTATAACAAAATGTACAGAGGTGTATATTGTCCTGATTTTATTGAGGTCTAATCATATGTTTGTTGGCCTACGTGATGAATTATTAGTATTGTAATAATTAGAAGCATAATTGCTGCTTATGATAGGCGTATATATAGATTGGTATGTTTTGTAGGCAGATGATGAGTTATCTGTATGTGTAATAATGTCATTTATTATTATGTTGCACATTTGATTCAAATTGATTGCTGTTTGTTGGAGATTATATAATTTGTTTACCATATTCTAATTCTCTTTGTTTTTTATATCGACAGATGCAAATGCAAATGCAAATCTTTGTTAAGACACTTAAGGGTAAGACCATAACTCTCGAGGTTGAGAGCTCAGACACGATCGACAATGTCAAGGCTAAGATCCAAGACAAGGAAGGGATCCCCCCAGACCAGCAGAGGCTAATCTTTGCTGGAAAACAGCTTGAGGATGGCCGTACTCTTGCCGACTACAACATCCAGAAGGAGTCCACTCTCCATCTCGTTTTGAGATTGAGGGGAGGTATGCAAATATTCGTGAAAACTCTAACCGGGAAGACCATCACGCTGGAAGTTGAGAGCTCTGACACAATTGACAATGTTAAGGCAAAGATCCAAGACAAGGAAGGGATCCCTCCAGACCAGCAGAGGTTGATTTTTGCTGGTAAACAGCTTGAAGATGGCCGCACTTTGGCTGATTACAACATTCAGAAGGAGTCAACTCTTCACCTCGTCCTTCGTCTTCGTGGTGGGATGCAAATCTTTGTGAAAACCCTCACTGGAAAGACCATCACCTTGGAAGTTGAGAGCTCTGATACGATTGACAATGTGAAAGCCAAGATCCAGGACAAGGAAGGGATCCCTCCAGATCAACAGAGGTTGATCTTTGCCGGAAAACAGCTCGAGGATGGCCGCACTTTGGCTGATTACAATATCCAGAAGGAGTCCACCCTTCATCTAGTGCTCAGGCTTAGAGGAGGGATGCAAATCTTTGTCAAGACTCTTACCGGTAAGACAATCACTCTGGAAGTTGAAAGCTCGGACACCATTGACAATGTTAAGGCGAAGATTCAAGACAAGGAAGGAATCCCACCGGATCAGCAAAGATTGATCTTTGCTGGCAAGCAATTGGAGGATGGTCGTACCCTTGCAGATTACAACATTCAGAAGGAGTCAACCCTTCACTTGGTGCTCAGGCTAAGAGGTGGTATGCAGATTTTTGTCAAGACTTTGACTGGCAAAACCATAACACTGGAGGTTGAGAGTTCCGACACGATTGACAATGTCAAGGCCAAGATCCAAGATAAGGAGGGGATTCCACCGGATCAACAAAGATTGATCTTTGCTGGTAAACAGTTGGAGGATGGCCGTACCCTTGCAGACTACAACATTCAGAAGGAATCAACTCTCCATTTGGTGCTTCGTCTCAGAGGTGGTATGCAGATTTTTGTCAAGACGCTGACGGGCAAGACAATCACATTGGAGGTAGAGAGTTCTGATACTATTGACAACGTCAAGGCAAAGATTCAGGACAAGGAAGGCATCCCACCAGATCAGCAGAGGCTCATTTTTGCAGGGAAGCAGCTTGAGGATGGACGCACCCTTGCTGACTACAATATTCAAAAGGAGTCCACGCTGCACCTTGTGCTTCGTCTTCGTGGGGGTAATTGAAAGCTTTTATTTTAGTGTGACTCGTACTTTGTCGTTTTGAACTTTGTAAATGATTTCTGTGGTGTTTTTAAGTGTTGGATGGTAATGGTGCTACTTTATGGATTTTTTAAATAATATTTTGTGCTCAGTTTGGTGACTGATTATATGGCTGTTTAGTAAAAAGACTAGATGTTTGTGTATCCTGTTTTATCAGTAAATTGTCACTATGAATTTTGGTTAACGATATCAACTTATCGACGTACCGACTTACTATGGTCACACATGTACAGATGTAGATCAATTTATTAGATTAGATGCACTCCTCTTTAAAGTTATGCACTTGGTGGTTCTATGTATTGTATTGTTATTGTTTGCTTACGAAGTATATGGAAAATAGTAGCCTGGTAGGATCACATTAGATTCTAAGATCAGCAGGGTGCAGGAGGTGAGTAGTATTAGGAGCTTTGTGTCTTTGAATCCATGTTTCATGATGGTGTTGGTTGTGGTTAGTTAGGATCTTATGGATCAATGGGCGATCACCTGGTTAACTATAATTAGGAATTACATCCATCATCTTGGGCAGCATTGGATTCTCGTTAGTTGTATGCTTACTTGATTCGAACTACAGCATCCATTATCTGTCCGCTGTATTCCTTGGATGCTTGTCAATTGTCATCTTTGTTGAGCTTTATGTTCCGTAATGGTATGTTGCTTATTGTTTGTTGAAGTCCCGTGTAGCATGAATAATATATATGTTCAACTTCCAGCGAGTGTGGAATGAGTTTTTGGTGAGGAGTGAAGTCGGTAGAAAACTAATCAATTATATGGGACCTACCTTGGGGGTGGGAATGATAGGAGATAGTTGGCTGTTGCAGATCTGGAATACAGTAAATATTAATTGGTATGAACGTGGTATATTATATCTCCAAACAGGGTATACTTACGCATAGAAGAATGTCATTCGACTATGGTCCATAAATGATAGCTATGCGATAGCTGTGTGTGTGTGTGTCCAATAATGAATTTGGATTGTGTGAACTGTAGCTTTTTTTAGTCGATATTGCTTTCATGTTTGCTGATATATTGGCGCACATTCAATATACATAACATCACCAGATAGTATAACTTGTGGTTTAGGCATGTCCAAAGTGCTAGTACCTGTCCGAGCTGAAACGCAAACTGCTTGCAATATCTTATGTCTGATTACGCAAATTGTAAAGATGAACATGTCATTAACTCGTATCTGTCAATCGACCAAATAAAATATCTAAAACATGAATTGACCAAATCAAGATTTGAAACCTAGATATCTATCATTCGATATTCAACAAAATAAAGATCCAAAATATCAATCAACAGAAGGTTTTAACCATCTTTCAGCTAAGTTGAGAACATAAATGATATTATATTATGGCTAATGTAAATATCAATAACTAGCTACATTCTGTGTTTCGATGTCTTATTTACAATTTATATTGTTATTTTTATACATACTACCTAAATTTTATCCGTCAGAAATAAACATCATCAAAATCAAAATTTATATATTCACAACTTATGTATGTGTGTGTTTATTATCTAGATGATTTTTTTGGGCGGTTCATGCAGGTTTTATACGGTTGTCCCGGTTTAAAACTGAACCGAAATGTGAAGCAACAATAGCTACAATAAAAACCAAGAAAACGAGAACAGAACCGCCATATGAGTAGTGGTACGGGCCAGTTTAGTTCCGGTCTGGTTTGCCAGTTCTCACAGTTCTAACCATTTCTTGCACACCCTTACATGAAGTTCTGGATTGATTACATGAAGAATATCAAGCGCATAAGCATATGCTTAATAGTTGTCACCGTGCGAAAAGAGCTAGCATCTGTAGATGATCATCAAGTATCTAAAGCATTAGTGAACGAGAAAATTCAGTTTGCCAATTGTGATTCATCTTGACGAGTCGTAGATTTTACAGCCTAATTCACCCAAACTATGAAAGATACATGTTTTACAATATCTTTGGTTTTTCAAGCTGATCTCAGATTTCGAACTTGCCCTCACTATCAGATTAAAGTGTATGATATATAGGAGCTGCGAGAAAGGGGAAAAAAAAAAACGTGTTGGAACATTAGGTTGTTTTTTCTAAAGGGGGTGTTAGGATCGTAAATTTGATTCGGTCCAATTAACATTGGATTATCTAAGAAATGTATATTCGGTCCTATCCAACTAAAATAGTTAGGTTCAAGTTTAATTTAATAAGAATAATAAAATATTTAAAACTCTATGTAGAAGAATGTAATAATAGAGTGAGATTTAAATGAGAATGACTTTTTGTGTGAAAATTAAGGAACCAATAAAAATTATTAGGGGTGGAAGGGTAATCTACTCATTATACATTATCTTTAATTCTAATTAAATAAATACAAAAAACAAAAATAGAATATATATATATATATATATATATATATATATATATATATATATATATATATATATATATATATAATAGATATATGCAGAATTTATACATACACATACACGTACGTACGTTCCCAAAACACGATCGGAAGGGTTTTCTCACAAATCAGGCACGACGAAGATCGAATCCAAGGTATGAATAACGTTAAATCGACTCGCAATTCTTCAATTCAAACAATGACTGATCGATTTCTGCTATACCTGTGATTAGATTAGGTTTTGTGTTAATACGAGTTTTTGTGATCGAATTTTAACCGATTTTAAGGTTATTAATCTAATGCTATCTACAATTTGATTAACGAAAACGCAATAACATTATGATGTCTACTGATTGAACGATCAATTTCAACCGAAAACGCAAAATCGAATCTGTGACACCCCAAATTTAATGCTTTGCGGAAGCGAGTTTTGGGTGCCACTAATCAAATATCAAACACCAAGATTAATAGTAAACGACTCTAAATGAGACGTTTTAGAAAATACATTACATTGCATAAGTTTTCAAAAGTTTACATAGCTTGAAGTTCGTCTAATCGTATCTAGAGATTTTAAAACATAACAGTTAGTACAAAAGTAATGCAATAAAATCTCCAAGTATGTATGCATGCGACTCAAGCTATCAAGCAGTCCTGCTGGGCATCCCTACTGTTGATGCGTACCTGAGAATGCATCTCTAAAAGCGTCAACCAAAAGGTTGGTGAATCTCACAGGTTTGTAGTAAGAAGTAATAGAAGTTTTGGTGCAACAACAGTAAGTAATTAACACTTACAAACAAGTAATTCAGTGAGTAAGAATCAATTACACAATGTAATTCGGTAGGTAAGTATCAATTACATACAAGTAATTAAGTAGTAAGTATCAATTTCACTAAGGTAATTAGGTAAGTACGTATCAATTACACTCCGGTAATTAAGTAAGTAATTTCAATTACGCTCAGGTAAGTAAGTAAGTAAGTATCAATTACACACCAGTAATTAAGTAAGTAAGGTCGGTCTATCTTGCCATGAGCCATCATAGTCGAAGCTTAACCGTAAATTTTGCCCCTCGTGAGTGCAACCCAAAATCACTCATATGTAAAGAGTAGAAAACACCTGTTTATACGAGTACGGTTCGTGGTGGCGCTACCACCCCAGGTGGGGATTGTCAGTCCCATATGGATCCATATACTAAAACTCGCGCTTATCCGATAATTAACAACTATGACTTCAGAGGCCTTCATTGGATTAACGTAAACTCATGCAATTTGATATACCAGTAAGTAGTAAATTCGGTATCGTAGTAGTACAGCAAGTTTGTAAGTTCGTACAGTAGCACGGTAGTAAATCAGTAACGTAGTAAAACAGTGAATCACTTTGTTTGTAAAATAGCACAGTATCAGTATCACAGTAAAACAGCGACTCACTTCGTTTGTAAGGTGGTAAGTATCAGTATCGTAGTAAAACAGTGAGTCACTAGGTTTGTACAGTAGTACAGTAGTACATCGGTAAGGTAGTAAGTTCATGAAGTAGTAACTCCGTAAAGTAGTAAACCTCAAAGGTCGTAAAGTAGAAATCAGTAAGTTTGTAAATCAGTAAAGCATTTTGTTTGCAATTTTGCAACACAGTAAGTACCAGTAAGTAATCAATACATTTTATATATGTATTCAAGTAAAACAAGTAATGCATCTCCCCCAAAACAGTATAACAGTAAAAAGGGGGCTGTGAGACTCACCTGAGAAGCAAGCAATCCTAAGGTGAGCGTGTGTACCAAGTACAATCTCCTAACGTCCTAAACACGCAAGATTATATAATTGTAAGTGTAGCGCAGTAATTCATTTGTATACTTGTTCATTTGATTGATTACGTTCAACGTATTAGGCTCGTATTATGTTTGAAGTTTTAATAAATTGTGCAGCCCTTTGGTGGCGGTTCGAGATTATATTTCAAAAATATAATAGCGTTCGTTTCGTATAAAACCATTTCGTACATTTGCATATCGTATCATTTACTATCATTAGAAAGCGTATAATGTAATTTACTTATTTTATAAAAATATAAGTTGTCTGAAAAAAAGGTGGATCCGCCGGATCCCTAGTACAATCCGCCGGATCAGGCATTATTTGAGGGAATCCGCCGGATTCAACACGAATCCGCCGGATTGGGCAAGTCTAAAGGGGATCCGCCGGCTCTAAGGTTAGATCCGGCGGGTCGGGTTGTTTTTGGGTGTGATCCGCCGGCTCGGTATTATGATCCGCCGGCTTGTTCTTGTTTCTGGGCAGGAATCCGCTGGATTCCCCTTGAATCCGCCGGATTCAGGGGTCGAGTTCAGGTCTGTTCGTGCAGAATACTCACAAAACCAGTTTTAAATTCGTTTTCACATACAATCAACCCAATAGAACGCTAATACATGATATATAACGTACTATAAACATAAAATTGAAGTAAATTAGTGAAGATTCTTACGTATTCAAATTGGAACCGAAAATGGAGATGATGAGGATGTCGATGGTGAAGATGATGATGCCAAGAAGATGATGAAGATGATGATGATGATTGTTACTGATGTTGTTGTTGTTCTTGTGGTTGTTGAATTGAGAGGGAACGAGAGAGAGCAGAGAAAGAGATCGAGTATGTGTGTGTGTTGCATTATTGGGGGTCGGTTGATATAACCGGCCTCCAATAATTGAGGGTTGGTAGTATTTTTCGCCCCGTGTTTGCGTACCCGATCGTAATGTAGTATAATGTTTTAAAATGATAATTTTCTAAAAATGTATTCGTATAAGTTTTTAATTGAAATATTTTATGAAAATGTTTTTACGGATGTATAAAATTGTAACTTTGTTTTACTTAAAATGTACGGATAGTTTTCTGTATCTAAAATGTTTTTAAATAATTTTCG
Organism: Helichrysum umbraculigerum; assembly: GCA_949592205.1. Taxonomy (NCBI): domain Eukaryota; kingdom Viridiplantae; phylum Streptophyta; class Magnoliopsida; order Asterales; family Asteraceae; genus Helichrysum; species Helichrysum umbraculigerum. The sequence goes on along the minus strand of CATIUR010000001.1, from coordinate 244,510,671 downwards.
GAGTAAATTATTATTATCCTCAATAATAATACTTTATTTAAAAATGCTTTTCGCCCACTTTCATTTTGGGTTTTCTGCGTTCTACCAGATTTGTGTACATGTGATTATTAAATAATCGTTTTGACGTTATTATATGTATTCATATATATAATGCTTGTATATTTCAGCAAGTTGAGTATATAATACTTTGTAATAAAAGTTCAAATTTGGACTGAAATTTGGGTCATTTTTGACCGGTTGTCACAGAATCACGCGCAATCGTACGACGACCGCAAAACTCTGATTCAATTGAATCGCTACACAATAATTGTGCTAACATATGTGATACTAGTAGCTAATGAATATCAGTCTTCTATGAATATCATTTTTTGTTAAGATTAAGATAGATTCGACAAGTATCATTTTACCCCTAAAATTTCATGAAAAGTTTGACTGAATAATTTTAGTAAATAAATGATCCATAGTACTAAATGAGGGTAACCGGGGAGTTTAATGATTTTTAATAGTTGTTGTTGTTTTTTTTTTGTTTTTTTTTGACAAATGAACAATTATTTTGAGACAGATATAAATATTAGTACATCATATATTTTGGGATAATAAACTAATAATAATAGGGTTTTGCTAACGTGTGTCCCCGTGACACACGTTAAGGTGCATTTAATAAACCTGTGATTTCCGTAAATATTAATATTGCATTTAATACTCATTAATTCAATCTAATAAATTCTTTTTTATGCATATATTAATTACAAATTACGTTAGCAAAACTCATAATAACAATAAAATAAATATGTAGGTAGGTATAGATATAAACATCAAATCTATCTATTCTATCTATATAACTAAAGGATGAGACCTCCAATGATTCGTCAATTATACATACATGCCACATCACTTGCTACCTATGTGTCATCATTATATGAAATAAGTTTGTTGAGGTGGATTCTCCTACACCCAAATAATTAAGGTAATATTTTATTGTAAAATCAAATTATAATTAATTTAATCCAATGTGAATTTCTTTATCTATTTTTTCCCTTCTAATTTTGAGTTATAGATTTTTTATTCTTCTTCATAACAATCTTCACATTTCTTTCTATAACTCAATAAAATATACTCCCTCCGTCCCATATTAATAGTCCACTATTCCTTTTTGGGCTGTCCCAAATTAATTGTCCACTTTCAAAAATGGATAAAAATGATGAGCTAAAATCCTTTTATACCCCTACTTTATATATGTAAGACAAAAAAGTAGGTAAAAAGTAAGGGGTAGAATTGTCATCTTATCAAAAAGTAAGAGAGAAGTTGATGTTTTCTTAAACTGCGTATTTCTTGTCTGGGGACAATTAAATTGGGACGGAGGGAGTATATAACTTTTGATGAATTATTATAGCTTACTTTTAAAATCATTATAGCTTTCATCAAAGTTTTGTCAATTTGACACATATTTAATCATCTTACAAACTTAGAGATCTCTATTTTGTTTATTTTGTAATCTGAGTACAAGTTTCTTGTAGCTAGACGCACATTAGCTGTTTAATAAAACGTCTTACAAGTTATATTAATAGTTACAATTTATGTTTGCAAAAACTAAGAATATACACGTTGTTCAATAAATTATTACAACCTTAGCAATGAAAGCGTTACTATGACAGTATGGCCAAACAATATATTGTTTTTAGATAGAAAATATCAATTTGCAACATACGCATTTTTGCCTGAAAACGGAGTGAATTCTACCTTCCCGTAATTTGAAGCCTTCTCCCTTGAACTTTCACCTTAAAAACATTTCATATATCATTTTAGATTATGATCGATGTATTATGATATTAGATTTAATTAGCCGTACATCGCACGTGTTTAACACCAGTGAGTACATAAATACGGAGTATATTGTAACTATTATAAGACGTGTACAGTTTTATCTAACTCTATTAATTTACCGATGGAATTCCTTTTCTTGTTACCTTTTAATTTTTCTAAATATATATAATGTACTTTCGAACTGGAAATTAAATTAGACCTAAATCTAACACTTTGTATTTAATGGAGAAATGTGTGGCACCTGTTGTTGTATAAACAACAGCTCATCAAACATGGCCCCAACATTCCAACAAATTAATTAATTTAGTTTTTGTTAATTAAAATTAGATATTACCAAATAAATACTTCATCTACTCCGTAATATTTACTAGATGCTAGTCATTCCTTTTTGGTGTTAAGTGTTTCTTTATAGTAGGATTTATTTAATCAGCAATGAAAACGTGATATCGGTATTTATACAAATTTACACTACAAGCAATTGTAGATGTATACGAAAATGAAAAATGATAACATTAGTCTTAAAGGCTGTCATGAAGACGTTGTGACATGTTTAATAATATATATGTACTCATATCATAAAAATTTATGCTCTTCTATATATTGGTTAAGGTACAATCAGTTATATATGTATATTTTAATTGATAAAAATCATAAAATTTAATCTGAAGTGTGAGGATTAAGTCATATTACCTGGTTATTTATTATGAGAGAATAATTAGACCCATTAATGACAACAATTTAAACCTTTGTTTGTTGAGTTTTACTAGTAGCATGTTATCCGAAATTAATGAATAAGTGGTAAATAATAAGTTATTGTTTGTTTTAAAGTGCTGAATAATAATTATATTGTTTTACAGACGTAATGATGTTTTTATTTTTGATATTATATTGATGTTTTTTGGGGGGAAAATGAATAAACAAAAAGAATAAAAAAAGAACGGTACATAGTTTGTCAAATAAGACAACTCATGCATTGAGCAGAAATATTAAAGTCTATCAAAGTTAATTTAATTATAACTTAATTCCTTTAATAATCATCAATATAATACGGTATATAATAAAATAATAACAGTACTTTATTGAAAATATAATAAGCTTTATCTACTTATACATTTGTTATTTATCTATTAGCTTATAAAAATTAGAGTTTTGACTCAAAAATACGGGTTAGTTACATTTTTGTATATAAAATTTAAAGTTTTGTCAAATATAAAGTTAAATAACTTAAATACGTGTGTAAATAAAGTTTGTAAAAAGATAAGCTATTAAAAATAAATCACAGAAGAGTTATTTTTGAGTAAATAATATACCATTAAATTCGACCTACAAAAATTACCTAAAAAATTGCCGTTTCCTACTATTCATAAGCGCTTACCTACAAAAATTATCAACAAAAATGGGGGAAAAAATTTAAGAAAGGAAAAGAATGGAATTGTGAATTAATAAGGTCAAGTTGCATGATACATACGTAGCATTCTTAATTTTTTTATTAGACGTGAGTACAACTATATAAATAAAATCAAAATAATTATCTTTAAAGGTATTATACAATGTGCAAATATTTGGGGTTTGGTGACACTTCAGCACGTGAAATATAAATAAATTCATACCAATAATATAATTTAAACTAATTATATCTTAATCTGGCTTAATTAAGAAATAATTTTACAAAAACTAAAGTTCGAATATGATCAATATATTTTATTTGACGGTTGGGATATCACAGTTTATGTCTCCGAATCATTCCCTTTTTGTTAATTATGGGCCAAAATTGGATATGCCTAATTAAGAACATATATTCATGTTTCTATTTGCTAAGAAAAATGTCATCACCCTTGAAAGTTGGTGTGGAATGAGAGTATTGAGGGAAAAGAGGGGCAGACGACCTTAATAGATTTGCAACATTGCACTATAAGTAAAATGCACCAAAGCAGGGCTTTGCGAAGATAGTTTATGTAACCGCCACTCAGAACCTTATCCTTAAAAATTACTACTACCGAAGTTATTGACGTTTAACGGTGAAAATGTGAATATAATATGAACATTTGGCCATGTATTTATTACCATATACTCATATTGTAAAGCACAATTGTTATTTGGTTCATTTTATACTTTCATACTTAGATTTTAGTACTTTTAGTGCAATACAAAATCAGTAGTAATGTGAAACAGTCACATATTCATTTTTCTCGTTGTGGTTGTATACTTGATTAGAGTTGTTAATTAAGTAGAAAATTATGGCCAATTGGTCTATAAATCATAATTTATATATAATTCTATATAAAATTAAACTATCTATTAAATGAAAAAGTCAAATAAATGGCTATAATCCACTCAAACCAAAGTACATGCCTAACTGTCCTCGTATTATGTCTTATTTTTTATTTGATTTACCTAATACTAACTAACCTAGCTTATAAATAGTTTAATTAAGAGACTTACTAATTTGTAAAACATTTGATTTATACGTACATTTCAGTGATTTTGTTTTTTAGTAATCTATTGTCCATTTTGAATAGTTCTTGTATTTGATTAATTTCAACATGAGACTTAATTTCTCTTGTTCGTTACGAGTTACGACATCGTCCTTGTACAGTCGATGTTTCGACCAAGTCTATTAGACAACGACATTGCCATCTATGTCTTGGTAGGCAAGTTGAAACTTCAACACAAACTAACATCAACGTCATATACAGAGTGTTTATTTGTACGCTCATATTTTTATTTTAATTAAATTCTTAATAGTTAGATTTAGAGCTGTCACAATGAGGACTAGTAATTAGTCTAGAAATAAACATCAATTTAAATATTTGGTTGATAGAGATTCAACTTATATTAAATTATATATATAAATCAATCGTACTACACTTTTAACCACTTTGGACCGCTTAATTGTAACATTATGGATAGTCAGCCGATTATTGGCCCGAGTTTTCGGTTATCAACTTTGCCCTACAAATGTATATAGTTAAATTGTAACATCATAAGTTCTTTTTTATCCATTTCCGATAACATATAAATATTAACATTGTGTGACATAGAAATGGATGATTAGGCTTCTTAAGTTTTTCTTGAACAAGGTAAGTAATGTTGAAGATATTATCAGATGGGTAAACAAAAAAAAAAGTAAGGAAAAAAAATTATGGAACACGATAAATAATCCAATTCTTCTTCCTTTTGCAACACTAGTGATCATATTAAAATGAATTTGAAAGTAAGCTCAAATGCTCACTCCAATCCAATCCAAGTATGTTTATAGGTTCTTTCATCAATGGAGTAACTTTTAACACATCTTAAATCATTTTCTTACGGTGCGATAACTGATAACCAAATGAGTATTGATTCCACCTTAATATTTATTGACGAAAGTTTAAAGATAAAATGAGTATCACTCACTAATACTGATTCCACCTTAGTATTTATTGACGAGTCACTGGTTAAAAATTATTATTTTTGAGTCACAAGTCGATTCACGGGTTAACAACTATACATTTTCAAGATATTAGGAAAAAAAAAAAAATATAACAATTATATATATGTATTTTTTTTTTTGTAAGACCTTTAAATAAAGTATCTATAACATAGACAATATAAAATATAAAATAAAATAGACAATATAGTATATGACCTGTCCATGTCTTTTAAAACTACACCTCACCTCATCTCACCCCACCCTTTGTTTTTGGAGATCGTTGTGGTTCTCCATCTTTTCTTCATCAATATATTCTTCATTCTTCATAATTAATAACATATTAAACCCAACCCTGCTCTCTAATTTTAACCCTAAACCCTCCTCTTTCTTTCTTACATTTCAATAACACTACTGTACATTTTATGAAGGTTTAAGGGTAAATGAACAAGTATGAATATGAAACACAAACAAAAGAAAGAGCTTATTGGTTGAATTAAATTGAACTCCAGTGAAGAATACAAGAAAAACAAAGGTAATCTTTTTGTCATTGTATGTTAGTGGAAATATGGAATGCACACCAACTGTTTGATGAAATGCCTGAATTTTTTTATCTGTTTTTTGTACAGGTGTAAAAAGGGATTGCATTTGTTTTGATTTCGAGGTGTATTTGAAGCTTCCCTTGTAGTAGTTTCTTCCTTAGCTATGGGGACTAAAATTAAAGGGGTTTTCAAAGGCTTTAAATTTATCTCCCAAATATTTGGTAATCCCTCTTTCTGTGTACATCTATCTATGTATTTGTAAAGTGAAAATTAGGGTTGTTATAATTGATAAAGATTGAATTTTGTGGATAATAGTAATGAAGGAACAGCGTGAGATGGAGATTGGGTACCCAACTGATGTTAAACATGTTGCACATATTGGTTGGGATGGTTCTTCAGGCAGTGCTCCTTCTTGGGTAATTTTTTCATCTTACTTGTATTTTTCATACCCTTTATATTAAATATATCTATCAGTATGAAAGTAACAACTTTTTCTTGTAATTGGTTTTGGAAATTTGTAGATGAATGAATTCAAGACAGCGCCAGATTTTGCAGCAACTTCTATTGGTAATTCTGGGTCTGCACTGTCCACATGGTCTTCTCAAGGTATTATTGGAATTTTTCTTTTGTCATTTAAAATTTGATTCTTCAAACCGTTATATTATATATTTTTTTATTATTAAAAATTATCCTTCATTATTGAAATAAGAAAACATTAACAGAACAATGCAAACACAAACATGAAATGTGAACTGTCTGTATTTCTGTTAAAAAATTTCTTCTTGTATGATAATGCTAACAACAACTATTTGCAATGGATAAGTAAATAGCACTTCTAAATCTTAGTTTTGATAGATTTTAGTAAAAATAATTTATTTTTTGGTTATTCCATTACTGATAATATTAACCAGAATTGTATCGAATTTTTGTTACAGTTTCGTTCTTGTGAATTAACATTTTTTTTGGGGGAAAATAGTATCCTATTGACAGTTTCATGCTAAGAACCAGTTTAATAAGCTTATCGAGTAGTCGATTCTCTTTCTTGATTGGGAAACTAGGGTAGTTGAACTAAAAGCTAATTGGACTATGAAAGTACAATGCTTGAATAACTTAATGTCGGGTACCATGATAGGTTCATCTTATATATATGTCACTCGTTGTGTGATACTCCGTATATATAATACGTTACTAAATTAGGAAGAAATCTAGCTATGAACGATTGTGGTGATAACTTTATTAACCATGCCGACTAATAGGCGATGCAACTTCTATTATTATATGAAGATCATGATACTTTCTAAGAGAAAATAAAAAGATACCATGTGGTTTACGATTGATTTTACTTTGGAGAAGTTTAGGGGCAAACGTGGGCCATTTCACGGGTTTGGAAAAATTTCTTGAAGTAAAGATGTATTTTGTCCCTTAGTTTGTCCATAATAATGTTAACCTCTTCTGCCGTTGGAAATATTAGTTGTACCATCAGAAACATAATTTGTACTATTAAAAAGGTGACTTGTATTCTTGCAAAATTGGTGTTTACCTAAGATTCTTGGCTTCAAAGAGATTTGGCTTTATATGTCACAAGACCTTTTTGCTTTTAGAACACATGAACACACACACAGATGATATATGTAAGATAATTATCTTGAAAGCAACAAATTTTTCATTGTTTTTTTCCCTTCTGTTTGGGTCTCAATTATCTTCTTGTAGTCCATAATACATTTGATTTAGGTTTTAGCTCTATGTATCTGTTTGTTTCACTTGTTTTATCTTCAATGGTTTGTTTTGTGGTATAAATTAAAGATACCCCCTTAAGTTTAACCTATTTATCTTTATGCACATTAACATAACAAACCGTTCTTATAGTAGTAATGTAATTTTTTTTATATAATTTTGGTGGTATCATTGATACACATAATATATAATGTTAACACTTTTTAAGTCTTGTTTTGCTTATATTTGAGCAGACTTTGGAGAAGCAATGGGAAGACGACCTACAGATGATACACTTAGTGATCTACCACCAATAGACCTTCCCAATATACCCAAAAAAGAAAGGCGTAGAAAAACCAAGTCGACATGCTCCCCGAGGTCATCAAAATCCCGAGCTGCAAGGGCAAAGGCTAACACAGAGTCCATGTAAAGTGACCCCAGAAACATAACACGATTCCACTCATTTGATGATTAAAGTTTTTGGAACGTAACACGCGTATAATTTAAGAAGAAAGTTACAAAGATGCCATCAGAAATTATGTAGCATAAAGGTATTTTTTTTTTCTTGAGGGTGTGACATTAATTTGGTGGGAGAATGGCAACTTTCTTGTTTTTATTTATTTATTTTTTTTATTATCTTTTGTATGTTAATTTTTTTAATTTTGTCCCCTTTGGGAATATACATCAAGGAATCAACATGTAAAAAGTTAGATTCTTTGGTTGTGATGTTGGAAAACTAATCTAGCTTTCGGAAATGATAACATGCTACTTGTTTGTATATACATATATATGTATATTTTATTTATTTTTTATATTTTTTCTATCTTTTATTCTTTTTTTTGTTTTGTTTTGTTTTTTTGGGAGAAAGTCAGAAAACAACTACTGTAGTTTGATTACCGTTTATGTCTGAAACAAATTTGATAGGTCACAATTTACAAAGACATGAGTGATTCTGGCTGTATTCAGTGTACATGTTATATAAATTTTTACCTTAGACAGTGATACTTGAGGGAATTCTACAACTTATGTGACAGTTAATGATACATGCTCAATCTGAAGGAAGAACATGTAGTATTTTTCTGTCCCTAATGTTATGGAACCTGTATATGACAAAAATTGATCCCCTTTAAGGAACAGATCTAGCCTTTTAACTGGAAATGTAATTTGTTTGTTCCACAATGTGTAGCAAATATGTAACGATCTTTTAAAAAAGGGCATGAATCATTTAGAGAAGGGCTCTACGAGTACGTCACGTCGGTGTTGACATGTGTCATAATTCATCATTTTTTTATACGGTTGATGCACCACTTTATGAAGCTTATGCACCAGCATTTTGATGTATCAAAGCGATAACTTATAAATCATAATGCATATGAGAACTAAAGTACTTCATAGACGTTTTTGCGGAAACATTCATCTCTTTTTACTCCACATGGATATGATATATCATATATCTATGACTCACGAATTATAATTTTCGGCACTAAAATAGTAAAATCGTGAACTCATCTATGTAATTTCGAGATATGATGAAGATCTTAAGAAAAATGGAAGAGCATGCAACTATCTTTCCCTTATTAGTTATGAATATAAATATTTGTCAGCCCATTTTATTATATATACATACATAACCTCGATTTGAAATCATTTCAAGGGTTACATGTATATTTAGTTGCCTTAGATTCAGAGCATTAGTAAGTACAAACTTACTAAAATAAAAGATAAGGTTTATCTGATCAAATCTTCTAATCTCATACTCATAGTATGTAAAGAAAAGCCCGGCCCGCAGTTATAAAATTAAATTGCTTGTTGGAAGAAGGATAATGGGCTTATAAGCCCATGAGAACTTGAGAAGTAATGGCCTTATTAATAATGAGAATTATGTCCAAGTTGATATTTTGGCAAATTAGAGAAACTGCATACATGAGGTATGAGCGTATGACAAGTGCTGCCGGATTAAGAAGTCGTTTAGGTAAGCAAATGTGGATGATCGTTTTGATTAGGATATAATGATGGAGAAAATATATAACCAATTTATTGTTTTATTTTATTTTATTTATTTATTTTTTTGTTGCTCCTATATTCTTCTGCATCCGGTCGAAATCTTTTAGGTATGCTTCGATCGCTTCTATAATAGTCATCAGGCCGGGTACACCATCAGTAAATTAATATGCATGAGAATTTTATATAAAAAACATACGGAGTAGTTCAAAATAATACTAACATTTTGGAAGCTAGAATTCGATCAATATCTCAATTCAAGCTCAAACCACCAAAAGATTGGAAGCAAAATCAAGGAAACACCCAAAATTAAACAAGCAAAAGACCCCGGGCTTAGTCCTTCGAAATGCAACGAACTTTGCCCAAAAATCTATTGTATGCGACCAACTTTCGACGAGGCATAAGAATGCAACCTACTTGAAAAAGTGGAGTTTTTGATGTAACTTGCTGATGTGGCGATGCGTTGTCAAACTCTCCGTAAGCCACGTGGCACATCCGTACGCCACGTGTCACCTTCAACGAACGACACATCAGCAAGTTACATCAAAAACCCCACTTTTTCAAGTAGGTTGCATTCTTATGCCTCGTCGAAAGTTGGTCGCATACAATAGACTTTTGGGCAAAGTTCGTTGCATTTCGAGGGACTTATCCCAAAGACCCCGGACATTAAGATGACTTTTCTAGTCAGATCAACTTAAAATCGGTGCAGCGTTTTTTACATTCTTGCCTTAATCATCGTTCCATCATAGCCATAGTAAACAGAAATAGCTGATTGACAATTTGCCTTACTCTATATATACTAACACGCAATCGGACCATATAACAGCATAATTAATGTATGATAGTACCAAACAACCAACAAAAATATCAATGATAACGTCGTAGTTAAATATGAAATTTAGTATCCTGCCAACCAACAATATTAAGCTATTCTTATGCAGGGGTTCGAATTTCTCTTCCACAATGGAACTTATACAGTTTCATTTGATTTGGTAACTTCTTTACGCTTCATATATACCATAACAATCAAGTACCAATATTTCATGTAGTATTCTAAGTTTTATTGATAATATTCGTTTCAGTCACTATATATGCTTCAATTCTACTACTTTATTAATTAGTAGTGACCATATATATATTTACATACCGTCTCTATGACAATGCAGGAATGATTTTGTTTTCGACAATGTGGATCTCTCCTTGCACATCACTTTAACTTCTATTAATTTACATACGCCCACCCTACACATGGTGATATACATATGTTTCAAAGTTGTCTCCTAGCTAGTTTTGGCGGTTGTTATTCCCAATCGAGTCTCACATATTTCTCCAGAATTGATCCCCTCCAACTTCTTTGTGAAGATAAACTGTGATGCCGTTTTGTAGACTCTAAAGCTGTTTTTGGTATTGCGCTTCATAATTCTACTGTCCTCTCCTTAAGTGCCGATCTAGGGTACTTAAATCTTGCTTTGCATTCTGAATGCCTCACCAACTTATTTTGCGCAGTCAATTATTTCTTGCCAAGGACAATTTTACCATCTTCTCAGAAACAGTATCACCATGGTCCATGAAACATATCCGCTTTTGTGGATGATATATATGCAACTTTATTTTTTTGGATGTCCTATTTCCTTCTTAAGCATCTCCTATTCCGTGGCGTGTATGTACACGACTTAAGTTTGGTTTCATTAATTAATGCTTTTGTTTGTTAAAAACACTCAAATAAAATAAAAGATCAATTAATATATAGGGTTAATTATTTGGTTATGTATCTAACTTTGTTTTTTTTACTATTGTATGTAACAAACTTTCAAAACATCTATTGTATGTAATAAACTTGTAAAAAATGCTATTGTATGTAACAAATTTTCAAAACATCTATTGTATGCAATGAACTTGTAAAAAATCTCTATTGTATGTAGCGGGTTACCATGTGTACATGCCAAACTCTAAATGACTCTTTAACATTGGTTTGTGGCGGCACGAGCAAACTTGAGCAGATCATTGACTACCGCACCATACAATAGCAATTTTTTACAAGTTTATTATATACAATAGATGTTTTGAAAGTTTGTTACATACAATATCATTTTTTATAAGTTTATTATATACAATAGATGTTTTGAAAGTTTGTTACATACAATAGTAAAAAGTGCAAAGTTAAATACATAACCAAACAATTAACCCGAATATATAAAAAGAATCCTTTTACAAAACTTTTTTTTAAAAAAAAACATCTTCCATTATCGATCTCTTGCTTTCATTTGTTCGAAAGCATTACAATATATCTTATTAGAACCAGCTAGCTAGTTACAAATCATATATATAGTCTTTGTTATGCTTTCTGCTTCTTGTAAATCTAGCTATAACTAGGGGTGTTAAAAAAAACGGTTTTTAAAACCGACCCGGCCAATACCTGAAAAACCGACCCGGTCAATACCCGGTTTGACCGTACCCGGTTCGGTTTTTACTAGTACCCGGCAGAAACATAACCGTGTATGCCCTTAGCCGTTGCAAATCGGGTTGTACCCGGGTTGTACCCGAACTGGTTCCAAAAACCGGTTTGAATACCCGGTTTTTTCACTAGCCATTTTTTATTTATTTCCTAGCCGTTTTTAGCCGTTTTTTTGGGTTTTTTTTTTTTTTTTTTTTTTTTTTACCATTTTGCCATCCTAAAATTAGTATAAATAGATACCTTTGGTTTGGGTTAGTTACGACACTCAAACACACTCATTCTAGTGAAAAAACACTCAAAACGCTTACGATTTACGTACGAAACTCTCAAAATATTACTCTCATTCTCTCAAAATGCTCTCAAAATGGCAACTCAAAGTTCTTCAACTAATGATTGTGTTGGTTCGTCAAATGCACCAACTATTGTTCAAGTTTTGCAAACAAAACTTAATCCGGAGATTTGGTGTAATTTTAACAAAGTGTTGTTGTCGGATGGTTCGACTAAGACACATTGTAAACGATGTGGGAGTTTTTTGAAATCCGACTCCAACACAACGTTGAGTAAACATACTTCAAAGTATTGTAGTGCAAACAAAACTAATCCGGAGGAGGGTCAAGCAACCATGTCACGGGATGGAGGTATTTTTACATACCAAGCGGAGAGTTTCGAGAAGCATTTGCCGGCTTTGTGATTCAAGAAGCTTTGCCGTTCAACCATTTCGACAACCCTCGGCTTACTAAGGTCATTCAAAATACTCTTCAACCGCGATATAATCATGTAAGTCGTCTCACTCTTAGACGTGATGCACTTAAATTGTGGAAAAACGCTAAAATTCAACTAATAACCGGTTTTGAAAACTTAACTACAAGTGTATCATTAACAACCGATGTTTGGTCGGCTCCTCATGGTTTGCCCGGTTCGTACCTTTGTGTTACCGCGCATTGGGTTGATCCCGCGACTTGGCAAATGATGAAACATACCATTGCTTTTGAAAACTTTGACTATCCTCACACGGGTCAAAAATTATTTTGCATGTTACGAGATGTAATGAAAATGTTTAAATTAGAAAAAAAGTTTTTTTCTATCTCGTTTGATAACGCGAGTAATAACACAAATGCCGTTCAAAAATTAATACTAAAATACAACCCACCTTTGAAAGGCATTTTCTACCATAGTATATGTGTTGCACACATCATTAACTTGGTTATGCAAGACGGATTAGCGGTTTCACAAATAAGTGTAGTAAAAGACGCGTATAAAAATATGTTACAAGATATATTTTGTAAGGGTAAGGCTAGATACAAACTTTATATGAGATTGTGTAAGGAAACGGATTTCATTTTTTTAACCCCTAATTGGGACATGCCCGTAAGATGGAATTCGACTTACAACATGTTTGTATGTGGTTTACATCAACGCGAGACTTTACAAGCTTTTCATTTACAACTTGTTCAAAGGGGTTATGCTAACGAATTTCCAACCGAATATTGGGATGTTATTGAAAAGATATCCAAATTGCTCAAACTTTTTAAAACCGCAACTACTTTGTTATCGGGTGTTTATTATCCCACGATTCATTTGGTACTTAATCAAATCTTTTTAACGTGTTCAAAACTAAGCGAATACGAATTTGTTGGTAATGTATACGCAATAATGGTGTCTCCCATGAAAGAAAAACTAAGAAAATATTTTAAAGAAATGCAACCGTTAATTAGTTGTGCCGCCGCGATAAACCCATGTTTAAACGTTTCCGGGGTGGAATTGCTTATCGATAACATTTGTAACGATTTGGAATTGAATGACGAGGACCCATTTTTTCACAAAATACCAAAGACCATTTTAACAAATGTTTTAAAGATTTATTTGGTCATTATTTTTAAAAATATGGTTCAACAAAGGCTTCTTCTAGTTCGGCTTCCACAATGTTTGGTTCATCTTCCTCTCACGATCCAATGCTTAACTTATATAATAGTTTAAGACAAGAAAACCATAAACGGACAAGGGGTGATGGTAATCAAACGACCACTAGCGAATATGGGAGATATACCGGAACCGGTTTTTTAAACACTATACAACCCGATGAATTTGCATAATTCGATATTTTGGCTTGTTGGAAAGGGAGGGAATATCAATTTCCCGTTCTAACCATCATGGCCCGAGATTTACTAACCGTCCAAGCTTCTACGGTAGCTTCGGAATCCGCTTTTTCTCTTAGTGGCATGGTACTATCTATACGAAGAACAAGACTCACACCGGCCTCCTTAGAGATGTGCATTTGCTTGAAGGATCACTTAGACCGGGTAGTTCATATTTTTCTGGGAACTAAACGTTAGTACCCGCTTGAAAGAACTCTTTAGTACCCGCCGGGTACTCCCGTTTTCCATGTTATTAATGGGCGCCTCCTACGCATTCCATACAAACCATATCCCAACTTTCTCTCCAAAAACCGTGAGCAACACCACCAAACCCTCCAATCAACCATTTTTCAAGCAAAAACTCGCGAATTAAACCGGCAAAACACTTCTACAACATGTTTAAGGTATGATTAACAACTTTTTCATTCAAGGCACTTAATTTTCATGGATTGATTGAAGCTTTCAAATTTAGGATTTCTTGAAATTGAATGTGGGGAAGTTTTAGTTGTTTCTATTTCTGATTATATGGCGTGTTATATGTAGTCACACCTTCTGATTGCATGAATTCGTGTTTAATCTATATGATTATGAAAATTGCAAATTTAGGGTTCTTGAAACACATTTTGGGGGAAAATTAATTATGTGTAATGATATGCTTAGAATTGCAAATAACAAGTGTTTACGGCTATGTAATTGATATGATGCTAATCCTAATGAGTATGTACATTATATGATAGCGTATCTAGTTACTCGTAATAGTATTGGTTGGTATTGCGGGAATGATTAATAATTACCTATGTGATGGATGAATTGGTCATGGAAATTCTCTTATTTGTGTTGTGTTTTGCAGGGAAGAAACAAGAGACAAAAAGCCACCACCTCTAGGACTGCTGACGATGAACAGGGTGACCGCCCTCAGCCAATGAGCATTGATGCTCTACTTATTCCCGAGACTATTCACCCATGGCTCAGATTTAGTAACAGGTTAGCAAAGTACAATACATGCTGTCAGAAACTGAACTTGTTGAGGGGGAAAGAATGTGATTTATCTAGGATGGTCGATTAGGAACCATTAGAACAAGCAGGGGTAGCCAACGGAATTAAGGATATCATTAGGCAACGTTATTTCGTGGATCACATACCATTCGAATATGAAGAATGGGAAGGAATATTTCAGATTAAAGAGCAGGTATACAAAGAGCTATGTGTGGAATTCCACTGCACATATGAAATGAAAGAGGATGTTGAGACGGTGACTGATAAATATTTCATGACTTTCCGACTGGGAGATCAACCAAGGAAAATGAGTATGATGGAGCTTGCTGCCTATTTAGGCATTTATTCTCGAGAGCAGCTGGATGCACCTCATTTTGGGGATTATTTGATGGCTAGTGAGATGATCGAGATGGAATTTTATCCCAAGGATGTGTGGCACGAATTTTCACAAAAACCATATGCTAGATAGAGGTGCACAGATGGGCTTTAGCCCGAGCCCGGGCCTAGAAAAAGCCCGAAATAGCCCGAAAAAGACCGGTCTGAAAAAGCCCAGCCCGAAGCCCGGCTTGGCCCGAAAGTCCCAAAGGGGCCTGAAATTATTCCTGAAAGCCCGGTCCGGCCAGGGCCCGGGCCAGGCCGGGCTAAGCTCAAAGCCCGAAAAAGCCCGAAGCCCGGGCTTTTTTCAAAAAAAGCCCGAAAGCCCGGGTTTTTTTGAGATAAAGCCCGGGCTTTTTCATGAAAAAAGCCCGATCCTATATTATTTGATATGTTTTTAATATTTATATTTGAGTTTTTACTTATATAATATGTATATAACTTATATCTTGTTTTTACAAAAATTATCTTTCATATATTATGTAACTTATACCTTTTGAATATGCAAAGTTTTCAATTCATTAAGTACGTATACGAGTATATATTTATTTTATCGATAGATTCTTAAACTACTATGATAATATCTTATATACATTATAGTTGTTTATTATAAAATACAACGTACAATAACTCATTTTACCCCAATAGATACAAAATTAGTAGTTATATAGTACTAAAAATGTAATAAATAATTAGTAATAAACAAAATTTAAAAAAAAGCCCAAAATAGCCCGGTTCGGGCTTTTAAAAGCCCGGGCTAAGCCCGTTTAGGCCGTTCGGGCCTTAGTAGGCCTAGTTTTTTTGTTAAGGCCTGAGCTTTTTTAGGCCCGGGTTTTTTTAAATCGAAAAAGCCCGGGCTTTTTTTGGCCCGGTCTAAGCCCGGCCCGGCCCGGGCTTTGTGCATCTCTAATGCTAGAGGTGGAAGTTCATACAAAGATATAGAGAACATGTAGTTGCCGGTAATCCAACGATGTCTTGCGCACACCATTTCGCATAGAAGGGAGAACACAGAGAGAGTCAGTTTCCCCGACTTATGGTATTTGAGGAAGTTCGTAGCGGAGGAGAATATCAATGTGACACACGCTGTTGCCTGGTATTTACATCATAATGCCAGCGGGATTAGAGGGACATCCCATATCTGTGGGGGACACTTTGTGACTAGGATTGCCAAGTCCTACAACATCAGTTTTGAGAATTTAGAGCGAGTGACAGCTAGGCCAAAAACAGTAGGGTTAGTTCAGTTTCAGGGGGCACAGGCTATCTCAGTTGTCAATATTAATTTCGTGCCCTACCAGGAACAACCAGAGGAGCAAGCAGCTCAGCCACCGAGAAGAAGAAGAATACAACAACAAGTGGAACATGAACAGCATCAAGAGGAAGAAGCTGCATATGAGCAGGGAGGTTTCCAGCAGCAGGGCGCAACACAGCCATCCATGCTGAATATTATGCAGGGTATTCCGGGCCTTCAGGTTAGCCATGATGATTTTTCGCAGGAAGTCAGGTATGAGCTTGGAGCACAGCGCTACCACAACGCTTGGTCGGCACACAACACACAAAGACTTTCTGAAGTGGTGCCCAACTACCGGCCTACACCTACCACTACCCACCCATGTGGGGTCAGTCTGGAGCAAGCTATCCACCACCGGTTTATGACGAGGGTGCCACCTTGGCAGAGCTGCAGGAATAGTACCGAAGGCAGTAGGAGAGAGAGCAAGAGGATCATGGATTCCCCTATGACTATTCCCCCATTTTGAGTGCTTGCGTGCCTCATGTGATTCAGACACTTTTCTAGACAAATTGATTACGGTTTATTTAAGTACTTTTAATTTTCTGTTTGGATTTTTTGGAATGCTTGACTGAGGATGGCGTTTGGGTACGTTTTTGTACAACGACATCCCAAAACACTTTTCTATTTGGATTTAGGTGAAATTTCAGTGGGAAATGGTCAAAAATGCTGGATCAAGGCAAAGTACCCAGCGTGTACATTTGTACCCGGTGGGTAGTGTTTGGAAAATCTGGACAGAAGTGGATTAAGCCAAAGTACCCGGTGGGTATATCGTACCCGGTTTGGAACCGGATTTTTGACCCGAACCGGTTCCAACCCGATACAAACCGGTTACTATAGGGTTGGGTTTTTCCGCACCCAAAATTGGGTCGGGTTGGTCAAAACCCGGTTTTTGGGCTTTGACCAAAACCCCGGTTCGAATTTCCGGGTCGGGTCGGTTCAAAACCCGAGTTTGTTCATGGCTAGCTATAACATAAAAAGTAATTTGTAACCACTACCAAACATTTGCAATTAAGTATGTGATTATCAACCACATTGCTAATGAAATCAACTATATATAGTTATTATATATCGGGTTAATTGTTTGGTTATGTATCTAACTTTGCCCTTTTTACTATTGTATGTGACAAACTTTTAAAACATCTATTGTATGTAATAAACTTGTAAAAAATGCTATTGTATGTAATAAATTTCAAAAAATCTATTGTATGCAATAAACTTGTAAAAAATCGCTATCGTATGGTGCTGTAGTCAATGACTGCTAGAGTTTGCTCGTGCCGCCACAAACCAATGTTAAAGAGCCATTTTCAGTTTGGCATGTACACATGGTAACCCGCAACATACAATAGAGTTTTTTTTGCAAGTTAATTGCATACAATAGATGTTTTTAAAGGTTGTGACATACAATAGGGATTTTTACAAGTTTATTGCATACAATATATGTTTTGAAAGTTTGTTACATACAATAGTAAAACGAGCAAAGTTAGATACATAACCAAACAATTAACCCTTATATATCATACGCGGTTAAATTAAAAAATCCGACAAGGCTAGAAGCGACATTGGCTGGATGACAATGTAAAACTTCTTTCATTTTGTCAGATCACTTGTTGAAGTCGGATTGTAAACTTAAAGTGGATAGAATGGGATTGTAACCCAAGTTCATTTATGTGATCTGCTCCTTAAATTGTAATTTCTTATCCTAATTTCTTGCTAGTTGTTTTTCAGAATGTTTCTGCTGTTCAAAAAATAAAATTAATACCTTTCACAATGCATAGGAGCTAATTTAAGTAAAATTATACCTATGCTAAAAGAGATCGATAATAAGTAATGAGATTACGACGTGTTGTAATTTGTCTATCAGTGTCCATAAAAAAGACGCACATTATGCACACTGCGTAAAAAGTGACATATGCATGCCACACTCGTTTCTTATTTGTTTTATTATCGTAAATTTTGATAATAACATACCCTCCATATATACTTCATGTAATACGGATCACTAGAGAGTGTATATTAGCGCGTGCATACGTGAGTCCAAAAATGGTCGATCAGAAATGAATCTCAATCGATCACATTTACTCAGGGGCGGAGCTAGGATATTTTGTATAGGGGGCAAAAAAAAAAAATTTCTATCATTTTGAGGGTCAAAACTCCAAAACTGTCACTAATAACCTTGAAAAAAATTATTTTTTCCACAATTCTAGATTTTTAGGGGGGGGCGACTGCCCCCATGCCCTCCTCTAGCTCCGCCTCTGCATTTACTCACGGAATTTAAAAGTCTTCCCCATTAACTGCTTATTCGATCTACTCTACATAGTTGGGTCTAACATCTACATCAATTTACTCATCAAAACCTAATAGTATCATCTCAACGAACTCAAGCAGATGAAAATATATTATTTCCACAACCATATTGTGTTCGACCAATTTACACCTTCAAAAAAACACGCAGTACTGCAAACCCACAGCTACACAAAGTACAACCTCTAAAGGCATATCATATTGCAATAAGTTGTGGGCAAGTCGCTACCATATATGCATTTTTTGTTTGGTGAAATGTTTAATATGATATCATACAGAGACATATGGTTTAATTTCACTGGAACCAATATATGACATATCTTGTACAACTTTGGTTTTATTGCCATTGTACATACAGGAGACATATATGGTCCTTTACATATCTATTCGACTTACTTTTATAAATAAATCTAAAATTGTAAGCAAGACAAAAAAGAATGTAAGAAATTTTAGTACCTTTTACTTTTTATTTATTTTTATTTTTTTAATTTCAGAAAACAAATACTGATTAACTATATTTTGTATATATATAATTTAATATTTTTAATTTGTAGTTAAGCATTATCTTGATATTTACATGTAGTAAAATTTAAAAAGTTTCTAAATATAATGTTACATTTTTGCTTCAATTCATGCCTTCATGTATATGATAAAACATGCGAAAATGCTGTTTCATAAGTTTCCTCCATATGAAACATATGAATAGTTAATATAGCACCTGTATATACCAGCTGCAAACTAATACGTAGTAATAAATATGAAATGATACTTTTTCCCGAAATAATTAAACGTCGTATAAATGTAGTGATAATATGTAAAACTCGATTAGCAAAAGGCAATTACAACAGCGTACGTATATATTTACGGTGTATTATTTACCGTCTTTCTTTTTTTAACGGTGGTAGATAAATTTTTAAAAAATAATCACTCTTGTAAGTCGCTATTGTCTTGACATACCATGAATCCCATCATCAAGCTTATCGAAAAATATTTTTTGAAATATGATTTGATCAAAATGTTAAGTTATGATTCATTAGTACTTTACTTAATTTCCGTCGTTATCTAGGCAACTTACGCTATATAGGTAGTCATTTTTAGTGTCATATCAATAAATCAGATAAATGCTTCTTCCATAACTATAGCTTAATTCTAAGTTATATATGTGTGTAACTATCTATAACTTGTACATGTGATGATGATAATGTATAATGATATGATCATGAATTTATATATCAATCATGTCGATTTATATCTATGAATCACATGACAATGTGGTATATCTATTAATTAATTTCATTACCTCTTTATGTATTTAATGATAAAGATCATTACAAGATTAATGTATATTATATAAATTTGGTAATTAATGCTAATCTTTATATTTTGAAGAACTAAACGATACACTTTTTATCATGCGTGTCACCGAGTGCGTGTGACTAGAGAGAGAAAAACACAGAATTTTTGCATGAATTATTTCCCATTTATGCAAAGATATCACATTATTACAATACCAACAAGAGATTTTTGTGTATTAACAAGCTGGAAATGAGTAAGAAACAAATAAATAAATAAAGATAATAAAGTATAAATATAAATAATAAATAAAGGATAAATATATCTAACTCCAAACCATTAATTGCAACCCAAATGAAAAGGAAACGCTCACTTGAAACATCATATCCCACCCAAAAAATAAATATTCAATTACTTCAAAAAAAAATTATATATATATAAATCATAGGGGTAAGTATTTGTAAATGTACTCAAGTTTAGTAAAAAAGTCTATAGTAGGTATCCAACTTATAACACTATTGTATGTATCCAACTTTCAAAAATCTCTATTGTATCTATTGAACGGTATTTTTGATGGCGTGTCATTACTAAAATGTGCTACATGTCATCCATATAACTTAACACATCATCAAAAATGTTGTTCAATACATACAATAGGATTTTTTAAGAGTTTGATACATACAATAAAAATATTATAAGTTGGATACATACTATAGACTTTTTATTAAAGTTGAATTACATTTACCATACTTACCCTAAAATTATATATAATAAGATAAGATACATATAATAAAGATAGTAGCTAGATATGCAAATGAGTAGCTTGAAAAAGTAACTTCTCTGAGGCAAATACAACTACAAATATGCAGTGTATATTTATGGAGTATGAGTTTACTTTTTTAATCTTCAACCATACACAAACAGTTAAACTCAGTAGTGTGATAACAGTTTTTAACCTCAGATATTAAACTCTCTCTATATATATCTCTCTTTTCATACCAAGTTGACTTTCTTTCAATCTCATGCATCAATCTATTTTTTTTTTACAGTGGTTAATTAAGTTGATTATATAAATTTCTTTGCTTCTTATTTTCTAAATTTTTTAAAAAAAAATTAATAAAAATGTATCAATTCAATTCTCTCTCTAAAAGCAATAAATTAAAAGCTTGAATCCTTTCATAAATGCATTTGCACATCCTCTCAATACCCTCTGCATTAACTCCTCCTTATTTGGCTGTCATCACTTCAATTCTCCAACCTCTTCCCTTCCTTTCCTTTCTTCGTTTCTCTTTCTTCTACTAAGACTTGTGTCCATAATAAATTAGGTGATCATCACCCAAATACTGCCTGAAAACCATTTTCTTTTTGCTTGCTGCTGTCTTGAAAGTGGTTTTCCGTTGGCAGTATTCTTCATTGAATACCAGATCTTTTACTCTAGATAGGCTTCACAAACAAAGATAAACAAATTCTGTAAGTTCTTTAACACCAACAACCTAAATTCTTCACTTTTATGAGTTATATATGTTGTTTTCAACATACATAACGACTGTGTGTTTTTTTATTTACTATTGATGGTTCTTGTTTGAGAGAAACCCTACTACCCTAGTGTTTGAAATCAAAAAATATATTTTTTTTTTTTTGGATTTTTTATCCTTTTAGTTAGGGCTTTGTTTTCTCACATTCTGCATAGACTACTTAAAAATGTCTTTCTTTGTTAAAATGTCCAAATCTTTTTTATAGAAATGGTCATTTCAACCCTTTTTATCTTTATATATATTTTTAACCACCCAATGACTTGTTTTACCAACAAGAAACCCCATAACCAAAGTAGTAAATCTAGTAAAAATAACTCTTTAGAGAGAGAGAGATAGAGAGTTTGTGTATGTGTGTGTGAGAGAGATGGTAAGAGTGTGTGTGTGTGGGGGTTTGTGTCTTTGTGAGAGAGAGATAGATGATTTACATCATGTCATTATAAGCTAGGTAAAATAAAGTCTTAGAAGAATTATAAGTCATTAAAAGGTTGACTTAGAAAAGAGAGATCTCTTCTGCTCCAATTAATTAATTATAAATAAATAAATATATGTAACCTGTGTTTATCTGTGAAATTTGCTCCTCTCTCTCTTTTTTATTACTGTTTTATTTGTTTCTTTATTTAATCTAATGAGACTCACAACAATATTTATATAATCTCCAGAACTTGGATACCTTTAAATGTTTATGTAGTTTCATATTTGTTTAAAAAGATTAAATTTGTTCAGAATTGAAGAAGCCTAGCTTGAAGGGGAGAAATCATGTTTCAGCCAAATATGTTTGAGAATCTTCATCATCATCTGGTGGATATGAGCCATAATAAAACACCAGAAAATAGTCTTGATATGCTTAGAGATGATGAACATGATAGCAAATCAGCTGGGACTGATATCATGGAAGCTCCTTCTGGAGATGATCAAGATCCCAGTCAACATCCTAACAAAAAGAAACGCTATCATCGCCACACTCAACACCAAATCCAAGAAATGGAAGCGTAAGTTATTCGTTTTCCTCGATCTTTTCTATTTTTATTTTCTTTCATACAAGTTTGGCTGATAGGTGAGACTTAAAATCCAAAATTAATTTCTTGCAGGAATGTTGCAAAAAATTTAAACAAAATAATAAAAAAATCAACTGCTGTTTGCTTCACTTCTTTTAGAAATTTTTTTGTTTTTTCATTTTTGAGATTACAGTTGGAAGTTTGTTGATCTTTGGGTTCCCATACAGATTTTTTAAGGAGTGCCCTCATCCAGATGATAAGCAAAGGAAGGAACTTGGCAGAAGACTATCCTTAGAGCCATTGCAAGTGAAATTTTGGTTTCAGAATAAACGAACTCAAATGAAGGTAAGTTGCAAAAGAACACACATTTGTGCGTAGTACGAATGCTCTGATACATTTGTAATGTACTAGGAATCTACAGTTCAGTTATTTGGTAACATTATATGATCGAGTATCATTTTATTCATTGTTGGTCAGCTGTGAATTAGAGCCAAGCGATTCGATATGGTATCAAATAATGTTGTTTCACATGTGCATGTATAAAGCCATCCTTTATTACTTTCCATCTTTGTAATTTATAACCTCTTGATTGTCACACATCACTACTTTCCTTTATATGAAGTGTTCTCAATAATCTATAACGCTTAATTTTGTGTGTTTCAACTCATTGTTCTTCCATAATAGGCTCAGCACGAACGCCTTGATAACTCACAGCTGAGGAATGAAAATGAAAAGCTGAGAGCTGAGAACATACGGTTCAAGGAAGCTCTTGCCAATGCCACATGTCCAAACTGTGGTGGACCGGCTGCTATTGGGGAAATGTCTTTTGATGAACAACATTTAAGAATTGAAAATGCTCGTCTACGAGAAGAGGTATGTTCTATTTAATTTACCACAAGAAATAATATTTTCCTCATATTTCAAGTGGAAGTTTTCCTATTGTTATAATTAATTGAAGTTAATTCCTTTTTTGGGGGGGGGTTTAATAGATTGATAGAATATCTGGAATTGCGGCCAAGTACGTTGGCAAACCAACACTCACTTACCCCGATGTTTCGTCTCATGGACCATCTCGCTCACTTGACTTACCCGTGGCTAACTTTAGTCCACAACAAGGAATGGTTGGAGAAATGTTTGGAGCAAGTGACCTTCTCCGTTCCATGGCTGGGCCTAGTGAGACTGAGAAGCCTATTATTATCGAGCTTGCTGTTTCAGCCATGGAGGAACTAATCAGGATGGCTCAGGTTGGTGAACCCTTGTGGATTCCAACCTCTGATAACTCATCTAACGTGACGTTAAATGAAGACGAGTATGTGAGGTCATTTCCCAGAGGAATTGGACCAAAACCAATGGGATTGAAATCTGAAGCTTCAAGGGATACCGACGTTGTCATCATGAATCATATGACTCTTGTAGAAATTCTTATGGATGTGGTATGTGTTATATGAATATAGTCAATATACTATCTTTTGGAGTCAACATGTCTATGAATTTTGAAATCAGTAATCTAATTATGTTTTTTTTTTCT
This sequence comes from Helichrysum umbraculigerum, assembly GCA_949592205.1. Classification (NCBI taxonomy): domain Eukaryota; kingdom Viridiplantae; phylum Streptophyta; class Magnoliopsida; order Asterales; family Asteraceae; genus Helichrysum; species Helichrysum umbraculigerum. The sequence goes on along the minus strand of CATIUR010000001.1, from coordinate 244,486,281 downwards.
TTTTTTTTTTGTAGAATCAATGGTCAAATGTGTTTTGTGGCATAGTCTCAAGAGCAATGACTCTGGAAGTACTTTCAACTGGAGTGGCTGGTAATTACAATGGAGCTCTACAAGTGGTAATGAATTAAATGATTACCTTAATTTTTTAAACCTCGAAAGTAATTGTATTTATATTTGTCTAAAAGTGCGGCGGTTGATCTTTCCAGATGACAGCTGAGTATCAGGTTCCTTCACCACTCGTTCCAACACGAGAAAACTACTTCGTTAGGTACTGTAAACAACATTCCGATGGGACGTGGGTCGTGGTGGATGTGTCCTTGGATAGTTTACGCTCAAATACTATATCAAGATGTAGGAGAAGGCCATCCGGCTGTTTGATTCAAGAATTGCCCAATGGGTACTCAAAGGTACACCTTTTCATCTAGCTTCATATTCAAGCTTAAGTAACATTCATAAGGAAATAAATACAAATGATAGGAATTCATATATTTTTGCTTGGTTCAATTCTAGGTCACTTGGGTCGAACACGTTGAAGTTGATACAGGAGCTGTTCATGATATTTATAAGGTTTTAGTAAACTCTGGTCTGGCCTTCGGTGCAAAAAGATGGGTAGCGACTTTAGCGAGACAATGTGAACGACTTGCAAGCGCAATGGCTAGCAACCTTCCAGCAGGAGATGTTGGAGGCAAGTGTATCTCTAGTAGTTCATATTCTATTAATATGATCAATAATTTTGATATAGATAATTCATGATTTTCTTCTTTTATTCGATACATTCTATTAGTATACTTGATATGATAAAGTAAAAGACTTTCCTTTTTAATTCGATAGTTATAACGACTCCAGAAGGGAGGAAGAGTATGCTGAAGTTGGCCGAAAGAATGGTTTTAAGCTTCTGTAGCGGGGTTGGTGCTTCAACTGCCCACACATGGACAACTTTATCAGGTAGTGGGGAAGATGATGTTCGGGTTATGACCCGAAAAAGTATGGATGACCCAGGCAGACCTGCTGGTATTGTGCTAAGTGCCGCCACTTCATTCTGGTTACCAATTCCACCAAAACAGGTTTTCAACTTTCTTCGTGATGAGAACTCTAGAAGCGAGGTAATAAATTCTTTAACATACAACCTAATAAAGTTATTTACTTAACAAGAATCTGAAGTGAGCTAATTAATTATGCGGTACATATATCGATCCAGTGGGACATACTATCGAATTGCGGGCTTGTTCAAGAAATGGCACACATTGCCAACGGTCGTGATCCAGGAAACTGTGTTTCCCTTCTGCGTGTTAACGTAAGTTCTAAAATAAGAATCAAAGAAAGAAGGTTTCAGTTTCATAAAGCAAGCACCTCTTTCCAGCCTTAGTCATATAGCTTTAATCAAAACACAATTAATGCGCTTCATCATACATATAACTTTCGATTTTTTACATTTTAGAGTGCAAATTCAAGCCAGAGCAACATGCTTATATTACAAGAGAGTGCAAGTGATTCTACTGGATCATATGTTATATATGCGCCAGTGGATATTGCGTCGATGAATGTTGTGTTAAGTGGGGGTGATCCAGATTATGTTGCTTTGTTACCATCCGGTTTTTCTATACTTCCTGATGGACCTGGACAGTACGAAGGAGGAGCTTCGGAAGTTGGAACTGGTGGATCGTTACTCACTGTTGCATTCCAGATCTTAGTCGATTCAATTCCTACTTCAAAAATATCATTAGGATCAGTTGCGACAGTTAACAGTCTTATTAAGTGCACAGTTGAAAGGATCAAATGTGTATTAGCTTCTAACAATCTATGAGCTAGCAGGATTATGGGAATTTTATATGGTAAGATTTTTATTGACCTCACTTGATTACATTGGATATTTCAAAGTATGCATTCCTAATTATTAGCATCTATGAAAATATGATACTGTAAAAACTAATTACTGTTATGCTAATAAAGTTCTGAACGTACAATCGCTGCTTATAAGCTTGTCAATTGTGGATAGCACAATATATTCTGATATTAATGCGTTTGTGTACATTGCAGGCGGGCTGTGATTTCTCTTTATAATTTGAAAAGGATGGAAGAAGTCAAGAACGAACCTTGAACGATCTTTGACATCAGGCAGAGGAGGGTGTGAATCTGATGCGACATCAGTAATTAATTAACCATTTTCGGCGTTTTCCCAGGTTCGGGCATTGACTTTGCCTATCTTGAAGATTATAGAGTTATCTTAGACCTTGTCAAGTGACTTCTAGTTAAAACTTCATTTTGCTTTTGATCTTTTGAATTTCATTAGGATTTTTTTATGATTCGTATGTGTTTTGAATCAGGATTTAATTGGTAGCATGTTTTGAAGCTACTGGCTACAACTTTTGCTGCCATTGTAGCTTTTTTTGTCCGATAATTAGTCCCGTGGCTCGGTTCCTATTTTAGGAAATAAATTACGTATTTCAGGTTTTCTATTTCGCATTATAGTTTTCATGATTTCTCTCTGTTTCATCATCTCCATATATGCACAAAAGTAGCTTTAACCTTAAAAAGGAAATAATATACTCGTATTTCTTAGAGTAAACTCTGCTGAGAATTTTTTCTAGAGCTTTTTACTATTTTAAAAACTTCGTCACAAACTTTTGTCCGTTGGAGTAAAGGATTTCTTATATCAATAGTTTTGGAATCGAGGGCCTTCTAGTATGATTCAACACCTTCTCTCCTATTATATTTGAAATTTCGGATACTAAACTTTGGTATCCCAAATCTGATCCGGTGATTCGGATATTCAAATATCCGAAAATTATTACTCTTAAGTTTTTAAATCAAAATTCGCAATAGAAATAGTTGATAACTACAAACAACCAATCAAAACAATCAATCATTATTCATGTAATAAAGTAATTGAATCTATTATTCAAGTAACGAAGTATTTGAATCTTTTATAGACGTGTTTCAACTTCTACGCAGGTAAAGTTCACTACTATAAGAAAAAAGTAATAAAATTTTGAATATTGAATATCCAAAATATCCAAATCTAGATATGGAATTTCAGATAACCGAAATTCGAATATTTTCGGATTGGATTTTAGGGTCTTCATATTACAGATTCGAATACGGATATTTTTAAGGACCTCAACCGATGAATTTGTGTTTTGCAGTACGAATACCGTCGATGATATGTTTTTATCAGAATTTGAACAATTTGTTTAATTGCCTAGTAAGATGGATTTTCTATGAAAATGATATATTATTATCGGTGGTTTAGCCTAACCATATTAGGTTCAACATTGACCATTGAAGCATCTACGACATCGCGAGTTCTACTTTCAAGTTTCAAAAAATATCTATAAAAAAAGAACATGTTTTTTATGTGTAAATTGCATGAAACGGGTTTGAAAATCATAATTGCATTAATTTTGTAATTAAACTGTAGATGGAAACGGGTTTTAATTTTGGTCCATTCAGTTCCATGATTAGGTCCAACTCTCGCTAGGCCCAGTTTCAGGGTCGACGTGGGCCAAATCATATGGACAGCTCTAATTGACTAATTGTCGATCTTGTGTCGGCTAATATTATTATCCATTTATCCTCAGCATTTTATTTCCGGAAGAATCTTATAATAAATTACTAGCCTTTAAACCCGTGTATACACACGGGTTATGTTAGGTAAAATTATAATTTTTTAGTATCGAATATTTTCTTCTCATTAGTTAGTTTATTGATTAAAAGTAAGGATATAATTGAAAGAGGGAAAAATACAATAATAATCCATATGCGATTATTGTTAAGAAAAAAATAGGAATCCTAAATATAGTCAAATAGCTCTCATCCTATATTTAATTATTATTATATTATTTATGACATCATTGTATCCTAAATTTTAGCTAATTAGACAGAATTAAGGAATTTAATTGGTTAATTGATAATTTGATGACATCATGTGATGTTTCTTATATATAATTTAAGATAAGATATATAGGCATATAGCAAACATCTCTATGATGTCATCATTCTAATTAAGTTTTAATTTGTCAATTAAGTCCTCTAATTTTAATGATTTTAAAATAAGAACCCTAACTTATTAAAAAATATTTTTTTAATCAACTACTCATTTACATATAAAAAGAGAAATTTGATTCATTAATTAAAACATTATCCAAATCGATCTGTAATGTTTCTATTTTTAATTCACCGAGTAGGAATAAAATTACTTGAAAAGATTAATATAGACTTAAAATAATAATTTTTTTTACTGAGTTGGTTTCAAAAGGTTTTAATTTTATAATCTCTACTTATATAAATCCATTTATATAAAGTAATATTATCATGAATCCAACTAAATGATTAATATACATATTAACTTACACACTTTACTATTAGAAACAACATATTAAATATGAAATTTCATATTGCGAATCAACAGTCCGTGTGTATACACGGGTTTAAAGTCTACTTTACTAATAAAGTTTATTATACTCTGGTATATACTGTTCTTATCGCACATTGAAAACCACAATAGCACATTGTTTAAAAATGATCATCTTATATCAGGGCAGAGCCAGAAAATTCAACGAGAGGGGGTGGAAAAAATATTTTTCTTTCTTTTATAGTCATGTGGAGGCGAAAATTCTCAAATGTCATTCATACTTTATAAAAAGTTCTTTTTTACGTAATTTGTAAATTCTTGTGGGGCGGCTACCTACGCTGCCCCCGGCATGTCTTCGCCCCTGTCTTATATGATCCTTCATGATTGAGGTCCTCTCTTTTAAGATATATTTCAGGACTTTTTCCATTGATGTTCTTGTAATGATCCGAGAGCTTCTGGGCATGGTAAAGAGGAGTTTCCGTCCTATGTATTCCCTCAGTGCAGTTTCTAGCTCTATCTGTTAATCAAATCATTTTTCAGGGTTAATACACTATCAACAAATCTTATGAATATATACATGCTAGTATAATGATTATCATTTTCTAGCTCAATATACACTATAACAAATCTTATGAATATATACAAGCTACTATAATTAACGCTTATCATTTATCTAATAGTGTATATATATAATATATATATGTATATGTAAATGTAATTGTGTAGTTCTGTTTAGAGTTACCCAAGGTGTCCAATAGGCCAACCGATGAGCTAACTAGAACTACACAATCACATACACTATTATCAACTTCTCATATGTGGCCATTCAAAGTTCAAACTAATCTGTGGAATAACCATGCATGAAGAAAGACTTAAGTATGAAGCTTAAACTTTTGATCAACCATTATATAATAAAATTTAGCTTCGAGTTTTTCTAACGGGGCGATCAGTACCTCACCTACAAACTTCCCTCCAAAGCATCTGAACTTTCCAACAATCGGAGTTTTCTCCTCATTGGACACATTGCTCAAATTCTTTGCATTGTAAGTTTTACTTTTGAAATTTAGGTTTGTGTTCAAAGTCATTGACTCAAGGCTTAGCACCACCTTCTCAACACAAAGAGGGGTAGTAAGAGTTTGCAATTTGCATGCCATTTTTAGAGAGAATTGAATATATTAAAGTTTGCTATGAGAATTACAAGCCAAGGTTTAGAGGCATATCTATGATGCAATTAACAGTGGTCAGTTAATTAAGATGGAACACATTTCAAAATTCAAACAGGAATTTATATATAGTACACTAATTTCTGAGTATAATGCACATCCATGTACATAAATAGGGACAATGTAATGGATATATCAGGCGGAGCTAAAAAGCTCTAATCGAGCGGCAACAAATTCTTTTCCATTTTCCTTCTACAATTTTGAAGGAATAAAAATTGGGGATTGATATATACAACATGGGTTTTGTTTCAAACGATAAAACTGTGCATTAGAAAGTTGTACCGCATGCATAAATATTAGTATAAATTTTTGTTGTATATATCAACACCCATAAAAATTTAAGAAAATACTCCTATTATTACTACTTCCGTATCATTTTTATTATTCACTTTACTATTTTTCTTTGTTTCAAAAAGATTGTCTACTTGCAGAGAATAACTTAAATATCATTAATCTTTCCAATTTACCCTTATTTATTACTATCAATCATTTTTTTTATAAAAATTGTCAATCAAACTTACCTTGAATATAATGGCAAAATTGACATTTATCAAATCTATCTTAAATGCAACAAATTTTTCTACAGGGCAATAAAAATGGGACGGATGAAGTATTTTTTAGGTGGACTTCAAAGGGGACGCTTCTTCATCTTCCCCCTCCACTTTTCTCCTATACATTTTACTCCCCTAAATTTTTACCTTACCTATTTTAACTCTTTTTCACCCTCCTTACCTGTCGCACCCCCAAATTCGGGTTGCGGAAGCGAATCGGGTCGGGGCGCGACTAATTACATATCAAGCACACAAGGTATAATGAACGACCATTATATGCGTCGTTTTGAACTTGTATTGATAAAACATAAGTTTACATCAAAATAATGTTTACATTAGCTCAGTTACTGAAATTGAGAGATTTACATCACATAATTACTTTATACAAAATATAATAATGCAATTAAATCTCTGATTGTATGAATGTTCACTCGAGCTAATGATTCCTGCTTGGGCAGTCCAACCTACTGCTGTGTACCTGTGATACATGCTAAAATGGGTCAGCAAAACGCTGGTGAGCTCACAGGTTGTTTGTCAACACATTTGTGTGAACCGCAAGATTTATAATTGAATTTAAAGTGCAATTAAGCAAAATAAAAGTTATACAGCCATGAGCACATAGTCTGAGCTTAACTTGAGTGTCAGGTCCAATTAAGGAAACCCAACTGAGGTGCCTCCTACGAGTGCCTAATCTACACTCGTCTTCCCAAATGCTAATACGTCCGTTTGACCAGTTAGTGCGTGCTAACCCGGACGAGGATTGTCAATCCTATATGATATCATATACTAACATTCACGCTACAGATGTATTACCAGACTATGCTATGGGGGGCTTTAGTGATTAGTTGAAAACAACTCATGTAGTATTTGATTGATTTGTACTTGCGTTCAACATGTAAATAAAACGAGCAATGTAATCACACCCCTGATTGAAAAACAGTAAAATATGGGTCATGAGACTCACCTGAGCCTTGAGTGTTTATCGAAATTAACTTGAATTGATTAGCTTCCGAATTGATGTCCGAAGACTTGTAACCTGAGGGCGTTCAATACGCGAGATGGTTATTAATTGAATAGGCATCTTAAAAGACTACATTTGTAGTTGTTTGTCCAAATTACCTCGATTTGGTTGATTTGTCTTGTCCAAATTACTGCGATTTGGTTGATTGACTTGAGTTTTTGAAAACGTGTACGGCCCGTTGGTGATTGTTTGAAATAATAATAATTCTCTGAATTCATTTCATTGTACTTAATAAAGTAGGAAATTGGGTACGGGGGTCCGGGGGCAGTGCCCCAGGTAGCGGGGTCCAAGGGGCAGAGCCCTTGGCTGGGGTCGAGCTGCCAGGTCAGCTTGGAAAATTTTTATTTCTACTGTGTTGCTTTAGTGAAAAACGCATTTAAAATCCGAATTTGGGTAAAATCAAGTGATAAAATTTCAGGTCTCGACACTTAGTAAAATCTGAGTTTTCTGGATTCTGATTCGTGCGACATAAGGTGCGACATAGGCTGTTGTGTCGCAGGTCATGACTGCGACATAGGTCTTTGTGTCGCTATGTGCGACATCCGCAATTTGATGCGACATAGAAGGTTGTGTCGCTATATGCGACATTGAAATTCATTTGCGACGTAAGGGTTTGCGTCGAAGGTAGCGACGTCCGCAATTCAATGCGACATAAGGCTTTGCGTTGCTATATGTGACGTAACAGATATATTGCGACATAGGGGCTTGTGTCGCAGAAGGCCCAGCCTTTCTACGACATAACGAGCTGATCGGATTCCGGTGGCCGGAAACACGGCCGGACGACCTTGGTTTGGTCCGAAACTTTTACCCAACCCTTATTAGGACATTATAAGCTTATACAACCCGCAAACAGGTAAAATAACAAAGTTTTAAGAGTTTTCGAGAATTGTCGGAAACTTACGAGTTTACGCCGGAGAAATCCGAAAAGGTAGGATTGTAGATCGTGACGTGGTGATTCTTTTCTTCCAAATGGGCGTGAGGATTCAAGCTCGTTTTGAGGTGTTATTTACTGATTATAGATGATGGTGGTTTGTGTTTGTTTGAGAGAAAAAAAAGAAGAGAGAGAGAAGAGAGAATGATGAAATGAAAAAGGATGATGGTGATGTTGGTGATATAGGGGCCGGCCCACTTGGGTCCCACCCAAGTGTGGTTGATTCCCATTTTGTTCCCGTGTATACGCGCTCCGTGCGGTGTTCGTTTCCCCAGTCGTTTAAACGTTAAATAATTATTTTATACGTTTAAATATACATTTGAAAATACGAATAATTATTCAATATTTTTGTTGAAGTATTTTACCAAATACTTTATATTTGAGTTATAAAATTATGACTTAACTTGTTTCGCTTTGTTTGTGCGTTTAATATTTTAATCGCGTAAACCTTGTTTGTACGATACAAAATTGAATTGAAATATTATCGGAATAATATTTTGGATATGATAGCGTTATTAAATAATAATATATTATTTAATAAAATGGTTCACCAGCGTCCGTATTAATTGAACCGAATTACATTCGATTTGAAACTTGTACGATTTAATCAAATCGCATACTTATATATATATATATTCAACAATATATATTACTTGATACACAAATTAGCCTAACACAGAACTAATTACATGTATTAAAACTTGATTAGGCATTAATTACTAGTCCTAATTTGACGGGTGTCACATTACCCCCACCACACCACCAACCACCTGCTGCTACCTTGTGCCGATGTCGCCGTCGAATTTTGGCAGTCACCGACCGTCGGATTTCAGCGACCGGAATTTTATTTTATTATATTTTATTTTTTTGCTTTCAATTTAATATTTTTTCAGTATGTAAATGTAAGATGCAATAGAATTTAGATGTAGTAATGTTATATGTGTCAATATCACTATAAAAGTAAAAGGAATTTATTATTATGTGATGAATGTAAAATAAAGTTGAGTTCACATGCAGTGCAAATAAAATGCAGTAGTGTTAAAATGTAATCTTTTGTGACTAGTAAGAGTTGTATGTAGAACTTGAACACATGATGCAGTAAAAAAATTACTATGATACAGTATAAGATAAGTGTACATATTTGTTACAATATGAAGGAATATAAGTGTATTTAAAATAACCACATCATCATGCTTTTAAATTAAACACTCTACACCATCGATTAGTAAAAAAGCACTACATCATGCTTTTTCAATAAAACACATTGCATCATAGATAAAATAAACATTGCATATTGCTTCTAACTAAGGGTAAATACATTTTGTCGGCTATCTACCCTACTAGTTTGTTCCGAAATCGGTAATGAACCGTTTTTTAATATATGGGTATGCAACGAACTGGAAAGTTTTGTGCTATTGTAGGTAATATGGTAACCGGTAACCTGAATAACCGGTCATGTTGCTTACATGTCATTTTTTTTACTTATGTGGCATTAAAATTATCCCTGTTTTTCTTACTTGGCTTTTTTGATATTTAGTTCTTTAATTTTTCCCACAACCTCCTACCTCCTCTTTTTCTCTGTCATCATCATCAGCTCCTTCCGATTTCTTCTTCTCTGTCATCATCATTAATATTTAATTTCTTAATATTTAATTTCTTCATTTTTTAAAAAGTTTAGACCATTATATTTGTAAATTCTTTGTGCGATCAACTTCCGTCTCGCGATTACAGAAGCTTCTTCTTCTTGCGTTTCTTGGTTCACTAGTACTCTTTGACCATCGAATCATTCTAATTAATTACCTTCCTAATCATCTTTTTTATTCTTTTCGTCACATTATATATATATATATATATATATATATATATATATATATAGGGGAAGGATCAAGAGGGAAGCTTCAAGATTGGGGGAAGGAGGGAAGCAAACCTCAACCACTCATTTTTCTCTTCTTCTATATTCATCCACAATACCCATTTAATCAATTTAAATCTAAAATTCCAAATTAAAGCATGGAATTCAAAGATTCAACAATCAAAAACATTATGAATCTTCGAATTCATCAATCGCAATCATAGATATTTTTAATTCGTCATAATTCTAATTCATCAAAAATTATGAATATTAGAGTAACTTTTGGGTTTTTTAGTAAATTTTGATTTGACAATGAAAACAATAAAATTAAAGGAATTTGATCGTACAAAACTTATAAACAAGTAATTAATCAAATTATGATTGTCATTCCAATTGAATTTTCAGATTGAAAAATTTCCAAACCGTTAACATTCATCTGGAAAGCATGTTAATCAAATTACAACTTAATACTCTTAAACATTCATTTATAATGAATATTAATTTATATATGTTATTATACACTATTGAATGTGATAACATAACATTCATCGGTGTATAATAATGTATATGCGTTAACATTCGTAAATGAATGTTGACGTGCTGAAAATATGATTTTGATTAACATGCTTTTGAAATGCATGTTAACGATCTGGGAGGTGATTTCAAGTTATTTACAAGTTTGCTACCGCGTTGACTTTTATGTTGACCAGAATGTGTGGCTAGAAATTGCTTCCCTCCTTCCCCCATTTTTTTTACTTCCCTATTGATCTTCCCCCTATATATATATATATATATATATATATATATATATATATATATATATATATATATATATATATATATATATATATATATATATATCGGTTGTTTGGAGCTTGGTTGCCGTTGTTTATGTGGTTTCTCCTCCCGCACTTTATTTTGTAACAATTATTTGTAGGATCTATCATATAGTTAATAATAAAATTTTCTGAAAGGATGACGAATTAATTAGCTTATGATTATATATAGGGTCCTACTTTCTATACCATTTATTTATTTTTAAATTCACTCTTCTGTATTTTTTCTGTACCTTTTCTGTACCTTTTTAAATCATTATTTCTTACATTCTGTACTTTTCTGTACTTTTTTCGTACTTTTTCTATTTTTTTAATCAAAAAATGGTATGGAAAGTAAATTTAAATGGTATGTAAAGACATTCCCATATATATATATATATTTTTCAATAAACACCACCTGTGCAAACCTGCAGATTTGGCGACGACAATAACGACAACAACGAGCAGATCCGGTAATGACAACCATCATTACCACAAATCCATATTCCGACCATCTCCATCATTAATAGATCCGTGTCATCATCTTCTAGACTGTAGAACACATAAATGACTATATGACTGCGAAGGTTGAAGACAGAAAACACTTCGACGATATCAGGGAAGGCGATTGAACTCAGAAAATGACGGCTGCGGTGTTGGTTGCAGAGATCTGCCTGAAAACACAATCGAATGGTGACGGTGATGGTCCGGAGTTCACGGTTGGTGGTGGTGGGCTGGTGGCCTCTTCCAATTGCCAACAAATTTGTCATTGGTTTTAAATATTCATTTCTATTTTGTTTATGATTTTATATATACGATTTGAAAGAAAAAAAAAGACTTAGTAGTTTGATTTTTGTTGGGTTTCTGTTTGAGATCAAGTAATTAACTGTTGGATGTAACCGGTGATGGTGGTGGATGTAATCGGAGGAAGATAAAAGAGAAACAGAGATTGTACCATGAGCATTAAAAATTGTACATATTATTTTAAATACGTGGCAAAATATCTATGTGACATGTGAAGTGGCTATCTAGTCAGCATGCAAAATTAGTAACAGGTAAAAATGAGGCCTACAAAGATTTTAGCACAAAACTCCCGGTTACATAGCATACATTGGTATTTTAAAGAGTAAGTTGCTCACCTCAAGACAAACTAGTAGGGTACGATGCCGACAAAATATATTTACCCTCTAACTAAATACATTACATCATGCTACTAAAGATAACATACTACATCATCGATAAAAAAAGCACCGTGTCATCGATAAAAAGCAATGTGTCATGCTTCAATAAAACACACTACATCATTAGTAAAAAGACATTGCATCTTGTTTCTAATTAAACACACTACATCATCAATATAAAGACATTGCATCTGGCTTCTAAGCTAAACACACTACATCATCGATAAAAAGACACTGCATCTTGCTTCTAAATTTAACACACTACATCGTTTGTTAAAAGACATTGCATCTTGCTTCAAATTAAACACAATACATCATCAGTCAATAAAATTATTGCATCATACTTTAAAGTAAACACACCGCATCTTGTTTATAGGAAGTGAATTTTGTCATAGTTGTATAATTCGGTTGCTAATTTTTATATAAATAACAAAAGCTAATAAAAAATATATAATAAGTAATTTAATGGTTGAAAAAACAAAAAATAATTTTTTAAACAAAATAAAAAAACAATTACAAAGAACTTAAAAGCTTTTAAAAAAGTTAACGTTTGAGTTTTACAAAAGTAAAATCAAAAGAAGGTAAAATATATAAAATTTAAAAAGTTAAAACATAAGTTAAGAGAAAATTATATAAAAAAGTGCAAATCGGTCGTCAGAATCCAGTGGGCAGCGGCGGCCAGCGACTTTCGGAATTCAGTTGGTGACAACAGGAGTGGGGGTGGGGTGGTAGTGGTGAGGAAGGAGGAGACACAAAATAAAGTGGATCGGGCAAAAATGAAAATAGAAAGAATGTGGAGAGGTGTAAATAAAAAATGATGTTATATTTTTTTTTCTTAACTATTATCGTTACCTTTTCATATTATTACAAAATTGCCACTAATCATATCCCTTCATTTTCGATTCATGTGATTATCCCTATATTACACAGCCAACCCCTGGATTGAGTATTATACGAGTTCAGTTCCTTGACCCAATTTTTATTTCATTGCCAATCCGCTTCCAAATGAGTTCAACTGAAATGATTTAAATACGGGTTAATAGACAATTTCGTTACTGTACTTTCCAAAAAAGTTCAATTTAGTTACCGAACTTTTATTTGGTTCAATTGAATTACTGAACTTACAAAACCGGTTTACAAGTGTAAAATCCTCGTTTTTTATTCCAAAAAAATGAAAGTTCGATAACGAAATTGAACATTTTCGTAAACTACAGTAACTAATATGTGTATGATTAGAAACTTGAGTAACAATTTGATCAATTATTTAAATGTTCAGTAATTCAATTGAACCAAATAAAAGTTCGGTAACTAAATTGAACTTTTTTGGAAAGTACAGTAACGAAATTGTCTATTAACCCTTTAAATACCCTCAAACTTTCATTTTTGGATTTTTAATATTTTATCTATTTTCTTTTATTCCACATGTCAAACCTTGATTAATCTACTTTAAAATGTGTTTCATTTTATTAGTAACAATTATATATGGCAATGACACAAGGTACAAAATCATTTTATCTTCATCATTTCATCTTTAGCCTTTCACCGATATTTTCCAATACTTGGACCAGCATCAATTTTCTTATATCTCCGTATGTACAAAAGGTCAAGCACAAAATATTTTATGTTGCTTCACCTATCAAACCACAATAGTGACACCAGATTCACCAAACATAAAACATTACCTCATTTTCTCCACCACAGACCTCCGACAACTTGTCGCCGGCCGCAAAACAACCACACATTTACCTCTCTCAATCTCTAACACCGCTAGAGATCCACAATCACACCTTTTCTCTCTCTCAATCTCTAACACCGCTGAAGAGTTCTATCGTGAAAAGTAAGTTAGGGCCAAAATACTACGGTTCTGGAAGGAGATTACATCATATGTGATATATCAATTACGGAAGATAAGTAAAAGTCAATACATTTTTCAAATCCTTACAGAATCGTGTTTACTTATGAAATCATCGTTAAGGTAGCCCCACAAACAACGTCTTTTACAAAGAAGTTTTGTAACATTTGTAGCTTTCATAACCTAGCTTATGCTATTTAATTATTAGTTTGTTCGAAACTTAAAAAATCAGTGTTTTCTATATATACTTTGTTTTATGTTAATTATTAGTTTTTTCAAAACTTAAAAAATCAGTGTTTTCTATATATACTTTGTTTTATGTTAATTATTAGTTTTTTCAAAACTTAAAAATTCGTTTTTTTCTATATAGTTTGGTTTATATCATTAATTAAATTTCTTTTTTGATAACCGTATAAACATATTGTTTAAACAACCGTGTATCGCACGGACTCCAAAGCCATTACATATACATACAAGACGAGTTGGTTTATTTTTAGTTTTGGACGGCAAAGCAAAAGATTTCAGTAAACCTAAAAAAAATCTCCAAGAGGGAGATTAAATCACAGACAAATACCAACAAAAATAAGATAAAAAATAAAATACTAGAAATTAAGAAATACATTATACTGGTATGAAAATCTACCAAGTAATATATACATTATACATTTGAACGATCTTATTAAATACTTAATCCATCAATGGTGTAGTTAATGATATCTTTCTTCCCCTTCCCAAGTTTGCAACACAAGATTACTTTTATTTTCTACCATAAAACTTGGATTTTTCTAGTTTACATGACATTTGCTTTGATGCTACTTACATATGCAACTACCATCCCTATCATAGTAGGTATATGCATCCTTCTATTAGTTGATGAAATATCCATTAATTTTAACCCGTTAGAATACCATCCAAGACCGTGGCGGTGTCGTTGTATCCAGTGCCACTGCAGTTAACCACAACCTTGGTGCCATGAGGCAGAGTATGGCAAAGCTTCTCAAGATATGCGAAAGCATGAGCAGCCTCCAGTGATGGAATTATCCCTTCAGCACGACATAATCGTTTGTATGCTGCAATTATTAATTTCAATACAACAGTAATTAGGTTCAGTAATTTGTAATTAGTCCGGTGCTTCGCTAACGTACATGTTATGTATGTAATTATTTTTGCTTACCATCAAGAGCTTCTTGATCAGTAACTGTGTAACACTCAATTCTGCCAGTTTCTTTTAGGAAACTTAGCTCTGGGCTTACTCCAGGACACTCCAATCTGTTCCACACAAAAATTTAGTTAAACTTTATTAAGGATATCTAATATAATTGAACACAAGAATATAATTATTTGGTTCAAAATGTTTAAAACTTAGTCTATATGTTGCATAATTATACTAACCCACTAGCTACAGATTGTGGTTTCATGACTTGGCCTTCTTCATCTTGCAACAAATAACACATAGCTCCATGATACACACCAACTTCACCTTTTACAAGGGTTGCAGAATGTAGCTCGCCTCCAACTCCACCACCTTCGACTCCAATCAAGCGTACATTTTTGTCGTCTACAAATTCATGAAATAGACCTAATGCATTACAACCGGTGCCTACACAAGCAACCAACACATCTGGCTTTCCACCCCATTTCTCCATTGCTTGCTTCCTTGTTTCTTTTCCAACCACTGAATTGAATTCACGAACCATGGTGGGGATAGGGTGTGGGCCAACAGCCGTTCCAGCTAGGTAGTAATCGGTTTCTAGTTTTGGCATCCAAGACCTCATTGATTCTGAGGCTGCATCTTGAAAACTTCCTTCAACAAGCTTAACCTATAAAACAATAGTTCAAAAGTTAGTTTCCTAAGTTTGATCCCAATATAAGAACTTTTTAATTCATTCAAATAAAAATTATTAAATAGGGATTTGATAGAGAATGAACGACACGTACCTGAGCTCCAAGGAGCTCCATGAGTTGCACATTTGAAGGTTTTCGCTGCTTGTCTTTAGTACTCATGAAAATAGTACAATCTAGAGAAAACTTGGCACACACAGCAGCTGCTGCAACACCATGGTGGCCGGCGCTTGTTGCTGTTATAACGCTTTTTCTACCCATGTGTTTTGCCAAAAGCGCTTGTGCAACAACGTTGTTCATCTTATATGATCCTCCATGACTGAGATCCTCTCTTTTAAGATATATTTCAGGACCTTTTCCATTGATGTTCTTGTAATGATCCGAGAGCTTTTGGGCATGGTAAAGAGGAGTTTCGCGTCCTACGTAATCCCTCAGTACAGTTTCTAGCTCAATCTGTAAATCAAATCATTTTTCAGGCTTGGTCCAATAGCAAGAAATCTTACAATAATCAATTCATGCAAAATAGAAAGCTAAAAGTAAATACTGCTTAATGCTCTTTTCGACGTGTAACTTTTATAACTCTAGCTAGCTAGCCACCAGTACTAAACAGCTGCATACTTGTATTATAAATTTATTATTATCAATTTTTGTATCATATATACACTGGCCATTCAAACAATTTAATTTGGATGCATACATAACCACGTACAAACCTTAAACTTATGATCATTGATTATAGAATTAAATACAGCTTCAAGTTGTTCCAACGGAGCAATCAGGACTTCAGCAACAAATTTCCCTCCAAAGCTTCCGAACTTTCCTGCAATCGGAGTTTTCGCCTCTTTGGCCGCAGCAGTACTGATCAGTGTCTTTGTGTTATAAGTTTTATTTTTGTAATGTAGGTTTGTGTTCAAAGTCATTGACTCAAGGCTTACAGGTACCACCTTCTCAACACAAAGAGTAGTAAGATCAGTTTGCAGTTGGCTTGTCATTTTTATCGAAAGAAAGAATATATAATAATGTTTAATATGAGAATTGAAGTTTGTTGTGAGAATAAATGAAAGCCGAGGTTTAGAGGCATATTTATAATGCAAGTACGTGCATTCACTTTCATTAATCAATCAAAAGTATTTTTAACGTGTAACTCATTGTAAAACAATATCACTATCAAATCCCACCTGGGCAGGGTATATCATAATAATAATAATAATAATAATAACAAAAATAATAATAATAATAATAAATATGCCGAGATTTCGAACTATGGAGCGGTTCTCATATCGGAGAGTAACCGCTTGGGGGAGATGAACGGGTGGATCAAAATAAGGTCCGTCAGTGATTCTACAAGTGCCTTTCAAAAAAAAAATCTCACCTGGGCAGGGTATATCATAATAATAATAATAATAATAATAATAATAATAATAATAATAATAATAATAATAATAAATTACTAAAATATAATAAACAAAGGGCTAGCGGTATCTAGGTGCCCCTCCAACCTTGAAGTTGAGGGTTCAAGTCCTGGGGCAGGACAAATTGTAAATATTCGAGGATTATTGTATATATTCGTGTGTTAGTAGTAGCAGGATACTTGCATTTCTATATATATATATATATATATATATATATATATATATATATATATATATGTGTGTGTATGCGGAATTGTAAATAAACATAACTTTAGTGGCAGGAGCTTAATGGCAATTCCATTATGATGACCCCGAAAAGAAGTAGCAGAGCCACGTACCTTCTCACACCCACTCCCCAATCTCCACTCATCTTTTAATTAATTCCTTCGTCCTAATTTTATTGTTTTATTTTAACTTTTGAAGTCTTTCTTTTTCAATTTTGACCTTCAATATTTTTGTTTGTGTTATATAATATTTGATGCAAAATATATGCATGGATTGTGTTTTGAATGTATTTTTATTGGTATAATTTGTATCAAGTATTCTATAACACAAACAAAAAAATTCAAGGTCAAAGTTGTCAAAGAAAGACTCCAAAAGTCAAAAAAGGACAATAAAATTGGGACGGAGGTAGAATTATCTTATAAATGAATTCAATTTTTCAAGTAGAATATATATGTTTTAATTTTAATTTGTATTTAAAAATCTTGTATTGTTAATTATTTTTAAAATAATAAAAAAAAAATCTAATTCTTTATAAATTGAAGTATAATATTGGTTTTGTATAATACATATACAAAAGCTTAATAATGTATTAACATACAACTCGGCTACACACACTTACTCTGTGACACATACACTTTAAGTTATTAACATATTAACGCACAATTCACTAATTAACAAGATACACATAAAATTATTCTAGTGATACACACAACTAAAGTATTTAACATATTAGCGCATGACTCGCAAAAAGTATATACACATTAACAAATTATTTTTAAGATATACACAATTAAAGTTATTATTATATTAACGCACAACTTACTAGCAAGATACACAGAAAATTACATAAAATTATTTTGTGATACACGCACTTAAAGTTATTAACATACTAACACAACTTACATATAAGATACACAAAAAATTATTTTGTGACACACACACTTAATGTTATTAATATATTATCGCACAACTCATTAACAAGATATACATAAAATTGCACGAAATTATTGTAGTGATACACACACATAAATTTATTAACATATTAACGCACAATTTACTAATAAGATACACACACTTAAGATTAGTGGGAGATTCAAATGAGAACCACTTTAAAGTTGAGAACTGTGAGAACCACAACGAATACGTGTTTGTTCACATGTGATTAACTTCAATCATATGTGAACAATATTGATGTACGTTTAATTGAAAAAGAAAAAAGTAAAAAAAATCATAAATTTACGTCTTAAAACACATTTTGACCGATTTGTTTACATTATCGTTCACATGTGAACATGTATTTGTTTTTTTGCGTTTTTCGATATGATTTTAAGATTTTTTTTGACTTTTTTCTTTTTCAATTAAACGTACATCAATGTTCACATATGATTGAAGTTAATCACATGTGAACAAGCACGTATTCGTTGTGGTTCTCACAGTTCTCAACTTTAAAGTGGTTCTCATTTGAACCTTCCCCCTTAAGATTAGTACATAATACACGATTAAATAATTAACACGATTGAAACAATTATATAAATCTATTTTATAGATATTTATATAAAGTACCTATCTACCTCTCTAATATCACATTACAATTACAATATTTTATAAAATACTACTACAGTGACATAATAACAATTTAAAATATTTTATACTCAAAATTTAGAAGGGAGCAAAATTATGAGATCACTAAGCTAGTTAGAGCATCGGGTGTGGTTGGCTTTTTTCGCCGTTTTCT
The DNA here is from genome assembly GCA_949592205.1 of Helichrysum umbraculigerum. Lineage (NCBI taxonomy): Eukaryota > Viridiplantae > Streptophyta > Magnoliopsida > Asterales > Asteraceae > Helichrysum > Helichrysum umbraculigerum. The sequence goes on along the minus strand of CATIUR010000001.1, from coordinate 244,467,290 downwards.
GACGAGAACGCCGTCGGACGGCGTTTCGCCGCACCGGGACGGCGTTCTCGTCACCGTTCCCGATCACTGTCCTATTTGGGACGCCGCTCCACTCGTCATTTTCCCTTTTTTTGTTTTTTGATTTTTTTTTCTTTTCCAACGGTAAAAACAAAAAATATATATTTTTTTTTAAAAAAAGAGCCGTTATTAAGGCTGTTTGTAAAAAAAAAATAATAATAATTTTTAGAAAAGAGCCGTTTGAGGCTGTTTCCAAAAAAAAAAAATTCAAACCTATACATTTACCTATTTAAACACAATCTCTCCCACACTTCAAACCACAATTAATTCAAACACACTCGAAAACTATTTTACATAAACACATTCAAAAACTCAAAAACTTTTCCCACTTTCTTCATCATGTCGAACAACCAAAACAACCCGAACAACCCGTACCATTTACAATCCACTTGGAACATGTTCACGGGCGAGTGGCAATCCTCACAACCGCAACAAAATCTACCATCTTCCAACCCACAAATCCAAGGTTTTGTGTCATACGCTTACAACCAACCACCACCAACATACACTCCCGAATAGAATCGACAACCACAACCGATGAAACCACCACCTCAAATGTCACCCGATAAATATTCTCAATTTCAAATGTGGCATCAATGTCGCACCCCTAAATTTACTGTGAGGAAACGATTCGGGTCGGGGCGCGACTAATCCGGTAATCATAGCACAAAGATATAATGAACGACATCTACATGCGTCGTTTACAAAAATGCATTGATTGTAATAAAGGTTTACAATAGTTATAATGTTTACAAAAGCTCGGTACCCTATCGGAGAGATTCTATGGCATTACTACTTTTACCAAATATAATAATGTAGGAAAATCTCTTGATGTTTGCATGCGACTCGAGCTATATAGTCCTGAGCAGACCTACTGCTGTTGAGTACCTGAGAATACATGCTAAAAGGTCAGCTAAAAGCTGGTGAGCTCACAGGTTTGTATGAATAAACATAATGTACGAACCACAAGATTTAATATGTTTGAAACCAATCAAATATGTGTATATCACTGCCATGAGCCTATAGTTTGAGCTATCGAGGTGTCAGGATCACAACCAAGTGCCTGATCGAAGGTGTCTCCCTGCGAGTGCCTAATCTACACTCGTATGAACAAATGATAATGCGTCCATTTGACCAGTTAGTGCTTGCTAACCCGGACGGGGATTGTCAATCCCATATGGTACCATACACCAACATTCACGCTAAATCCATATAAACAAACTATGTAGTGGAGGGCTTTAATGATTAGCAAAACAACTCATGCAGTATATATCGATGTTTTGTTACTTGTGTTCACATGTAAAATAAAATAAGCATGTATTCCCACCCCGGGAGTAAAAATAATAAAATGCGGGGCTATGAGACTCACCTGAGTCTGAAGTGTTGCTATCAAGCAGTAATGATGAAGTACAAGGAAATAATGTCGTCCAAACGACTGTAACCTGCCGGACGTCCTAAACGCGCAAGGTTATGATAATGAGTAGGTATTTCAAAAGATTACCTATGCTAGTTGTCCATTCAACTAGTTATGTCCAAATAATTTGGTTTGATTGATTGTGTTTTGAAAACATGTATGGCCCATTGGTGAGTTTTTGTAATAATAAATCCAAAGTGTAATTATCATTATGTTGTTACGTTATACTTATAAAGTATATTTCGTGTGTTTAGATGTCGTATCGTATAAGTATTTGAGGGTATGAAAATTCGTCACTTAATGTGAAACTAATTATAGGTTTTCTTAAGCTTTTGAACGACGGGGGTCCGGGGGCAGCGCCCCCAGTAACGGGGTCCAAGGGGTGGCAACCCCTGGCGGGGTCCAAGGGGCATATTGCGACACTACGATTTGTGTCGCATTCTGCGACATTTGATGAGTTAGCGACACAAGGGTTTGTGTCGCACCATGCGACATTCGCAATTTAATGGGACATAGAGGTGTTGTGTCGCAGTATGCGACAATAATAAGTTTTGCGACATAAATATTGTGTCGTAGGTTGCGACATAGGTAATTGTTGCGACATAATGGCTTGTGTCGCAGATGGTTTGGCCCCTCTGCGACACAGAGGACTGATTATGGTCCAAGTGTCGGGAACGTGGTCAAATGACCTCGGTTTGACCCGAAACTTTTACACTAGTCTTTGATTAGTTCATAGAACATACGAAAGTTATTGGTTCGCGTCGGAGTTAGCCCAAAGTGTCGGTTTTAAAGAATTACCAAAACAGCCCTTGGTTATATGTTTTCCAGATTTTTGACTCATTTCGCCTCTCGTTTTAACCAACTTTTAGTCCGTAATAATTCATGACAAAAATCACATATGTTCATCTATATCTCTAGTATTTTACATAATTTTTCCGAGAATTTTAGAGGTGGTTTAGTTGGGTAAATAAAATCAAGAAACAAGTGAGTTCCATTTTCGAACAAAACGGACTGTCGTACACAAATCGAATTTTCTATAAAAATCGGTGTATTTCTAGAGGAAGTATTCAACATGAAAGTTGTAGTCGACGTACATACGAAGAGTTTGGTATATTTTTCATGCATTTATTTTGAGTATATGAATTTATATGAAGTTTCTCGTGAGACTGATTTTTAGGACAGAAAAGTGATGTTTATATATATTTGTATAAAAACGATTTTTAACATATTATTTGTATATTTCTTAGCTAGATGAACATACCAACATGTATACAAACATATTACAAGTATTTTCAAGGGTGACGAGAATCTTACAAGTGTCGTATTCGAGAAACCGAAAAGATAGGAACGTAGCTCGCGTTGTGATGGCCGTTTTTGCTTCAATATATTTTGTGACTGGAGGTGGTTTGATGGTGGATTTTGGGTGGTGATCTTGGCCGGTTTTGAGAGAGATGAGAGGAGGAAGAGGGTAAGTTTTTAGAGAGATATTAGAGAGAGGAAGTGAATAATGAAATGAATAAAAGAATGGTGATGTTTGTGATGTTGTAGTCAAGAACACATCCCACCATTTGTGGGAGTGTGTTGGCCAATTTTACCAAGTCAAAAAGGAGGCAAGATTTGTTAAAATCTTGTCTCCAAACTTTTGGTGTTAGACCCGTGTTCGTTTACCCGGTCGTTTAAACGTTCGTTTATATATTATACGTTATACGTGCGTGTTTTAAATAACAAATAATTTTCGATGTATTAAGTTGAAGTATTGTCCAAGAATACTTGAAAACATTTATAAAAATGTTTGGTTAATGTGTGGGTTTGCGTTTGCGTGTTCGTGTTACGATTAATAAATCATGTGACGTTTTAAATAAACGTTTTGTTTACGATTCATCACACTATGTTTTAAATGAATAATTTCATTTCAAAATAATATATTTTAATTTATAAAATATATTTTGATTTTTTTTTGCTCAATTGTGGAGCGCGTTTCGCGTGTTTTTGTCGCGTGTGAGTATTTTATACGATACGAATTACTTACGAAATATTATCGAAATAATATTTAGAAATCAATATGTTTATTAAATAATTTCATATTATTTAATAAATTGTGTTCACCAATGTCCGTATTAATGAGTCGGAATCCCTCCGATAAATAAATGCATCATTTAATCAAATCGCGTATGTGTATATATAACAATATACATAATGATACATACAATTAGCCTAACATAGCACTAATTACATGTATTAACTAGGTGATTAGGAACTAATAACTAGCCCTAATTTGGCGGGTGTCACAATCAAAGTCAACAACAACCCGACGTCTAATCCGTTGAAGAAACCAACCCGACACCATCTTCATCCAAAAAAACCAAAGGAAAAAAACAAAAAAGATTCACCGACCAAAACAAAAAAAGTCGTTCCAAACCGTAACGTTTGGCTACCGGAGGACGAGCTTCGTTTGGTGGAAAGTTGAATTTCGGTATCCGAAAATTCCAACCGTGGAATTGACCAACAAGGGTCTTCGTTTTGGTATCTTGTTATGGATTCCTACAACGCCTGCAATCCACCATTCCAACGGGGAAAAGACGCGTTGTCGTCAAAATGGAACAAACTCAACGCGGATTGCAACAATAAAAGGCTTTCGGAATGAACCAAGGAGTGGTGAAGCCAAAGAAGATTTAATGATCTGTTGTGAAAATCAATATCGGGTGTAAAACAACTAAAAAAGTTTCCATAATTTGATAGCGTGGAACTTTTTGAAGGATAAACAAAAGTGGCTCCATCCCGATCCGTTTGTCATCGGTAGACAAAATGTTCCCAAACACCGCGAGACGGTGGATTTGGATGACTTGATCTTTGATGAACAACTGGAGCAAGATACGCAAAACCCGAATGAGGGTTTATTTGGTCACGATCCGTATCCACGTTCGGTTGGAAAATCAAGGAAACCAAAGTCCTTAAAAACCACATCTTCTGGTTCGGCCGCTTCCTCTCGTGCTTCGTTTGATGAATCACTCGCAACAACATTTGAAGGCATCCGAACCGACAAACAACGCTACTACAAGACTAAGGATCTCGAGGTCAAACTTAGAATTTTGACCATGCCGACTGAGAATTTACCGGAGCAAGCAAGGTACATCTTGGAAATGGAGAAGATGAAAATTTGCAAGACAATGGGATGGCCATACGGAACGGGAGCGAGAGGTGGTGCTTTGGGTTCGGGATCAGGGGCGGAGATGATTGATTTTATTTCGTATTTTATTTTAAATTTTTAGGACTTTTTATATTATGTCTTTAAATTATGCATTTTAATTTTTAAGATTTGTAATTTTTTTATTTTTTTTAATGAATTAAATGTTTTTTTATTTAATTTATTTGTTACTGAATATTAATTTATACAATTATTTACATTTAAAAAACAAAAAATAATAATAAATAATAAAAACTTCAGAACACTGTCCACCAAACCACAGAATCCTCAGCAATAACAATCTCCCCAGAACACTATAAATACAGCATCACCACACCCTGTGCTCTTAACAAAAAGAGAAAAATTGTAACTTCTACACCACAATCATGACCCAGACCCACCATTCCCCCTTCTCTCTCACATCCCTTCAAACCCTTTTCCCTTTTTTTCATTTTCATTTTGACTGTAACACGACACACCGATATTACAACACCATTTCTTACAACACCATTTATTCCAACGAATTTGAAGGCTGGAACGTTAGATCACTTCCGGAATATCACAAATCCGTAAAAAATTCACGAATCTCGAAGCAAAAGTCATCGACGATGGAGAATCGTAGAGCGGCATTATCACTTCGATTGATGTTCCTGATTGGTCGATGATACTGAAACAAGAGCTCACGGCTAATCGTACCGCCGTTAGCCACGGCGAAGGTGATGTGGGTTTTGGACAACGAATTCGCTTGAATAAAAATTTGGATCTAGTCGCTGGAAAATGATGACGACTGGGCCGTAGATTGATCGTGGATGGCTAGTGGTTGTGGTGGTGGTTAAGCTGGTTTGCGGCTGCCGGTTAAAGTCAATTTATATATTATAATAATATAATTACTAATACAGTGATAAATTAAGTCTGTGCACACGTGAATCATGTAATTAAAAAAAGTCACTCAATTTTATTATATATATTATAATAATTGTAGCATCCAATTTAGAGGCCTAGTGGTAGTATGGTAATTTCCTGACTGTTAATAATTGTTTATTGTGTTAGGAAATTTATTTGGTTATTTATTAAGTTTATTATGAATGGTTTCACAGTAAGTCAAATGACTTATTGTGACTAATAAATTATTCTTTGTTTTAACTTTATATAGTTAACGGTAAAATAAAGTTGTTGGAATCGCAAATGGTTTTTAGGTTCCAGACAATAGGTTTTGAAGGGGACTAATTTTAAATGGTATACGGAGTCGGTTGGGTGTGAGCCGACCTACTTTTCTCTAAATTCCTTTCTTTCTCAAATATGCAAACACAGAAAACACATGAATTGTCCATGTGATTTTATGATTGAAACAAGGAAAACATTAAACTCAAATCTGATTAAAACCTGGATTCAACAATATCATCATCTCAACTCCTTCTTCCTTATTGAAGTGTAAGATTGATTCTTTAATCATTTTATTATAAACTAAGATTTTGATTGAACTTATAGGAGTTAATGTTTTGGTATGAAATTGAAGCCTATAAAGTGTTTAGAACATATTTATTTATTTACTTGTGATATTGGGAAACTGGATTTGATGTTATTTGATTATGGATTTCGAATTTGGGCATGAACAACAGAAAATCGCAGGTCTGCATGAAAACTTAAGGTCGCGACGCGATTACATGGATTTCGCGACCCGGTTGTGTATTAAACGCGACGCGATTCTAAGTAAAACGCGACGCGATTTTAAAGACTAAAAAGTCCAGTTTTGTGTTTTGCAAATTTTGAAAATGAGTAAGTGTTTTCAGGGTAGCGATTAAGTGACAAACTTTATTAACTCGTATTAAGTTGAAATTCGCATGGTCACTTGAAAACGGCCCAATGATCAAAGCTCTAGTCTAAGAGCCTAGGCGGTTTTTGGCCATTCGGGGCTGTCTTGGGGCCGAAAATGGCATTTTTCGGTTCTTGGACTTTATTTCGGGACTTTCTGATTACATTTCAGATTGGACTTTTGTTTTCCCTGCTTCGTTCGATATGCTATGATGATAACTTGGAACTAGATAATTGATTATTTGGTTATTTTTAATCTTGTATGAATAATACTTACAATTTGACTATTGTTTGTATGTTGATGTTGTATATTGAGATGTTTGATTGATTAATCACTTGTTCGAGATAAATATAGTTATAAACTAAATTTGGAATGATGAGTTGTTTATCATTATTAACCAATGATTTGGTTGAGTTGTTATAACTAGTTACTGTTTAGTATTTTGATACTATGTATTGGGATATGTTATATGATTATGAAATGAGTTATATGTTATGGAATTGATTACTAACTCATTATTTAATTGTATTCTCAGATATGGAGAAGGCTCAGTAATATTAGACTTCTGAGCTTGCTGCTGAGGTAACGGTGAGTGGATCTGTAACCCTCATTGCGATTATGTGATGATGAGCCTGTTGTGGTAAACAGGGGATTATGTGTTCACGATGCTTTGTTGTAAACAGATTTGTTATGCTAAGTTGGACTATTGATTATTCATTCATTCACTTAGCGATATGCTAACCCCACCACCCTACTACCTCTTGCAGGTTATGATTATGTAATGAGTTGGGCAAGAAGCTGTTGACTGAATGGATTATTTGACGACTGGATGTTTACTCTGATATCAGATTTATATAAATCAAGGTTGTCTTTGGAATTACATAACACCCAAACTGATAAAGTATGATTTGATATAGATTGATTAGATGTGTATGTTATATAATGTAAATTATAAATGTTTGATTAGATTTGCGCTTCCGGTATATTATGTAAAAAAAAAATGGTACTAAAGTGATGGGGTGTTATAATAATAATAATATACTCCCTCCGTCCCAATTTTATTGTTCCCAGACAAAAAACACGCAGTTTAAGAAAACATAATCATCTCTTTTACTTTTTGGTAAGATGACAGTTTTACCCTATACTTTTACCTACTTTTTTGTCTTACATAGGGCTGTAACCGTGTCGAGCCGAGCTCGAGTTCGACAGGGCTCGAGCTCGGCTCGACTCATTTAGGTTAAGCTCGAGCTCGGCTCGATAGCTCGACGAGCTTTCATGATGCAGGCTCGAGCTCGACTCGAAAATATTTTAGAATGGCTCGAGCTTGGCTCGAAAAGCTCGAAATTTTATATAAAATTAAGTTTTAATGTTCAAAATTATATTATATCTATTTAAAAGATAAAGATCAATAATAAAAATCATTTCAAATATATTTAAAATTAAAATTAATCGTGAAAACAAGTCTAAAACTATGTAAAATAGTTTAACAATTTCAAAATATAATGATAATATCGTTTACATATCAATAATTACATATATATGTATATATACATATAAATATTAATTAAGGCTTGAAAAGCTCGATAACAGCTTGAGCCGAACTTTTAAAAGCTCGAGCTCGGCTCGATATATATTTCGAGCTTCATTTCTAAGCTCGAGCTCAGGCTCGAACTCGATAAAAGCTCGACTCGATCAAGCTCAAGTTCGAGCCGAGCTCGAGTTGCTCAATAAAAGTTCGACTCGTTTGCAGCCCTACTCTTACTCTTACTTATATACACTAGGGGTAAAAAAGAACTTTATCTTATTATTCTTATCTATTTATGGAAGTGGACAATAAAATTGGGACATCTATAAAAAAAATACCGGACTATAAATATGAGACGGAGGGAGTAATTACTAATACAGTGATAAATTAAGTCTATGCACACGTGAATCATGTAATTAAAAAAAGTCACTGTCATCATTTATGAGAGATATATGGACCATCTAATTATGGTATCTGATCAATCACAATCATTGAGCATATGTACTTTTCTTGAAACGTGTGAATATTAATGCGGAGTAGAATGTATTTGTGACATCGTATATGAATATGAATTAAAAGTTAAAAGTACGTACGTTAAACGTGTTAATCGTTGGAATTAAACTTGCATGCATGGTGTACACCGAGACATTTTCGATAGTAACTTCCTAAGAGCACACGGAGTGGTGACGGCCTAAATACAGTGTTCTGAGTGAGAATTTTGTGATGAGAATTTTGTAGTGAGGATTTTGTGAAGTGGTAACAGTGTTCTGGACATAATTTTTTTTTATATATATTAAGACAAAATTACATGGGTTGTCCTTGTGGTTTGTCTCTAATTACACTGATCGTCCCTGCAACTTTTTTTTGACACTGGTCATCCCTGTGATTGACAAATCTTGCAAGGGTCATCCCTATCACTCATGTCCGTTTGTCAAGTCCGTTAAATCGTGACATGTGCCATGAATGTGAGGGTACGTTTGTCATTTCATTTAATATTTTAAAAAAAGAAACTACAGGGACCACCATGTACTTCCCCAACACCATCGGTGCATCATAACCAGTTAACCACTCTTTCTCATCTCAATTCACCACCATCAAAGATCAAATATATCATATTCCCACACACTATCTTCTTTACAACATATAAAGTTTTATTTTGATTTTTTAAGATGGAAAACTCAAAGATCATCATCAACAAGAACATCACAGTAGATGGCTTGACCGGAAACCGGCCACCTCCGGTCAACGGTTTCGGCGGTATACAACAGCTATACAACCGCTATCACAAAAATCTCCTGCGACCTTTGTGTTTCGTTCAAATCCTTCGTCTCCTTCCCTCGTGATTTGATTTTATTCTTCACATAAATGATTGACGATCACCGCCGTCTTGATTACGTCGAAGATTTGGTGTGCGACAGTGGTTGTACGTCGGAGGAACCGCCATAATTCAACCACCCGGAATAGATCTAACTCCGGATCTTTTATCGATTAGATCCTGATACCAAATCCGCTTCGTTGGAGAACCTCCTTCTCAAGAAGAACTGTCGACGGAAACCTCGACGGAGTTGAGGATTTTAAAATGGATGACATTAAAAAATTACAGGCAAGACTTGAGTATTAAAAGTTGCAGGTAATTGGGGGTAGTTGTTAGGGTTTGGCCTAAAAATTGGGAGTAATCGTGAAGATGATGATATTGTTGTTGTTAGTTTATGTTATTGTTGATTATTGTTGATGATTATAACAATGGTGTTGGAATGTTATTGTTTATTTAATTCTGATTTGATGATGAAATTAGAAAAAATAAGGAAAGAATCATTTGTTGATGTTGATAATGAATTGGGGATGACGACGCTGCTGCTGTTGCTTTTTTTCTTTTTTATTGGTGAATTAATGAAATGGAAGTAAAAAATAATAAACATAAGCATTTATTATTTATTAATAAATAGAAAAACAATAGATTATTTAACTGAAATGACAAATATACCCTCACATGCACGGCACATGTCACAATTTAACGGACTTGACAAACGGACGTCGGTGATAGGGATGACCCTTGCAAGATTTGTCAACCACAGGGATGACCAGTGTCAAAAAAAAGTTGCAGGGACGACCAGTGTAATTTGAGACAAACCACAGGGATGACCCGTGTAATTTTGTCATATATTAAAGTTTATACCTTGGAAATAAAAAAAAAGAAAAAAAAATAATAAAAAATGTGAGGAAACCGTCAAAACCAACGTCTGGCAGAGGATTTTGATCGAAAAACGCCGTCCAGAACGCCGTCACGGAGTGGCAGAACGCCGTTTTACGGCGTTCTCGACGAAGAATTTTGATGAGTACGCTTGCACTTCGTGTGCTCTAATTAATCCTTCTGGCCGGTTCTAAATTAAGTATGTATATACATGGTATCATTTTTATCCGAATTCGAATAATTCATCTTATTCAAATCCGATTTAAGTTTATTGGACCAGATTATTCGGATTATGAATTGCTTAATCGGATTATAAATTAGTTAATTGGATTACACGAAGATTTGATAAACGATCAAAATTAAATTAATTGAATATATTCGAATAATCCGAATAAGGATTAAGTAATTAAATAATATATCTTTATTAATACATTTAGGAGTTCTTTGACTACTAATATTGTTGAAAAGCCTAATTTGTACACAAGATTGGCTTCGTACAACTACAAATGCCAATTAAGAAGTTGAGGAAGATTGGGATACAATTATATTGATTGATCGATAAGGGTAATTTCGCTTAATAAAATAGACATGTTATTCTAAAATGATTTGTTATTTACTACTCCCTCCGTCCCAATTTTATTGTCCTGTTTTGACTTTTGAAATATTTTTTTTAACTTTAACCTTCAATATTTTTGTTTGTATTATATAATATTTGATGCAAAATATATGAATGAATTGGGTTTTGAATGTATTTTCATTGGTATAATTTACATTAAGTATTATATAACACAAACAAAAATATTCAAGGTGAAAGTTGTCAAAGAAAGATTCTAAAAGTCAAAAGAGGACAATAAAATTGAGACGGTGAGAGTATTATTTATATAAAATTGGAAAAGATCGATACTTCTAGTAAAAATTGGAGTTAAATATAGGGTAAATACATTTTGTCGTCATCGTACCCTACTAGTTTGTCCCGAGGTCGGCAACTTACCCCTTAAAATACCACTGTATACATTCAAGTAATTATTTTTGTATCAATATCGGTTATTTGGTAACCAGTTATCGGTAGTGCCCGTCAAAATAATTACGTGGCAATTTTGAATTAGAAAATTTAAGTACGTGGAAATATTTGTTACACGTGGAACCACTTAGCCGGTGACCTTCATTTCGTGATAAGTTAAAAAAAAAAAAAAAAAAAAAAAGGTCAAACAATTCTCATTCAATTATTTATCTTTATCTTCATTACATCTTCATTATTATAATTAAATTACTACCTCCGTCTCAAAATTATAGTCCATCTTTCCTTTTTGGGACGTCCCAAAATAATTGTCCACTTCACATTTCAACCAATAAGAAGAGAGTTTAGTGGGTGCAGATTCTATTTGAGTGGTTGAAAACTGTTTTGGTCCCACTTTTATTAAACTGTGTGCTTTTTGTTGGTGGACAATAATTTTGGGACGGAGGGAGTATTAAACATGTACAACAACAAGATCCAAATTCAAACACAAAATCCAAGTAAGTCTCCGACACAAGGGCGGATTTAGCTTATAAGAAGGTGGGTCAAGTGAACCACGTTGTATTCAAATTTGTTTTATAAAGGATGTAATTATTTCTAATGAAATACATTAAATATGGGTTGTGAACTACCTTAGAGTTGAGTTTGGAACCATCTTGATCTTATTTAATCTAACCGTTTTAATTTCGACAACCACTTAAATAATAACTTATTAAACCCATTATCTTTTCAAATTCCCCTTTAATTATTTTGAGTCTTCCCAATACAAACGATTAAGTTTTCCACTTCACATCTTTATTATTATCTTATACGGAGTACTTAAATTCATAACATTAAATATGTTCATTAATCAAGCAAAGCTAATTACTTATCTGTATAATTGTATTGACTCTTTTTACATTATTTGATTTTATTCTTTTTCTGTAATTTAACTTATTTAAGATCTAGGTACTCTAATGTATGGACAAGAAACAGTGTAAACTAATGAGCAAATACATGATCTTATTTGATTGAAAGCTCGAGAAACAACGGACGAGAAACGGTATAAACTGATGAATGACTATACAATTTTAGTTATATGCGTAACTTAATGAAATCAACTCAGATTTGTATATGCACAGATCATCTAATTTCCCAAGAGTTATTTGCGGCAATGTTTTAAGACCTTCAGTAATGCTATTCTTATTATATTTCGTGTTAACGATGCATTCTTTTGTGCTATAAGTAACTTGACCCGACCCGACCCGACCCGGTACATGTAGTCTAACTCTAAGTCGTTTATTATCCCGAGTTTACTAAGATGATGACCCACGTGATTTTATATCCTAGATCCGCCACTGCTCCGACAGTGGTTCAAGTTTTTATCTTCAAAACTTCAAATCAAGATCCAAAATAAATCTACTTTTTTGTTAGATCTAAACGGTTGTCGCCGGATTTCTGTTGTCCCACCGAAAACTACTTATGTACGGCCGGAACCCGCCATTATCACCACCGAGCCACCATAACCATTGTCACCACGAGATCTAAAAACATGAAGGGAGCTAGGCGACTAGGCGAGTGTAGGTGGTGGTTTTGTTGCCGGTGACATAGGAGAGAGGTGGAGGCCTGACGACCGGAGATGGGAGAGAGAGGTGGAGGCCTGACCGTCGGAGATCGAGGAGATACGCGACGGTGGATGTGAGTGGTTGTCGTGTTGAGTGGTGGATGTAACGGGTGGTGGTGGTGGATGTAATCGGTGGTGGTGGTGGTGGTGGATGTAGCCGGTGGTGGTGGATCTAACTTGTGGTAGAGAGAGATTGAATTTTTTTGAAAAATGAAATCATAAAGGATGAAGATGAAGCCAGAACTCAGAAACTGAGAAAAGAGAAAGAGAGATGAGTGGATTGGTTGAAATTTTATTAAATATTTCTTTATTAATTGAATGTCACATTTTCCGTGTCATATTTTGTTTACATGTCATATTAATTTTTTTGGTATTATGAGTTGTACCATCAGTATTAAAGATTGTACATATTATACACACGTGACAAAATATCTAGTTGGCACATGAAGTGGCTATCTAGTCAAGATGTAAAAGTGGTAACAGGTAAAAATAAGGTTTACAAAGATTTTAGCACATAACTTCCGGTAACATAGTTTACATTAGTATTTTAAGGGGTAGGTTGCTGACCTCGGAACAAACTAGTAGGGTACGATGCCGACAAAATATATTTACCCATAAATATATGTGCAAGTTATCAGGTATTAAATTACTTTTTCAATTCTAATTATGTATGGTTCTTTGTATATGAACTAAAACATAGTAGAATTACTATTCTATTTTGGAGAATGAATGTTTGACCTTTGGAATGCTATAAATTTTAAGAAAAGAAGATTAAAATTTTTTTGGTTGTTATGGGACTCCTTTTTTTGGAATTAGATTGTAGGTGATGTTTAATAAATTTAGAGACTACGAATTTGTTTTGATTTAAATTGTATGTTAGAACATTAGAAGTTGAAATTGGAATCCGGATTTTATAATATGATCAATTATTCTATCTTATGTTTGTTTAGATAATTTATTTGAACGTAAACTAATTGATAAATTTAGTCTTTATTGATATCACACGCGCAACTTGAGCTAATTCGGATGGAACCGTTTAATGCGAACACTAATCCGAACCTGTTTAATCCGTATCCGATTAATCTGATTCTTATATGGTTAGGATTACTGATTAACTTGTGATTGTCCAAAATCCGAATAATCCGATCCGAATAACTCTAAATCCGAATAATCCGTCCGAATAACACCCCTAAATTAATATATACGTATGTAGCGTGCCTAATTGAATATTTTATGTCGTTACTTATTTGATTATGTTGTCACCAGATTTTGGTTCATGTATATATATATATATATATATATATATATATATATATATATATATATATATATATATATATATATATATATATATATATTGTTGAGTCACTGGTCGCTGACCATGTTGAGTCGCTGGTCGCTGACCAACTCAACTTAACACTGCTCGATGAAGAAATGAATTGTATCAAAGCTGCTGTTGCTGAAGATTGGTTTCGCTGATCATCATTCATTCTACTCTCAAGGAATTGATATGCTGAGGAAGATTAAAGCTCAACTTGGTGTGTCGCTGATCATCGTCAGCGAGAGCTTTACTTCTTCAAATCAATAAAGGCAAAAGCCACTGCCAGAATAACAGCTAGTCACTGAAGATCACTAGTTCAAGTCATTCTACAAGAGCATGTTAGCTCGCAGTGAGTGAGGAGGATTTCTCCATCTTCAGAGACTATTCAATAAAGCCTCTCAATCATCAAGTACAAAAAGTACTGTACTTATCTATACATCAGCAAGAGTGTTCCAACTTGAAGTATGTCCGAAAGATTACGTGGCAGCGAATGATTGGTTTTAAGGTAACAAGATATTTGCGGTAATAGAATTGGGACCCGCAGAATGTCGGTTCATCAGAGATCAAGCCAATCAAGCAGCGACACGTGTCATTCCAAGATCCTATTTTATAGGCGATATTTTAGGAACTTTTGTAGTATAAATAGTTCAGTGTTTTGTACTGTAGAGGCTAGTCGTTTAAATCGTGTTAATCACTTGTATGTCAGTGAGTAGTTAGTCTAAGCACGACTTAACGATCCAGCGAGTGAACAGTCAGCGTGTTTGTCCACTGCTGTTCATCTCATTTGTAATAGATTAGCTAAGTGTTTGAATTGGATTAACTTTGGTTAATCCATTCTGCATTCAACACTTGTGAATTGTATGATCAATATAATTCATCATTTTAGCTATCATTACTTCGTTCTTTGATACTGTCATATCTATAATATGTTATACTCTGTTATTGTCAATCAAATAACAACTAATAAATTAACTAAGTTAAAATCTGGAATTAGTTGTTAGATTGTATTCAACCCCCCCCCCCCCCCCTCCTTCTACAATCAACTTTACACTTTGTGATTCCAATTCACTAAACAATAGTGATTACGGGACTCTCCTTTGGTATCAGAGCAGAGTTGGTTTAAATTCAATTAACCAGGTCTGCAATGGAATCTGTAAAGTACGGCTGTGTTGACTCTGATTATCAGAAGAGAAATGGTTCTACAACCAAACCTCCAGCTTTTGATCCATCAAGGATTGAAACTTGGATATCCCGAATGATGATGTTTTTAGATCTAATTGACGACCGTCTCTGTAATACAATAACCAATGGTCCCCACATTCCAACCACAATTATTCCTGCTATCATTGCTACAGCTACTACTCCGGCTATACCAGAAATGGGTGTGCCCAAAAGAGAGGAACAATGGTCGGATGAGGATAGACGATTGGTTAGACTGGATAAACAAGCTAAAATCTACATAGGCATGGCACTTCCTGATGAAGTGTTCGAATCTATCAGGCTTTGTAGAACTGCTAAAGACATGTGGGATGCCCTTAGGAATATATATATTGGAACTCCTGATATTATTCGCTGCAGGGAAGTCAATCTCACTCACCAGTATGAGCTATTTGCAATGGAGCCCAATGAGTCGCTATCTTCCCCTTATACCAGATATCAATCGCTGATGAACAAGATGGAGAAGGCTGGTATAGGAAAGGAGCAGCGATTTGTTGTTGAAAAATTCCTGGAGTTGCTACCAAGGAAGATTTGGGGAACCATTGCCACATGCACTAGACAGAGAAATGATTATTCAATTCTTAATCTAACTCAGGTCTATGGTATTTTGCTCAACTGGGAGCAGTCTGAAAAGCAAGCTGATCAGAGTGAGCATATTCGTGCTACTCTTGGAAGTCAGAAGATATCCAATGCCCTTGTAGCTAAGCTTGATGAAATCGATTAGAGACAGAAATCAAAAGTGTCTAAGAAAAGCTCAAAGTCACTAATAGCTGAAGAAGAAGGTGGTCAAGATGAAGAACAGTCAGAGTGTGAGTATGATGAAGGTCTGGAGAAGCTTGAAAAGATATGGCCATGATGGTTGCTAATTTCAGAAGGAACACCAGATCAAAAAGATTCGCTGGTGCTCCATCATCTGATAATTTTCAATCCAAAGGTGAATGCTACAAATGTGGCAAACCTGGTCATTTTGCAACTGAATGTAGATCAAAGTCAGTCAATCCAATCCCTGAACAAAAGCCAATGTTCAGAAATGACAAGTACAACAAATACAAGGAAAAGTACAAAAACCTGAAGGCTATGTCCAAATCAGGGAAGAAGAAGAGAAAAGGGTTTGTCGCTGAAGAAAGTTCACTCAGCGACTCTGATTCATCCTCTTCATCCGATGATGAAGAAGCAATGATTTGCTTGGACAAAGATTATTGTTTGATGGCTGATGACACTGAATTCCATGAAGACATCAAGGAATTAGCTCAGAAATGTTCAGCATCTGGTTGGGATTCTGATAGCATCTACAAAGGTATTCTTAGAGAGACTATCTGGTACTTGGACAGTGGATGTTCCAGGCACATGACAGGATGCAAATCTCTGCTCAGTGATTATCAGGATGAAAGAGGTCCTGATGTGGTATTTGGTGATAACAAGGTTGGGAAGAGCAGAGGGTATGGAGTCTTAACTAATGGTAATGTAATGTTCAAGCGAGTAGCATATGTAGAGGGTCTGAAGCACATTTTGTTGAGCATCAGTCAGTTTTGTGACTCCAAGAACAAGGTACTATTTGATCATGAAGCAGGAGTTGTTTACAACAAGAAGGGAAGTGATGTACTTGCTGCTAACCGAAAAGGGAATACTTATGTTGTCAATATGGATTTAGCACAGTCAGGAACGTGTTTTTATTCCAGAACCGTTTCAGAAGAAAAATGGTTGTGGCATAAGCGACTTTCTCATCTGAATCTAAAAGCAATCAGTAAATTGAACAAGAATGGTTTAGTCACTGGACTACCAAAATGATCTTATAATAAAGATAAGCTTTGTTCAGCATGTGAAAAGGGAAAGCATCACAGCTCTTCCTTCAAAAATAAGCAGACTTCATCAGTAACTGAATGTTTTCACTTGCTCCATATGGATCTATTTGGACCAGTGAGTACTCCAAGTCTTGGTGGAAAAATGTACTGTTTGGTGATAGTGGATGAATACTCCAGATACACTTGGGTATTTTTTCTCAAAGCTAAAAGTGAAGCTGCCATCGAGATCATATCCTTTGTCAAGAAAATGGAGAATCTAAATGATGTCACGGTAAAACATCTGAGAAGTGATAATGGCACTGAATTCTGAAATATTGACCTGGAAACTTTTTGTGATTCAAAAAGTATTTCTCAAAATTTTTCAGCTCCAAGAACACCCCAACAAAATGGGGTGGCAGAAAGGAGAAATAGAACCTTAATTGAATCTGTCAGGTCAATGCTCATTGATGCTGGTCTTAAGACCTATTTCTGGGCCGAAGCAGTAAGTACTGCCTGCTATACTCAGAATAGGTCACTGATTGTCAAACGACATAATAAGACAGCATATGAGCTATTAAGGGGGAGAAAACCCGACATAAGTTTTCTCCATGTTTTTGGTAGCACTTGCTACATTTTAAACAAAAGAGATCACTTAGGAATGTTTGATCCAAAAGCTGATGAAGGAATATTTGTTGGTTACTCAATTATCTCTAAAGCTTTCAGAGTTTACAATAAAAGAAGATAATGTATTGAGGAATCAATGGATGTTACTTTTGATGAATCATATGATGAGTCACTTAATGATCCTAAAGAGTATGAAAATCTTGTTTTTAACAAAATGGATGGTGACTCATCAAATGAAAGAAAATCAAATGATAAGAATGTTGCAAATTTATCATCAGACTCTGAAAGGGAAGATAATATTCCTGAAATCAATTCTAGCTCTACTTTAGCTGAGAATAATTCAGGGACATCATCTTTACCTACTGATGTACCATCATCATCAACTCAATGTCCAAACCAAAACTCTCATAACAACAATACTCATGCTTCTGATGCTGATCTGACACATGAACCATCACCAGATAAGATAGTCACTGCTGAACCTCAGCGAATGACTAAGTGGACAAAACATATTGATAATCAATTGATTATTGGTAATCCACAATCCAGGGTTCAGACAAGATCAGCAACTGCTAACTTTTGTTTGTTTGTAAATTTTGTGTCACTGATGAAACCAAAGAAGGTTGATGAAGCACTCACTGATCATCAGTGGATAGCTGCCATGCAAGAAGAGCTATCTCAGTTTGAAAGAAATAAAGTTTGGAAACTTGTGCCTCAACCTGCTGGTAAATCCGTGATTGGAACACGATGGGTGTTCAGAAATAAAATGGATGCTGATGGTGTGGTAACAAGAAACAAGGCTAGACTGGTTGCACAAGGTTACTGTCAGCAAGAAGGCATTGACTATGACGAAACCTTTGCACCAGTGGCTAGGCTTGAAGCAATCAGGCTATTTCTAGCTTATGCAGCTCACAAGAAGTTTAAAGTACATCAAATGGACGTGAAAAGTGCCTTTCTGAATGGCAAGCTGCAGGAAGAAGTGTATGTCAAGCAACCACCTGGATTAATTGATCCAAAACATCCTGGTTATGTTTACAAACTTGATAAAGCCCTGTATGGACTAAAACAAGCTCCCAGAGCGTGGTATGACACTCTCTCTGTCTACCTGATAAAATGTGGCTATGTCAGAGGAAAAATTGACAGCACATTATTTATCAAAAGAGATAAGAGAGATGTCATATTAGTCCAGATCTATGTTGATGATATCATTTTTGGGTCTACTAACAGTGACATGTGCAAGGAATTTTCTGATCTCATGACCAAAAGTTATGAGATGAGCATGATGGGTGAATTAACATTTTTTCTTGGTCTGCAAATAAAACAAACCAAAACTGGAATTTTTATAAGTCAAGGAAAATATGTTAAAGATCTGTTAAAGAAATTTGAATTTGCTAATTTCTCAACCCTTGCTACACCCATGTCACCTGCAGTAAAGCTACATGATGATCCTGATGGTAAATCTGTAAACATTACTGCTTACAGAGGAATGATCGGGTCGCTGCTGTATCTAACTGCTAGTAGACCAGACATTATGTTTGCTACATGTCTTTGTGCTAGGTATCAAGCTGATCCCAAAGAATCACATTTGCTCGTTGTCAAAAGAATATTCAGTTATCTGAAGGGTACACCAAATCTTGGTCTCTGGTACCCATCTGGTTCAGATTTCTCCCTGAAAGGATATTCTGATTCTGATCATGCTGGATGCAAACTGGATAGAAAAAGTACATCTGGTAGCTGTCAATTTCTTAGAGAAAAGCTAGTAAGTTGGTCCAGCAAGAAACAAAACTCAGTCTCAACTTCAACTGCTGAAGCTGAATATGTTGCTGCTAGTGCCTGTAGGGGTGTTCAAAGTCGGATATCCGAAAATTCGGATATCCGAATTTCGGATATCCGAAACTTCGGATAGTGAATTATGGTATCCGAAATCCGTATCCGAATTTCGGATATCCGAAATTTTCGGATTCGGATACCGGATAATCCGAAATATCCGAAAAATAGAGAAAGGTGAGAATCTGCAGTTTAGAATCATGGGAAAGAATGAGAACTTTTGAACTTGAAACAATGAACAAATCAACAAGTAATATTTGCCAATAATTTACATAAATACAACCGTATATATAACAAATTACACACGCCTGTTCCTTGTCTCTGATCGGACCGTAGCACAGCTTCCGGCCATCATCACCTTCTTTCGAAAAGCAATCACCGCCGTCTTCCTCAGCCACCTTCGGTTCTTCACTGTTGTTAGTTTGTTACTCTCGCAAACCTCCATCACTTTATCTTCGTTGCAAAAAATTATCACCGACACACACAATCCCCTCCTTTGATTTATCACTTTGACGATCTCTTTGACTTGCATATGATTGATGAAGTTTAAGAATTTTGAATGATCTTCAGATCTGGGCATATTCCTTAATACCGAGCAAGAAAAGAAAAGTAAATTGAATCCCGATGTAAATATATGGTGGGTAGTGGACTAGTGGGGTAATAATGTTTGGTAAAGTCTTTGTTCCTTAATAATTTTGTACCCCACACTGACTTTATGAAATTAAATAAATAAAAACACCTCACCTCACACCTTTTCGGATATTTCGGATATCCGAAATATCCGAAACTTTTGAAAATCATTATCCGAATCCGAATCCGAAAATTCGGATATCCGAATTTCGGGTATCCGAAATTTTGGATATCCGAAATTTCGGATATTTTCGGATCGGATTTTCGAATATTCGGGTTTCGGTTTCGGATACGGATAATTTTGAACACCCCTAAGTGCCTGTACTGCTCAAATTCTCTGGATGAGAAATCAGATAGCTGACTATGGGTTTGATTTCAGTGAGATACCAATCTACTGTGATAGTCAAAGTGCTATAGCCATTGCCAACAATCCAGTAATGCACTCAAGGACAAAGCACATTGATGTCCGATATCATTTCATCAGGGACCATGTGATGAAATGTGACATTGAATTGCATTTTATCCCAACTGATTACCAACTCGCTGATCTGTTTACAAAACCTTTAGATGAGAAAAGATCTAACTTTCTTATCAGCGAGCTTGGCATGTTAAACTTGAATGACTAGCTCAGCTATCAAGCTCAGTTAGTTATTTTTGTTTAAAAGCTTCAATTTTTTTAATAAATTGAGTATCTATTATGTCTCTATATGATCTATATTTTATTGTCCTATATTTTTCCTTAGCTGATTTAGTTAGTATTCTAAGTTGTAACTAGATCAGTGAAAGTTAATATAGTAAAGTATTACATGGTTCATATCAGACATAATCTATACTCATCTTTCTTTCATAAATTCAAAAAAAAAATAATAATAATAAAAATAAATAAATAAAAAATCCTTTGTAATTTTTTTTTTATCTCAGAGACCTATTCCTTCCTTAGCTGATCTTGTTAGTATTCTAAGCTGTAACATTTTCAGTGAAAGATAAGTCTCTGTGATATAACTTTTATACAGGCATAATTAATATCTTATTTCAATAAATAACACTTATGTTCAAGAATGATAACCATGATTCATATTTGTCAGTGATCAAATCTCTATGACTTAGTCAGTATTCTAAGTTGTGACTAAATCAGTGAGATAACATCTCAGGCAAATGGAAAATCATGATTAGTATTCTTGAATATTTGTGTTTCTTTTCATTTCATAATCTATTCATATGATTATGAGCTTCAGGAACTCCCTGATCCATTCATCATTAATGGTTAAGCAATTAATCATTTCGGTGTGTCACAAAAGTCGCACCTCTGACACAATCTCTTTCTTACGTCAAGTGTCCTTTTCCGGCGCACCTCTCCAATCACCATTAATACCACCAGGTTCTACAATCATCACCCATATCCCACTAACCACCGTCAATTATCACCTCTATGCCACCTCTACTTACCACCATCATCAACCATGACGATCCATTTTCAACCACATAATTTCCACATAACTCCACTATAAAAACGACTCTTCATCTCATTTCACATAACGCCTATTTAACAATCATCCTCTTATCACTCTGTTATGGAAGTAATTTCTTTTTCATTGGTAGCAAGATCAAAATCAAGTTTAACATACATCATTTCTGCAAAAGTTTAAAGCTCTTCGAGCCTTTGCAGAAATCAAAGATCTTGCTACAACAGTCTTTCAAAATCATCAAAGACACTTTTTGTGTTCAAAAACAGAGTATGTGAGGATACTGATCACTGAAATAAAAAGGGTTAAATTTTTTTAAAAAAAATTTAAGATTAACCCTGATATGTTCTCAATATCTTTAATAAAACCAGTGAAAGTATCTTTGTATGCTCTCATGAGAAAACATCAATTATTTGAAATCCAGTATGAAACTGCTGTACATTTGTCCGCTCCTACACCTACATTGACCATGTCACTGAAAACACCCCCGTGACCAAAACTGGTCAACCACCAAAGAAAAATTCACCAACCTCTAAAAGAACTTTCAAAAAGGAGACGTCTACGGACGCCAAGGATGAAACAGGGTCTGAACGTTCAGTCACTGTGGGCATTCTTGCTAAAATCAAGCCTTCAACTCACAAACTTTTATCGAGTCAACCCGTGAGCCACTCATTATTCTCACAAAAGGATGATGTTTTAAACAAAGGGCAAGTGACATCAGTGGGTGATAACACACTCTTCGCTGGTGTCACATCACTGGCTACTGACCCGAGCTATCTCTCATCTCTCACTGCACCAGCTGTCAATGTCTCTCTCCAGTCACAGGGAGAGATACAAGCTAATCCCTCTATTTTCAATGATCCATTAGCTAAAACACAAGCTGATGATGATGAGAAAACCAATCACCTATTACAAAAGGATCAAACATTTGCTGCAGTATTTCATGCTATCATCAAGGGGGAGAAATATTCAATTGTTGCTGATGCTACCAGAGAAATACTGATCTACTTCGTGGTATTATCAAGGGGGAGAAAATGTGCAAATGAATGCAAAAACCAATGTTGCTCATGTGACAAATCGCTGATACTTGGAAATCATATCATCTTTAAAGTCGCTGATGCTGTCAAAGTAGCTGATACATGGAAATCATATCACAAAACTTACATATTTCCTGTATTTGAGTTACAATTTTCTTGGCGACTTTATTCAATACTTGTGCTACTTCAGCTTAGCAATGAATTCTTCTCTATCCGGATCAGTTACAACTTAAGTATCTGAAGGTTCATTGATTTTCAGTCGGTTAAAGCTTCGTGAAAAGATGTCATGCTGAAGATAGTAAGTATGAAGGTTTGATAAGTAAAAAGTCACTACCTCATCTGATCGCTGAAGATAGTAGGAGTTACTGCCACTTATCTATCACTGAAGATAGTAAGTTTAATATGAGAAAAGTCACTCTCATCTGATCGCTGAAGATAATGGTTTTAAAATTTTTAATAGATTAGATTTATTGTAACTGAAACCATCTTACTTTATGTTTACAGTTCAATAAAATCTGATCTTTTGAGAAAACCAAAGTGCAAAACTCAGATCATATCAAAAGAATCTAAAAAGAAAAATGAATGGATCAAAGTGTAAGTCACTGAATGTTTAAATTCTTTAAACACTTACTATAAACTTTCACAGCAACAAGTTTGTTTAGGGAGCTTCGATCACAATCATTTAGGGGGAGATTGTTGAGTCACTGGTCGCTGACCATGTTGAGTCGCTGGTCGCTGACCAACTCAACTTAACACTGCTCGATGAAGAAATGAATTGTATCAAAGATGCTGTTGCTGAAGATTGGTTTCGCTGATCATCATTCATTCTACTCTCAAGGAATTGATATGCTGAGGAAGATTAAAGCTCAACTTGGTGTGTCGCTGATCATCGTCAGCGAGAGCTTTACTTTTTCAAATCAATAAAGGCAAAAGTCACTACCAGAATAATAGCTAGTCACTGAAGATCTCTAGTTCAAGTCATTCTACAAGAGCATGTTAGCTCGCAGTGAGTGAGGAGGATTTCTGCATCTTCAGAGACTATTCAATAAAGCCTCTCAATCATCAAGTACAAAAAGTACTGTACTTATCTATACATCAGCAAGAGTGTTCCAACTTGAAGTATGTCCGAAAGATTACGTGGCAGCGAATGATTGGTTTTAAGGTAACGAGATATTTGCGGTAACAGAATTGGGACCTGCAGAATGTCGATTCATCAGAGATCAAGCCAATCAAGCCAATCAAGCAGCGACACGTGTCATTCCAAGATCCTATTTTATAGGCGATATTTTAGGAACTGTTGTAGTATAAATAGTTCAGTGTTTTGTATTGTAGAGGCTAGTCGTTTAAATCGTGTTAATCACTTGTATGTCAGTGAGTAGTTAGTCTAAGCACGACTTAACGATCCAGCGAGTGAACAGTCAGCGTGTTTGTCCACTGCTGTTCATCTCATTTGTAATAGATTAGCTAAGTGTTTGAATTGGATTAACTTTGGTTAATCCATTCCGCATTCAACACTTGTGAATTGTATGATCAATATAATTCATCATTTTAGCTATCATTACTTCGTTCTTTGATACTGTCATATCTATAATCTGTTATACTATGTTATTGTCAATCAAATAACAACTAATAAATTAACTAAGTTAAAATCTGGAATTAGTGGTTAGATTGTATTCAACCCCCCCTTCTACAATCAACTTTACACTTTGTGATTCCAATTCACTAAACAATAGTGATTACGGGACTCTCATATATATATATATATATATATATATATATATATATATATATATATATATATATATATATATATATGTACTAGAAGATTAAGACCCGTAGTATTCGCTGATTTTAACTGGTAAACTTTACTGTAATTGCATTTTTAAGTAAACACGGATAAAATATAAAATTTGATGGAGGTCTACTACAAAATTATATGTCGAACTTGGAAAGTCCTATTTAGAGTTTAGTAGGTACTATAATTTAAAATATATTTTTCACAGTAGCCATCCAACAGCTGGAAGAACTAATCTTGGTGGCGAGCAACCCAGAGTGTACTAAGAGCACGGAGCCGAGAGAAGTAGTTATGTATTGCAAGGACAACATGTGCAGATTGTGTATTTGGGTTGGACTATTCTTGTACATTTGATTCCAAGATGCACTTTAACACATATCACCCGATCATCTATATCACCATTTAGATCGTTCAAAGAAGTGTAAACAGGTTGGGAGCCCATATTTCTAGTAAAAATAACACGAAGTAGGGTTGGAAAAGATGTGTATTCATGACTATTTCATGCCTTCATGCCCAATATTTATACTAAATCAAATACCAAGACTTTTTATTCAAATTTTGACTATGTGCGTGGGAAATTAAAGAATTTGATTTGGATCATGATTGTATGATATAAATATATTGATTAATTGACGATTGTGATATTATCAAGCAAAATACATTCTTTCAATATGATTATGTCTTAATACGTTTTTCAATGTGATTATATTCATGAATGTTAGAAAAGATTATAACACCACTGAAATTCATGAACATTTATATATATATATATATATTGTTCGGAAGCGAGTAATACAAATCATGCATTATAGATTGCGTATATCATATTTCCAAAAGCACAATCTATGCATGCATGATAAGTTAGTACAATGATCATATTAACTACAAACATTAAGTTATGTGTTATATAAATTTAAAACATAAGTTTGGAAACGATAACAAGTTTATATATATATATTTCAGAGTAGGCAGTCAAACATTCTTCAAAGCCAACTTCTTGCCCACCCACAACAAAAGTAATCTGTAAGAAGTGAGGAGGGGATCAGTGTAACATCCTCGACTCGGGCCTAGTGGAAATACGGTATTTTCCATTTCTTTATTGTATTTAAATCGCATTTAGAAATAATTGGTATTATTCTGGATAATTTAAATTAATAGGTCAAATGGCTATAAGACTTATTGTGATAAATAAATTATTATTTGTTTTAAATTAGTTTAGTTGACGGTATAATAAAACTTATTGACTCGCAAAATGGCTTTAGGTTCCAGACAATAGATTTAGAACGGGTATAATTTTAATACCCATTTGTACTGCTTTTGATGAATATGTCGACCTTATTTCTTTCTTCTCCTGATTTTGTCTAACACCTCTCAAGAACACACACTCTCACTTGAAATTCATGAGAAAATCATTCCTATAGACAATTGTAGCTGTGATTTTGGATTTAACATCTCATCTTCATCTTCTCCATCTGATCATCATCTCCATTGTAAGCTAAACTATGCCCCATTATGTGTTCTTGCTTGATTTGGTTAAATTAGGTTAAATTAATGAGAATTGAAGTTAAATTGTTCTTGAAATTGTTGATGTGGTCTTTGATAAACTGATTTCATGCTTATTGTGGTGAATTCTTGTGTTCTTCAAGTTATAAGTTTGAAGAAATGGGTTTGGTTAGAAACTAGGTTAGATTATTGATGCAAGTGTAGAATTTGGTGTTAAATGAGGTTGTTTATCGTTATAACATGTTTATAGATGATACTTGAGGTTGATTACTGGATGAATTCGTATTTAGTATCTACATTTTGTGTTTTGGAGTTTTTGGTTCGAGCTAAAAATGTTGCAGTTCTGAATTTTGTTGCTGAAAATGTGACAAACGCGATCCAGCCATCATGCCCGGATCGCGTTCCTTAGTGTTATTTTGTGTCAGTCTGATTTCCTTCTTAGGAACGCGATCCAGCCCTATTCCACCCAGATCGCGTTAGTCTGTTTTAATTTGAGCCAGATTAGTTTTGTACTGAGGAACGCGATCCAGAACCATAGCCCGGATCGCGTTAGCAAGTGAAAAACAGTAACAGAATGTTTTGCACTGAAGAACGCGATCCAGCCATCCCTAACCCGGATCGCGTTTGTTAGTTATAAATTGACGAAATTGATAACTTGTGACTTGTGTGCTTATGTATTTATCTAGTAACGAAAAATATAGTATAAGCAATTAATTGACATCATATGCATGATTAGATTGTAATAAACTTGATACGAGAATCTAATTTGGGTTTTGATTGTGTTCTCAGATAAACCGAAGACTCAATAAGATAAGACCTTTGAGTGGAGACTGCGATCGACAAGGGTGAGTGGATCTTGGACTCTCAGTCTAAGTTAGTTGTAACAACGTGGTTACAATGGGTAATTTGGTTTATTGCAATGATTGCTTTAATATTATATTTCCATGACGGTTATCCCTTGAACGATTTATTGGTGTCCTATATACTATGATAGTTTGGATTAATTGTTTGGGTGAAGGTCAACTAATGTGTTGGGTTGAGTACTATTACTTTGGACAACATAATTGATTTGTACATGTGTTGGGCACTGAATTTACGTTTTATGTAGTATTAGTACTAAACTATCGGTCTAACCACTGCTTGGCCTTCAATTGGTTATAAGTGTTACTTGGGGAACCACCGCAGTATGAAGGTACCTCAAGGACCACCGATCCTTCTATGTTACTTGTGATGTGCTAGTTGTAGTTACCTGTTATGCTAGGTTAGATTGTGAACCCTGGATTTGTTCACTTAACTTTGTGCTAATCCCTCTCCCCCAACTTCTTGCAGGTTTAGCTTTTGATTGTGGGTACTAGAAGTTGGTTGAATGAATGTTTGGCACTGCTCTCTGATTGTGTTTGATACGTTTTGGGTCAAAAACAATTATGTCATGGATTTTATATAACGCCTAAATTGTGTTAATACTTTTAGTGATGACTTGGTATTAAATATTGTATGTATTTGGGTTGCACTCTTTGAAATGTAATATACGCAATCTTTGTCGTATTGTTTTTATTTATGCTTCCGTATTATTATAAAAAAAAATGCCTTGTTATTTTGGAGGGTGTTATAATTAGCACAAAGCTAAGTGAATAGATCTTCAACTATCAACCTAACTCAGATTCACAATTGTTTACAGCTAAGCATCATAAACAAATAACTTCAAAGAGGATCGGTGGTCCTTGGGGCACCGTACTGCCGCGGTGGCCCCCAAGCAACACTTACAACCACTGAAGGCCAATTCAGTGATCTAAACGATGGTTTGGTACTATGACTACTTCCAACATTATTCCAATGAGCAACACATGTACAAAGTACTAATGTTATCCAAGTAATAGTACCAAACCCAATCGCAATTGACCTCTGAAAGATTCACATAATCCATAATCATCATGGCAATATGTTAACTAAACAATACACAAGTAAAACCAAGTTACCCATTGTAACAAGATTGTTACAACCAACTTAGACTGAAAGCTAATGATCCACTCACCCTTACTGTCACAGTCTCCACTCAGAGATCTAATCTTTCTGAGTCTTCGCTTTATCTGAGAATATGATCAAAACCCAAGTTAGATTCTCATATCAAGTTTGTCACATTCTATTCATGTATATAATGTCACATAAGGGCACCTAATATACTTTTAATGAAATGTAATTAACATGAATGCACAAGTCACGAGTCATCAAATTCATCAATTTAAAATAGGCAAACGCGATCTGGGTAAGTGATGGCTGGATCGCGTTCCAATACACAAAACGTTCTGTTACCGTTTTACACTTGCAAATGCGATCCAGGCTAAATGTGGCTGGATCGCGTTCCCAAGAACAAATCCGTTTGACCTCAAATTCCTACAGACTAACGCGATCCGGACAAGGTTACAGGATCGCGTTTCAAAGAACAAAATGCACTGAGACAAAATAACACATAGCAACGCGATCCGGGTTGGTTTAAGCTAGATCGCGTTTCTCACTTTTTCTGCAACAACAACCAGACCTGCAACCCCTTTTTACTCGAACCCAAACACCCAATTTCACACAACCAGTTGTTATACACGATATTAACACACAATTGACCTCAAATATTATCATATAACATAGTAATACAACAAGCAACATCATCAAGCCACAAAATCTATCTAAACATCAATAATCTAACCTAGTTCATCCTTTAACTTCAAACACATATTAAACACAAACACTTACACTTGAAATGAAGGAGCTAGGAGGGTGATGATGAAGATAAATAGCTTGAATCCAAAAGCACAAGTTAATTACTTCCCTTCCTTTGATTCCTTAAATTTGTGAGTGTGTGTGTTCTTGAGGTTAAAGAGAGAAGAGGGAAAAAGTGAATTAGGTCGATCTAACCAACCAACCCTAACATATAAGAGATGAAATACTATACCCGCTCTAAATCTAATGTCTGGAACCTAAAACCAATTTGCGAGAAAATAAGTTTTATTATACCTTCAACTAAAATAACTTAAAACGAATAATAATTCATTTATCACAATAAGTCTTTTGATCATTTGACTTATTAATTTCAATTTCTCATAAAAACCAAATTGTTTCTAACAAAACAATTTAAATACAAATAAAGTAAGGAAAATACCGTATTTCTACTAGGCCCAATTCGAGGATGTTACAAATCTTCCCTCCTTCAGAAGATTTCGTCCCCGAAATCTCGCCATGCCCAAAAAGACTTGGATATCGCGTCCACATGCTAGACTCGGTCTCCCACGTAAGATTTGAACCCAAACTATGATTCCACTTAACCAACACCATTGGTATATCCTTCTTTCGAAGTTTAGTCACCTTACGGTCTAAAAGTTCTACGGGCTCTTCTACAAGTCTTTGGCTTTGGTCAATACGCAGGTCTTGCAATGGAAGAACTTAGGATTGGTCCTCCACATTGCATTTCCTTAAGTAACACACATTGAAAGTATCGTGAATACCCGCTAATTCAGGAGGAAGATCTAGAGACACCGATTGATCGTTAACTACTTACCGAATTCTAAATGGGCCAATGTATCTAGGGGCAAGTTTACCACGTTTACCAAACCGGATAACACCCTTCCAAGGTGAAACCTTCAAGTAAACCATTTCACCCACCACAAACGAAACGGGTCGTCGACGCGGATCGGCATATTGTTTCTGTCTATCCCGGGCAGCCTTTAACCTATGAACGGCAATAGCTACCTTATCTGCTGTGATTTGTACAATGTCAGGACCCGCAAATTGTTTTTAACCCGCCTCTAACCAACAAGTGGGTGTTCTACACCTACGGCCATACAACATCTCATAGGGTGGCATGCCTATACTAGAATGGAAAGAATTATTATAGGCGAATTCAACCAAAGGCAAGTAAGAATCCCACGACCCACCAAATTCCAAAACACACGCCCGCAACATATCCTCTAAGGTCTTAATAGTCCGCTCAGACTGACCATCAGTCTGAGGATGATAAGCCGTACTCAAGTTAACTCTAGTACCCAGTTCTCTCTGCAAACTCTGCCAAAAACCCGATACAAACCGAGAATCCCTGTCGGAAACAATGGACAATGGAATTCCATGTCTAGACACCACCTCATTAATATACAACTGTGCCAATTTGCTCAAAGATGCCGTCTCACAAGTAGCAAGAAAGTGAGCACTCTTGGTCAATCTATCGACAATTACCCATATCATATCATTTCCCTTAACCGTTCGAGGTAATTTGGTTACAAAATCCATGGTAATATGCTCCCATTTCCACTCAGGAATCTCAAGCTGTTTCAAAGCTCCGTACGGTTTCTAGTGTTCGGCTTTCACTTGTGATCAAATGTGACATGATTCCACAAACCGAGCTACATCCAGTTTCAAAGTAGGCCACCAATACAAAGGTTTTAAATCTTGATACATTTTGGTACTCCCGGTATGAATCGACAATCTAGATTTGTGTGCCTCTAACAAGATTACATCTCGAAGACCACCAAACAAGGGAACCCAAACTCGGGATTGAAAGGTCTTCAACCCCCGAGAATCCTCAATCAATAAGTCCTTCCTTTTGAGCATAACCTCCGATTTCAGGTTATTGTCCATCAATGCCTCTACCTGAGCCACTTTCAACTGATCAATCAAATCCGAAGAAACCTCCAGACGCATAAAACAAACCTTTTCAGATTTTCCTTTCCGACTTAATGCATCCGCCACAACATTGGCCTTACCCGGGTGGTAACGAATCTCACAATCATAGTCTTTGATCAGCTCCAATCATCGCCTCTGACGCATATTGAGCTCTTTCTGAATGAACATATACTGAAGACTCTTGTGATCCGTATATATGACACATTTCGTGCCATAAAGGTAGTGCCTCCATATTTTCAATGCAAAAACCACGGCCGCTAATTCCAAGTCATGGGTAGGGTAATTAATCTCATGAGGTTTCAATTGACGTGAAGCATAGGCAATAGCATGGTCTCGTAGCATCAAAACACAACCCAAACCTGCAGAAGAAGCATCACAATAAACAATGAAGTCATCATACCCATCAGGCAATGCTAAAACTGGAGCTTGACACAAAAGCTGCCTCAATGTTTGAAAAGCTGATTCCTGCAGTTCAGTCCACTGAAATTTAACATCTTTCCGAGTTAGCTTAGTCAGAGGACCCGCAATCTTAGAAAAATCCTTTATGAACTTCCGGTAGTAGCCCGCTAAACCCAGAAAACTCTTAATTTCGGAAGGTGACTTTGGTGCTTGCCAATTCATAACAGCCTCAATCTTTGATGGATCTACTTTAACCCCATCCTCACAAATAATATGCCCCAAAAACTTAACCTCACGAAGCCAAAACTCGCATTTGGAAAACTTAGCATACAATTTCTCCTGTCTCAAAGTGTCAAAAACCATACGCAAGTGCATCCCATGATCGGATTCAAACTTAGAATAAACCAAGATATCATCAATGAATACGATAACAAATTTATCAAGGAAAGGTCGGCAAACTCTATTCATTAAATCCATGAAAATCGCCGGAGCATTGGTCAAACCAAAGGGCATAACAAGAAACTCATAATGACCATATCTAGTGCGGAAATTTGTCTTAGGGATATCCTCCTCACAAACCTGCACTTGGTGATAACCCGATCTTAAATCGATTTTTGAAAAATAAGAAGACCATTGCAATTGGTCAAACAACTCATCTATTCGGGGCAAAGGGTACTTATTCTTTATGGTTCTCTTATTCAACTCCATATAGTCAATACACATACGAAAGGTGCCATCCTTCTTTTTAACAAATAACACAGGTGCACCCCAAGGAGAAGAACTAGGCCTTACTAAACCCTTATCTAACAACTCCTGGATTTGACTCATCATTTCTCGAATTTCTGAAGGAGCTAATCGATAAGGGGCCTTAGCTACGGGAGAAGAACCAGGAATCAAATCAATCTTATACTCCACCTCTCTAATGGGAGGTAGGCCAGGCAACTCATCAGGAAAGACATCCGAGTATTCAGAAACCACTCGAACATCGGAGACCTTTTTCTTTTCTAACTTAGCGTCAACAACATAGGCCTAGTATGATTGACACCCTTTAGCTAGAGATTTTCTAGCTTTTAGCAAGGAAATCAAAGGTATGCTACCCCTTTCCCGTTCCCCTCGAGCCACGACATGCGACTCATCCGAAATTGGGATTTTTATTAACTTTCTATGACAATCAATGTTGGCTCTATTCTGACTTAACCAATCCATGCCTAAAACCGCATCAAAACCGGGGATAGGCATCAAAAGAAAGGAGACAGGAAAACTATGTCCTTCGATTAAAATATTAGCTCCAGTCACCGATGTGGTAACCGGAACCATTTTGCCATTAGCTACCTCAACCTCAATAGGATTTGTAATAACAGTGGGAGCTAATTTCAATCTATCACAGAAATGCATAGATACAAAAGAGCAATTGGCTCCCGAATCGAATAAAACACATGCCGGTACAGAATTAATAAGAAAAGTACCGGTTATGACATCCTCCGTTCTGACAGCTTCATCAGCTGTCATCTGGAACGCTCTGCCAGTTGCTGATGGTGGATTCTTTCTTTTCTGGCCAGATGATGAAGACCCACCGATCGTACCCACTCTCTGTCTACCAGTCACAGTACACTGCCCTGCACGATGACCCTCTTTATGGCAGTTCCAGCAAACATTATTAGGGAAAGTGCAATCCTTGAAATCATGACCAAGCTGCCCACACTTAATAAATCTACGAGTCTGAGGAGTAAATGGTCCAGTGTGCTTGGACTTACAACTTTGGCACCAATTAGTTCTATCCATATTAACACCACTACCAAAACTTAGTTTCTTACCCTGAGATGACCCATGCCATTTCTTCTTTCCTGGACTCCCCGAAGAATCACCCTTAGGTTTCAATGCAGATTTTTCTTTAACCTCCAAACCTTGTGCCCGAATATCACCATCCACAGAATGGGCCAACTCAAAAGATTGGGTAAGGGAACCCGCTAGTCTCACTGTCGTCCGATAATCATGGGGCAACGTTCCTACAAAGTGGTCAATCTGGGTACGTTCATCTGGTACCCATTGGTGCACAAACCTTAGTTTTTCGGTAAATTTATAAATGAGATCATCCATTGTCATCTGATGTCGTGTAAACGGGGCTTTAGTTTTAAAAATGGAAAATACCTAACTTACTATACACAACACAGGCAAGAATACCTGATCATATATAGTATAGCTCAGTAAGTCCGAGTCGAACACAGGGAACGGATGTCAATATTAACAAATTGGAAATTGCTACAATTAACTAAAGCAGTAAAAAGTGGGGACGTTTTAGTTCCGATCGAACAAATGAGTAACAATTATAAGAGAAATGATTTATTAAATAAAACTTAATTATTAAAATGAAGAAATAATAAAATAAATTAATTTAAGAAGAGAATTAATTCAAATGGTAAAAGAAGTACAATTGCTTAGACTAGTTTCCTCAGAATCCGATTATCACTTTATTGAATTGCTAATGTATGAACTTCATTGTGACATGACAAATGTATCAACCTTCTTTGCAGGATTAGTTGATTAAACACAATTCAGAAAGATATAAAGTTGTTTTCAACCCGCTAACAGTTCAATTTAACGTTATCCACCAAATTGCATTATGAATTATAACTACACCGTTTGTATGATTTATCCTTATAACTTGAATCAACAAAGTCTATAACTATTACTAGTTATCACATTCATTGCCAATTCTTAACAATAATTGATCCTAGCCTATCAAACTCAATCTATTTAGTGATAATCATCAATTAAAACCAACAATCATCAATAATGATCAATCAATAGAGAACTCAATCATAAATCAATGGATCATCACGCTAGGTTATCATCAAGATTCAACAATTAAACATGGATCTTCGAATAAACATATAAACATTCATGAAATTCAATATTAACTAGCAATTCAACAATCAAATCATCATCCGAGTATTATCATCTAAGCAATTGTATGAAAAACTTAGCCACTCATATTATCACAGAAAATCGGAATCATAAACATCTCAATATTCATAATCAAATGAAAGAAAGAAACGTATTCGAACCGAAATAACGATTGAACGAATGAAAACCTTCGATTATCCTTGATATTTTTCCTTCAAAATGCTCTAGATATTAGGGTTTTTGTTGAGAGAATCGACTGAGAAAAAGTGGTGAAGTGATATGCAAAATGAGAGCAAAATGAAGTTTTTAGGGTTTCTGCCGAGGCAATCCATACGCCGTATGGAATTCCATACGCCGTATGGATTGAAAAGCCCGTGGATCAGACCCGCGTATTCTGGCAGCCCGGCTCACTTCATCCATACGCCGTATGGATTCCATACGCCGTATGGATCAGAATTTCCAACTTTTTCACCAGCGACCACCATTCTTCAACTTTTCTTATTTTTAACTTATTTTCTTCAATTCTCGCACTTTTTCAGCTTCTTTTCCGATTCAAGCTCCAGATAATTTCTAAATGCAAATATGAACGAAATGAGTATCGAATTCAAATAAAATGCATAAGAAATTAATCAAACTAAGGGGTAATTAGTACTATAAAATAGCACATTTTGTCATTCATCAAACATCCCCCACTTGAATCCTACTTGTCCTCAAGTAGACTAGTAACTCAAAAATTCAAAACTTTAAATATGAACGGCAAACAATACATAAAAGGACTTACAAACTACACAGCATTCGGCAAACCAAATTTTTATCTTAAAATCGATTCTACCTTAATACTCAGCAATCAAGAAACTCTACATGGGAAGCCATTCTAACATATTATTATTACACATAAAAGATAAATCACTCAGATTACCGATATTGCTGTCCACTTAAACAATCTAAATTTCAGAAATTGAGCTCAACTTATTATTATTCTAGCAGGCCTTACCCCTGATTTTCTATAGCAAAATACTCTCATAAAAATAACGTGTCACAATTCTCCAAATAACGAACATCCAAATAAATCAATCATTTTTCAAACCAAGACATTGGTGACAGGTCTGTACCTCAGTACAACAGAGCGACATAACTTGGCTTTGGTTTTTCAATTTATGAGTCTTTTGTACTCATTTATTTTTATCTATTTTGATATCAAATATACTGACGGAAACCAGGTCTGTACTTTCGTACAACAGAGGAGACAACACCCAGTATATTCCCAAATGATGATTATTATGATCCCAAAAATATGGATTATAACACGCTATCATACAAGAATTAAGACTAAGGTCATACCTTGCTAAAAGATCCTCATAGGATAAATCCCTACTTAATTCATTACATTTCTTACTAGCTCAATAACCTTCATATAGATTGCCTATCGATACATCATAAGATGAACTATCTAATATTTAAAAATTAAATTTATTTCATTATTTGCATTCCCAAAATGTGTTACAAAATTGCTAAACTTTACATAGAAAACAATTTTTAAAACAAAAATTTGGGTTGAAAAATGACTAACACGTAGAATGCCTCTTAACCTCAATATTTTTCAATAGCTACCATTCATAAGTTAAAGACAATTAGACTTCTTTTCCCCCATCCCCCACTTAGAAACATGCAATGTCCTCATTGCAAAACTAAATAAAAACAAAGGGAATAGAAAAGAAGTGAAACAGAAAACTCCCCTGATTTGAAGGCAATTTGCTTGAAGGACTTCATTCAGAAATAAAATACAACAGCACACTTCCGTAGGCAACACGATTGCATTTAGCACATGCAATAAGCCTTAAAACCCCTCGGTATCCCGAGTGGACGAGTTGTAGTCTCGTGAGGGTCTCCAGAGAACACGCCCACAAAGTTCAAACCTGCAAACAAAAACAATAAAACAAAATACAAATTAACAAAATAACGGGTTATCTCCCGAAAGCGCTTTTATTTATCACGTCGGTAAGCTCGACATCTTACTTCACCATTTAATTCAAATCCATCTCCAAATCACGTTTGGAGTCCCTTATATCACCATAATACTTTTTTACTCTACTTCCATTGACTTTGAAGGTTTTTCCAGAATATCCTTGCAAATCAACAGCTCCAAACAGATAAACCTTGTCAACAACAAAAGGGCCAGTCCAGCGTGTCTTTAACTTTCCTGGAAACAAATGTAATCTAGAACTATACAACAGAACTTTATCACCTTTCTCGAATGTATGGTTCGACTTAAGACGAGCATCATGCCATTTCTTAGTTCGCTCCTTGAATAATCTCGAATTGTCATAAGCATTTATTCTTAATTCATCCAACTCATTTAACTGTTCCATTCTTTCCTTTCCAGCTGACTTCTCATCAAGATTGCACTTCTGTAAAGCCCAATATGCTTTATGCTCTAACTCAAAAGGCAAATGACAAGCTTTTCCATAAATAAGGCGATAAGGCGTTGTTCCAACTTACGACTTAAATGCTGTTCGTGCCGCCCATAATGCATCATCCAACTTGTATGACCAATTCTTAGGGTTTCCTTCAACTGAACGCTCTAAAATACGCTTCAACCCTCTATTAGTCACTTCCACTTGACCACTCGTCTGTGTATGATAAGCAGTTGAAAACTTATGTCTAACTCCGTACTTTCGCAGCACCTTTTCCAATTGCAGATTTGTGAAATGTGTCCCTCGATCACTAATTAAAGCTTTCGGTGCTCCAAAGCGCGAAAATAACTTTTTAAGAAAATTTACCACAACGCGTGCATCATTCGTGGGTAATGTCTTTGCTTCGGCCCACTTAGAAACATAATCCACAGCCACAATGATGTATTTGTTTCCATTGCTAGGTGGAAACGGGCCCATAAAGTCTATCCCCCAGACATCAAAAATCTCGCTTACCATAATTGGATTTTGCAACATTTCATCCTTCTTTGAGATTCTCCCAGTACGTTGGCAGGCATCGCATTCCTTCATATACTTGAATGTATCCTTATAAACTGTTGGCCAATAAAAACCTGCCTCAAACACTTTCCTTGCAGTGTAATTTGGACCATGATGTCCTCCAGCCGGACCATCATGACAGTGCTCTAAGATTATGTCGCATTCTTCTCCAGCTACACATCGTCGAACAATTCCATCAGCACACTGTCTGAACAGATATGGGTCTTCCCAAAAGTAATACCGTAAAGATGAGAAAAACCTCTTTCTTTGGTTAAAATCCAATCCGGATGGAAGAGTCTTTGTAACTAGAAAGTTTGCAATATCAGCGAACCATGGAAATTCATTCAGAATTGCTTTCAACAAGCTTTCATCAGGAAACTTATCTCGAATTTCAGTTTCGTCCAACTTATCCAATTCTGGATTTTCCAGTCTTGACAGATGATCTGCTCCCTTCTTATCACGAATCTCAATGTCAAACTCTTGCAATAACAAAATCCATCGCAACAACCTTGGTTTTGCATCTTGTTTTCCAAACAAGTATCTTAATGCAGAGTGATCGGTGAAAACAACAGTTTTCGACAGAACCAGGTAAGAGCGAAACTTATCAAACGCAAAAACAACAGCAAGCAATTCCTTTTCAGTCGTAGTGTAATTTTCTTGTGCACTCGTCAAAGTCTTGCTTGCATAATAAATAGGTTGAAACTTCTTATCAACCCTCTGACCTAAAACTGCTCCTACAGCGTAATCACTGGCATCACACATCAATTCAAATGGAAGATCCCAATTCGGACTTATCATAATTGGCGCGGATACCAATTTCTCCTTTAAAATCTTGAACGCATCTTGGCACTCCTTTGAAAACTCGAACTTAGCTTCCTTTTCCAACAACTTGTTCATAGGACGTGCTATCTTTGAAAAATCCTTGATGAATCTTCTATAGAACCCAGCATGTCCTAAGAAACTTCGTATTCCTTTAACATTTGTTGGATGGGGTAGCTTTGCTATGGCTTCAATCTTCGCTTGATCAACTTCAATACCAGCTCTTGAAATTTTATGCCCCAACACAACTCCTTCTCGTACCATGAAATGACACTTTTCCCAATTTAAAACGAGATTGGAACTCTCACACCTTTGCAACATCCTCTTCAGATTCATCAGACACTTATCAAAAGAATCTCCAAACACAGAGAAGTCATCCATGAATATTTTCATGCTGTCTTCTACCATATCATGGAATATTGCCATCATGCACCGTTGAAATGTGGCGGGAGCGTTACATAGACCAAAAGGCATTCTTCGATAAGCGAAAGTTCCGAATGGGCAGGTGAAAGTAGTCTTATCTTGATCATTTGCATCAATTGGGATTTGGAAGTACCCGGAGAATCCGTCTAGAAAGCAATAATACTCTTTTCCAGCTAGACGTTCAAGCATCTGATCAATGAATGGCAAAGGAAAATGATCCTTACGTGTCGCATCATTCAACTTTCTATAATCGATACAGACCCTCCATCCAGTAACAGTTCTTGTGGGAATTAACTCATTCTTCTCATTCGTAACCACTGTCATACCTCCTTTTTTTGGCACAACATGAATGGGGCTGACCCATGGACTATCAGAAATCGGATATATCAATCCAGAGTCAAGCAATTTTATGATTTCCTTCCTCACAACATCCGTAACCTTAGGATTTAATCGTCTTAATGGTTGCACAACTGGTTTGAAGTCAGATTCTGTGACAACCGTCAATTTAGGACTATACTTTAGTGCCTAATTAAGTTTTAATACATGTAATTAGTTCTGTGTTAGGCTAATTAATGTATCAATTATTATATATATATTGTTGAATATATATCTACAATTATGCGGTTTGTTTAAATCGTACGAGTTTCGAATCGAATGTAATTTCGACACAATAAATACGGACGTTGGTGAACAATTTTATTAAGTAATGCAAATATTATTTAATAACGCAACCTTGTTTAGAATATTATTTGTTATAATATTTAGTATCCAAGTTTTATCGCACAATTAATATAAACGCGAATAAAATGTAATTGCGCAAACAAAACAAAACAAATTACCTTTTATAATGAAATTATTAAATGTTTAGTAAAATGCTTCAACAAAAATACAGAATAATTATTCGTATTTTAAAACGTATATTAAAACATAGAAAATAAATATTTAACGTTCAAACGACGGAGTAAACGAACACCGCACGGAGCGAGAACGCGGGGCAAAAATGGGGACTTAACCTCCCACTCCCACCCCACTTTCTTTCATTTCCTTATTTCTTTCTCTCTCCCTCTTTCATTTTCTCTCAAGTTTCATCACAACCAAAATCAACTAAAACCGCAAAATAAACATACTAAACAACCTCAGATCTTCAAGCCCCTTTGGAAATAAACGACCACCTCGCGACGATCTACAATCCTACCTTTCCGGAATTTCATTTCGGCGATTTGTAAGTTTCCGACACCACTCCGAAAACTCTCGTTTTTAAGTTTTATAACTTGCTAGTTGTTTGTATAACCTTGTAATGTCCTAAAATGGGTTGGGTAAAAATATTATGCCGATCGATGGCCGGAAAACGCGTTTTTGGAGTTGAAACTCCGATCAGACCCCGTACGTCGCATTTGGCCTGGAGCAAATGCGACGCAGCGACCTACGTCGCACTATATCCCCAACGTCGCATATAGCGACGCAGCGACCTACATCGCACTATAACCCCAACGTCGCACTTAGCGACGCAGACCCTTACGTCGCAGAAATCAACTACGTCGCCTATAGCGACGTCACATACAACGTCGCATTAAATTGCGAAAGTCGCACATAGCGACGTCATGCCCAACGTCGCAGTCCGGATCTGCGACGTAGCACCCTACGTCGCATAAAACAGAATCTTCAAACCTCAAAATTTTGAAGTCAAAGTTACTGTTCAAAAAAGTCAAATTTACTGTAGCAGTACTGTAGCAAAGTCAACATTTTATAATTATTATTATTTCAACTAAATCACCAACGGGCCGTACACATTTTCAAATACACAATTGAATCAACTAAGTCATAGTAACTTAGATAATTCAATCAAACAAGTCGTTGTAACTTGTATCAACTTATTCCAAACAAGTCGTAGTAACTTGTAACAAAACAATCAACCAAATCGGGGTAATTTGGACATCAAGTTAAGCAAACAATTTCAATGGTAGTCTTTCGAGATACCGGTACAATTAATGACAATTTAAGTGTCGTGGACACATTCAGGTTTCAAGCCTTTGGACACCAACTGTAACACCCGCCAAATTAGGACTAGTAATTAGTGCCTAATCGTATGTTAATACATGTAATTAGTTTCTTGTTAGGCTAATTAATGTATCGAATTATATATATATTGTTGTATATATACGAAAATGCGATTTGGTTAAATCGTACGCAATTTAAATCGGATGTATTTCGATTCAATTTAATATGGACGTTGGTGACAAATTTTATTAAATAACTTTGTTATGTCAAAAATATTATTATAATAATATTTCGTATTTATTCATATCGTACAATCAGAAAGTTACACAATTTAAAATGTAAAACGCGCAAACTAAATAAACAAACTTATACATTTATAATTCAAATATAAACTTATTTGAAAAATAATTAAATAAAATATCGCGTAATAATTTGTATTTAAAATGTACCAAATAATATGAAAAATAATTATTCGACGT
Organism: Helichrysum umbraculigerum; assembly: GCA_949592205.1. Lineage (NCBI taxonomy): Eukaryota > Viridiplantae > Streptophyta > Magnoliopsida > Asterales > Asteraceae > Helichrysum > Helichrysum umbraculigerum. The sequence continues at coordinate 244,426,633 of CATIUR010000001.1, read as the reverse complement.
TTAAACGACGGAGCAAACGAACAACGCACGGAGAGCGGAGGCTGAAAGTTGGAGGATAACCTCCAACTCTTTCCTCTCTTTTTCTCATTCTCCACCCACTCACTCTCTCTCTTAATCTCTTTTTCTCTCTTTCTCTTTAATCACCACCAACCACCACCACCTCCAAAATCTTCACCAAATCGCAAAATAAACATATCAAACGGCCTTGGATCATACTACTCTTTTGGAAGAAAACGACCACCGCATCACGATCTATCATCCTATCTTTTCGGATTTCTCATCCGACAATTTGTAAGTTTCCGACAAATCCCGAAATCTCTCGTTTTTAAGTGTTTTCACTTTCTAGTAGTTTGTAACAACTTAAAATGTCCATATATGGGTTGGGTAAAAGAATCGGACCAAACTATGGCCGGAAAACTCGTTTTTGGCTCAAAAACCCGTAAACAGCTTTAAGTGTCGCAACGAAGCATGCAGTATAGCGTCACTTCGTGCGTCACTTAAGTGACGCATTGAGTGTCGCTAAAAGCCCAAATTTTGCGTCACTTGCCTAAGTGCCGCATAAAACCCCCTTTTTCCGTCACTACCTAAGTGACGCATTTTCAATACCCGTCACTAATGACCGACACTTATAGCGTCACTTGCCTAAGTGACGCCTACAATCAAACCTGATTTCACCCCGTCACTCACCTTAGTGACTCATGACCTTTATACCGACACTTACAACCGACACTTCCTCAAGTGTCGCACTCTATGCGTCACTTGCACAAGTGACGCTATTATTCAGAATCAGTCATTTCATGCGACACTTCCTAAGTGTCGCCTAAACCCATGAGTGTCGCTATAAGTGACGCATAAAACAGAATATTTACAACTTTTTACTAAGTGTCGAGACCAAAATTTTATCACTTGATTTCACCCAAATTCAAGTCCAGATGCGTTTTTCCTTAAAGCAATATAGTAGAAATAAAAATTTTCCAAGCTGACCTGGCAGCTCGACCCCAGCCAGGGGCTCTGCCCCTTGGACCCCGCCAGGGGCTGCCGCCCCTTGGACCCCGCTAACCAGGGGCGCTGCCCCCGGACCCCCGTACTTAGATTCCGTAAACACATATTTCACCAAGTGTCAAACTTGTACAACTTCAAAACAATTATACGACACAACTTTTCAAACATAATGGAATTTGTGTTTCTAAGTGTAACGCTTCGAAATCAATGTGATAACATCAAGACTATTATTACAATTAATCACCAACGGGCCGTACGCGTTTTCAAAACATACTTCAAGGATCAAACAAGTCGTTGTAACTTGTATCAATTTAATCAAACACGTCGAAGTAACTTGTAACAATACAATCAACCAAATCGGGGTAATTTGGACATCAAGTTAAACAAACAATTTAAATGGTAGTCTTTCGAGATACCGGTACAATTAATAACAATTCAAGTGTCGTGGACACATTCAGGTTTCCAGTCTTTGGACATCAATTCACCGCTAATTACTTCAAGTTTATTAAATTAAACACTTCAAGACTCAGGTGAGTTTCATAGCCCCATTTTCACTATTTTACAACTAGGGGTGTGATAGTACTGCTCTGTTTTGTTTTACAAGTAGAACGCAAGTGCCAACTTTCAAATACGACATGAGTTTCAAGCTAATCAATTTAAAGTCCTCTATAGCATAGTCTCTAATATTTTAGCGCGAATGTTAGTATATGATATCATATGGGATTGACAATCCTCATCCGGGTTAGCACGCACTAACCGGTCAAACGGATGTATTAGCATTTGGGAAGACGAGTGTGGATTAGACACTCGTAGGAGGCATTTCAAGTTGGGTTTCCTTAATTGGGCCTGACAAATCAAGTTAAGCTCAGACTATGTGCTCATGGATTGTATAACTTTTATTTTGCTTAATTGCATCTTAAATTCAATATAAATCTTGCGGTTCTTACAACTATACATTGACATACAAACCTGTGAGCTCACCAGCGTTTTCGCTGACCCATTTTAGTATATATCACAGGTACCCAGCAGTAGGTGGACTGCACAGGGAGGGACTATTAGCTCGAGTCAGCATACATACAACTAGAGATTTGATTGCATTATTATATTTTGTAAAAGTAATTATGCCATGAAATTTCTCAATTTCAGGAACCGAGCTAATGTAACATTATTTTGATGTAAACGCTTATTTTATTAATACAAGTTTAAAACGACGCATATAGTGGTCGTTCATTATATCTTATGTGCTTTGTATATTGATTAGTGACACCCAAATCGAGCTTCCGCAAAACATTAAATTTGGGGGTGTTACAGATTGGTATCAGAGCCTAAGGTTATAGTGAACTAGGTTGCATTTAGTGGACCTAGACTATGACCGTTAGGCAGTATTTCCTCATTATGCATGACTGGTTCAGAAATTACAACATACGACTTTAATTTAACATAGCCTGATCAACTATGTACAATTAAGGAAAGATGATGTAAGGTCTGAAACGATCATGTTGAACAGGAATACACTAGTTGACTCTGACCTCGAGAGAACCGGGACTCAAACAAGTCTGTGCTAGACACCCAATAGGCTATTATGTGATACTAATTATACATAGATAGGCCTCGTTACACTCTTAGGCTATATTATATAAGTTATTATATGGATATAGGCCTCATTCTTCCTAACGCTTTGTCTCAGAATGGCAAACACACCACCAAGTTCATCACGCTCTTATCCACATGAATCACGAAACTCAAGGGTAGCTAGGAGGGACACCAGGTTGCCTCGAGCTAGCCCATATCCAACTCCTCCCACTCTACCGGGCTTAACCGCTAGAGTACATCACCACGAACAACGACTTAACGCCATGGATATCGAACTCCAAGAAACTCGTGAAATCTGGAGACTCACGGCTATGGAACGAATCGAACAAGTCTCCGAAGATCACGAGCACGCCGTCAACACTGTGAACACTCTTCAAAATCAAGTGGAAGAAACAATCGAAACCATGGAGGTTGTCCACAACCAAGTGATTGGCAACCGAAATGAAATCTCTGTCCTACAATCAAGGCTACTTCAGTGCGAGACACGTCTAAGGGAAACCGAAGACGCCCTCCGAACTGCTAACAGACTTGCAGAGTCTGTGAATCATCTCACTGCACTGCTGCCACAACTCAACTTACGTCAGAATTAGCTTCGGCTGAATCTGTACCCTAATATGCTTTTGTAGGACCTATGTAATTTAACCGGATGTAACAATTCCCGGTGCTTTTGTAAAACATCTAATCCTATAACTTTTGGAACTTGTAATTTGGAATTGTCTATCATCTTTTGAACTCGTAATATCAATTGACAATTCCCCTCGATTACTCTATATTATTGATTTTACATTGTGATGTCGTATGTTACCGCTTTTACATATATGCATCTATTGTAATTTTCATTCTGGTACAATTTCTTATGTACCTTTTGTTTCTTTCTTTCTTGAAGAATCATGCCGCCCAAGAAGAAAAGTTACAGTGATGCGGAAATCAATGCTATAGTTTCTCGGGCTGTGGCCGATGCCTTGGCTGCTCGGGACTCGCCTAGAAACTCTCGAAATACTGGTGAAGCTCCCAATAATACCCCTGTCATCAAGCCTTGTTCTTACAAGGATTTTCTCAGCTGCAAACCAATCTACTTCAAGGGCACGGAAGGTGCCATTGGACTAATCCGTTGGATAGAACGGATGGAATCCGTTTTCAACCTCTGCAACTGTACAGAGGAAAACAAGGTCAAGTTCGCTGCATACACCTTTCAGGAAGGTGCCCTAACGTGGTGGAATACCCACGCCAACTCCATTGGTCTTGAGATAGCTAATCAGCTACCTTGGGCCGAGCTGAAGAAGAAGTTGAGGGAGAAGTACTGCCCCGAAGAAGAACTGCACCGTCTAGAGGAAGAGTTCTGGCATTTGACGGTGCAGGGAACTGACATAGCTGGGTATACCACCAAATTCCAGCAGTTTGCGTTGTTATGCCCGGGTTTAGTTGATCCGGAGGAGAAGAGCATCAAGAGATATATCCGCGGCCTCCCTGAGAGCATTCAGGGGAATGTCGCTTCGTCCAAACCAACCACTACAGAGAGTGCTATCCGGCTAGCACATGAGCTCATGGCGCTGGTTGTCAGCCGTGAGACACCCAATACCTCCTCCAACAACAAGCGAAAATCCTCTGAACACCAAAACCAACCAAACAAGAAAAGCAACACCATCCAAGTTTACAACACCAATACTGAAACCAAACGTAGCTACACTGGAGACAGACCATACTGTTCCAAGTGTAACTACCACCATGACGGTCCATGCAGTACTCCCTGCAACAACTGCAGGAGGTACGGGCATTTGACTAGAGACTGCCGAGCCCCCAAATCCAACAACAACACCTCCAACAACAAAACTCAACAACCCAAATCCTGCTATGAATGCGGGGAGATGGGGCACTTCAAGGATGCATGTCCCAAACGAAAGAACAAGGGCAACAACAACAACAATGCCAAGGGAAGAGCATTCGTTCTCAACTCCAGGGATGCCCGTCAGGACCCGAATGTGGTCACGGGTATGTTCCTCCTCAACAACTTAACTGCTTCTGTTCTATTTGATACTGGTGCTGATAGAAGCTTTATTTCTGATGAGTTTTATCCACTACTTGACATCACCCCTGTTGCCTTAGATGTTAAGTACACCGTAGAACTTGCAAATGGTAAACTCATAGAAACCGATAGTGTGATACCTAATTGCACGTTAACCCTAGCCGACGAAACCTTCTCCATTGACCTTATGCCTGTTGAAATAGGAAGTTTCGATGTCATTATCGGTATGGACTGGTTGTCCAAACATCACGCTGAAATCGTTTGCTACGACAAGATCGTTCGAATCCCTCTCGCTGCCGGTAGAACTTTGGTCATACAAGGGGAGACCGGTAGGACGAGGCTAAACATCATCTCTTGTTTGAAAACCCAAAAATTTCTGAGAAAGGGTTACCCAGCAATCCTCGCACACATCCTGGAGAAAAAGTCGGAGGAGAAGCGACTTGAGGATGTACCAATCGTTCGAGACTTTCCAGAAGTCTTTCCCGAAGAACTGCCTGGTCTACCACCACCAAGACAGGTCGAGTTCTCAATCGATCTCGTGCCTGGTGCTGCACCTGTGGCCCGAGCACCATACCGTTTAGCTCCATCAGAACTTCAGGAGTTGTCCACCCAGTTACAGGAGCTCCTGGAAAGAGGCTTCATAAGGCCGAGTTCCTCACCTTGGGGTGCTCCGGTCCTATTCGTCAAAAAGAAAGATGGTTCTTTCAGAATGTGCATCGACTATCGAGAGTTAAACAAATTGACCGTCAAGAACCGATATCCACTTCCTCGAATCGATGACTTGTTTGACCAACTTCAAGGGTCGAGTTTCTATTCCAAGATTGATCTTCGATCAGGTTATCATCAATTGCGTGTTCGCGACACCGATATCCCGAAAACCGCCTTCAGAACCCGTTATGGGCATTACGAATTTCAGGTGATGCCATTCGGTCTAACCAATGCACCGGCTGTATTCATGGACCTTATGAATCGGGTGTGCAAGCCCTATCTCGACAAGTTCGTCATTGTCTTCATTGACGACATCCTCATATATTCGCGAAGCGAACAGGAACACGCACATCATCTCAAAACCATCCTAGAGCTACTTAGACATGAAGAGCTGTATGCTAAATTTTCTAAGTGTGAGTTCTGGATACAAACCGTTCAATTCCTCGGACACGTTATCGATAGTCAGGGAATCCATGTCGACCCATCCAAAATAGAGGCTATCAAAAATTGGCAATCGCCAACGACTCCAACCGAAGTACGGCAGTTTTTAGGACTGGCCGGGTACTATCGACGATTCATCGAGAACTTCTCAAAAATAGCCTTGCCACTCACGACACTGACTCAGAAAGACAAAAAGTTCGACTGGGCTGAAAAACAAGAGTCAGTATTTCAACTTCTGAAACAAAAGCTTTGCAGTGCTCCAATCTTATCCCTACCCGAAGGCACCGTTGACTTTGTGGTATACTGCGATGCTTCCCATCAAGGTCTCGGTTGCGTGTTGATGCAACAAGACAAGGTCATTTCTTACGCCTCACGACAACTCAAAATCCACGAAAAGAACTACACTACGCATGACCTGGAACTTGGAGCAGTTGTTTTTGCTCTCAAAATCTGGAGACATTATCTTTACGGCACTAAGTGCACAATCTTCACCGACCACAAAAGTCTCCAACACATATTCGATCAAAAGGATCTCAACATGAGGCAACGTCGATGGGTCGAGTTGCTTACCGATTACGACTGCGAAATCAAATACCATCCGGGGAAGGCAAATGTTGTTGCCGATGCCCTCAGTCGAAAGGAACGATCCAAACCAATTCGAGTCCGAGCCCTCAGTATGACAATTCACAATGATCTAAACACTCAAATTCTCGCTGCTCAACTCGAAGCCTTGAAACTCGAAAACATCAAAAACGAAGCCTTGCGAGGCATGGAGAAACAATTCGAAATCAAGCCTAATGGAATTAGGTATTTCTCAAACCGAATCTGGTTGCCTAGTTTTGGGAACCTGCGAGACTTGGTGATGGATGAAGCTCACAAGTCAAAATACTCTATTCATCCGGGATCCGATAAAATGTATCACGGTATCAAGGATTTCTATTGGTGGCCGAACATGAAGGCCGAGATCGCCATCTATGTTAGCAAGTGCCTTACTTGCTCAAAAGTCAAAGCCGAGTATCAAAAACCTTCTGGTTTACTTCAACAGCCCGACATTCCTGAATGGAAATGGGAACAAATTGCCATGGATTTCATAACTAAACTACCAAAGTCATCGAGCGGTTGCGATACCATTTGGGTGATCGTCGATCGTCTCACCAAATCTGCTCACTTCCTGGCAATCAAAGAAACCGACAAAATGGAACGCCTCACACGAATTTACATCAAGGAAATCATTTCTCGACACGGTGTTCCAATCTCGATAATCTCTGACAGGGATAGTCGTTTCACGTCTCACTTTTGGCAATCACTTCAAAAGTCATTGGGTACCCGTCTTGACATGAGTACCGCATACCATCCTCAAACTGACGGCCAAAGTGAACGAACAATTCAAACACTTGAAGACATGCTACGTGCCTGCGTAGTTGACTTCGGTGTAAACTGGGAACAACATCTACCATTGTGCGAGTTTTCGTACAACAACAGCTATCACTCCAGCATTAAGGCTGCACCATTCGAGGCACTGTACGGTCGTAAGTGCCGATCACCTATCTGTTGGACCGAAGTTGGGGACAGCCAACTCACGGGTCCAGAAATCATTCACGAAACAACCGAGAAAATAGTCGGAATTCAAAACAAACTCAAAGCCGCACGTGATCGTCAGAAAAGTTATGCTGACGTGAGACGCAAACCACTCGAGTTCCAAGTTGGGGATCGAGTACTACTCAAAGTTTCACCTTGGAAAGGTGTCATTCGTTTCGGCAAACGCGGTAAACTAAACCCAAGATACATCGGACCTTTTGAGATCCTCGAAAGGATTGGCCCTGTAGCTTATCGATTGCAGCTGCCATCCGAACTCAGCAGCGTGCACCCTACTTTTCATATCTCAAATCTGAAGAAGTGTCTGTCTGATGAGACACTTATTATCCCATTAGATGAAATTCGTGTTGACGATAAACTTCATTTCGTTGAGGAACCCGCTGAAATTATGGACCGTGAGGTCAAACAACTGAAACAAAGTCGTATTCCCATCGTCAAGGTCAGATGGAATTCGCGGCGTGGTCCGGAATTCACCTGGGAACGGGAAGACCAAATGCGACTCAAATATCCTCAACTCTTCACTGATTCCACATCAAACACGACCTCGAGCTAAATTTCGGGACGAAATTCTTCTAACAGGGGGAGAATGTAACACCCGCCAAATTAGGACTAGTAATTAGTGCCTAATCGTATGTTAATACATGTAATTAGTTTCTTGTTAGGCTAATTAATGTATCGAATTATATATATATTGTTGTATATATACGAAAATGCGATTTGGTTAAATCGTACGCAATTTAAATCGGATGTATTTCGATTCAATTTAATATGGACGTTGGTGACAAATTTTATTAAATAACTTTGTTATGTCAAAAATATTATTATAATAATATTTCGTATTTATTCATATCGTACAATCAGAAAGTTACACAATTTAAAATGTAAAACGCGCAAACTAAATAAACAAACTTATACATTTATAATTCAAATATAAACTTATTTGAAAAATAATTAAATAAAATATCGCGTAATAATTTGTATTTAAAATGTACCAAATAATATGAAAAATAATTATTCGACGTTTAAACGACGGAGCAAACGAACAACGCACGGAGAGCGGAGGCTGAAAGTTGGAGGATAACCTCCAACTCTTTCCTCTCTTTTTCTCATTCTCCACCCACTCACTCTCTCTCTTAATCTCTTTTTCTCTCTTTCTCTTTAATCACCACCAACCACCACCACCTCCAAAATCTTCACCAAATCGCAAAATAAACATATCAAACGGCCTTGGATCATACTACTCTTTTGGAAGAAAACGACCACCGCATCACGATCTATCATCCTATCTTTTCGGATTTCTCATCCGACAATTTGTAAGTTTCCGACAAATCCCGAAATCTCTCGTTTTTAAGTGTTTTCACTTTCTAGTAGTTTGTAACAACTTAAAATGTCCATATATGGGTTGGGTAAAAGAATCGGACCAAACTATGGCCGGAAAACTCGTTTTTGGCTCAAAAACCCGTAAACAGCTTTAAGTGTCGCAACGAAGCATGCAGTATAGCGTCACTTCGTGCGTCACTTAAGTGACGCATTGAGTGTCGCTAAAAGCCCAAATTTTGCGTCACTTGCCTAAGTGCCGCATAAAACCCCCTTTTTCCGTCACTACCTAAGTGACGCATTTTCAATACCCGTCACTAATGACCGACACTTATAGCGTCACTTGCCTAAGTGACGCCTACAATCAAACCTGATTTCACCCCGTCACTCACCTTAGTGACTCATGACCTTTATACCGACACTTACAACCGACACTTCCTCAAGTGTCGCACTCTATGCGTCACTTGCACAAGTGACGCTATTATTCAGAATCAGTCATTTCATGCGACACTTCCTAAGTGTCGCCTAAACCCATGAGTGTCGCTATAAGTGACGCATAAAACAGAATATTTACAACTTTTTACTAAGTGTCGAGACCAAAATTTTATCACTTGATTTCACCCAAATTCAAGTCCAGATGCGTTTTTCCTTAAAGCAATATAGTAGAAATAAAAATTTTCCAAGCTGACCTGGCAGCTCGACCCCAGCCAGGGGCTCTGCCCCTTGGACCCCGCCAGGGGCTGCCGCCCCTTGGACCCCGCTAACCAGGGGCGCTGCCCCCGGACCCCCGTACTTAGATTCCGTAAACACATATTTCACCAAGTGTCAAACTTGTACAACTTCAAAACAATTATACGACACAACTTTTCAAACATAATGGAATTTGTGTTTCTAAGTGTAACGCTTCGAAATCAATGTGATAACATCAAGACTATTATTACAATTAATCACCAACGGGCCGTACGCGTTTTCAAAACATACTTCAAGGATCAAACAAGTCGTTGTAACTTGTATCAATTTAATCAAACACGTCGAAGTAACTTGTAACAATACAATCAACCAAATCGGGGTAATTTGGACATCAAGTTAAACAAACAATTTAAATGGTAGTCTTTCGAGATACCGGTACAATTAATAACAATTCAAGTGTCGTGGACACATTCAGGTTTCCAGTCTTTGGACATCAATTCACCGCTAATTACTTCAAGTTTATTAAATTAAACACTTCAAGACTCAGGTGAGTTTCATAGCCCCATTTTCACTATTTTACAACTAGGGGTGTGATAGTACTGCTCTGTTTTGTTTTACAAGTAGAACGCAAGTGCCAACTTTCAAATACGACATGAGTTTCAAGCTAATCAATTTAAAGTCCTCTATAGCATAGTCTCTAATATTTTAGCGCGAATGTTAGTATATGATATCATATGGGATTGACAATCCTCATCCGGGTTAGCACGCACTAACCGGTCAAACGGATGTATTAGCATTTGGGAAGACGAGTGTGGATTAGACACTCGTAGGAGGCATTTCAAGTTGGGTTTCCTTAATTGGGCCTGACAAATCAAGTTAAGCTCAGACTATGTGCTCATGGATTGTATAACTTTTATTTTGCTTAATTGCATCTTAAATTCAATATAAATCTTGCGGTTCTTACAACTATACATTGACATACAAACCTGTGAGCTCACCAGCGTTTTCGCTGACCCATTTTAGTATATATCACAGGTACCCAGCAGTAGGTGGACTGCACAGGGAGGGACTATTAGCTCGAGTCAGCATACATACAACTAGAGATTTGATTGCATTATTATATTTTGTAAAAGTAATTATGCCATGAAATTTCTCAATTTCAGGAACCGAGCTAATGTAACATTATTTTGATGTAAACGCTTATTTTATTAATACAAGTTTAAAACGACGCATATAGTGGTCGTTCATTATATCTTATGTGCTTTGTATATTGATTAGTGACACCCAAATCGAGCTTCCGCAAAACATTAAATTTGGGGGTGTTACACCAACTCACAGCTAATTACTTCAAGTTTATTAAGTTAAACACTTCAAGAACCAGGTGAGTTTCATGGCCCCATTTTCACTATTTTACAACTAGGGGTGTGATATTACTACTCTATTTTGTTTTACACGTAGAACGCAAGTACCAACCTTCAAATACTACATGAGTTTCAAGCTAATCAATTTAAAGTCCTCTATAGCATAGTCTCTAATATTTTAGCGTGAATGTTAGTATATGATATCATATGGGATTGACAATCCTCATCCGGGTTAGCACGCACTAACCGGTCAAACGGATGTATTAGCATTTGGGAAGACGAGTGTTGATTAGGCACTCGTAGGAGGCATTTCAAGTTAGGTTTCCTTAATTGGGCCTGACAAATCAAGTTAAGCTCAGACTATGTGCTCATGGACAGTATAACTTTTATTTTGCTTAATTGCATTTTAAATTCAATATAAATCTTGCGGTTCTTACAACTATACATTGACATACAAACCTGTGAGCTCACCAGCGTTTTCGCTGACCCATTTTAGTATTTATCACAGGTACCCAGCAGTAGTTTGGCTGCACAAGCAGGAATTATTAGCTCGAGTCAGCATACATACAACTAGAGATTGGACTGCATTATTATATTTTGTAAAAGTAATTATGCTATGTAATCTCTCAATTTCAGGAACCGAGCTAATGTAACAATATTTTGATGTAAACACTTACTTTATCTATACAAGTTTAAAACGACGCATATAGTGGTCGTTCATTATATCTTATGTGCTTTGTATATTGATTAGTGACACCCAAATCAAGCTTCCGCAAATCTTTAAATTTGGGGGTGTCACAGATTGGTATCAGAGCCTAAGGTTATAGTGAACTAGGTTGCATTTAGTGGACCTAGACTATGACTGTTAGGCAGTATTCCCTATTAGGTATAACCAGTTCAGAGATTACAGCATACGAATTTAATTTAACATAGCCTGATCAACTATGTACAATTAAATAAAGATGATGTAAGATCTGAAGGAAGTTATGGCTGAACAGGATACATTAGTTGACTCTGACCTCGAGAGAAACGGGACTCAAAATACGTCTGTGCTAGACACTCAATAGGTTATTATGTGATATATATATACATATTTACATAAGTAGACCTCATTACAACTTTAGGCTATATTATATGAATATAGGCCGCTTTCTCTCTAACGCTTTGTCTCGAAATGACAACCACACCACTAGTTCATCATACTCGGACTAGTATCTTATTTCATTCCTTGTTCTTTCTTACTCAGCATCATGCCTCCTCGTCGTCAAATTACCCTTAGCGAAGCTGAGATCGCGGGAATCATTGCCCGCAGTGTGACCGAAGCCTTGGCTACCCGAACACCACCTGGTAGCGAGGACACAGCAACCAATACTCCACCACCCAAACCTTGCTCCTATAAGGACTTTCTTAGCTGTAAACCGCTATACTTCAAGGGCACGGAAGGTGCCATTGGCTTGATCCGTTGGATTGAGCGTATGGAATCTGTTTTCAGCCTCTGCGACTGCACTGAGAACAACAAAGTCAAATTCGCTGCTTACACCTTTCAAGAAGGTGCACTCACGTGGTGGAAAACCCACGCAAACTCTGTAGGCCTTGAGGTTGCAAATCGACTTCCTTGGGCCGAATTGAAGAAGAAGCTGACAGAAAAGTACTGTCCTGAAGAAGAATTGCACAGGCTGGAGGAAGAATTCTGGCACCTGGAGGTGCAGGGAAATGATGTCGCTGATTATACCACCAAATTTCAGCAGTTTGCTCTATTATGCCCGGGTTTGGTCGAACCAGAAAGTAAGGGCATTAAGAAATACATTCGTGGACTCCCCGAGAACATTCAGGGAAACGTCGCCTCATCCAAACCAACTACTACTGAAAGTGCCATTCGATTGGCCCACGAACTCATGGCTCTAGTTGTCAGCCGTGAGACCTCCAACACCTCATCCTCCAACAACAACAAACGCAAATCCACTGAACACCACCACAACTCAAACAAGAAAAACAACGCCATCCAAGTCTACAACACCAACTCTGAATCCAACCGCAGCTACACCGGGGACAGACCTTATTGTCCCAAGTGTAACTATCACCACTTTGGTCAGTGCGGTACTCTTTGCAACAACTGCAGGAGGTACGGGCATTTGACTAAGGATTTCCGAGCCCCCAAATCCAACAACAACCCTTCTGACAAAAATGCCCGACAACCTAAGTCCTGCTACGAATGTGGAAACCCTGGACACTTTAGGGATTCTTGTCCAAAATTGAAGAACAAGGGCAACAACAACAACCACCGCAACAACAATAACACCAAAAGTAGCGCCTTCGTGATCAACTCAGGAGACGCCCGTCAGGACCCGAATGTGGTCACGGGTATGTTCCTCCTCAACAATTTAACTGCTTCTATTCTGTTTGATACTGGTGCCGATAGGAGTTTTATTTCCGATGAATTTTGCCCTCTACTTGACATTACACCTGTTGCTTTAGACGTTAAGTACACCGTAGAGTTAGCAAATGGCAAGCTGATAGAAACCGATAGTGTGATACCTAATTGCACTTTAAATCTAGCCGACGAAACCTTCTCCATAGATCTTATGCCTATTGAAATAGGGAGTTTCGATGTCATCGTAGGCATGGACTGGTTATCCAAACATCGCGCTGAAATCATTTGCTACGACAAAATTGTTCGCATACCTCTCGCCGTCGGTAGAACTCTAATCATACAGGGGGAGACCGGTGGGACGAGGCTTAACATCATCTCTTGTCTTAAAACCCGAAAATTTCTGAGAAAGGGTTATCCATCAATCCTCGCGCACATCATGGAGAAAAAGTCGGAGGAGAAGCGACTTGAGGATGTTCCAATTGTTCGAGACTTTCCAGAAGTCTTTCCTGAGGAACTGCCTGGTCTACCACCACCAAGACAGGTTGAGTTTTCAATTGATCTCGTACCAGGTGCTGCGCCTGTGGCCCGAGCACCATACCGTTTAGCTCCATCCGAACTTCAGGAGCTGTCCACCCAATTACAGGAACTCCTGGAACGAGGGTTTATCAGGCCGAGTTCTTCACCTTGGGGAGCTCCGGTCCTATTTGTTAAGAAGAAAGATGGTTCTTTTCGAATGTGTATCGACTATCGAGAGTTGAACAAGTTAACTGTCAAGAACCGGTATCCACTTCCTCGAATCGATGATTTGTTCGACCAACTTCAAGGGTCGAGTTGTTATTCAAAGATTGATCTCCGATCCGGTTACCACCAATTGCGTGTCCGCGATGCTGATATTCCAAAAACCGCTTTCAGAACCCGTTACGGGCATTACGAATTCCAAGTGATGCCATTCGGCCTAACCAACGCACCGGCTGTATTCATGGACCTTATGAATCGGGTGTGCAAACCTTACCTTGACAAGTTTGTCATTGTCTTCATCGATGACATCCTCATATATTCACGAAGCAAAGAAGAACACGCGCAACACCTCAAAACCATCCTTGAACTACTTAAACACGAGGAGCTCTATGCCAAGTTCTCTAAGTGTGAGTTCTGGATCAAAACCGTTCAATTCCTTGGTCACGTGATTGACAGTCAGGGGATTCACGTTGACCCATCAAGAATCGAAGCAATCAAAGATTGGCAATCGCCAACCACTCCGACCGAAGTACGACAGTTTTTAGGACTGGCCGGATACTATCGACGATTCATTGAAAATTTCTCCAAAATAGCCATACCACTCACGACTCTGACCCAGAAAGACAAAAAGTTTGACTGGACTGAGAAACAAGAGTCGGCATTCCAACTCTTAAAACAAAAGCTTTGCAGTGCTCCTATTCTATCATTACCCGAAGGCACCGATGACTTCGTGGTATACTGCGATGCTTCTCATCAAGGTCTCGGTTGTGTACTCATGCAACGAGACAAGGTCATAGCTTATGCTTCCCGGCAGCTCAAGATTCATGAAAAGAATTACACCACCCACGACCTCGAGCTAGGAGCTGTCGTTTTTGCCCTCAAAATCTGGAGACATTACCTTTATGGTACCAGATGTACAATCTTTACCGACCATAAAAGCCTTCAACACATATTCGATCAGAAGGATCTCAACATGAGGCAACGTCGATGGGTCGAGTTGCTTACTGATTACGACTGTGAACTCAAATATCATCCAGGCAAAGCAAATGTTGTTGCTGACGCCCTCAGTCGAAAGGAGCGAGTGAAACCACTTCGGGTTCGAGCCCTCAGTATGACCATTCACAACAATTTAAATATTCAAATTCTCACTGCTTAACTCGAAGCCTTAAAACCCGAAAATGTCAAAGATGAAGCCTTGCGGGGCATGGATAAACAATTCGAAATCAGACCTAACGGGATTAGGTATTTCTCAAACCGAATCTGGTTGCCTAAATTTGGGAACCTACGAGACTTGGTGATGGATGAAGCCCACAAGTCCAAATATTCTATCCATCCGGGATCCGATAAGATGTACCACGGTATCAAGGACTTCTACTTTAACACCCCTTCATTTATATATATACAAACAATATAATAATGGCGACGCGGAAGCGTATATTTCAAAACATTACAACCAATGTTACATGTTACCCAAAATGTCAATAAACTTTTTCAATTCAAAGTACAAGACATTTCAACACACAGGGTGTTATTAAAAACATTTCTATAATTATCAAAATAACATCAGAGTTACAGCCTGTCAAACATTCCATCCAGTCAAACACTTCCTGCCCTGCCCAATATGTCCCATCTATTTCAACCTGCAGGAAGAACTGTGGTGGGATTAGCATAAAGCTAAGTAAGTGAACCAATAACAACAGCACAACCTAGCATAACAATCTGTTTACATCAAATAACAATAAACAGAAAATCAATCAATCACTCAACATCCAATCAATGTCAGGCTACTCACATCAAACATTATCAATCGTCATGAGGACCGGTGGCTCCTGAGATACCCTAATACCGGTTTGGTACTCAGGGAACCCTTATCAATCATCTGTATTGGCCTATACAGAATTACCGGTAACCAGTTGTTAATCACACACGACCTAGATCTCTAAACCAACATTTCAAGTTTCAAGATCTCATGTCGTCTACAATAACAACCAAGTCCAACTGTCAAGTCAAGTTGACCTCAGAATCTTTCATACTAGCACAATCAGCCAAGTAAACAACTAGTTAAACTATCATGGCAAGATATCTCGACCTATGCATCATATCAAAGTAATACTATAAATTACTGGTTGTAAATCAAATCATTACAACTAAATCACACTGAGGTTACAGATCCACTCACCGACTACCTCAGGCCTCCACTCAGTAGTCTAATATCACTGAGCCTTCTCCACATCTGAGAATCAACAAATCAAATATAAGTTAGTAATCATGTCATCAATACTAAACTTATATCAATCTTTAGCATTAAGAACTTAACATAATCTACATCAAGATTACTAGTTCCTAATCATATATTAATGATTTACAATATAATCATTATCATATATTAACATGTATCAAATAGCAACCACATTATTATTAAAATCAAACAAGAATTGCTATAACAGCCAACCAAGCCGCCGGCTTCTTCTATGAAGCCGCCGGCTTCCTATCACCAACCGCCGGTTTTACTTCCTTAACCGCCGGGTGAATTACTGAATGTGGTAACAGAACCAAAACATGTTTTAAAGCTTCTACCAGCCGCCGGGTCGGGTTTATACCCGCCGGTTTCATGCTACACTATACAAGCCGCCGGCTTGCTAAAGAAGCCGCCGGCTTCCACTGATGAACTACAAGCCGCCGGCTTTGGGGACGAAGCCGCCGGCTTCAACCATCGTCCCAGCCCAGGGCGATCTGATCAAACCCTAACTCACGATTTTTATAACTAAATCTCCAAAACTCGCTTTCTAACAATTATAAACACCCAATAACTTCATATAATCATCATATAATACTTATAACCTGTTTCTAACATCCAATTCTTCCAAATCACCAATTAACCAAATTTCAATCAAATTGATTAAACTTCAAACTTACCTCAAATGGAAGAACACTGAATTGAGATGATGATTATAATGAAACTAGAATCAATCACAGCTCCAAATTCGATTTCAATTTGGTTTCTAAGTTTTCTTTTGGATTGATTAAGGTTTTGATGAGTTTTAAAGTTTCATATGAAACTTTCCAAAAGAGGAAAGTAAATATATAAGTCGGCCTCATCAAACCGCCTTCAATTATACGGGTATAATTTAATACCCCATCTCAATCTATTGTCTGGAACCCGAAAACCATTTGCGAGTCCAAACATTTTATTCCACCGTAAACTATATTAATTTACAACAATTAATAATTCACTTATCACATTGGAATATTCGACTCCTATTCCAATTATTTCAACTATTTCAAACAATATTATTTCCAAATACATTTAAATATATATTTAAATCAAGAAATAATATATAAACAACTAGGTCCATTTCGAGGATGTTACAACTCTCCCTCCCTTAAAGAGATTTCGTCCCCGAAATCTAACCTCATTCAATCTAACTAATGTGATATAGTCATATACATCTTAGCATACATTAGTCCTCAATAGCAACTTACAACTATTCTTAGACTAGTTGAATTCTTTCCACATGCACATATCCAAATGTACATGCTTCTATCTTTTCCTATGCACACTTACAGTGCATCCAACCAACATCTCATAGGAATCAATCATCTATCTAATTCCTTTATCACCAATCAGATAAAAGTTTAAAGCACCCTATCACTTTAACCAACAACAATAAGTGAAACCTAACATCACTTACTAGGTCTACACAACCAGAAATTAGCAACATGCTAAAATCTTTAACCTACTCTCACTGTTCATCACTGGTAACAATAAAACAGCAGTAACAATATCACAACAACAGTGTTTATTAAACCACAATGTACCTAGCGACACTGAAATATAATTCAGCTCACGACCAACAATCAGTCTAATATACAGATCACAATCTTAAATCTCTACCATCAAAGATTTGAAATTCAAATCTAGGTCAACTTTTTATCCAAAAGTTTCATACCTATACTCTTTTGAACAACCTATCATATTCACATATCACTATCACTATCATATGAAATCCTTTACTTAGAAGTAATCCAGATTCATATCACCTTAATAAGTACAGCAGAGGTCAACTCAGTAGGTAAAACTACAATCAACAAGTACTTTGCTCAATCAACAATAGTACCACAATCAAATATTACCTACATTCAACCAACCTCTACATTGACTTATTTCTGCTTGTAACTCCTTTCATTACAATCTATCAATTGTCAACAACAACAATTTACATAACCAATAATCACAACACTAATGATTATACACTACAGTATACCCATCAATACTTACTATGTATCTCTAAAGTCTAACTAACCATCAAGTCAGAATTTACATAACGCTTAAACTGGTAAGACAGCCATAATCTTATCTTAGCAACCAGTTAATTCAATTCACATTTTTAAATCTTAAACTACTAATCACAAGCAATTAGAAGTTATATAACTTTAACCATACAATCACTTAGTACTAAATTCCATCAATCTAGCAACTAAGTCAGTCTTAATCAACATATTATGATACTACAGATCAAGCATCACAATATCACAATGTGCTACTTTTCAACACATTACTAACCAAATCTACATCAAGCTAATCATAATTAACTAACTTCTACACAACTTATGGCACATTTTAATTCATTCTATTAAAACTTATCATGCCATTTATTATCATGTATACTACACATACATATCTACACAACTTCAGGTACTCTCTTAAATGGACATATACACATCAATTCCATTTCATTCTATACACTAGGCCATTCAAACTGTTAAAGTCTTTATCAAGCCTTCTTAATACTACTATTCATCACATATCCATACCACAGGACATGGAACAATCAATAACTCTATGTTTCACTTATATACTTATCAACTAGTATATAACTTAAACGTTTCATTCTAAACTTTCAAGAAAAGTTTGGTGAATACAATCATCACCTATCAATCTCAAGGTTTCTCTTACTTTCTAACACTTACAATTATACATACAAAATTTCTTAAAACATGAACAACCTTCAATTCATATTCTCTCATTTTATCCAACAACGATCAACTAAACCTTTAACACAATCCAACTCCAGGTATACTTTCATATCATACCTTACTTGGATCTAATCCCGATTTTCCACTTCATCACTTACTTCATTTGTATAAAATCAACAAATAACTAAAGAATCCATTCAATTCTTTCAATGTCTAAGTAACTCACCATGAGGTACCAATCAACCTAGGCAACTAATAGTAATAACCTTCAATTTTTCATCATCTCACAGTCTTACCCAATCAAAGCTATCATCACAAGCCTCATACACTGGTAAGACTTTCTTATCACAATCCTAATCAATGTGATTTAACTTACATCATTCAACAATTTATAACTGTCATATCATTCAATGACTTCATATCTGTAAAATTTTCTAACACATATTCAGTTCAAATATCATATATTTCCTAACTGAATACTTAATTATACTTAACACTATTTCAATTACTTAATACTAGCTTTAAGTAATTACTCAAGTTTTCACAACTTAATACAATTTAGGAATTCAATCATATTCCACACAATCATAACAGTACAATCTATGTTATACTATTTCACACACACAGTTAACTACATGTCAACTCTGGTTTCAATCAACCAATCAATAAAATTCTCTAACTGCTTTTCTCAAGTTTGACCCAAACTCAAACCAATCACAAGCAATTAATTTTATACACAATTCTCTATTCATGGTTTGACTTTCAAAGTTAACATACCATCAAGTTAACTCCCAAACCATTTCATCTTATATGTTTACTCTCAAACATATATTTCAAATTATTACGTTCAATAATTTTATCAATCCTTCACAAGAACAAAATCAACCTACAGCAATCTTGGCTCCATACAAGCCATTTTATATTATATGTTTACTATCAAACATATACTTCCAATTATTACATTCAATAATACTAGGAATTTCCTTAAACCAGACAATACTCACATGTCTCAACCTTGGCCTCATACAAGCCAGATACAAAATAGTGATTCATTTAAACACTAATAAGTTCACCTATAGTTGATTTAACATAATCAGTTAAAATCACATATTCAACAAAATCAATTTTATCATATAGGTTTACCATCAAAACCTCTATCAATAACAACTATCATTTACACTCTCACCTTTACAGTCTAAAGGTCACAGTTCTATCAACTGATTGTTTTCTTATCAAAACAATTATTAAACAACTTAACATACTATCATGCTCCGTTTATTCAAAATCACATTACATTTCTTTTATACCAAGTAGCCTCAACAAGTTCATGTGACACAACATAATATAACAACGGTGATCAGGCGTTGCAAGATTATGTTCTTCACAATCCATTCTCAGGCTACTCTACATTATAATTATCAATGTGATCTACTCTTATCTCATATACATTAAATACTTTATGATTTCAAATCAATCAACATCTATTTAATAGTTTCTATCAGCCGATACACTCTCAAAATCAACTTACCACTTACCTATTCACACAATGTTCTGATTTTAAACAACTGAATTACTCAGTATATCTACTGGTCTGGAACCTCAAACATATGATAACCTATCATCATAATTTCAATACTTAACATTAATCAATGTCCCTATTTTCCTCAAAATTCAGGACACATCTTAATCAACTATCATCACTTTGACATATGCTATCATATCAAGCATCACTGTCACAACAAGTCTACTTAATCATGTTACTATCAAACATTTCATTTATTAATTTCACAATTAACCAGAAAGATCTATCACTTCCCAATCAATTTCACATTATTACACTCTACATATCTCTTAAACCTATCAGTCATGGTTTATATCAAGTGTTTAACTATAGTCAACACATATCATATAGTCACATAAACACATATTTTCTCGAATAACAGTCATTATCAATTCAATGACACAACCTTCCTTAACAAGGATTTAGATCACACCTTGTGATTAATCCATTATCATAATACTATCAATTATCTCGTCTCACCAATAAAGACACTCCTTAGGTTCTAACATAAATCTTGCTAAAACCTTAATCAACTCTCTGTCTACTTAAACATATTTCTGCATTTACAATTCAATCAGAAATAACCACGACAATGAACAACAATGAGCATCTCATTCAATACCTCTATCCTCATGTCAACCTATAGCAATCAATAGTTGACTCAAAACTAGGGAATCATATCAGTCTGACTCAATTAACTTCACAACAAAGCTTACTCAGCATAACAGAGTAAACAATTCAAGTTAATGTAAATTAACATAGGCTTATCGAAGATTACCTGACAATCTTAAGCCCACAAGCGTTGAGGAAACATGAAATATACTAATCAGATACTCATGTTCCTCCGTCTCTGCAATCAAACAACACTTCACAACTTGTTAAAGGTTAGTACATACTCAACTAATCACTTTCTCACACATTCACTAATCAACTAAACCCGCACCCACTGGAATGTTTGACTCAACTCAATCAAAGTTTAGGATTGAACATTCTATCAAGTCCAATTCACCCAAACTATTGCTCTGATACCAACTTTTAACACCCCTTCATTTATATATATACAAACAATATAATAATGGCGACGCGGAAGCGTATATTTCAAAACATTACAACCAATGTTACATGTTACCCAAAATGTCAATAAACTTTTTCAATTCAAAGTACAAGACATTTCAACACACAGGGTGTTATTAAAAACATTTCTATAATTATCAAAATAACATCAGAGTTACAGCCTGTCAAACATTCCATCCAGTCAAACACTTCCTGCCCTGCCCAATATGTCCCATCTATTTCAACCTGCAGGAAGAACTGTGGTGGGATTAGCATAAAGCTAAGTGAGTGAACCAATAACAACAGCACAACCTAGCATAACAATCTGTTTACATCAAATAACAATAAACAGAAAATCAATCAATCACTCAACATCCAATCAATGTCAGGCTACTCACATCAAACATTATCAATCGTCATGAGGACCGGTGGCTCCTGAGATACCCTAATACCGGTTTGGTACTCAGGGAACCCTTATCAATCATCTGTATTGGCCTATACAGAATTACCGGTAACCAGTTGTTAATCACACACGACCTAGATCTCTAAACCAACATTTCAAGTTTCAAGATCTCCTGTCGTCTACAATAACAACCAAGTCCAACTGTCAAGTCAAGTTGACCTCAGAATCTTACATACTAGCACAATCAGCCAAGTAAACAACTAGTTAAACTATCATGGCAAGATATCTCGACCTATGCATCATATCAAAGTAATACTATAAATTACTGGTTGTAAATCAAATCATTACAACTAAATCACACTGAGGTTACAGATCCACTCACCGACTACCTCAGGCCTCCACTCAGTAGTCTAATATCACTGAGCCTTCTCCACATCTGAGAATCAACAAATCAAATATAAGTTAGTAATCATGTCATCAATACTAAACTTATATCAATCTTTAGCATTAAGAACTTAACATAATCTACATCAAGATTACTAGTTCCTAATCATATATTAATGATTTACAATATAATCATTATCATATATTAACATGTATCAAATAGCAACCACATTATTATTAAAATCAAACAAGAATTGCTATAACAGCCAACCAAGCCGCCGGCTTCTTCTATGAAGCCGCCGGCTTCCTATCACCAACCGCCGGTTTTACTTCCTTAACCGCCGGGTGAATTACTGAATGTGGTAACATAACCAAAACATGTTTTAAAGCTTCTACCAGCCGCCGGGTCGGGTTTATACCCGCCGGTTTCATGCTACACTATACAAGCCGCCGGCTTGCTAAAGAAGCCGCCGGCTTCCACTGATGAACTACAAGCCGCCGGCTTTGGGGACGAAGCCGCCGGCTTCAACCATCGTCCCAGCCCAGGGCGATCTGATCAAACCCTAACTCACGATTTTTATAACTAAATCTCCAAAACTCGCTTTCTAACAATTATAAACACCCAATAACTTCATATAATCATCATATAATACTTATAACCTGTTTCTAACATCCAATTCTTCCAAATCACCAATTAACCAAATTTCAATCAAATTGATTAAACTTCAAACTTACCTCAAATGGAAGAACACTGAATTGAGATGATGATTATAATGAAACTAGAATCAATCACAGCTCCAAATTCGATTTCAATTTGGTTTCTAAGTTTTCTTTTGGATTGATTAAGGTTTTGATGAGTTTTAAAGTTTCATATGAAACTTTCCAAAAGAGGAAAGTAAATATATAAGTCGGCCTCATCAAACCGCCTTCAATTATACGGGTATAATTTAATACCCCATCTCAATCTATTGTCTGGAACCCGAAAACCATTTGCGAGTCCAAACATTTTATTCCACCGTAAACTATATTAATTTACAACAATTAATAATTCACTTATCACATTGGAATATTCGACTCCTATTCCAATTATTTCAACTATTTCAAACAATATTATTTCCAAATACATTTAAATATATATTTAAATCAAGAAATAATATATAAACAACTAGGTCCATTTCGAGGATGTTACATCTACTGGTGGCCGAACATGAAAGCTGAAATCGCCACCTATGTCAGCAAGTGCCTTACTTGCTCCAAAGTCAAAATCGAATATCAAAAACCTTCTGGTTTACTTCAACAACCCAGTCTTCCTGAATGGAAATGGGAACAAATTGCCATGGACTTCATAACCAAACTACCCAAATCCTCGAACGGTTGCGATTCCATTTGGGTGATCGTGGATCGTCTCACCAAATCTGCTCACTTCCTGGCAATCAAGGAATCCGACAAAATGGAACGCCTCACCAACATTTATCTGAAGGAAATCGTGATCAAACACGGTGTTCCAATCTCAATTATCTCAGATAGAGATAGTCGTTTTACTTCACAATTTTGGCAATCACTTCAAAAATCTCTGGGTACTCGACTTGATATGAGTACCGCTTACCATCCTCAAACCGACGGCCAAAGTGAACGAACCATTCAAACACTGGAAGACATGCTACGGGCCTGCGTAGTAGATTTCGGTGTAAACTGGGAAAAACATCTACCATTGTGCGAGTTCTCGTACAACAACAGTTACCATACCAGCATCAAAGCCGCACCCTTCGAGGCATTGTACGGTCGTAAGTGCCGGTCACCTATCTGTTGGACCGAAGTTGGGGATAGCCAACTCACAGGTCCAGAAATCATTCACGAGACGACCGAGAGAATCGTTGAAATTCAAAACAAACTCAAAGCCGCGCGTGATCGTCAGAAAAGTTATGCTGACGTGAGACGCAAAACACTCGAGTTCCAAGTTGGGGATCGAGTTCTACTCAAAGTATCGCCTTGGAAAGGCGTAATCCGATTTGGCAAACGAGGGAAGTTAAATCCCAGATACATTGGACCATTCGAAATCCTTGAAAGGATTGGTCCAGTGGCTTATCGATTGCAGCTGCCATCTGAACTCAGCAGCGTACATCCCACATTTCATGTTTCAAATCTGAAGAAGTGTCTGTCTGATGAGACACTTATCATTCCACTCGATGAAATTCGAGTTGACGAGAAACTTCACTTCATTGAGGAACCCGCTGAAATCATGGACCGTGAGGTCAAACAACTTAAACAAAGTCGTATTCCCATCGTCAAAGTTAGGTGGAATTCGCGGCGCGGTCCGGAATTTACCTGGGAACGGGAAGACCAAATGCGACTCAAGTATCCTCAACTCTTCACTGATTAAACGTCAAACACCACTTCAACATAAATTTCGGGACGAAATTCTTCTAACAGGGGGAGA
This sequence comes from Helichrysum umbraculigerum, assembly GCA_949592205.1. Lineage (NCBI taxonomy): Eukaryota > Viridiplantae > Streptophyta > Magnoliopsida > Asterales > Asteraceae > Helichrysum > Helichrysum umbraculigerum. The sequence continues at coordinate 244,401,978 of CATIUR010000001.1, read as the reverse complement.
ATGTGACAACCGTCAATTTAGGACTATACTTTAGTGCCTAATTAAGTTTTAATACATGTAATTAGTTCTGTGTTAGGCTAATTAATGTATCAATTATTATATATATATTGTTGAATATATATCTACAATTATGCGGTTTGTTTAAATCGTACGAGTTTCGAATCGAATGTAATTTCGACACAATAAATACGGACGTTGGTGAACAATTTTATTAAGTAATGCAAATATTATTTAATAACGCAACCTTGTTTAGAATATTATTTGTTATAATATTTAGTATCCAAGTTTTATCGCACAATTAATATAAACGCGAATAAAATGTAATTGCGCAAACAAAACAAAACAAATTACCTTTTATAATGAAATTATTAAATGTTTAGTAAAATGCTTCAACAAAAATACAGAATAATTATTCGTATTTTAAAACGTATATTAAAACATAGAAAATAAATATTTAACGTTCAAACGACGGAGTAAACGAACACCGCACGGAGCGAGAACGCGGGGCAAAAATGGGGACTTAACCTCCCACTCCCACCCCACTTTCTTTCATTTCCTTATTTCTTTCTCTCTCCCTCTTTCATTTTCTCTCAAGTTTCATCACAACCAAAATCAACTAAAACCGCAAAATAAACATACTAAACAACCTCGGATCTTCAAGCCCCTTTGGAAATAAACGACCACCTCGCGACGATCTACAATCCTACCTTTCCGGAATTTCATTTCGGCGATTTGTAAGTTTCCGACACCACTCCGAAAACTCTCGTTTTTAAGTTTTATAACTTGCTAGTTGTTTGTATAACCTTGTAATGTCCTAAAATGGGTTGGGTAAAAATATTATGCCGATCGATGGCCGGAAAACGCGTTTTTGGAGTTGAAACTCCGATCAGACCCCGTACGTCGCATTTGGCCTGGAGCAAATGCGACGCAGCGACCTACGTCGCACTATATCCCCAACGTCGCATATAGCGACGCAGCGACCTACGTCGCACTATAACCCCAACGTCGCACTTAGCGACGCAGACCCTTACGTCGCAGAAATCAACTACGTCGCCTATAGCGACGTCACGTACAACGTCGCATTAAATTGCGAAAGTCGCACATAGCGACGTCATGCCCAACGTCGCAGTCCGGATCTGCGACGTAGCACCCTACGTCGCATAAAACAGAATCTTCAAACCTCAAAATTTTGAAGTCAAAGTTACTGTTCAAAAAAGTCAAATTTACTGTAGCAGTACTGTAGCAGTACTGTAGCAAAGTCAACATTTTAGAATTATTATTATTTCAACTAAATCACCAACGGGCCGTACACATTTTTAAATACACAATTGAATCAACTAAGTCATAGTAACTTAGATAATTCAATCAAACAAGTCGTTGTAACTTGTATCAACTTATTCCAAACAAGTCGTAGTAACTTGTAACAAAACAATCAACCAAATCGGGGTAATTTGGACATCAAGTTAAGCAAACAATTTCAATGGTAGTCTTTCGAGATACCGGTACAATTAATGACAATTTAAGTGTCGTGGACACATTCAGGTTTCAAGCCTTTGGACACCAACTCACAGCTAATTACTTCAAGTTTATTAAGTTAAACACTTCAAGAACCAGGTGAGTTTCATGGCCCCATTTTCACTATTTTACAACTAGGGGTGTGATATTACTACTCTATTTTGTTTTACACGTAGAACGCAAGTACCAACCTTCAAATACTACATGAGTTTCAAGCTAATCAATTTAAAGTCCTCTATAGCATAGTCTCTAATATTTTAGCGTGAATGTTAGTATATGATATCATATGGGATTGACAATCCTCATCCGGGTTAGCACGCACTAACCGGTCAAACGGATGTATTAGCATTTGGGAAGACGAGTGTTGATTAGGCACTCGTAGGAGGCATTTCAAGTTAGGTTTCCTTAATTGGGCCTGACAAATCAAGTTAAGCTCAGACTATGTGCTCATGGACAGTATAACTTTTATTTTGCTTAATTGCATTTTAAATTCAATATAAATCTTGCGGTTCTTACAACTATACATTGACATACAAACCTGTGAGCTCACCAGCGTTTTCGCTGACCCATTTTAGTATTTATCACAGGTACCCAGCAGTAGTTTGGCTGCACAAGCAGGAATTATTAGCTCGAGTCAGCATACATACAACTAGAGATTGGACTGCATTATTATATTTTGTAAAAGTAATTATGCTATGTAATCTCTCAATTTCAGGAACCGAGCTAATGTAACAATATTTTGATGTAAACACTTACTTTATCTATACAAGTTTAAAACGACGCATATAGTGGTCGTTCATTATATCTTATGTGCTTTGTATATTGATTAGTGACACCCAAATCAAGCTTCCGCAAATCTTTAAATTTGGGGGTGTCACAGATTCCATAAGGATCTTGTGCATACAATATGATTGGCTAATTCCCTTGATGTCACCAATCGTCCATGCTATAGCATGCTTATGTTCCTTCAGAACTTTTAGCAGACTTTCTTTCTCGTTTGCTGATAGCTTGGATGAAATGATAACTGGAAAATCCGACTCTCCTTGTAGGTATGCATATTCCAAATGGGTCGGCAAATCCTTCAATTCTAATCTTGGTGGTTCTTCAAAAGAAGATTTACATGCCAACACCTCTTCTCGTGAACAGGGAATCCCATTGATGAACGCCAAAATGTGCTATTTTATAGTACTAATTACCCCTTAGTTTGATTAATTTCTTATGCATTTTATTTGAATTCGATACTCATTTCGTTCATATTTGCATTTAGGATTTAATTGGAGCTTGAATTATAAAAGAAGCGGAAATCGAGCGAATATCGAAGAAAAGTGGTGAAAAGTTTAAAGTTTGAAGATTGGAGGTCGTGGAGCTGAAAAGTTACATTTTCTAATCCATACGGCGTATGGAATCCATACGGCGTATGGATTGAGTGAGCCGGGCCGCCAGAAGTCGCGGGTCAGATCCATACGGCGTATGGAAATCCATACGGCGTATGGATCGTTTCGGCAGAAAACCTAAAAAACTCATTTTGCCTCATTTGAAACACACACTTCAACCACTTTTTCTCCAGTCGATTTTCTCTGCAAAAACCTAAGTTTCTGGAGTATTTTGGAGGAAAAACATCAAGGATAATCAAAGGCTTTCATTCTTTCATTCGTTACTTCATTATTTCGGTTCGATTTCTTTTATATCTTTCATTCGATTATGATTACGGATATGATATTGAATCTGATTTTCTGTTATATTATGATTGGCTAAGTCTTTTATGTATTTGCTTAGATGATAATACTTATTTGATGGATTGATTGTTATAATTGCGAACGTATCGTATTTTATTCAATGTTTATGTGTTTATTCGTTAATCCTCGGGTATTTAATGATTGTTGCTGATTACCTAGCGTGAGTTCATAATCAGTTGAGATTGATTTCCTATTGGTTGTGGATTTATTGATAGTTGTTGATTTTGGTTGATAATTATTGCCGAATATATTGAGTTTGACGGGCTAGGGATAATAGTTAGTAATGATTATTAATGGACGAGATAACCTTAATCGGTTATAGACTTTGTTGATTCAAGTCAAAAGAATAAATCACATAAACGGTGTTGAATTAATTTAGAATACAGTTTTGTGGACAATGTTAATGTGTTGAAAACAACCTTGTGTCTTTCTTAATTGTATTGAATTCAGTTTATCTTGTAAGGAGGATTGATATATTTGAACGGGCACGATAGAATCCATACGTGAGCAATTGAATGAAATGATATCCAGATTTTAAGGAAACTAGTCTAAGCAAATGCATTTCTTTTATCATTTGAATCCAATCTTTTCTTTAATTAAGTTATTTTACTATTTCTTTATTTTCTAATTAAGTTTTAGTTAATAAATCATTTCTTTTATAATTGTTTATCAATTGTTCGATCGGAACTAAAACGTCCCCACTTTTTACTGCTTTAATTATTCGTATTGATTTCCAATTTGTTAATATTGACATCCGTTCCGTGTGTTCGACTCGGACTTACTGAGCTATACTATATATGATCAGGTATTCTTGCCTGTGTTGTGTATAGTAAGTTAGGTATTTTCCATTTTAAATTAAAACCCCGTTTACACGACATCAAGTTTTTGGCGCCGCTGCCGGGGAGCGGTTTGTTTTAATTTGACAAATTGGAATTTGATCTTTGTATATTGTTATTTAAGTTCAGTTCTGCTTTATTTAATTTTCGAATTATATTTGTTTAGGATTGTTTAGTAAGTAATTCAACTAGGGTCTTGTTCTACTGATTCGGGAATTATATCACAGGAAGTTTATGACCCGATCAAGGAACCCTAATCTCGCTGATCCTTTTGAAGAACCTGAAAGAGTTTTTCGTCAGAGAAGACGGTTTGCTTCTGTACCCCCCAACTCAAGTTTACACCACAACCTTCCGTCGTATTTAGAAGGAGATTTTGGAGAGTATCTTCGGTCCTTATTCGAACCTCCGATCAACCAAGGAAACCCAAGAGACGCAATGGCAGAAGATATTGCCAACATAACGCTTGAAGAATATTCGAGTCGGATGCGTAATGACCGTGGCACTGGAGTAGTAAGGCCAGCGATTGCACAAGATGTGGAGTTCGAAATCAAGGGACAGTTCCTCAAGGAGCTTAGGGAGAACCCTTTCCGAGGAGAAGAAAAGGAAGATGCTAATGATCATGTGGAGAAAATCGTTGAGATAGCCGATATGTTCAACGTTCCCAACATCACACGCGATCAAGTTATGCTCAGGGTATTCCCAATCACACTCAAGGGAACTGCTAAGAGATGGATTCAAAACGAGCCAGCTGGATCCATAACCACATTGGAAGACCTTCGCACGAAGTTTCTGAAGATGTATTGTCCTCCTTCCAAAACTTCAAAGATGATTGATGAGATCAGAAATTTCAAGCAGGAAATGGATGAATCATTACACCAAGCATGGGAGAGATATAAGGACCTGATGCATAAGTGCCCGCAGCACGACCTGAACGATCAGCAAATCGTGAGTATTTTCTATAAAGGAGTGGATCGTGCTACGAGACAGCAACTGGATTCCCAAGGGCCTATTCCCAAGAAAGTCCCTCGTGATGCTTTGACTGCCATTCGCGATCAAGCGAAACACTCTCAGCTATGGGATGATGGAACTTCTAGACGGAGGAGGTCTGTGAATGATGAAGATGGATTTGCAGCTATCACCGCTAAGCTAGATAACATGGGCAGAGATATCAAGAAGGTTACTGAGACTGTCCATGCTATACAAGTGGGATGCGACAACTGTGGAGGAAGTCATTTAGTAAAGGATTGCCCCGAGACGCGAACGGGAGAACATACTGAGGAAGTCAAGTATGGAGAAGCTCAAGCACCATATCGTCAGGGCGGTGGAAACTTTTTCAGAAGACCATATCAAGATGGAGGGCGACCGTTTCGCCAAACTCAACCTGGATTTTTCACCAAGGAGCAGCCAGGTGCCTCGTCGTCAGACAAGCAAGCTAATTTAGAAGAAATGATGGGTAAGTTTCTCACGTCCAATGAGAAATTCATTACGAGCTCTGGACAAAGGATGGATGCCACCGATGCTGCATTGAGAAACCAAGGAGCTGCGATTAAGCAAATTGAAGGGAATGTGTCCAACATAGCCAAAGTTCTTCAAGAAAGATTCCCTAGGACCCTACCTGGATACACTGAAACCAATCCACGAGATCAGGCGAAAGCAGTGATCACCCGAAGTGGAAAGGGTTTTGAAGACCCCATTCCAAAGAAGAAACCTGTTTCTCAACCCCTACCGCAGAAAGAGAAGGAAGTAGAAGTTGTGGAAAGTCCCAAGGTGGACACTGAGGCTGAACAAATTGCAAGAGATAAGCAATATGCTAAGGAGCATGCACCACCACCACCTTATCCAGCAGCTTTGAGAAGAGGGAAAGATGATGCTCAATACCACCAATTCCTAGAGAATCTGAAGCAACTGCACATTAACATCCCATTTGTGGAAGCCATTGCTCAAATGCCAAAGTATGCAAAGTATCTGAAGGAACTTTTAACTAATAAGAGTAAGTTGGCGGAGGCGACCACGTTGACAATGAACGAAAGATGTTCAGCAGTTATGCAAAATAAACTTCCACCGAAAATGAAAGACCCTGGGAGTATTACCCTTCCTTGTCTGATTGGAAGTTTAGACCTTACTCATGAATTGGCTGACTTGGGGGCAAGCATATCAATAATGCCTTACACTATGTATGCCAGACTCAAGTTAGGGGAACCAAAGCCAATTAGAATGTGCATTGAGTTAGCAGATCGTTCGGTTCAATATCCTAGAGGGATGGTAGAGAATGTGTTAGTTAAGGTGGATAGGTTTGTTTTTCCGTGTGATTTCATCATTCTGGACATGGTCGAAGATAAAAAGGTACCTATCATTTTGGGAAGACCTTTTCTAGCCACTGCAAGGGCATTGATTGATGTTCATGACAGAAAAATCACTCTGAGATTAGGAGAGGATGAAGTAGTATTTGATGTCAACAAATCAATGAGATATCCTGCTGCAGTTGATGATACGTGCTACTTTGTGAGTGCAAGAGAAATGACTGATGATGAAGAATTCCTTCAAAGTCTCATGGAAGATGAAGATCTTGATCCCATGATCTTGGAAGGATGGACGGGAAGCATAGAAGCAATTAGAGATATTGAAGAATTCGATAAAATGCTTGAGGAGTTAGAGTTCGAGAGTGATGAGGAAGTAGAAGATGATCAGCCGGCTGAGACTGAAGAATCGATTGAAACTAATGGTATTTTAGTCAAGAGAGAGAACCGCATCTCTATGCATGGGATTCCCTGCTCACGAGAAGAGGTGTTGGCATGTAAATCTTCTTTTGAAGAACCACCAAGGTTAGAACTGAAAGATTTACCGACCCATTTGGAATATGCATATCTACAAGGAGAGTCGGATTTGCCAGTTATCATTTCATCCAAGCTATCAGCAAACGAGAAAGAAAGTCTGCTAAAAGTTCTTAAGGAACATAAGCATGCTATAGCATGGACGATCAGTGACATCAAGGGAATTAGTCCATCGTATTGTACGCACAAGATCCTTATGGAGTCTGATTTCAAACCGGTTGTGCAACCATTAAGACGATTAAATCCTAAGGTTACGGATGTTGTGAGGAAGGAAATCATAAAATTGCTTGACTCCGGACTGATATACCCGATTTCTGATAGTCCATGGGTCAGTCCAATTCATGTTGTGCCTAAGAAAGGAGGTATGACAGTGGTTGCTAATGAGAAGAATGAGTTAATTCCCACAAGAACTGTTACTGGATGGAGGGTCTGTATAGATTATAGAAAGCTGAATGATGCGACACGCAAGGATCACTTTCCTTTGCCGTTCATCGATCAGATGCTAGAATGTCTTGCTGGAAAAGAGTATTATTGCTTTCTAGACGGATTCTCCGGGTACTTTCAAATCCCAATTGATGCAAATGATCAAGATAAGACTACTTTCACCTGCCCATTCGGAACTTTCGCTTATCGGAGAATGCCTTTCGGTCTGTGTAATGCACCCGCCACATTTCAACGGTGTATGATGGCAATATTCCATGATATGGTAGAAGACAGCATGGAAATATTCATGGATGACTTCTCTGTGTTTGGAGATTCTTTTGATAAGTGTCTGGTGAATCTGAAGAGGATGTTGCAAAGGTGTGAGAGTTCAAATCTCGTCTTAAATTGGGAAAAATGTCATTTCATGGTACGAGAAGGAGTTGTGTTGGGGCATAAAATTTCGAGAGCTGGTATTGAAGTTGATCAAGCAAAGATTGAGGCGATAGCAAAGCTACCTCATCCGACGAATGTTAAAGGAATACGAAGTTTCTTAGGACATGCTGGATTCTATAGGAGATTCATCAAGGATTTTTCAAAGATAGCACGTCCTATGAACAAGTTGTTGGAAAAGGAAGCTAAGTTTGAGTTTTCGAAGGAATGCCAAGATGCGTTCAAGATTTTAAAGGAGAAATTGGTTTCTGCACCAATTATGATAAGTCCGAATTGGGATCTTCCATTTGAATTGATGTGTGACGCCAGTGATTACGCTGTGGGAGCAGTTTTAGGTCAGAGGGTTGATAAGAAGTTTCAACCTATTTACTACGCGAGCAAGACTTTGACAAGTGCACAAGAGAATTACACTACGACTGAGAAGGAATTGTTTGCTGTTGTTTTTGCATTTGATAAGTTTCGCTCTTACCTGGTCCTGTCAAAAACGGTTGTTTTTACCGATCACTCTGCATTAAGATACTTGTTTGGAAAACAAGATGCAAAACCAAGGTTGTTGCGATGGATTTTGTTATTGTAGGAGTTTGACATTGAGATTCGTGATAAGAAGGGAGCGGAAAATCTAGCTGCAGATCATCTGTCAAGACTAGAGAATCCGGAATTGGATAGGTTGGACGAAACGGAAATTCGAGATAAGTTTCCCGACGAAAGCTTGTTGAAGGAAATGCTGAATGAATTTCCATGGTTCGCTGATATTGCAAACTTTCTAGTTACAAAGACTCTGCCACCCGGATTGGACTTTAACCAAAGAAAGAGGTTTTTCTCATCTTTACGATATTACTTTTGGGAAGACCCATATCTGTTCAGACAGTGTGCTGATGGAATTGTTCGACGATGTGTTGCTGGAGAAGAATGCGATATTATCTTAGAGCACTGTCATGATGGTCCGGCTGGAGGACATCATGGCCCAAACTACACTGCAAGGAAAGTGTTCGAGGCAGGTTTTTATTGGCCAACAGTTTATAAGGACGCATTCAAGTATGTGAAGGAATGCGATGCCTGCCAACGTACTGGGAGAATTTCAAAGAAGGATGAAATGTTGCAAAACCCAATTTTGGTAAGCGAGATTTTTGATGTATGGGGTATAGACTTTATGGGTCCGTTTCCACCTAGCAATGGAAACAAATACATCATTGTGGCTGTGGATTATGTTTCTAAGTGGGCCGAAGCGAAGGCATTACCCACGAATGATGCTCGCGTTGTGGTAAATTTTCTTAAACAGTTATTTTCGCGCTTTGGAGCACCAAAAGCTTTGATTAGTGATCGAGGGACGCATTTCACAAATCTGCAATTGGAAAAAATGCTGCGAAAGTACGGAGTTAGACATAAGTTTTCTACTGCTTATCATCCGCAGACAAGTGGTCAAGTGGAAGTGACTAATAGAGGGTTGAAGCGTATTTTAGAACGTTCAGTTGAAGGAAACCCTAAGAATTGGTCATACAAGTTAGATGATGCATTATGGGCGGCACGAACAGCATTTAAGTCGTCAATTGGAACGACTCCTTACCGCCTTGTTTATGGAAAAGCTTGTCATTTACCTTTTGAGTTAGAGCATAAAGCATATTGGGCTTTACAGAAGTGCAATCTTGATGAGAAGTTAGCTGGAAAGGAAAGAATTGAACAGCTAAATGAGTTGGATGAATTAAGAATAAATGCTTATGACAATTCGAGATTGTTCAAGGAGCGAACTAAGAAGTGGCATGATGCTCGTCTTAAGTCGAACCATACATTCGAGAAAGGTGATAAAGTTTTATTGTATAGTTCTAGATTGCATCTGTTTCCAGGAAAGTTAAAGACACGCTGGACTGGCCCATTTGTTGTTGAAAAGGTTTATCCGTTTGGAGCTGTTGATTTACAAGGATATTCTGGAAAAACTTTCAAGGTCAATGGAAGTAGAGTGAAGAAGTACTATGGTGATATAAGGGACTCCAAGCGTGATTTGGAGATGGATTTGAATTAAGTGGCAAAGCAAGATGTCGAGCTTACCGACGTGATAAACAAAAGCGCTTTCGGGAGACAACCCGTTATTTTGATAATTTGTATTTTGTTTTATTGTTTTTGTTTTCAGGTTTGAACTTTGTGGGTGTGTTCTCTGGAAACCCTCACGAGACTACAACTCGTCCACTCGGGATATCGAGGGGTTTAAAGGCTTATTGCATGTGCTAAATGCAATCGTGTTGCCTACGGAAGTGTGCTTTGTATTTTATTTCTGAATGAAGTCCTTCAAGCAAATTGCCTTCTAATCAGGGGAGTTTTCTGTTTCACTTCTTTTCTATTCCCTTTAATTTTTGTTTACTTTTGCAATGAGGACATTGCATATTTCTAAGTGGGGGATGGGGGAAAAGAAGTCTAGTTTTCCTTAACTTATGAATGGTAGCTATTGAAATATTGAGGTTAAGAGGCATTCTATGTGTTAGTCATTTTTTGGCCGAATTTTTGTTTTAAAATTGTTTTCTTTGTAAAGTTTAGCAATCTTGTAACATGATGTGGGAATGCAAGGTATGATAGTTCATCTTATGATGTATCGATAGGCAATCTTTGTGGAAGTTTTTGAGCTAATAAGAAATTTAATGAATAAAGTAGGATTTATCCTATGAGGATCTTTTAGCAAGGTATGATAATCTTAATTCTCATATGATAGCGTGTTATAATCCATAATTTTGGGATCCTAATTATCATCATTTGGGAATATATTGGGTGTTGTCTCCTCTGTTGTACGAAAGTACAGACCTGGTTTCCGTCAGTATATTTGAAAATTAAAGAAAATAAAGAAGAGTACAAAGGACTCATAAATTGAAAAAAAAACCAAAGCCAAGTTATGTCGCTCTGTTGTACTAAGGTACAGACCTGTCACCAATGTCTTGGTTTGAAAAATGATTGATTTATGTGGATGTTCTTTATTTGGAGAATTGTGACACGTTATCTATATAAGAGTATTTTGCTATCTGTGAATCTAGGGTAAGCCCTGCTAGAATAATAATAAGTTAAGCTCAATTTCTGAAATTTAGATTATTTAAGTGGACAACAATATCGGTAATCTGAGTGAATTATCTTTTATGGGTAATAATAATCTGTTAGAATGGCTTCCCATGCAGAGTTTCTTGATTGTTGGGTTTTAAGGAAGATTCGATTTTAAGATGAAAATTTGGTTTGTCGAATGCTATGTAGTTTGTAAGTCCTTTTATCCATTGTTTGCCGTTCATATTTAAAGTTTTGAATTTTTGAATCTCTAGTCTACTTGAGGACAAGTAGGATTCAAGTGGGGGATGTTTGATGAACGCCAAAATGTGCTATTTTATAGTACTAATTACCCCTTAGTTTGATTAATTTCTTATGCATTTTATTTGAATTCGATACTCATTTCGTTCATATTTGCATTTAGGATTTAATTGGAGCTTGAATTATAAAAGAAGCGGAAATCGAGCGAATATCGAAGAAAAGTGGTGAAAAGTTTAAAGTTTGAAGATTGGAGGTCGTGGAGCTGAAAAGTTACATTTTCTAATCCATACGGCGTATGGAATCCATACGGCGTATGGATTGAGTGAGCCGGGCCGCCAGAAGTCGCGGGTCAGATCCATACGGCGTATGGAAATCCATACGGCGTATGGATCGTTTCGGCAGAAAACCTAAAAAACTTATTTTGCCTCATTTGAAACACACACTTCAACCACTTTTTCTCCAGTCGATTTTCTCTGCAAAAACCTAAGTTTCTGGAGTATTTTGGAGGAAAAACATCAAGGATAATCAAAGGCTTTCATTCTTTCATTCGTTACTTCATTATTTCGGTTCGATTTCTTTTATATCTTTCATTCGATTATGATTACGGATATGATATTGAATCTGATTTTCTGTTATATTATGATTGGCTAAGTCTTTTATGTATTTGCTTAGATGATAATACTTATTTGATGGATTGATTGTTATAATTGCGAACGTATCGGATTTTATTCAATGTTTATGTGTTTATTCGTTAATCCTCGGGTATTTAATGATTGTTGCTGATTACCTAGCGTGAGTTCATAATCAGTTGAGATTGATTTCCTATTGGTTGTGGATTTATTGATAGTTGTTGATTTTGGTTGATAATTATTGCCGAATATATTGAGTTTGACGGGCTAGGGATAATAGTTAGTAATGATTATTAATGGACGAGATAACCTTAATCGGTTATAGACTTTGTTGATTCAAGTCAAAAGAATAAATCACATAAACGGTGTTGAATTAATTTAGAATACAGTTTTGTGGACAACGTTAAATTGAACTGTTAATGTGTTGAAAACAACCTTGAGTCTTTCTTAATTGTATTGAATTCAGTTTATCTTGTAAGGAGGATTGATATATTTGAACGGGCACGATAGAATCCATACGTGAGCAATTGAATGAAATGATATCCAGATTTTAAGGAAACTAGTCTAAGCAAATGCATTTCTTTTATCATTTGAATCCAATCTTTTCTTTAATTAAGTTATTTTACTATTTCTTTATTTTCTAATTAAGTTTTAGTTAATAAATCATTTCTTTTATAATTGTTTATCAATTGTTCGATCGGAACTAAAACGTCCCCACTTTTTACTGCTTTAATTATTCGTATTGATTTCCAATTTGTTAATATTGACATCCGTTCCCTGTGTTCGACTCGGACTTACTGAGCTATACTATATATGATCAGGTATTCTTGCCTGTGTTGTGTATAGTAAGTTAGGTATTTTCCATTTTAAATTAAAACCCCGTTTACACGACATCACCCATGCATAGTGATGCGAGTCTCTTTCTTGACTAAAATACCATTAGTCTCAACCGATTCTTCGTTCTCAGTTGGCTGATCACTTTCTAATTCCTCATCACTCTCGAACTCTAACTCCTCAAGCATTTTATCGAATTCTTCAATATCTCTAATTGCATCTATGCTTCCCGTCCATCCTTCTAGAATCATGGGATCTAGATCTTCATCTTCCATGAGACTTTGAAGGAACTCCTCATCATCAGTCATTTCTCTGGCACTCACAAAGTAGCAAGTATCATCAACTGCAGCAGGATATCGCATTGATTTGTTGACATCAAACACTACTTCATCGTCTCCTAACCTCAGAGTGATTTTTCTATCATGAACATCAATCAATGCCCTTGCAGTGGCTAGAAAAGGTCTTCCCAAAATGAAAGGTACCTTTTTATCTTCAACCATGTCCAGAATAATGAAATCATACGGAAAAACAAACCTATCCACCTTAACTAGCACATTCTCTACCATACCCCTAGGATATTGAACTGAACGATCTGCTAACTCAATGCACATTCTAATTGGCTTTGGTTCCCCTAACTTAAGTCTGGCATACATAGTATAAGGCATTATTGATATGCTTGCCTCCAAGTCAGCCAATGCATGAGTAAGGTCTAAACTTCCAATCAGACAAGGAAGGGCAATACTCCCAGGGTCTTTCACTTTCGGTGGAAGTTTATTTTGCATAACTGCTGAACATCTCTCGTTCATTGTCACTGTGGTTGCCTCCATCAGTTTGCTCTTATTAGTTAAAAGTTCCTTCAGATACTTTGCATACTTTGGCATTTGAGCAATGGCTTCCACGAATGGGATGTTAATGTGTAGTTGCTTCAGATTCTCTAGGAACTGGTGGTATTGAGCATCATCTTTCCCTCTTCTCAAAGCTACTGGATAAGGTGGCGGCGGAGCATGATCCTTTGCATATTGCTTATCTCTTGCAATTTGTTCAGCCTCAGTGTCCACCTTGGGACTTTCCACAACTTCTACTTCCTTCTCTTTCTGCGGTAAGGGTTGAGAAGCAGGTTTCTTCTTTGGAATGGGGTCTTCAAAACCCTTTCCACTCCGGGTGATCACCGCTTTTGCCTGATCTCGTGGATTGGTCTCAGTGTATCCAGGTAGGGTCCCAGGGAATCTCTCTTGAAGAACTTTGGCTATGTTGGAAACATTCCCTTCAATCTGCTTAATCGCAGCTCCTTTGTTTCTCAATGCAGCGTCTGTAGCATCCATCCGTTGTCCAGAGCTCGTAATGAATTTCTCATTGGAAGTGAGAAACTTACCCATCATTTCTTCTAAATTAGCTTGCTTGTCTGAAGATGATGCACCTGGCTGCTCCTTGGTGAAAAATCCAGGTTGAGTTTGGCGAAACGGTCGCCCTCCATCTTGGTATGGTCTTCTGAAGAAGTTTCCACCGCCCTGACGATATGGTGCTTGAGCTTCTCCATACTTGACTTCTTCACTCTGTTCTCCCGTTCGCATCTCTGGGTAATCCTTCACTAAATGGCTTCCTCCACAGTTGTCGCATCCCACTTGGATAGCATGGACAGTCTCAGTAACCTTCTTGATATCTCTGCCCATGTTGTCTAGCTTAGCGGTGATGGCTGCAAATCCATCGTCATCATTCACAGACCTCTTCCGTCTAGAAGTGCCATCATTCCATAACTGAGAGTGTTTCGCTTGGTCGCGAATGGCAGTCAAGGCATCACGAGGAACCTTCTTGGGAATAGGCCCTTGGGAATTATAAAATACTAACGACTTGTTGATCGCTCAGGTCGTGCTGCGGGCACTTATGCATCAGGTCCTTATATCTCTCCCAAGCTTGGTGTAGTGACTCATCCATTTCCTGCTTGAAATTTCTGATCTCGTCAATCATCTTTGAAGTTTTGGAAGGAGGACAATACATTTTCAGAAACTTAGTGCGAAGGTCTTCCCATGTGGTTATGGACCCAGCTGGCTCGTTTTGAATCCATCTCTTAGCAGCTCCCTTGAGTGTGATTGGGAATACCCTGAGCATAACTTGATCGCGTGTAATGTTAGGAACGTTGAACATATCGGCTATCTCAACGATTTTCTCCACATGATCATTAGCATCCTCCCTTTCTTCTCCTCGGAAAGGATTCTCCCTAAGCTCCTTGAGGAACTATCCCTTGATTTCAAACTCCACATCTTGTGCAATCGCTGGCCTTACTATTCTAGTGCCACGGTCATTACGCATCCGGCTCGAATACTCTTCGAGCGTTATGTTGGCGATATCTTCTGCCATTGTTTTATCTGGTTGATCGTTAAAAAGAAATCGTAGGCACTCTCCAAAATCGCTTTCTAAATACGAACGGTAGTTCCTGGTTTGTGGGGTAAAAAGGTTATTGGTTAACGATGAGTTCGGTGGTGCTGACGCGGCGCGTCTTCTTTGATGGAATATACGTTCGGGTTCTTCAAAAGGGTCAGTTGGGTTTGGAATAGTTGAGCGGGTCATAAACTCCCGTATCGTACCTGGAAAATCAGCAGAACAGGCTACCTGACTACCCTAACTTATAACTAATAGTGAAAAAGAAACCAACTAATCAAGTAACAAATAAATAATAAATTAACTAAAAATTATAAACAAAAGACAACTTCCAATTTATTTAATTGAAACAAACCGGATCCTCGGCAACGGCGCCAAAAACTTGATGTCGTGTAAACGGGGCTTTAGTTTTAAAAATGGAAAATACCTAACTTACTACACACAACACAGGCAAGAATACCTGATCATATATAGTATAGCTCAGTAAGTCCGAGTCGAACACAGGGAACGGATGCCAATATAAACAAATTGGAAATTGCTACAATTAACTAAAGCAGTAAAAAGTGGGGACATTTTAGTTCCGATCGAACAAATGAGTAACAATTATAAGAGAAATGATTTATTAAATAAAACTTAATTATTAAAATGAAGAAATAATAAAATAAATTAATTTAAGAAGAGAATTAATTCAAATGGTAAAAGAAGTACAATTGCTTAGACTAGTTTCCTCAGAATCCGATTATCACTTTATTGAATTGCTAATGTATGAACTTCATTGTGACATGACAAATGTATCAACCTTCTTTGCAGGATTAGTTGATTAAACACAATTCAGAAAGATATAAAGTTGTTTTCAACCCGCTAACAGTTCAATTTAACGTTATCCACCAAATTGCATTATGAATTATAACTACACCGTTTGTATGATTTATCCTTATAACTTGAATCAACAAAGTCTATAACTATTACTAGTTATCACATTCATTGCCAATTCTTAACAATAATTGATCCTAGCATATCAAACTCAATCTATTTAGTGATAATCATCAATTAAAACCAACAATCATCAATAATGATCAATCAATAGAGAACTCAATCATAAATCAATGGATCATCACACTAGGTTATCATCAAGATTCAACAATTAAACATGGATCTTCGAATAAACATATAAACATTCATGAAATTCAATATTAACTAGCAATTCAACAATCAAATCATCATCCGAGTATTATCATCTAAGCAATTGTATGAAAAACTTAGCCACTCATATTATCACAGAAAATCAGAATCATAAACATCTCAATATTCATAATCAAATGAAAGAAAGAAACGTATTCGAACCGAAATAACGATTGAACGAATGAAAACCTTCGATTATCCTTGATATTTTTCCTTCAAAATGCTCCAGATATTAGGGTTTTTGTTGAGAGAATCGACTGAGAATAAGTGGTGAAGTGATATGCAAAATGAGAGCAAAATGAAGTTTTTAGGGTTTCTGCCGAGGCAATCCATACGCCGTATGGAATTCCATACGCCGTATGGATTGAAAAGCCCGTGGATCAGACCCGCGTATTCTGGCGGCCCGGCTCACTTCATCCATACGCCGTATGGATTCCATACGCCGTATGGATCAGAATTTCCAACTTTTTCACCAGCGACCACCATTCTTCAACTTTTCTTATTTTTAACTTATTTTCTTCAATTCTCGCACTTTTTCAGCTTCTTTTCCGATTCAAGCTCCAGATAATTTCTAAATGCAAATATGAACGAAATGAGTATCGAATTCAAATAAAATGCATAAGAAATTAATCAAACTAAGGGGTAATTAGTACTATAAAATAGCACATTTTGTCGTTCATCATCATCCTATCCGTCAATTGCAAATCCATAAACTCACGCCGAATACGGGTCATAACAAATCCAGAACAGTACTTCTTTTAAACCTCATTGTAGAAGTCAGACCATCTTATAGAGGCCCTTTGTTGTGGTGTCAGATGTGAGGTGATAGAATCCCACCAACCCATTGCTGGGCCCTTAAGTAGTTGCACCTCATAAGGAACCTTTACCTCGTCTTCACATCTACAAACCTCAAATTTCCTTTCCACATCCCTCAACCAATCCAAAGTAATGGAGGGATTGGTACTACCATGGTAATCGGATGGTCCGCTAGATTTAAAAGTCTTGAATGAGCACAACTTACGTTGATACGGTGGAGGAAATACCGGAAATTGATAACCTAAAGGCCCGAAAGAGAACGGGGTCGATGTTTGATAATTACTATCATACTGCTGTTGATGATAATGAGGCAGAGATGTGGGAATCTGTGATGTCACTAATGAAGGTGGTACAGTGCTAATAAACGGTGGTAAAGTCTGATGAATCTGCTGAGATGTTCGAGCTTGTTGATCTATTAGAAACTGTTGTTCAACCGCCTTAAGCCTAACCACTTCCCCTTCTAGGTGCAACATATAATCCTCTTGACTTAATTCCCCTGCCGAGAAAGAAGTACCACTCTGACCCTGACTAACACTTTGATTTTCGGGAGAGGTGTCATTCGTTCCTGAGATGTTGTTGTTGGGGGTAACGGTCTGGTTCTCATTATCTGCCATTCCCTGTATTAAAACACATCTCACCATTCGTTAATCGTTAGTACCTACATACTAACCAATTCTCCTATCCTAGCTAAATCCCACACCTTGGAATGTTTGACTAACACAAATAGGTTTGGGATTGAACACATAACCAATGCTCAATTCACCCAAACCTATGCTCTGATACCAATTTATAACACCACTGAAATTCATGAACATTTCTTTTTATATATATCGTTCGGAAGCGAGTAATACAAATCATGCATTATAGATTGCGTATATCATATTTCCAAAAGCACAATCTATGCATGCATGATAAGTTAGTACAATGATCATATTAACTACAAACATTAAGTTAGGAGTTATATAAATTCAAAACATAAGTTTGGAAACGATATGTTTATATATATATTTCAGAGTAGGCAGTCAAACATTCTTCAAAGCCAACTTCTTGCCCACCCACAACAAAAGTAATCTGCAAGAAGTGAGGAGGGGATTAGCACAAAGCTAAGTGAATAGATCTTCAACTATCAACCTAACTCAGATTCACAATTGTTTACAGCTAAGCACCCTAAACAAATAACTTCAAAGAGGATCGGTGGTCCTTGGGGCACCCTACTGCCGCGGTGGCCCCCAAGCAACACTTACAACCACTGAAGGCCACTTCAGTGATCTAACCGATGGTTTGGTACTATTACTACTTCCAACATTATTCCAATGAGCAACACATGTACAGAGTACTAATGTTATTTAAGTAATAGTACCAAACCCAATCGCAATTGACCTCTGAAAGATTCACATAATCCATAATCATCATGGCAATATGTTAACTAAACAATACACAAGTAAAACCAAGTTACCCGTTGTAACCAGATTGTTACAACCAACTTAGACTGAAAGCCAATGATCCACTCACCCTTACTGTCACATTCTCCACTCAGAGATCTAATCTTTCCGAGTCTTCGCTTTATCTGAGAATATGATCAAAACCCGAGTTAGATTCTCATATCAAGTTTGTCACATTCTATTCATGTATATAATGTCACATAAGGGCACCTAATATACTTTTAATGAAATGTAATTAACATGAATGCAGAAGTCACGAGTCATCAAATTCATCAATTTAAAACAGGCAAACGCGATCCGGGTAAGTGATGGCTGGATCGCGTTCCAATACACAAAACGTTCTGTTACCGTTTTACACTTGCAAACGCGATCCGGGCTAAATGTGGCTGGATCGCGTTCCCAAGAACAAATCCGCTTGACCTCAAATTCCTACAGACTAACGCGATCCGGACAAGGTTACAGGATCGCGTTTCAAAGAACAAAACGCACTGAGATAAAATAACACATAGCAACGCGATCCGGGTTGGTTTAAGCTAGATCGCGTTTCTCACTTTTTCAGCAACAACAACCAGACCTGCAACCCCTTTTTACTCGAACCCAAACACCCAATTTCACACAACCAGTTGTTATACACGATTTTAACACACAATTGACCTCAAATATTATCATATAATATAGTAATACAACAAGCAACATCATCAAGCCACAAAATCTATCTAAGCATCAATAATCTAACCTAGTTCATCCTTTAACTTCAAACACATATTAAACACAAACACTTACACTTGAAATGAAGGAGCTAGGAGGGTGATGATGAAGATGAATAGCTTGAATCCAAAATCACAAGTTAATTACTTCCCTTCCTTTGATTCCTTAAATTTGTGAGTGTGTGTGTTCTTGAGGTTAAAGAGAGAAGAGGGAAAAAGTGAATTAGGTCGATCTAACCAACCAACCCTAACATATAAGAGATTAAATACTATACCCGCTCTAAATCTATTGTCTGGAACCTAAAACCAATTTGCGAGAAAATAAGTTTTATTATACCTTCAACTAAAATAATTTAAAACGAATAATAATTCATTTATCACAATAAGTCTTTTGATCATTTGACTTATTAATTTCAATTTCTCATAAAAACCAAATTGTTTCTAACAAAACAATTTAAATACAAATAAAGTAAGGAAAATACCGTATTTCTACTAGGCCCAATTCGAGGATGTTACAAAGATAGTTGTATGTGTTCCTACTATTTATGGATATTATCTATCTATACGTAAATAGATGGCATAAAACGATACATAAATTTATCTATTTTATTTGATAAATAAAAATAGAAGATTACTTAAAATATATGATATTGTTCTGTAAACAAGTTTGAAATTTTCTTATTTGTAGAGTAATAAAAGAGGTGGAAATTACAAAACTTATTGTTTAACTCAAAGTTTTTACTCCTTATAAATTTAAATTCATATCCTGACATGAATTTCGACATTAATTTTGTTAGCATAGAAGTGACCTAATAAATTTTATGAATGATGCATACGGTGTCTTTTAGATATTTTACTATTATTATGGTCAATTTTATTATGTTATCGATTCATATTCATATGCAAAAAAGTTGTATACTTTATTTTAAAAGATAGATATATGTATATACTATCTTACTATGTTTAAGTATTTTAGTATGTGTAAAATGATAATGATAATAATAATAAACAAAAAGTATATGTCAACGAAACAAATAAAATCGTTGTTGTGATTGAGTTTTAATAAAGCCCCTGTATATTTGCGATATGGCTTAGCTATTTTGCTGTAAAATTGTTAAGGTTTTTTTTACGTCTTTAACATGCATTGATGTAAGATATTGGTTCTTGTAAGGAAGAGGTTTAGGGAGGGAATGGAGAGAAGCAAATAGGGAGGTGACAAGTGTCCTCCTCCATTTCTCCACCTCCTTTATTTCTCCACCTTCGTCATTTCTCCACCATTATCATTTCTCCTCCATTTTTTTTCTTAAATTTTTTTAGTTTTATTTTTTATATAATTTTTTTTCTTGACTTTTTCATTTTTTTTTTTAATTTTAATTTTTTTTTTTTTTGCATTTTTTAGAGTTCTTGTTATCGTTTTTTTTTTTTTTCAACCTTATCATTTAACTTTTTTCACGACTTATTTATAATTGTTTTTGTTTTTTTTCACGTTTTCAACCTTTTTTCTGTAGTTGTTTTACATCACATTATTATATGTAAATACAATTTTATATATAGTAATAAAAAAAACATTTATGATATTTATACCCTGAATGAAATAAATTCTGATATAACAAAATTATAACTTCAATGCCTCGTAGAATTAAAATTATGATGCACCATATTTTATAACTATGATGCACCAAGATTTATACACTAATAATGTTTATCTTATATCTAAAAGCCGAAGCGTCATATTTATAACTATGATGCATCATATTTTATAACTATGATGCACCATATTTTATAACTATGATGCACCACCTTTTAATTTAATAACAATGTTTTATATTATATTATGAAAGTCAATGCATGATATTTTAAAAACTCGATGCACCATGTTTTAAAAATATGATAAACCATGTTTTATAACTATGATGCACTACTTTTTATAATTATGATGCACCATATTCTATAACTATGATGCACCAAGATTTATACACTAATGATGTTTATCGTATATCTTAAAGTCGGAGCGTCATATTTATAACTATGATGCACCATATTTTATAATTATGATGCACCATGTTTTATAACTATGATGGACCACTATTTTAATTCAATAACGATGTTTTATAATACATTTTGAATGTCAATGCACGATATTTTTAAACAATCGATGCACCATTTTTTATGTCTATGATGAACCATGTTTTATAACTATGATGCATCACTTTTTAATTCAATAACGATGTTTTATAGTATATTTTGAAAGTTGATGCATGATATTTAAATACTCGATGCATCATATTCAGAAAAATTCAGTGTATCATATTTATAATGTTGGTTAACACAATAATAATTTAGTTTTATTGCAGCTTGTTTTTGATATTCATGTGCATCGCTATATATAATTTCTGGTGCATCACAAATTTGAAAATGATATATGAAAAAGAAAAAACTAAACATGAAAAAAGGTTAAAAACTAATTTTTAGATTTGTAATTTTTTCTAAAAAAATGTTAACAAATTTTATTTAATTATTTTTTTTAACAAAAGTGTTATAGAAGTTTTTACATGTTTTAAAATTTTTTTTTTTTTAAGTTTAAAATCTTTTTTTTATAATAAAAAAATAAATAAATAAAAGAAATAGAAAAAAAAATGGAGAAATGAAGAAATGGGAGAATTGGATAAAAAGGTGGAGAAATGAAAAAAAGGAAGGGGAAATGAATAAAAAAGGTGGAGAAATGAAAAAAAGGGAAGGGGAAATGAATAAAAAAGGTGGAGAAACGAGGAGACACTTGTCACCTCCTCATTGGCTTCTCTCCCTTCCTTCACTTTTACCCCTTCTCCCAGGAACCTCACCCTTGATGTAAAATTGTTAATTCTTCAATTATCAAATTTAACATTTTGCAACGTGGTGTATATATAGTTTTTTCTATTGACAACTTTTATATAGTATCTTGCTTTCTAGGACAATCAAGAACGTTTACAATCTTTATAATAGCTTTAATTAAAATGTATAATTATTTTTTATATTGTGCATATTATTTATAGTTAGTTTTAGCAATTAGCAATTAGCAATTATTTATAAAATACACAAATATGTGGCTGTAGTCAAATTATATAATTAAGTTAATTTTGTATGAGAGCATTTATCTCCCAAAAAATATGAACCAAAAATTGTAAACTTCCAAATTTTAGTATGAGAGCATTTAACTTTTGAATAAATTAACTAATAAGTAGTTCTAAAAATATGGGTAATTAGTTCCAAATTGTAAGGGTATATTGGACTTTTTTAGGACCACTAATCACTATTTTGGGGAAAAAATTTAATTTTTGAATCAATGGTTCTAATTCAAAATACTCAAACATTGAACGGACAAGATTATCTCATTATGGGCTAATTATAGGAAGTTTACATAATTACTCCGTATGATTTTCTTTTAATATATAATAATAATAATAATAATATAATATAAATAATATAATATATAATATAATATAAGAGAGAAGTATTCAAAGATCACACACTTTTGTAGGCTATAAATACTCATTTATGAATAGTAAAACAACCTTTCTCAATGGGAGAAATGCTATGGATACAAAAATTTTACAAACATTTGTATACAAACTGACGTGGCTGTGTGACATATGCATCCATGTCATTCCCAAGGCAACTAATTCTCTCTCTCTCTCTTCATTGTATGAATTTTTTTCGGTGTGGTTCTCCTCTATGTGACAAATGAAATTTAAAGTCAAATTACAATTAACACGTATTATACGCATATATTTGAGTTTAAAAATGTTTTCATTGCCCAACTGTCTCTTTGCAAAGAAGTTGATGTTTCTTTGTAAATTTAAGTAGGAGTACATGGTAAAAATAAAATGAAACGGCGCGATTATGGATTGTGTATATATTGACTTTGTATTTGACTATTTGAGTTTTTATTTTTATTTAAATTCCTTATCCACAGCACTTAGGGCTTCCTTTATCAAATCTCTTTGATAAATTAGTCGAGAATGCACTCCGTATCACTTATACGTGTCTACTAATTCATCAATGCACTAAAATAAACAACACTTGATAGTGATATAACTATCGAGTTGACACGAAACGTTTTCTCGCATAGTATTTATTACCAATGAAATTGTATTCTCGAACAACAGGTTCCGTAGCTTCTCAACTTTTTATTATGAGGTTAAACATATAGGATAGCAATCTAGTTTATGTCCATTTTAAATTGGGTAAAGTGACTGAAAGTTATATAATGCAATTATATGTTAACATTTATACCGTGTACGTAACAAATTGATTGCCATTGTATAAACGAAATGTTTATTTTTTACGTTGTATGTGTAGGGTCACCTATAAAGCAAGTAACCGGTACTTTTTGTATGTGTATATTATTTCTCCGATCGACATCAATATCCAATCAGTTTCCACTTCATCATGTCCATTGCACATTTACACATCACTATTAAAAGTCAAATAAGCACTTGACCGGATAACACCTCATTTAGTATGTGGATTGAATAATTCTCAAAAACGAAAAAAGATTAACCTATTACACATTACACATAAGCACCTGATCTGATATACCCGGTTTTATACATACAATGTATAATTTTCAAAGTTCGATCCGACCATAAAATGGCAGTAAATTTTATTACACATATACTATGAAGGTCAACACAAACAATTATATACATTTGGAGGCACTTTAACTTTTAGATTCAGACGATGAATTTATTTCATTCATTTTATATGATATATATACTTTAACGGTTAACAACTTTATAATTAGGGATAAGTATTTTTAAATATATTAAACTTTATTCAAAAATTTATAGTATGTATCGAACTTATAATTTTTCTATCGTATGTAGTTGACTTTCAAATATCTCTATTGTATGTATTGGACGGTATTTTTGATGAATTGTCATTCCTAAATGTGTCACGTATCATCCATATAATTTAAGATATCCAATACATATCTTAGAGATATTTGAAAATTAGATATATACAATAGAATTGTTATAAGTTGGATACAAACTATATATTTTTACTAAAGTTAGAATAAATTTTCAAATACTTATCCCTTATAATTAACTCATACTATACTATTTTTTGTGTTATTATCAACGTGAAAGGACTCGAATACAATAATTGCAATAGACAACACATTAGATTCTGCATGGTGAGAATATAAATTAGCTATATTGTATTACAAAATTCACAATAATTATTGTATAAAGAACTTTATATACAAAAATAAATATGTTTACGTCTCTCTTTGTACGATTGGTTTACAACAATATTCTACTATACTGTTTTGAAAATGTAGCATTTTTTTTTATTTGACACTAACAAAAATTCTTCGTACACCGTTAAGTACGTTTTATAGTGTTGTACTATACAATATTATAAAATACATTTAGTGATATATTAAAATTTTTTTTTTTTTGGAGTACGTTAAGATGTACTCTCCCATTTCTTATGTTGTGATAAATTAGATTTTTTTAATTTTGTTTCTTATATATGGATAATCTTGTCAATATTGTGGTACGTGTACCACCCATTTCAAGGCATCCCAATCACATGCATCATTGACAACACCTCATTTTTTAAACGTGAAAAATTTGTGTCATCATATGTTGTTGACGGACTAAAGCACGCTACGTGTGTTTTAGAAGACGATAAAACTTCAATTCGACCAATGGGGCTTTGCCTCAGTGGTACCGCCGCCGTAAATCCCCACGTCCCACCCGGGTTCAAGCCTCTGAGAGTACAAAAAATCCTATGCTCCGTGTGTGGGGTCACTGGGGCCAGGTGTTTAGCCGGACGGGTTGCCTCTTGCAGGTGGGGCTCCGTGGATCTACGGATCCGGGGTTAAAGGTTCCCTCCAATAACTAAAAAAAAAACTTCAATTCGCATGAAAAATGTTTTGCCGAATAAGAAAGTGGGGATCACAGAGGATAGTGATTTAGAGACGGAAGGAGATCATGTAAACTTAACCGTTAATTTATGTGATCCACGGTTCAGATTCAGTACATCATAAGTACATTGTATCATAACAACACTGCATTTTACAAAAGTACACTGCATTAGTGCATTATAATACACACTGATTTTACCCTTACAAATTTGATTGCATCGTAACGACACTACATTTTACCTCTTCGGATTTGACACATGGCACGAGAACCGGAACCCCAAAACCACCCCCCGGAACCGGACCCGAATAAGCAACATAACATAACAATTGACAGTGGTTTCAGATTATCTCAATACCATGTCTTCCTTAACATAATGATATGTAGAAGCATGTTATAGAAATATTAACTTCTTGTTCAAACAAAACAGAAACAGAAACAGAGGTAGAGGAATTATTGAACTACAATAATTATATTGAATAGAAGTTGAGCAAAACAAATTCCAAGCAGAATACCAAATGAGCACAAATAACTCTGCTCCACTTAACCTATGCTTCCAGTAAAACCATCACGCAAACAAGTTAGATCCCATTCAACTGACAATGAAACCCAAAAACTGATCCTTCTGTCTATCTTTGGAAATTAACACAACAAAGTAATGATCAAAACCAGATCGCTACATAAGAAAAAGAGAGGCAATAAACAAAAACAGGGAAAAATAACAGAACAAATGCACTGCAGGCTTCTTGCAGCTGATCAAATGGAAAGTCACTGATCTGCCCGTTTTGTCAACAATTTATCTCCCCTGCATGAAAAGAAAAGAAAAGAAAAAGATCGTGCATACATCCACAGATTTTGAATCAAGGATGACCATAAGTTCTGTAGAACTCTATTAGATGCCTCAAAATCTTAGTATTATTAGCAAATATTAGATGCATGGACGGAGATATGCTAAGACAGAAATTCCGCAAAGGAGTTTTTCAGTCACTTTGATGCATGAGAATGCAAAGGGTAATTCATTCTATCCAACTATACATGTACAAGACTCTGCCACTGCATACATTTAAGCAGATGTGAGAAAGATTAACATGAAGAAACTCATTTTCTAAGTTACAGAAAGGAACCTAAAAGCCGGAATCAGCTTAGCTAACTACGCATCCGCTCTTCAATAAATACCTGTAAATAACAACAAAGATCACCAACTTTTATAATAGACATAACAAGAGCACTAGTCTGATAAGTCTCGATAAATAAATAACAACAAAGAAAGAGAATTGCATACCTGCCCATTATGGCCATCAGGAGGAACAACAGTAGACTCGGATCTGCATTTAGCATGAACTATAGGGCCTAGTTGAGATCTATCCATGCCTATAGTTGCTCCAGACGGAGCATTCATGTAGACTGCGCCCCTATACATCCATTCTTCTGTCTCATCACTGTAAAAATCATCGAAAGGCTCTCCACATAGTGCACAAACATTCTGATCCTCGTCAGCTGGAACAGCCATATCTTCATCATCCTTCTGTTCCACAACACTCTCAGACGGGATAAGAAATCCAGGAGTTGGATCAGCACCCAATGCCTCTGCACTACTAAGCCACACACTAACATTAGCAAACCACTTCTGAGAGGGCTTTTGCTTACGATTTCTTGATACTCTATTCTTGGTCACATGCCAATCCATATGATTACTGTGTTCTTCTTGCAACTTAAACCGCAGACCACATGTCTTGCATTGTCTGGGCAAATCGGAATATAAAGCAGTTATTGCAGACTCGTGGCGTGTCTTAAGAACATCAGGATCAAACTCTAGTCCAACAGAATCCTACACATAAGATTACATAACTCAGAACAATCTACAGTGGTATAAGTTGTAAAATAAAATAGGTATCTGCTATGTACCTGTCCAGGAGCTGGGTTAGTCAGAGAGAGCAGTCCTTGGGCCATAAGAGAACTAAATAGACCAGAAAGTGCACCACCACTTGGAGGTGTTGCGTCAGTTGATAGAGGGAGTTGAGGAACTGGAGGGGGCCCCGGAGGTAAAGGAGGTAAACCTACGCCCTGCAAATGGAAAGGCACAGATGGTTGCATGCCAGGAACTGGATGCAAGGAAGCACCCCCAGAGGCATCGAATCTTTGAGGAGGATATCCACGAATCATAGGTCTTGCTGGGTTAAAACCTAGAGTAGGTGGTACCATATTTGGTCGAACCCCTTGAGGCAGTGATAACTGTGATGGGAACCTAGTGTTCTGCCCTGGGATTTGCTGGCTATGGAGTTGAAATAAATGGTTTTCTCTCCTATCACTAGTATCAAAATGCTTCTGATGCAAAAACGACGCATTGTCATTTACTGCCGAATTGCTAGCATTCATCATGTCAAATTGACTCCTAACATGTTTCTGAAATGGGTGAGAAGGCAGAACTTGAACTGGTTGAGAGTTTTGAATATTTACTGGGGGTCGCCAAGAACTTTTTGATGATGAGGATAAGTGGAGATGTGGATTGACACCAGAAAAGTTATCAACGAGAGGGGGCCTATGCCCACGCGGATTGTATTGACGCTGAGCAGCCCAAGGCTGATCATGCGAATGATTCAATGTGTCTTGTGGGTAAAGGGAAGCTGGAATATCTGAGGGATCGTTTTGCAATCCAGTCATCTTACGCTTTAAACCACGATCAGACTGCAGAAAAACGTACATTACTTTCTATGTCTTGTAAAAAAAATTAAGCATGGCCGTTAAAATATAGACTTTTACAACATGAACATTAGTCTTTCCATCATACAGCAAATAATCACATCAGCTTGAAAGTATTTAAACAAAAAGGGTGACCTTTATCAAGGGGGCAAGTAAGAAAAAACATAAAACCAGAATTCATTGAAAGAACACTTTTGACCAAAAATCAAAAGAATAGCACGCCCCTATGAAACTTAATATTCGGACCAAATCATTTACGAAAGAAGATGTATAAAAAAATTTCGGCTAGCAGCAAATGGTCAGAGCGTGCCCAGTTCAGTTCAACCAATTGCTACATCGGTTCGACAAACATGTAAACCAAACCGCCCACCGTGCACGCTCTTAGAATAAGATACACATTTTGACGGAACCCGTTTTGACCCCTTACCCATCCTGCCCATTTTGTCACCTCGAACTAAAGGTATTTGCATATCCAAGAACACAGAAAGAAAAAAAAAAAAAGGAGCTACGGAACTCTACACTAACCAATGAAACTGCATTGTTGGAGGCAACTGAAGGAAGCAGCTCCTGGTTAGACCAATCGCCTCTGCCATAATCAGACTTCATAGAGATAGACTGGTTGGCTTGAAGGTGATGGCCCATCTTAGAGCTACCAGGTAACGAGATAGATGAAGAAAATAACTCAGTACCACGACCACGGTCTGCTAAAGTTGGACTCATATCTTCCCACTCAAATTCCTCTTCTTCAGCATTCTGCCATGTCTGCCCACCCACCTTACTGCCTATACCATTTATGGTTAAGTTTTTCCCATGTTGAGGCTTTTGGTTTGTGGTTTTATTCCTCTCATCTGTTCCATAAGCACTAATCAAAGCTCTGGGTCTCTGAATATCAAATCCATTGCTTACACCATGGGATCTCCGCCAGTCACGTAGATCGTCATCGCCAGCTGTCAGACCGCCAGGTCGATAACCATATCCATGATGAGACGGTGACGCTCCTTCAACCCTTCTAGGGGAATCGACCATAGAATACTCATCAACTGCTGGTGACGGAGGTCGTGCCAGACCAATACCAAATGGACTACGGCCTACATGATTAGTTGAGCCCAGCGACTGTGCTCCGATATGTGAAGATAGCACATCCCCATTATCAGATTCAAATTCATCAAATCCAGTTGAAGGCTGTCCAAGAATCTTTGAAGTTGGAATAGCTCTTGCATGTTGAATTTTCTGCAATGATTGCATGAGACAATTACTTGGAATAACAGAAGACATGAAGATATCAAAGCCTAAGACTACAAAGCAGCTTCAGAAAAAGTAGTGTTTGGATAATGTAAAGAGGAAAGGAAGACTTCTAGATACTACCCCACAGTCAATCACTGTCCAATTTTTTTGTCATATGTAAAAGGCTGATAAAAGGGTGTACCCTGTGCTTCTTAGCATCCGTACAAAATGTGAGAATATGTATCATTTATCTACAATTCTAAACTGATAAAAAAATTTACGAAAGATAAATTAGAATATACACAATGCGGATAAACAAGAAAAACAACCATAAACCATATGCAGCCTGCACAGACTAAGCGAATAGCATTCATAGTGCATATGCCTGTTAGCTCCAGTAGCTAAAAGTTTTACCATAGGTAATAAGGAGACCGGCAAGTTAAAATCAAATCACGACCACATGCGTAAATATTCAAAAAAAAAAATAGTTAAGTTCTACCAAGAATACACAGCAATTGTGCTGCATAAGACTGAAATAGCAATTGCAAACTCCTGGATCCAACAGCTCTCAACAGGATATTGATACTTGAAAAACAAAACAAAAATGTATCTAGTCCATATTATAAAGTAATAGATAAAATTAACTTAGAACCATGAATCTTCCTTGTCCACTGTGATCTTCTAAGTTGTAACATTATAAATAAATCTCCAAATCATAATCCAATCAGTTTCATATATATTGGATGAACATATAACCTGATCGCATGGAATATTTAATCAACAACTGGGAGGCCCTTTGTATTAACTCAACACGGCCAACCATGTATGAGAAATGACGGAATTCCTGATGCTGGAAGGAGCTTTTAAGTCGACACTGCCTTTCAGCATGTCTACCCAAAGACCATAATAATATTTTTAAGTTGTACGCTTTAGATTTTTGGTGTTATTTCCTTATGTGGTATATGCCTTTATATAATATATAATTATAATAATTGATTGTGAATGTTCTGTTTCAAATTACACTAAATATTAAATGACTCGCACAATCTTTCCTCTTATTAAAATCCTATGTAACCAACAGGCCTTTGGCATGTGGCCCAACAACAAGAGGTTGTGGGTTCAAACCCAGCTTGGTA
This sequence comes from Helichrysum umbraculigerum, assembly GCA_949592205.1. NCBI lineage: Eukaryota > Viridiplantae > Streptophyta > Magnoliopsida > Asterales > Asteraceae > Helichrysum > Helichrysum umbraculigerum. The sequence goes on along the minus strand of CATIUR010000001.1, from coordinate 244,371,953 downwards.
CAAAGGTGTATTAAACGTGTTGTAGGTGTGTGAGTCTTTGCTGTGTAAAAATAATAACAAAAAAAATATATAAACAGATTAGAGTCTTAAGTGAGTGCCAAACCCATAATGTTCTTAAACTTTCCAGATATAACCCAACACTCTAGCAAGCAGAAAACTTCAGATGCTGCAACTAGAATTGGAATCATGGCCACCGATTTTAAAATCATATTCAACATTAAGAATCAAGTTCTAACCCTACCACATTCAAGTGAATAAAATAATAATAAATTCTGCATGCATGCAACCAGCACCAAGCTGTAGGCAAAAAATAAAAACACGAAGTGTAGGTCCATCAGCAGGGAACATGCCTTTTTATTCGAATTCTTTAATCCCATTAGTACCAAATAAACACTAATCGCTACTTACATCGAGACAAAAAAATGTTCCCATGAGTAATCTAAAAGATAATCTGCTGATATAAAGAAAGTGGTTTTCCATCAAAAAGCTTACACTATCTGCAGTTGAGCTTTCAAGTTGACGTCGTGCCTCCAAGTACTTGGGATTGACATGTATGCCATGAGCTGGTCTGGGAGACTCGGAATCTCTTAACGCTGAAGGTTGATAACTTGAAGAAGGAGAAAACTGTAGTTGAGCTTCAATCTTACGAAGAACAGAAGATGGGAATACTGTTGACCAGGTACCAAAAAGATGGCGCATGGACGAATGCATACTTGGGTGGACTTGCCTATACGCCGCACAATAGACCTAAAAGAACAATTCATTACAAAACCAAAGATTCAAACAATCACACATCTGAAACTCTAACGGCGTTCATTCAGTGTAAATGTAACAATAACTTAAGCCACTAACCTCTGGCAAGCGGGCAGAAAAGTGCCTCACGTAATCTCTACCAATATTTTTGACAATACTATCCAGAAGATATAGAGATGGAAGCTTGTGTTCAACTGGAACCTATATGGCAAAGCAAACAAAATAAGATTAAATAAGTCTGGTGTTGAAGTATTGTCTTTGGTAATTGTATGAAACAAGGATGTCCAAGCTATAAGTAGACAATCAAAGTGGTTCACATATTTGTAGGCATAGCATGCATCATCAATCCAATAGTAACAAATAAAACAGATACATAGCTAATATTGTATTGATGGAGTTGCCGAGCTATCATATGACAAAACAACATATTTTAAGTGCTTATGGCTTAATAAGGGACGTTCAAATGCACAAGTTCTTCCTCTACATAAGCTCAAATGCAGCATAATCCAAACACTTCAAAAGTGTTTACTGCGTTTTTTTAAAAAACTAATATGTATACGCACTCCAGAACACCCACTATACAGTTTAAACAATCAAAAAACTTCTATTTCATTCACTTGTGCACCATAATTTCTTAAAAAGAATCAATCACAATGAGATTAGCATTCAAGATAACAAATTCAATGTAATAAATACCTCAATAATTCTTGCACAAATTGCATCAGCAATGCCTTCACCGTGTTCTCTCTGTTCACCAGCAATAATCGTGAGATCGGTAATTATCGGTTTCGAATTAATAATTAACTCCGATAACACAACTTCATACAACTCCACAATTTCTTCAGTAGTCAGAACCGGTAATTCATTATCATCGCTAGAAACCCTAATTTCACCCTCCCGTTCCTTTAACAAAATCTTGAACCGATCGAGAATCGGTGTTAATGACTTCTGATTATTGTTATTCGATAACGCTACGACGGAATCGTTGGGTGCTGGTCTGTATCCGTTACTTCTACTGGTTATAAAACTCGTACCTTCCATTGAAAAATTAGGTTTTTAATTTTATTATGTTGGTGTTTAATTTGATGTAATTTGAAGGATGTGTTGAATTAGGGTTAGGGTTTTGATGTAGGTTTGAGAGATGAAGTTCATGCCTTAAAGCATTGCGATTGCGTTTGCGTTTGCGTTTGCGTTTGAGGCAGAACAGAAGGAGCGAGACTGTGTTTTTGAGAAAGGGGAAAAATCGAAGTTGCGGAGGGAAGGGGGCCAGATGTGTACAACTTGAAAAGATAAACTAATTTATTTACCGTGTATTTTTTTACTCACGGTTTATATAAAACACAAAACATAAACTTTGTTCTCGGTCGTGAAATATTGAATTTCTTATTAACGCTAAACTAGTTTAAGACTCGCGAAATTCGCGGAATCGCCCATGAAGTTAAATTGCATCATACGTATGTCGGACTAAATTTTGTTTTTAATGTAAGTAATCATGATATAAGCATATGTATGACGAATGTGTTTAGGGAATGATTTGGTAGATCAAATAACTTGTGACCAAAAGAATGTTTAATTGTTTCCATCTATATCGAACAACCTAAGTCAGTTATAAGTGAAATGCGCAATTATTAAGACCCGTAGCTTCCAAGATCGTACATGAAAATATGTGATTGCGTATTTCAATCAACGAACTATATGAATCTTATATACTATGGATATTTGTTTTATATTTTTAATTTAAATATAGATTGTTGTTTATTCGGTTTGTGAAACTATTACACGGTGGTAATTGCAAAGTTAAAGTTTGTTAGTAATTTGTAGATTATATATTCACGGGTTTCATGTTTTCATGTAACGCAAAGTGGTTACATTACATAAACTAAGGTGATATTCATAAACATACAAAATCCAGATTTCTCAAGATTGATTCAATCTTGTTTTCAGTTCTTCTCTATATCAATTCAGATTGACTTTTAACGCAAGATAACACAATAAAAATAAATACAAAAATACAACATCCACTTTAACCACACCTCTCTTTCAAGATTGCTCTTAGCTTCAAAAATAGCAGCACCTACAATCTTGCAATTTTGTGGGCCATTGATGAGTTTCATCGCCCTTTTGGTACGATGAAGGTGAGGTACCTACAGCGAGCATACGTGATCCCTGAAACCGACCAACTGGAACTGATGGGTTGGGTTTAGTTTGGACATTGAGATTATCACCAACTGAAATTTGTCAGGTTCACCTCTTAAAGAATCGATCCAAATGATGCCATTGTGGATCCTTGTACACATCTCCAAGTCTGACCACTTCTTTAGAAACAACTCAAACTCTTCTCTAAGAAAACAACCTGTATTTAAAAAGAGCATCAAAGGCCTAGAAAACAAAACAGCAACACTTAAACTAATGGCAGGTGTAAGTAGCAAAATGGGCAAATAGACGGATTGGGTGATGGGTTCAGCTTTATAAATGGCTAAACTTTTAGATTGGTTAAAAATTGTGTAGATCGGGTTTACCTGCCAACACCTATTTGTCTTTGTTTTTATATTCAATAAGTGGTTAACATATTAATGGAGTGTTTGGATGTGCTTTTAATCATACTTGCGTTTTTGGGTAACTGACTATGACTCCGAACTTTCAGATTATCCACTCTGTTCTTGCTTTCTGTTCGGTGTGAATATTGTATTTGCATAACTTCAATATATTAAATCAGGAACAGAAGGAATATTAGTCTGCAATGGCCGACCTCACAGGTTAGATTAGAACAAAATTCGAATGAAACCGAATATTCAAATGAACAAAGAGGTTTACCTCACAGTTAGACACGAAACTTAACCCAAGTCGGCCAATTAATAAATAAAAGGGCTTTTATTTTTTCTTCCTAATCATTCTTCAACCTTCTAGTACGGAATAATCAATTTTAGAACACACGGTCAAGCACCCAGTAACTGTATGAACCACCTCGATCCTAAGCACTGTGTGTGTGTCATTGCAAAGATATAGAAAGAATAAACTTCGGGTGCTTAAACCAACATGACAACATGAATTTAAAGGTCACATACCTCAAATCTCATCATCTCATCTCAGCCGTTGTTTTCGCTTTTTGATGGTTTTCCCATGCTTCTATTCTTACCTCTTCAAGGATTGAACCAAATCCAGGAATCCGATATCAATAATCAATACGCGCTACAGTATAAGCAAAGTTAATAACGTCAATATCGACCAAGTTGATTAGTTGGAGCAAGGCATCAGTTGCATACTCCATCACTATTCCTCCCATTTGAAACCTGAAATATTATCTGAGTTATGCCAGCCAACTTCATAATTCATATTTCAGATATAAGTTGCTCGTCTTTACACACCCATACTGCATAAGTTCAAGCATCAACGCTTCCACCTGTAGTTAAAAATAATTATAAGTACCTCTAATGGGAATGAGTTTGCCTATTTTTCTCTTAAAAACCTCTGTCTAAGCTGTAGGCCATGGAGTATTCGGGTCTATTTTAGCAGTCACATATAAGGGGCCATTAACATGATATACCTTGTGACCACAGTGCCGTTTGTCCAGTTTCCTTAAGTTCCACTTCCATCACCCCTGTCAATATAAATTGTTTATCTTACACACGGTTTCTATGTATTATTAGGTAGAACCGCAAAGTCGCAAACACATACAAAATTGACTTTTCACTCCCTTGGGTAACAATTGCACCAACGGCACTCAATAACACATAAATGCATCTTACCATAGTAATCAGAACCACAGCTTGCATCATATAATCAGAACCACAGTTTTGTTCAGGCATACATGGCTAAAGTCCTAGACTACAACATCACAATAGTCAAACACAAATTAACCACGCGATATTAAATAACTGATTTTGGCTTTCAGCCATTTGAGGTGGTTCCTTTTTAGCTAATTTTTAACTATTCCAACCTAAATCACCAAAGTGAAACCACGACTTTCTAACTACTTTATAGGTTAATGGGTAAAAATTGCCACCTCCACACTTCCAGACCAACGTTATAGATGCAAGTTCAGTGAGTATGTTGATTCTCCATTAGATGTAACAAAAGCAAATTAAGGTAGTTACCTGTTTGCAAGTGAAGAAGATAACCATCAATACGATCTCTGTCTTGAAAGATATCTTGCTCTGCTTGGAATAAATTGCATATAAATACACTCTAGGTGTATCACTTTGAAAATGATTTAAGAAGGTACAATGCACTATAAGTCTATTAATACACTCTAGGTGACTAAAGATAAGGGGTCGTATCACTTTGACACGTTTGACCCATTTGACCCGTTTCCGATTAAGTTCTATTTTTCTTGTATCCGTTTGAGCTGTTGAGATATAATAGACCTCAAATCAAATTATATAAGTAAATGGGTAGAAACACCATCTCTAATTATAATTAACCAATGAACATTTGTAAACTCATCATATCTGGCATAAATCTGAGAGTGATCCTTAAAAGTTGTCTTTGTGGTTATGTATCAACATTATGAAAGGCTTGCTTTTATTTATGAGGTAAGAAGTAATCCTGAATTGAATTAGCAGATAAGAAACATTCTTGAGAGGAGAAATATAATGTATCAGCTTACCTATTGGTTCATTGGAGTCAGTTCGGACCACCAAAAATGTAGTGGCCCATGCACCTACAGAGGGAATTTTATACAATCAATTGGAAAATCTTATCCCAGCCTGCACTCATTAAGTAGGCAAACATATAAATGAGTCATATATAATATAAAAATAAATATTAAATACCTAAAAAATCTATCAAATTGAAGTAACATTTTGAAAGACAATATGTACATACGCAAGACTATTGAAGTAAGAGCAATTTTTTCACTTTTATTAATAGCAAGTATACTCTACGATCCTATCAGCAAAAACTCACAGTACTATAAGCAAGAAAATATACACGACTAACTGGGCTAAAAGTTCCGAAATACTCAAGCAAGTCAGGCTCACGAGTGTCCTCAAATAACTTAGTGACCCGAACAGAGTTCTCTTCATTCCCACGCCACATATCTGAACGGAGACCTGTATGCACCGTGTCTCGTGGAATGTATGCTCTCTTTTTTTAACCTTAACTGCCAGGTGGTTTATCAAAAAATAATTCGTTTAATGGGACCAAGTCCTTGAACCCCGTTAGCTCTAATACTTAAAGCACCCCCGCATCAATAAAAGAGAGTTACAGTTATAGGTATCTATAACTTACAATTTGGTAATTACGTAATATAATACGGAGAGCTTAAACACATCAAAAATTCACGTGCCCAATTCTGCAATACGATGTCAAAACATTGAAACAAAACTCAATGTAATAATTTGAACTCAATGCCAAATTAAACATGCCTTATAATGTTGTGTTCTTATTCAGGCATTCATCAAACAATTTATATGTGTCATAAAAACAAACAAACAAACCTTAATGATTATTCAAAGAAATCATTTGGTGTAACTTGTAAGCGTTGAACAAAGAATACATGAACACAAAGTTGATTTAAATCAAATAAGTTGATCGTAAATATGCAAAAGAGTAGTAGACCTTGTCTTCCGTAATCGGTAATCCATGTCGAAGAGTCTGCAACGGTTCCACAACTTCTTTTTGTTGGATAAATATTTTCTCGAAAGACCCTAATAAAAAAATAGCTGGTATTAGACCAGTAATCTCATTAAAACATTAAAATTCCGATATCTAATTTGAAGAATTACATTGAGACGAAAACCAAACGTATATCTTGAAAAGTATTAGAACAAGATGCCCTGAAAAGCATGAGATGAAAACCATTTGCTAATAACCAAACGTATATTCCATTTTGCGTAGCTGCTAGCATAAGATTGAAAATAAGGTTATGTCAACAACATCGTGTCACGTTGAGGTTTGCGTGAGTTGTTCTACGTGGAGCCCATAACCACAACATGTCCTGAAAAACATTAAATATTTGTATCAGCAAATGGAGCAAGAAAATTGGACAAAATACAGATCGATATATTGTACCATCAATCTCGGTTTTAAAAGTTTGATACAAATATAATGACAACGACTGTTAACGATTACAGCATAATGCTGTTACAGATGTCCTAATCTATGTACCCAAGAAGTAACATACTATCATAAGTGGTGAGGTTTGCGTGAGTTGGTTGTGGTTGGCTAAATAACACAACATGACCTGGGAAAAATAAAAAAGGAGATCAGCAAATGGAGTTAGGCTGAGCCAAAAAAACTTTTCCCCCATTTCACTAAGTTGTCAGTTCTACTACTGTCCAACAAACCTTCTGGCTTTCGCAAACATCAGATAAAACCGTTTAATGTAAAAACTATAGATACCTGATGACACAATCCGCCTAAAACAACGATTGTGAGTTATGGTAAAAATGGGCCACGCAAGCAAAGCTCGTGTTAACTTATATCCATCCTGACCGACCCACCCACATTGACACTACTACACCCACATTGACACTACTACAGAGAATTGGGCTCAAATAGCATATCTAATAAAGATCATCTTCAAAAGATGATCGAATAATTAAATGCAATAGCCTTATGTCTGCTACGTGTGTATGCACACTAAATGCCATATCACCTACACGTAACATTGAACCAGAAACTTCTTACAATGAGGGGTAAAATAACTTAAAATACTATACAAGTTCCACAATTGTAATTACCAGTCATGTTGAGTACAACATAATTAAAAACAGATGCATAAAGGCAAAGTTACTGCTACATAGAATGTCTACCATAATGCACACGAAACGGGTGTGAATGTCTACCATAATGTCTACCATAGAATGTCTATACATATCATACACGTCTAGATGATGCACATCAACACCATATGCGGTTATATAGACAAAGTTATTGGTTGGTATTATATATGTAGATTTTTTGGATTTGAAAGACCAGGATTAGCGGCAGGCAAAAACATATGTTTAGTGCTACAGAAGGGCTTCCAAGCAGTATACTATATAACCAATAAGCCTGAAAAATGGAAAAGCCGACATTATTTACCAAAGAGGCTTTTTCCATTTCTGCAACCTGACAATCAATGTGGTCATGTAGGTACTCCTCATCCCATGTGAAAAACAAACTCCAAGAAGGACAAGAAGAGTTGTTAACTAACCATAGGGAGACTAACCAAATTACATATTCATGGCTTTTGATGTATTCTTGAGTACAACCATTATTAGTGATTTCTTTATACTGACACTTTTACCATTTTTGGAGTACCATTTTAGCTGTTGGTGTAATTCCAAATTTTTTCAGTATACAATTGCAAGTCTACCTAAAATGAACTCAAGAAAGCTATGTTCCTTAAACCCACCCATATTCCGCCACGACACTTTTAAGGGTCCGCACCTTAACATAATGCTTATTCTGCAAAATGATGATGAAGCCCAACTTGAATACAATGAGTCTGGTGTGCAGGACAAGTTCTTCATTGACTGCCAAAGCAAGTTAAGGTTGGCTGCTTTATTTTTTGGAAGGAAAATTAAACTTTTTTGTTGCACACGCATTTTTCCTAAGACCATGCGATAGACAATCAATTAAGCATTCTATATTGGTGCTTACAACCTATAGAGCATCATTCTTCTAAACGAACGACATGCAAAACCAAACATCTAAAGAGCGTTTCCAAAACTTACAAAGCTATACACCTGTTTTAACCATTTTACTAATAAAAAGCTGCAAGGTTGTTTGACTTTCACAAAAAAAATATCCATACGGTGGCAGTCATAAGAGTTGTAAAAACATCTCATTTTGTTAAAAACATATGTAATCAGAGCTATACTTATGTCCAGATCAACATGTTTTCAAGTAGCATAATGCAATAGCCTAACTTACACACAATGAGCGATGTAAGGAAAATGCTACACCGTTTGCACTCTTGACATCAATTCTATCCGTGACAAACTCAATTGAATTCACACATACTATTATAAAGAATGGTATGGTTCCTTACAGCCCATCAAACTACTACTATCTCATCATTTCCAACAGAGAACAACATAGAATTATAGTGGATTTTAACTTTAAATTTGATTAACATAAAGCAAATGACTTTATAATACCTGGTGGTTGCCACATTGTTCACAGGTAGAACCTGGCACATAAGTAACAGTACTTCCTGTGTCAACAATTAACGCAAATCGCTGATGTGGAGATGCAATCCACATTATTGTATTATAATACCTGATTCAAACAATTTTATATAAATCCACTATAATGATTCAAAATTGATGGAATGATAGTTTATATATAAGTAAGTTCATCATCTAATTCAGTGAAATGTATCTAAATAAAAACCCTAGAATTACCCATTGTTAAGGAGATCGTCATGTAAACCAAACACATGATGACTTAATAAGATAATCACCTATACTCTGTATATGGTAGAAATTCGGTGCAGAATTTGGGTCTGGTTGCAGTCGTTTTGGAAGAATTTGAGGCCGACGGTGGTAGGTTTGTTTTTTCAAGCTCGTAAAATGAAAAACCTAGTATACAGATATTGTTGTTTAATTTTGAATAGGGGCAGTTTAGTAAATAATAATACATAAATAAGGGATAATGACATCATTAGTGTATCTAAGGGCTAGCTAATGAAGGATTAGCTGTAAATTAAAGGGGAGGATTCTTCTACAGGTTTTCTTATATATATATATATATATATATATATATATATATATATAGATGATATTGACAGCATTTAGACTACCCGCAATGGGGCCGTGAACGCCATTTTTGGACATCGAGAACGCCCGCAATGGGGCGTTCTCCACGCGGCGTTATGGGGCGTTCGTCGTGGGAGAACGGGAGGAGAACGGTGCACAGGTGAGACCCACGTGATTTTTTTAATTATTTTTTCCCTTTTTCATCCTTTTTAATTAAAAAAATGTATAGATATAGGTGTGGGGTGGAAATTAGTGGGGCCAGGAGTGGAAAAAGGGGCGTTCTGGTGTTATGACTGCATGGGTTAAAATGGTATTGTGGTGTTATGCTGACGTGGCAGTGGGAAATTGGGCGTTCTGGTGTTATGACTGTGAGTGGTCTTAGAGCTGCCAATATGAACCTATTGAAGTTATTTATTTGAAACGCCCCAAAAACATAACCGAATTTTTTTTTTACTCACTTATTTTATACACTATAATGTATTCTATTAGGTCACATACATATTTACTAATTCATTTAACCCAACAACTTCTAAATTTCTTTGTACCAATACACTTACACATAATTTAGTTATTTGAATCAATACAAATTTCATCAAAAAGACATTACCATTGGAAAGTAGACTCTCTCACGTTTCCGGCGATATAAAGAACGTCAAAAACGGAGTTACGGTTCATCTTTTATGACTATTTTAAAATCAACCTTCTGAATCCCCAACGAATCCGCCGGATTCATTATGAATCCGCCGGATTCACCCCAAATTCGACAAAATTCCATTTTCAGAACCCTTTCAAACCAATCCGGTCACCCAATCCGCCGGATTCAACATAAATCCGCCGGATTCAATCTGAATCCGCCGGATTGGACCTAGAACAGCAGGTCTGCACCACTTTTTGCAAAAATACGAAATTCAAACATGCATATCTTCTAAACCGTAAAGAGTTAGACTCTAAAATTTTGCAGACACTTCCATAATGCCAAAATGAAACTTTCTATTTTTGCACTTTTTCAAAATTCACATTTTACGAGAAAACGGACGTGTAACCACTTTTTGACCATTTTAACCACTTTTAGTGAACACTCTATATCTCAAACTACATGGTTTTAGCTTCTGCCCCTTTTCACACATTCTCAACCTATCAAAACAAGTTTAATACACTTGGCCAAACTCATATAACTGCATTCTGTACCGATTTAACTCTTTGACCCGTTTTGGTGTTCATTTGGACACTTTCACCAAATCTATTATATAACACCACCACTCTACCCAATACCACATTTATTTGACTCTTTCAACCCTGTTGACTATTTGTCAACTTCATCTTTGACCAACCAATCATTATCGACACTAAATCACTTTTCAACACTTTGACCCAACCCAAAACACTCAAATTACTTCATATCCTTGACAATTACATACACTATACACCATAACTCTATTTGACTTTCAAAGTCAACTAATATATATTGACCAACATGTTTAATTCGAAAACTCTTTGTTTGGGCGATTTACACAATTGAGCATCAAAACAACAATTCAAAAGAATGAACATAATCTAACCATAAGCATGCTCCATAATCCACGCCACTAATTTTACATAGCCTTCTATCCACGTTTTGCTAGCAACTTCCACCTACATCATAAACACTGAAACGGGTAAGCAAAACTACTTAGTGAGTACACAGGCAATTAAACAAGCAATTCCACATAACACTTAACACATATCAACACAATTACATAATCACAACATCACTATGCTCTGAACACTGATCACTGAGTACCATATCACATCGATATGCATGCTAACACTATTTCACTGAGTACCATACCACAACGGTATGCATACTAACATTGTTTCACTGCATACACATATTCCACATAATCCATATATATTAACACGTTATCTTCCACTCAATTGTGTAGCCTCTTACCCAACAGTAATCCGGATCCAACACAATTGAATCATACACTATCAATTTAACATAACATCATAATCACATAATCTCAATTATTTAATCCACATAAATTAACACATTAATTTTTTTTACCCAATTGTGTAGCCTCTTACCCAACAGTAATCCGGATCCAACACAATTGAATCATACACTATTCTCCACCAATTCTTTCCTTTACCTTCAAGCTAGTGACATACTCATTACTCGCTAATGAGATAATCACTACTGACTTTTCCAAATAACATGTATTCACATAACAATTAAATATAACAAGTAATTTAACACAATTAACTATTAAAAGTAATAAACATAAATAAACAACATAATAATTAACTTTCCTTGATTGTGCAACCCTCTAGCCCGCAAGCTATATGGTACTACACAACCAAATCACCTGTTTAACCCCCGTATCACTCACCATACTCTATTAGTCGATTTCACCATTGAAAGCACTCCACGTCTTTATCACCTACATAATTCATATATAATACATACAACACTTTTAGACACTAATCATCATTAAGCTAACTATTAATCATATTCATACTCTATTAACACTTCTAATTACACTATTAAGCTTATTACATGAATTCCTCTTAATTCATCAAAACCTTTATGAACATATTACTAACTTATAAATCTTTAACTCATTTTAACACTAATTCTTTCACTACTAGCTTCACTAACATCATTTCAACATGTTAAACACATATTCATATCATAATCACTAGTTTTATGAAACCCCACCAAAATCCCACTTTGATTACTAGCTTCTTACTTCAAATTAATCACTTTCATGATGATACATAGTTTATAATCATAATCAAAACACTAAATAACACTAACTTAAACAAACCCAAACCCTAATTTCGTATGTAAAACCATCAACCCTTTGAAACCCATATAAAACTCAAACCCTAGATTAAATCATAGAGAAAACACACTTACATGATGTTAGGAATGATTAGGAAGGAAGAATCAAACAAGTAGAATCAAGAATTGAAGATTGAAAGCTTGGATTAAATCACTAGAACCGTCCCTGTGTTTTTCTCCCTCTCACTAGCTCTCTCTCTATATCTCTGGAATGTATACGTATGTAGGTGTAATATTAGATATAATAATTTAATTTTATTCCTCTCTTTAAACCCTACAGTCTGGAACTGATAAAACCGTTTACGTTTTTCACTATATCTCGTTATCTGCATAATACTATTTCATAATAAAAATATATCCGCGTACGATATTAAATTCCTGAAATTCGGGGTGTTACATTATTAAAATCAAACTTTCTTTTACTTTTTTACTCACGGTTTATATAAAACACAAAACATAAACTTTGTTCGTGAAATATTGAATTTCTTATTAGCGCTAAATGATATTGACAGCATTTTGAGATGTCAATATGAACCTATTGAAGTTATTTATTAAAATCAAACTTTCTTTTACTATCATTAATCATAATTAATACATCGCACATAAATTGAATGTTTTGATGAATTAAATATAAAACTTCAGTGTATTAATTATAATTTTGATTAAATAAGGAAACTTTAACTTTAATAAATGCATAATTTTCCCCTTATTTTGATTTAAGATTGAATCGAGATTTAAATATCGTAGTACTCGTAGAATGAGTTGTAGTGAATACAGAAAATAAAAAATAAAATAAAGGGTAAAGTTAACGAAGTTTCTAAAAACTTATTTGATTTTTATTCGTACTTCATTTTTTGAATGTAAACTTTTTTTTTTATTTCACACGAGTTACGAAGGAGTGAAACTTTATTTTTCTATTTTTACATCAATTTATGAATGAGTGAACCTTTGTTTTTAAATATTTTTTATCTGAAGCAAAAAAACCAACCTTCGTTGTTAATAATTTATGTGTGAAGGAAAAAAAAATCTACTTTCAGTTTATTAGTTCAAGCTAAATATTGATTTGATTTGAATTAATAAGCCAAAAAGTCATATACGTGGCTTTGGCATTTATGATCTTACTCACTAGCTATTTATGAAATGAAAATATGACTGGATCTTACATGTTATTCGGCTCATCTATTTTAAGTCTCGGGGTGTAACTTGAAAGAAATTTAAGTCCCAGGGAGAAACTTCAAGAAAATTTTCAGGAGGCCAAAATCATTTGACATGTAAAATATATAAGTTTTACAAAAACAAAACATAACACGTTTATTCAATTATGCTATAAAACTAGAGTACTATAAAGTAGCGACATAGACAAGCAACTAACCATGTATCAAAGGGGATGAGCATATAGCAAAGGTTTTGTCGTTAGTAATGGAAATGGTAGTGGACAAGTAGATAAGAGCACAAGGAATGGTTGCTTTTAATTATGTTCGATGTTCAATTCAATGTTAAATTAAACACTAAAACTTAACAAAGGTTTTGTCGTTAACAAAGGTTAATTCAATGCTATATGCTCCCTACCCTAATTATGTTCCGCCCTTATTAAGTCCGTACAAATAGTACAGAAAGATAACCCTCCCACCATTTCAGCACCATTAGAACACGGGGAGTGGAGAAGGGCAAGCATCAGCTGTCAGCTACTTGAACGCCGGGTCTCGCCGTTCATGACACCGAACCGGTGTTCAAGTCCGGTGTTCAATGTCGGCGTTCGAGCTTGAACGCTGAATGCAAGCCGCTTTTTTTATTTTCTTTTTTTTTCTTAATTGGTTCAAAATTAAATTTGTTGGGCCATTTGAACTTTGAGTTGAACATTGAACCACTCCCCTCAAATTCGTACCGGTGTTAAGTTTTAGTGTCTAATTGAACATCGAACATAAGAGCAACCACTCCTTGTGCTCTTATCTACTTGTCCACTACCATTTCCATTACTAACGACAAAACCTTTGCTATATGTTCATCCCCGACCTCATCAAATTCTTCTAGTCAAGCCCTTAAGCCAAATCGAGATACCAAAAAAAACATACTCTCTGATTTAAATTCGCAATTATAACAAATTTCTATATGAGCTATTTGCAACAAAGTACGCTAATGTAGACATTAAGGACAAGGCCTATTCTCATATGGGAGTATTGATTCGAGCTGACAGGTTACTAGCATATAGGGGCGGTACCAGAACTTTTTTATAACGAGGGTGAATTTTAGGATTGTCACGTCATATTTTTGGTTTCGAATTGAGATTTTTTATCCTCCGAGTAATATGATAAACTAAACCAACTCAACTTATGTTAGCATTAATACAACCAAACCGAAAAAGAATTCGGTTTAATTTGATTCTTAACACGAAAAACCATACCGAAGATTTACTAAATTAGCAATCCAACCAAACCTTGTAACTCAAAAACTATTTGTGAACTGTATAATGCATTTAGTTATGCTTATAGGATTTGTATTATGAAAAGAAATTGAAGAAACACTTTCACCTAAAAAAAATATAGAGTTTAAAAATTGTTCTTGTAATGGTAATACATTTTAATAAATAGTTAAAAAAATGTGAAGAAAAACAATGAATGGAAGAAAGGTGAAATAAGATAAGAAAAATAATTGTTTTTGTTACTTTTTATATATAGTTAAAGAACGGACTTGAACTTGTGATAAATTGTTTAAAGGAAAGGGTGCAAACTACTAAGCTGGGTGGGCAGATGTTAATATATTTTGACTTTATACATATTTAACCCTAGTTACGAAACCCGCTAGCACATGAGAAGTGCATGGTTCTTGAAGCTTAAGTCAATGATTTTGAGATTTACACGTCATATTTTAATATATATGAATTAATTTTCCTATACTATCAATTAATTATTAGTGGATTTCCATTGACTTGATCTATGCTAGTTATTAGAAATTTGTGTAGTCGAGAAGTTAGAGGTTTTGTGGTTTTATTTCAAAGTGATCGATATATGCATGGTATTGAACAACATCAAAAATCGTCTTTTTAGAAAAGGGGCTTTACCATCCTTTTAGTCTTTGAAAGGGTTTATAACTTGGGAGTGCATGCAACTTTACACCTTTTACTATTGTATGTATTCATCGTTGAAAATTTTCTATTGTATTTATTCAAATTTTAAAACCGTTGTTGGTTTCCAACTAACAATAGAAAGTTGTAACACTGACATATTAAACTTGTAAAATGATAAGAACATATATATAAATCTCAACTTAATTCTTTATCGTTTGAATTAAAGAACTACAAGTTAGCTTAAGCAGAATTGTTAATTGTTAAATAAAAATTAATACTCACTACCAATCTAGAGGACACACTTTAAGCTGGCTAAAAAAGAATGCTAAACTGCTATATACTATGATCTAAAAACTCACAAAGAATACGCTCTTGACTTCAATGTCAAAAGTTGAAACATCTATTTATTGTAACGCCCCAAATTTTGTAAGTTTAAATTATATTATATGCGTTTAGTTATTTAATTATATGTATATAATATTATGTTATGTGAAATAATTGTTATGTGTTAGAATTAGTTAGTGAAACTAACTATGTAAAGAAACTTGAGTTAGAGGGTAGAAATTGTCAAGTTAGTAAAGATGAGGGGTTTATGTGAAAATGTTGTAGATAAAATCCCTGTAACATTCTATTACCTTCCATATACAGAAATCAAAAAGTTCAGTACGTATGTGTATATGTGTGTGGCGATTTGGGAGGGAAAAAGGAGAAGAACAAGATCAAGTTTTGGGTTAGGGTTTGGTTAAATTGAAGTTCTTAATCTTCAATTCAGTCTTCTAAGGTAAGAATCAATCCTCTAGCTTGTTTAAATTGAGTTGGGGTTTAAGTTACATAAACCCTAAATTAGTGATTTTGATGGGTCATTGGATAATTGAATGAAACTAAGTTCCATACATGTTTATAAGTTAGGAAGAATGATTTAATTGTGTTAGTTATGTTGATAACCTTATAATCATGTATTTAGTGGGTAATTGAATTATTATGAGTATGTTTGATCACTAGTTAGTGATGTCTATGATGTATGAAACTGTTGATGATAAGAATTAGTTTCAATTACCCAAATACATGTGATTATATAGTTATGAGTATGGAACTTATGTTAGATAATTGGAGGTTATGGGATTTAACTTCTAATTTACATGTGAGAAGTAAGAAAGAGTAGTTAAGTGTGTAATTGATAAGTGTTTATGTGATTATGTGAATAGGTGATCAAGTGTGAAAGAGTTCAAGTTATTGTTTGTGCAAGTAAAAAGGTAAGTATTTGGACATGTGGAACCAAGGAATGATTTATCATTTGCTTGGTGGTATCTAAGTAATGACTTTGTCATTAGCTTAGTTTGATGTCAATTCTTCGGAATTCGGCATGTTAGATGTTATGGATCCTTAACTTGTTGCAGATTTTTATTGTTAGAGTCCATTACTTACTAAGCATTTATGCTTATGTGTTATGTTTAACATGTTTCAGGAAGTTCAAGTAAGGTAAAGGAGGAATCGGGAAAGAAGGTTATGGAAAGCTAGTGGTGGAGCTCATTGCTTGGTTGGTAATGAGTTTTATCCCTTTTAATCATGCTTACGATACAATAACACCCCCGTTTGTAAAGTTTAAGATTTTAGTCAAAGTTTGTAAAAGTTAGTAAGTCTCACTTGTGAAAGACATATGGTTTGATGAAGTTTAATGTTTTGGTTAAAGTTAGATTAGTGAGACTTAAAATGTTAAAGCTTATGTACATATGAATGAAAAGTGTTTTGTTTGACTTTGTAAAGTCAACTGAGTAAAAGTGTAGGTAATTGGAGAGTCAAAGATTGAAACGGGTCAATTTGGTACCCAAATGGGTCATTAAGTGCTTAAGTGTCAAAATGGGTCAAGTTGGTCGAAAGTCAATGGCTTTGGTTCTCACAAGTTTTAAATCCAAGTTGAAATGTGTAGTCAAAAGCTGAAAGTCAAATTTGATGTATTAAAGAATTTGACATGTTAACATTTTGGTGAAAAATAGTCGAAAACTAGTTTACGTGTCAAAATGGGTTTAAACGAGAATTTTGAAAAAGTGAAAGTTGAGTTATGTTCATTTGACCATTTGAAAGATGTATGCAAAATTTTACGATCACAGGTGTTGTGGTTTAAGAGTTATGCTTTGTCAAAGTTCGTGTTTTGGTATGAAAATGTGCAGACTCTGGATTCTGCTGCTGGAACAGGGAATCCGGCGGATTCATGGGAATCCGGCGGATTGCCATGAATCCGGGCGGATTCCGGGGCGTATTCAGGAACGGATTGCTTAGTTTCAGTTCTGGTCAAAAGTTGGGTCTGAAGTCGTTGGGAATCCGGCGGATTCCCGTAAATCCGGCCGGATTCATCCTGTGTCCAGCAACTTTCATTTTTGAATGTTGATTATAATTAAGTAATGTAATAGCCAGTGTTTTGGGACCACTATAATTAAGTACAAGTAATTAGAAGTGTTATGTTTTAAAAAAAAAAAAATTTGTTCACGTTTCGGGGTGTTTCAAGTTGGTATCAGAGCACGGTTTAAGGGATTCGGGTATCCACCATTAGTGGGTACTTGATCTTAGACCATTTTAATTGTTCTATTGAGCATGATTTAGAGTTGTTATGTGTACGAGATTATGTGTGCTAATGATTTTGAATCAAAGTGTGTCGTGTGGACTTTGGATATGTTATATTCTAATACGGTAATTAGTGCGCCTGGCCAACGCAATGATTATCATATTACCATATGGGTATCCATGGAAATCACGAAACATTAGAGGATAAGTTATTAGCTATTGTTAGTGTCATATGTTAGAAGTATAGATAAAGTAGACTTGTAAATGTTAAGTAAATTGAGTTAAATTTTACCATGTCTACTTTCAGTAAAGATGGATGAGCGAGAAATAGATCTTACTCTTGGATTTAACCCGGGTAATAGAGCCCAAGATGATGAAGCAGGAGACAGAAATGAAAGACCAAGGTCTCCTATTCCTGACACCGAATTGTCTTGGGAAGGTATAAAATCCCTTGTGTCTAAAGAGATTAGTCAAGCTCAAGAAGCATCTCTTCCTTTCTTGGTGACTACGATTACAGATACGGTAAGAAAGATTGTAAGTGAAGAAATGCAGAAAGGGAGAGGAGAAGTAGTTATACCTAGACCAGGGGAAATCCCACAAGTTAATATTCAGG
This sequence comes from Helichrysum umbraculigerum, assembly GCA_949592205.1. NCBI lineage: Eukaryota > Viridiplantae > Streptophyta > Magnoliopsida > Asterales > Asteraceae > Helichrysum > Helichrysum umbraculigerum. The sequence continues at coordinate 244,353,450 of CATIUR010000001.1, read as the reverse complement.
ATGAGCAGAAAAAGATCAGTTATAGAGATTTCTCAGCTTGTAACCCACCAGAGTATGATGGTGATCTGGATCCAATTAAATGTTATCGTTGGATTTCAGAGGTAGAAGGGGCATTTGCTACTGTGAATTGTCCCAACAAATTTAAAGTAAGGTATGCAGCTAACCTTTTAAAAAATCGTGCTAAGTGGTGGTGGAATGTACAGTGTAGAACTAAGGGTGATGAAGTTATTAGCAAATTGACGTGGGAAGAGTTTAAAGTGATGTTTGAAAGCACGTATTCTCAAGATGCAGATTTGAATAGAATTCGTCAAGAGTTTTTAGCTATGGAGCAGACAAACGAATCAGTGAATGAGTTGGTGGGAAATTTCCTGGATAGAGCTCGTTTTTGTCCAGAGTATATGGATAACCCAAGGATGCTTATGAATCATTTTCATAAGGTCTTGAGAAAGGAAATCAGAAAGTATGTACTTCCAAAGAGATGTCAGACACTAGAAGAGATGATAGATGAAGCGCGATTCCAAGAATTGGAATTAAAGAAAGATGAACAAGTGGCAGCTGCTAAAAGAAAAAGTGATCAAAGTTCTGGTCCATCAAAGAAGTTTAGACCGAGTGGGAGTACAAAGAAGGATGATAGACCGGTGCCAGCTGAATGTAAGAAGTGTCATCGAAAACACTTTGGAGAATGCAAGTTTGGCACCAACGCATGTTATCAATGTGGACAAGAAGGTCATTTTGGCCGAGATTGTCCAAACCCAATCCGTGTATGTTATAATTGTTATGAACCGGGGCACATAAAATCAGAATGTCCGAAACTTGGGAACCGGCCTACTTCTTCAGCACCTCGAAGAACTTCAGAAAAGAAAGCTGTAGAAGTTCCAAAGTCTAAGGGCCGTTCCTTTCAGATCACTGCTGAGGAAGCTCAGCGAGCCCCCGATGTCCTGACAGGTACCTTTCTTGTAAATTTAATGCCTGCACACGTATTATTCGATTCGGGAGCTTCGCGATCTTATGTGTCAGAAAAGTTTAGTCAGAAATTCTCTGTTCCCCTTAGTGAGTTAGACACTCCACTGGATGTTGAGGTTGCAGATGATAGAATAGTTTATGTTGCTAATGTGTTCCGTGGGTGTCAACTTCAGATTAGTAATGAATCTTTTATTATTAATCTCATTCCAATGCCAATGGGGGAGTTTGATGTAGTAGTGGGTATGGATTGGCTAGATAGGTATAATGCTATAATTCAGTGTGAGAAAAAGATTATCCGTATCAATACTCCAAGTGGGGGAGTGATTGATATTTATGGGGAAAAGAAAAAGCCTTCCTTATCCATATGTACCTTCGCTCGTGCCAAACGTCATTTGTCACGTGGTTGTCAAGCCTTTTTGGCCCACGTGATAGATCTTCAGAAAAGTGTTCCAAAACTCGTGGAGATTCCTGTTGTAAAGGAGTTTCCCGATGTTTTTCCTGACGAGCTACCGGGTATTCCACCCGATAGGCAAGTCGAGTTTCGTATAGATCTTATCCCTGGAGCTACTCCTATTGCTAAGACTCCGTATAGGCTTGCCCCTTCTGAAATGCAAGAATTGATGAAACAGTTACAAGAATTGTTAGATAAGGGGTTTATTCGTCCGAGTAGTTCCCCATGGGGTGCTCCAATTTTATTTGTTAAGAAAAAGGATGGTACAATGCGTATGTGTATAGATTATCGGGAATTGAATAAGGTCACCATCAAGAATAGGTATCCCTTACCTAGGATTGATGATTTGTTTGACCAGTTGCAAGGTGCCATCTATTTTTCTAAAATTGACTTACGTTCTGGGTATCACCAACTCAAGGTTCGAGAAGAAGATGTGTCTAAAACAGCTTTTAGAACTAGATACGGTCATTATGAGTTTGTGGTGATGCCATTTGGTCTAACTAATGCACCAGCCGTTTTTATGGATCTTATGAATCGGGTGTGTCGTCCAATGCTCGATAGATCTGTAATTGTGTTTATTGATGATATTCTTGTTTATTCTAAATCTGCTGGTGAACATGAACTTCATTTAAGGCAAGTTTTGCAAATGTTACGTAATGAAAAGCTTTATGCCAAGTTCTCGAAATGTGAATTTTGGCTTCGTGAAGTTCATTTTCTGGGTCATGTTGTGAACAGTCAAGGAATTAAGGTTGATCCTACCAAAGTCGAGGCGGTGATGAAATGGGAACCCCCAACCAATCCGACTGAGGTAAGGAGTTTTCTGGGTTTAGCCGGGTATTATAGACGGTTTATCCAGGATTTCTCCAAAATTGCTACTCCACTCACAAAGCTTACTCGTAAGAATATTAAGTATGAATGGAAAGATGAGCATGAACAGGCCTTCAGAACCCTTAAATTAAAGTTAAGTCAGGCACCTATCTTAGTACTTCCCGATGGTACTGAAGATATGGTTGTATATTGTGATGCCTCTCATAATGGGTTGGGTTATGTACTGATGCAACGTGGAAGAGTGATAGCCTATGCCTCGAGACAGTTGAAAGAACATGAGAAAGGGTATCCGGCGCATGATTTAGAATTGGCTGCAGTTGTCTTTGCCCTTAAGATATGGAGGCATTATTTGTATGGAGTAAAGTGCACTATTTATACTGATCATAAAAGTCTTAAGTATTTCTTTGATCAGAGAGATCTTAATATGAGACAAAGACGTTGGTTAGATTTGGTGAAGGATTATGATTGTGAAATCCTTTATCATCCTGGAAAAGCGAATGTAGTTGCAGATGCTCTTAGTAGAAAGGCAATGCATCATGCCTTGATTGTTAGATCTCTTCGAATTACAGTCTCTCCAAGCTTATTAGATCAGATTAAAGAAGTGCAACAAAATGCTTGGCAGAAAAGTGATTGGAAAGTGGAACGTATTAAAGGTCAGATTCAGAATATTGTTGAAGATTCCCGAGGATTAAAGACTCGATATGGCAGAATCTGGATTCCAAAATCAGCAGAGTTAAAGAAATTATTGCTTGATGAGGCGCATAGATCCAGATATTCTATTCATCCTGGCGCCACTAAGATGTATCATGATTTAAAAGCAGATTATTGGTGGCCAGGTATGAAGAGAGAGATTGTTAAATATGTCGAGCAATGTTTAACTTGTTTACAGGTAAAAGCAGAACATCAAAAGCCAATGGGAATGATGCAACCCTTGGATATTCCTGTTTGGAAGTGGGAGCATGTTACTATGGATCTAATCACCAAATTGCCAAAGACCCGACGTCAGCATGATACAATTTGGGTGATTGTGGATCGGTTGACGAAAAGTGCTATATTTCTGCCAATTAAAGAGACGTATACTTCAGAAGCACTTGCAGATTTGTATGTTCAAGAAGTGGTGGCACGTCATGGAGTACCTCTTTCCATTGTTTCTGACCGGGATAGTAGATTTACTTCCAGGTTCTGGAACAAGTTTCAAGAAGACTTGGGTACTCGTGTTAATTTGAGCACAGCTTTTCATCCGCAGACTGATGGTCAGAGTGAAAGAACTATTCAGACATTAGAAGACATGTTAAGAGCTTGTGCTATTGATTTCGGTGGTAATTGGGATGAACATTTACCTTTGGCAGAGTTTTCATATAATAATAGTTACCACGCGAGTATAGGTATGCCACCATATGAAATGCTTTATGGAAGGAAATGTCGAACTCCAATTTGTTGGGGTGAAATTTGTCAGCGAGAATTGGGTAATACTGATATTGTACAGAAAACAGCTGAAAAGATTGATCAAGTCAGAGAAAGGTTGAAAATGGCACAAGACCGTCAAAAGTCTTATGCCGATGTTAGGAGACGCCCAATTGAATTTCAAGTTGGAGATAGAGTGATGTTAAAAGTATCTCCATGGAAAGGCATCATACGTTTCAGAAAACGAGGAAAGCTAAGTCCTCGGTTTATCGGTCCATTCAAAATTCTAGAAAGAGTAGGAAATGTAGCTTATAGACTTGAGCTACCGGAAGAGCTAGCAGGAATCCACAGCACTTTCCACGTGTCATACTTAAGAAAGTGTTTAGTGGATGAAGCGTCGTATGTACCGTTAGAAGAGATAGAGATCAATGACCAATTGAACTATGTAGAACAACCGATAATGATTCTAGAAGAGAAAGTAAAGAGATTGAGAAATAAAGAGATTAAATTGTTCAAAGTTCAATGGAAGCATAGAAAAGGGTCAGAGTTCACATGGGAGCCGGAGCATGAAATTGTTAAGTATTATCCGGCTTTGTATCAAGAATGGATTGTGAGGACACAATCCTGAATAAGTGGGGGAGAGTTGTAACGCCCCAAATTTTGTAAGTTTAAATTATATTATATGCGTTTAGTTATTTAATTATATGTATATAATATTATGTTATGTGAAATAATTGTTATGTGTTAGAATTAGTTAGTGAAACTAACTATGTAAAGAAACTTGAGTTAGAGGGTAGAAATTGTCAAGTTAGTAAAGATGAGGGGTTTATGTGAAAATGTTGTAGATAAAATCCCTGTAACATTCTATTACCTTCCATATACAGAAATCAAAAAGTTCAGTACGTATGTGTATATGTGTGTGGCGATTTGGGAGGGAAAAAGGAGAAGAACAAGATCAAGTTTTGGGTTAGGGTTTGGTTAAATTGAAGTTCTTAATCTTCAATTCAGTCTTCTAAGGTAAGAATCAATCCTCTAGCTTGTTTAAATTGAGTTGGGGTTTAAGTTACATAAACCCTAAATTAGTGATTTTGATGGGTCATTGGATAATTGAATGAAACTAAGTTCCATACATGTTTATAAGTTAGGAAGAATGATTTAATTGTGTTAGTTATGTTGATAACCTTATAATCATGTATTTAGTGGGTAATTGAATTATTATGAGTATGTTTGATCACTAGTTAGTGATGTCTATGATGTATGAAACTGTTGATGATAAGAATTAGTTTCAATTACCCAAATACATGTGATTATATAGTTATGAGTATGGAACTTATGTTAGATAATTGGAGGTTATGGGATTTAACTTCTAATTTACATGTGAGAAGTAAGAAAGAGTAGTTAAGTGTGTAATTGATAAGTGTTTATGTGATTATGTGAATAGGTGATCAAGTGTGAAAGAGTTCAAGTTATTGTTTGTGCAAGTAAAAAGGTAAGTATTTGGACATGTGGAACCAAGGAATGATTTATCATTTGCTTGGTGGTATCTAAGTAATGACTTTGTCATTAGCTTAGTTTGATGTCAATTCTTCGGAATTCGGCATGTTAGATGTTATGGATCCTTAACTTGTTGCAGATTTTTATTGTTAGAGTCCATTACTTACTAAGCATTTATGCTTATGTGTTATGTTTAACATGTTTCAGGAAGTTCAAGTAAGGTAAAGGAGGAATCGGGAAAGAAGGTTATGGAAAGCTAGTGGTGGAGCTCATTGCTTGGTTGGTAATGAGTTTTATCCCTTTTAATCATGCTTACGATACAATAACACCCCCGTTTGTAAAGTTTAAGATTTTAGTCAAAGTTTGTAAAAGTTAGTAAGTCTCACTTGTGAAAGACATATGGTTTGATGAAGTTTAATGTTTTGGTTAAAGTTAGATTAGTGAGACTTAAAATGTTAAAGCTTATGTACATATGAATGAAAAGTGTTTTGTTTGACTTTGTAAAGTCAACTGAGTAAAAGTGTAGGTAATTGGAGAGTCAAAGATTGAAACGGGTCAATTTGGTACCCAAATGGGTCATTAAGTGCTTAAGTGTCAAAATGGGTCAAGTTGGTCGAAAGTCAATGGCTTTGGTTCTCACAAGTTTTAAATCCAAGTTGAAATGTGTAGTCAAAAGCTGAAAGTCAAATTTGATGTATTAAAGAATTTGACATGTTAACATTTTGGTGAAAAATAGTCGAAAACTAGTTTACGTGTCAAAATGGGTTTAAACGAGAATTTTGAAAAAGTGAAAGTTGAGTTATGTTCATTTGACCATTTGAAAGATGTATGCAAAATTTTACGATCCCAGGTGTTGTGGTTTAAGAGTTATGCTTTGTCAAAGTTCGTGTTTTGGTATGAAAATGTGCAGACTCTGGATTCTGCTGCTGGAACAGGGAATCCGGCGGATTCATGGGAATCCGGCGGATTGCCATGAATCCGGGCGGATTCCGGGGCGTATTCAGGAACGGATTGCTTAGTTTCAGTTCTGGTCAAAAGTTGGGTCTGAAGTCGTTGGGAATCCGGCGGATTCCCGTAAATCCGGCCGGATTCATCCTGTGTCCAGCAACTTTCATTTTTGAATGTTGATTATAATTAAGTAATGTAATAGCCAGTGTTTTGGGACCACTATAATTAAGTACAAGTAATTAGAAGTGTTATGTTTTAAAAAAAAAAAAATTTGTTCACGTTTCGGGGTGTTTCATTTATAATCGAGCTAGTATATTCTTAGTAGCATCTTCAGCCAATTAGAATCCTCAATGCATCTTCATTCTTGTTGAATAATTTTGGAGATGGCTCTTTGTCTGTTTTGACTTGTACTGCAGACAGATTCTAAAATGCGCACTCCGCGCGCCAACGCAAATGGCTTACATTGAAAGTGGGAGCACCATGTGCACAACTATACATCTTTAGTAGGTATGCTCAATTGTACAATGTTGAAGATGCCATTTGGATTAAAATCAATGCTCTAAAGTGTTGGTGATTCATCAACTTGAATCTACATAAGTTGATAATCTTCATTCTCTGAGTTGGCTTCAAATAGACCTCATTCCCGCCATTGGATCTACAATCTTTAACTTTAACTTCATTTTCAACTTACTTGAATGTTTCGTACGATAGGTAGATCGAAAAACAACCTCCAATGAATGAACTTGAAAGTTGTCCAAATTATAGTCTATGTGATGATTGGGCATCCTTACTAGAATCACATAAATATTTGGACCCAGCTCACATGACAAACTTCTAAACTGTCTACACTATATTTCTAAGTCTCAATGCTAGCTATACATGGAATCAATTTTTTATTATATTTATATTTTTGTAATCATAAATCAAGGTAGGAGGATCGTGCTTCAAAAACTGTTTTTTGTATTATTTAACTTACTATTTTATGTAAAACACATCAATTTATGTAGCCAAAAGCATGGAAAAAGATGACATACGATGGACAATTTTGAAACCTGAATACATACGATAGGAGGTATATATCGAAGTTGAATGCGCACAGTAATACCATGTGTAAAGTTCAATACATTACCAAACTGCAAACCGTTTTTAAAATTGGTCATCTCAAACTCGACCCTGTCAATTGTGATTGTGATGGGCATTAAAAGAAGCCCATAAAACTAGAGTGTTGTTAGATGCGATAATTTCTTTTATCGAGTAAATATTGTTGACCGTCAACTCACATTTTATCTATTTCCGAGGTAACCTACCCATCTTATTAACAATGTAAAGAACGAATCGAAAAATTTCATGATAAGATCTATGCAAACTTTGTATATACCAAATTACTTTTAAAAGAGTTGACTAGGCAATCCGCCAATTATACCAATGTTGTCGAATTCTATTTATTTTATTTTTTTCAAATGTCATCTACATCATCTGATTGTGCCCATATAAATACATATCCGTAGATTCCTACCTAATACATGATTTACCCAATTTCAATACCCTTGTTATTTCTGATCTTACAAGTTTAAGCTAATTCTCTCAAAACACAAGTTAAATATTTGCAAGTTAATTTTTTATTATTATTTTTTTGATTGTTAGGGGGGTTAAGATATATTTTATTTTTGATGTTTTTGGATCTTGTTGGAGATAAAAATGCAAGTAGTTGATAAGGATGATTGGGTGGATGACAGTTGTAGTAGTTGGACTCATGATCAGAGAAGATGATGGAGTGGTTGCTCATATTTTGGCAGAGGAATAAGAAATTGGTTGAAAATGTGTTTAAATGAAATATTATTTTAAGAGATAAGGATTAATGTATCTTCTTTTTTGAAAACATATATTAATATTAACAATTTAACATTAAAAAAATTAATATAATTAACCAAGTTCTTAAAATAAAATGAAGTAGCCACATAAGTGATACTATAAAATTACCCGCGCAATGATGCGGTTACGAATGAGAAAAATTTAAACATTGGCAAATGGTCATAACTAACAATAATATTAACTAAAGAGATATTGATAGTTACTAGCGATGATCATTAAGAATGGCAACAAAATTCAATTCTCGAGAATTGGATTCAGAAATGATTCATTGTTACTTTTAATATTATTATATTCAATGATACTCTCAATGTTAAATTAGAACTAATTAAAGTGCTTGAACTTTTTAGTATTTTCTTATTTATAACAACTTTACAAAATGGAATGGAATTCAAATTGATGTTAAAATTGTTATGTAATAATTACTAATTTTCTTTCTATAAATGGTTAAAGGGTAGTTTAGCATTTTCTAATATAAGTAGGGGGTATTATGGTCTTTTTTGATCTTTAATTTTGTAAGGCTATGAAGAAAATAGCCAAACAATTTATAAGGTATATAGATTTACAAAATGGAATGGAATTCAAATTGATGTTAAAATTGGAATGTAATAATTACTAATTTTCTTTCCATAAATGGTTAAAGGGTAGTTTAGCCTTTTCTAATATAAGTAGGGGTATTATGGTCTTTTTTGATCTTTAATTTTGTAAGGCTATAGAGAAAATAGTCAAACAATTTATAAGGTGTATAGATAGATATAGATATATCAAATGAAAAACAGAGATGATAACAAGTGACTTAGGAGCAATGAATGCTACAATTACAATATAATTATTAGTCCATCCGTCCCATCCAGAATGTCTATTATTTTGGATTGTCCCATTTTAAGTATCCACTTTGATATTTAACCAATAAAAAAAGACTTTTGTAAGTAGAGATGATATTTGATTGGTGATAAGTATTGTTAGTGGATAATCCTAAAACTGTGTACACAGTCAAAGTGAACACTTTGACCTCAACAATTGAATAGTATCCAAGAACTTGGCCAACATGATATACCAATGTGCAGGTGACCAGCCAAAACTCAATCGAGAATACAACTTATAATTGTTTTTAACCATCTTTCAATTGTTCATATTATAATACAATTTTTTTTCCAACAAAGTATATCTAGATTAGCTCGGTCTTGAGAAGTAAGTTTAAATCGTATTCTAGAAAAATTAGGACGACTTGCTCATAATCGTGAAACGGATAGAAAGAGATGGCCGAGAAAAAAGGTGTCGTTGCATTTAATAATCAACAATTGAATAGTATCCAAGAACTTGGCCAACATGATATACCAATGTGCAGGTGACCCGCCAAAACTCTATCGAGACTACAACTTACAATTGTTTTTAACCATCTTTCAATTGTTCATATTATAATACAATTTTTTTTTCAAGAAAGTATATCTAGATTAGCTCGATCTTGAGAAGTAAGTTTAAATCTTATTCTAGAAAATTACGACGACTTGCTCATAATCGTAACGGATAGAAAGAGATAGCCAAGGAAAAAGGTAACAAAGTTTTTGTAAGTTATTTGTATCGCTAGTTTGTAAATATGCTAATAGGTTTCATCACTGTTGTCTTAGTATCAAGTGCGAGTAACAAGATAATAAAAATAATATTATCATACACTAAAAATATAACACCCCTTAAATTTTCAAGCCATTTTTTTTATATATATAACACCTATCGGAAGTAAAAGTCCCAACTTTCACTAATAACCAAATATATATTATTTACATATATTTAAACTGTTACGAAACTCCAAAACACATTACAAGTTTAGTGTTATATAAAGGTTCAACACCACATATTTTATATCAAAATATCAGAGTCGACAGGGGGTCAAACATTCCTTCTAATTATCTTCGTGCTCCCAGCCCCAAACTAATCAACAAGACCTGCAAGAAGTTTAATGGTGGGATTAGCACGAAGCTAAGTGAGCAAATCAATAAATAACAGCCTAATATGGCATAACAAATTAGTTTATAACCGATAAACATATTACACAACAACAACAATGAGGATCGGTGGTTCTGAGGAACCCTAATGCCGCGGAGGCCCTCAAGAACTCTTATCAACAAACTGTATTGGCCTATACAGAATATACCGATAGCTTGAGTGTTATTACCACACATACACAGATTCTCAGGAATAACACATGTATAAAGTTCCTGTGTAGGTCAACTAGTAGCATTCCAAGCCCAGTAAACAACTAAACTCAACAATACATATAGCACTATAACGTCCCAGATTTCAGGAATTTAATTTTGTACATGGATATAATTTTATAATGAAGTAATATGATATAAAAATAAGATATAGTGAAAAACGTAAAACGGTTTCTCAGTTCCAGACTGCAAAGTTAAAAAGGGAATGGGGTAAAATAGATAAATACGTACGTTCTCTCCTGTTTGTTCCTATTATTTCTAAAAAACTCCAGAGTGATATTTCGTGAAGAACAAAACCGACTTAACCATTTATCATCCTCAAATCATCAAATTAAGCTCTAATCTTGGAAGAATCAACCTCTAATCATCATCTTCTTCAATCTTTTAGTTCCTGTAAGTGATTTCTCATCTTGTAACCTAGTTATTGGGGGGTTTTGAGAGGTTTCCATGGGTTTAGCAAATTAGTGCTTTTTAATACGAAATTAGGGTTTTAATTTGCTAGAATCATTATTTATTAGTGTAAATAAGGTTGTTAGTGATCATATAACAACTTAGAAGTGATGAATTGAATGATAGTGTTCTTGAATAATTATGGGGTTTTGGCTAAAAATGTATAAATTAGTGTTAAATAGCTAAAAGTATGATTTATGATGTAATTAGAGTATGAAATTGATAATAGAACATGATTTAAGTGAAAGTGTTAATGAATTACTTAGGTTAATCAAAGTGGGGAAGGGTTTAAGAGTGATTAATGGTTTAGAGTTATGAATCCTTTGAAGTTAAATATGTTGTTATGTGATATGTGTATAGGTACTAAGAAGTTGGAAGTGTTACCATTGGTATTGTATTGTGAATCATCAAATCAAGATTAAGGTGAGTAATATAAGGATTTAATCAAGTAAATGGTTGTATGTGTTTCCGGATTACTCCCGAGTAAGAGGATCATACAACCATGTGAAGTTAATTGTGATTATTTGTTTTAAAATGTTATTTGTGAATTGTTATGACATGAATTGATTGTACATGTTACCGGATAGCTTCCGAGCTAGATGTGGGTACAATTAAGTGGAAGTTATTTGTATTACTTGTATATGATTGTAGTGATATGAATTGTGATTGTACATGTTACCGGATAGCTTCCGAGCTAGAGGTGGGTACAATCATAAGTTAGTGATATGAAGCTTATGAAGCTTATGAAGTTTATGATTTAGAGTTGCTAGTTTCACTAGCATAGTGTTTATGTAGCCTTGTTATGTATTATTTGGTTAAGTTGCTTATATGCTCACTAAGCAAAAGTGCTTATTGTTTAAGTGTTTCATATTTTAGGTGGAAATGGACAAGGGAAGGGGAAAGCGGTTAAAGAAGATTATAGTGGATTGCTTGATGATAGTGTATGGCAAGTTTCTCTTTTATATCGTTTGGATATACTTGTGTAAATCGCCCGTTAAGACATGTTTTAAAAGTAAGTCATGGTGAGCCATGACTTAAGCATTTTTGAAATAGGTTGACTTTGAAAGTCAATAACAATTGTATATGATATAAATTATGGTTTTCAAGTTTTCAAGTTAGTGATTAAATATAATTTGTGTGTTTGAAATGAGTTTATGGTTGAAAGTAGTCAAAGTGTGTTTTTATTAGATATGGAGTGTTGATATGTAGTCAAGCATTCCATTAGTCAATTATGGGTTATGATTGGCTAGTCAATAGGTCAAAATAGTCTTTGTGGGTCAGCGGGTCAAAAAGGGTCGATATGGGTCATTAAATGCATTTGCGGTCTAAAATGAGTTAGAAAAGGGTTAAGGGTGTGATGAAGTGTCTTGCAACTTTGTTTTGATGTATATGACGTGTGGTCAAAAGTCCAATATCTCAGCCTTCATGATTTGAGACTTGGTATGCTCACAAAATGGTCGTTTTTGGGTCAAAAAGAGTCATACGCCAAAATCCCGTGTCATTGTGAAATTTGAAAAAGTGTCAAAAAGGGAAAGTTTTATAATGTTATAGTGGTTATGTGTGAAAAATTTCAGGTCCTAACTCGCAACGAGTAAAAAGTTATGTGCGTTTGTTGAAAATTGTCTTAGGCAAGGGCCTAATCCCTGACATGGACCTAAATGCTGATTTCCTAGACCATGTTGCAGATTTTGACCCATGTGGCTGATTTCCATAGCCATATTGCAGATTTTCATGTTTGTCTTATATGAGGGCCTCCACGCAGTCAAAAGTCTTTTCAATGATTTAAAAGCCCTAGTGATGATATGATCGAGTCGTAATTTACTATAGGACATTAAAAAAAAATGGTTCTGTTTTCGGGGCGTTTCAAGTTGGTATCAGAGCGATAGTTTAAGAGAATTATGTAATCCACTGTAGGATTGCGTAGTCTTAAACTATTATGAATGCATGATTATGCTTTACAGTAGTTTTCTTATTATGTTGTTATGAGTATGATTATCAGATGTGTTTTGTGATGACTAATTGTGTTTAAGGGTAATGAATAGAAGTGTGTGGTGAGTCTAATATGATTTCGTCTGGCCAACGAAATTAATATTATACTATAGCACATGGATGATTCATAACACTTAAACATGATGCAGATTAGGGGAAGAATTGTTATGATAATCTATGTATGAAGCTTAAATTGTTGCTTATGTTATGTGGAGAATTACTGTATTAACTGAATTGTTGATTATATGTTAGATGGATGCTACTAAGAATATCAGTGAACATTCTCCCCCGCGTGAGGAGGATGTGGGAGACCGACATTTAGCTCATGAGGATGAAGTAATTATTAGAAGAATCATTGGGCAAGCTCTTCAAGAATTTGCCCCGAATGTTTATGCAAATGTTGAAAAGATTATGGATACTAAAGTAGAGCAGGTTGTGACTACCAAATTAGCCGAGTTTGAACAAAAGTACCCTATTTGAAAGAATCTTCCACCGAATGCGGAACTTCTTGCCGCACAAGGTGTTATGAATAAAGAGAAAGAAAAGTTTGAGTATAAGAGTTTTGCTACGTGTAATCCGCCTGAATTTCGTGGAGAGTTAAACCCAGTTATTAGTAACCGTTGGATTAGTGAACTTGAAGAGACGTTTTTGTTGTGTAAGTGTCCGGATGAGTCAAAAGTGATATTTGCAGCTCATCAACTTAAGTCAGATGCTCATGAGTGGTGGAATTCACAGTTAGAGACGTATGGTTTTGAGGTAGCTTCAAAGTTTACTTGGGATAAGTTTAAAGAGATATTTAGAGAGGAATTTTCACCACCTGCAGAGTTAGAGAAGTTAAAGGGAGAGTTTTTAGCGATTGAGCATGGAAGTAAGTCAGTTGCCGAGTATTCTAAGGTATTTCATGAGAAAGCTAGGTTCTGTCCTCAGTACACCTCAAATCCTAAGTTGTTGACCGACCATTTCTATCGTCATCTTAACCTTGAGATTCGTGAATCCATTGACCCACTTGTTTATAATACCATTGCTAAGATCTTGAATAGAGCATTAGTGCGTGTGAAGGATTTGCAAGTTAGAGTTGCTGAAACAGTCAGTAAGAGAAAGATAGGCGGTGGTCATCAATAAGATGAATGGGTGATGGAGGGTCCCCAGGTGGTGAAAGATGGTAGTGGACTATAAAATTTGATGTTGTTGTGTAGAAGATGACAAAATTTGTTGATGAATTTGCTAGGCGAGATGGGAAGATGAAAATGATTTTAGGTGCAACTAATAATGTATCTATACATATTTTAGATTTTATATTTTATTCAAAATAGTAAAAGAATGAAGAAAAATATCACATGTGGTCATTTTTAACGAAGATTTAACGATCGTTAGTCCAAAAGATTATTAGCGTAACAAGTTGCAAAAGAAAGGATGTTTGGTGTAATTAAATTTTGTTAAAGGACTATCAGTTAAATTTGAGGTAAACTTAAAGAATGATTTTTGTAATTTTCTCTAGTTATAATCTTTCTTTTGTGAGTTGTGACTAACTTGGCTCGATATTAATGCATTTATTTTTTGTATCAAATTAAAATGCTATATATATACTGTTATAATGATTAACGTGTAACAAATATAACAAATATTCATCAAAGAATGTGCATTTGCGTATTACTCCATTATTTACTTTTTAGGTTACTAAATAAGAAACGGTTAATTGGTAACCGTATAACCAAACCAAAAAAATAAGATAACGAATTATCGGTTAATCGAAATTTTCGATTTCAATCTAGGTTCAACAAATGATGACCGAATATTCGGTTAACTGGTTGTAGGTTAATCGAAGCTCCAGTTAATTATCCTCGAACACCTTTAGCTCTAAGGGCTTTACTTAACATTTTCCTAGGAGAAATAATAATAATAATAATTTGTTGATAAAACTCTTTACAACAAAAACCAAGTTAATGATCTACAACATTTTCCCACTTAAATTTTGTAACATGCTTTATTTCTTTTCTTTTGGTCAACTAAAGTTTCTAGATATATTTACTTTTTCAACCCCACGGAAATTTAGAAGACTAAATAAGTCGGTAGGCAATTTTACGCGACGTCGTCGTATTAGATATCTTCTTCCTTCAAACAACCGCAAAATCAAAACCCCATTTCTTCCCAAAAAAAAAATGAATAAAATTCAGATCCATCCATCCATGAATGCATAATATTAAAAACAACATATACATACATATACATATACATATACATATAAACACTCCCGTACAAATTACGTCATATATGCTTCATTAATCTATCCGCAATCACCCTTACATTTATTACATTGATCCTTGTAATTTCCCCCAAATTTTCCCACATCAGAAATCATACATTGTAACAATACTTTGCTTAAACCCTAAATTAAGAATTTCGTACATCCAGAAGCTTCAAATTGCTTAATTTAATCCAGAATTCGATCCATGATTGTTGTTTATAGATGAAGTGTGAAGAAGAAACCCTAGTTCATAATGTCGTGGGGATTAGGATGGAAAAGGCCATCTGATGTATTTCATTTATCGTTATATTATGGTTCCGATGAAGCATTAGACGATCAAACACGTTCATCTTTACCGTCACAATCGTCATCGGTATCATCGTCGACATCACAAGACACCACTAGCAATAGTAATACTAATAGTAGTAATAATCATCATAATAATAATAATGAAAATGATAAGAAGAATAATTCTAATAATCAGGAATTAGGGTTTCGGATTGATCTGGATTGGAATGCGGGAGATGATGAAGATCAGGTTACTTTAAGGCTTCAGTCTCAGGTTATGGTAGCGTTGCCGTTGCCACAAGACACGGTTGTGATACGTTTGTTGCAATGTGATGATTTGGGTGTGGAGGGGGAAGGAAATATGGTGAATGTGGATATGAAGGTTGTGAAGCAGAGGGAGTCACTTAGGGGTGTGGCTATGTCCCGAGTTGCTGGGTCGGGTCAACAGAACGATGGGATGGGCGTGCTTATTAAGCTTTTGAAGTCGGATTTTGCTGCTGAGTTGGGTTCAGGTCATGCTGAGGGGCCCCGGGTTGAGTCTTGTGCTGATCATTGGATGAATGTTACTGTTGTCAGTCTCTGTAACTGTGGGTTGTCAGTAAGTTCTTGCTTTTTTATCTAAAATTGTGGAATTTACTAAATGTTGCGTGCTATATAATTGAATTATTGTAAACTTAGAGATAATTATTGCAATATCGATTTGGTTTTTTGTTTGCTACTAGCACATATGTATTAGAACTGCAAGGATTGTGGAATCTAGTCACTTTAAAAGGCTCTAGATATTGTTAGCTAAGAAGTGTGGTGCTTAAAACAGAGCATGTATGAAAGACTTGTAAGCTGTATTTTAGGTGTAATACGTGTAAGATGGTGGAGTTTAGACCTCTGGCTTCAACACTAACAGGCTCCTACTTCTGTTGATTAAATCGAAGGGTCTGTATATGAAAGACAATTAATCTGTATTTCATATGTGCTACGTGCAATGGTGGAGGTTAAACTAAATGGTGCTGTTATTTGAACCAAGTTGTGTGCATTTATCTGACCATGTTCCAAATATTGAACCAATCAACAGATACTTCCAGTAGAGTTTACTAAACTGCCGCTTCTTGAGAAGCTATTTCTTGATAACAATAAGCTAACGGTTTTGCCACCTGAGCTTGGTGTTTTGAAAAACCTGAAAGTTCTCACAGCTGACTACAATATCTTGATCTCAGTACCAGGTAAGTTTGGAATCTGTGCTTTACAACTCTGGAATGATGTTTTTCTTTAATAGCTTTTTAAGAAGACACAATATATTAGGTGTAGGACAGATCTACAGCTCGTGACTCATCCTTTATTTGATGTTTGAACAATTTACAGTTGAACTGAGGCAGTGTGTTGGACTTGTGGAATTATCACTTGAACATAATAAGCTAATCCGCCCTCTTCTTGATTTCAGGTCAGTTACTCACACACTAAGTATAATTACTTTGTTGCGTTACATCTTATAGTAAAGGCTATACCAAATTTCAGTGAGATTTACTGTTTCTCGTAATCTCTTATGCAGGGCGATGGCTGAGTTACGTATTCTTAGGCTATTTGGTAATCCACTTGAATTTCTCCCTGACATTTTGCCTTTGCATGAACTGCGCCACCTTTCTCTTGCAAACATTCGTATAGTGTCAGATGATTATCTTAGATCAGTGAATGTTCAGATAGAGGTATTGGACGGTGTTAATATTCTCTGGAAGTGTTTGTCAATCTTTAAGTTGAAACTAACCTACTTGTGGTGAGAATGCAGACGGAAAATAGCTCATACTTTGTTGCGTCACGGCACAAGCTGAGTGCATTTTTCTCTCTCATATTTCGTTTCTCCTCATGTCACCATCCTTTGCTAGCATCTGCCTTGGCAAAAATGATGCAGGATGAAGGAAACCGTGTCGTTATTGGTAAAGATGAAAATGCAGTCCGACAGCTCATCAGCATGATAAGCAGTGAAGACCAGCATGTGGTAAATTAGGCCTTCTATGAGCTTATTTGTTTACTTCTCACCGAGTTATCGTTTCAAGTAGTTGCATTTTGTGTCAGGTTGTGGAGGCTTGCTCTGCACTTACATCTCTTGCTTCAGATGTATCTGTGGCACTTCAGTTGATGAAATGTGACATCATGCAACCCATCAAAAGAGTGCTTACATCAGTTGGCCCTCAAGAACTAAAATCTGTTTTACAAGTTGTGGGCAAGTTGGGTTTTGTCTCTGATACAGTGGCCCAAAAAATGCTTAGCAAGGATGTTATGAAATCATTAAAATTATTATGCGCCCATAAAGATCCAGAGGTATGTTTCTTGATTTTTAAATATATTAGCTTTTATAGTTATTGCTGCATAGCTGTTTAAATCGAGGTTTTTTTTAGGTACAAAGGTTAGCTTTAATAGCTGTTGGAAACTTAGCCTTTTGTCTGGAGAATCGCCGTGTTCTTGTTGCTTCTGAAAGTCTAAGAGATCTTCTCTTACGGCTTACACTTTCATCCGAGCGACGTGTGAGCAAAGCTGCAGCTCGTGTCCTGGCAATTCTTGGTTCGTTTAGTGATATTCTTAAGTTCCAATAAATCAAAATATATAGTTTGTTAAATATGGGTCATTCTTTGTGGCTATAGGGGAGAATGAGAATCTGAGACGTGCTATCAAAGGAAGGCAGGTCCCGAAGCAAGGATTGAGGATACTTGCAATGGATGGAGGTGGGATGAAAGGTCTTGCTACTGTTCGGATTCTTAAAGAAATTGAGAAAGGTACTGGGAAACAGATACACGAGATGTTTGACCTTATATGTGGCACATCAACGGGTGGCATGCTTGCGGTTGCTCTTGGAATAAAGTTAATGTCATTGGAGCAATGTGAAGACGTATATAAAAATCTTGGTAAGTCTAATGCCTTTTATCAATAGGAGATAATAATAACTCAAAAGTGTTTTTTTGGGGTGACTGTCATATATTGCAAAAAAATATTTCAGGAAAGCTTGTATTTGCTGAACCTGTTCCTAAGGATAACGAGGCAGCAACTTGGAGAGAGAAGTTGGATCAGCTTTACAAGAGCTCGTCACAAAGTTTTAGGGTTGTTGTGCATGGATCTAAAGTATGTTATTCTCCACTTAAAATTTATTTCAAACTTAGCGAAGGCAAATTTCGTATATCATGGACTATTAATAAATTTTTATAGAAAAAAACCATATCATTCAAGGTTTTTTATGTGGTTAAGCACCGAAGATATGCTTGTGTATGTACATGTGTGTGAGGAAGAGAGAGAGGCTTACATGGTACATTATTAGATGTCAATGCTTGTGCCAAACAATTTCCTGCTATGATTGGTCCTGTAGATGTATGCATGTATGAGGGTATATGATTGTATGAAATCTTAAGTTATCAGTTTTGATTTTGTCCAGCACAGTGCCGATCAGTTTGAGAGGTTGTTGAAGGAAATGTGTGCTGATGAGGATGGGGACCTCTTAATAGATTCATCAGTAAAAAGGATTCCCAAAGTTTTTGTGGTATCTACATTAGTCAACGTGGCACCAGCACAGCCATTTATATTTCGTAATTACCAGGTTTCTACTAATACCAAATTTTCCCTAGTTA
Organism: Helichrysum umbraculigerum; assembly: GCA_949592205.1. Taxonomy (NCBI): domain Eukaryota; kingdom Viridiplantae; phylum Streptophyta; class Magnoliopsida; order Asterales; family Asteraceae; genus Helichrysum; species Helichrysum umbraculigerum. The sequence continues at coordinate 244,334,703 of CATIUR010000001.1, read as the reverse complement.
TTTATTAAATTCACGTGTTGCTTGTAAAATGGAAGATGACCAATTGTTGTTACTTTTTTTTTTTTTTTTAAATACTCTAGTACCCTGCTGGCACACCAGAAGTTCCTTTGATGATGTCAGAAAATTATTCAACAAATGGACCAGGAACAGCAACTACTGGTGCTCAGGTTGGGTACAAGCGAAGTGCTTACATGGGAAGCTGTAGGCATGATCTCTGGCAAGCTATAAGGGCATCATCTGCGGCTCCATATTATCTAGATGATTACTCAGATGGTATAAGTTCCCTGTCTTTCATTACAACTGAATTAGTTCTTACTTTGTAAACCAACTAGTTATATGTGGTAGTATATAATTATTATTCTTGCATGGTTAAACATCTATGTAATTAGAAGTCTATCTGTATCTTGTAGATAGTGATTGACTAATGAAGAACATTTGGAAAAGTAACTTGTAACTTTAGTATCTTCAGAATTTTTTTAGGTAGTTAAACTAATTAGATGTACTATGGCCTCTACTGCAATTGGTTTGCCCATTGAAATAAAAAGTTCGACTATTCACTTCCGTCTGCCATATCTCTTCTGCAGGTCTACTTCGCTGGCAAGATGGTGCTATTGTTGCTAATAACCCTACCATATTTGCAATACGAGAAGCACAGCTCCTATGGCCTGATGCAAAAATTGACACTTTAGTTTCGATTGGTTGTTGTTCTGTTCCAACAAAGGTATTTGTAATTGAATTCCTTCAGGGTGTCTTACCAATATGAATATAGAAAACCTGGACCGACCCAGCCAATCGGTTCACTGATCGTCCTTGTAGCAGGGAAAAAACCTCAACTGCAATAACCGCCAAGAAAGATTCTGATGGTTGAGCTTGATAATCATGGAATCTTTTATAAGCTAAAATCAAGTGTGGCAATTGATTAATTAAATGATATGCTGTTTGGCTGTTCCAGATATGTAAATGTTGATGTTACTACACGTATGCTTACTCTGGTTCTGCATTTGTATGCAGGCTCGTAAAGGTGGATGGCGTTATTTGGACACTGGCCAGGTGTTGATCGAGAGTGCCTGCTCAGTTGAACGGGTTGAGGAGGCATTGAGCACATTGTTGCCTATGATTCCTGAAATACACTATTTCCGGTTCAATCCAGGTTTATTTTCGTATTTCAAAATCTATCCACATTCTATAGTGACACAAACAATTCGTGTGACCCCTGTTAGAAATTTTATGATTTCTTCTCTACAGTTGATGAACGATGTGATATGGAGTTGGATGAAACCGATCCCACTGTCTGGCTTAAGTTAGAATCAGCAACTGATGAATATATCCAGAATAATTCTCCGGCTTTTAAGAAGGTGTGTGAGAGATTACTGCTGAACCAAAATGATGAAAAGATGCCAGATAATCTCACCTCTCAGCAGTCTTTAAAGCCAAAGGGTCCAAATTCTGGTATACTTGCTAAGTCACTTGTAGATTATTGCTAGAGATGGCTAAATGAGCCTTGTTTTTTTTTTTTTTTAATTCAATAAATATTTTTGAAGGTCGTAACAGGTAAACATATGGTTTTTGGTGTGTCATGTTATATAAATAGTAATCTCTTTTTCCCTCCCTTTTAAATAGAATGCTGTACGTGGTTTAATGCACTAAAGTTATACTTTGGTCGATTTTTGTCCTATGTCACCTGTTCCCTTTGAAGCTATTTTTTACCCAAAAAACTCCTTAAAAGATAAAACATACCAAATAAACACATTCGGAAGTAAAGTGATCAAGATTGGCACCTCCACTTATCTCTATCGCACCATCTCATATAAAGTTCATGCTTCTAATCCCTAACCTAATTAGTATATTTTACGTAGGTGAAAATGGTCCATCTTTAGGCTGGAGACGTAATGTGCTACTAGTGGAAGCTTCTCACCTTCCAGATTCTGGAAGGGTTTATAACCATGCTTGGTCACTTCAAACGTTTTGTTCTGATCATGGTATAAGATTATCTCTTCTGAATGCCGCATCAGTAACCATTAATAAGCCAGACCCGGGAACATCTTTTCCTACGCCATTCACGTCACCATTATTCACTGGAAGCTTTCCATCCAGCCCTGCTCTCTACAGCCCTGATCTTGGACTTCATAGGGTTGGCAGAATTGAATCTGTACCACATTTAAGCCTGGATGGATTTCATTCTGGAAGAACATCTTCCCCTCCAGAATCCCCGACAGTACCAAGACAGCTTTCGGTGCCAGTTCGATTATTGCATGAAAAGCTAATGAATTCACCACAGGTTGGAGTTGTTCACTTGGCTCTTCAAAATGATACAACTGGCTCAATACTAAGGTCATTGTCTTCTTTGTTCATTCCCTTCTTTACTTGAGGTTGTTCATTTATAATTTATATCAAGTAGAGGTGACAATATGGTCGGGTTGGCTGAGTTGGTAACGAGTCATAGTGGCAATTTTTTTTTTTTTTTTGGGTGTGGGTCAGGCCGGGTTGAGTTGACCTGCGAACACCACTTTGTCCTTTTTTATAATCAGTTATGCATTAGTTATGATTACAAAATCGATATTCTCAAGTCTTTGAAGAGGAAAAGGTTTAGGAGGTTATAATGTTATATGCCTTATTGCCTTAATAATAAACTGAGATGACTTCTACCCATTTGATTTGTTCACTAGCCATACATTGTCTGGCCAATTTGAGAACACAACCAAAATTAATCCATCCATAAGTAAATGAATCAATTATCCTTTACTGTTAAGCAAATAGTTTTGCAAAAAATGTTCCCTCTCTAAAATATTTTGTGAATACCCAAAGCCAGATTTTGGCTAGTGTTAATAGAAGTCATGGTTGTGCCTGGTGTTTCAGTAACCTGGCCAGAAAAGACCATTTTATCCCTTGATCTAAGTTGATTCCTTTTCAATGTGATAGCTGGCAAAATGATGTATTTGTGGTCGCCGAACCAGGAGAACTCGCTGAAAAGTTTTTGCAGAATGTCAAATACAGTCTGCTATCAATGTTAAAAGGTCGACGCAGAAAATACACATCTGCAATCTCCAACATCTCTAGTGTTTCCGATTTGGTTGCCTGTCGGCCTTATTTCCAGATTGGTGGTGTGGTACATCGTTACATAGGACGCCAGACCCAAGTATGCTTATTTGACTTATGCTTCTCTATTTATCTCGTCTGATGCTTATGTCAAAATAATATAGTAACTCTTAATAATCTATAAAGGTCATGGAAGATGACCAAGAAATCGGGGCTTACATGTTCCGGAGGACAGTCCCTTCTATGCACTTAACTCCTGAAGATGTTCGTTGGATGGTATGTTTTCAGATATCAGACTTAATGAATTTGTTGTTCCCTTTTTTTTTTTAATCAAATATTGTAATATGAAAATATTTATGCTGTCTAAATTGCTGTATATACAACTTTAATATGTTTAAATAAGGTCTAGTTATGTTTGTATGTATTTCGATATTATACTTGGTTAGCATTCATTGGTATGATTGATCTAATTCTTAGGACATCTACATCTCATTGTGGGAAATTTTGCAGGTTGGTGCTTGGAGGGACAGGTTCATAATATGCACGTGCTTATACGGTCCTTCACCTGCTCTAATAAAGGCATTTCTAGACTCTGGTGCTAAAGCTGTCATATGTCCATCATCAGAACCCCAAGAAATGCAGTTGACCACATTTCATGGTTCAACTGAGTACAATGATTTGGAAAACGGCAAGTTTGAAATCGGGGTGGATGAAGGAGATGATGAATATACAGAACCCATCAGCCCAGCAAGCGACTGGGAAGATAGTGAGACTGATAAAGGTACTACTACAGGTACGGATAAAGGTATGTTAGTTTGGGACGATGATGAGGAGGAACTGTCAAGATTCACTTGTCAGCTGTACGATTCAATATTTATGGGTGGTGCTCGAGTTAATGTTGCTTTACAACAAGCTCTTGCATCTCATCGAACCATAAGGTATTCGTGTCATTTCCCTCGTGTACCTTAGCCATGTAATACCTATACAAGACAAACTAAAAGGTGAACATTAAAGATACATATAGTGTAGAAACTTTAGATTAAGGGTAATAGCATGACCCAGACCACTTGGCCTTCAGATCTGATTACGTGGCCTTTGGATCTGATTGGTGCAATGCTCACCCTTGTAAGACGAGATAGTTTTCTTATATCAGTTGTATGCAAATAGACCGTTTTTTGGCTTGAACCTATGGCATTCTGGGTATGTTGGTGCCAGGCTTGAGAATACAGAGAGTATAGATTAAAAAGAAGAATAAGTTATATTGAGAAGAGGTAGATTCCAATTTTGAGGGTTATGTATATTGCAAATGTGAGTTGTAATTTTGTACTTGTGGATTATATAGTAATACCTCATGGAAAATAAAGTGTTCTTATATGTCTAAGTGGGTGTTTGTGGTGGTCACTTGTTTATGACACTTCAAGAGCATCTGATTGCTTACGATGCACATCCATACACCATCCATGTATTCAGTCACTGAGTTAGACGCTATAGGTGCTGGCATTTTCCCCATCTTCAAGTTTCAACTTACATTCATTCATAAAATAATGAATAAAATGGAACAAGATGAAGATAAGTGTTGGCAGGTAATTTTTAATTCAAATTTGACAAAATGAATACTGAAAAAGAATACCAAAGCGTACCTTGCTATTAAAAAAAATGGTTAGTTTACTTTGCAAGTAAAGTAATAATTAGAACCAGAGAAAGTAATGAAAAAAGATGAAAAGAAAAATCAACCAATTGATTGTGATGTTAAAGAGTACTCGAGTAGTTTCATGATGAATTATTTCAATAGAAACATTACATTATCACCTCTTTTGGTAAACCGTAATCAATCTTCTAATTATCCCATTTCACTTTAGTAATAGCATACTCCTTGGACGTACGTTTGATTCGCGATTCGCGGAATGTTTTCGAAGGAATTATCAAAGCAAAAGGAATTCCAATTCCTTAAATTAGATGGATTTCACTTTCACAGATAACAAGCAAACACGCTAAGAGAAAAAAACAAATTTCAATTTCAATTCCATCTAATTCCCTTTATCAATTCCGTGAACAAAATATAATTTTATTTGACGGCAGTTAAAGTTCTCTTTATTTTTAAGTTATCTTGCACGGTACTTGTATAGCTTCTATACTTAAATTCAGCACTTCTCTAGAATACTTTTTGTTAACATCATTTAATTGCATGACACAAGTTTTAAACACTAGTATAACACATGCGTGTTACCATCATGTTATTAGCTTTTTCATTACTTTTCGAATTTGTAGTTTAAACGAAGTCTTTAAACATGGCTGATTTTTATGTTTTATAAACAAGTGGTTAAGTTTCCGTGAAGGAAATTAAAGTGAATGATTAATAAATGCAAGTATAGTATAGGCATGAGTGTGATGATCATAACATCTCCATACAAAAAGCCTAATTTATGTCAAAAGGAAAAAACCATCTCATTATGCACTTTATCAAAGGCATGACCACTTTGTTAAAAATGGAATATATTGCATCTTATGTACAAAGCAAAAGTAGTGCATCACACCAAAAGCAATCTTTTCTCAACATTAGATCAACACCAAAAGAAACCACCATGACCATCACCTCAGCCGCCGCTACCATCTTGCCGGAAAGGATGGGTGGTCGTGATCCGGTTCCAATTGAGATAGGGGCACGTGGCACAGTCGGAAACCTTGTGATGAAGGAGATAGAATATTTCAGAAGACTTGAGTCTAATTATGGTAATGAAGGTATTGATCATGGTAAGTGTTCAATAAAAAGCTCTATTAATCACGATAATAAGCATCGTCATGGTAATGGTGGTGGTTCTAACTTTTGGCCAAGTTTTGGATTCTTGAACATTACATGGCGGAGGGGAAAGAGAAAGAGCGGCGGTAGTGGTCGGTTTTTGCCTAGAATGTGCACCATGGTAGATGTTGCCGAGAGCCACCACCACAACCACCATAGGGTGAGCAAAGTTCCTAGCTTCAGTTACCGAAACCTCAAAGACGACATTAACCAATACGAGGTTTAAACAAAGGTTAACTTTAGAAAATATGGCACATCAAAGTTGTACCTTATAATTCAACAATATATATATGCATTCTTGAGGTGTGACATAACTCACATTTATTTTTGGTCTTAAAGTCCATGTTTGCAAATATTCACCATGTAAAGGATACATGCCTTTTTCTTTAATATGTCCAATCTTTGTGTACATGTAAATTCTTGTTTTGTTGTACAGTTATTTCTTTTACACTTGGTTAAATTCCGAATTGAATGACTATTCTTCAACTTCATTTGCTTCATGATGATCATCTTGAACTGTGGCTAGGTAATCGAGAGCCACAACGACATCACTCATGTACGGCCTCGTGCTTGCTTCTTCTTGTAGGCACATTGATGCAATTGCAATGGCTTGATGTAAACACTTTATGGGGTAATTTCCATTTAACAACGGATCAGCCACCATTGGAATCTTGCTATGATCTTTAAACAACGGTTTTGCCTACAATAAGATCATACATTTTAGTCGTAATTTAGTACAACTTAAATTAAAGACCGACACATATATGAATATATAGGTCAACATTTCGTGGGCTCCGCAACTATACGTATCGGTCTTTACATGTGGTAGCGTGATCTGTCTTAAAAACTTACCCATATAATGAGGTTTTCCTCATCGGTTGGTCTTTTATCGTCAATGACTCTTCTACCCGAGATTAACTCTAGAAACACAACCCCGAAGCTATACACATCTGATTTTGTCGTTAAATCTCCTGTCATTGCATACTCGGGCGAAGAATATCCATAAGTCCCCATCACTCGAGTTGAGATATCTCCTTCTTTCGGGCCAAAATTTGTTAACCCGAAATCTGAGAGCTTTGAATTCATATCATCGTCGAGTAATACATTCAACGGTTTTAGATCTCGATAAATGATGGAAGGGACGGCCTCGTCGTGCAAGTACTCGAGCCCTTTCGCCACTCCTTTAGCTATCTTCATCCTTGTATGCCAATCTAACGGCGCTTTGTTCTCATCCAAATCTGAGAAGAAAACAAACAATTAGAAGTCAAATGATATGACAACATAAAGAACTTACCCGAAAATGAATGTTTACTTTCAGATATATTCTTCTTGTAGTTTATATGACCATTACTGTTTTCTATCTATTTAGATGCCAATCAGAGTTAAATGTACCGAACAGGTGTTCTTCTAGTGAACCATTTGTCATGTATTCGTAGACCAATAACCTTTGATGCCCATTCGCGCAGTATCCTACAAGATTGACTAGGTTTGGGTGATGAAGACGACTCAATATCAAAACTTCAGCTAAAAATTCAGGATTCCCTTGTACCCCAATCATATCGAGTTGCTTCACGGCCACAATCTGAAAGCAATAATTGAAATTTCGATACATACATTAGAAATCTTTCGGATATATAGAATAGAATTTCAAGTAAAGTTTGACACATTTCAACACTTAACCCTATCTTAAACTAGTCACACGTACAACACGAATCTACGTACACTTTGGTATTTGGATAAAAAAAGATAATGACAAAGAACATGAAGAAAAGAGTCACAAATATATATATACTTTGTCTCCAATATGGCCCTTGTAAACCCTCCCAAAGCCACCTTTGCCGACGAGCAAATCAGGGTTGAAATTTTCGGTTGCGTGAGCAAGGTCCTGAAAATTGAAGAGTTCGGCCTTGACTTCCGATATCCCTTGTTTAAGTACCTCGTCGGCTACCATCTTTTGCTTGCTATTTTCTGTTCATGTGATTACATCAACAACGTATAATTTAATTAACACCCCTTATATAACAAATGGTTGATACTTTGCAGCACCTACATGATTAACATAATAACTAGCTACAATTTTTCGATCATTCAATTCATTAGTATGCCTATAAGACATTGCCCTACAACAAATTTTGCATTTACACGCACTTTGTTTTAAGCATTTGTTAAAAAGTGTGTAAAATTTATCCATTTATACGCGTTTATAATCAAGTTCTCTACACTTACAAATGTGTTAAATGACAATGATTTTCGCACTACGTAGAAAATATAATTTGTATGCACTTATATATGTGGCCATTTTTCTTTGTACTTTTAAGTGCGAAAATCATGAATATTATACACACTTATAAGTATAAAGAGCTTACACACGATTATAAGTGCGTAGAAATGAGTAAATTTTACACACTCTCTTAAAAGTACAGATAACTAAGTGTGTGTAAATGCAATATTTGTTGTAGTGCTATTCAGATGTCCAATCTAACATTTGGATTTTAAGATTTTGTAAATCGAATTTAACTAACATTGTGAAAAATAAAGATGAGAACTGTGATGATAAAATTATAGACTCATTCTTGTCTCATGTATATGTTGAGAAATGACCACGTCAAATAAACGCATGTCCGGAAATGTTTAAGCCTACGGGGTCACACGCGTTAACACGTAGATACCGCTTATTTAACCAAGTTAAGTTAACTGTAATAACTAGTTGAGTTATTAGTTAATTTGCGATCATTTAATAAATATTATTAAGTGATAGAGTCAAGGTGAAAGTTATTAGGATTAAACTGTTACTTCTAATTACTTAAAGGGTTTATAATTAATTAATAATAAAAGGTTATTATTATTTAATTATAAAAAGATTATTTATATTAATATATATATATATATATATATATATATATATATATATATATATATATATATAATACCCTTTGAGGAGGTACGTGAGATTGACTTTACTTTTGATTCTTCCGATTCCTTTTCTACTACATACGTACGAATGAAAATATAATAAAAAAACCCCAATGTTTGGCTTGTGAGTTTTAGTACGTACGGGAAATTAAAACCCCAAGGTTTGTTTTGTTTTCGTAAAGCACAAACAAGAAAGGTTTTAACTTTGGTTAATTGAACTAGCATTCGGGTGGTTATCAATGACGTGTTGTGTGTGCGATCGTAGAGGGTTTTACCATTAGTGAAACCTATTCGTTTATTAAACGATTAATTGGAGCTAGCTAAAAGGTACACGTTTTCTATCTTAACTAATTATATATACGTGTTTATGCTTCCGCAATTGTGTGACAATTTGTTTATATTTATTTATTATACTCTAACAGTGGTATCAGAGCTACACGTATGTTGTAATTAGTTAGATATGTTACACATCAAATTTGTGGGGGGTTGTTTTGCTCGATTAGCACAAAGATAAAATTGGTTTTGGTTGTGGTATGTGATCAATCGATAGAAGAAAAAAAAAATTTGTTTGGTTTTATGGGATAAAGCAACCGAACAGATAAAAAAAAAAAAAAAAAAAAAAAAAGGTTTTTGTTGTGGTTGGATCGTTCGACGAAAAAAAATGTTTTTTTTGTTTTGGATCCAAGCCGACACAACAAAGAAGGAAAATTTGTTTGTTTTGTGGGATCTAGCTCACGCTCACGCATAGGAACAAAGAAAAAAATTATTATTTTTTATGGTTTGAGCAACATGTCGACAAACAAGAAGTTAAAATTTTTTTTTAATGGATCCAAGTCATGTCTTTTCCTTAATTAAATTGTTAAACTTTAATTCCCATTGCAAATTTGATGTTTAACTAGAATAATAACATATTTAAATGTAAATTGTTTGTTATTATTAGTGTACCTATTTATTAGCTAGATAAAGGGTATCCATGAAATTCATGCATAATTTGTTATGGATATCACTTTGATATATTGATATGCTAAATTAGAATTAATTGTTAATTGATATGGCATTCTTTAAAAAAAATTAATTGTTAATTGTGATAGCTACATATGTTGTTTAAACTGTTTAATTGACAAGGATTACATGTCTTTAGTTTGCTATGCTTTAGGGTTTAACCTACTAAAAGTTGCATGAAAATTAATTGTTAATTGTTTAATAGTTTATTAATTTTAGTAGTTTATTAATTTTGCTTATTTATTGTAACTTGTAAAGCAAAATGATTTTATGAAAAAATAAACTGGACTAATAACTATGAAATAAGATTTATTGTTTTCTTGCAAATCTTATTGTCAACTCGGGTTGGGCTCACATACCGTAATTTTCTCCCACGACGAGATTTGCAAGTTAATAATTTGTTTTAAACCACAACTTGGAGCTTGTATAAGAGAGGTATCTTCGGCTTGGTGTCTAAGATGACGGGTTGGATAAACGATGTAAAGATCCTAGCCCCTCCTCTGGCCTCTTCATGGTCTCTCTTGTACATGGCCGAAAAGGTTTAAAACATGTTGAATCGTCAATTTTAATAAAAGTGCAATCTCTAATTTAATATGAATATTAAATTAGACATCTTGACGCACATAACTTAATTGAAGAATGTTTTGATTAAAACCTATGATACGAAGATGTGTGCATGCTTCTTCGTACATATTTGATACATATTATCAAATAAATTACCCATTTAAACTTAAGTCATTGCTATCCAATCGTAAGAACACTTGCAGTTGCTTTTTATTCTGCGTGAGACGTAGGTAAATTGCAATACCAAGGTAAATTACCACTCATCGTGAGACGGTGGTGGACTATTTACAGTTCTTAATTGGACGACTTAAAACGAGTTAAGCGGTGAGATCCTTAAGCCCGTGGCAAAAGATGGGATGAAACATGTTTACAAATTCACTTATGCTTGCTTCATAAGTATTATTTATAAGTCCCATAATTTCTAGGAATTGCACTAGTAATGCAATTATTGATCGTCACTTACCTTTTGAGTACCATCATTACTAGCAGATCAACTGATGTGATGGTGGTATGTCAAGTAGGATCCTAGCCTTAAGAAAATTAATTGTTTATAGATATATATATATATAAACATTTGGGTATTTAATTTTCTTTTAAGGAAGTCTTATCGAAAATACTAAATTCGAACTTTTATCTAGATGTAGATGGTAAATCCTGCACCGAACTTGAATTATTCGGCTTTCAAGCAAATGCTAGAAAAGAAAAACTTTCTGGAATTAATTTCAATGATTAGTTTTGTCAACTAAGGATTGTCCTTCGTGTTGAGAGGAAAACAGAAGTCATTGAACAGTCGATGTGACTTGTTCCTGATGCTGCTACTGGTTCTGTTAAGGAATTAGCAGCATGGAATGCTATTTATGATCGTCATAATGAAGTTGCTTATTTGATGCTCGGCAGCATGACTCCCGAACTTCAAAACCAATATGAAAATCATATTCCACTTAATATGATTACAGAGCTGAAATCGGCTACTCCACAAATCCTTACGATTAGAAGTGGAAAGATCAAGAAAGATAAGAAACCGCAAACTAGGGGAAAGGCTAAGGGAAAGCAAGGTGCTTATGTCTCTAAACCTAAGAAAACCCCTTTAGAAAATAAAGAGCATCCGGGTAAGGGTGAGGCGTGTTACCATTGTGGGACACTGGAAGAGGAATTGTTCACCCTATCTTGCTGAGTTGATGAATAAGAAGAAGAAGCTAGCCGGCTCGACCGGACCTTCAAGTATCTTCACGATAGAAATATATTCTTTCTCTAAATCAAATTCTTAGGTATATGACACTTGTTGTGGTACTCACATCTGTAATACCCTATAGTGAATTAGAGGAAAGAAGAAACTGAAACATGGGGCACTCTACTTGTACAATGGTGTACGTGAAGCAGTAATGCCATTGGAAGTTTTGACTTAATTTTTTCTTCGGGCTTAGTTATTGTATTAGACAATTGTCATTATGCACCTGCTATTATTAGAGGTATTGTTTCAGTTTCACTTTTGAAAGATAATGGTTTTATCAGTGTTTTTAATGATTATGGCATTTCAGTTTCTAAGGATAATGTTCATTATCTTAATACTATTCCTTGTGATGGTATTTTTGAAATTGATATGCATAATCATGTTTCAAAAGTTAATTCTATATATTTTGTTAGCAATAAAAGAGCCAAATCTAATTTGGACTCTACCTATCTTTGGCACTATCGTCTTGCAAACATTTGCAAGAAACGGATTGAAAGGCTTCAAAGTGAAGGGCTTTTAAAATCAAATGATGACGTATCATTTGATAAATGCGTATCTTGCGTGTCAAGCAAGATGACAAGGAAACCCTTTTCGCATCAAACGCAAAGGGCTAAAGATCTACTTGGAATTATACATACGGATGTTTGTGGTCCATTTAGACATGTGTCAAGATAAGGTGCTAGATACTTCATCACTTTTACTAATGATTTCAGTCGTTATGGTTATGTTTACTTGCTTAAACATAAACATGAAGTCTTTGAAACATTTAAAGTGTTTGAAAGTGAAGTAGAAAATCAACTCGGTAAGATCATCAAGATCCTTTGTTCGGATCGAGGTGGTGAATACTTAAGCCAAAAGTTTAAGGATTATCTGAAAGCGTGTGGATTGTCCAACAGCTTATTCCTCCATACACATCACAACATAATGGAGTGTCGGAGTAAGATCCATGATAAACCTTACAACTCTCCCATAATCATTTTGGGATTATGCTCTTAAATCTGCTGAACGTATTTTGAATATGGTTCCAACCAAGAAGGTTGATAAGACACCACATGAATTGTGGCAATGGAAAAGTCCATAACTTGTCTTACTTAAAGGTCTGGGGAGGTGAGACGCTTGTGAAGCAGGATACGCCTGACAAACTCGTGCAAAGATCTATTAAGTGTATCTTTGTAGGATACCCAAAGGAAACAATGGGTTACTACTTCTACAATCCTTCTGAAAATACTGTTAAAGTTGCTAGATATGCCGAGTTCTTTGAAAAGAATCTCATAGCTCAAGAAAACAGTGGGAGGGTCGTAGAACTTGATGAGAATCAAGAGAAAGATGCATCACCTTCTACAATCATTAGCGAACATCAACTTGGGGGGGAAAGTGTTCAAAGTGATGAACCTCAAGTTGATATTGTTCCAATTCGTAGGTCCGTAAGGACAATATGTGCTCCAGAGAAGTTGTGTCTAATGTAGAATCTGAGGAGTACATGTTAGGGGATCTTAATGAACCTCCTAATTTCAAAGCTGCATTATCATATTCAGAATCTGATAAATGGCTTGAAGCTACGAATGTGGATGAGAATGTACACACCTATAAAGCTCGTCTCTTAGGGAAGGTTATACTCAAATCTACGGAGTTGACTATGATGAAACCTTCTCTCCTGAAGCAGACATTAGAGCTATTAGGATTTTCTTAGTTATAGCAGCGTACTATGACTATGAGATTTGGCAACTGGATGTCAAGAGGTTTGATGAGGAAATCAAAAGGTTTGTATTTACTCAAAAACCCTGATGAGCCATGTGTATATCAAAAGGCTAGTGGGAGTAATGTTACTTTCCTCGTCTTATATGTTGATGACATATTGATCATAGAAAATCACATTCCAATGTTACAAGATGTAAAATCCTACCTTGGAAAGTGTTTCGCTATGAAAGACTTGGAAGAACCAACATTCATACTTGGAATCAAGATCTATAGAAATAGAACTAAGCGGTTAATTAGACTAAGTCAAAGTGCTTATATTGATAAGATCTTAAAGAGATTTAAGATGAAGAATTCTAAATGTGGAAATGTACCAATGTTAGAAAGACTTGACTTAAATAGCAAATAGTGTGCTTCTACACCTGCTGAGGTGGAGCGTATGCAAAGGGTTCCTTATGCTTCGGCTATTGAATCTATAATGTATGCGATTAGATGCACTAGACCTGATGTGGTGTTCGCACAGAACATTGCCAACCGATTTCAACAGAATCCAGGTGAAAGTCATTGGACTGCTGTGAAGAATATTCTCAAAAATCTAAGGGTTACTAGTGAGATATTCCTGGTGTATGGTTGAAATCCTGAAGCTGAGCTCAATGTGACTGGTTACAGTGATGCTGGATTTCTGACCAATTGAGATGAAATGAAATCTCAAACAAGATACGTCTTCATCTTGGATGGAGATGGAGTGGAAAGGGTTCCTTATGAAGCAATCAAAAAACTGCCATTTCTGCAGCTAAATCAGAGTACATAGCACCTTCGGAAGATGATATGGAAGCTGTCTGGATTATAATATTTATTTCTGGGCTTGACGTGGTACCCACAAATAAAAACCCCATAGAGTTATACTGCAATAACTCAGAAGCAATTTTAATTGCTGTTGAACCTGGAGTTCAGAATGGGGCCAGACATTCCTAAAAGATATCACTATGTTTGAGAGCAGATCGAATTAGGTGATATCAATCTACTCAAAGTTCACACAGATGATAATCTAGCTGATCCATTTACGAAGGCTTTACCTAAAGGAAAGCTTAATCAACATGCCGAGAGCATTGGACTTCGTTTTGCTAGATATTTCATGTAACTCTGTGTTTTAGTATTTGGATAAAGGATGTTAAACAATTATTATCTAATAAATGAATTAAAGTACCAGGTATGTTTGTTTTCATTTGATAATTAATTGTATCCTATTTTTGCATGTTTAAATCCTTGAATAATTCTTAAATTATTCTTAAAAAAGTCCATTATCGATTAGCTATATGGGAATATAGTTAAACTAAGATAAATCTGAGTGATTGGTTTGGATGGTCCCACCAAACTCACATGGTATTCATAAGATGCATATCGGACTACCCCAACTGACAAGTTATTACTTTATGGATCGGCGTCATTAAGTGAAACTTGTAAATGGTTGTTTTATTTATCCTTAGACTTGAGATACAAGTAGGTCTTGCATGTATGGATTGCATCTTCTTGATATAGTTCTAGCTATCCTGAATAAGGTAGTAATAAAGGGCTATTTTCAGAAGTGTAGTGAAGTACATAACTGACACGTGTAGTCAAGATAGAATTTGTTCCTTCAACTAGCTATTGAAGTATGATACCACTGGGCCCTCTCATTAGAATTAATTAAGATGTTTGTATGGCCATACCCAAATGAAATCCAGATGTGTCTCGATTGATTTGGTAATCTTAATTGATTATTGGAATGAGAAACAGAATCGTTAAATTATGAAATGACTTTGATCCATATTCATATTTAACAAAGGTATCTGAAACAAAGGGATAGTAAACACTGGAATCATTTTAATATACTTCAAGAAACTATACTTAAATATTTATGGGAGCATTGGCGTGTTGCTAGACGCTTACCAATGTTATTGCCTTTATTATGACATGCTCAAGTGGGAGCTGTTGGGAAATGACCACGTCAAATAAACGCATGTCCGGAAATGTTTAAGCCTACGGGGTCACACGCATTAACACGTAGATACCGCTTATTTAACCAAGTTAAGTTAACTGTAATAACTAGTTGAGTTATTAGTTAATTTGCGATCATTTAATAAATATTATTAAGTGATAGAGTCAAGGTGAAAGTTATTAGGATTAAACTGTTACTTCTAATTACTTAAAGGGTTTATAATTAATTAATAATAAAAGGTTATTATTATTTAATTATAAAAAGATTATTTATATTAATATATATATATAATACCCTTTGAGGAGGTACGTGAGATTGACTTTACTTTTGATTCTTCCGATTCCTTTTCTACCTACATACGTACGAACGAAAATATAATAAAAAACCCCAATGTTTGGCTTGTGAGTTTTAGTACGTACGGGAAATTAAAACCCCAAGGTTTGTTTTGTTTTCGTAAAGCACAAACAAGAAAGGTTTTAACTTTGGTTAATTGAACTAGCATTCGGGTGGTTATCAATGACGTGTTGTGTGTGCGATCGTAGAGGGTTTTACCATTAGTGAAACCTATTCGTTTATTAAACGATTAATTGGAGCTAGCTAAAAGGTACACGTTTTCTATCTTAACTAATTATATATACGTGTTTATGCTTCCGCAATTGTGTGACAATTTGTTTATATTTATTTATTATACTCTAATAGTGTATATATATATATATATATATATATATATATATATATTCGATTCGACGTTTAGGAAGAAAAAAAACACCGATAAAATCAAAAGTTACAATAAGAAATATACAAAGGAAAATATTATATCAAAATTATTGAAATAAAGAACACAAAAATATAAAATATTCAATAAATTTAAACAAAATTTGCACCCAAAAAAAAAAAAAAATTTAAAAATGTTCAAATACTAACCTGTTGGTACGTCATTTTCGACTTCTTGGGTCATCTTGTCTATAAATTTTGTTTCAAATTCCCAATTCGTATATACAGAAATAGATAGATACGATCATATCATGTTTTGATCTCCCTCTTTGCACATTAAAGCCAACCTGTTTCCGGTTCGAAAACTATTTATCAGACCGACCAAATCTTCAAATAGGAGTTGACACAAGAATCAAAAATCAAATTAAAAATGATAAATTTGCATGTAAAAAAATTGATTATGGTTAATGGATTTGGAATTCGAAATTCGATCATTTTTTGGTCGAAAATCAGAAAATAGAGATGATAGAGATGGGAGATAGAGAGGAGAATTCGGAAATTAATTTGTAGAGGATCATCTACATTAATTATATTGTTACTTAACTAACTACTTTAATTTAATTATCAACTACTGTAACGCATATATCGTTAATCTCATACGGGTATCCTTTCTAAATGAAATTTTCTGTGACAGCTCTAGATGAAATTTTAATGAGTATGGATAAAAGCTTAAGTACGTGTTTAATGTCAACTTTATTCAAAATTTTATTTTATGTATTAAACTCTATAAGTTTCTATCGTATGTATAAAACTTTGAATTATAACTCCCGCGATAATAGATTGAATAAGTAATCAAATAGATATAATAGCAATAATTGAAAGTTTGATACATACAATCGAAATGTTTAAAGTTGAATAGTGTACAATAGAAATTCAGTGGAACTAGACTGATACATATCCTTTTATTGTCGTTACAAGCTTTTAGTATATCACACACACGAAATCACAGAGGGGGAAAGCTTCTTTTAATCACATATTATGTGATCAAGTAGCAGCGAAATCAAGGGACTTCTTTCCATCATGAGCCTTCCCAAAGAAGTTGTTCCTGTACTCTTCAAATATGACTTCTTTATATCGAGCCACCCCATCTCAAGCCACCACCTCAGCCAACGGTTTGATCTTCATAACAGGAAGTGGAGCGTTGAATATTGGGACCGACTCTCTTGACTTGATATTCGTGGTTCGCACTCTGTGTTCTGCACTTTTGTATCTCCCATTGCTTAGAATCTAACATAAAAACACCAAAAAACCAAAAGTTTATTTTCAGTTTTATTACTATTCTTATTTGATGTTGAACTTTTATATTTTTACGTGTGGAAGTTTATTATGGATGAAATGTAACCTGTAGTGAATCACCAACATTGATGACCAAAGCACCATGAATGGGTGGAATCTCAACCCACTCTTCATTTTCCATCGATGCATTTTCGCCTTTTTTCACATATAATCCACCAATTTCATCTTGCAGAAGCACTGTTAACGTGCCGACATCTGAGTGGCGTCCCACACCGATGGTTAGCTCAGGGTCAGGACAAGTTGGGTAAAAATTCGCATTCACTGTTCTTGAACCAATAAGCGCATCATGTCCCGAGTCATCAACTTTAGCTTCCATGTTCATAATAAGTACTTTTAATAGCCTTTTCACGATCTCCCTTGATGTCTTTAAGTACTCAAGTACCACTTCCCTACATAAATACAAACATACATAGAAAACATTACAACATTAACGGGCCAATAGCTACAAATATATACCCCTAAATGTTACAATTAGTTTGGAAACTTTAATTACTTGAATTCATCAGGCCAAAACTTAAGAGCATCTGCATCATTGGTGTATATCATACTAGCTAATGTAGTCTTTCCACTCCAAAGCCTTATCTTTCTCAGGAAAAAAGCTCGTTCCGTACTTTATCATTGGACTAGGGCTCACCCCTTTGAGATACCTTGCTTTCTTTTCAGTTGGTTGACCGAAAAACTGGTGGGCTGCAACTATAAGTGACTCCATGAGCTTCAATGGGACCCCATGGTTTACCACCAAGAAGAATCCTAGAGTTTCAGCAGCATGGGAGATGGCCTTGACCACTTGGTCATGGTTAGGACCATCAAGCTCAGATAGATCAATGGTCATATTTTCAAGTAACATGTGTTGGCTATTTTTATTGATTCTTTTGTGGGGTGGTTGGATGTATCGATCCGGTACCACAGTGAGGCCTGAGTCCACCAGACCTTTGATGCCATTTCCTTCTTTTACGACGAATTGGAACAATGATTTCTCATCGTTTAAGCTTGGAACCATTTTGAAACTGCTAATGCAATTATATAAGTAGTGCTTAGCTCTAGTCTGTTAATTTGCGTCTTCCTTATGTGTTTCAAGCATGCTATATATACTCCTTTTGGTCGAGATTTTATGTCATTATATCAGGAAAATTCCCTACAAAATTGTTTTTAAACAATTAGATGTTATTATATATGACGTTGAACTTAATATTTAATGGTTGCAAAATGTTTATTTAAAACGCTTTTTCCAAAAAAATAAAATAAAAACATGTTCATGTAAAACTAGGTTTTTATTCTGATTTATTCGTGGATGGAAAGAATTATAGTTGCAAGAGATCAAGCAATTTACTAAGTAATCATGAATGATGAAACCAATTTATTTGTTACTGTGTTAACAAAAGATAATAATGAAACCAACCTTTAATTAACAACCATATACGGAGTATTAACTTAATTATCCCTTACGAACTAATCGGCGTATAATAAGTTTAAGGCATGATCATGATCTTGTTAAAATTAAGTAAGTTTTGTACTTAATTTGGTTGGTGATCTATGTTTAAGTTTGTGGCATGGGCATGGCCTTGTTTCGGGTTCCCTTATAAACATTACTATTACTAGTAACTAGTAAAATAGACGATTAATACATGGTAAAACAGTAGGATTACATAAAAAAACAACCTATTTTTAATTACAACAACTACAACAACAACATTACTCGATCCCGCCAAAAGACAGGGTATGAGAGAGGTAAGATGTAGACAGTCGTACATTTACGTTCAATTTCACCGTTTTACTTTCAACTTTTATTTCTGTTTAACCATTATGTAATTCTAAGATCAAATTCATTGCTTCATAGTTGGGAACCTCCACTTTTACTACACATTTTCACACTCAAAAGTTTGATACCTGCACGACTATCACATGTTTTTATATCCTACACAAAATCTCTAAAACATGGGGTTTTTTTTTAAATATATATATAATTATGCACATGTGATGTAGATGTTTTCGAGTGTGAAAGTTTTTAGTCATAATAGTGAATTCGATTTTCGGATTACATAATGGTTAAATATGGACAAAAATTGAAAGTATAATAGGAATTATACATAAAAAGTATGGTGATGAAAATATGACAAAACCAAAAAATACGTTGTGTTTTTATATAGTTAACCTGAGGGGCGGACCCACTCACAAGGGAGAGGGGGCAACTAGGGCTGTCAATGGATCAAGATCCGATCCAAATCCGATCCGATCCGATCCAATTAGAAGACTTATTGGATCAAAAAATAGATCCATTAATCCGTTAAGTGATCCAACAAATCGATCCAATAATCCAATTATATATTTGAATCGATCCATGATCCATCCGGATCGATCCATTTAAAATACCTGATGCCTTTTTACACTTCGTGAATTTTCATCATTTTTGATCAACGAAGGCCTACGGTTGAAATATTGGAAATCAAAACTTCGATTTAATCGTGTTTCTGGGTAATTGAACCGATCAATTTGAAGTCTATTATAACAAGAACAAGTTTCAAGCATCAATTTCAACAAATCTATTCCAAATTTCATCGATTTGATCAAGATCATCGAAAATGGGTATTTGAAAGAAAAAGTGAGCTGTGATCGATCATTTCATCATTTGGAGATGAATTTTTGAAAGTAAACCGATAAAAAAAAATCATTTGATCATGTTATATCATAATTGATCAACGATTACGAGTTTAACCTGTTCAGATTACAAGTTTGTGATCGATTATTTACCAAAACGGTTACGGTTTCTTCGCAATTGAAATCGATCCAATCCAATTAAAGTTTACGTTAGATTTCTTCATATAATCGGTGCAAAACGTTCAAGAGATGATATTACATCAGTTTTGATCATCATAACGAGTTTTAACTTTTAATCCATACAAAATATAGCTTGAATTCACAGTCGTGTTCTTCGTTTTTCCGGTCAATTTCCGGCCAATTGAAGAAACACAGTTGATTTGAATCTTATTGTTATGTGTTGGTTTGTACTTTTAATTTAATGTTTCTGTTAATTCTATCGCATACATATATATATGAATGTATCTATCTATCTATCTATATATATATATATATATATATATATATATATATATATATATATATATATATATATATATATATATATATATATATAAATATATATATATATATATATATAAATATATAATACAGTGAGAATGAACCGATGTAATACTAATTGGCTTTGTTAGTCACATTGTAAAATTGTGAGATTTTATATTTTTTTAAATGGATCGATCCGGATGGATCATGATCCGTTTAAATTAATTGGATATGGATCGGATCACAATCCACTTTGTTGGATCATGGATCGGATTATGATCCATTTTAATCGGATCACTAATGGATCGGATCAAGATCCAATCCATATCCATCCATTGACACCCCTACGGGCAACTGCCCCCAAAGATCCAACAATTATTAACGAATTATAGTGCAACTTTTTGAAATGTCTTGGTTATGCCCTCGGCCCAAAATTTATTAGGCCCCCAGCCCATAATGAACCCTGCCCTGAGTCCCTGACCAAAGTAATAAGTTAAATACCAAACTAAATGCTTGAAGATGTTTTACCTCCTTTTATAAACCATTAATTCTCAAACAAGAAGGTTTTATTATTGGACGATGTGGGAACTGGTTTACAAGAAACCAATCATCTTTTTTTTTTCTTCAAACTATAAAACAATTAAAATGTTCTCGCTCTTTGTTTCTACCTCTTCCTTTCTCCGGTGTTCGTTGTTAAATTAACTCACAAACTTTCAATTTCATTATAAAAAGTGGTTCTTATGCTTCTATAAAATTCTATAATTATGTATATAAGTGAAATAAAAATCTAATTTATATGTTTAACACTTTCAGAACTATATAATAAAGGTTGAACCTTTAATGTTTGGGTGATAAGAATTTGAGCTTTTAATTGTTTGATCTTAATTGCTACATTCGACATTTTCAAGTTAACCAAATTACACCACTTCTCTAATATTTTTCCCTGTTGTGGAATGGCTTAAATGTCTACTAATCATATGTTATGTTATTTTGTCATTAAGACCCTTCCCAACGGCATCGTCGGTTGGGGGTCGGTTGGGACCGACGACCGACGGACCGTTGGCACCAGGCCGTCGGTTCCGCCGTCGGTTGGGTTTCGTCGGCTATCCGACGGTGTGTCGGTTTGAGGAGCGAGTTTCACAAAAAAAAAAAAAACATTTTAAAAAAAAAAAAGTAAAGTGTACCGTTGGAAAAATAAAATAAAATAAAATAAAAAAATAAAAAAACGGTAATAATACCGTTGGTATTTAAAAATATCATATTTTTTTTAAAATCCCATTTTTCACCTATTTAAACACCACTTCCCATCCCATTTTACATAAACTAAAAACTCATCAATTCTTCACACCAAAAAATCATACATTCTTCTTCCAAAAATATATACATTCTACCTCCAAAAAATGTCTTCTTCCGATTCGGATATTGAAGACGTGCAAGCTGTTCAAGCATGTTTCGATCCAGCGCAAGCTATCACTTTCATTAACTCGCTTTCTTCCGACGAAGACGAAATGCCAAACCCGATACCACGAGCACCTCGACGATACTTTCCTAGAGATCGGGTGGGCGCGTCACAACGCTTATACCAAGACTACTTTGCCGAGCATCCAACATTTCCGGGTGATATATTTCGCCGACGTTTTCGGATGAGCAAAGCATTATTTCTCAATATATGTCAAGGTATTATATCTTACCCCGTTGAACCGGTACCTAAATACTTTGCATATTTCATTCAAAAACGCGATTGTACCGGGTTATTGGGTTTTAATGTTTGGCAAAAATGCACGTCCGCCATACGTCAATTGGCGTACGGGTGTTCGGCTGACGCGTTTGATGAATATTTACATATGGGTGAACAAACTGCATACGATTGTTTGGATAATTTTTGTAAATGTATTTTTCATCTGTACTCTACGGAGTACTTACGCAAACCAACATTATCTGATGTACAACGTTTACACGAGAAGCACTCCCAAGTGCATGGTTTTCCGGGTATGCTTGGAAGCATTGATTGTATGCATTGGCCATGGAAAAATTATCCGGTGGCATGGCAAGGGCAATATACTCGAGGTGATCAGGGCCGTCCAACAATCATGCTTGAAGCGGTTGCCTCTTATGATACTTGGATTTGGCATGCATTCTTTGGTCCAGCAGGTTCGAGCAACGATCTTAATGTACTAAATCAGTCGGATTTGTTCAATGATTTACTTCAAGATAGAGCTCCGCAAGTAAACTTCACAATTGCTGGCCAAGAATTCAACAAAGGTTATTATCTAGGCGATGGGATTTATCCGGAATGGGCCACTATTGTGAAGTCATTTTGTAACACATCGTCAAAAAGTTAATTTTCGCGCCGAATTTAAACTTCAAATAAACGATTTAACTTTTATTCCCAATTAGTATTTTTATAAAATACTTTCGTTAGAAAACATTTTAAAATAATATAAATAAGATATTATTTTATATTATGACTGAACAAATAAAAAACGGGTATCTTGTACTGTGGTTGGAGACCACAGTCCGCGCACTGGGGATCTGTGTTGGACAAAACCCAACTCCCTCCCCATTTTCACCTCATTTCATCATCTTCTTCTTTTTCACCTCCCCCATTTCTCTCTCAAAATAACCACCACCAATCACCACCACCACCGCCGAACGCCACCACCACCACCATCAACATACATTTTCGGAATCACCCCCAAGTGAGGAACAACATTAACAAAGGCGACACCCTCGTTTTCTTCCTCGTTTGGCCTCGATTTGCAATTGTAAGAAATTCCTAAATTTTTAGATTTAATCATTTTGGTGTAATGTTTGGGTGTAATAATGTTTACACAACTTAGTTATAACCTAAACAACAAAGAAAACATGATTTTACAGCTCGAAAATGCGTTTGATTTGTGATTTTGGCCGAAAAACGCGACAGCCGTATCTTTCTGGGTGTTCATCAATGCGACACAAGCCTTGTGTCGCATACTATGTCGCATAAATCCAATTGTGTCGTATTTTGTGTCGTATCTTATGTCGTACGCTATGTCGCACCTTGTGTCGCAGATCCCATGCGACACAACCCTTATGTCGCTATTGATTTAGCATCGCAAGCTTTTGCGACACAACCACTGTGTCGCATAGCTCTTGTGTCGCACTCTATGCGACACAACCCTTGTGTCGCATAACCAACTTTTGTGTCGCATATTATGTCGCAGAAAACAGAAAACAACGACATTTTACTAAGTGTCGAGAAACGCTTTCAAAAGACAATTTAAATACGATACGACTTGTACTCCAAGACAAATATACTTTATAAAGTATACGAAAGCTCAAACCTAATAATAATATGAATTATTATTATGAACCATCCACAACGAACCGCACTTACGAACATACGAAATCTCTCGTGTTTAGGACACTAGGAGATTATACTTGGCACGACTCGTTACACTAGGACGCTAACTTCTCAGGTGAGTTCATAACCCCACTCTTTTACTGTTTTCCAACTGATTTCGGGGTGGGAATGCATACTCCTGTTTTTACTACCTTCAACTGTTTAAATCTTTACATCTTTACAAACGTTTTACAATAGTTTATGGTAACGGTGTTAGATTATGATAGCTACGAACCACTTAACTATACTTAGAGATATTAAGTATGACCGTTTTAGAAACACCTAGAATTATATTACATATGATATCTAGGGAGTAACCGCCTCACTACATCAGTGACTTGCTAAGTACTAGTAATGACTAATGGACTTGTGAATACCAACTAGAGGCACCGACTCGCTAGTTTAGCGATGACTATCTTTACGAACTACGGATGACTTTAACTAAGTACTATAAGTACTTCCCTCCGGTTAAGTGACGTGATAACGTACTTAGACTTTACACCTTACTTCAGACAAACTAGGTGACGTAGATACGTACCTAATAAACGATTACGATTTTCCCCTATACCTAGGTGACATTCCTACTGTTCTTAGTAAGATTTACTACTGTGAATTACGTACAACTTGAGGTACTGTTGAGTGCCTGTAACACTTTACTAGCCTTGGGCTAAACTTACGGGCATGTCGTGTACTGCCAAAACGATTACTTACATCTCCTGCGGGAGAATAACGGACGCTGTCACTATATGTGAAGCAAAACGATGCCACGGTGGGTGGTACAAAAATGATACCAATATGATTGGTATTACGGATTTACAAACGAGCTCACGATACCACGGTGGGTGGTACAACTTACTTGCGAGCTGGATTGCTCACGATACCACGGTGGGTGGTACAACTTACTTGCAAGCTGGATTGCTCACGATACCACGGTGGGTGGTACAACTTACTTACGAGCTGGATGCTCATACTCAGCATATGGATTTATGCTTTACTTACTTTCACCAACGGACCTACGAATTATTACGGTCGGGGTCGTTGGCTCAACATGTGGATTCATGCTCTATCGTAGTTCTGCGGGACTGCACGGTTACTCATTTCAGCATATGGACTTATGCTTTACTTACTTTCAGCAACGGACCTACGAATTATTACGGTCGGGGTCGTTGGCTCGATAACTGGTTAATTTACTTAAATGTGGTCCTGCGGGACAAAACTTGACATTTCCTTTGGGGGATACCCATTACCATCACTGTAGGTGATTACTAGATATTTACGAGTCGGAGACTCAGGAAATTACGAGCTTTTGCTCACTTGACCGTACTTACAAACCGTACCGATATGACACGTTTCCAAAATAAATAACTTGACCATATTGCCGGGGTGCAACCTTTCATGCCGGGTGGCATTGTGACTTACTAGTAACCGTAGTACAAATACTTGAAAACCGTACGAATTATCTGTACCGTATTGCCGGGGTGCAACCTTTGATGCCAGGTGGCATTGTGACTCACTAGTACCAGTAGTACCAATACTTGGAACTGTATGAATTAACTATACCATATTGCCGGGGAGCAATACAGTCTGTCTACGGATTTTTCCCGTTTGACCTCTTTCGACCAGTAGCATGACAGTTAGTCATCTTACGCTACACCCGTATACATATTGCCAGGTGGCAATAACTTACCTGATAACATTACCACTGGGAATTAGTTCCCTTTCCTTGACTAGAAACCTATTGATTAGGTTCACCTGCTTACCATAAATTTCTCACAATTACCTCGAGGGGTAATCATTACTATTTAAACTGTTGAACTTGACTTACATTTCTGAATGAAATACATATTTCTTGAACTACTTGTTATTACAAATTACTTATGAACTCACCAGCTTTCCAGCTGACCTTTTAGTGTGCATTCTCAGGTACACTGCTGTAGTAGGATTGGTCTACTGAATTCTAGCTCGAGTCGCATGTTTTCAACACTCAGGACATTTATTGCATTTACTTCAGTACTAGCAGGATGTAATATTACTTTTATGCGAACTCGCAACTTGTAAACACTTTAATTTCAGAAACGTAAAACTATTTTCAAACGCCTCATTTAGAGTCGTTCATTATGTATCTTATGCTATGATTACCGGATTAGTAACACCCAAAACTCGCTTCCGCAAATCATTAAATTTGGGGGTGTTACAGATTGGTATCAGAGCCTAAGGTTGCAGTGAACTAGGTTGCATTTAGTGGACCTAGACTATGACCATTAGGCAGTATTCCTCATTAGGTATGACTAGTTCAGGGATTACATCATACGAACTTAATTTAACATAGCGTAGCCAACTATGTACAATTAAGCAAAGATGATGTAAGATCTGAAAGGGGTTATATTGAAACGGAATGCAGTAGTTGACTCTGATTGTTATTTGCTACTTGCTAGACACCCTAGGCTATTATATGTACTGTAGGTATATATAAATAGGCCTTACGTGTATACTATTCCTACATATCTATATACAGGTAGGTATGATTATACCTGACATGATTCCGCTGTACAACTGATACACACTTTCGAAGTGGCATATCGCCAACTTCCCAACCTTATGACTTGATCTCAAAATTTTGACCAGGTTGGTCACGACTGACTGATATTACGAGAGATACTCGTAATGACTAAGTCAACGAATTACTTTCGAACTTACTATCGGCCTGAGGGCCATACTTGGATAACATGTGGCACGTAGTGCTGCATCGTGCTTTGGGCACAATACTACTCCAGCACGTGGTGCTGCAACTACACGGTATGTTTATACTGCATTCAGCACGATGGTGCTACACTCACAGTACATGGGTACTGCAATTACGGTGCCGCGGGCACTACATTACGGCACGTGGTGCTGCGTTTCATGGTACTTTTGTACTACAATCATAATATATTACGGTGCTTCGGGCACTACATTTTGGCACGTTGTGCTACACCCAGGCTCGATGAGCTACTATTCAATATGCATGTGGACTTGTTATAGTTACATGTACGACTTGTATATACATATACATTTACTTAACTGGGCACGAGATGCCACACCTGATTCTTTGCTACTGCGCACTTATGCTTGTATAGTTACGTGTACATCACATATGTATATACGACTACTCTACTGGACGCGAGGCGTCCCACTGATTTCTTTGCGTAGGAACACTCGCTATAGGCACTTTTACACTGATACGCATACGCAATAACCTTAGTGGGCACGAAGTGCCATACCACGACTACTCAGGCATGTGATGCCTCATTCGATGAATACACTCTAATTTATTGGGATTACATTTATAGTACTTTAGTACTACATTATAGTCTGATAGACTACGACGATACCATAGTTCTGGTCGAACTACATATAATACACAACTAGGTCGTTAGTACGACTACACATTTAAAATTTCAAAGTCCGAGGACTTTCATACAGACACCTTAAGTGGTTTCTGGATCATTATCACTTTTATATCCGTGAGCAACGGTGTAATACCGATTTACGTATGCAACTACAATAATCAAAATCTTTGAATAAAGATCTCACACCTTGTCGTTTCACTTTTATTTAAGAATCATGCCGCCTAAACGACAAACCTACACACAAGCAGAACGTGACCAATACGCTGAGCAAAGAGTGGCTGAAGCTCTAGCTGTACAAAACCTTACGCGCCTCTGCACCTATAAAGAATTTCTGAATTGTAACCCACCAATCTTTGTTGGTACCGAAGGGGCTGTCGGACTGATCCAATGGATTGAAAGGATGGAAGCTGTATTCCGCATTTGCAACTGCCCCGATGGATACAAAGTCAAATACTCCACCTACACTCTTCGAGATAATGCTCTAACCTGGTGGAATGCTCACGCCCAAACCACAGGGGTCGACACCGCCTATGAACTTTCTTGGGAGGAACTGAAACAACTAATGAGGGATGAATATTGTCCTAGCGAGGAACTACACCGACTTGAGGATGAACTCTGGCATCTTACCGTGAAAAACAACGACATCATGACCTATACCAATCGTTTTCACCGACTGGCACTCCTTTGCCCATCTCTAGTAAACCCAGAAAGCAAACGAATCGAACAATACATCGAAGGACTTCCGGCACA
The DNA here is from genome assembly GCA_949592205.1 of Helichrysum umbraculigerum. NCBI lineage: Eukaryota > Viridiplantae > Streptophyta > Magnoliopsida > Asterales > Asteraceae > Helichrysum > Helichrysum umbraculigerum. The sequence continues at coordinate 244,306,818 of CATIUR010000001.1, read as the reverse complement.
AGTCGCGGACATGGTTACCTCCTCTAAACCCAACACTATTCGCGACGCCGTTCGCATGGCCCACAACCTCATGGCGCGGGTGGTTCAACGCGGAACCCCCACAACTGAAAACCACACACAAAAATGGAATGGCGATTCCAGCACTAGTCATGATCCAACAAATCAACCCGAACCCTTGAAATCTTACCCTTCTTGTGACAACTCTCCAAATTAGGTATTAATTAACATTTAAACATGTGCATTCTTACGCTAATTTCCTGGTTAAGTTTTAACAAAACTTTTTGTTATGATGTAAGCCTAGCAAGCCCGTACTTTTAAACAAAAAGTATTACAAAATATGTGATTAATTATAATCGCGTACAAATATATCAGAACAAACTCGACAAAAATAAATGACAAAAGTTTTGTGATACAAAAATAATTAATAATATAATTATTAATTACGAGTATTTACATATCTATAACATGTAGATATAAAGGTCTAAATATACGTTTAACATAAAACGTAATATAAAACGAACAGAAATAATTCTAAAACGCGCATACGACGTCAAATCATAAAAGTGCAAATTTTCTCATTCATTTGGAAGAAGTTAGAACATTACTTCAAAATATGAAATCCTAAATTTACTGAAATTTGGCGCTCAATTAACTGCGCGCAGTAAATTGTACACATTTGTACAACATTTTAAAATAATGATAACCTCATTATTGTAATCATAAATTACGAACCAGTAGAACACCTACAAAATAAAAATGTAAAATCTTTATTTTTATATTGCTTAAATTATACCCGTACTCGAAATTGAGGTGCCAAAAATTGGCACCTAACTCAAATAATTGAGCAGACAGTTCATTTTAAAACCATACTCGTTGATCTCTTTGCTCCCTCCCATTTTCTTTCTGTAATCACACAAACACCTACCATCTATCATTTTCTTTCTTCCTTTTTCACTAAGTAAAGATCACAAAGGCAACAACAACAAGGAAGAAGCAACAACATATCCATCATCATCTTCATCATCCGTTCATCATCATCATTCGGTACCATCATCATCCTCACCTCATTGTAAGGAAACTCATTTCCTTCGATTTCTACACTTCAATCTCGTTATATAACATGTATATCTATCACAATCTGTATATATAACAACAATATGATGATTATAGGTGATTATTCTTGAAAATGGTTTATAAAAATCAAAACTATAAATCAAAAATTAAAAGGTGTAAACTTGTTAAAATATAATGTTAGGATGATAAAAATGTTATATTACATCATTATAAACTATTGGTAACATGGTAAAAACGATTTGGAACCAAAAGATAGTGTATGTGTTTTGCCCTGTTCGAACAGACTCTGGAAGTAACATGAATCCGGCGGATTCATGTAGAATCCGGCGGATTCCCCTACGAAACTCGCACACCCCGTAATCGGTTAAACATTTGTGAACGAGTAAAAGACACGATCGAATCCGGCGGATTCACCTAAATCCGGCGGATTCCCAAAGCTTCACATGAACGTTTTGTGAACACAAAAGAATCCGGCGGATTCAACTAAATCCGGCGGATTCACTTAATTTTGACCCGACCCGGCGGTTTGACCCGAAGATCCGGCAACACCTTCTCTATTAACGAGAATCCGGCGGATTCAAATAGAATCCGGCGGATTCACATACTGGGCTGGGCTTCAGGCTGGGCCGGTGGTCTTTTGGGCCAAAGTAATGGGTTAAACCAATGATTAAATAAATGGGTTATATAAACGAGTTAACGGGCCAAACGAGTTACATTATTATTAGTGGGCCAACGAATCGGGCCGAGCCCAACAAACTATAAAACACTTGACTTTTATTTTAAAACACAAAACGTTTCCGTTAACGATATTATTTGTGCAAGACGTATACGAGACTTGATAAATTGTTAAATGACACTATAAACCGAGACAAACTATGAATACGGACATTGGACTTATTTAATTCGTACGAACAAACGATATATGACCTATATATATATATATGAACTTTATGAACTATACAATTTGAATACGATTATATTATCGGGATATTCAAGACTTACTAAACAAACGTAGGGATATTAAAAACAAATGACATTCGTTTTATAAAAACAATCTAAGTTTTAAAACAAATAAAACTTGCAACCTTTTTAAAATACGAAACGACGTATTACAATATATATATATATATATATATATATATATATATATATATATATATATATATATATATATATATATATATATATATATATATATATATATATTCGAGAACACACAATATATATAGACACAAACATATATGTTTTCTTAAACAAATGGAAACTTATATATATTTTAATATACGAGAACAACGTATTGATTAAATAAATATATACGACACTTAAGGAATATATATTCACAAATATATATATACACAATAAACTTCACGTTTAACCAACGTATAATCTAATGATATACAACAAGTATATTACTTAAGTATACATTTATAAAACAAATATGTGTACTTACAATGATTTTGGAATAACATACGTACAACTGTAAGCAAAGTATATGTACAAATGAAACAAAACGACCTTCCGTTAAATAGACAATTACATATTGGTTTGTATACTTACAAGTGTACGACTGAGGAATAATAACAATATTTCAACGATGTGTCACTAACAAAGTTAACAACTTATATTGATAAGAAATCAACCGTTTCTTCAAACAAACAAACCGTTAACACAAATTGATTAAACAAATCAAACATACTTATGTTAATACATTTTGTATATAGGTTAACACACCTTGGGCAAATATGTCAGCTGCTAGCATTCACACCGAGCAAACTACTGTGAGTTCACAGCCCCTACTTTGCAAATGTTTTATGCTTTTAAACATAGGGGTGTAAACATAGAAACTGCATGCCAACACATGCAGCAAATTATATAAATGCTTTATTGCTTTATACAACTGTTTGATATGAAATAACATTTTCACAACTGTTTTGGGAATTAGACACTGTATCCTAGTACGGACCAGACTTGAGATGTGTGCATGAAAGACCTTATGTCATGCAGACTATAACCATTAGCTAGGTGACTCTAGCCACTGAGTATACGAATAGTACTATTGCCGTGACGACCCTCCTGTGGATGGAGCGTATACTTAACTGTCCTTCAGGCAAGAAACATAAGTTTTGGTTGTGGTTTGGTTATAGGGTTAGGTCGCGTTACTTTAACCTGCGAGGTTTAGCTCACCTTTCAGGGGATTATAGTCTAAGCATTCCCACACTTATTATTTAGGATGAACATATCCTACAACTGCTTTATTTCAGTATACGTACTGATTATATTTATATTCTGGTAAACAACCAGACATATGATTTGGGTAACAACCCACATAAAACTATATTTTAGGGTAACTATCCCTATCATCTTATAATTTGCAAAACCTGCAAACCTTTATTTATTGAATAACATTTCAATAATTTAAACATAAATGGTTTAACATACCACATATTTATACAAAACCTGTGAATTCACTCAACATATTTGTTGACGACTTTCTTTCTATGTTTTACAGGAAATTAGCCATGTAAGTAAGGATCGCATGCATTCAGGATGGACAACCCTGGACTACTTAGGATGCCATTATTTTGGGACAGCTTTTGAGGATTTCCTCTGTATTACTGCAGACATTGCAGTTATACTCATGAAATCTTATCTTAACATATGTATTGTAAAACTTAAATGTTTTAAACTTTATTATTACTGTACGACTTACATAGTCGTACTACTTTTGTAACAACCGTTTAAACTGGCATCCTTAATATATTATGTTCAGTATGATCATATGCTCTGATACAATGAATGCACAATTGATACGTCATCACCCCGTTGTTAAACTGTTTAAACAAGATGCTTCCGCTAAATTATAACTTGCTTCCGCTAAACATTTAAATAAACACAATTATGGAATTTGGGGGTGTGACAGACTTGGTATCAGAGCCATTGGTTATAGCGAACTAGAAGTCTTTAGGTGACTGAAAACCTTAGAGACTTAGACTATAGCCTTGGCTAGAACATTCATGCATTCATACATACATACGTTTGCATACATCTAACATACGACTGACACGTCACACACAATTTCAATTGTCACAGTATGTCTAGTCAATCATTTTACCATGTTTATGCTTCGGATGAGGAGCCGACCGAGGCTACTTTTGAGGGTCCCGCGATCACTGTAGGGGATGAGTCATCTGTTCATTTGAGAGACATGTCAGATGACACTAGTGACGCTTACATCGCGCCACCACCGACAGCACATGAGGTTACCCCTATCACTATAGGTATTCACCATCAGGCCGGTGAGACTTCTCGCAGGCCTGTATCTAGGAGGACACCGAGGATGTGTGTCCGAGATCTTCCTATTGGTCCGTTAGCATCGGCGGACGAGTCTATTGAGTCTCCACAGAGGGCACCCAGGTTTGCTCATCTAGAGTGGATGACTCCTATGTTGAGGCACTGGAGGTCATTAGAGGGTTTTCCCTCCACATTTGAGACAGGAGAGTCCTCACGACCCCCAGCACCACTGCCTACCACTGGAAAGCCGATAGAGCAGACTCTCCCTACATTAGTTGCTGTTATGCGTACATTGTTCTGTATTACCTCTAGCAGGAGTTCTCACCTTGGACAGGTACAGGATGAGGTCTCCCGTCTGTATGGGGACATGGCTGGTATACATGAGCATCATCACTTTCTGTTGAACCATGTGTTTACTGCCCAGGAGATAGCTGAGTCCGCACGTGCTCGTGTGAGGACACTTGAGAGACGTGTTAGGATTGCAGGGCTTGTGGTTGGTGTTTGTGTAGTGATGGCTGTGTTGAGGACAGCCGTGGGATCATTTCTACCGTATTTTCGTTAGACCTATGTAGGGCGGGTTGTGCCTACTTAGGATTGTATATATACTATGTATTAGACTTGGAACTTTGGTTCGACGGGTATAGACAGACCTGTCATGTTTTGTATATCATTTGGATCGACGGTGTGTAGACAGACCCGTCATGCTTTGATTAGTTTCTGGATCGATGGGTATCTAGGATAGATCCATCGTGTTTTGTATAAAAACCTGTGAACTAACTACGATCAGTTATATGATATGACATATGTATTTGGTTTATTATTATTGTTTATGTTACTGTGCGTTGTGATTGGATTATATATTGACAATAGAGACTACATAACTGTGGATACTGAAAAATGTCTTTGTAACCTATAGATCTCTTGAAACTGGAAAAATGGCAGAACCTGTCATAAGTGAATACTCATCAGATGAGGACATAACCATCGACGAGCAGATACAAAATGTATATGTCGATACCGAAATAATTCTGATAGTGGAACTTGTGGAAGAAGAAATTGAAAACCACCAATTCGGCATGGTTAACACAGAGGAGTACGAAAGAGTACGAGATCAGGCTGAAAGATTGGATGGTCAAAATTGGGAACTTGTGTTCAAATGTAGGAACCGAGAGCTAGAATTGAGAATCTTAAAGAGGCCTACGATTGTCTGAGTTAAGGATAAAATAAGCTTCTGGAAGAAAGTGGCTAGTAATCGCAAGAAAAGAGTTAAGTCTTGGATCAAACGTTTGTGCAAATGCTCAACTGAGAATGATCTGGGCTATTATCCGACTCTGCGATACAAAACTATGCTGGAAACACGCTACTTCTCTCCCAATCTAAATCAGGAGAAAAAGTGAAGGATCTACACTGCGACAGAGAATATAGCTAAGGATAGCTTAATAATGAACTGATGAAGAACTGTCGTAGGAATATAACTATTTTGTTAAAATCTAGGTATAGCTAAGTTAGTCTAATTAGTACTGTAGCAACTCGTGTTGTATTGGAAACCACTCTTGATGGATATAGAAGATATCATCAAGTTTTGTATGAAACGATGTAAGAATGTTTCAATTTATGTATATTATAACTTAGGTTCGATTCGAAATTTCGTGCGAATTATATTCATTTCTATATATACATGTGATAGAAAATTTACCACGTGATAATTGTTTGAAACCATTTCCTGCAAACTTTGAAAACCTACTACACTTTGAATTATTGATTTTATCTTGAATTCCCTAAAACATTGTTGGCGCTTGATCGATGATGAAAAGAAATATGTATTTGGCATTATATAATGACGCCTGGCCAACGTGATTATATTGTACAAAATACATATGGGTGTTTCAAAGTCGTGCAATATACAATGTGATACCTTATTCTTTCAAATTCTCCATACTATTCATTTGATAGACAATGTGAAATCTTGTTCATCACATTCATTATTTTGGCATTGACTTCTGCATTTTATTCATCGCAGAACTAAACTATGCCGCCAAAACGACGAATTACTAGGAACAGTCAGAAGACAACTGTACCCCCTACATCTGAAACCATTCCACCCCCTAACACTGAGGAAACTACTGAGCAGTTGATAGCTAGACGCATAGCTGAAGGTATTGCCGAGTATGAGGCAAGTCGAAACCGTGAGAATGGGATTAATAACAGTGGATCGACCCCTGTTAATGCTGAGACTGTTGTGAATACTCGCCGAGGGTGTTCATATAAGACATTTCAGGCTTGTAAACCACCTCCCTTCTGTGGCACTGAAGGTGCTATTGGTATTATACACTGGATAGAAAAGATGGATTCTGTGTTGGACATCAGTGATTGTCTACCAGACACTGCGGTGAAATATGTTGCCTGCACACTGGCTGATAAAGCTTTGACTTGGTGGAACAGTCAAGTCCAGTCGATGGGACGACCAGCTGCTTATTCCATGACATGGGAAACATTGAAGCGTATGATGATGGAAGAATTCTGCCCTCGAAGTGAGATGCAGAAAATTGAGACTGAGCTATGGAACATTGCAATGATTGGTGCTGATATCAATGGTTATACAACCAGGTTCCAAGAACTAGCTCGTCTTGTGCACATATGGTAACACCTGAGTACAAGCGTATTGAACGCTATGTGTATGGACTGGCACCGCAGATCAGGAGTTTAGTTACGTCCTCCAAACCTGACACCTTCAGGAGCGCTGTTACTCTAGCGCAGAGTTTGACTGATGAAGCAGTTAGAATGGGGACGCTGACACAGAAAACTGTGCCGGCCAAGGTTGAGCCGATCAGTACTGAAGCTGGTAGTTCTGGAGGTAAGAAGCGTAAATGGAATGACCGTCAGGGTCAATCCAACAAGAAGGGATCTGGAAATCCAAAGTCTTACGCTGCCACCATTGTAGAACCAAAGCCATACTTGGGTAACAAACCTAAGTGTGATAAGTGTAGCAAACACCATGAGGGTGAATGTTGGTTTTGCGACAGCTGTAAGGGATGGGGTCACAAAGCCCAAAACTGTAAGGTAAACCCTACCCCTAAGGGAGACACTACTCGTCAAAACCAAGGATGTTTTGAGTGTGACGACACGAGGCATTATCGGAACCGTTGCCCTCGACTCAATAATCAAAATAGTAAAGCCAACAACGCTCGTAACCGCAACAACAATGGAAACAACCGTGGAAACAACAACAAACGAGCCAACAACAACAACCGTACAAACAACAACAACAATCAACCAGCTCGTGGACGCGTGTTCATGTTAGGAGCACCAGAGGCACGTCAGGATCCTAACACAGTCACTGGTACGTTTCTTGTAAACAACCACTTTGCTTCTGTGTTATTTGATTCCGGTGCTGATTTAAGTTTTGTGTCCACTGAGTTTAGACCACTGTTAGAAATCGAATCCCTTAAGCTAGATAACAAATACACTGTAGAGCTAGCCGATGGTAAGTTGATTGAATCAGGAGAAATAGTACCAGGATGTTCCTTAACATTAGAAGGTCATTCTTTCAAAATAGACTTACTACCGGTAGAGTTAGGGAGCTTCGATATAGTGGTTGGTATGGATTGGTTGTCACTAAACCGCGCGGAAATCATCTGTCATGAGAAGATTGTACGGTTACCTTTACCGTCAGGAGAAATGTTGATGATTCAAGGAGAAAAGAGTAATCGTATGGTGAAAACGATTACATGCATGAAGGCAAATAAGTATCTACGAAAAGGGTACCAAGCATTTTTGGTACATGTTGTGGACAAGAAACCCGAGGAGCGACGCATAGACGACGTGGCCGTAGTACGCGACTACCCAGGAGTATTTCCTGACGAGCTACCAGGGTTACCACCTCCGCGGCAGGTTGAATTTCATATCGACCTAGTGCCGGGAGCTGCACCGATTGCTCGTGCGCCTTATCGTCTAGCTCCATCAGAAATGCAGGAACTGTCTGCACAATTGCAAGAACTGTTGGATTTAGGATTCATCTGACCGAGCTTTTCACCGTGGGGAGCTCCGGTTTTATTCGTCAAAAAGAAGGATGGATCAATGCGGATGTGTATCGATTATCGAGAACTGAACAAAGTGACGATTAAGAACCGATACCCACTGCCACGCATTGATGATTTGTTTGACCAGCTGCAAGGGTCAAGTTATTACTCAAAGATTGACTTGAGATCGGGCTACCATCAACTGAAGGTACGGGATGAAGATATCCCTAAGACTGCGTTTAGGACTCGATATGGTCATTACGAGTTCCTAGTTATGCCATTTGGGCTAACGAATGCGCCAGCAGTATTCATGGATCTAATGAATAGAGTATGTAAACCTTACTTGGATAAGTTCGTCATAGTGTTCATTGACGATATTTTGATATACTCGCGAACAAAGGAAGACCATGAACAACATCTGAGAATGATTCTGGAATTACTGGAGAAAGAGAAGCTTTATGCAAAGTTCTCTAAATGCGAGTTTTGGATGCGTGAGGTTCATTTCCTTGGTCATGTGATTAATAACAAAGGAATTCATGTAGACCCATCCAAAATTGAGGCGATTAAGAATTGGGAAGCCCCAAAAACCCCAACCGAGATACGACAATTCCTTGGGCTAGCCGGTTACTACCGAAGATTCATCGAGAATTTCTCGAAGATAGCTCAACCAATTACTGCCCTAACGCAAAAAGACAAGAAGTTTGATTGGGGCGAGAAGCAAGAGAATGCTTTCCAATTGTTGAAGGAGAAATTGAGCACCGCACCTATCCTGTCCTTACCAGAAGGAGTAGAAAACTTTGTTGTCTACTGTGATGCCTCACATTAAGGATTAGGTTGCGTGTTAATGCAAAACGACAAAGTCATTGCTTATGCGTCTCGTCAATTGAAGATTCACGAGAAGAACTATACGACGCATGACTTAGAGCTAGGAGCAGTCGTTTTTGCACTTAAGATTTGGAGGCACTACCTATACGGTACGAAGTGTACGATCTTTACAGATCACAAAAGTCTCCAACATATATTTGATCAGAAAGAACTCAACATGAGACAGAGACGTTGGGTTGAATTGCTGAATGATTACGACTGTGAAATCAAGTACCATCCAGGCAAAGCTAATGTAGTAGCGGATGCCTTGAGTCGTAAGGAATGAGTAAAACCTCGAAGAGTTCGAGCCTTAGGACTGACAATCCACTTGGATCTGATTTCCCAAATTCGTGATGCTCAACAAGCGGCCTTTACTCCAGAACGTATGAAGGACGAATCCCTCAAAGGGATGGAGAAGCAACTGGAGTCTAAGGAAAATGGAGTATTGTACTTCATGAATCGAATTTGGATTCCTTGTGTTGATGAGCTATGTAGCCTAGTATTAGACGAAGCTCATAAGTCCAATTACTCGATACATCCTGGTGCAGATAAGATGTACCACGATCTGAAAGGATTTTACTGGTGGCCTGGCATGAAAAGAGACATTGCCACCTATGTTAGTAGATGTCTGACTTGTGCAAAAGTTAAGACTGAGTACCAAAAGCCTTCTGGACTTTTACAACAACCTGAGTTGCCCAAATGGAAATGGGAACACATCACGATGGATTTCATTACGAAGTTACCGAAAACATCATCTGGGATGGACTCCATATGGGTGATTGTCGACCGACTGACAAAGTCAGCTCACTTTCTTGCCATTAAGGAAACGGATAAGATGGAAAAGCTGTCTAGAATTTACATAAAAGAAGTTGTTTCTAGACATGGAGTTCCATTATCTATCATCTCTGATAGAGATGCACGTTTCACCTATCGCTTCTGGCAAACACTGCAACAAGCTTTAGGCACTAGACTCGACATGAGTACCGCCTACCATCCACAAACCGATGGTCAAAGCGAGCGAACGATACAAACGCTTGAGGACTTGCTACGATCTTGCGTGATTGATTTTGGAGGAAATTGGGATGTTCATCTCCCTTTAGCCGAATTCTCGTACAACAATAGTTATCATACGAGTATACAAATGGCACCTTTTGAGGCGTTGTACGGACGCAAGTGCCGATCCCCACTTTGTTGGGCAGAAATGGACGACAGACAATTATCAGGTCCTGAGATAGTCCAAGAGACAATGGACAAGATAACTCAAGTGCTTAATCGATTAAAAACGGCACGAGACCGACAAAAGAGTTATGCAGACAATAGACGAAAACCTTTGGAATTTCAAGTAGGTGACAAAGTCCTACTTAAAGTATCTCCTTGGAAAGGAGTTGTGCGATTTGGAAAACGCGGTAAATTGAATCCACGTTACATTGGACCTTTTGAGATCCTAGCAAGGATTGGTCCTGTAGCTTATAAGCTTAAACTGCCGCAAGAACTTAGTAATATTCACCACACGTTTCACGTGAGTAATCTTAAGAAGTGTCTATCCGACGAAGCGTTAATCATACCTCCCGACGAAATCTACGTCGACGCAAAACTCAACTTCGTGGAGGAACCGCTTGAAGTAATGGACACGAAAACGCAGAAACTCCGAAACAGTCGGATCAAACTTGTCAAAATTCGATGGAACTCGAAAAGGGGCCCAGAGTACACCTGGGAACGTGAGGACGAGATACGCAAAAAGTACCCTCACCTATTTGAACCCGTGACCACGACTCACGACAAAAATTAAATCTCGGGACGATATTTCCCTAACGGGGGGAGAATGTGACAACTCTCCAAATTAGGTATTAATTAACATTTAAACATGTGCATTCTTACGCTAATTTCCTGGTTAAGTTTTAACAAAACTTTTTGTTATGATGTATGTAACACCTCGCAAATTTAAACGCGATTAATTATATTAATCACTTGCATTATTAGGCTAATTCCCTACTTGAGTGAATTCACAACACATTTTAGAGGTAAGTCTAGCATAGCCCAACTAGTTAGTACGCGTAGTATTACGTATTCGTAATTAGTTGTAATTACGTACAGAACACTCTGAAAACAAACGCGACAAAAATGTACGACTCTTGGTGAACAAAATTAGTTAATAAAACGAAATTATTAAATAATGTCGTAACAAATATATATTTTGTTAAAAATATTTACTAATCATTTTATAACGCAAAAACGTCAATTCGTATAATTAAAATAAAACAAAGTTTGAAATTATAAAAATTTATTACTTTAGTTCCTAAAAAGATCCTAATTAAAAATAATAAATGTAAATTAAAAACATACTAGTTAAAATAAAATAACATTTAACGATCGGGTAAACAAACACGGAGTGCAAACACGGAGGCAGAAAGTGGAACAAAACCACCTTCCACCTCCCACTTTTCTTTCATTTTCTTTCATCTTTCTCTCTCTCATCTTTCTCTTTTCTCTCTACTACAACCACCACCAACCAAAAACTACCACAAATCACCACAAAACTACGTTAAAACGACACCGAATCACCATACTTCTTTGGAATAAAACGACCACGAGACCACGATCTATCTTTCCATCTTTTCGGATTTCAAATCCGACACTCGTAAGTTTCCGACAAATCCCGCAAATCTTTAGATTTCGAAGTTATAATTGATATTTCTTGTTTAATATACTTAGATTAACATGTTTTAGTGTTTTATGCATCCAAAAACGTCCAAAATCGCCCAAAAACTCGTTATTTTTGATCTGTTCGTCGAACAGGCGACTACGTCGCATTTTGCCCAAAAACAGTACTGCGACGTAGGCCTTTACGTCGCATAATCATCCCCACGTCGCAGATAGCGACGCAACCCATTCCGTCGCATTAAATTGCGAACGTCGCCTATGCGACGCAACCCTTGACGTCGCAAAAACCTGAATGCGACGTAGACCCGTACGTCGCACCTTACGTCGCACAAGTCAGAACCCTAAAAACACACTTTAAAAAGTCAAAGTTACTGTAGAAAAGTCAAATTTTACTGTAGCAGTACTGTAGCAAACGAGATAATAACATTTTTGAACTATTGTTTCAAAACATCACCAACGAGTCGTATACATTTTCACAAACATCGAAATGCAACGTAAACATTTAAACGAACGATTTGGACGTGGCTTGATTGTACAAACACTAGCATGGATGATTAGTTTAGACATCCACATACTTATTAAATCTCGTACGTTTAGGACGTTAGGAGATTTCAGACTGTACTTGGGCTTAGGTTTGCTAGCACTCGCACAACTACTTAAACTCAACAGGTGAGTTCACAGCCCCTACTTTTACTGTTTTTAACTACTTTTGGGGTGGAAAACATAGTCAAATGCTTTACTGATTTACTGATTGCCATAACTGCTTTTACTATATGATTATTTATCATACTGTTTACTCGAACAATTAGAGTACTTGAACTGTTAAACTGTTATACAAGCTATCATATAACTACCTTTGGTACACTTATACAAAACTGCTTATAACTACGGTCAACTACTACAACTGTCCGTACGAATTGGTATTCCATACAAAAACTATTATCACTATGTGAAACTATTTTGGTATCTTACCGGAGAACGACCGGTACATATTGGTAACTTGTCGGAGAACGACCGACACTAACATGGTATCTTACCGGAGAACGACCGGTACTAACAGTGTATCTCGCCGGAGAACGACCGGTGCTAACTTGGTATCTTACTGGAGAACGACCGGTACATTTGGTAACTAGTCGGAGAACGACCGACTCAAACTTTAAAACTACTGGGGAACAACCAGCAACACGTTTTCAAACACATAATTTGGGTAACGTCCCAACGCAACTATTTTTGGGCAACATCCCACATGAACCGCATTTTGGGTAACGTCCCGACAAAGAACGAAACTTTTGGGCGAATAACCCACTAAACTTATACCTTGGATGACGTTCCACTAAACATTACTCGACTATTATGGCAATTACTATTTATGAACGTATTTGGTTCAACAACTATGACTACAAAACTTCAAACAACAACATACAACATTAAACCTGTGGATTCACTCAACCTAGTTGTTGACTTTTACTATGTTTTTCAGGGAATTAGCTGCGCATGTAAGAATCGCCAACACATGGAGAATTAGGCGACCCGTGAAGCTTTAGGATGCCAACATTTTTGGAAAAACATATGGATTTCTCCAGTATAACTGAAACTATTTTGTTATATTCTAGAAATCCACTTTTGTATACTTATTACTTTTAACTTGTACGATTCGATGAATCGTAAATCTTGTAATTAACATTTTGGCATCTTAATATATTATGTTCTGTTGTAATCATAAGCTCTGATACGTATGCACGCGTTATTATTGTGACACCCCAGTACTTAAACTAAACGCTTCCGCTAAACAAATTTGGGGGTGTTACAATGTAAGCCTAGCAAGCCCGTACTTTTAAACAAAAAGTATTACAAAATATGTGATTAATTATAATCGCGTACAAATATATCAGAACGAACTCGACAAAAATAAATGACAAAAGTTTTGTGATACAAAAATAATTAATAATATAATTATTAATTACGAGTATTTACATATCTATAACATGTAGATATAAAGGTCTAAATATACGTTTAACATAAAACGTAATATAAAACGAACAGAAATAATTCTAAAACGCGCATACGACGTCAAATCATAAAAGTGCAAATTTTCTCATTCATTTGGAAGAAGTTAGAACATTACTTCAAAATATGAAATCCTAAATTTACTGAAATTTGGCGCTCAATTAACTGCGCGCAGTAAAATGTACACATTTGTACAACATTTTAAAATAATGATAACCTCATTATTCTAATCATAAATTACGAACCAGTAGAACACCTACAAAATAAAAATGTAAAATGTTTATTTTTATATTGCTAAAATTATACCCGTACTCGAAATTGAGGTGCCAAAAATTGGCACCTAACTCAAATAATTGAGCAGACAGTTCATTTTAAAACCATACTCGTTGATCTCTTTGCTCCCTCCCATTTTCTTTCTGTAATCACACAAACACCTACCATCTATCATTTTCTTTCTTCCTTTTTCACTAAGTAAAGATCACAGAGGCAACAACAACAAGGAAGAAGCAACAACATATCCATCATCATCTTCATCATCCGTTCATCATCATCATCATTCGGTACCATCATCATCCTCACCTCATTGTAAGGAAACTCATTTCCTTTGATTTCTACACTTCAATCTCGTTATATAACATGTATATCTATCACAATCTGTATATATAACAACAATATGATGATTATAGGTGATTATTCTTGAAAATGGTTTATAAAAATCAAAACTATAAATCAAAAATTAAAAGGTGTAAACTTGTTAAAATATAATGTTAGGATGATAAAAACGTTATATTACATCATTATAAACTATTGGTAACATGGTAAAAACGATTTGGAACCAAAAGATAGTGTATGTGTTTTGCCCTGTTCGAACAGACTCTGGAAATAACATGAATCCGGCGGATTCATGTAGAATCCGGCGGATTCCCCTACGAAACTCGCACACCCCGTAATCGGTTAAACATTTGTGAACGAGTAAAAGACACGATCGAATCCGGCGGATTCACCTAAATCCGGCGGATTCCCAAAGCTTCACATGAACGTTTTGTGAACACAAAAGAATCCGGCGGATTCAACTAAATCCGGCGGATTCACTTAATTTTGACCCGACCCGGCGGTTTGACCTGAAGATCCGGCAACACCTTCTCTATTAACGAGAATCCGGCAGATTCAAATACAATCCGGCGGATTCACATACTGGGCTGGGCTTCAGGCTGGGCCGGTGGTCTTTTGGGCCAAAGTAATGGGTTAAACCAATGATTAAATAAATGGGTTATATAAACGAGTTAACGGGCCAAACGAGTTACATTATTATCAGTGGGCCAACGAATCGGGCCGAGCCCAACAAACTATAAAACACTTGACTTTTATTTTAAAACACAAAACGTTTCCGTTAACGATATTATTTGTGCAAGACGTATACGAGACTTGATAAATTGTTAAATGACACTATAAACCGAGACAAACTATGAATACGGACATTGGACTTATTTAATTCGTACGAACAAACGATATATGACCTATATATATATGAACTTTATGAACTATACAATTTGAATACGATTATATTATCGGGATATTCAAGACTTACTAAACAAACGTAGGGATATTAAAAACAAATGACATTCGTTTTATAAAAACAATCTAAGTTTTAAAACAAATAAAACTTGCAACCTTTTTAAAATACGAAACGACGTATTACAATATATATATATATATATATATATATATATATATATATATATATATATATATATATATATATATATATATATATATATATATATATTCGAGAACACACAATATATATAGACACAAACGTATATGTTTTCTTAAACAAATGGAAACTTATATATATTTTAATATACGAGAACAACGTATTGATTAAATAAATATATACGACACTTAAGGAATATATATTCACAAATATATATATACACAATAAACTTCACGTTTAACCAACGTATAATCTAATGATATACAACAAGTATATTACTTAAGTATACATTTATAAAACAAATATGTGTACTTACAATGATTTTGGAATAACATACGTACAACTGTAAGAAAAGTATATGTACAAATGAAACAAAACGACCTTCCGTTAAATAGACAATTACATATTGGTTTGTATACTTACAAGTGTACGACTGAGGAATAATAACAATATTTCAACGATGTGTCACTAACAAAGTTAACAACTTATATTGATAAGAAATCAACCGTTTCTTCAAACAAACAAACCGTTAACACAAATTGATTAAACAAATCAAACATACTTATGTTAATACATTTTGTATATAGGTTAACACACCTTGGGCAAATCTGTCAGCTGCTAGCATTCACACCGAGCAAACTACTGTGAGTTCACATCCCCTACTTTGCAAATGTTTTATGCTTTTAAACATAGGGGTGTAAACATAGAAACTGCATGCCAACACATGCAGCAAATTATATAAATGCTTTATTGCTTTATACAACTGTTTGATATGAAATAACATTTTCACAACTGTTTTGGGAATTAGACACTGTATCCTAGTACGGACCAGACTTGAGATGTGTGCATGAAAGACCTTATGTCATGCAGACTATAACCATTAGCTAGGTGACTCTAGCCACTGAGTATACGAATAGTACTATTGCCGTGACGACCCTCCTGTGGATGGAGCGTATACTTAACTGTCCTTCAGGCAAGAAACATAAGTTTTGGTTGTGGTTTGGTTATAGGGTTAGGTCGCGTTACTTTAACCTGCGAGGTTTAGCTCACCTTTCAGGGGATTATAGTCTAAGCATTCCCACACTTATTATTTAGGATGAACATATCCTACAACTGCTTTATTTCAGTATACGTACTGATTATATTTATATTCTGGTAAACAACCAGACATATGATTTGGGTAACAACCCACATAAAACTATATTTTAGGGTAACTATCCCTATCATCTTATAATTTGCAAAACCTGCAAACCTTTATTTATTGAATAACATTTCAATAATTTAAACATAAATGGTTTAACATACCACATATTTATACAAAACCTGTGAATTCACTCAACATATTTGTTGACGACTTTCTTTCTATGTTTTACAGGAAATTAGCCATGTAAGTAAGGATCGCATGCATTCAGGATGGACAACCCTGGACTACTTAGGATGCCATTATTTTGGGACAGCTTTTGAGGATTTCCTCTGTATTACTGCAGACATTGCAGTTATACTCATGAAATCTTATCTTAACATATGTATTGTAAAACTTAAATGTTTTAAACTTTATTATTACTGTACGACTTACATAGTCGTACTACTTTTGTAACAACCGTTTAAACTGGCATCCTTAATATATTATGTTCAGTATGATCATATGCTCTGATACAATGAATGCACAATTGATACGTCATCACCCCGTTGTTAAACAGTTTAAACAAGATGATTCCGCTAAATTATAACTTGCTTCCGCTAAACATTTAAATAAACACAATTATGGAATTTGGGGGTGTGACACTTCTGAATACAAAGGAAAGCGGGGCTATGCGGGGGATAAACCCTTCTGTCACAACTGTAAACGTCACCACTCTGGCCCTTGTGGCTCACCTTGCGAGAGATGCCAACGATTCGGACACCAAATCTGGGACTGTAGAGTTCCTGCAAATCCCAACGGACAACAAACGTGTTTCAAATGCAACACTCCTGGACATTTCAAGAAAGATTGCCCAAATCGGAAACGAAAAATCCTCATGATCAGCTCCGGAGGGACCGGACAAAACCGCAGCAATATCACGGGTATGTCCCTATTCGATACTAAACCTTCAAATTAAACACAACGTTTCGATCAACGGGAATGTCGATTCCAAAATAATATCAATTAAGCTAAACGTGAAAGCTAGAGTTTGCTTTCAGCAGACTATCCGACTGAACGAATTTTCAACAATAACGTAGGTGCACCTTCCCTCGAAACAAAACTTCTCAATTCTAGTTACACTGAACGGTACTTTTACTCATTAACATATCTTTTACCCTACTTAATGCCAAGTGCATCATTGGGCTAGTTGACTTGGGCCCCCGTAAAACTTAACGCATGCTTTCAGCGGACTAAACAGACTGAACGTTTACCAATCATCTGGTCCTGATAGGACAACTCACCGAACGGTCACGTTGTGACAACCATCTAGTCCCGAATGGACTACAAGGTAAACGGTTCCCTAGTAACCACAACTTAAACATGTAAGCCACGTAGTCAGAATGTGACTACAACGATAAACCGCGACACAGTCATGCATTGACTGCCCTTCAACCCCGTTATAAGACATGATATGTCTAATACATACTCGATAAATTCCTCATACGTACATTGCTCCCCAGACCCCACACGACCACGACATCACTTTAAATTTCGGGACGAAATTCTCTTAACAGGGGGAGAATGTAACACCTCATCAAAAAGTCAATTTTCGCGCCGAATTTAAACTTCAAATAAACGATTTAACTTTTATTCCCAATTAGTATTTTTATAAAATACTTTCGTTAGAAAACATTTTAAAATAATATAAATAAGATTTTATTTTATATTATGACTGAACAAATAAAACACGGGTATCTTGTACTGTGGTTGGAGACCACAGTCCGCGCACTAGGGATCTGTGTTGGACAAAACCCAACTCCCTTCCCATTTTCACCTCATTTCATCATCTTCTTCTTTTTCACCTCCCCCATTTCTCTCTCAAAATAACCACCACCAATCACCACCACCACCGCCAAACGCCACCACCACCACCATCAACATACTTTTTCGGAATCACCACCAAGTGAGGAACAACATTAACAAAGGCGACACCCTCGTTTTCTTCCTCGTTTGGCCTCAATTTGCAATTGTAAGAAATTCCTAAATTTTTAGATATAATCATTTTGGTGTAATGTTTGGGTGTAATAATGTTTACACAACTTAGTTATAACCTAAACAACAAAGAAAACATGATTTTACAGCTCGAAAATGCGTTTGATTTGTGATTTTGGCCGAAAAAACGCGACAGCCGTATCTTTCTGGGCTGGTGTTCATCAATGCGACACAAGCCTTGTGTCGCATACTATGTCGCATAAATCCAATTGTGTCGTATTTTGTGTCGTATCTTATGTCGTACGCTATGTCGCACCTTGTGTCGCAGATCCCATGCGACACAACCCTTATGTCGCTATTGATTTAGCATCGCAAGCTTTTGCGACACAACCACTGTGTCGCATAGCTCTTGTGTCGCACTCTATGCGACACAACCCTTGTGTCGCATAACCAACTTTTGTGTCGCATGTTATGTCGCAGAAAACAGAAAACAACCACATTTTACTAAGTGTCGAGAAACGCTTTCAAAAGACAATTTAAATACGATACGACTTGTACTCCAAAACAAATATACTTTATAAAGTATACGAAAGCTCAAACCTAATAATAATATGAATTATTATTACGAACCATCCACAACGAACCACACTTACGAACATACGAAATCTCTCGTGTTTAGGACACTAGGAGATTATACTTGGCACGACTCGTTACACTAGGACGCTAACTTCTCAGGTGAGTTCATAACCCCACTCTTTTACTGTTTTCCAACTGATTTCGGGGTGGGAATGCATACTCCTGTTTTTACTACCTTCAACTGTTCAAATCTTTACATCTTTACAAACGTTTTACAATAGTTTATGGTAACGGTGTTAGATTATGATAGCTACGAACCACTTAACTATACTTAGAGATATTAAGTATGACCGTTTTAGAAACACCTAGAATTATATTACATATGATATCTAGGGAGTAACCGCCTCACTACATCAGTGACTTGCTAAGTACTAGTAATGACTAATGGACTTGTGAATACCAACTAGAGGCACCGACTCGCTAGTTTAGCGATGACTATCTTTACGAACTACGGATGACTTTAACTAAGTACTATAAGTACTTCCCTCCGGTTAAGTGACGTGATAACGTACTTAGACTTTACACCTTACTTCAGACAAACTAGGTGACGTAGATACGTACCTAATAAACGATTACGATTTTCCCCTATACCTAGGTGACATTCCTACTGTTCTTAGTAAGATTTACTACTGTGAATTACGTACAACTTGAGGTACTGTTGAGTGCCTGTAACACTTTACTAGCCTTGGGCTAAACTTACGGGCATGTCGTGTACTGCCAAAACGATTACTTACATTTCCTGCGGGAGAATAACGGACGCTGTCACTATATGTGAAGCAAAACGATGCCACGGTGGGTGGTACAAAAACGATACCAATATGATTGGTATTACGGATTTACAAATGAGCTCACGATACCACGGTGGGTGGTACAACTTACTTGCGAGCTGGATTGCTCACGATACCACGGTGGGTGGTACAACTTACTTACGAGCTGGATGCTCATACTCAGCATATGGATTTATGCTTTACTTACTTTCACCAACGGACCTACGAATTATTACGGTCGGGGTCGTTGGCTCAACATGTGGATTCATGCTCTATCGTAGTTCTGCGGGACTGCACGGTTACTCATTTCAGCATATGGACTTATGCTTTACTTACTTTCAGCAACGGACCTACGAATTATTACGGTCGGGGTCGTTGGCTCGATAACTGGTTAATTTACTTAAATGTGGTCCTGCGGGACAAAACTTGACATTTCCTTTGGGGGATACCCATTACCATCACTGTAGGTGATTACTAGATATTTACGAGTCGGAGACTCAGGAAATTACGAGCTTTTGCTCACTTGACCGTACTTACAAACCGTACCGATATGACACGTTTCCAAAATAAATAACTTGACCATATTGCCGGGGTGCAACCTTTCATGCCGGGTGGCATTGTGACTTACTAGTAACCGTAGTACAAATACTTGAAAACCGTACGAATTATCTGTACCGTATTGCCGGGGTGCAACCTTTGATGCCAGGTGGCATTGTGACTCACTAGTACCAGTAGTACCAATACTTGGAACTATATGAATTAACTATACCATATTGCCGGGGAGCAATACAGTCTGTCTACGGATTTTTCCCGTTTGACCTCTTTCGACCAGTAGCATGACAGTTAGTCATCTTACGCTACACCCGTATACATATTGCCAGGTGGCAATAACTTACCTGATAACATTACCACTGGGAATTAGTTCCCTTTCCTTGACTAGAAACCTATTGATTAGGTTCACCTGCTTACCATAAATTTCTCACAATTACCTCGAGGGGTAATCATTACTATTTAAACAGTTGAACTTGACTTACATTTCTGAATGAAATACATATTTCTTGAACTACTTGTTATTACAAATTACTTATGAACTCACCAGCTTTCCAGCTGACCTTTTAGTGTGCATTCTCAGGTACACTGCTGTAGTAGGATTGGTCTACAGGATTCTAGCTCGAGTCGCATGTTTTCAACAATCAGGACATTTATTGCATTTACTTCAGTACTAGCAGGATGTAATATTACTTTTATGCAAACTCGCAACTTGTAAACACTTTAATTTTAGAAATGTATAACTATTTTCAAACGTCTCATTTAGAGTCGTTCATTATGTATCTTATGCTGTGATTACCGGATTAGTATCACCCAAAACTCGCTTCCGCAAATCATTAAATTTGGGGGTGTTACACATTTAAACATCCACTAACTGAACAGGAGAAGCGCTTCAAGAGATACCAAGAAGCTGCAAGAAAGGATATTGAGCGAACATTCGGTATCCTACAGGGACGTTGGCAAATAATCAAAAACCAGGCACGGCCATATAGCACCAACCGAATATCAAGAATCATGTATGCTTGTGTTATTCTACATAATATGATAACCGAGGATAATGGTTGTAATATGTGTGAACTGGAGGAGCAATATCCGGATATTCCACCAAGTCGTTCGTGGCAAGAAAGGGTTGAGACTCATTTGCGTATGGATAAGGAATTACGCGATCGAGAGGTTCATCATAAACTTCGAAATGCTTTAATCGACCACATTTCGCAACTCCCACCAAATTACCGTAGTCGTTAATTATTGTAACGTTTTATTTTAAATTATTGTAACGTATTTTTAAATTATTGTAACGTTTTATTTTAAGTATTGTAATGTTTTTATTTGAAAGAAATGTTTTAATTTTAATTAATTGTGTATTGTTTAATTAATTAAATAGTTGTGAAAAGTGTAAAAACAAAGTGACGGATCACTGTTGGGACGGGTCAGTCAGTTTCTGTCAGTTTGGAGAAAAAGCTGACGTGGCGTTGATGTGGCGCGTCGGTTTCTGTCAGTTTCAGTCACTGTTGGGTGTGGTCTAAGACATTGCTCAGTATTGTGAACTTTTAGTGTATCATATTATTTATTCATTAGTACGGTAAGTAGTCAGTAGTTTGTTTTAATTTTATAAAAATGTCTATAATTTCTTTAATAGAATATAATGTTCATAGAGAATAGTTCATAGAGAATAGTTCAATAGAGAATAAAAATGTGTCACTTTTTTCTCTCTCATCTACGTTTTTAAAAATTAAATATCTCACAAACGACAAGTCGAAAAATCATAAAAAATGCACCATATTTTTCAGTGTTTTATCCTCTTCGATTTGCCGTCTATCAAGGCATACTTCCGACGAACTTTTTTTTTTCATTTTTTTAATGGGTTTTACATATTAGTAACACATGTGTTAGTGATTGATTATACATTTGATTTAGGGTTTAGGGTTAGGGTTTAGAGTTAGGGTTTAGCATGGTTTAGTGTTAGGGTTTAGCAGGGTTTAGTGTTAGGGTTTAGCAGGGTTTAGGGTTTAGGGTTTAGTATGATTTAGGGTTTAGAGTTTTATAAAGCGTTTAGGGTTTAGGGTTTGGGGTTTAGGGGTTAGGGTTTATGTAATATCCTCCGTACCGGTCTGGTAATTTCTATTATTTTAATTGATTATTTAATTGTTTTAGAAATTACCTGGTATTAATTGTTAAATTGTGAAACTTAGATTAATAGGTCTCAGGACTTATTGTGAATAGTAAATTAATGCCTGTTTTAATTTACTATAGTTAACGGTACAATAAAATAAGTTTCTCGCAAATGATTTTAGGTTCCAGACAATAGATTAAAGACGGGTATAAAATACCCGTATTATGTAGTCGGTTTAAAAGAAGGGCCGACCTTCTTCTTTTATTTTCCCCAAATTACCAACTTCACTTGTATGCTTAAACCTCAAGAACTCAACCTAAATAGTTAGAATTACAAACAAGATCAGTGAATCAAGAATTGAGGTTGAATCATGTTAAACTAGCTTTCCTTCATCATCATCATCTTGCTTATATATTAATTGTAAGTGTTTTATGTTTTATATGTTCATCATAGTTTAAGTATGAAATCATGAAATTATAGAGGATTTGAGTATTATGATTACTAGTAATGATATATGATGATTAGTAGTATTATATCATGATTGTGAACTGATTTTCATAGTTTGAATAGTTGTGGTGATGTTCTTGAAGTGTGATTTTGATTAGGTTAGTGAACCAAATGAGGTATTTGCAATTTGGTATGAAATGGGTATTATTAATGATAATTGATATTGCTTGAAGCTATTAGATGCAATAGAATGTTGTTGTAGTGCTAAAAGTCCCTGTATGTTGATTTGGTAATTGTAAATGTGGATTTTGAAGTCTTAGTTCGTGCAGAAAATGAAAGCCAGTGCAGGTTCTGCAAGTCTGCGCAGGACATGGGAATCCGGCGGATTCCCCTGAATCCGGCAGATTCACCCGAAAAGATGGAAACCAGATTTTAGTGAATCCGGTGGATTCACAACCGGATTCAAGACCGGATTCGTTTAAAATTGTTCTGATCAAAACTGGATATGAAATAGGCTTGGGAATCCAGCGGATTCATAAGAATCCGGGCGGATTCAAGCAAATCCGGGCGGATTCCCTGGTTTTCAAATGTTGTTTGTTTTTGGTTAAACTATTACCCATTTCTGAAACCTATGATCTTAATTAGAGCATATATTGATACTTTTAGTAAATGTGTACCTATCATTTCTATTATATATGTGTGAAAGTGTGTATCAATATATGTATATTCGAATATAAGTTATGATTTTAAGAATGTTGTTACTAACTTATATTTGATTTTGATTCTCAGATCCTCCAAAAGATAAGTGATACTTGGAATCTGAGTTTGTGAAGACCAAGGTATCGGTGAGTGGATTTAGAACTCACCTTTCGATTTAGTTGTAACCATTTGGTTACAACAAGTAACGTAGATTGATTATAAGACTGCTTAGTCTGTGTTATTGATTATGAATCTACGTGATATGTGATTCTATGTGTATCAGATTATTGAGGTCAACTTGTGTATTATAGGGAACTGAACAAAAGAACAGTGAAGAATAAATACCCTTTGCCTCGCATAGACGATTTGTTTGATCAGTTGCAGGGATCTTCATTTTATTCTAAGATTGATTTGAGATCAGGCTATCATCAAGTTCGTGTTCGTGAACAGGATATTCCTAAAACTGCTTTTCGAACCAGGTATGGTTATTTTGAATTCCTGGTTATGCCTTTTGGTTTGACTAATGCTCCGGCAGTTTTTATGGATTTGATGAACCGTGTTTGTCGGCCTTTTCTCGATAAATTTGTTATTGTGTTTATCGATGATATTTTGGTATACTCTAAATCTGAATCAGAACATGAACTGCATTTGAGAATAGTGTTAGAAACCTTGAAAAGAGAACACTTGTATGCCAAATTTTCTAAATGTGAATTCTGGATTCGGGAAGTACAGTTTCTGGGTCATATTATTTGTAATGATGGTGTCAAAGTTGATCCTGCTAAAATTGAAGCTATTATGAATTGGAATGTTCCAAAGAATCCTTCTGAAATCAAAAGTTTTCTTGGGCTAGCTGGATATTATAGAAAATTCATTAAAGACTTTTCAAATATTGCTGGTCCGTGAACCAAATTGACAAGAAAAGATGTTAAGTTTCAGTGGGATGAGTCACAGGAGACAACTTTTCAGACCTTAAAGCAGTTATTGTGTCAGGCACCTGTGTTAGCTTTACCAGATGGCTCAGATAATTTTATTGTTTATTGTGATGCGTCCTATGCTGGTTTGGGTGGTGTTCTTATGCAGAGAGACAGAGTTATTGCTTATGCTTCTCGACAATTGAAACAGCATGAAAGAAATTACCCTACCCATGATTTAGAACTGGCAGCTGTTGTGTTTGCACTGAAAATCTGGAGACATTATCTTTATGGTACAAAGTGTATAATCTGTACAGATCACAAGAGTCTTCAGTATATGTTTTCACAGAAAGAACTGAATATGCGTCAGAGACGGTGGTTAGAATTAATCAAAGATTATGATTGTGAAATTCGTTACCATCCAGGAAAGGCGAACATGGTTGCTGATGCGTTAAGCCGAAAAGGTACTTCTGATCGCATTTATTATTTGAAAGTTGATGTTTCTTCTGACTTAGTAGATAGAATTAAAGATGCACAGCTAGAAGCTTTATTAGATCCTAATTTATAGTCAGAAATCATGTTAAAAAGAAAAGATTCGTTAGTTGATGATTCTACAGGATTGAAGACTTTTCAGTCTCGTGTATGGATTCCTCTGATTTGTGGTATTCGGTATATGATTTTGACTGAAGCCCATAAGTCACGTTTATCTGTTCATCCCGGCAGTACCCGTATGTATAATGACTTGAAACCCTTGTATTGGTGGCCCACGATGAAAACCGATATTGCACAGTTTGTTAGTTCGTGTTATATTTGTGCTCAGGTTAAAGCTGAACACCAGAAACCGTATGGGTCATTGAAACAGTTAGAAATTCCAGAGTGGAAGTGGGAACATATCACTATGGATTTTGTGACTAAACTTCCGCGTACGTCTCGAGGTAATGATATGATTTGGGTCATTGTTGATCGGTTGACCAAAAGTGCTCATTTTCTGGCTACCAGTGAAACTGCATCTCTGAGTAAGCTTGCACAGTTATATGTGAATGAAATAGTTTCGAGACATGGTATTCCTTTATCGATTGTGTCAGATAGAGATTCTCGATTTATTTCTCATTTCTGGCAGAGTTTACAGCAAGAATTGGGTACACGTGTGAATTTCAGTACCGCTTATCATCCTCAAACCGATGGTCAGTCAAAACGTACGATTCAGACGCTTGAGGATATGTTACGGGCTTGTGTTTTGGAATATGGAGATTCTTGGGATTCTTATTTACCGTTAGTGGAATTTGCTTATAATAATTCCTATCACTCCAGTATCGGTATGCCTCCATATGAGATGTTATATGGTAGACGTTGCAGAACGCCTACTTGTTGGTTAGAAGCTGGTGAGAAACAATTTGCTGGTCCAGACATTGTTCAGATAACGGCTGAGAAAGTGGCATTGGCACGAGAAAAGTTAAAAGTTGCACGTGACCGACAGAAACAGTATGCTGATCCACGCAGACGACCAGTGACTTTCTCTGTATGTGAGTTAGTTTATCTTAAAGTATCACCGTGGAAAGGTGTTATCAGATTTGGAAAATGAGGTAAATTGGCTCCACGATACATTGGACCGTTCAGAATCAGTCAGGTTATTAATGATCAGTCGGTTATGCTTGATCTTCCTTCAGAACTTGCTGGTATTCATAACACATTTAATATCTGTTATTTGAGAAAATACAATGTTGAAGATCAAACGCAGATTCTCCCTTTGAAAGACTTGAAAGTCGACCAGAACCAGAAATTAGTTGAAGAACCTATTGAAATTCTCGATAGAAAAGTTACTAAACTTAGGAAGAAACAAATTCCTATGATTTTAGTGAAATGGAGACATAGTTTAGGTTCTAATTTGACTTGGGAGACCGAGGAGTCTATGAAATCCAGATATCCTGGATTATTTGATCGTGATGAGATTTCGGGGACGAAATCTTCTTAAGGGGGAGAGATTTGTAACATCCTCCGTACCGGTCTGGTAATTTCTATTATTTTAATTGATTATTTAATTGTTTTAGAAATTACCTGGTATTAATTGTTAAATTGTGAAACTTAGATTAATAGGTCTCAGGACTTATTGTGAATAGTAAATTAATGCCTGTTTTAATTTACTATAGTTAACGGTACAATAAAATAAGTTTCTCGCAAATGATTTTAGGTTCCAGACAATAGATTAAAGACGGGTATAAAATACCCTTATTATGTAGTCGGTTTAAAAGAAGGGCCGACCTTCTTCTTTTATTTTCCCCAAATTACCAACTTCACTTGTATGCTTAAACCTCAAGAACTCAACCTAAATAGTTAGAATTACAAACAAGATCAGTGAATCAAGAATTGAGGTTGAATCATGTTAAACTAGCTTTCCTTCATCATCATCATCTTGCTTATATATTAATTGTAAGTGTTTTATGTTTTATATGTTCATCATAGTTTAAGTATGAAATCATGAAATTATAGAGGATTTGAGTATTATGATTACTAGTAATGATATATGATGATTAGTAGTATTATATCATGATTGTGAACTGATTTTCATAGTTTGAATAGTTGTGGTGATGTTCTTGAAGTGTGATTTTGATTAGGTTAGTGAACCAAATGAGGTATTTGCAATTTGGTATGAAATGGGTATTATTAATGATAATTGATATTGCTTGAAGCTATTAGATGCAATAGAATGTTGTTGTAGTGCTAAAAGTCCCTGTATGTTGATTTGGTAATTGTAAATGTGGATTTTGAAGTCTTAGTTCGTGCAGAAAATGAAAGCCAGTGCAGGTTCTGCAAGTCTGCGCAGGACATGGGAATCCGGTGGATTCCCCTGAATCCGACGGATTCATCCGAAAAGATGGAAACCAGATTTTAGTGAATCCGACGGATTCACAACCGGATTCAAGACCGGATTCGTTTAAAATTGTTCTGATCAAAACTGGATATGAAATAGGCTTGGGAATCCAGCGGATTCATAAGAATCCGGGCGGATCCAAGCAAATCCGGGCGTGTAAGTCCCCTAGTTTTAGGATCGATAACTTCGTTATCTGTAGTATTAAGGTGCGGAATCCCTCAATACGGTGTTATCTTACTAACAACGAATATGTTCGTATTGCGTTTTAACTAGACTTAGCTTTAAACAACGAATCGTCAAAGCCTAGCCTTAGGTTATGTTTTTCTCTGGTTTATTGAATTCGCAGGTTTGGAATATGCAAAAGTTGTTTTTTTAACGTGTTAAGGTTTTTCACGATTGAAAAAACCTTTTATATTTTGTCTCGGCTCGGCTCGCATGGGCCTGCGAGTTCGGCCCAACTCGCCTCGTAGCCCAAGCCCATTACCAAGCTCGACTCGTTACTGATCTCCACGAGTTCAGTTCTCATCTCGGCTCGTTAGTCTCGCGACCTGAGAACTCGACTCGCAGCAAACGTATTTATTTCGTATTTAATTATTCGTCTAACTTAACAAAACAATATGTTTAACGAATATCACTAACAAAACAAATATTCTTTTACAAATCCAAACCAATATACAAACACAATAATAATTACACTAGTCCTATTTCAAGCTAGATCTGTTGTCACAATCTATGTCTCAACAGACTCCCCCTTGACAATAGCTCTAGCGTCTTTATCTTCACGCTTGTCTTTGGTCTTCATTTGTAAATCTTACTGCCTGCGTAAATCTTCATCTTGATACAAGTTTTAACCATCAACTGATAATCTCTTGCTAAATCAGCCCATTCAATAGTCGTCAAAATTCTGTTCTCATTTAACTTTAACAGATCCTTTCTCGACATATTCATCAGGTGTCGATGATCATAAACTCTGAAGATTTCTCTTTCACCACCTTCAACCTCATCATCAGCTTCAACCATAACAGCTTCTCCAGTTCCTGAATCCACGTGCCAACTCTTCATATTTCCCAAAATATCCTGTGGCATTGTCTTCAGTGGAATCTGCTGTATGCATCTAGCAGCTGGATAAACTTTCTTCCTTCTTCTTCTTCCTGTTCTTTGACTTCTCTCTTGTAATTTCACAGTCTTTCCCTTTCTTGGCTTAATCTGAACAAATTTATTCGTACCAACCTCATGTCTAATGATTCTTTCAACACGATCAGCATAATCATCACGACTTGGGTTGTTAATCTCTAATCTAGCCAAATCACGTATTTCATAACGTGGTAGAGAACTAAAAACTGCAAGCTTTCTTTCAAAATATTGAACTCCGTCAAACCTTTTGATTGCAAAAAGCTTTAGCTCAGAGTCAAAGTACCAACCAATAATCCCTTTACGTGGTACACGCTTTTTCGTAACATCAACTTCAGAAATTCCAATCTTCTTCTTCTTCTTTGGAAGTTTCCTAAGTACAACAGCAGGATTCTTGGTTTGAACAAGAACTTCTTCTTCTTCATCAGAGGTTGAATCATCAATATCTTCATCTATATTGACAATTGTTGGACCTTGTTCATTTTCAATAACAACTTCTGTCCTAGATGGGCTCACATGGTGTTCATCAATGTTTGCATCTAGATCTACACCCATGTCTTGCACATTCTCAGGTACAGCAGTCCAATCTGTAGGTGGTAGAAATTCTCCATCCTCAAGATCAAAATCAATGTCTTCATCTATCTCATCAAAAATATCATCTTCCGATTCAGATAGATCAAGCATTTCCATTCCTAGAGAAAAACATAAATACAAATATATTAATAATTCAAATTCTTCATTGATTTCCCTGAACCAATCTAAGAATTTCTTTATTAATTCTTTTGTATATTTTAACCTAACATATAAACGCAATTTACATATAACTTATAAAATCTTTTATTGATTACCCTGAATCAATCCAAAATTTCTTAAGTCTACTTAACAAATATTAATTAATTCTAAATTCTAATGCATTGTGAATAATCACCAAACATTTAAATTTACTATTAATTAACTTATATAATTTCCAAGTGTTAATTGATCTAATTCATTATCAATTTAACCTTTAAATTATATATCATTTGTCTAGTTAATACGAATACATTTTTAACTTGCTAATTACTTATATACCTTACGGTCTTAAGTCCATAATCAAATCTAAAATGCATATGTTATCATAAAATTATGACCGCCGAAATTAATCGGAACACGCCGCTCGACTACTCAATGAGTCGGAAGTCTTTCGATCACTATTTTATCTTAACATTTATAAAATCAAATAACTTAACAATATCTAATACATTTAACTTGTAATTACAAATCTCAAGCCGAATATATTATCACAATATTAAGTTACAATTATTCTGTACAAATTACTACCAATAATTACTACACTATGCTAATACTAAGCTATCTTACCAGCTTCTGTATCAACCTGTGCAGTCTTATCAGCATTTGTACCAGCTCCAGAACCACTAGCACCAGCACCAGACTCCCCCTGAATAGTAGCTTGCTCACTAGTCTTTGAAGGACCAGTCTGCTCACCACTCGGTGCATTGGGATCATCGTCCTTGTCTGAATCTCTCTTCCTCTTCAACTCATTTTCCTTGCAAGACTCCAGATATACCAATATCTCCCCCTGAGTAGACTGTCCTGAATGTGATCTCAAGACCAGACTCTCCAAAGAAGATAACTTCAGTCTCTGTACATTGAAGTCCGCAAGTAACGTCTCATGAGTCTTCATCAACAGATTGTACGATTCACTCTGCTTGAGAATCTGTTGTGAAAGAAGAAGATTGCTCGACACCAGCTCTGGAATCTGAGAAGTAAGCTTCTCCAAATCCTTTACCCTCGACTCTAAGGATGTAATCCTTTCTGCATCAGTCGTTGGAGTAACAGGTATCGTTCTTGGTCCAGGCGGTGTAAGAGACTCAATATGCCAGTCTCTGGTAAGCGGTGTATGAGGTTGAGACAAAGCTTGCGTAAGCAAACTTGTCGCAAATCTAGCTGCTTTGTTCGTCGGAAAATTAGCTCCACGAACTAAATCAGCAACCTCATGCTGTAAAGTTAAACACAATTAAAATCAGTTATTGTTACAGATTACTCTGTCTCAAACTCTAATTAATTGCATAACACTCATAGTTATAGAATTTATATCTCATACTTGAAGCGGTAAAGACATCGATTCCGTAACCACCGGTGCAACCCTCTCTACCTGTGGTGTATCCTGAGAAACTTCTCGAATTGTAAGCGTTCTCGGACGCTTCATCAAAGGAATCTCAACTTCCTCAGTACCTTCCTCCAGAATACTCTTACCCTTCCTCTTCTTTTCAGAAGCAGATGGAGGAGGAGAAGGTGTATTATCAGAATCTTTATCTGAAGCCGTCTCACCATCACGACCTCTAGATGATCTAACAGGATCCTAAATTTTAAATATATTAAACATTTATGATTAGCGTAAGCTCTATCATACAAGTTCTATATATTTAAGATTAATCAGATATAATACCTCAATTGGTACAACAACTGATCTATCAAGCTGTATCTGCTCATCCTCAAGTAATATAACTTCTGGATTTGCAGCCTCAGCTTCAGCTTCCTGTTTGGTTAATGATATTTATATTTTAAAATCAGAAATAATATCCAATTAACTAAATATCTAATATCAGAATCATTATATAATAATATTATGCATCTATGATTAATAAAACAATCTATCAACTAAGCATCTATATTATTACATAAGTAACAGATTACCTCAGGTGGTGCAAAATAACTATCAATATCCTGGAGCAATGGATTTGTCGCATCATCATTCTGCTCCAACACCTCTTGTACTACCTGAGCAGCAACATCTGGGTTCACCTGTTCCCCAGCATGTGCAGGTTGTTCCAAAACGTCCTCTAAAAGCTCTTGTGGATCTTCATGATGAACCACATCAGCTTCAGCAGGAGCAGCAGCAGCAGCAGGAGCTACGTCTAACCACCCATGATTTGGCGGTGCTACGTAGTTCGGATCAACAATATATCCAAAAAGATCTCGCTCCTCAGGCTTCACAAGCCCTTCTCTTCTCACAGTCTGCTGAAACATAGCATTATACCCTCTGAGCCCAATAGTATCTACACGCAAGTGTGGCTCAGGAATAATAAGCTCTGGTAGACGAGCTCTAATAATCAGCATACAAAAACGTGGGTAAACCATAAATCGTGATCGAACAGAACCCGATATCTGTCTTACAATCTCTCCAAAAATGTAATCACAGAAACTGTATGGTTTATTGTAAACCAGGGACAGTGCAGCCGATAGAATAGCAGGGCTTAACTCATCAAAACCACCCTTCTTCGGTGCAAAAACGGTATTCATCACGTGCCATAGAAACCTCCACTGACCAATCACAAGAGGCTTCTGGAATTGACGTCCGCGTCTATCTCCCGTATAACCCATACGTCCGATAGCTCCCTCTATGAAATCCATTGGATACTCAACATCCCCATTCTCTTGTTCCTCTGTACCAAACTGCAAAATCTCACGGAGATTTCCAGCACTGAACACAACAGGTTGTCCACCAACCGTTGCTCGAATCTCTGGTGGATTGACCGATTCGTCATGCTCTATACCCGTCCAGAAATCAGTCAAAATCGCCTGAGAAATAGGAGGATTTGCTGTAACAGCATACTGTATACGTGAACGTGCCAAAAATGAAAGCACCTGAGCTACTTTGCTAGCTCCCTTTGCACGTACATCCAGATCAACAAGGATGTTGTGACCTTTGTCAAATTGTCGAGCCATATCTGTAAAAACACAAATGACAACAACAATTCAAAGCAAATTAAAAATATTTAAACTATTACGTATTATGAATAGAGATTCATCAAACATCTTAGTTTAAATTTGAAATTATATATAACTTGTTACAAAAATAGTCTCAAGTCGTATATAAAAATTTAACTTATAACTAAAAGTCTTAAGTCTAATTTAAATCACGTTAGGTACTTGTTATTTTAATAAAAATCTCAAGTCGTTAACGTTAAAAATTATACCGCTAATGTGAAATTAGGACACGCCACTAATTTTCTTCTTAAATTAGTAGACTTTCGATATAATCATATAAGAATTAACACAAATCCATTTCATAAAAGTTATTACTTAAAAAGTCTTAACATTTATATCACTACTTTAAAAAATAAAATTTTTCTAAGTACTGGACTCGCATAAACTGGCCTAACGAGTTGAGTTCAACTCGTTTTGTTTATCAACTCGCTACATTGATCAACTCGCTACATTGATCAACTCACTAATCTCATGAACTCGCTAGTCAACTCGCTGCGAGTTGAATCGAAATTTCAACTCGTTCGATGAACAGCCGTCGTAAGATTAAACTTAAAATCGATGATTTTGTTAGTTTTAACACGATCAAACGATACATTCACATCTATTACGGTTCGTTTAACATTAATCCTAAGGATTCGTGTTCTAACAATCCATTAATCATCGTGAATCGTTCAAAATTGAAACCGAAACCCTAAGTGCATAAAAACTTCGATTTCTCGTAAATGAAACGGTGAAATCCGTTGTATTTTACCTCAAAATGTTCGCAATCTAAAGGTGAATAAAATCTACGGATCAAAAACTCGTTCTCGTACTCGTAAAATCGAAATCAAACGAAAATAACTTTTTCGCCTCGTTTCGCCTGTAAGCGGATTCGCCAAGTTGAAGTGAACTCGCGAGTAATGTGAATTCGGTGATCTGTTGACTCGTTTGACCTTTTGTTTTATACCCTTTATCCGATCCGCAAGATTTCAAGTGGATCCGCAAGTTGATGTCAACTCGCAGAAACAATTAAAAACGCGAATTTAATGCTAAGTATAAATAAAAACCCGATATTTTACAAGTCTAAAATAAAATTATTTTTCACTTGTATTTGTCACGTTGTTCAACTCAAAAAGATACAGTATGATTTAATTCCGAAGAGTAAACATAAATAACACAAAAATTAAACATTAAAAATAAAACAAAATTACATAAACATAGGTATCAAGTACCATTTTATTAAACACTTGAAACAAAGTAAATATACAATGTAGATAAGATTTTATCTGCTTAGGGATCATATTAGAAAGAATAAGCAATTAATTATACATTTAAAAGTCTAAACAGATTGGTAGTATTCATACCTCATGAAATTCAAATAAATTACTGTAAAATTACAACTATATATATCATTTATACATTTATATTTATAAAACTATATCTTAGGTACCTTTATCCACATAGCATAATTAATAAATACATTACTCACATAAAGTGAATATTTTAATTATAGATAGTTCAAGACGATTACCGGTATTATGATCCACATAAACAAATTATACTCAATTTTCTAAGCAAACTCTTTATTGTTAGTATGAGTATTATCAAGTGCTTCCTATTATATGACATACTGAAGAATTCAAGTAAAACACATAACACTGCATCATTAAATTTTCAAGGTAGCGGTTACTAAATGATGTATCTTTTCGAAACATATAACATACACTTGAATTTTTACGGTTAGACAAATATCAAACATACTTTGAATATGCTATGTTATCTAAGTCTGTACGTAGTACAACAGAAGATTCCTTCTAGCATAATTCAAAATATATTTGAGAATATTAATTTAATTAAAAGTTTCAGTTCTGTACATAGTACAACATAGTTACCAGTAATTAAATTAATACCCATATTGCTACTATTTGTCACTTTAATTAAAATGCATGATAACAGTGTATGGTAATACCATCATTCAACATTTAAGACTTAATGTCATACATCATAGAATAGTTACACAAAATAATAAACAAGTAGTTAATTAAATTCTTAAGACTTAGAAAATTTCATATAATTTGCCTACCAGTACATCATATGATGAAGCCATCTAAAATTTTACTAAAAATAGACAAATTATAACTTGTGGATATAGGTGTATAATCAAATAAATATAAACACATACCTGATAGAACCGCTGTAGTTCTAAAGCAACTTT
Organism: Helichrysum umbraculigerum; assembly: GCA_949592205.1. NCBI lineage: Eukaryota > Viridiplantae > Streptophyta > Magnoliopsida > Asterales > Asteraceae > Helichrysum > Helichrysum umbraculigerum. Next base: position 244,271,986 of record CATIUR010000001.1, on the reverse strand, counting down.
ATTTGAACCTACTACCATATCATACTTAGGACTTAAGCTTTATTATTGTGAAGCTTATTCTCCTAATGTACTATCATTTCCCGTAGTTTTTGCAAATAAAAACTTAAATGAAGGCGATTCCCCTTAGGTAACAAGCAAATGAATGCCATACGCCCTTTTTTTTTTTTTTTTTTTTTTTTATATTTTTTTTTTAATAATAAACACATAAATACTAACTATTACAAGAATACCCTTGGAAGACTAATCACTCTGGATTTCTCATTCCGTTTAGTTGAACCAACGTCTCAAATCTTGCTCTGTCGAACGCCTTTGTGTATAAGTCTGCTAAGTTATCCAATGATGGAACCTTAACTAACTTTATCAATTTCTTTTCAGCACAATCTCTAATAAAATGATGTCGAATATCAATATGCTTAGTTTTACTGTGCTTTACTGGATTATTGGTGATCGACATAGTAGATTCGTTATCAATCATCATAGGAGTATTGGTTATATTTAACCCGTAATCCCGCAGTTGCTGTTGAATCCAAAGAACTTGCGAGCAACAGCTGCCAGCTGCAACATACTCAGCTTCACATGTAGAAATGGCTACCGAGGTTTGCTTCTTGCACTGCCAGGATACTAATCTACCTCCTAAGAATTGACATCCTCCAGTCGTAGATTTCCTATTCTGATTGCATCCTCCATAATCCGAATCAGTATAAGCTACGAGATCTAAGTCTCCATCAATCGGATACCAAAGACCCAGCTTAGGTTTCCCTTTGAGGTAACGAAAGATTCGTTTAACAGCTTGCATGTGTGACTCTTTCGGATTAGCCTGATATCTTGCGCATAAACAAACAGCAAACATGATGTCAGGCCTAGAGGCTGTAAGATACATTAGTGATCCGATCATGGCTCTATAAACAGTTGGATCCACATCGCTATCACTCGATGTATCTGGACCTAATCCATGATTGACTGGAATTGGAGTATTGTAGATCTTACTTTCATCCATCTTGAAACGTTCTAATAGCTCATATGTATATTTAGATTGATGAATAAAGAATCCATCCTTCTTTTGATCAACTTGTAATCCTAAGAAGAAATTCAACTCTCCCATTGCAGACATTTCAAACCTTTTTCTCATGACTTTCTCAAATTCTTGACACATCTTTTCATCAGACGATCCAAAGATAATGTCATCAACATACACTTGTACAAGAAGAAAGTCTTTCTTTTTCCACTTCACAAATAGTGTACTATCAATTGATCCTCTTGTAAATCCATTCTCAAGTAGATACGTTGATAGTGTTCCATACCATGCCCTAGGTGCTTGATGTAATCCATATAGAGCCTTATTCAAACGATATACTCTATCTGGATACTCAGGATTAGCAAACCCTGGCGGTTGTGAAACATACACCAATTCTTCCACTTTGCCATACAAAAAGGCACTCTTAACATCCAACTGATACACTTTTATACCATAATATGATGCGAATGCTAAGAATACTCTAATTGCTTCTAGCCTAGCAACTGGTGCAAACACTTCATTGTAATCAATACCTTCTTGTTGATTAAAACCTTGAACCACTAGACGAGCTTTATTGCGAGTAACGATACCTTTATCATCTCTCTTACACTTAAATACCCATCTAGTTCCAATTGGATATTCTCCCTTTGGTAGGTCAACCAACTCCCATACTTGTAATTTAGAGAACTGAGATAGTTCTTCTTGCATTGCTTCTACCCACGAGTTTTCTTTTAAAGCCATTTGAACATTTTTAGGCTCGACTTGTGAGATAAAGCATGAATATAGACATTGATTAGGAATCCCTGTCTCTTTCATTGCAGTATACAAGCTTTGGTATTCAGAATTCTCAGACGTATTAGTTCTGGATTGATGCCTAGTTTGAACCGGAGTATTAATATCACCGATGATGTTTTCAACTGGATGATTCTTACTCGTTCTAGTTGTAGTAACTGGTTCAACTGGTATCTCATCTTCCAAATTAGTACCAATTTCTTCCAATTCAGGTACATCTTCCGTACGTGCTGAAGATATTCTTAGATGTTTCAAAGGAGTAAGTATGTCATCAAACTTTGTATGAAGATCATCAAGATCTTCTGTTTCTAGAGACTTATCCTCTGAAGGTTTTTGTGACTCACTTGTGGAAGCTTTATCTGAGTCAACAGTAGTCTTGATTCCAGACTGCTTAACACTCGATGTTGAAGCGGGACCAATATTCTCATCTTCAAACAATAAATGTTCAGCTATCTCTGAATCACTGACATAGTCACTAATAGGAACTTTAAATGATGCAAAAAGATCAGAATAATCAAATTGCCAATCTAAGCCCTTATGAACATCCGGTGAATAGCTTGTAACCTCAATATTATAAACTACCTCCAAACGTCCTGTGACTTTATTAAAGACTCTCTTATTTGGCGAATTGGGCATATAACCTAGGAAAAATCCTTCGTCAGCCTTCTCACCAAATTTTGCTTGATGTCCAGTCTTTAATATGGTGCATGAAACTCCAAAGGGTTCAAACCCTTTTAAGTTAGGTTTCTTATTGTTCAAAAGCTCATAACAAGTCTTGTTATGTCTCTTAACCGTAAGAACTCTATTAAGAACATAACATGCTGTATTCACTGCTTCTGCCCAAAAGATGACCGGAAGCTTTGAATCAGCAAGCATTGTTCTAGCAGCTTCAATCAACGTTCTATTCTTCCTTTCAGCAACACCATTCTGTTGAGGTTCATAAGGTGCACTGAATTGATGTAATATCCCTTTGCTTAAGCAATAGATATTCAACGTTGAATTCTTAAACTCTGTTCCATTGTCACTACGAATACGCTTAACTCTCTTTTTATAGACATTCTCTACTAGATCAAAGAACTCAATTAGAATTCCAGGAGTCTCATCCTTTGATCCCAAAAAGAATACCCATGAGAATCTAGAATAGTCATCTGTGACAACCAAACAGTACCATTTGCCACCTAGACTTCTCTTGCTTATAGGGCCGAAGAGATCCATATGTAGCAATTCAAATGGCGAGGAGATAGAGTTTTCAGTCTTAGGTCTGTGTGGTTTCTTGTGCTGCTTTCCTTTCATGCAAGGAACACACTTATCCTCAGACTCGAAACGTTTTTGTGGTACACCTAGAACCAAACCATTTTTGGTTATATAATTCATCTTTCTCCAGTTTAGATGTGCCATTCTCCTATGCCATAACAGAGCATCTGTTTCCGAAGCCTTGGACAATAAACATGTAGACACCATTGAAGAGTTAGGAACACCCATGTTGATAGCATAGATGTCCTTCTTCCTTGGCGCCCTCATCAATATCCATTCATCAGGAATTTTAAAACCTGGCTTCAGGACTAAGGCCTCCTTTTCATTGAAATAAACTGGATGACCTTTATCACAGACTTGGGAAACACTCACTAGGTTGTGTGTAAGTTCTTCAACATAGTTCACATCCTCAAGAGTCAAAGTTCCATTTGAAACTTTTCCTTTTCCCGAAATTACTCCTCCTTTATCTCCTGCAAAATTTACTTTTTGCTTGAGACTATCCTTGAAGTCCTTCAGTAGACTTCTTTCACCGGTCATGTGCCTCGAGCATCCACTGTCTACATACCACCAACTGTCCTTGTTCACAGCATGCTCCTGCACATAACACAAAACACGATCAGTTATCAAGAGGGACCCAAGCCATTACGGTCTTGGTTTGTCCCTTATCATCAACAAACTTAAGCTCTTTAAAATAACCATTCTTCCCATCAGGAGCTTTGGTTACTTTCGAAGTAGCTTGAGTTTGTGGACGATCAGCCTTAAGAGGTGAATTTGAGGAGAACCTCTTAGGCACAAAAGTATGAGCTCTATTATGATAATTATAATTAAACTCATGTGATCGCGAAGTAGTGCCACTTTCATAATGACTATGGCCTCTACTTGGAGTTCTAAACCTCGACGGTGTCACATCCCTAGACTTATGGACATAATTATCACTTTGAGTATATGACCGTTTAGGTTTAGGTGGGGAGACACTATGCTTACCATCTCTTTTAAGAATGTTCACAGGTTTATTACCTAACTTAGGTTTGGTATCTAACCCGTCTACAGTCATATCAGAGTCGGTCTGTGTCTTTTCCTCAATCACAAGCTTATGTGGTGCTTCAGGCTTTTTGTTAGGACAACACGAAGCCACGTGTCCTTTTTGATGACATTTGAAACATGACATCTGCTTGCGTGATTTGCTCACTTTTGCTTTCTCATCCGGAGTCTTAGGCACTAAAGGTTTAAGCTGTTCCTTATCAACTTTATCATTAATCTTAGCATCGTTAATCACTCCACCCGATACAAAATGTATTTTGGTGAACTGAGAAGCCTTGCTATTATCTAATGATACGTTCTTAATAACATCTTTCTGTGCCTCTGACTGTTCAGGTTTATCAGCTACTGAAATCTCAGGATTAACTTCAGTCATCTCAGAATCTTCAGGAATAGGAGTGTAATTGGCATTAAAAGGTGGGGATACATCATTGTAACCTAACCCAGTCTTGTCCTTTACACTACGTTGAGCATCTAACATTTTATCCATTTGAGATGTCCTATAATTCTCAAGTTTACGGTTTTGCTCAATTAACCTTAAATTAAGGTTCACTATTTCCTGATCCTTACTAGCAATCGTCTCATTTAAGTCTTTGATATTCATATAGAGACCATCTATGACAACAGATTTTTCACTTATGGTATCTCTAAGTTTTGTTCTATCCAACGCATCAGACTTAATTTTATCTTTTAAGACCTGTTTATCATCACTTAATCTACGAACATCCATAATAGCTTGATCAAGTTCAGATCTAACAGTCTTATAAGATTCCTTATCCATATTTAATTGTGATGACAGATTACTATTTGACACAGTTAAGACACTATTCTGAGACTGTAAATCAGTAACTAAGTAACAAACATCAGCAAGATTAAGAATATCTAAACATACCTTCTTCTTGTCAGTTTGTAATTCAGCCATACGTGCCACTAATTCTTCAGGACTCATATCTGGAGTTGAATCCATATATAGCACATCATCATCACTTGCCCTTTTTTTAGACTCAGCCACCTCTACTCTCTGTTCCATGTCAGTGGGCATGTAGGACACTGATCCAGCAGTTGTTTCTTCGATGTCGGCCATCAAAGCTTCTTCAGAATGAGCTTGCCAATCATACGAGCCATCCAACTGCTTCACCACTAAGGCTTTGGAAGCAAGAGTACTTCCCGAACCTTGTTTTCCTTGTGCTTCTACTTTAGGTCTTTGGCATTCTCTAGCAAAATGACCAATACCCTGACAGTTAAAGCATCTGACCTTGGTTTTATCAAACCCTGATCTATTGCCCAACACCTTTCTACCAGTTTTCTTGAGGAAATTCTTCACCTTTCTAGATATCAACGCTAGTTGATCTTGAAGTTCCAGTTCCTCAAGATAATCAGAATCTATCTGCTCATAATCCTCATCAAATAGAATAGGATCATTGATCTTTCCTTCTATGTAGTTCTCATATGATGCCACAAAGGAAGCAAGAACAGACAGTTGCTGTTCAGCAGATTTCACACTCATCGGCATCTTCTGATGCTCTTGAGGTGACTTCTCAGAATTCTTTCCCTTTGTCTCATCACCAGAGGAGGAAATAAAGCACAGATCTTCAGTGATCATTTCTCCATTTTCATTAGTATCACCAACTAACAGTGCAGTGGTCGAACTCGATGACGCAGTCGAAAGACTTGACTTTCCATGATACAGCCCAGGGTTCTGAACCTGATCAGAATCACTATCTCTTGACTTCTTGGAGAAATCATAACCTTTCAGCTTGTCAATGACTTGCTCTAAGGTCATAGTAGAATACCTAGTTTCGTTATCCTTAATCATAACACCATACATTTCCCATTTAGAAGGCAAACCCTCAAGGAACTTGTCGGTTTTAGATACTTCTTCTTCAAAAATTTCATGGTATTCTAATTCACTTAGCAGATGGTAGAATCGTGTAACATAGGCATCAAGATCTTCTCCTTTTAAAGCTTTAAACATAGTAAACTGCTTTTTAAGAAGACTCTTCTTGCCAGCTCTCACCTGTGGACTTCCCTCACCTCTTTTCTCTAAAGCTTCCCAGAGCGCTTTAGCAGTATGAAAAGACTTGAGTTGATGAGCAAGGGATTTAGGAAGACACATCTTTATGCAAGAATGTGATTTATTCTCATTTCTGTACGCTTCCTTCTCTTGATCACTCATGTTTGCATAGGTAAGAACTACAGTAGCATTTTGAACAGTTTGAGTAGGTGGGGTGTATCCACTCTTGATACACATCCAGATAGACAGATCATGGAATCTACAGTAAGATTCAAATCTGTCCTTCCAATTGTAGTAATCCTCGATTCTTAACAACTTAGGTGGAACGTTTGACTTTCCCACCTCGTGGTCCATTTCGATCATTCTACTTAAGTCAGACATCTTAAAAACGTAAAATTAAACTGTTTCAGCGAATTCAGAAATCTCAACTCGCAAGACTCAGCTCAACTCGCAATCTCAGCTCGACTCGCAGAATTTGTCGATTCGCAAGTCTCAGTTCGGATTGCTAAAAGATGTCGATTCGCAAGTGATGTCGATTCGCGAGGGATCTCGGTTCGACTCGCAAGCCTCAGTTCGACTCGCTAGTTCAACTCGGTTCGCAGGCGACGCTGGAACCCTAATCTCGACTCGCGAAACGGCTGTTAAACCCGAAAACGAATTTTTAAGGTATTTTTACGACTGAAACTTAAAATTTCGGCTGTAAACAAACCCTAAAATGTCCAGAGAATGATTTTGATCGTTAGTATTGCAAGAATGCACGTAAAAACGACCCGAATCAAAAACGCAATAAACTAAAACTCACGAACACACTCGTATCTAGCCCGAAAGCTCTGATACCAGATGTAAGTCCCCTAGTTTTAGGATCGATAACTTCGTTATCTGTAGTATTAAGGTGCGGAATCCCTCAATACGGTGTTATCTTACTAACAACGAATATGTTCGTATTGCGTTTTAACTAGACTTAGCTTTAAACAACGAATCGTCAAAGCCTAGCCTTAGGTTATGTTTTTCTCTGGTTTATTGAATTCGCAGGTTTGGAATATGCAAAAGTTGTTTTTTTAACGTGTTAAGGTTTTTCACGATTGAAAAAACCTTTTATATTTTGTCTCGGCTCGGCTCGCATGGGCCTGCGAGTTCGGCCCAACTCGCCTCGTAGCCCAAGCCCATTACCAAGCTCGACTCGTTACTGATCTCCACGAGTTCAGTTCTCATCTCGGCTCGTTAGTCTCGCGACCTGAGAACTCGACTCGCAGCAAACGTATTTATTTCGTATTTAATTATTCGTCTAACTTAACAAAACAATATGTTTAACGAATATCACTAACAAAACAAATATTCTTTTACAAATCCAAACCAATATACAAACACAATAATAATTACACTAGTCCTATTTCAAGCTAGATCTGTTGTCACAATCTATGTCTCAACAGGGCGGATTCCCTGGTTTTCAAATGTTGTTTGTTTTTGGTTAAACTATTACCCATTTCTGAAACCTATGATCTTAATTAGAGCATATATTGATACTTTTAGTAAATGTGTACCTATCATTTCTATTATATATGTGTGAAAGTGTGTATCAATATATGTATATTCGAATATAAGTTATGATTTTAAGAATGTTGTTACTAACTTATATTTGATTTTGATTCTCAGATCCTCCAAAAGATAAGTGATACTTGGAATCTGAGTTTGTGAAGACCAAGGTATCGGTGAGTGGATTTAGAACTCACCTTTCGATTTAGTTGTAACCATTTGGTTACAACAAGTAACGTAGATTGATTATAAGACTGCTTAGTCTGTGTTATTGATTATGAATCTACGTGATATGTGATTCTATGTGTATCAGATTATTGAGGTCAACTTGTAGTTGGACTTTTTGGTTATTATGTGAATTACACAGGTTTTGATTCATCTGTTGTGTTTGAGACCTGTGTATAAGTTTAATAACCAATAGTTATCGGTCTATTCTGTAATGGCCATACAGATTGACGTTAAGTGTTCTTGGAGAATCCCCAGGTATTATGATATCTCCAGAGCCACCGATCCTCATTGAAATTGAAACAGAAATGTGTTTACGTTTAATTGCTGTAAACAGGTTGTTATGCTAAGTTGAATTGTGTGTGATAAATTCATTCACTTAGCTTCGTGCTAATCTCTCATTTTAACTTCCTGCAGATTATGTTTGATATGTGTGTGATCAGGAAGTGGATGTTTTGCAAGGAAAGTTTGGCAGCTTGTGAACTCTGATATGGTTTTGGTATAAACCTTGTTTTGTAATATATAATACCCCGGTTTGTGTATATTTTAAACAGTTTAAATTGGGTGTGTTCTGAACATGTAACTGTTTATGTACATTATCTTAATGTACAGTATATAAATATGTTTTAAATTCATACGCTTCCGAGTAAAATAATAGAATATTATTGTATAGAAAGAGGGGTGTTATAAGTTGGTATCAGAGCATAGTTTTGGGCTAATTGAGCATTGTAAAGTGTTCAATCCCAATTCTGAAGCATGTTTTGTCAAACATTCCTGGTATGGGATTTAGCATTGGTTATGAATTGTTAGTAGTTAGGTGCTAATGATTAACAATTGTTGAGTTGTTGTGATGAAAACAGATATGGCAGATAACGAGCAAACGACCGCCAACCCTAACAATGCCTCAAGAACCGATGCTCCTCCTTTGCACATTCAGAGTGAACCACCGGCTCATGATGGTACTTCTGCTCGTGTTGGTGAAGAATCAAATCAGGATGAGTATATGCACGAAATGGAAGATGAATTGATTTCCCTTAGAGAATTCAAAAGCCAAACTGAAGTTGCGTCATCTCAGCAAAGGTTTCAACAACAAACATTTCCATTTAGTACTGTTCCTTCATCCCAGACTAATAAGACATGTTCTTTCAAGACCTTTATGGCCAGTAAACCTCCTGAATACTCTGGTAGTCCTAATCCGACTGTTACTTTAAATTGGTTAAGAAACATTGAAAGAAAGTTTGAAGTGACTTGTTGTGAGGAAAAGTTTAAAGTTCCATATGCAGTACAGTGTCTTAAGGATGAAGCTATGGTCTGGTAGGATTCTATTACCGGCCATTTGACCCAACAACAAAAAGAAACTATTCAGTGGTCTGAATTTCATCAAGCGGTTCGAAATCAGTATTGTTCAGATTTTGAAATGGCTCAGATCAGACGGGAATTTGTAAATCTTCAATTGACTGATAAGATGACAATGGATGAGTTAATAACCCAGTTTACCGAGAAGTTACGGTTTGTTCAGCAGTGGGTCCCTGATGAGAAAATGAAGATTGAACAGTTTGTTGATGCTCTACCTTCTAATTATCGTACCACTGTGAGATTAGCAGGTACTTTATCTCAAGCCTTTAACCTCGCACGTTCAGTTGATAGTGATATGAGAGGTTCAGTTTTTCCAGCTAAGGATAGATCCGATCAGAAATCCAGAAATGAATCTTCCAGAAAAGGGAAACAAAGGTGGCAGGATAACCGACAGGGCCAGAAAAGTGGTAGTAAAAGTGTTTCTTCTGGTAGTTCCAACTGGTGTAGTACTTGCAGGTCTAAACATACTGGGCCGTGTACACCTCAGACAAACAAATGTGTTAAATGTGATGAGCTTGGTCATGAGTTTAAGAATTGCAAGTTTCCTAATTATGTGTGTTGGCATTGTAAGAAAGAAGGGCATCGTGTCGGTCAGTGTCCAGAGGCGGGGAAACAGGGTTCGGTTTCGGTCGGGAGTTCGTCATCTTCCGGGCAAAAGCGGAAGAATCCTCCGCCAGCTACGAGTAGGGATTTTCAGATGACAGTCGATGAGGCTGTCCACACAGATGATGTGATTACTGGTACTTTTCTTATAAACTCTGTACCAGCACGTGTTTTATTTGATTCTGGTGCAAACTGCTCTTTTATATCTGTGTGTTTCTGTGATAAGTTGAAACTGAATCCTACTGTGATAACTAAGCCCTTAGAAGTAGAGATTGTTAGTGGCAAGTTAGTTCCTGTTACCACCTTGGTGACTGGAGCTAATATTGTAATTGATGGCCAGACTTTTCCAATTTCATTTATGTTAATGCCGATTCCAAGTTTTGATGTGATTGTTGGCATGGATTGGTTGAGTCAGTTTAAAGCTAGTATAGATTGCCACCATAAGCTGATTAGAATCCCAATCTCTGAAGAGTCATACATTGTGGCTCGAGGAGAAAGGGATAGTGAGTGTATACCGCTAATTTCCATGATGAAAGCTAGGAAGTCGTTGTCTAAAGGCTGTGAGTCTTACCTGGCTTATGTGATTGATGTGAAATTAGAAAAGAAATCCATTTCTAATGTTCAGGTTGTTTTTGAATATCCGGAAGTGTTTCCCGATGAATTGCCTGGTTTACCACCGGTTAGGGAAGTTGAATATCAGATTGATCTTGTTCCTAGCTCGTCGCCTGTAGCCAAAGCTCCCTATAGATTAGCTCCTTCTGAAATACATGAAATGATGAATCAGATACAGGAGTTGTTGGATAAAGGGTTCATTAGACCTAGTTCTTCTCCTTGGGGTGCATCGGTTTTGTTTGTGAAAAAGAAGGATGGGTCTTTTAGAATGTGTATTTATTATAGGGAACTGAACAAAAGAACAGTGAAGAATAAATACCCTTTGCCTCGCATAGACGATTTGTTTGATCAGTTGCAGGGATCTTCATTTTATTCTAAGATTGATTTGAGATCAGGCTATCATCAAGTTCGTGTTCGTGAACAGGATATTCCTAAAACTGCTTTTCGAACCAGGTATGGTTATTTTGAATTCCTGGTTATGCCTTTTGGTTTGACTAATGCTCCGGCAGTTTTTATGGATTTGATGAACCGTGTTTGTCGGCCTTTTCTCGATAAATTTGTTATTGTGTTTATCGATGATATTTTGGTATACTCTAAATCTGAATCAGAACATGAACTGCATTTGAGAATAGTGTTAGAAACCTTGAAAAGAGAACACTTGTATGTCAAATTTTCTAAATGTGAATTCTGGATTCGGGAAGTACAGTTTCTGGGTCATATTATTTGTAATGATGGTGTCAAAGTTGATCCTGCTAAAATTGAAGCTATTATGAATTGGAATGTTCCAAAGAATCCTTCTGAAATCAAAAGTTTTCTTGGGCTAGCTGGATATTATAGAAAATTCATTAAAGACTTTTCAAATATTGCTGGTCCGTGAACCAAATTGACAAGAAAAGATGTTAAGTTTCAGTGGGATGAGTCACAGGAGACAACTTTTCAGACCTTAAAGCAGTTATTGTGTCAGGCACCTGTGTTAGCTTTACCAGATGGCTCAGATAATTTTATTGTTTATTGTGATGCGTCCTATGCTGGTTTGGGTGGTGTTCTTATGCAGAGAGACAGAGTTATTGCTTATGCTTCTCGACAATTGAAACAGCATGAAAGAAATTACCCTACCCATGATTTAGAACTGGCAGCTGTTGTGTTTGCACTGAAAATCTGGAGACATTATCTTTATGGTACAAAGTGTATAATCTGTACAGATCACAAGAGTCTTCAGTATATGTTTTCACAGAAAGAACTGAATATGCGTCAGAGACGGTGGTTAGAATTAATCAAAGATTATGATTGTGAAATTCGTTACCATCCAGGAAAGGCGAACATGGTTGCTGATGCGTTAAGCCGAAAAGGTACTTCTGATCGCATTTATTATTTGAAAGTTGATGTTTCTTCTGACTTAGTAGATAGAATTAAAGATGCACAGCTAGAAGCTTTATTAGATCCTAATTTATAGTCAGAAATCATGTTAAAAAGAAAAGATTCGTTAGTTGATGATTCTACAGGATTGAAGACTTTTCAGTCTCGTGTATGGATTCCTCTGATTTGTGGTATTCGGTATATGATTTTGACTGAAGCCCATAAGTCACGTTTATCTGTTCATCCCGGCAGTACCCGTATGTATAATGACTTGAAACCCTTGTATTGGTGGCCCACGATGAAAACCGATATTGCACAGTTTGTTAGTTCGTGTTATATTTGTGCTCAGGTTAAAGCTGAACACCAGAAACCGTATGGGTCATTGAAACAGTTAGAAATTCCAGAGTGGAAGTGGGAACATATCACTATGGATTTTGTGACTAAACTTCCGCGTACGTCTCGAGGTAATGATATGATTTGGGTCATTGTTGATCGGTTGACCAAAAGTGCTCATTTTCTGGCTACCAGTGAAACTGCATCTCTGAGTAAGCTTGCACAGTTATATGTGAATGAAATAGTTTCGAGACATGGTATTCCTTTATCGATTGTGTCAGATAGAGATTCTCGATTTATTTCTCATTTCTGGCAGAGTTTACAGCAAGAATTGGGTACACGTGTGAATTTCAGTACCGCTTATCATCCTCAAACCGATGGTCAGTCAAAACGTACGATTCAGACGCTTGAGGATATGTTACGGGCTTGTGTTTTGGAATATGGAGATTCTTGGGATTCTTATTTACCGTTAGTGGAATTTGCTTATAATAATTCCTATCACTCCAGTATCGGTATGCCTCCATATGAGATGTTATATGGTAGACGTTGCAGAACGCCTACTTGTTGGTTAGAAGCTGGTGAGAAACAATTTGCTGGTCCAGACATTGTTCAGATAACGGCTGAGAAAGTGGCATTGGCACGAGAAAAGTTAAAAGCTGCACGTGACCGACAGAAACAGTATGCTGATCCACGCAGACGACCAGTGACTTTCTCTGTATGTGAGTTAGTTTATCTTAAAGTATCACCGTGGAAAGGTGTTATCAGATTTGGAAAATGAGGTAAATTGGCTCCACGATACATTGGACCGTTCAGAATCAGTCAGGTTATTAATGATCAGTCGGTTATGCTTGATCTTCCTTCAGAACTTGCTGGTATTCATAACACATTTAATATCTGTTATTTGAGAAAATACAATGTTGAAGATCAAACGCAGATTCTCCCTTTGAAAGACTTGAAAGTCGACCAGAACCAGAAATTAGTTGAAGAACCTATTGAAATTCTCGATAGAAAAGTTACTAAACTTAGGAAGAAACAAATTCCTATGATTTTAGTGAAATGGAGACATAGTTTAGGTTCTAATTTGACTTGGGAGACCGAGGAGTCTATGAAATCCAGATATCCTGGATTATTTGATCGTGATGAGATTTCGGGGACGAAATCTTCTTAAGGGGGAGAGATTTGTAACATCCTCCGTACCGGTCTGGTAATTTCTATTATTTTAATTGATTATTTAATTGTTTTAGAAATTACCTGGTATTAATTGTTAAATTGTGAAACTTAGATTAATAGGTCTCAGGACTTATTGTGAATAGTAAATTAATGCCTGTTTTAATTTACTATAGTTAACGGTACAATAAAATAAGTTTCTCGCAAATGATTTTAGGTTCCAGACAATAGATTAAAGACGGGTATAAAATACCCTTATTATGTAGTCGGTTTAAAAGAAGGGCCGACCTTCTTCTTTTATTTTCCCCAAATTACCAACTTCACTTGTATGCTTAAACCTCAAGAACTCAACCTAAATAGTTAGAATTACAAACAAGATCAGTGAATCAAGAATTGAGGTTGAATCATGTTAAACTAGCTTTCCTTCATCATCATCATCTTGCTTATATATTAATTGTAAGTGTTTTATGTTTTATATGTTCATCATAGTTTAAGTATGAAATCATGAAATTATAGAGGATTTGAGTATTATGATTACTAGTAATGATATATGATGATTAGTAGTATTATATCATGATTGTGAACTGATTTTCATAGTTTGAATAGTTGTGGTGATGTTCTTGAAGTGTGATTTTGATTAGGTTAGTGAACCAAATGAGGTATTTGCAATTTGGTATGAAATGGGTATTATTAATGATAATTGATATTGCTTGAAGCTATTAGATGCAATAGAATGTTGTTGTAGTGCTAAAAGTCCATGTATGTTGATTTGGTAATTGTAAATGTGGATTTTGAAGTCTTAGTTCGTGCAGAAAATGAAAGCCAGTGCAGGTTCTGCAAGTCTGCGCAGGACATGGGAATCCGGTGGATTCCCCTGAATCCGACGGATTCATCCGAAAAGATGGAAACCAGATTTTAGTGAATCCGACGGATTCACAACCGGATTCAAGACCGGATTCGTTTAAAATTGTTCTGATCAAAACTGGATATGAAATAGGCTTGGGAATCCAGCGGATTCATAAGAATCCGGGCGGATCCAAGCAAATCCGGGCGGATTCCCTGGTTTTCAAATGTTGTTTGTTTTTGGTTAAACTATTACCCATTTCTGAAACCTATGATCTTAATTAGAGCATATATTGATACTTTTAGTAAATGTGTACCTATCATTTCTATTATATATGTGTGAAAGTGTGTATCAATATATGTATATTCGAATATAAGTTATGATTTTAAGAATGTTGTTACTAACTTATATTTGATTTTGATTCTCAGATCCTCCAAAAGATAAGTGATACTTGGAATCTGAGTTTGTGAAGACCAAGGTATCGGTGAGTGGATTTAGAACTCACCTTTCGATTTAGTTGTAACCATTTGGTTACAACAAGTAACGTAGATTGATTATAAGACTGCTTAGTCTGTGTTATTGATTATGAATCTACGTGATATGTGATTCTATGTGTATCAGATTATTGAGGTCAACTTGTAGTTGGACTTTTTGGTTATTATGTGAATTACACAGGTTTTGATTCATCTGTTGTGTTTGAGACCTGTGTATAAGTTTAATAACCAATAGTTATCGGTCTATTCTGTAATGGCCATACAGATTGACGTTAAGTGTTCTTGGAGAATCCCCAGGTATTATGATATCTCCAGAGCCACCGATCCTCATTGAAATTGAAACAGAAATGTGTTTACGTTTAATTGCTGTAAACAGGTTGTTATGCTAAGTTGAATTGTGTGTGATAAATTCATTCACTTAGCTTCGTGTTAATCCCTCATTTTAACTTCCTGTAGATTATGTTTGATATGTGGGTGGTCAGGAAGTGGATGTTTTGCAAAGAAAGTTTGGCAGCTTGTGAACTCTGATATGGTTTTGATATAAACCTTGTTTTGTAATATATAATACCCCGGTTTGTGTATATTTTAAACAGTTTAAATTGGGTGTGTTCTGAACATGTAACTGTTTATGTACATTATCTTAATGTACAGTAAATAAATATGTTTTAAATTCATACGCTTCCGAGTAAAATAATAGAATATTATTGTATAGAAAGTGGGGTGTTATAGTTTAGGGTTTAGGGTTGGGAGTTTGGGGTTTCGGGACGAAAGCCCAAACTCCCAACCCTAAACCCTAAACCCTAACCCCCAAACCCTAAACGCAACACTATAACACACGTGTTAGTAATGTGAAACCCACTAAAAATAATGAAAAAAAAAACTCGTCGAAAGTATGCCTTAATGGACGGCAAATCGAAGAGGATCAAACGCTGAATCTAATGGTGCAATTTTCATAATTTTTCGATTTGTCGTTTGTGAGATATTTAACTTAAGGGGTAAATGGGTTTTGTAATCTTTTTGTACACATGGCACCATATCATTGGTTCCTCTATTCTCACACAAATTTTTAGTCTCATTTGAACCTTACCCAATGTTCATAATTTGTCTTTCTCGCATTGCCTTCTTATAGTAGTGTACATATCAATTTTCTTTATGTGTGTTTATGTTTAATATTGTTTACTATCTAAACTAGTGAGTAATTATCATATAAAGTTAGACCTAGTGGTATTTGAAGAACCCATTAAACAATAGAGAGTTTGCCGGTTCATGTCATATTAAAGACAATACGTATATATGAGTAAATTTTTTGTTTGTATATACTCTGTGCGCTATATTGTAGCGTTATCTTCCTAAAAAACATCGTTCGAAAGTTGTTTAGCATTATTTATTGATTTTTTTTGTTTATAAAAGTCCTTTCAACTATTGAAAGTTTTTATTCATGATATTAAGTGGTTTCTTCGTTTTAAGGTTTTTTAGCCGCTTTCATTGTCTGTCAATTTTTAATGTGGTTACTTTCGTTCCTAACGATCAATTTTTCTAGATCCGCCACTGGTTAACCCTAAAACAAAATTAATCAACTCTAGTGATTCGTTTTTAAATAAATAACCATGACGTTGAATCAGTGATGGTAATATACGCACTTGATTCGTCAAGTAATGAGGTTTAGTGATGTATAAATTAGGTTAATTGTTAAATGCTTATAAAATAGTTTGAATTACACGATTCATTCATAAAAATATAATTGGAAAAGCAAGCACAGGTGGCAACATCCAATCCATTAATGTTGGAGAGTCCAGGTCAACATACGCCGATTACAACACAAAACATAATTATCTTTAAAAAAAAAAAAAATTCATTACTTCAAAATTGTTGTGAACCAAAAAGGTTTTACGATTCACAAAAAGATACATTGTGAAGATCAACTGAAGTTTCATTTATTTACAAAAATGTCATCTTCATTTTTCAAACTTCCTCATAATTACAAAAATGCCACATAAGTTATTTTTTATTGCTTCACATAAATTATCAAATGTGAATGTTAAAAGTACAACTTCATCGTTTCATAAAGTGATGTGAACGTTAAAAAAAAGAGAGTAAAATTCATTACTTCAAGAATCAAAAAAAGTTTTATGATTCACAGAAAAGATACATTGCGAATGTTAACTGAAGTTTCACATATTTACAAAAATGGCACCTCTCTTTTCTAGACTTCCCCATAATTATAAAAATGTCACCTTCATTTTGGACCCTTAATTTTAAATAAATGGCTAAGATTTGTTCTCACCGTTCTCACGTAACCCTTGTGTTTTTACCAGAACCCAACCCTAACCATTTATTTTTTGATCAAAAAACCTGATTTTGGATGTGGCAATTTTGTAAATATTTTGAAATCTTTTTGACGGATTCACATTACTTTTGCTCCAGCGAAGCTTTTTTCTTTTGGGTTCACATCAGTTTAATGAAGTGAAGCTTTTTTTTCTTTTCTTAATATAAGGTTCTGAAGTTATGAATGTTTATTTTTATACGTTCACATAGTTTTTAATGAGATGAAGTTGATTTTCATTTTGTTAACATTAGTTTTTGAAGAGTTTAAGGTTTATTCATATTGATTCACTATTTCAATCATGTTGTTAACAAAAAATAAATAAAACCATTAAATTCACAAATACACTACCCAATCCCGCCTAGGGCGGGGTATAGGGGATGTAAGATGTAGACAGTCATACATCTACCCAAAGGTAGAGAGACTGCTTCCAGAGAGACCTTCGACAGACCCGTATGAATAAAAGTACAAAATATATAAAATAAAATTGAGTAAAGATATAAAATATATATAATATAAATATATAAATCTATATATCAATATATGTACGAATAATATTATATATATATATATATATATATATATATATATATATATATATATATATATATATATATATATATATATATATATATATATATATATATCAACCTAAAACGTCATATATATCTACCCTGATGCATCCTATAATCCCCCCAAATATATAAACATTTATCTCCCTATACCATAATATAACACCATAATAAATAAATAACATCCGACTTTAAAACGCCAACACCCTTATATAAAAGAATATCTATATACCTAGAAACACTATGCACATCTATACCGATGCTACGTAGTTACCCCATACATAAACTATCTAGTTATATAACTATCTCTATAAATGCTACATTTATTACTCTATCTAAAAACACTCTACTCGTTCGTCCTAGTTCTACATAAACTATTACGGAGTATATTGTATTAGCTAAATTTTCATTACATTTACATAGGTGGCCGGCTTGATTAATTGCTTATTGATATGTCAATAATTGTTATGATTAATGATATTTGGATTCTTAATTAACATGTACTTGTTGCAAAAGCATAATTCCAATATTTTTATGAGTATTTAAAACATCTTCACACAAAACAATCCAATGTTATATTTTAGTTAGTTATTGCTATGTTTCCAAAAGGGCGAAGAAAGTGGTTGTAAATATGTAATAATGACATTATGTAATAATATGCTGAGAGTAATAAATTTACTTATATATAGTTGGGTCAAGGATAAGTCAATGATACTATTTTCAAAAAATCATTGAGATATTGGCAATTCACTTCATCAATTGAGTATAAGGGATACTCATGTTTCACGTTGTCATTTTCAACCGGTTACAACCGAGAATAAGAATGTTGCTAACGGGTTTTAGAGGTTTCATCTAAAGTTAACGTAATTACATTGGATAGTCTAAGACCCCTCCCTATAATGACATGAAAGACTAAATAAATGAAAGACTAAATAGGTGAACTGTCAGCTCAGCGGTACGTTAGCTTATTTATATGAATACTCAACAAACACTAGTACAAAAATGATCTTTTAGAGTGCTACATTAGAGCGGGTTTAGGTGAAAACCGTTACAAAAGGTTTCAAAATTCAAAAAGTGGGTCCAATTAAATAGTTGAAGCGGTTAGTTGAGTCAATTTGAAACGGGTACGGAGAAACCGATCCTTATACGTTTATTTGGAGCGGTTTAAAGTAACCGTTCTAAATACGTTTATTATTTAGAGCGGCTTATCAAATGACCCACTTTAAAATACACATCTTTTAGTTTGGTTGTTAAAATACGAGTTAATAAATCATTTTGGAGCGGTGATTGAAAAGAATCTCATCCTATATATGCAAAATATCTACCACAACATATGTAAAATAATAAATACACACTACCGTAAATACCCACATAACTTCACCTCTCAATATTCATACCCACTATCTGTAGAAAACTTCTTAAAGGATTCCATACTTTTCACTCATTCCCAACATCAAAAACAAAAAACCAACTTTTTACTACCACCACCATCTCTACGCCATTTCTTTCTTATGATATAACACATCACCTAGTTACTTATTTCACACTCTAAAAGTTAGATCCGTAAATAGATGCTTAGATCTATAAAAAGGAGGTTAGATCCATAAATAGATGCTTACATATGTAATAAGGAGGTTAGATCTGTAAGAAAGACGAATGAAGATTAAGAAAGAGAAGACGAGCTTAGATCTATAAGAAGGGAGATTTGTAAAAGGAGTTTGGATCTTCTCCCATTTGCAGCAGTGATGACGGCGGTGGGGGTGGCTGGAGGAGAAACATGGTAGGTGACTTGAAGTTTTTTACTTTTTTTTGTTATTGTTTGTGTTGATTTTGAAAATTAATGTATCATGAAATTGTTAGCACATAGAGATTTATTAGTTGGTTGTTTGTCGTTGTCTCTAGCATAAAAAAAAATTACTTAGTTTGATGTTGTTTATGTTCATTATAATACGATTCATCACTCTCTTGTTGTTGTTTGATTGATGCAACACATATTGTTCTTTGTTTCTAGTAAAAAACACTGTATTTTTGTATCATTAATCAACAAAAAAAATATTAATAGTAGAACAATTTTTTAAAAAATAATAATATCGAATAATATATATATATATATATATATATATATATATATATATATATATATTTTCTTTTGTTTCCTGAAGGGGTTATTTAAATGACACGATCTAAAAAGTTGTAATAAACACCGTTCCAAGCAATGTTTTTTAGACCGGTTGTTTGACCGTTTCAATAGATGGGTATATCTTTCGTGGCGCGTGTAACATCCCGCCTTACCATGACCACAATATTGTCCGCTTTGCCCGCAGGCGCACGACTTTGCTATTGGCGACCACACTTCCCATGAGGTCACCCATCCTGGAATTGCCCTCGCTCAAGCACGCTTAACAACGGTGTTCTTGCGACAATCTGCAACCTGTGGTCCCAAAACGCGTTGTGTCATGTAAGGCCAAGATATTACTTATAATCCCAGCATCTCTCATGTCCTTGGCAGATGTGGGATACGCCTAAGGCACCATCACCCCCCGCAGGGACTCATCGTCCTCGATGAGGTTTGCCCCACCATCTCCGTCGGCACATGAGTTGCTCTGATACCACTTGTAACATCCCGCCTTACCATGACCACAATATTGTCCGCTTTGCCCGCAGGCGCACGACTTTGCTATTGGCGACCACATTTCCCAGGAGGTCACCCATCCTGGAATTGCCCTCGCTCGAGCACGCTTAACAGCGGTGTTCTTGCGACAATCTGCAACCTATGGTCCCAAAACGCGTTGTGTCATGTAAGGCCAATATATTACTTATAATCCCAGCATCTCTCATGTCCTTGGCAGATGTGGGATACGCCTAAGGCACCATATTTGTAACATCCTCGTTTTGGGCATAGTTGAAATCGGTAATTTATTCATTTTATTTAATTATTTAAATTGTGTCATAAATGATTTATATTATTTGGGCATTGAAAATAATCGGTCAAACGGTTAAATGACTTATTGTGGATAGTAAAATATTACATGTTTTAAATTAATAGAGTTGACGGTAAAATAAAATAGTGTTTCCCCGTAAATGTTTTTAAGTTCCAGACAATGATAAGTACGGGGAATGGGATTAAAGCAATTAGATGATAACTCAATATATTTTGATTCGGTCTTTCATTTCTCACCTACATACATACGATACATTCATACACACACACCAACCTTAAATCAATTCACAAAATCATGAAGAATCATCAAATTGGAGCTTCTAAACATGAATTCAAGCCTCTCTAATCATCCCAATCAAGGTATAATCTTGTGTTTTTCATTTTCTAAAACCTAGAATTTAGGGGTTTTGGTGTTCTTGATCAAAATCCGAAATTAGGGTTTCAAAAGTGTAAATTGTTGTTAGTTAAGTTTGTTATGGTTGATTACTAACAAGATTCAAGCTTAAGATTATAAATCTATGGTGATTCTTAGGGTTTATGATGATTTTGATGGGTTAATGACTTTAATCCGAAATTAGAGTTTAAAATTGGTTAAGGTAGTGTTAATAAGTGTTTATAAGATGGTTGGTAATCTTAATTTAACCTAGAAGTGAATTAATCATGTTATATAAGTTGTAATCAAAATTGGTTTTTGGGTAATTGATGGAATTAGCATGATTAACATGAATTGAAGCTTGTGGTTATGTTAGACTTGTTAAATTGTGTTTAATTCATGATTAGAACTTAAGTCTAACTTTGAATTGATGAAGTTGATATATGTTCATGAAGAAAGTCTTGAACTTAAGGTGTATTTTAAGAATTGAAGCTCTTAAGCTTGAGTTAATAAATATAGTTGTTGTTAGTTGTTAACGATCATGCTATTGTAGGTTATTGATGATGAAATGTGATTAAGTTGATGGAATCACATATATCGAATTTTGATACAATTGAGTAAAGTAAGAATGAAAGTTTTAAGCTTATGTTGTGACACATAATTGATAATTGTTGTTAATATAATTGCAAGTATTGAACTTAATTACTTGTGAAATTGTATGTTAATTAATTACCACTTGATTATTGATAATAGTGACATCAAGTATTGAGGTAATGGTGTAATCATAAAAGGAGTTGTTATAACTTGTTGATTTATCCTAGCTTGCCATTATTAAGTTAAATGAGTTATATGATATAAATTAATTACTAACTCATTTTTTATAATGTTCATAGATATGGAGAAGACTCAGTGACATTAGACTACTGAGTGGACGGCGGAGGTATTGGTGAGTGGACCTGTAACCTTCAGCGTAACTTAGTTGTAACAGATTTGGTTACGACGGGTAAACGTGGTTTTACTGTTTATTGACTGTTGATTAGCATGATGCCATGATAGATATATGTTTTGTGATATCTGGCCTTTGGGCATATGTGCCTTTTGGAGGTCAACATGGTTTGGGCTTAAGGATACTATTGAGTTGCCAACACAGGTCCTTGTACACGGTTGGTTATAGGAATATTGTGTTGTGTGGGTAAATAGTACCTAAGCTATCGGTTTACCACTGTATTGGCCTGCAGTTGGTGTGAGGTTGCTTGAAGGGCCACCCGGGCATGAGGGCGCCTCAAGGACCGCCGATCCTCTTGAATTATGTGTTTACGATGCTATATGTTGTAAACAATGTGTTGTGTTTATGATGCTGTTGCTGTAAACTCGTTTATTATTCTATGCTTAGTTGTAACAGATTTGCTATGCTAGGTTGCCCTGTAGGCTATTGGTTCATTCACTTAGCATTGAGCTAATCCCCCACATTACCACTCCTTGCAGGATATGATTAGATTATGAGATGAGCAAGGAGCTGTTGACTGGATGGAATGTTTGACGACTAGATGTTACTCTGATCTTTGATTTTTATAAATCATTGTTGTCTTTCAAATTATGTAACACCCAAATGATAAATTATGTTTTGAAATAGATTGACTTATATGAGTATTATACAAGGTAAAAAATTATTAATGTTTGTTGGACTTTCGCTTCCGGTTAAAAAAAAAAAAATTTGGTTCTGAAATATGAGGGGTGTTATAGCGCGGGTATCTAGCGCGGTTGTTTGACCGTTTCAAAAGACATTTTCCACCGCCATAATAGAGCCATTTTTGTACTAGTGAAAGACTTTACACTTCCTATAGTGACATAAAAGAGTGAACTATTGAGCCCCTACATTTACCATTAATACATTTACTATATACGCAAAACAAAATAAAAAAGGTTGGCCCACCTCCTCCTCTGTCTTTACCGTCGCTTAAAGACTTAGGCTTAGAAAGACTCACCAAAGACGAACATATAACGATACTATAGGCAACAGTCTAAGTGAACACGAGCATTGTGTTTATTAACGTACAAGATAACAAAATATAACAGTGCAATTACAAAAGTTAAAGGGAAATTTGCAATTTTTGCCATCGTGGTCTTGCGTTTTGGCCGATTTTGCCACTTCAGAATTTTTTCTGCAATTTGTACCCCGTGGTTGTTAATTTCCGCAATTTATGCCACTCTCACTAACTTTCGTTAAGTTTTCTAGTTAAATCATGTACAATGACAAAAATACCCTGTTAAATAACGTCAAATGACCAAGATACCCTCAATCTTCTTCTTCTTTAAACATAACCCTATCTTGAAGTTCTTCCTTTCTCTGACATATACCCAAATCAGATCTAGCAAATCTTTTTCACCAAAAATTTGTAATCAAACTTTTATAGTTTTCAAGAAAACCTAATTTTATCCTCAACCAATAACAATAACAATTTTAACATCACAACACAAAAATCACAAAATAATCAACACAATATGTTGAAAATCACAATATCATAATCACAAACCCAATCGTCGGAATCTGGGTTAAACTTCCAACTCCGGAGATTCTTCGGTTACTATCACCCATTGCCGGAAACGCAACGGATTTGGTTGTAAAAACTCCGAACGATCGTCATCTTTGGCACCAACCACCGGATCTACACACCTTACCGCGGCATCAAAACAACTATAATTCTTGTTGTTAGCTTTAAATCTGCCGGAAAACACAACCGATTGCATTCTTGTTCCATTTCGGCTATTTCGCAATTCCAAGCACCACCATTAGATCCTACGGTGTGGGTTTTTTCAACAAAAGCTCCATTTTTCCGGCCAAACAAACCCGTATTCCAGAGGCCGTTTGTTTCACCAGAAATAGTAGATCCGATGGGTTTATCATAGCTGCAGCGCCGAGATTAGTGGTGGTGTTTATTTTTTCGATCGTGCGCATCTTGGAGGTCTACTTCTGGAGATGGTGTGTTTGGCCGGAATATATATAACATAATCGTGAAGGAAGAACCCTTCAAATCGACGGCTTCTTTCAAAATATATGCACCGACTTCAATTACCAAGATCGATTGTTTGATTTCGATTTGGGTTAGTAGATCTAACAAATCTGTTGTTAGGATTTTTGGTTTTAATTTTTAAATTTGGAATTGGGTTTTGTATTTGCAGGTCTTGCACTCGTATTATTTATGATGATAAGCATGATATAAGAGAAAAAGGAATTGAACAATGAGAAATGATGTCTATGTGATGTTTTGTACTACGGAGTGTGTTAATATGCGTGAATCAAGGTTTAACAGATATGTATGGTGAATGAATGAATGTAATTGGTCTCATGTATCTTCTGATGGAAAATGGAAATGATTAAAAAAAGGATAATGGAAGGGATGAATAATGGAATTGCAGAAAACAAAGGGCATTTTGATCATTGTATTTAAAATAAAATAGAAGGGTAGTTTGGTCATTTTATGTGACTTAACGGAGAAAGTTAACGAAAGTTAGTGAGAGTGGCACAAATTGCGGAAATTGACAACCACGGGGTACAAATTGCAGAAAAAATTCTCAAGTGGCAAAATCGGCCAAAACGCAAGACCACGATGGCAAAAATTGCAAATTACCCAAAGTTAAATTCTAACAAAGCAAATAATATAAGAACTTGAAGAACTTACCCATTCGAATTCATCATTGGGAAGTCCGACGATAATCATGATACTACTGAAATAATATATTTTGTTAGAACAACAACTCTATGATATGTTTATATGCATATTATCTGTTCCAGATTTGAATCAACAAACCTTTTAATTGATGAGTTTCTAATATACTTCTAAGCTACAAGTGCTTTATTGAAATTACTTCAAAGCAAACTCAAAACAATAAATTCGTAACATGTTGCATCAATTAATAAATTTATTAGTTAATGTGTGATAAATAGTTGCCTATCATCCCTTGCCAATTATGATTATTGTTCAAGAGTTTTCAAAATCGTCATTCCATAAAATGCCACACATAAAAAACAAAAAAAAAAAACCAATCAAGACTTTACCCGGTATGTTCCTTTGGGACACCAAACTTACATACAGAAAACAAAGTCATTTTATCAAACAGCTGGAGGGGAAAACTAAAAAATAAAAATTAGATCAACAGTTTAGAGAGATTGAACCTGACGTGAATCGAACACGCAACCTTCTGATCTGGAGTCAGACGCGCTACCATTGCGCCACAGATCCACATGTTTAATTTCTCTGATAATACAACTATATCAATCTGCTCATAAGGTATTTGTTTGTTCATTTTGGACATTCTACCTTACTCGTTTATTTGTACTCCGTAACGTAATATAGAGTCAATAAAAGTTACAATTAATGATGTTATATAAGGTAATCATGTTTATAACTTGATTTGTATTTTAGTGTGTAGTATGTAAAAATGAATCGTAGAAGAGTCAAGTTCAAACCAACAGCGTTAGGTTAAATTAAAACCATATTCGACCACATGACACGAGACGAATCACTCAAGCCTTAGTTTCAACTCGCGAAAAAATTAGAGGTTGAAACTTAATTATATTCTGCCCAATCTCTTAAGATGTATTTCAAAACTATATATTTATACACCAAAAACATAACTATAAATGCATACAGCCATACATATCTATAGATAGATGCGCGAAGACTTGCAAACTCAATAAAAAACCAAATGGGGTTCATATCTCAAGTCTCAACCCCCAAATCATTAATGTTTGATTCGATTGATCTCTGAAAAAGTTCGAACCCGAACTACTCCAAGAATCTACAATATAACTTTAAACGACTTTTATTATTTAAATTCGTTAGAACAAGGAAAATGAACAAAAAACGAAAAAGTGCTTCCAAATACTTTTAGGTTTGCTTTCAATATTACAGTGTCTTTTATTACACACAAGATACTGGATGGACAACCTTCGTGAGGGATTTGCTATCAAATGGCAAAATCACTTACCATCTAATCAAATAGATGCAAAATCAAGGGACTTCTTTCCATCATGAGATTTCCCAAAGAAGTTTTTCATGTACTCTTCAAATATGACTTCTCTATATCGAGCCACCCCATCTCGAGCTACCAGCTCAGCCAGCGGTCCGATTTTCACCACAGGCAGTGGTACGTTGAATATTGGGACAGATACTCTTGACTCGATGCTCGTAGTTCGCACCCTATGTTCTGCACTTTTGTACCTCCCATTGCTTAAGATCTTGTATCGAAACATCAAAAACAAAATTTAGATATATAGTCGTGAGATTGATACATGGTACAATTATACATACGCGAAGTACAAGCTATTATGCAGTTAACTATGATGGAATTTTCGTTATAGCGTAAATTTAGTTAAACCTGTAGTGTATCACCAATGTTGATGACCAAAGCACCATGGATGGGTGGAATCTCGATCCACTCTTCGTTTCCTGGTGACAAGTCTTCACCTTTTTTCACATACAATCCCCCAATGCCGTCTTGTAGAAGCACAGTCAGCGTGCCCATATCCGAGTGACGCCCCACGCCAACAGTTAGCTCAGGGTTTGGGCAGGCTGGGTAGAAGTTCATGTTGACCATTTTGAAACCTGTAAGCGCATCCAGTCTTGCTTCATCAAGTTTAACTCCAAGGTTCGAGATAAGTACTTGTAATAGTTTCTTCACCATCCCCTTTGACGTCTTTAAGTACTTGAGCGCCACCTCCCTACAAAAGTACGAACATACAAAGAAAATAGTATAAATGCAAAGAAAAGATTAAATCGACTACTTTATACGGTTACTGGGGATTCTTACTTGCATTCATCAGGCCAAAACATAAGAGCATCGACATCATTGGAATACGTCATGCTAACATAGTCTTTCCACTCCAAAGCCTTCTCTTTCTCAGGAACAAAGCTAGTCCCATACTTCACCATGGGACTAGGGCTCACCCCTTGGAGATAAACGGCCTTATTTTCAGCTGGTTGATTGAAAAACTGGTGGGCTGCAACTTTAAGGGACTCCAGAAGCTCCAATGGGACACCATGGTTCACCACCTGAAAGAACCCAAGAGTTTCAGCAGCATGAGCAATAGCCTTGACCACTTGGTCATGTTTGGGACCATCGAGCTCTGATAGATCAATGACCATGTTTTCAAGTGACTCTGCTGCTTGTTGCTTGTTGATTCGATGATGAGGTGGTTGGATGTACCGATCTGGTACCACTGTGAGACCAGAGTCCACCAGTCCTTTGACACCATTGCCGTCTTTCACAACAAAATTGAATAGTGAATTCTCATCATTCAAGCTTGGAGCCATTTTTGAGCGGTGAATGTGCCTCTCTCTTTGTATCTTGCCAACATATCACAAGCACACCAATAAATAGTCTTCTATGTCACGATTTCTTTAGTTTTTTTAATGTTGACTTATTGATCATGTTGCAAGTCCTTAGCGCTATGTTATGTATAAGGCATGGTCCTGGCCTCATAAGTTGGCAATGAGAAAGACTCAACAGTATAAAATGATTGGCATGATAATTACACACACAATAACAATTGCCATGATTAGAATGAAAAATAAAAATTATAATAAGAAAAAAGTTCATTTCGATTCACTAGAAATAATCAGTCCAGAAACAGAACAGAAAAAAAGTTGCCATCCTGACCTTTTCAACTACAACATAAAAACATTGAAGGCCATTATTTCCTAGAGTTCTTGAATAAGAGTTTTCGTAAAATAATTAAAATCGGCACGCCTACCATGTAAGGCAAGCAAATTGGGGACACATTATCGTATATGTTAATTATTGTTATTACATCTCATCAATTATGTGTCCTCACCAACTGATCAAGAGAATGGTTTAGTGAATTCGATATCTGGCATCCAGGCTAAGGGACTGTTTCATAAGTGTTAGAAGGTTAAATCTGACTCTTGAAAAATTATATGAAGACATTCTCTAAATACATGTATTTGACAAATTTATCCTTCTGAGGTGTCAAATAGCTTTTAGTTATTTTGATTTATATAACAGAAGATAAAAATAAATTCAAACTGGGAAGAAAAGCAAAATTAAAACTAAAAAACAATACTAATGTGACCCACTCTCATACATAACCAACAAAAGGAATCTCTTCATCTTGTAGAACACTCACTATCTAAAATGGCTACACACAACGCCCTACACATTCTTGATAAACAATGAATCAGTCAATCTTTCTTCAAACAGGACTTACTCGGTTTTCCCGTAGAAGGGAAGGACGCTCTAAACCGTATGTTGGGTTTCACTAGAAAAGAGAATGCAGCTTTAAATCAGTCTGTTGGGTTTCACCTCTTACAGGTGTTTTTGTATATAACATTATAGATATTACTACATATATTTAATATTTTAATGTAATATAATTCTATATATCTATATATTATTATTATATATATACACCAAAGGGCCTATGGCCTAGCGGTATGTGAGGAACCTTTCAACCTAGTGGTTGTGGGTTCAAACCTCGTGAGATGTAATTTGTAAATATTTGTGGTTGTATATAATAATCGTGTATAGGTAGTTTAGGTTTGCCTTTCTAATATATATATATATATATATATATATATATATATATATATATATAATAAAATATATTATTATACATAAATTTAAATTAAGATTGAATATTTAGATTATATAAATCCTATATAATGCAATGATATAACATTACTCCAATATATCTATTCCCATTATATGCAAAATATATATATATATATATATATATATATATATATATATATATATATATATATATATATATATATATATCAGGGTCTCCCAACAACTTTGGTGCATGAATCACAACACTACAGCCTCCGAAAGTCAACAAGGCACTTTGCTTTCATGTGTGTTTAGTTGCATACTTCTTAGTTTTCTATTTTCTATCTACTTGAAATAAAACGTCAGTTACTTCTAAGACCATTCCCAACGGTAACCGGTTACCAAGTGGTTGATTAGAGGGGTGCCAACCCTAACCACTTCCAAAACAGTTTTAGATGAGAAGTGGTTTCAACCGGTTAACTGATTCAATCACTTTTGTAATCAGTTGAAAAAGTGGGCCCCCAGTGTGTTTTAATTATTTTTTCTGTGTTTGTTTTATATTAAATAATTAAAATAAAAATAAAGTGGTTTGAAAGTGGTTAAACTGTTGGTAGGGACGAATCAGTTTTGAATCCGTCGGTGAAAAGCTGATGTGGCACAACTGGTTGGGAAGTGGTTTAACCACTGTTGGGAAGGCTCTAAGTTCCCTCCTTACAACCTCCAATACTGTCAAAACTTTGATCTTAAAGTACTTCCCCACCAAATTCCTTACAGATTTGGGTATCCCTTAAAAAGATTGATATGAGGGAATTCATAGGTCTGCCTAGTAGGGGTGTGCAAATTTACCCGAGAACCGAAAATACCCGAGAATCGAACCGGACCGGAACCGAACCGGACTGAACCGAGTATATTTGGTCCGGTCCTCGGTCCTAGTTTTCCTTATTTTTCGGTTCTCGGTTCGGTTCGGTTCAAGCCCGGTTCGGTTCCCATGAACTGTTCAGTCACTTCAGTGTGCAAATTTCGGGTATAACCGAAAATACCCGAGAACCGAATCGGACCGAAACCGAACCGGAAAGAACCGAGTATATTTGGTCCGGTCCTCGGTCCTTGTTTTCCTTATTTTTCGGTTCTCGGTTCGGTCCGGTTCTTGCCCGGTTCGGTCCGGTTCTGGACCATGAACACCCCTACTGCCTAGTTTAAGATACTCTTCACATGAGAATGCACCCTAAGCAGGGTTCCTTGGGCATATGGGTGTGTGAACTGTTCATCTTTGAGTGTGTGAGAAACTTTTGATCATAAGAACCATAAAACAACTAAAAGAGTAATATTGTACCAAAACAAAAGGATGAACATAAGTAGTTGGATAACTAATCAGACATCAAAAATTAACTTCAATTGAGCCAAATTCAAAATGGGAAGAGCACCTCTATTCCTACTTATGTCATTTTACATATAGCTTATCAACACTGTGATCACTAAGCAAAAAGTATCAGCATACAATCTCAAGTATCCTCTGATTTGGATAAGGCATCTTCAACATCATTCCACATGTGGGCATTTTTTGGAAACCTCTCCTTCATTTGCCCAACAAGCTCCTTTGCCTCTTGAACCTTCGACCTCTGGGCAAGCCCTACAACAAGTAACTTCATAGTCGAATAGTTCGGTACCCAATCTTTCTCCATACTCTGCTTGCAAACCTTCAAGGCTTCTTCAAACTCACCAGCTTTACACATGTAACTAACAAGCGTAAAATAACAATCACTATCCGGTTTAAAGCCACCATTGATCATCTTATTAAACAAGTCCTTGGCTTTATCCAACTTCCCTTCCTTGCAATACCCATGAATTAAATGACAATAAGTAACCGAATTAGGCTTCATCCCGCTTAACAAAAGCCCATCAAGTAACTCTTTTGCCTCATCGGTATTCTTAAGCTTACAAAGGCTTTGAATCCTAATATTGTACGTCGCGATCCCTACAGGGACTTCATACTTCCTCATCATTTCCAACACCTTATCAACCTCCACAAACTTCTCTTCTTTATAAAAACCAGCAATCAAAGTACCAAAAGTAGTCGTATTCGGCTTACAATTCTTCCTAACCATCTCATCAATCACCGAATAACACGAGCTCGAAGAACCCGACTCACAAAACGATTTGATCACAGTATTATAATTATCAAGATTAAGCTTAACACCGTATTTCGCAGGAAACTCGAGATAAACACGCTTAACCTCATCGTAGTCCTTTGCTAACATACAGGAAAACAACAAACCGTTTAGAGATTTGGCACTTTGAGGAATACCCAACTGAGACATTTTATCAAACAGTTGGAAGGCATTATCCAACAACCCAGCTTGACCGTAATAAACAATAGCATGAGAAATGAACTTTTCATTATTCAAATCGGGTCGGGTTTTAAGCAACTCTTCAATAAAATCACGTATACCTTGAAGGTAATTCAAATCAGCAAGCTTTGAAATTGCGATTGAAAATGCAATGCGATCTAGATGAGATTCAGGTGTGAGTGAAGCTGCTCTGCAGATTTCGATTATACGTTCAGGGTTTTTTTCTGTTTTGAGGAGTGAAAGAGCGGCACGTGATTTGTCTTTGCTGGAAAGTGGAGTGGTGGAATCAGGGTTTAAGATTGATGATAAATGTCGACATTGAAGCTGATGAAATGAAGTGAATCGTTGATGTTTATTGTAACCATTTAGATATCGAAGCTTGAAGATTAAAGAACCCATTGATGTTTCAAATTTACTTACTATTTTAGCAAAGGATAGGTTTAAGATCGGGAATTAGGGTTTTGCAATGAGACATGTAGGGTCGTCTATAGAGGTGTACATGGTTTAAGAACCCCACCAAACCGGATCAAAATCGAACCGAACCACAAACCAATTAATGAAAAATTAAGGACCATGAACCGAACCATGTAATTGCGGTTCTGGTTCGGTTCGGTACCAGTTTAGTTATGATGGTTTTGGTTCAAAACCACGAACCAAATAAGTTTGGTGCACACGTTAACAAACTCCTAGAGTAATTCATTTGCGAATGAAATTTCTGTGGACAATAAAGAAAATAATTACGTGTTATTGTTTTTCATGTATCTAAATGGCTTCTTAAAATTTAGCTAATATAATCTCTAAGTTTTTACTATTGATTTCTTATAAGGGCTTACAGACTTGACACATATGAATGTTGAATAATGACGTAAATGTAGTTAATAACACACTTTATACGCAATTCCAATATTAGATATACATAATAAATTGAAGATTGAAGTTGTACATTAAAGTAAGCGGTTGAAACATGACTTTATATAAGAAAAATAATATTACTAAGTATATTTCAGTTCGGTTCTGGTTTTAACGGTTCTGGAACCGAACCGGACCGCGAACCATTAACACTAAAATATTAGAACCAGGAACCGAACCATTATATCTCGGTTAGGTTCGGTTCTGGTCCGGTTCCGGTACGGTTTACCGGTTCTGATGGTTCCAAACCATTTATGTACACCCCTAAACCTAGTCGTCTGGGAAATACAACAAGAACTGTGTTTTTAAAAAAAATAAGGGGAAATTCTATTCCTACCCCTTTTTTTACTATCCCATACCCCCGGGCCCAGTCTGGGCCCAGTTCAGTCTTTTCTAATATCGGTCCCCGTTCAGTTCAGAACCAATTCAGTTTTAGACTAATAAGGGGGTATGAATTAGAAAAATAAGGGGTTAAGGGATAGAAAGTAAAAAGAAAAAGCATGACGTGATTGATTTGATGGGTGGAAGGGGGTATGGGATGAAAAATAGGGGAAATGGGGG
Source organism: Helichrysum umbraculigerum (assembly GCA_949592205.1). Classification (NCBI taxonomy): domain Eukaryota; kingdom Viridiplantae; phylum Streptophyta; class Magnoliopsida; order Asterales; family Asteraceae; genus Helichrysum; species Helichrysum umbraculigerum. The sequence goes on along the minus strand of CATIUR010000001.1, from coordinate 244,239,751 downwards.
GCATGTATAGTAGGTGTAACACCCTCAATTTAACGATTTGCGGAAGCATACATTGGGTGTTACTAATCAATATACAAAGCACAAGATTAATAATAAACGACCTCTAAATGGGACGTTTCGAAAAGGTTTCATAAATAATAATCGTTTGAAAACCGCAGGTTTTCGTATACAAAAATGTAGTTCCCTAGAGTCCGCGCGTATAGCGGGAGATTCTATTACATAATCGTAATATACAAAAGATAATGCTAAGAATCTTCGTTAATGCAAGGTAGAAATCATGCGACTCTAGCTAATATCCAAGGGTGGTCCTACTCCGTCAGTGTACCTGAGATACAAAGCTAAAAAGTGTCAACCAAAAAGGTTGGTGAATCTTACAGGTTAGAGTTAAGTAAGTGTTATGAACCACAAGTATGTACCCGTATTGCTATCAAGCAAAGTAAGTAAATCAGTAAATCAATACAGTGCCATGAGCTCATAAGTTGAAGCTTAACCGTGTAGTGTGAATATATCACGTACCCCCGTGAGTGCTATCCGCACACTCATATGTAACAAATACTAATATGTCTGTTTCTACGTGTAAATCAGTACGTGGTGGCGCTACCACCCCAGACAGGGATCGTCAGTCCCAAATGGATCCATCTACTAGTAGTCGCGCTTAAGTCCATAACTAACAACTTACGAATATGAGGCTTTCAGTGGATAAAAGTAACTCATGCGTTTGTTTGTAAACAGTAAGGTAATCAGTTCAGTACATTGTGTTCATATGTAAAACAGTTGCTAAGTATCTCACCCCAAAGTATAAAAACAGTAAAAGTGGGGCTGTAAGACTCACCTGAGTCGAGCAGTGGTAAATAGCAAGTAGTAGTAAAGCAAGTAGGTTCTCCGAACCTGTAACCTCCTAGTGCCTAAACACGTAAGGTTAAGTAAGTAGATGTCTCGCAAGACCATCTAGGCTAGTTGTTCATACAACCCGTTGTGTTTAAATGTTGGTTCGTTCGCGTTTGTATCAAAGTATACGGCCCGTTGGTGATTTGTTATAATTAAAGTTTATCATTCATAACGCAAATTAGAGTGATTACACTTGAAAAGTATGTTCTATTATGTTCGATGATTCGTATTGTATAAGTATTTGAGATTGTACAGGTTTGACACTTGGTGAAAATGTGAGTTTTCAAGGTTCTGGTTTGTGCGACGTCGCATGCGACGTTGCAAGCGACGTAAGGTGCGACGTGGGCATGTACGTCGCATGATGCGACCTTCGCAAATCAATGCGACGTAGGGGGTGGCGTCGCTAATGCGACGTTGGTTCGGTTTGCGACGTTAAAGTCTACGTCGCCATGTATGACGTCCGCAAATTAATGCGACGTAAGGGGCTGCGTCGCTAGTGCGACGTTGAGATTTTTGTGCGACGTAGGTCGCGACGTCGCAGAGGCCCCTGGCCAGGTGCGACGTTGCGGTCTGATGGCCGGAAATTTAGTCGAAAACGAGTTTCCCGGTTTCCGTTGGGTCCAAATCTTTTACCCAACCCTTATATGAACATATTAAGCCTATTTAAACCATAATCTAGTAAAAATGATCAAAAACGAGAGATGTCGGGATTTGTCGGAAACTTACGCGGCGTCGGATTGAAAATCCGAAAAGATAGGAATGTAGATCGGGTAGTGGTGAACGTTTTCTTCCAAAGAGATGCTATTATCCGAGTGCGTTTAATATGTTTATTTGGTAGTTTTGATGGTGGTGGTGTGGTGGTGAATTAGAGAGAAAAAGAAAGAAAGAGAAAGAAGAGAGAGAGAGAGGGTTGATGAAATGAGAAGAAAAATGGATGTGGGAGGGGTTTTGGTAAAGCTCCCCCACTTTCAGTCTCCGCTCCGCGCTCCGGGTGGTGTTCGTTTTCTCCGTCGTTTAACGTTAAATAATTATTTTACATTTTAAATGGTAGGTTTTAAATACAAATTATTACGCGACATTTTTATTTAAATACTTTACAAATAAGTTTGAATACTTTTGTTTTTAAATCGTGTAAACTTTGATCGAGCGATATGAGATAATTACTAATTATTATAAGAATAGCGTTTCGGTCATAATTGCGTTATTTTAGTTTATAAACATTTGTTCACCAACGTCCGTACTAATCGAATAGAATTTCATTCTATTTACATTGCGTACGATTTAAGTCAAATCGCAAAGTTGTATATATATTTACCAACATATAATCCGATACATAAATTAGCCTAATACAGAACTAATTACATGTATTAACAAAGAATTAGGCGCTAATACTAGCCCTAATTTGGCGGTTGTTACATTCTCCCCTTGTTAAAAGAATTTCGTCCCGAAATTAGCTCGATTGCACGGTCGGTGCGTTGTCTGGGAAGAGATGTGGGTATTTCTGTCGCATTTGATCTTCCCGTTCCCAGGTGAATTCAGGACCACGTCTAGAATTCCACCTGACTTTTACGATGGGAATACGACTCTGTTTTAGTTGTTTGACCTCGCGGTCCATGATTTCCATAGGTTCCTCGACAAAATGAAGTTTATCATCGATTTGAATTTCGTCGAGCGGTATAATCAGTGTCTCGTCAGACAGACATTTCTTCAGATTAGAAATGTGGAATGTGTTGTGAACGCTGCTAAGCTCAGCAGGAAGTTGCAGGCGGTATGCCACTGGACCAATCTTTTCAAGGATTTCGAATGGTCCGATGTATCTAGGATTTAGTTTGCCTCGTTTTCCGAATCGAATGACACCTTTCCACGGTGCCACTTTGAGAAGTACCTTGTCCCCTACTTGGAACTCAAGGTGTTTGCGTCTCACGTCAGCATAGCTTTTCTGACGATCACGCGCAGCTTTCAGTCGGTTTTGTATGCCGACGATCTTTTCAGTTGTTTCATGTATGATTTCTGGACGGGTGAGTTGTGTATCCCCCACCTCAGTCCAACAAATAGGTGACCGGCACTTACGACCGTATAGTGCCTCGAAGGGTGCAGCCTTTATGCTGGTGTGATAACTGTTGTTGTACGAGAACTTGCATAACGGTAAGTGATTATCCCAGTTTTTACCGAAGTCCACTACGCAGGCTCGTAGCATGTCTTCCAGTGTTTGTATGGTTCGTTCGCTCTGGCCGTCGGTTTGAGGATGGTAAGCCGTACTCATATCCAGACGTGTAACACCCCCAAATTCGTTGAGCGGAAGCGTTTAGTTTAAGTATGGGGTGTCACAATAACAAAGCATGCATACGTATCAGAGCTTATGATTACAACAGAACAATATATATTAAGATGCCAAAAGTGTAAATTACAAAGTTTACGATTCATCGAATCGTATAAGTTAAAAGTAAAAAGTTTACAAAAGTGGATTTCTAGAATATGACAAAACAGTTTCAGTTATACTAGAGAAATCCATATGTTTTCCCAAAAAGTTGGCATCCTAATCTTCAAGGGTCGCCTAGTTCTCCATGTGTGTTGGCAATCTTACATGCGCAGCTAATTCCCTGAAAAACATAGTAAAAGTCAACAACGAGGTTGAGTGAATTCACAGGTTTTATGTTTACAAGTTCAGTTGTGATAAACCACTATTGTTTATATTGTATCGTTGGGATGTCACCCAAAAGTATAGTTTCTGAAATCCGTTACGTTCTTAAATAGTCGTTTGTAGGAATGTTCGTATCCTACAAGTTGTAGGAAAGCAGTATCCTATTTTTAAGTATGTTCTGTAGGATTGTACGTATCCTAGTAGTAGGTATGTTTCGTTGGGATGTTGCCCAAAAGTATAAGTTTAGTGGGTCGTTCGCCCAAAACACAGTTTAAGTTTCGTAGGAAAGCAGTATCCTATTAGTTTACCCAAGGAGTAGGGATTTAAATCGTTTGTCCAAGAAGTAGGACCTATAGTGTTGCCCAAGAAGTAGGGACTTCTATGTATGTGCCCAAGACGTAGGGACTTGTATGGTTGTGTCCAAGAAGTAGGACTGGCATCCAAGACGTAGGACCCATCTGCTCAAGAAGGAGAGCCTTCATCCAAGACGTAGGATGGCACTTTGCCCAAGAAGTAGGGACTTTCTGTTTGCCCAAGACGTAGGGACTTTCTGTGCGTGCGTGCCCAAGACGTAGGGACTTTCTGTGTGTTTATGAAAATGTTGTTTCATAAGAGCTAGTAATAAAAGTATGTAGCTGGTCGTTCTCCAGCATGTTCTCAGTTCAGTTTTCGTATGAAATTACCATTAAGTTCAGACAGTTGAAGTAGTTGACCGCAGTCATAAACAGTTTGTATAAGTGTGCCAAAGGCAATTAAGTGGCAGTTCGTATAACAGTTTAACAGTTCAAGTACTCTAGTCGTTCGAGTAAACAGTATGATAAATAATCATGTAGTAAAAGTAGTTATGGCAAAGCAGTAAAACAGTTGTCTATGTTTTCCACCCCTGTTCAAAAGTAGTTAAATCAGTAAAAGTAGGGGCTGTGAACTCACCTGTTGAGTTTAAGTAGTTGTGCGAGTGCTAGCAAACCTAAGCCCAAGTACAGTCTGAAATCTCCTAACGTCCTAAACGTACGAGATTTAATAAGTATGTGGATGACTAAACTAATCATCCATGCTAGTGTTTGTACAACCAAGTCACGTCCAAATCGTTTGTTTAATGTTTACGTTTGTATTTCGTTGTTTGTGAAAATGTATACGACTCGTTGGTGATAGTTTGAAATCAACATTTCGTTAAAACAAGTATATTTGTAATGATTGTATAGTTCGTGTATCGTATAATATGTGAGTATTCGTTGCCGGTTAAGTTCGACACTTAGTGAAAAATTAGTTTGGAATGTTTCTGTCTTATGCGTCACTAAGGGGCGTCACTTACAGTGGGATAGCGACACTAGGCTAGTGCCGCTATACGTGGTGATCAGGTTGTTATGCGGCACTGGTGAAGTGTCGGTATACGTGTGATCAGATTGTTATGCGTCACTTATGAAGTGTCGGTTAAAGTAGCTATGCGACACTTACGAAGTGTCGGGTTCAAGATGTGTGCGTCACTATAGAAGTGTCGTATATAGTTGAAAAATCTGATGTTATGCGGCACTTAATAAGTGACGCGTATATGTGTTGGGCAATAATTTGCGACACTCAAGAAGTGTCGGTATAAGTAAAGTTCGTAGCGTCACTAGACAAGTGACGGTATATTTTGGGTTTCATGCGGCACTTGTTAAGTGACGCATAGATGTGTCGGTCAGTGACTAGCGTCACTCGGGGAGTGTCGGTATCGTAAGGTTGGCAGCGTCACTAGACAAGTGACGGTATGTTTCGGGTTGTATGCGGCACTAGACCGCGGCACTAACATGCGACACTAAGTGTCGCTATACTGTTTTCGGTCCTTATGCGACACTTAATACTGGTCGACGAACAGCTTGCAAAAATCGGATTTTTGGTCGATTTTGGACATTTTCGGTTGTATAAAACACTAAGACATGTTAATCTAAGTATATTAAACACTAAATAGCAATTATAACTTTGAAATCTAAAGATATGCGGGATTTGTCGGAAACTTACGAGTGTCGGATTTGAAATCCGAAAAGGTAGAAATGTAGATCGTGTTGTCGTGGTCGTTTTATTCCAAAGAAGCTATGTGATCCAACGCGTTTTTGTGGTAGTATTTGGGGTTTTTGTGTGATTTTGGGTGAGTTTTAGAGAGAGGTTGGAGAAAGATAAAGAAGAGAGAGAAAGTGGATGGTGAAAGTGAAAGGAAAGGAGGAGGTGGATGGGGTTTTGTTCCCCATTTTCCTTCTCCGTGTTTGCGCTCCGTGTTTGTTTACCCGATCGTTAAAGGTTATTTTATTTTAACTATTATGTTTTTACTTACGTTTTTCATTATTTTTAATTAGGATCTTTTTATAAAACCCATTTAATTTAGTTATAAATTTTAAACTTTGTTTTATTTAAATTGTACGAATTAAACGTTTTGCGTTATAAAAGGACTTGTAAATATTTTTGACAAAATATTTATTCGTTACTACGTTATTTAATAATTTCGTTTTATTAAATAATTTCGTTCACCAACAGTCGTATGTTTTTGGTCGCGTTTGTTTTCAATTTGTTCAGTACGTAATTACAACTAATTACGAATACGTAATACTACGCGTATTATCTAGTTGGGCTATGCTAGACTTACCTCTAAAATGTGTTGTGAATTCACTCAAGTAGGGAATTAGCCTAATAATGCAAGTGATTAATGAAATTAATCGTGTTCAAATTTGCGGGGTGTTACATTCTCCCCTTGTTAGAGAAATCTCGTCCCGAGATTTAAAATCAAGTCGGATCGCCCACGGCGTATGTTCTCCGATAAGTCATGTTGTTAACAATAGTAATAGTTTACGTGGCGACCTATGTTTGCCAATATAGTTTTAACTGTTGAGTATACTCGCGGTATAGTTTGATAGTTCAAGTTCGTTTCGTGGTTGGCGTTTACCAAGTGGTATGTTCGAATTGACATCCGAATGAAAGAAACGTTAAATCGTAGCAAGAGTTGGTAAGACATACCGTGTTTGCCATAGTCCGCAACAGTTTCCGGTGCACGGAGGATGTATGCGCGGCCACGAGCAGGTGGGATGGTTGCGATGTGGTTGTTGTTGTTTTGATTGCTGTTTCCGGGGTTGTTCTGGTTGTTGTTCAGTTTTGGACACTGGTTTCGATAGTGTCCGGGCTCACCGCACTCGAAACACCCATTGTTTGTTCGAGCGGAGAGGTTGGCTTTGCAGGTTTGAGCTCGATGTCCCCATTGGTTGCATCTGTCGCAGAGAGTACAGTTACCCTCATGATGCCTTTCGCATTTTCCGCATTTAGGCCTTTTGCCTAGGTATGGTTTCGGTTCAGTGTTAGTGATGGCGACGTAGGCTCGAGTGTTTCCCACGTTCCTGTTTTGTTGACCCTGACGGTCGTTACCCTCACTGTTCCATTTGCGTTTGAGGGTTCCAGGGTCGCCCGCATCAGTACGGGTAAGTTCAGCTTTCCCTGTAGTAGCTTTCAGGGTTCCAATCTCGACCGCGTCGTCGGTTAAGCTGTGAGCCAGATCAACTGCGCTCCTAAAGGTGGCGGGTTTGGAGGACATAACCATGCCTCGAATCTGTGGTGCCAAACCCCTGTTGTAACGCTCAATGCGTTTGCTCTCGGGGGTTACCATGTGGGGCACCAGACGTGCAAGCTCCTGGAATCTAGTTGTATAACCGGAAATATCAGCGCCGATCATTTGTATGTTCCAGAATTCGTTTTCCAGTTTCTGCATCTCGTTGGGAGGGCAAAATTCCTCCATCATCATCTGTTTCAGAGTTACCCAGGTCATGGAATGAGCAGCTAGGCGTCCCATAATCTGGACTTGAGCGTTCCACCAGGTCAACGCTTTGTCAGCTAACGTGCAGGTGGCGTATTTCACAATTTTGTCGGTGGCACAGTCGCTGATGTCGATCACCGATTCCATTTTCTCAATCCAGTGGACCAGGCCAATGGCCCCTTCGGTCCCGGTGAAGGTGCTAGGTTTACAAGACTGAAAGGTTTTGTATGAACACCCCTGCTGAGCATTGTTTGGAGTTTCGCTGTTAACTGGAGTGGCTCCGCTGTTGTTGGTTAGGTTTTCACGATTGCGGTTGGCCTCGTATTGTGCGATGGCTTCAGCCACGCGGCGTTCGATTATTTCTTCGTTTGTTTCTGGAGGCGGTGGTGGAGTCCTTTGTCGACTGTTTCGAGTCTTTCTTTGTTTGGGAGGCATGCTGACGTTCTGCGATGAAAGATGCAGAAGTCAATGCCAATGAAAAATATGTGAGAAATGAGGTTTCACATATTACAAGTTTTCGAGTATCAAGAGAAATTGTCGAATCCCCGTCACGTATCTTACGACTATGAAACACCCATATGTACTTAGTATAATATAATCACGTTGGCCAGGCGTCATTATATGATGCTAAATACATACTTCTTTTCATCAACCGTCTGATCACGATTCGGTTCATATGAGATCAGAGTATAATGAACAAGTCGAATGTGGTGAACGGTTCACGCGTATCGAAGTATCGTAGCGATAGTTTAGATGTATGCAATTGTATGTATGCATGTACGTTCTAGCCAAGGCTATAGTCTAGGTCTCTAGGTTTCTAAGTCACCTAAAGTTTCCTAGTTCGCTATAACCAATGGCTCTGATACCAATCTGTAACACCCCCAAATTCGTTGAGCGGAAGCGTTTAGTTTAAGTATGGGGTGTCACAATAACAAAGCATGCATACGTATCAGAGCTTATGATTACAACAGAACAATATATATTAAGATGCCAAAAGTGTAAATTACAAAGTTTACGATTCATCGAATCGTATAAGTTAAAAGTAAAAAGTTTACAAAAGTGGATTTCTAGAATATGACAAAACAGTTTCAGTTATACTAGAGAAATCCATATGTTTTCCCAAAAAGTTGGCATCCTAATCTTCAAGGGTCGCCTAGTTCTCCATGTGTGTTGGCAATCTTACATGCGCAGCTAATTCCCTGAAAAACATAGTAAAAGTCAACAACGAGGTTGAGTGAATTCACAGGTTTTATGTTTACAAGTTCAGTTGTGATAAACCACTATTGTTTATATTGTATCGTTGGGATGTCACCCAAAAGTATAGTTTCTGAAATCCGTTACGTTCTTAAATAGTCGTTTGTAGGAATGTTCGTATCCTATAAGTTGTAGGAAAGCAGTATCCTATTTTTAAGTATGTTCTGTAGGATTGTACGTATCCTAGTAGTAGGTATGTTTCGTTGGGATGTTGCCCAAAAGTATAAGTTTAGTGGGTCGTTCGCCCAAAACACAGTTTAAGTTTCGTAGGAAAGCAGTATCCTATTAGTTTACCCAAGGAGTAGGGATTTAAATCGTTTGTCCAAGAAGTAGGACCTATAGTGTTGCCCAAGAAGTAGGGACTTCTATGTATGTGCCCAAGACGTAGGGACTTGTATGGTTGTGTCCAAGAAGTAGGACTGGCATCCAAGACGTAGGACCCATCTGCTCAAGAAGGAGAGCCTTCATCCAAGACGTAGGATGGCACTTTGCCCAAGAAGTAGGGACTTTCTGTTTGCCCAAGACGTAGGGACTTTCTGTGAGTGCGTGCCCAAGACGTAGGGACTTTCTGTGTGTTTATGAAAATGTTGTTTCATAAGAGCTAGTAATAAAAGTATGTAGCTGGTCGTTCTCCAGCATGTTCTCAGTTCAGTTTTCGTATGAAATTACCATTAAGTTCAGACAGTTGAAGTAGTTGACCGCAGTCATAAACAGTTTGTATAAGTGTGCCAAAGGCAATTAAGTGGCAGTTCGTATAACAGTTTAACAGTTCAAGTACTCTAGTCGTTCGAGTAAACAGTATGATAAATAATCATGTAGTAAAAGTAGTTATGGCAAAGCAGTAAAACAGTTGTCTATGTTTTCCACCCCTGTTCAAAAGTAGTTAAATCAGTAAAAGTAGGGGCTGTGAACTCACCTGTTGAGTTTAAGTAGTTGTGCGAGTGCTAGCAAACCTAAGCCCAAGTACAGTCTGAAATCTCCTAACGTCCTAAACGTACGAGATTTAATAAGTATGTGGATGACTAAACTAATCATCCATGCTAGTGTTTGTACAACCAAGTCACGTCCAAATCGTTTGTTTAATGTTTACGTTTGTATTTCGTTGTTTGTGAAAATGTATACGACTCGTTGGTGATAGTTTGAAATCAACATTTCGTTAAAACAAGTATATTTGTAATGATTGTATAGTTCGTGTATCGTATAATATGTGAGTATTCGTTGCCGGTTAAGTTCGACACTTAGTGAAAAATTAGTTTGGAATGTTTCTGTCTTATGCGTCACTAAGGGGCGTCACTTACAGTGGGATAGCGACACTAGGCTAGTGCCGCTATACGTGGTGATCAGGTTGTTATGCGGCACTGGTGAAGTGTCGGTATACGTGTGATCAGATTGTTATGCGTCACTTATGAAGTGTCGGTTAAAGTAGCTATGCGACACTTACGAAGTGTCGGGTTCAAGATGTGTGCGTCACTATAGAAGTGTCGTATATAGTTGAAAAATCTGATGTTATGCGGCACTTAATAAGTGACGCGTATATGTGTTGGGCAATAATTTGCGACACTCAAGAAGTGTCGGTATAAGTAAAGTTCGTAGCGTCACTAGACAAGTGACGGTATATTTTGGGTTTCATGCGGCACTTGTTAAGTGACGCATAGATGTGTCGGTCAGTGACTAGCGTCACTCGGGGAGTGTCGGTATCGTAAGGTTGGCAGCGTCACTAGACAAGTGACGGTATGTTTCGGGTTGTATGCGGCACTAGACCGCGGCACTAACATGCGACACTAAGTGTCGCTATACTGTTTTCGGTCCTTATGCGACACTTAATACTGGTCGACGAACAGCTTGCAAAAATCGGATTTTTGGTCGATTTTGGACATTTTCGGTTGTATAAAACACTAAGACATGTTAATCTAAGTATATTAAACACTAAATAGCAATTATAACTTTGAAATCTAAAGATATGCGGGATTTGTCGGAAACTTACGAGTGTCGGATTTGAAATCCGAAAAGGTAGAAATGTAGATCGTGTTGTCGTGGTCGTTTTATTCCAAAGAAGCTATGTGATCCAACGCGTTTTTGTGGTAGTATTTGGGGTTTTTGTGTGATTTTGGGTGAGTTTTAGAGAGAGGTTGGAGAAAGATAAAGAAGAGAGAGAAAGTGGATGGTGAAAGTGAAAGGAAAGGAGGAGGTGGATGGGGTTTTGTTCCCCATTTTCCTTCTCCGTGTTTGCGCTCCGTGTTTGTTTACCCGATCGTTAAAGGTTATTTTATTTTAACTATTATGTTTTTACTTACGTTTTTCATTATTTTTAATTAGGATCTTTTTATAAAACCCATTTAATTTAGTTATAAATTTTAAACTTTGTTTTATTTAAATTGTACGAATTAAACGTTTTGCGTTATAAAAGGACTTGTAAATATTTTTGACAAAATATTTATTCGTTACTACGTTATTTAATAATTTCGTTTTATTAAATAATTTCGTTCACCAACAGTCGTATGTTTTTGGTCGCGTTTGTTTTCAATTTGTTCAGTACGTAATTACAACTAATTACGAATACGTAATACTACGCGTATTATCTAGTTGGGCTATGCTAGACTTACCTCTAAAATGTGTTGTGAATTCACTCAAGTAGGGAATTAGCCTAATAATGCAAGTGATTAATGAAATTAATCGTGTTCAAATTTGCGGGGTGTTACAAGACGAGTACCAAGAGATTTTTGCAGTGATTGCCAGAAGCGAGAAGTAAACCGAGCATCTCGGTCGGAGATGATTGAGATGGGCACGCCGTGTCTTGACACGATTTCTTTCAGGTAGATCCGTGTCAAACGTTCCATCTTGTCAGTTTCCTTGATGGCTAGGAAATGAGCAGATTTAGTGAGTAGGTCGACAATCACCCAAATGGTATCGCAACCGTTAGATGTTTTCGGGAGTTTAGTAATGAAATCCATGGTAATCTGCTCCCATTTCCATTGTGGTATTTCGGGTTGTTGTAGCAAACCGGAGGGTTTCTGGTGTTCAGCTTTAACTTTGGAACAAGTAAGACACTTGCCAACATAGGTTGCAATGTCATATTTCATGTTGGGCCACCAATACATTTCCTTGATGCCGTGATACATTTTGTCGGCACCGGGGTGTATAGAGTATTTAGACTTGTGAGCTTCATCCATCACCAAGTCTCGCAGGTTCCCAAAACTTGGTAACCAGATTCGATTCGAGAAGTATTTGGCCCCGTTAGGTTTGGTTTCAAATTGTTTGACCATGCCCCGCAAGGCCTCGTTTATCAAGTTTTCGGGTTTGAGTGCTTCGAGTTGAGCAGTGAGAGTTTGATTGATGAGGTCGTTGTGAATGGTCATACTGAGAGCTCGAACTCGAAGTGGTTTCACTCGTTCTTTTCGGCTTAAAGCATCGGCGACCACATTCGCCTTGCCTGGATGATAGCGAATTTCGCAATCGTAATCAGTAAGCAACTCGACCCATCGACGTTGCCTCATGTTGAGATCCTTTTGATCGAAGATATGTTGGAGACTTTTATGGTCAGTAAAGATTGTACACTTGATACCGTATAAGTAGTGTCTCCAGATTTTTAGAGCGAATACAACAGCCCCCAACTCTAGGTCATGAGTTGTGTAATTCTTTTCGTGGACCTTGAGTTGTCGAGAGGCGTAAGCGATGACTTTGTCTCGTTGCATCAATACGCAACCAAGACCTTGGTGCGAAGCATCGCAGTATACCACGAAGTCATCGTTGCCTTCGGGTAAAGATAAAATGGGTGCACTGCAGAGTTTCTGTTTTAGTAGTTGAAAAGCTGACTCCTGTTTGTCAGACCAATCGAACTTCTTTTCTTTTTGAGTCAGTGCCGTGAGAGGTAGGGCTATTTTCGAAAAATTCTCAATGAACCGCCTGTAGTATCCGGCGAGTCCTAAGAATTGGCGTACCTCGGTCGGTGTAGTAGGTGCTTGCCAACATTTGATAGCCTCGATTTTTGAAGGATCGACATGAATCCCTTGATTGTCAATGACGTGTCCAAGGAATTGAACGGTTTGCATCCAGAACTCACACTTAGAGAACTTGGCGTATAACTCTTCGTGTTTGAGCAGCTCTAGGATGGTTTTCAGGTGTTGCGCGTGTTCTTGTTCAGTGCGCGAGTAAATCAGGATGTCATCGATGAAGACGATAACAAACTTGTCAAGGTAAGGTTTGCACACCCGATTCATAAGGTCCATGAATACTGCCGGTGCGTTGGTTAAGCCGAATGGCATCACTTGGAATTCGTAATGCCCATAACGAGTTCGGAAAGCTGTTTTAAGAATATCTTCATCACGAACTCGGAGTTGGTGATAACCCGATCGTAGATCAATTTTTGAATAAAAACTCGACCCCTGAAGTTGGTCAAACAGGTCATCAATGCGAGGAAGTGGATAACGGTTCTTGACAGTTAATTTGTTGAGTTCTCGGTAGTCGATGCACATGCGGAAAGAACCGTCTTTCTTTTTCACAAACAGGACCGGAGCTCCCCAAGGTGAGGAACTTGGTCGAATAAATCCTTTGTCCAGGAGTTCCTGTAATTGAGTGGATAACTCCTGAAGTTCGGATGGGGCTAGTCGGTAAGGGGCTCGTGCCACGGGAGCTGCGCCGGGCACAAGATCAATAGAGAATTCGACTTGTCTAGTTGGCGGTAGGCCAGGCAAGTCTTCAGGAAAGACCTCTGGGAAGTCTCGAACAATAGACACATCCTCAAGTCGCTTCTCCACCGACTTTTTCTCCATAACGTGTGCGAGAATTGTCTGGTACCCTTTTCTCAAGTATTTTCGGGTTTTCATGCAAGAAATGATATTTATTCTCGTCCCACCGGTCTCCCCTTGTATGCTCAAAGTTCCACCGGTGACGAGAGGAATGCGTACAATTTTCTCGAAACAAACGATTTCGGCTCGGTGCTTGGACAACCAATCCATAAGCTGCCGATTTCGACGAGTATCAAGTCAATGGAAAAGAGCTCATTAGCTAAGTTTAGAGTGCAATTAGGTACCACACTGTCGGCCTCAATAAGTTTTCCGTTTGCCAATTCTACGGTGTACTTAGAATCTAAGGCAATAGGTGTAGTGTCAAGTAGTGGATAAAACTCATCAGAAATAAAGCTCTTATCAGCACCAGTATCAAATAATACTGAAGCAGTCAAGTTGTTGAGAAGGAACGTACCCGTGACCACATTCGGGTCTTGACGGGCTTCTCCAGATTTCAGCACAAAAGACCTTCCTCGAGCATTGTTGTTGTTCTTGTTGTTGTTGTTGTTCAGTTTCGGGCAGTCTTTCTTGAAATGCCCCGTACCGTTGCACCCATAACAGGTCTTTGGTGCAGAAGTATTAGTGCCAGTGGTGTTTGTTCTACAATCCTTAGCCAAGTGTCCAAATCTCTTACACTTGCTACAGGGACACGATCCATGATGGTGTCGTTGGCACTTTGAGCAATAGGGCTTGGTTCCCTTGTATGCTCCCTTGTCATCAGAACCGGAGGTGTAGGCTTTAATGGTCTCGGGTTTCTTGGTTTGGTGGTTGTTGTGGTTGTCGGACCATTTTCTTTTATTGCTGTTGGAGGATGGAGTGATTGGTTATGGGTCCTCGTTCATAGCTAAAAGTTCATGGGCCAACCGGATGGCACCGTGAAGTGTGGTTTGGTTTGATGAGGCGACATTTCCCCGGACAGGTTCCGGGAGGCCGCGGATGTACTTCTTAATCTTTTCGGGTTCAGTACCTGCCATAGCTGGGCGAAGGACAGTGAGTTGTTGGAATCTGGTGGTGTATCCAACGATATCAGTTCCTTGCATTTTTAAGTTCCAGAACTCTTCGTCCAGCTTGTGAAGTTGTTCGGACGGGCAATACTCATCAGTGAGCATTTTCTTCAGATCCTCCCAAGGGAGTAGATAAGCGGTGTCAATACCCACAGACCGGGTATAGGAATTCCACCACGAGAGGGCACCATCTTCAAGGGTGCAGGTGGAGAATTTGACTTTGTCGTCCTCCGCACATTTGCTGATGCGGAAAACGGATTCCATCTTTTCGAACCATCTGATAAGTCCGATGGCTCCTTCGGTCCCCTTGAAGCTCAAGGGTTTGCAGTTTTGAAAATCCTTGTATGAACAAGGTTTAGCAGCAGGGGTTTCAGAAACATCGCTGTTTCTTGTGGAGTTTGGTGGAGTATTCCGAGCCAAGGCTTCAGTAACAGCCTGGGTTATGAGTGACGAAATCTGAGCATCAGTGTAAGGTCTTGACTTTGGCGGCATGATTCTTCAATAAAAGAAATGAAGATACATGAGATTTTGTAAGAAAGTTGCATTTATTTCAGATGTACATGTATAAAGGTGGTAATACATAACATCAATATGAAAAGAATTATGGCAATTAGTATGAGTCGAAACAGCAAGAAATATTTGATAGATGATACGAGTTCAAAGGTTACATCCTACGGATGTATTACAAAAGATGTCGGGAATTGTTACATCCGACTGAAACATAGAGTAGTGCTTAGATAGTTACTAGATTACAGGATAGTTTACAAAACAAGGGCTACACTATTCTTAACGTAAGTTAATCTGCTCCATCATTTCAATGAGACGATCCACAGTGTTGGCAAGTCTGCTGGCTTGCCGAGCATTGTCTTCAGCTAATGCTAGTCGCTGTACCAATCCACGGGTATATTCTTCCGTTTCCCGTGAGTGTTGTTCACACTCATCAAGTCTGTGTTTCAAAAGAGCGGTTTCCACACTTATCTCCACCACTTTGTTGAAAAGAACGTCTACATTGTTTACGGTGGTTTCGTGATCATCGGTGACTTGTTCGATGCGTTCAAGAGATGTAAGTCGCCAGTTTTCGTTGGTTCCTTGCAACACGACATCCATGGTGCGAAGTCGTTGCTCGTGTTGGTTCACCCTAGCAGCTAAGGCCGGCAAGGTGAAGTGAGTGGGGTACGGGCCAGCTCGAGGCAACCTGTTGTTCCTCCTTGCTACCCTTGGGTTCTGCGACCCGGATTGAGAACGAGATGAATCGGATGGGATGTTTGCCATTTCTGAGACAAAGCGTTAGTAAGATTGAGGCCTATATTCATATAGTTCCTATATAATATAGCCTATTGAGTGTCTAACATAAACATGTTTAAGTCTCGGTTCTCTCGAGGTCAGAGTCTTCTATTGTACCCTGTTCAGCCATAACCTCCTTTCAGATCTTACATCATCTTTGCTTAATTGTACATAGTTGATCAGGCTATGTTAAATTAAACTCGTATGATGTAATCACTGAACCAGTTATACCTAATAAGGAATACTGCCTAATGGTCATAGTCTAGGCTCACTAAATGCAACCTAGTTCACTATAACCTTAGGCTCTGATACCAATCTGTAACACCCTCAATTTAACGATTTGCGGAAGCATACATTGGGTGTTACTAATCAATATACAAAGCACAAGATTAATAATAAACGACCTCTAAATGGGACGTTTCGAAAAGGTTTCATAAATAATAATCGTTTGAAAATCGCAGGTTTTCGTATACAAAAATGTAGTTCCCTAGAGTCCGCGCGTATAGCGGGAGATTCTATTACATAATCGTAATATACAAAAGATAATGCTAAGAATCTTAATTAATGCAAGGTAGAAATCATGCGACTCTAGCTAATATCCAAGGGTGGTCCTACTCCGTCAGTGTACCTGAGATACAAAGCTAAAAAGTGTCAACCAAAAAGGTTGGTGAATCTTACAGGTTAGAGTTAAGTAAGTGTTATGAACCACAAGTATGTACCCGTATTGCTATCAAGCAAAGTAAGTAAATCAGTAAATCAATACAGTGCCATGAGCTCATAAGTTGAAGCTTAACCGTGTAGTGTGAATATATCACGTACCCCCGTGAGTGCTATCCGCACACTCATATGTAACAAATACTAATATGTCTGTTTCTACGTGTAAATCAGTACGTGGTGGTGCTACCACCCCAGACAGGGATCGTCAGTCCCAAATGGATCCATCTACTAGTAGTCGGGCTTAAGTCCATAACTAACAACTTACGAATAGGAGGCTTTCAGTGGATAAAAGTAACTCATGCGTTTGTTTGTAAACAGTAAGGTAATCAGTTCAGTACATTGTGTTCATATGTAAAACAGTTGCTAAGTATCTCACCCCAAAGTATAAAAACAGTAAAAGTGGGGCTGTAAGACTCACCTGAGTCGAGCAGTGGTAAATAGCAAGTAGTAGTAAAGCAAGTAGGTTCTCCGAACCCGTAACCTCCTAGTGCCTAAACACGTAAGGTTAAGTAAGTAGATGTCTCGCAAGACCATCTAGGCTAGTTGTTCATACAACCCGTTGTGTTTAAATGTTGGTTCGTTCGCGTTTGTATCAAAGTATACGGCCCGTTGGTGATTTGTTATAATTAAAGTTTATCATTCATAACGCAAATTAGAGTGATTACACTTGAAAAGTATGTTCTATTATGTTCGATGATTCGTATTGTATAAGTATTTGAGATTGTACAGGTTTGACACTTGGTGAAAATGTGAGTTTTCAAGGTTCTGGTTTGTGCGACGTCGCATGCGACGTTGCAAGCGACGTAAGGTGCGACGTGGGCATGTACGTCGCATGATGCGACCTTCGCAAATCAATGCGACGTAGGGGGGTGGCGTCGCTAATGCGACGTTGGTTCGGTTTGCGACGTTAAAGTCTACGTCGCCATGTATGACGTCCGCAAATTAATGCGACGTAAGGGGCTGCGTCGCTAGTGCGACGTTGAGATTTTTGTGCGACGTAGGTCGCGACGTCGCAGAGGCCCCTGGCCAGGTGCGACGTTGCGGTCTGATGGCCGGAAATTTAGTCGAAAACGAGTTTCCCGGTTTCCGTTGGGTCCAAATCTTTTACCCAACCCTTATATGAACATATTAAGCCTATTTAAACCATAATCTAGTAAAAATGATCAAAAACGACAGATGTCGGGATTTGTCGGAAACTTACGCGGCGTCGGATTGAAAATCCGAAAAGATAGGAATGTAGATCGGGTAGTGGTGAACGTTTTCTTCCAAAGAGATGCTATTATCCGAGTGCGTTTAATATGTTTATTTGGTAGTTTTGATGGTGGTGGTGTGGTGGTGAATTAGAGAGAAAAAGAAAGAAAGAGAAAGAAGAGAGAGAGAGAGGGTTGATGAAATGAGAAGAAAAATGGATGTGGGAGGGGTTTTGGTAAAGCTCCCCCACTTTCAGTCTCCGCTCCGCGCTCCGGGTGGTGTTCGTTTTCTCCGTCGTTTAACGTTAAATAATTATTTTACATTTTAAATGGTAGGTTTTAAATACAAATTATTACGCGACATTTTTATTTAAATACTTTACAAATAAGTTTGAATACTTTTGTTTTTAAATCGTGTAAACTTTGATCGAGCGATATGAGATAATTACTAATTATTATAAGAATAGCGTTTCGGTCATAATTGCGTTATTTTAGTTTATAAACATTTGTTCACCAACGTCCGTACTAATCGAATAGAATTTCATTCTATTTACATTGCGTACGATTTAAGTCAAATCGCAAAGTTGTATATATATTTACCAACATATAATCCGATACATAAATTAGCCTAATACAGAACTAATTACATGTATTAACAAAGAATTAGGCGCTAATACTAGCCCTAATTTGGCGGTTGTTACAGTAGGCCCCAAAAATAAGTCCACCTAAACCTTAACGATAAGCTTTCTGAAATAGTTTTTGAATAAAAGTTCCGGCCACCGGCTCCTGCACAAACTAGTCCATTGTTGCCAAATACACCCGTATACTAAAGACTATAGATAGCTATAATCAATTAAGATGAAATTGTAAAATAAAACTAACAAAATTTTGTATACGACATGGTATTTAAGATGCACTAGAACAAAATTGTGATTTCGTTACACCAAAAAAGTGTGACGATATGCATATAGTCACACTTGGTTTTTTAACGTAGGTGTGACGAAAGGTCGAGTGACCATAGGGTACATACAGTGACATTAGCGAGTTAGTGGCCGTATCCTTTAAAATCAGTAACCAAAACCATAAAAAGTGTGACTAATTGGGTACAAGTTTATTTTGGTTGAATCAGTTTTAGTGACCGTAAACACTTTATAGTCACACGAGCGGTTTTTGAGAGTAGCTATTGTTCGTCCTTTGGCTACGTGAATATATAATAGATGTGGCATTTGCGATTATTTAGTCACACAACGAATGTATTTTTAAGGAATTAGTCACATACAAATAAGCAAAAAGTGGCCAAAACTGTTAATGAGTGTGACCATATGATTAGTAAAATCAAGTAAGTATGTTTTTTGTATGACTATTGTCCGTCCTTTGGCCACATGAATATATAATATATGTGGCATTTGCGATGATTTAGTCACACAACGGTTATTTTTTTTTGGTGATTTAGTCACATACAATTAATCATAAAGTGGCAAAAAGTTTTAATAAGTGTGACCATATACTTTTTAAAGACAAGTAAATCTGTTTATTGTGTGACTATTGCTCATCCAATGGTCACATGAATTTTATGTTTGTGTGACGTTTTGTAATATTTAGTCACACAACGCTTTTTTTTTTGGGGGAATTAGTCACATACAATTAAGCAAAAAGTGGCCAAAAGTGTTAATAAGTGTGACCATATGCTCTTTAAAGTAAAGTAAATGTGTATTTTGTGTGACAATTGTTCATTCAATGGCCACATGAATTTTATGTTTGTGTAACGTTTTGTAATATTTAGTCACACAAAGCATGTTTTTTATGGGGATCTAGTCACATACAATTAAGCAATAAGTGGCCAAAAGTTTTAATAAGTGTGACCATATGCTTTTTAAATACAAGTAAATGTGTTTTTTGTGTGACTATTGTGTATCCAATGGCCACATGAATTTTATATTTGCATGGCATTTTGTAATATTTAGTCACACAAGACGTTTTTTTATTTAGATTTAGTCACATACAATTAAGCAAAAAATGGCCAAAAGTGATAATAAGTGTGGCCATATGCTTTTTAAAGTAATGTAAACGTGTATTTTGTGTAACTATTGTTCATCAAATAGTCACTTGAATTTTATGTTTGTGTGGCATTTTGTAACATTTAGTCACACAACGAGTGTTTTATTTTGGGATTTGGTCACATAAAATTAAGCCAAAAGTGGCAATAGGTGTTAATAAGTGTGACCGTATACTCTTTAAAGTCAAGTAAAAATGTATTTTATGTGACTATTGTTCATCCAATGGCCACTTGAACTTGAATTTTATGTTTGTGTAACGTATTACAACATTTAGACACACAACAATTGTTTTATTTTGAAATTTGGTCACATAAAAGTAAAGCCAAAAGTAACCAAAAATGTTAAATAAGTGTGACCATATGTTCATCCAATTATCATTTCTTTTGTCGAGAAGACCGGCTACACACAAATATAATCTTTTATAAAACTTTCCAACAAATAAATAATATAAAAATAAAATTTCAGCAACCAAAACAAACTATATATATATATACAAATCCGACATATACAATGTATCAGTTTAATAATTCTCTATAAATCAAAAAAATACAACAAATCATAATTTATTCTTCATAGCAAAATACATCAAAATATATCCGTACCATACCCATCTAACTTCAAGTTCGTATTTAATCTTTCACTAATCGATCTCGCTCTTAACATTGAGTCACTTGTCCCTTTTGCACCTCAAGCTCATCTTTCAGTACACACATAAATAGCTAATATGACTTGGCAACATATTAACTCGTAAGTCAAACATACAAAATACGGAGTAGCTAATATTAGTATAAGACCTGTAAAAGGGTAAGTCTAACATGAAGAGTTACTACGACTACAAAATAATTAATATATGCATATCTAATTAGAAAGTAGGAGAAGTTATACCGATTGAAATTGGGGGAAATTACTTGGAATTTCATCAAAAAATAAATAAATTAATGCTACTGCTTATGGTAGTTACCTTAGTAGAATCAAGAACGGATCGACAAACGATTAGGCTTAAACTTCTAACCGCTATAACGGGTATCATGAGGAGGATCGTACAAAGGAGTTTTATTTGATCCGGATTGAGGATAGAAGATGAGAGAGCAGTTTTTGGGATCTGAAACTCATAGAAAAGAGAGGGGCGTTAGGGTTTTGATTTGGGAAAAAACTGAGCAGGAAGCTTATAAGGCGGGACTTAAAATCGATATGATTTATTTGGTAATTAACTTTCTAAACCAATTGTGATTCGGATTTCGGATCGGAGCCCTCGATACTATAGTATGTTACTATGTTTTTGCTGAATATAAAACTTATATAGAAAGCTCTTACTATTTTTAACCATAAATAACTATGATAATTTTTTAATCACAGACTAAAAGAAAACCATTGATAAAAGTTAGAATTGTGGACTATCAAAAATTAAAACATCTAACATACTTGTAAATCCAATCACATATCGATTATTTAAAAAGCTTAATCTAGAAAACATATGTTATGCACCATATATATTGTAAAATTGAATCCCGTAAGTTGGACGGACCCAAACTTAGTATAATGTGATATATGCCCAAATGATGAATTAATTTTATCATAAGTTTAATAGTGACATATGTGATATTGGTAATGTCATATATCATATATTTCATTATTAAACTTAGAATAATGTCATATATTCCAAAATGATGAATTAATTTTATCCTAAGTTTAATAGTGGCATATGTGATATTGGTGATCTCATATATCATATATTCTATTATTAAACTTAGGATAATGTCATAGATTTCAAAATGATGAATTAATTTTATCATAAGTTTAATAGTGTCATATGTGATATTGGTAATATCATATATTATATATTCTATTATTAAACTTAGGATAATGTCATATATGCCCAAATGATGAATTAATTTTATCCTAAGTTTAATAGTGGCATATGAGATATTGGTAATGTCATATATCATATATTCCATTATTAAACTTAGGATAATGTCATATATGCCCAAATGATGAATTAATTTTATCCTAAGTTTAATAGTGGCATATGTGATATTGGTAATGTCATATATCATATATTCTATTATTAAACTTTGGACAATGTCATATATGCCCAAATGATGAATTAATTTTATCCTAAGTTTAATAGTGGCATATGTGATATTGGTAATGTCATATATCATATATTCCATTATCAAACTTAGGATAATGTCATATATGACCAAATGATGAATTAATTTTATCCTTAGTTTAATAGTGGCGTATGTGATATTGGTAATGTCATATATCATATATTCTATTATTAAACTTAGGATAATGTCATATATGCCCACATGATGAATTAGTTTTATCATAATTTTGATAGTGGCATTAAATTTTATAGGACACTTATTCGTTGGTGTCCTCTTAGAATAGAACCTTATTAATACTAAACAGGCATAATGTAACATTTTATGAGTAATAGTTTTATAATTTGTTGCATTTTGAATAACTATTATAGAAAAGTAACATTTTTATCATGTGTTGCAATTGATTAAATTCGAGGACAACACTTATGAAATGTTGCATTTACAATGAAAAAAATCAACATTTAAGTGTTGCATTTGCACTTCAAAATACAAGAATTGAACACTTTGCTGAGACCAAATATTATGAAACTTCGAAGACTATGGATTATGCACTTCAATACTCTTAAGCACCAATTCTATGATGGAATGTATATGTTTTTCTTTATTTTCGTCACAACTAAAAGTAAATATAATATTTGTAAATGAAATTATGCAGATATTATTTCATTAGATAGTTTTATAGTTTATGTATTATTATAGAACTCATTTTTATATCGTTTTCTTATTCATTTTTTAATACTCCGTATTAGTATTATCAATATCAATTGTGTAATGATAATGGTTACAGTTATACTTTATACTTATATTTATATTTTATTTAATATTAATAAACCTTGAAATAATGGTGCACAAATTGGGTGGTCATTTTAAGTTTTCATCGGCATCTCCAAATACGTATTCATCTGCATCTGCATCTCCTTTATTCTAGTTCCCAAATCGCCAAATACGTATTTTCTTGTTACTCGCCGTTTTCTGAAATCCCTTGTATAGAACTGCACCACCCTAGATTTGTGACTTCATCTCTTTGGCACCACTCGCAATTGACGACTTCTAAGTATACCGAACAACCCAAGCCCGAGCAAAGGTCTTGATTTTGGTCGGTTTTCTACCGATTGTCAAGTTAAAAGCGACATCGTCAACTTTCACTAAGGTAATGTCATCCTTTTTCCAATATTTGGTTGATTAGGTTTAAACTTTCGGTTCATGGCAATCGTTACAATTTAGGTAATTAATCGAATTATTAAGCATTAATCTTGATCTTCTCAACTTATGTTTGTGAACCAAATCAACTACATATTACACTACCGCAAATAAAATTATATTAATGGGAGATTTGGAACAATTTTTAAATCGAATACAAACTGTAGTTGATTTATCATATTTCAACAAACTATAAGTGATACATCGATTTTCATATAGTATTATGTTTGCATACAATTTTGAATCATATGAATAAGATTCAATGGCTACAAACAAATTTCTTCCAGTCAAGTCAGGTTCTTTGAATAGTATAACTTTGCTTGTCAATTGTAAAAAGGCAGATTTGATGATGCACCCCACTTGCTTGATAAAATGTTTGAATGAGTTGAATATTGACGTCTTATCCCATTTTCAATAATCATATTCATTTTTGTTTGGGTGTCTTAATTATCTATATAATGGAAATTGTTTCTTGTGTTATAATAGGAGCCCACGAGTACTAAGTTTTTCTAGAACTCAAAATCCAAACAAACCCTAGTGGCATGGTCTATAATTTTTGTTAATGAGGTGGACCCGTAAGTACTTCAGTACTTGTATACATGTAAGTACATATATAGCTTTTTGGTTATGAACCATTATTTTTAACAAGTTTTGCTCTTTTGTTCATAAAGACTACTCGGACATATATGATTATATTTGCTTATTTTATTTAAGTAAAGGACAATCTAAAAATATACCGTGTGCATGTTTTCTTAGCTGAACACATCTGGCCATAGTCATGGAATATGCTTTTTGGTGGTTGCGTGAAGGTTCAACACCACCTTGATAACTACTAATACATGGTAAACACTAGAACTCATCATGATTCATCTATGGGACCATCTCAAACATCAAGTAACCACATGAATAGATGAATACAGAAAGAGTTCTTAGTTTTGTCTATATTTCTAGCATATAAATGAATACAGAAAGAGTTCAATTGCTAGAGACATGGTGTGGAATGTTGGATAGTGGAGACAACCATGGGAAAAATTCCATTATTCTTTTGTTGTCATGATATGTGTCTGCATATCTGCTTATTATAATTATGCACAAGAGCTCATTTCTAGTTAGTTTACTGATTGTGTAGGAACATATATACATGTATTTGCTTTGGTTGTCTAATTGACTCATATGTATGCAGACATGGCTAGCCAGTTGTCATGCTTGTACGAGTAATCAAAGTCAATTTCTTTTATTTTCAAGGTAAAGTTATGGCACAAACTTCTACTTTTTGGTTTTGTTATTATAGACATGGGTAGCCAGTTGTCATGCTTTTATAGGCTGCTTGTAATCTTGCTAGGTTGTTGAAACATCTATAGTAATAGCAGGTATAGTTGTTGTCGACAATATCGTTTTGAGTTTCTTTTTCAAGCCCCAAAAGGGTTCTATATAGATTGTAGTAATCTTGCACCATTTCAAGATTAAATTCAGTTAGATCCTTAGTATACTAGTTTATGTTTCAAAATTGTAAGCACAAGCAGTAGCAAATCTTTTATAGATGTGTGCTAGTGTACTATGATTCTTACAGTTAATTGAACTGCAAGTATATTAAAAACTAAGTAAGTTTTGTTTTTCTTTTCACAGCTAATGAGAGAGAATTGCAGATTTAAGAGCAGGATATACTTTTTTCAATATTACTTGTAATGTTAGTTTCTATCAATAGTATGTACATGTATATGTATTATCATACTTGTACTTGTACTTGCTGATTAACAAATCTTGTAATTTGTAAGAAGTAATGGATCATTTGTCTTCTTATTTTCCCTTTTGTGCATTTAGTTTCTCATATAGTAGAAACATTATATTAGACAAGTTTACTAATATATAAAAATTGTCAATAAAATAGGTGTCTTATAATGTAATTTATAATAAAGATGCTATTGAATACCTTTTGCGACGCTTATGTGTTTTAATGCAATTTATAGGATCATATGTGTCTATGTTAGTACACCATAAATTGGTCCCATTAAACTTTTTAGGACGTTTGTATGTGTCGTAAGACATGAAAGTAGGTAAGTGTATTTTAGAATTTGGAACATTAAAAAGCGTCCTATTACGTGTGATCTATTAGGACGTTGCAAGTGTCATATTAGACATTTTATGGGACCAATAAAAATGTTTTATAATGTATATTAAGACGCCTTATACTTATTACAACGCCTTTATATGAGACACTTGAATTTTGGTCCTATTAGATAAAAGGTCCCATAAAGTAACATTTTAGGAAACTTATGAGTATCCTTTAAGATCATTTTTGTTGTAGTGACACATAATAAGTTACGTGACCATATGTACTGGATTTTGGCTTCGCTTAAGTCATGTGTAACAAACTCGACTCTATGATTTAGTCACATAAACAATTACTTCATGTGACATATAAAGTCTCATGATTTAAACACACAAACTAACACTCAACGTGACTAATATCAAATTTAATGATAATCATTTTTGCCCATTTTGGCTCTAAATAATAGCCACATGAATATTTCACAGAGTGACTGTTGTGAATATATTGGTCACATATAATTACCTAAAATATGGCCATAAACATCATTTAGATACACATTTATGATATGGTGTGGCTATTATAAAGCTATATAGTCACATGATCGTGCTAGAAATTAAATGTGACTATACTGTGACACCCGTCAATTTAGGACTAGAATTTAGTGCCTAATCAAGTTTTAATACATGTAATTAGTTCTGTGTTAGGCTAATTAATGTATCAATTATCATATATATTGTTGAATATATATCTACACAATTATACGGTTTGTTTAAATCGTACGAGTTTCAAATCGAATGAATTTCGATACAATAAACACGGACGTTGGTGAACAATTTTATTAAGTAATACAAATATTATTTAATAACTAAATGTTATTCAGAATATTATTTATTGTGACATTTCGTATCCAAGTTTTATTACACAATTAATGTATACGCAATTAATAATACAAACGCGCAAACAAATAAAACGAAATTCATTTTAAATACCATAAATAGATAATTGGTGAAATATTACAATAAAACATTCTATAATGATTTGTAATTTAAAACGGACAATTAAATGAATAAAACAAATATTTAATGTTAAATGACGGAGAAAACGAACACCACGCGGAGCACGGGACGGAGACTGCGAGGTGAGGCTTTCACCTACACCCCACCTCTCCTTTCCTCTTTCTTTCATTTCCATTTTCCATAAAACACACACTTACACCCAAAAACCTCTCAACCAAAAATCACCAAATTTTCGGATCTCGCAAAACCGACAACAAAAACCATATTTTCGGAATCACCATTTCAAGGGGAACAAGAATTACAAAAGCTCTACCATCATTTTCGGCCTCCATCGTCTTCGATTTGCATTTGTAAGAAAAATTCTAAAAACTTAGATTTGTTTATTTTGATGTAATCTTTGGATGTTTTGATGTTTACACAACTTATATATGTCCAATACTAGGAAGATAACAAGGTTTTATAGTCTAAAAATGAGTTTGATTTGAGTTTTGGCCGGAAAAATCACGAACAGCCGATGTTTCTGGGCTGGTGTTCTTCAGTGCGACACAAGCCTTGTGTCGCATACTGTGTCGCATAAAACCTGTTATGTCGCACCTTGTGTCGTACCAAATCTTTAGTGTCGTAACTCATGCGACACAATATTGTGTCGCACTCTATGTCGCAAACTATGTCGTACTTCTATACGACACAACCACTATGTCGCTATTAAATTAGCATTTCGTATTCGATGCGACACAGTCCCTGTGTCGTATCCTTGTGTCGCATGACGTCTGCGACACAACCATTGTGTCGCATGTCAAATCTTTGTGTCGCATGTTGTGTCGCAAAACACAGAAAAACCAGAATTTTGAAGTCAAAGTTACTGTTCAAAAAAGTCAAATTTACTGTAGCAGTACTATAGCAGTACTGTAGCAAAGTCAACATTTTAGAATTTTTATTATTTCAACTAAATCACCAACGGGCCGTACACGTTTTCAAAACTTACAAAACAGATTATTCAATCAACCAAGTCGTAGTAACTTGGATAATTTAGTCAATCAAGTCGTAGTAACTTGAAACAAAACAATTAATCAACCAAATCGTAGTAATTTGGACATATATAATTAAATAACAACTACAAAGGTAGTCTTTCGAGATACCGGTACAATTAATAACAATCAAGTGTCGTGGACACATTCAGGTTTCAAGTCTTTGGACATCAACTCACAGCTAATTACTTCAAGTTTATTAACTTAAACACTCCAAGACTCAGGTGAGTTTCATAGCCCCATTTTCACTGCTTTACAACTAGGGGTGTGATATTACTACTCGATTTTGTTTTACAAGTAGAACGCAAGTGCCAAACTTCAAATACTACATGAGTTTCAAGCTAATCAATTTAAAGTCCTCCATAAGCATAGTCTCTAGTATTTTATAGCGTGAATGTTAGTATATGATATCATATGGGATTGACAATCCTCATCCGGGTTAGCACGCACTAACCGGTCAAACGGATGTATTAGCATTTGGGAAGACGAATGTTGATTAGGCACTCGTAGGAGGCACTCCAAGTTAGGTTTCCTTAATTGGGCCTGACAAATCAAGTTAAGCTCAGACTATGTGCTCATGGACAGTATAACTTTTATTTTGCTTAATTGCATTTTAAATTCAATATAAATCTTGCGGTTCTTACAACTATACATTGACATACAAACCTATGAACTCACCAGCGTTTTCGCTGACCCATTTTAGTATTTATCACAGGTACCCAGCAGTAGGTTGGCTGCACAAACATGAACTTTTAGCTCGAGTCAGCATTCATACAACTAGAGATTTGATTGCATTATTATATTTTGTAAAAGTAATTATGCTATGTAACCTCTCAATTTCAGGAATCGAGCTAATGTAACTATATTTTGATGTAAACATTTACTTTATCTATACAAGTTTGAAACGACACATATAGTGGTCGTTCATTATATCTTATGTGCTTTGTATATTGATTAGTGACACCCAAATCAAGCTTCCGCAAATCATTAAATTTGGGGGTGTCACAGATTGGTATCAGAGCCTAAGGTTTTAGTGAACTAGGTTGCATTTAGTGGGCCTAGACTATGACCGTTAGGCAGTATTCCTTATTAGTCATGACTAGTTCAGGGATTACATCATATGACTTTAATTTAACATAGCCTGATCAACTATGTACAATTAAAGAAAGATGATGTGAAATCTGAAAGAGTTATGTTGAACAGGAATGCATTAGTTGACTCCGACCTCGAGAGAAACGGGACTCAAAACACGTCTGTGCTAGACACTCAATAGGTTATTATGTGATGTACATATATATATATATATACATAAGTAGACCTCATTACAACTTTAGGCTATATTATATTATATGAATATAGGCCTCTTTCTCTCTAACGCTTTGTCTCGAAATGACAAACACACCACTAGTTCACCATACTCGGACTAGTATCTTATTTCATTTCCTTGTTCTTTCTTACTCAGCATCATGCCTCCTCGCCGTCAAATTACCCTTAGCGAAGCTGAGATCGCGGGAATAATTGCCCGCAGTGTGACCGAAGCCTTGGCTACTCGAACACCACCCGGTAGCGAGGACACAGCAACCAATACTCCACCACCCAAACCTTGCTCCTATAAGGACTTTCTTAGCTGTAAACCGCTATACTTCAAGGGCACGGAAGGTGCCATTGGCTTAATCCGTTGGATTGAGCGTATGGAATCTGTTTTCAGTCTCTGCGACTGTACTGAGAACAACAAAGTCAAATTCGCTGCTTACACCTTTCAGGAAGGTGCACTCACGTGGTGGAAAACCCACGCAAACTCTGTAGGCCTTGAGGTTGCAAATCGGCTTCCTTGGGCCGAACTGAAGAAGAAACTGACAGAAAAATACTGTCCTGAAGAGGAATTGCACAGGCTGGAAGAAGAATTCTGGCATCTGGAGGTGCAGGGAAATGATGTTGCTGAATATACCACCAAGTTTCAGCAGTTTGCCTTATTATGCCCGGGTTTGGTCGAACCAGAAAGTAAGGGCATTAAGAAATACATTCGTGGACTTCCCGAGAACATCCAGGGCAACGTCGCCTCATCCAAACCAACTACTACTGAGAGTGCCATTCGATTGGCCCACGAACTCATGGCTCTAGTTGTCAGCCGTGAGACTTCCAACACCTCATCCTCTAACAACAACAAACGCAAATCTACTGAGCACCACCACAACTCAAACAAGAAAAACAACGCCATCCAAGTCTACAACACCAACTCTGAATCCAACCGCAGCTACACCGGGGACAGACCTTATTGTCCCAAGTGTAACTATCACCACTTTGGTCAGTGCGGTACTCCTTGCAACAATTGCAGGAGGTACGGGCATTCGACTAAGGATTGCCGAGCCCCCAAATCCAACAACAGCCCCTCTGACAAAAATACCCGACAACCTAAGTCCTGCTACGAATGTGGAAACCCAGGACACTTTAGGGATTCTTGCCCAAAATTGAAGAACAAGGGCAACAACAACAACCACCGCAACAACGACAACAACACCAAAAGTAGCGCCTTCGTGATCAACTCAGGGGACGCCCGTCAGGACCCGAACGTGGTCACGGGTATGTTCCTCCTCAACAATTTAACTGCTTCCATACTGTTTGATACTGGTGCCGATAGAAGTTTTATTTCCGATGAATTTTGCCCTCTACTTGACATTACACCTGTTGCTTTAGACGTTAAGTACACCGTAGAGCTAGCAAATGGCAAATTGATAGAAACCAATAGTGTGATGCCTAATTGCACTTTAAATCTAGCCGACGAAATCTTCCCCATAGATCTTATGCCTATTGAGATAGGAAGTTTCGATGTCATCGTAGGCATGGACTGGTTATCCAAACATCGTGCCGAAATCATCTGCTATGACAAAATTGTTCGCATACCTCTCACTGTCGGTAGAACCCTAGTCATACAGGGGGAGACCGGAGGGACGAGGCTTAACATCATATCTTGTCTTAAAACCCGGAAATTTCTGAGAAAGGGTTATCCATCAATCCTCGCGCACATCATGGAGAAAAAGTCGGAGGAGAAGCGACTTGAGGATGTTCCAATTGTTCGAGACTTTCCAGAAGTCTTTCCTGAGGAACTGCCTGGTCTACCACCACCAAGACAGGTTGAGTTCTCAATCGATCTTGTACCAGGTGCTGCGCCTGTGGCCCGAGCACCATACCGTTTAGCTCCATCCGAACTTCAGGAGCTGTCCACCCAATTACAGGAACTCCTGGAACGAGGATTTATCAGGCCGAGTTCTTCACCTTGGGGAGCTCCGGTCCTATTTGTTAAGAAGAAAGATGGTTCTTTTCGAATGTGTATCGACTATCGAGAGTTGAACAAGTTAACTGTCAAGAACCGGTATCCACTTCCTCGAATCGATGACCTGTTCGACCAACTTCAAGGGTCGAGTTGTTATTCAAAGATTGATCTCCGATCCGGTTATCACCAATTGCGTGTTCGCGATGCCGATATTCCAAAAACCGCTTTCAGAACCCGTTACGGGCATTACGAATTCCAAGTGATGCCATTCGGCCTAACCAATGCACCGGCTGTATTCATGGACCTTATGAATCGGGTGTGTAAACCTTACCTTGATAAGTTTGTCATTGTATTCATCGATGACATCCTCATATATTCACGAAGCAAAGTAGAGCATGCGCAACACCTCAGAACCATCCTTGAACTACTTAAACACGAGGAGCTCTATGCCAAGTTCTCTAAGTGTGAGTTCTGGATCAAAACCGTTCAATTCCTTGGTCACGTGATTGACAGTCAGGGGATTCACGTCGACCCGTCAAAAATCGAGGCTATCAAAGACTGGCAATCGCCAACCACTCCGACCGAAGTACGGCAGTTTCTAGGACTAGCCGGATACTATCGACGATTCATTGAAAATTTCTCCAAGATAGCCATACCACTCACGACGCTGACCCAGAAAGACAAAAAGTTTGACTGGACTGATAAACAAGAGTCAGCATTCCAACTCTTAAAACAAAAGCTTTGCAGTGCTCCTATCCTATCTTTACCTGAAGGCACAGATGACTTCGTGGTATACTGCGATGCTTCTCATCAAGGTCTCGGTTGTGTGCTCATGCAACGGGACAAAGTCATAGCTTATGCTTCTCGACAGCTTAAGATTCATGAAAAGAATTACACCACCCACGACCTCGAGCTAGGAGCTATCGTTTTTGCCCTCAAAATCTGGAGACATTACCTTTATGGTACCAGATGTACAATCTTTACCGACCATAAAAGCCTTCAACACATATTCGATCAGAAGGATCTCAACATGAGGCAACGTCGATGGGTCGAGTTGCTTACCGATTACGACTGCGAGCTCAAATATCATCCAGGCAAAGCAAATGTTGTTGCTGATGCCCTCAGTCGAAAAGAGCGAGTGAAACCACTTCGGGTTCGAGCCCTCAGTATGACCATTCACAACAATTTGAACATTCAAATCCTCACTGCTCAACTCGAAGCCTTAAAACCTGAAAATGTCAAAGATGAAGCCTTGCGGGGCATGGATAAACAATTCGAAATCAAATCTAACGGGATTAGGTATTTCTCAAACCGAATCTGGTTGCCTAAATATGGGAACCTACGAGACTTGGTGATGGATGAAGCTCACAAGTCTAAATATTCTATCCACCCGGGGTCCGATAAAATGTACCACGGTATCAAGGACTTCTACTGGTGGCCGAACATGAAATCTGAAATCGCCACCTATGTCAGCAAGTGCCTTACTTGCTCCAAAGTCAAAATCGAATATCAAAAACCTTCTGGTTTACTTCAACAACCCAGTCTTCCTGAATGGAAATGGGAACAAATTGCCATGGACTTCATAACCAAGCTACCCAAATCCTCGAACGGTTGCGATTCCATTTGGGTGATCGTGGATCGTCTCACAAAATCTGCTCACTTCCTGGCAATCAAGGAATCTGACAAAATGGAACGCCTCACCAACATTTATCTGAAGGAAATCGTGACCAAACATGGTGTTTCAATCTCAATTATCTCCGATAGGGATAGTCGTTTCACTTCACAATTTTGGCAATCACTTCAAAAATCCCTGGGTACTCGACTGGATATGAGTACCGCATACCATCCTCAAACCGACGGTCAAAGTGAACGAACCATTCAAACACTTGAAGACATGCTACGGGCCTGCGTAGTAGACTTCGGTGTAAACTGGGAAAAACATCTACCATTGTGCGAGTTCTCGTACAACAACAGTTATCATACTAGCATCAAAGCTGCACCCTTCGAGGCACTGTACGGTCGTAAGTGCCGGTCACCTATCTGTTGGACCGAAGTTGGGGACAGCCAACTCACGGGTCCAGTAATCATTCACGAGACGACCGAGAGAATCGTAGAAATTCAAAACAAGCTTAAGGCCTCGCGTGATCGTCAGAAAAGTTATGCTGACGTGAGACGCAAACCACTCGAGTTCCAGGTTGGGGATCGATTTCTACTCAAAGTATCGCCTTGGAAAGGCGTAATCCGATTTGGCAAACGAGGAAAGTTGAATCCCAGATACATTGGACCATTCGAGATCCTTGAAAGGATTGGTCCAGTAGCATATCGATTGCAGCTGCCATCCGAACTCAGCAGCGTGCATCCCACATTTCATGTTTCAAATCTGAAGAAGTGTCTGTCTGATGAGACACTTATCATTCCACTCGATGAAATTCGAGTTGACGAGAAACTCCACTTTGTTGAGGAACCCGCCGAAATCATGGACCGTGAGGTCAAACAACTCAAACAAAGTCGCATTCCAATTGTCAAGGTCAGGTGGAATTCGAGGCGTGGTCCGGAATTCACCTGGGAACGAGAGGATCAAATGCGACTCAAGTATCCTCAACTCTTCAATGACTCAACTTCAAATACAACTTCAACATAAATTTCGGGACGAAATTCTTCTAACAGGGGGAGAATGTGACACCCGTCAATTTAGGACTATAATTTAGTGCCTAATCAAGTTTTAATACATGTAATTAGTTCTGTGTTAGGCTAATTAATGTATCAATTATCATATATATTGTTGAATATATATCTACACAATTATGCGGTTTGTTTAAATCGTACGAGTTTCAAATCGAATGAATTTCGATACAATAAACACGGACGTTGGTGAACAATTTTATTAAGTAATACAAATATTATTTAATAACTAAATGTTATTCAGAATATTATTTATTGTGACATTTCGTATCCAAGTTTTATTACACAATTAATGTATACGCAATTAATAATACAAACGCGCAAACAAATAAAATGAAATTCATTTTAAATACCATAAATAGATAATTGGTGAAATATTACAATAAAACATTCTATAATGATTTGTAATTTAAAACGGACAATTAAATGAATAAAACAAATATTTAATGTTAAATGACGGAGAAAACGAACACCACGCGGAGCACGGGACGGAGACTGCGAGGTGAGGCTTTCACCTACACCCCACCTCTCCTTTCCTCTTTCTTTCATTTCCATTTTCCATAAAACACACACTTACACCCAAAAACCTCTCAACCAAAAATCACCAAATTTTCGGATCTCGCAAAACCGACAACAAAAACCATATTTTCGGAATCACCATTTCAAGGGGAACAAGAATTACAAAAGCTCTACCATCATTTTCGGCCTCCATCGTCTTCGATTTGCATTTGTAAGAAAAATTCTAAAAACTTAGATTTGTTTATTTTGATGTAATCTTTGGATGTTTTGATGTTTACACAACTTATATATGTCCAATACTAGGAAGATAACAAGGTTTTATAGTCTAAAAATGAGTTTGATTTGAGTTTTGGCCGGAAAAATCACGAACAGCCGATGTTTCTGGGCTGGTGTTCTTCAGTGCGACACAAGCCTTGTGTCGCATACTGTGTCGCATAAAACCTGTTATGTCGCACCTTGTGTCGTACCAAATCTTTAGTGTCGTAACTCATGCGACACAATATTGTGTCGCACTCTATGTCGCAAACTATGTCGTACTTCTATACGACACAACCACTATGTCGCTATTAAATTAGCATTTCGTATTCGATGCGACACAGTCCCTGTGTCGTATCCTTGTGTCGCATGACGTCTGCGACACAACCATTGTGTCGCATGTCAAATCTTTGTGTCGCATGTTGTGTCGCAAAACACAGAAAAACCAGAATTTTGAAGTCAAAGTTACTGTTCAAAAAAGTCAAATTTACTGTAGCAGTACTATAGCAGTACTGTAGCAAAGTCAACATTTTAGAATTTTTATTATTTCAACTAAATCACCAACGGGCCGTACACGTTTTCAAAACTTACAAAACAGATTATTCAATCAACCAAGTCGTAGTAACTTGGATAATTTAGTCAATCAAGTCGTAGTAACTTGAAACAAAACAATTAATCAACCAAATCGTAGTAATTTGGACATATATAATTAAATAACAACTACAAAGGTAGTCTTTCGAGATACCGGTACAATTAATAACAATCAAGTGTCGTGGACACATTCAGGTTTCAAGTCTTTGGACATCAACTCACAGCTAATTACTTCAAGTTTATTAACTTAAACACTCCAAGACTCAGGTGAGTTTCATAGCCCCATTTTCACTGCTTTACAACTAGGGGTGTGATATTACTACTCGATTTTGTTTTACAAGTAGAACGCAAGTGCCAAACTTCAAATACTACATGAGTTTCAAGCTAATCAATTTAAAGTCCTCCATAAGCATAGTCTCTAGTATTTTATAGCGTGAATGTTAGTATATGATATCATATGGGATTGACAATCCTCATCCGGGTTAGCACGCACTAACCGGTCAAACGGATGTATTAGCATTTGAGAAGACGAGTGTTGATTAGGCACTCGTAGGAGGCACTCCAAGTTAGGTTTCCTTAATTGGGCCTGACAAATCAAGTTAAGCTCAGACTATGTGCTCATGGACAGTATAACTTTTATTTTGCTTAATTGCATTTTAAATTCAATATAAATCTTGCGGTTCTTACAACTATACATTGACATACAAACCTGTGAACTCACCAGCGTTTTCGCTGACCCATTTTAGTATTTATCACAGGTACCCAGCAGTAGGTTGGCTGCACAAACAGGAACTTTTAGCTCGAGTCAGCATTCATACAACTAGAGATTTGATTGCATTATTATATTTTGTAAAAGTAATTATGCTATGTAACCTCTCAATTTCAGGAATCGAGCTAATGTAACTATATTTTGATGTAAACATTTACTTTATCTATACAAGTTTGAAACGACGCATATAGTGGTCGTTCATTATATCTTATGTGCTTTGTATATTGATTAGTGACACCCAAATCAAGCTTCCGCAAATCATTAAATTTGGGGGTGTCACATATACACATTAGCTTTTGGCAAGCTAACACACGCTAAAGTTTAGACACACATAATAGTTATGTGACCATATGTACCGGATTTTGGCTACACTAAAATCATGTGTGACAAACTCGACTCTATGATTTAGACACATAAACAATTACCTCATGTGACCATATATGGCATTTGGTCACAGTGTTTCAAGTGTGTGACATAGGTTTGTCACGTTTTATATGTATATCGTGACCAATGTTTCAAACTTACTCTTCATTCGTCACGCGTTCCAATTCATATGTGGCTAAATAATCAGTCAAAAAATAGCTGTGACCATTAGCCACATAAATGTTTGAAGGTGTGGCAATACATTCCCGAATGGTCACACGATCGGAGTTCATATGTGGCTAACTAATAACTTGAATTTTATTTTGGTACCTTTAGCCACATAAATATTCGAATGTGTGGCCGTTTAATTCCGGGCATGTGTGACCAAATCTCATTTTTGTACTAGTGATGGTGATCACATAACCTTACTAATATATACTCCTACTAGATGTAGACTTGTACGATGCACGACAATTTGTAGTATATAATTTTTAGTAGATCAATTGTAATTTTAATTAAAGATTAATGGTTATTCAACCCTCATAAACCATTATAAAACACACAACTTCCACTAATCAACCATAAAAATGTCTAAGATTCGTGAATTTGTTCACACTTCACAACTGGCCACCTCCTATAATCAAATATCATAAGAGTTAGAAGAGAATCACAATAAAACAAAGTAATTTGAAATTAAAATTTGTAGAATCAACATGACAATCATATAGCTAATATAATAATAATCATGAAGTCTCCATAGCTTTCATCAGCAAAGCTTATAACTTTTATGATTCGCTCAAAACTGTAATTGCTAATCGATCAATTAAATAATACAGTATATATCAAGTACTTATATAAATTCATACAATCAAGATTTTCTAATCAACGTAGTACCTATAGCAATCTTATCTAATATCTTAAATTTATCGAACACAGTATAATTAATAGATTGTCATCGAACACAATAGTTAATAGTTTATCTTTACTATTACTTTCTATCGTAAATAATAATAATTAAATACTTGTGCCTCACTACACTTAATTATGAATTCTAAAATCCACAACAATGAAAAGATGCCTTACAATCTATCTATCTATAATTATATACTTAAAGCAAAATAGCTTGGAGTAATCTCGACCCTTAATTGAATTTTACCAAATCGATCCGATGATCAAGATTAATTTATTCATAATTACACTTAACCCCCTTTTTATGATAATTACATTTAACCCTTAAACCTCCAATAAAATAATAAATTAAAAATTTACGGAGTAATATCAATAATGCTTTCATAAAAAAGGAACTACCACGCACCACAAAATCATACATCCGTCACAACCCTAAAACCCCAGGAATCCTCTATCACCTTAAAACCCTAGAAACCCTCTTTTACTTACTCCTCTGTCAACCTCGATACATATCAAAATTAACACATTAAATTATATATTTTGTTTTGTTGTCCACGAAGTAGTCCCTACCTTTTTGTTACATGTAATAGCTATATGAAATTACATATGCATAGCTTTTGTGTAATTGTAGGGTCACCAAATGTTTATTAGATATGTTTTGATGATATTAGGATATTATAAACAAGTGAGTAGGATACTCTTGGCGAATATTGATAAGTGAGTAAGTGTAGGAATATTTACAAATTTATAAACAGGGATTCGCTGTAATTCAATTATGCTTAATATTTTTAAGTGATTTTGATATCATGATATTGGCGTTTTGAGTTTGAGAACTTCACTGCAGGAATAGAGGTCCACATTGCTCTTCTTTTAAAGTTGTTTGATTATGATTATAATGTAAATCATTTTTGATGTAGAAACTATTGTGTCTGAATTGAATGGGACATTAGGTAGTGCACTCATAGCTGACCTGAAAAAGAAATTGCAATTCATCAACGATACAATATTTGCTAGATATGACAATTTTGACCCATTTACTCATGATTGACTTGATTCATGCTATGCTCTATGTATAACAGGTCAAACGGGTGAATAGAGTCAAATGGGTTTAAAGTCACTCAATGTGTTTATTTAGAGGCAAATTACACAAAATATAAAGGAACTACAATATGTTTTTTTTTTGGTGGTGTGACCTGATTGCAGGTAAGGTAACTACACGATATTTTATTTGTAATCTCCGTCGAATCCAAATTTTGATCATACGAGGTAAGTGTTCATACGATAACTTATATGCACACATCATTAGTAAGAGTATTCATGTGTTAGACGAAATGTGTGACTGGAATCGTCTTCTATCATACTTATCTATACCAAGTTTTTAAAGGAGCCACCATGATCCTATACCAATTTTAGTTTGCTTACCTCAGTAATTGATTTGTTTGATGTTCGTAGCGGTATATAGTTATTTTTGCATTTGATCTTTACTAATGGAGAAGTTTCCATAGGAACAATGGTGTAGGAGAAGTTATCAGATCCATAATCAAGTTATGCGGAAGCATCTATTGTGACTGAAGGGTGACAAAATGGGTTTTTATAGCTGCTGTTTTTGCACTGTAAATATGGTGGTGCCAAGTTGTTTCATGAAGTAATTGTGGAGGTTTTGCAAGGCTAATATTATGATGATTGTGTGATATTGTGATGTCGACTTTGTACCAATTAATTAGATAGTCAAATTGTAAATAGAATATGTCGATGTGTTTATTCATGGGTTAAAGGGCCAAATTAGGATGTATACGTAGAAGACTTTTGTGTATGTAGCTCAAGTTCTGCCATGTCTAAATAAAGAAAACCATAATATCTTTAATATTTTGTGATAGGTTATACTTATCAAGTATTTGCTAACTTGCCTACTCTTTATTAAGTATTAAGTTGGTGTATAATATAAAGGTAAAAGTAAAACACATTGTTTGAATATGGCAGCACCGAATGGATACAAAGTCATTCGGTGCGCCAGACCTGGCAAAACCTTCTGATTGAAATTATACAAGATTAGCACCGAATGAATGCAAAGTAAATCGGTACTGTTGGTCCTGAACATGCATAAATAGTTGCATCGTTTCATGAAGACGAGAGGAAGAATTTGGTTATGCGTGAATATAGACTCATTGACTTGGTTTTGGAGATAGTTGGAGTTGTCCAGTTGAGGATGTGGTTTACTTTGTATATAATACGTGCATATATGTAGTTGGTGTATAAATGAGTATTATATGACTTTGTATTTGTTCTTTGTAGGGTTTTCCGGAAAAGTGGGTCTGGATCGAAAAATGGTGAATAGCATGGGGCACCATTTGTTGATGAGGGGATGATGATGAGCTGGTAATGGTCCCCTAGCAGAAGTATGCTAAAGAGTTGTGCGTTGACAATGATGATGCCTATCCAGATGTAGATGACCTTCAGCAGGTCCGAGCATTTTTCATCTATTCTTAGTTCTATTTTTTTGTGTAATAGTTGGTACACGTCAAGTCCACTTTGGCTGCCTAATTATATTTATACTCAAAGCAATTACATTTCATGTCAGTTTAATGATGAAACCATGATCTATATATACTTATAATGGTTGGATGTATCTTGAGGCTCAGTGTGGAATAACTACCTTTGGTAACCATTTTGGCTTAGTATCTCTTTAGCTTTTATAAGAGGGAAAGAGAGGAGCTCTATCACCTACTACATGTGGGAGTCATGTCAGTTTTAACGTTTTTAGGACTAATTGCAAAACGTGATTTGATCTATGCGTGTCTGAAGAAATATTAGTTGATGTTTACACTACAAGTTGACATGTTTCCAGACTACGTACAATTTTTTTCGTTCATAATTTTATTTAAAGTTTCTTTTTCCTTTCATTAATTCCAAAATCTTGGCTCAGACATGCCAGATCAAGATGGTCCCCTATTAATAGAATACCATCAGGGTGATAATGTCAGCATTGCTGATGTGCCCAAACAAATGATCGATGAACTACAAATCTTATTCGTGGGTGAGGATGAAGATCAACCTCAGGCTGACAAAGAAGATGGACTTAAGTTATTTGATTTGTGTGTGCAGAATGGGTTGGATCCCACGTATGTGAAGCATAAATATATTGGTGAAACAAGAAATAACACAAGTTTGATGTGGATTATTTGCTTGATGAACCATTTTTTGATGCTTCCATAGGTGACTCCAATTTGATGGAAGTTCATTCTTCGAAGCAGATGACCTTAAAAATGATTTCAAGACAGAGTCTGGCTTGACAAGTTCGAAAACTATACCTTCTCTCTTAGGCGAGACATGGATACCTTGGCTTACATATAACACCCCTCATTTCATTAATCATTATATTAATAATTTTGACTCGGAAGCGTATATTTAGATCATACAATACTTTAAAATGTCATTAAACTTTTTCCAAATGCATTTCACATGCATTATATAATAGTTTAGATCTCATCCAACTAAAATACTGTAACACAGGTGTTATATAATTCAAAACATTTCATTATTTATCAAAGACATATCAGAGTAATTAGCCTGTCAAACATTCCTTCTTCTCCAAGAACTTCCTGCCCAGCCCAATATGTCCCATCAATTATAACCTGCAGGAAGGACTGTAGTAGGGTTAGCATAACGCTAAGTGAGGGAACTATAATAAACAGCACAACTTAGCATAACAACTTTGTTTACAATAAATAATCGTAAACAAATCATATCACAATAAATCGATGATTCTTGGGGAAAACCTTCAGCCAAGAATAACAATAATAAACACACATTATCAATGAGAATAACATCTCAATACAATGAGGACCGGTGGTTCTCGGGGAAAACCTTCAGCCGAGAACACTTACCGTACATATCCGTATGGCCATAACAGACGAGACCGATAGATTGGTACTAATCTCATACGACCTAATTTCCTATTAACGATGAGTACAAGAAAATTCCTGTCGTCTTACAATAGTAATCAAACCCAACCAACAGGTTGACGTCAATACCTAATGCCCGAAGGTCAATTATCAAGTGATCACATATTCAATTATTCAATCATGTCAACATATCAGACTAAACAGTCTATCAACAGTATTATTACTATTAACCAAAATCATCATGGCAAACCAAAAGCAGTAATAATACGTTTACTCATTGTAACCAAACCTGTTACAACTAAATCACACTGAGGTTATAGATCCACTCACCGAATACCTCAGTCATCCACTCAGTAGTCTAATGTCACTGAGTCTTCTGTTTATCTGGAATTACAACAGAATAACACAAGTTAGTCGCTTGTATTAATATGAATATAACATCATTCACTTACTTATTGTAACACCCCCGAATTTACTGTTTAGCGAAAGCACGAATTGGGTGTTACTAATCAATATACAAAGCACATAAGATATAATGAACGACCACTATATGCGTCGTTTTACATTTGTATTGACGAAACCAAAAGTTTACATCAAAAGTATTGTTTACATTAGCTCGGTTGAAATTGAGAGATTTAAGTACATAATTAATCTATACAAAATATAATAATGCAGCTAAATCTCTGATTGTTTGCATGCTGACTCGAGCTAATTCGCCTTGATTGAGCAGTCCAACCTACTGCTGGTTACCTGTGATACATGCTAAAATGGGTCAGCGAAACGCTGGTGAGCTCACAGGTTTGTATGTCAACACATATTTGTATGAACCGCAAGATTTATAATTGAATTTATAAAGCAATTAAGCAAAATAAAAGTTATACAGCCATGAGCACATAGTCTGAGCTTAACTTGAGTGTCAGGTCCAATTAAGGAAACCCAACTTGAATGCCTCCTACGAGTGCCTAATCCACACTCGTCTTCCCAAATGCTAATACGTCCGTTTGACCAGTTAGTGCGTGCTAACCCGGACGAGGATTGTCAATCCTATATGATATCATATACTAACATTCACGCTACTACGTATTACCAGACTATGCTATGGAGGGCTTTAAATTGATTAGCTTGAAACTCATGTAGTATTTGATTTGATTTGTACTTGCGTTCAACTTGTAAAACAAAACGAGCAATAATATCACACCCTTGATTGAAAAGCAGTAAAATAGGGGCCATGACACTCACCTGAGCCTTGAGTGTTTATCGAAATAAACTTGAATTGATTAGCTCGAGAATTGATGTCCGAAGACTTGTAACCTGAGTGTGTATGGTTATTAATTGTACAGGTATCTCGAAAG
Organism: Helichrysum umbraculigerum; assembly: GCA_949592205.1. Classification (NCBI taxonomy): domain Eukaryota; kingdom Viridiplantae; phylum Streptophyta; class Magnoliopsida; order Asterales; family Asteraceae; genus Helichrysum; species Helichrysum umbraculigerum. Next base: position 244,198,145 of record CATIUR010000001.1, on the reverse strand, counting down.
ACTACCTTTGTAATTGTTTGTTTATCTATGATGTCCAAATTACCCCGATTTGGTTGATTGACTTGTGTATTTGAAAACGTGTACAGCCCGTTGGTGATTAGTTGTAAATATAACATTGTTGTTATCACATTGATTACGAAGTGTTATACTTGAAAAGTATATTCCATTTTGTTTGCAAGGTCGTGTCGTATAAGCGTTTGAAGTTGTACCAGTTTGACACTTGGTGTGAAATGTATTTACAAACTCTAAGTCACGCGGGTCCGGGGGCAGCGCCCCTGGTAAGCGGGGTTCCAGGGGTGGCAACCCCTGGCGGGGGATTTGAATTTGGATAAAATCAAGTGATAAATTTCAGTCCTCGACACTTAGTAAAATCTGAGTTTTCTAGTTTCTGGTTTGTGCGACGTTGGGTACGACGTCGCAGGTCCTGACTGCGACGTTGAGCATGGCATCGCTAAGCGCGACATTCGCAATTTAATGCGACGTTGAGAGTGACGTCGCTATATGCGACGTTGTGAGTTCTTGCGACGTAAGGGTCGAGGTCGCTATGTGCGACGTTAGCCACTTAAGGCGACGTTGAGGCTGATGTCGCACCATGCGACATCGTGATGAGTTTTGCGACGTCGCACATAACGTCGCATAAAGTCTGGGCCAAATGCGACGTCGGCGACTGATGGCCGGAGTATGTGTCGAAAACGAGTTTTCCGGTTTCCGTTTGGTCCAAATCTTTTACCCAACCCTTATATGGACATTATAAACATATATAAACAACAAACATGTAAAAATGAGTGAAAACGAGAGGTTTCGATTTTTGTCGGAAAACTTACAAAGTGGCGAAATGAAAATTCGAAAAGATGGGAAGATAGATCGTGATGCCGTGAATCTTTTTCTCCAAAGGAGATGGCGGTTTTGAGGTGGTTTGAGGGTGTTATTTAGTGATTTTGTGTGATGGAGGTGTGGTTTAGTTTAGAGAGAAAATGAAAGAGAGAGAGAGTGAGGATGGTGAAGATGATGATAAAATGAGGAAAGGGTGGGATCCCCCACCTTTTTGTGGCAGATCCCCAAATTTGATGATTTGCGGAAGCTTGATTTGGGTATTACTAATCAATAACAAAGCACAAAGATATATAGTAAACGACTCTATATGCATCGTTTTAACAAAATATATTGATAATAGAAATGTTTACAACGTTTAAAGCTTTACATAGCTCGAGTTTAAATAAAATGAGATTTCAGTACATAAGTACTTGTACAAAATATACTAATGCAAGAAAATCTCAATCGTCTGTATGCTGACTCGAGCTAAAGTCCTGAAGCAGAAACATCCTACTGCTGGGTACCTGCGATATATGCTAAAAGGTCAGCTATAAAGCTGGTGAGCTCACAGGTTTGAAATCAGTTAATATAGTATGAACCGCAAGATTTAAATAAAGAATTGCATCCAGCAATTAAATGATAGTCATCGTGTATACAGCCATGAGCACATAGTTGAGCTTAACTCGAGGGCCGGGTCCCCTATAGAGAATTCCGGGCGAGGTGCCTCCACGAATGCCTAATCCACATTCGTCTTCCCAAATATTAGTACGTCCGTTTACCCGGTTAGTGCTTGCTAACCCGGACGAGGTGGGTCAATCCTATATGGTACCATATACTAATATTCACGCTACAACGTATTAACAACTATGCTGACGGAGGACTTTAAATGATTAGTTGTGAAAAACTCATGTAGTATATGAAAATGCTTGTACTTGCGTTCACATGTTAAAATTGAGCAATATATCACACCCCTGAGTAAAACAGTAAAAAGAGGGGCTATGAGACTCACCTGAGTCTGAAAGCGTTTAAACAAACGTAAGTTGATTAGCCGAGTATGAAGTCCAAAGACTTGTAACCTGAGGGTGTCCACGACACGCGATGGTTATAATCATGATTGGGTATCTCAAAAGATCACCCCTGTAGTTGTTCGTCCAACTATAATGTCCAAAATACATTTGGTTGATTGATTCGAATGTTTGAAAATATGTACGGCCCGTTGGTGACGGATTTGTAATAATAATCTCAACTATTATTATTTTGATTTCGTGGCGTTTTACTTGAAAAATGTGTTTTGATTTTGTTTTAGAAGCCGTTACGGAATCTAAGTACGGGGGTCCGGGGGCAGCGCCCCTGGTAGCGGGGTCCAAGGGGCGGCAGCCCCTGGCGGGGTCCAAGGGGCAGAGCCCCTGGCTGGGGTCGAGCTGCCAGGTCAGCTTGGAAAATTTTTATTTCTACTATATTGCTTTAAGGAAAAACGCATCTGGAACCGAATTTGGGTAAAATCGAGTGATAAATTTCGAGTCTCGATACTTAGTAAAAATCTATGTTTTTGAGGTTCTGATTTGTGCGATGTTGGGTGCGACGTCGCAGGTAGGATTGCGACGTTGAGCATGACGTCGCTAAAGGCGACGTTTCGCAATTTAATGCGACGTTGTACGTGGCGTCGCTATATGCGACGTTGTTGATTTCTGCGACGTAGGGGCTTGCGTCGCTAAGTGTGACGTGGTGAGGTATTGGCGACGTTAAGGCTGATGTCGCTATATGCGACGTCGCAAATTAATGCGACATTGTGACTGACGTCGCACCATGCGACGTCACGTAGAAGCTGACGTCGCATAAATTCTGGGCCAACTGCGACGTAGCGGTCTGTTGGCCGGAAAATGTGTCGAAAACGAGTTTTTCGGTTTCCGTTCGGTCCAAAACTTTTACCCAACCCAAATATGGACATTATAAGCTTAAACAAACAACTAGAAGGTGAAAACACTTAAAAACGAGAGATTTCGGGATTTGTCGGAAACTTACAAAGTGTCGGATGAGAAATCCGAAAAGATAGCGTTGTAGATCGAGAATAGGTGAACGTTTTTCTCCAAACGAGTATGGCGATTTACGGTCGTTTTGAGGTGTTATTTGGTGTATTTGTATGGTGGTGGTGATGGTGTAGTTTGAGAGAAAAGAGGGAAGAGAGATAGGAAGAAGAAATGAAATGAAAGAAAATGGTGGGGAATGGGAGGTTATCCTCCCATTTTTCGCCCCGCGTTTCCGCTCCGTGCGGTGTTCGTTTGCTCCGTCGTTTAAACGTTAAATAATTATTTTACAAATTAAATGGTATGTTTTAAAATACAAATTATTACGCGATATTTTATTTAAATGTTTTATAATTCTATTTATATTTGAGTTACAAAATGTAAGTTTGTTTATTTAGTTTGTGCGTTCTAATATTTTAATTTGTGTAAGTTTTGTTTGTACGATACGAATGAATACGAAATATTATTATAATAATATTTTTGACATAAAGGCGTTATTTAATAAAATTGGTCACCAACGTCCGTATTAAATTGAATCGAAATACATTCGATTTAAATTGCGTACGATTTAATCAAATCGCATTTTCGTATATATTCGACAATATATATAATTCGATACATTAATTAGCCTAACACAGAACTAATTACATGTATTAACATATGATTAGGCACTAATTACTAGTCCTAATTTGGTGGTTGTTACATTCTCCCCCTGTTAGAAGAATTTCGTCCCGAAATTTAGTTCGAAGTCGTGTTTGATGTAGAATCAGTGAATAGTTGAGGATACTTGAGTCGCATTTTGTCTTCCCGTTCCCAGGTGAATTCCGGACCACGCCGCGAATTCCATCTGACCTTGACGATGGGAATACGACTTTGTTTCAGTTGTTTGACCTCACGGTCCATAATTTCAGCGGGTTCCTCAACGAAGTGAAGTTTATCGTCAACACGAATTTCATCTAGTGGAATGATAAGTGTCTCATCAGACAGACACTTCTTCAAATTTGAAATATGAAAAGTGGGGTGCACGCTGCTGAGTTCGGATGGCAGCTGCAATCGATAAGCTACTGGGCCAATCCGTTCGAGGATCTCAAAAGGCCCGATGTACCTGGGATTTAACTTCCCGCGTTTGCCAAAACGGATGACGCCTTTCCAGGGCGATACTTTTAAGAGTACTCGATCCCCAACTTGGAACTCGAGTGGTTTGCATCTCACGTCAGCATAACTTTTCTGACGATCACGTGCGGCTTTGAGTCGATTTTGGATTTCCACAATTTTCTCAGTGGTGGCGTGTATGAGTTCAGGACCAGTGAGTTGACTATCTCCCACTTCAGTCCAACAGATCGGTGATCGGCACTTACGACCGTACAGTGCCTCAAAAGGTGCAGCCTTAATGCTGGCGTGATAGCTGTTATTGTACGAGAATTCGCACAACGGTAGATGTCTTTCCCAGTTTGTACCGAAATCAACTACGCAGGCGCGTAGCATATCTTCCAGTGTCTGAATGGTTCGTTCACTTTGGCCATCGGTTTGAGGATGGTACGCGGTGCTCATATCGAGACGAGTACCCAATGCTTTTTGAAGTGATTGCCAAAAGTGAGAGGTAAAGCGGGCATCTCTGTCAGAGATGATTGAGATTGGAACGCCGTGATGAGAAACGATTTCTTTGATGTAGATTTGTGCAAGGCGTTCTATTTTATCGTTTTCTTTGATTGCCAGGAAATGAGCAGATTTGGTGAGACGATCGACGATCACCCAAATGGTATCGCAACCGCTCGCCGACTTGGGTAGTTTGGTTATGAAATTCATGGCAATTTGTTCCCATTTCCATTCAGGGATTTCAGGTTGTTGGAGTAAACCAGAAGGTTTCTGATGTTCGGTTTTTACTTTCGAACAAGTAAGACACTTGCTGACATAAGTGGCGATTTCGGCTTTCATGTTTGGCCACCAATAAAATTCCTTGATTCCGTGGTACATCTTATCGGATCCCGGGTGGATAGAATATTTAGACTTGTGAGCTTCATCCAACACGAAGTCTCGTAGGTTCCCGAAATTAGGCAACCAGATTCGGTTTGAGAAATACCTAATCCCGTTAGATTTGACTTCAAATTGTTTGTCAATACCCCGTAAGGCTTCATTTTTTATGTTTTCAGGTTTCAGGGCTTCGATCTGAGCGGTATGAATCTGAATAGTAAGATCGTTGTGAATGGTCATACTAAGGGCTCGGACTCGAAGTGGTTTTGGTCGTTCCTTTCGACTGAGGGCATCGGCTACAACATTAGCCTTCCCTGGATGGTACTTGATCTCGCAGTCGTAATCGGTAAGCAACTCGACCCATCGACGTTGCCTCATATTGAGATCCTTCTGATCGAAGATATGTTGGAGACTTTTATGATCGGTAAAGATTGTGCACTTAGTGCCGTAGAGATAATGTCTCCAGATCTTGAGAGCAAAAACGACAGCTCCAAGTTCGAGATCATGAGTGGTGTAGTTCTTTTCGTGAATTTTCAGCTGTCGTGAGGCATAGGCAATAACTTTGTCCCGTTGCATCAGCACGCAACCGAGACCTTGATGGGAAGCATCGTAGTATACCACGAAGTCATCAGTGCCTTCGGGTAAGGATAAAATGGGAGCACTGCAAAGCTTTTGTTTCAGAAGTTGGAACGCTGACTCTTGTTTATCAGTCCAATCGAACCTTTTGTCCTTCTGAGTCAGTATTGTGAGTGGTTGAGCTATTTTAGAAAAATTTTCGATAAATCGCCGATAGTACCCAGCAAGACCCAAAAATTGTCGTACTTCAGTTGCAGAGGTGGGTGCTTGCCAGTCTTTGATAGCTTCGATTTTTGATGGGTCAACGTGAATTCCCTGACTGTCGATTACGTGACCAAGGAATTGAACAGTTTGGATCCAGAACTCACACTTAGAGAATTTGGCGTAAAGCTCCTCGTGCCTAAGTAGTTCAAGGATGGTTTTGAGGTGTTGCGCATGCTCTTGCTCGTTGCGCGAGTAAATGAGTATGTCATCGATAAAAACAATGACAAACTTGTCGAGGTAAGGTTTGCACACCCGATTCATAAGGTCCATGAATACAGCCGGTGCGTTTGTTAGACCAAAGGGCATCACCTGGAATTCGTAGTGCCCGTAGCGAGTTCTGAAAGCAGTTTTTGGAATATCGGTGTCGTGAACTCGTAACTGGTGATAACCTGATCGCAAGTCGATTTTTGAGTAGAAACTTGAACCCTGAAGTTGGTCGAATAGATCATCAATGCGAGGAAGTGGATAACGGTTCTTGACGGTCAATTTGTTCAACTCTCGATAGTCGATGCACATTCTGAATGACCCGTCCTTCTTTTTAACAAATAAGACCGGAGCTCCCCAAGGTGAAGAACTCGGCCTAATGAATCCTCTATCCAGAAGTTCCTGTAACTGAGAGGACAACTCCTGAAGTTCGGATGGGGCTAAACGATACGGTGCACGGGCCACCGGTGCGGCACCCGGCACGAGATCAATTGAGAACTCAACCTGTCTAGGCGGAGGTAAACCAGGTAGTTCTTCCGGAAAGACTTCGGGAAAGTCTCTAACAATTGGCACATCCTCAAGTCGCTTCTCCTCCGACTTCTTCTCTGTGATGTGTGCGAGTATTGCAGGGTAACCCTTTCTCAGAAATTTTCGGGTTTTTAAGCAAGAGATGATATTGAGTCCCGTCCCACCGGTCTCCCCCTGTATGATCAAGGTTCCACCGGCAGTGAGTGGAATGCGGACGATCTTATCGTAACAAATGATTTCAGCTCGGTGTTTGGACAACCAGTCCATTCCTATGATGACGTCGAAACTTCCGATTTCAACGGGTACAAGATCGATTGAAAAGCTTTCGTCAGCTAGGTTTAAAGTGCAATTAGGTATCACACTATCGGTTTCTATAAGTTCGCCATTTGCTAGTTCTACAGTGTACTTAACATCTAAGGCAACAGGATTGATGTCAAGTAGTGGGCAGAAGTCATCAGAGATAAAGCTTCTATCAGCACCAGTATCAAATAGAACAGAAGCATTTAAGTTGTTGAGGAGGAACATACCCGAGACCACATTCGGGTCTTGGCGGGCGTCCCCAGATTTGATGACGAAGGCTCTGCTTCGGGTGTTGTTGTTGTTGTTGCTGTTGCGGTTGTTGTTGTTGTTATTCTTTAGCTTGGGGCACGTGTCCCTGAAGTGCCCGGGTTTCCCACACTCAAAGCAGACTTTGGGTGTTCTGGTGTTGTTGTTGGCAGGAGAATTGCAGTCCTTGGTGAGATGGCCGTACCTCTTGCAATTGTTGCAAAAGGGACCACAGGAGCCTTCATGGTGACGGCTGCACTTGGAACAATAGGGTTTGTTCCCAGTGTAGCCCCGTGTGATGTCAGTGGTGGTGTTGTAGGCTTTGATGGTGTCGGGTTTCTTGTTTTGTTGGTTGGAGTGGTTGTTGTGGTAGTCAGACCACTTTCGCTTGTTGTTTTGGGAGGATGAAGTGGGTGGTTCAGAATCTTGGCTCATGGACATCAGATCTTGGGCCAATAGGATTGCACCGTCAATGGTGGTTTGGTTGGAGGAGGCAACATGCCCCCGAACAGGCTCAGGAAGGCCAAGGATGTACTTCCTGATTTTATTAGGTTCGGTGCTTACCATGGCTGGGCGAAGGGCGGCAAGTTGTTGAAATCTGGTGGTATAACCATCGATGTCACCACCCTGAACCTTTAGGTTCCAGAACTCCTCGTCCAGCTTTTGGAGTTTAGCGATTGAGCAGTATTTGGCAGTGAGTTTTGCTTTCAAGTCCTCCCAAGTTAGTTGGTAGGCAATGTCAGCACCCACTGATTGGGTATATGAATTCCACCAAGAGTGGGCATCATCTTCAAGAGAGCAGGTGGCGAAGTTTACTTTGTCGTTCTCCGCGCATTTGCTGACACGGAAAACAGTTTCCATTTTCTCGAACCATCTGATCAGTCCGATGGCTCCTTCAGAACCTTTGAAGCTGGAGGGTTTGCAGCTTTGAAAGTCCTTGTAAGAACAAGGTTTAGCAGTAGTGGTTTCAGCGGCATCGCTGTTTCTCGTGGAGTTTTGAGGAGTATTTCGAGCCAAGGCTTCAGTAACAGCTTGGGTTATAAGGGATGTAAGCTGAGCATCGGTGTATGGTCTTGTCTTTGGCGGCATGATTCTTCAATAAAAGAAATGAAGATACATGAGATTTTGTAGGAAAGTTGCATTTGTAATAGATGTACATGTATAAAAGCAGTAATACAAGACATCAACATGAGAAAATGACAATTAATATGAGTTGAAACAACAAGAAATATTTGATAGCTAATATGAGTTCAAAGGTTACATCCTATGGATGTATTACAAAAGGCGTCGGGAATTGTTACATCCGACCGAATTATAGAGTAGCGCTTAGATAGTTACTAGATTACAGAATAGATTACAAGGCAAAGACTACACTAGTCTTAACGTAGATTAATTTGTTCCATCATCGTGACAAGACGGTCCACAGTGTTTGCAAGTCTGCTAGCTTGTCGGGCGTTATCTTCTGCTAGTGCTAGTCGTTGTGTTAGTCCACGGGCATACTCTTCTGCTTCATGTGAGCGCTGTTCACATTCTTCCATCCTTTGTCGCAGAAGGGCATTTTCCACGCTTATTTCTATTACTTGGTTGCGAAGGACATCCATGTTGTTGTTTGTGGTTTCAAGGTCGTCGGAGACTTGTTCGATGCGTTCAAGGGATGTAAGTCTCCAGTTTTCGTTCGTTTCCTGCAGCACGACATCCATGGTACGAAGTCGCTGCTCGTGTTGGTTTACCCTAGCGGCTAAGGCCGGCAAGGTGAAGTGAGTGGGGTACGGGCCAGCTCTAGGCAACCTGGCGTTCCTCCTAGCTACCCTTGGGTTCTGCGACCCGGATTGAGAGCGAGATGAATTTGATGGTGTGTTTGCCATTTCTGAGATAAAGCGTTAGTAAGATTGAGGCCTATATTCATATAGTTCCTATATAATATAGCCTATTGAGTGTCTAGCATAAACATGTTTAAGTCTCGGTTCTCTCGAGGTCAGAGTCTTCTATTGTACCCTGTTCAGCCATAACTACTTTCAGATCTTACATCATCTTTGCTTAATTGTACATAGTTGATCAGGCTATGTTAAATTAAACTCGTATGATGTAATCACTGAACCAGTTATACCTAATAAGGAATACTGCCTAATGGTCATAGTCTAGGCCCACTAAATGCAACCTAGTTCACTATAACCTTAGGCTTTGATACCAATCTGTAACACCCCAAATTTGATGATTTGCGGAAGCTTGATTTGGGTATTACTAATCAATAACAAAGCACAAAGATATATAGTAAACGACTCTATATGCGTCGTTTTAACAAAATATATTGATAATAGAAATGTTTACAACGTTTAAAGCTTTACATAGCTCGAGTTTAAATAAAATGAGATTTCAGTACATAAGTACTTGTACAAAATATACTAATGCAAGAAAATCTCAATCGTCTGTATGCTGACTCGAGCTAAAGTCCTGAAGCAGAAACATCCTACTGCTGGGTACCTGCGATATATGCTAAAAGGTCAGCTATAAAGCTGGTGAGCTCACAGGTTTGAAATCAGTTAATATAGTATGAACCGCAAGATTTAAATAAAGAATTGCATCCAGCAATTAAATGATAGTCATCGTGTATACAGCCATGAGCACATAGTTGAGCTTAACTCGAGGGCCGGGTCCCCTATAGAGAATTCCGGGCGAGGTGCCTCCACGAATGCCTAATCCACATTCGTCTTCCCAAATATTAGTACGTCCGTTTACCCGGTTAGTGCTTGCTAACCCGGACGAGGTGGGTCAATCCTATATGGTACCATATACTAATATTCACGCTACAACGTATTAACAACTATGCTGACGGAGGACTTTAAATGATTAGTTGTGAAAAACTCATGTAGTATATGAAAATGCTTGTACTTGCGTTCACATGTTAAAATTGAGCAATATATCACACCCCTGAGTAAAACAGTAAAAAGAGGGGCTATGAGACTCACCTGAGTCTGAAAGCATTTAAACAAACGTAAGTTGATTAGCCGAGTATGAAGTCCAAAGACTTGTAACCTGAGGGTGTCCACGACACGCGATGGTTATAATCATGATTGGGTATCTCAAAAGATCACCCCTGTAGTTGTTCGTCCAACTATAATGTCCAAAATACATTTGGTTGATTGATTCGAATGTTTGAAAATATGTACGGCCCGTTGGTGACGGATTTGTAATAATAATCTCAACTATTATTATTTTGATTTCGTGGCGTTTTACTTGAAAAATGTGTTTTGATTTTGTTTTAGAAGCCGTTACGGAATCTAAGTACGGGGGTCCGGGGGCAGCGCCCCTGGTAGCGGGGTCCAAGGGGCGGCAGCCCCTGGCGGGGTCCAAGGGGCAGAGCCCCTGGCTGGGGTCGAGCTGCCAGGTCAGCTTGGAAAATTTTTATTTCTACTATATTGCTTTAAGGAAAAACGCATCTGGAACCGAATTTGGGTAAAATCGAGTGATAAATTTCGAGTCTCGATACTTAGTAAAAATCTATGTTTTTGAGGTTCTGATTTGTGCGACGTTGGGTGCGACGTCGCAGGTAGGATTGCGACGTTGAGCATGACGTCGCTAAAGGCGACGTTTCGCAATTTAATGCGACGTTGTACGTGGCGTCGCTATATGCGACGTTGTTGATTTCTGCGACGTAGGGGCTTGCGTCGCTAAGTGTGACGTGGTGAGGTATTGGCGACGTTAAGGCTGATGTCGCTATATGCGACGTCGCAAATTAATGCGACGTTGTGACTGACGTCGCACCATGCGACGTCACGAGGGGTTTTGCGACGTAGAAGCTGACGTCGCATAAATTCTGGGCCAACTGCGACGTAGCGGTCTGTTGGCCGGAAAATGTGTCGAAAACGAGTTTTTCGGTTTCCGTTCGGTCCAAAACTTTTACCCAACCCAAATATGGACATTATAAGCTTAAACAAACAACTAGAAGGTGAAAACACTTAAAAACGAGAGATTTCGGGATTTGTCGGAAACTTACAAAGTGTCGGATGAGAAATCCGAAAAGATAGCGTTGTAGATCGGGAATAGGTGAACGTTTTTCTCCAAACGAGTATGGCGATTTACGGTCGTTTTGAGGTGTTATTTGGTGTATTTGTATGGTGGTGGTGATGGTGTAGTTTGAGAGAAAAGAGGGAAGAGAGATAGGAAGAAGAAATGAAATGAAAGAAAATGGTGGGGAATGGGAGGTTATCCTCCCATTTTTCGCCCCGCGTTTCCGCTCCGTGCGGTGTTCATTTGCTCCGTCGTTTAAACGTTAAATAATTATTTTACAAATTAAATGGTATGTTTTAAAATACAAATTATTACGCGATATTTTATTTAAATGTTTTATAATTCTATTTATATTTGAGTTACAAAATGTAAGTTTGTTTATTTAGTTTGCGCGTTCTAATATTTTAATTTGTGTAAGTTTTGTTTGTACGATACGAATGAATACGAAATATTATTATAATAATATTTTTGACATAAAGGCGTTATTTAATAAAATTGGTCACCAACGTCCGTATTAAATTGAATCGAAATACATTCGATTTAAATTGCGTACGATTTAATCAAATCGCATTTTCGTATATATTCGACAATATATATAATTCGATACATTAATTAGCCTAACACAGAACTAATTACATGTATTAACATATGATTAGGTACTAATTACTAGTCCTAATTTGGCGGTTGTTACATGGTGTTCGTTTTCCCGATCGTTTAAACGTTTAATTACAAGTTTTGAAATACAAATATTTACCCAATATTTTGTTGAAGTATCTCACCAAATACTTAGTAATTGCGTTACGAAACGTAACTTTAACTTGTTTTATTTTGTTTATGTGTTTAACATTTTTAATCGCGAAGGCTTAGTTTGTACGATACGTAATGAGTACGAAATTTTATAAAAATAATATTTTGGATATAATTGTGTTATTAAATAATATTGTATTATTCAATAAAATTGTTCACCAACGTCCGTATTTAATTGAACCGAATTACATTCGATTTGAATCTTGTACGATTTAATCAAACCGCATAATTGTATATATTTAACAATATATATATTGATACATTAATTAGCCTAACACAGAACTAATTTCATGTATTTATACTTGATTAGGCACTAATTTCTAGTCCTAATTTGACGGGTGTCACACTTATCGTACTTTAATACCAAGATTATGAATAACTGCTTTAAACATCAATATTTCATAATCACTTATCAAGTTATGATTCTTATGATTACAACATCACTTTAATTAACTTTAATTATCACAATTTAACATGGTTAGACCTTTAACAAGGTCATTAACCTCAAATATCAAGAATTCATCAAAACCACAATACTAGGTTTTATGACTTCTTAAGCAACCATGTTATAACTTTAATCTTTGATTATCAATTAAGTTTTCTAAATCATAAACAATACTAACTTTATCATATAACCCATGATAATCATCATAATCAATATAATTCTCAATAATACTTAATCATGATTATGACTTTTAACTTGAACAATGTTAGTCATCATCATTAATCACCTATAATATGATCATTAACAATACTTATCAATTATATACTAATAACATAAGCTTAAAAGCTTTGATTATAGCATAATCAACTTAACCCATGAACTTTAATTATGATCATACATCATTTTCTCAATTCTAAGTTAGGGTTTAGTTAAGAATCATAATTCAATTATCAACTAATCATTGTAACATGATTACAAGCTTTAATTATTGAATTATCAACCAAAAACCATAACTTTCTATATGATCATCATTAATTTTATCATTTCTAGCTTAGGGTTTCACTTATAATCATATATTAAGCATCAACTAATCATTATATGATCATAACAAGCTTCAATTTAACATCAATCACCCTAATTTTATCATTTACCCAAAAACCCATTTTCTATCTTTTAAAGAAATCAAGGAATTGATACTTACAATTGATTAGGATGATGTAGAGATGATTAATTCAAGTTATGGAAGCTTGAATCCAAGTTTTATAGCCTCAATTTTAATCTCCAAGCTTGTTTCAAATTTTCAATCATCCCTGTGGCTTGTTCGGTTCGTACAGAAGGAAGCAGGAGAAAAAAAACATTTTGATTTTGCAAGATTTTGATGTTTGATGATGATTTAAGTTAGGTTCTAGGGTTTTTGATTTGTTTCTCGTTCCCGATCGAATTTTCTGGAGATGTTGTCATGATAAGAACGTATTTTACACATATATTACATAATATGTGTACTAGTTTTGTCCCCTTTAATATCTATTGCCTGGAACTTAAAAACCATTTGCGGGGAAATATTATTTTATTTTACCGTCCACTGAATTAAATTAAACCAGTTAACAATCTACTAGTCACAATAAATTATGTGACTCTTTAACCAATTATTTTCAAATAATAACACAGAACTATTTTCTGACACACGAATAAAATATTAAAAGTCAGAAAATATTAAAATACAACTAGACCCGAGGAGTGGATGTTACATTACACCTTCAATTTATATAAGTTGCTGTTCACAAGAATTCCTTTTCTCTATATATAAATGGAAGTTCCAAAATTTGTGTATTATATAACACCCATTGGGCCATCTGTTTATACTGTAACCCACCAATCAACATGTTGACTTGATAGTCTATTGTGAAAAATAAACCAAAATCTTGCAGGTGATTGAGTTAAAAGTATACATAAATTCTCTTTCCCACAAATACCAGCAGCAAAACAGGTGTCTTGAATGAATTTGAACAAATAGGATTTCCCATATTTTAGCCAACAACTTCATCACTTTCGGACGGTCTACTTATTGCTATCAGGTACAAATTACTATGAAATAACGAGCAATAGGCACAAATGATGTTTATCAAACTGCATAAGCAGCTCCAATGTCTGGACTACATTCTCTGATATCAACACAAAAAACACATCCAATCAAAATCATTTTTAATACCTTATAAAAAGTTCATGTTTTATCAACAATATTTGATTTTAGATTTGTAAATACAAGTACCTATTATACTTTTCATGATTTATCTCTAGCAATCGCAGGTCATATTGCACATGACTAACTTATAAAGTTGTACACAATTATGTTATAATTATTGGACATACTAAAGGAAAGACTAAAATTTAAACGAATATGCTTCATATTAATACAACAATAAAAATTGTTATTAGTACACATTTTCACTTTTGTAAACATCTTTTATACTTTAATCATTATATTAACTTTCTCAATATATATTGAAACCTAAACTTTTTTATTCAAAAAAACAATTTACTAATCATGAAAGCAATAACATATTTAATTACAACTTTAAATTAAATATATGTTACAATAAAAGGTTAAAGTAACATAATTGATTATGAATACTTTATTAAAATTGGTTTACTTATTGTATCATACATCCAACAAAACAAATAAATAACTCTATTATCTTACACAACAGATAACTCTTCTAGCTTACAAAATAAATTTAATAAAGTTAAATGTCGTAACCCGCGTTATCGCAGGTCCTTTACCTAGTGATAACTAATAGCACTAAGACGATATAATGTATTCATTCAAAACAATGAAAATAATAGCTTATTCAACAAAAGCGTATGAGCAAATACATAAATTATTAGAATGAAATTTCTTACATTGAGTTGATTTCAATTAATCTAGCTTCCCCGTAATATGATTGAATAGTTGTATGCGAATAATCAATGTTGAATATATATATATATGTATACAAGTTAATTTATTTATAGATAAGATATCATAATTATATGGTTGAGTCCCAATCGGATAAAACTTTTGAAGTAGGAAGTCTTTTAATAAATTAAGATATGCTAAATATATTTGAAGGTTAAAATGGCACTACCATGGAACACTTTTATAAAACGGAAATAGTTTCATAGGCTTGTATTCTTATCTTTTAAATTATTATTTGAATTAATCAATTATAAATTGGGAACTTGTTTATTCATCAATTAGATTCCTATAAGGATTGATGATACATTTAATGAGTTATTAATTAAATTTATTAATTGAATTATAATAAAAGATTGCCATGTGTCAATATTTAGAGCAATTTCTTTACATACATTCGCCTACGTGGCAAATTATGGAACCATTATATAATACTCGCTTAGTATATACACTAGATTCAAACCCGTGCGATACACGGTAATCTTATTTTAACAAATTTTTATATTACAAATTTATGTTTAATAACATCATTCGATAAGTTACTAACAAATAACGTATCGAAATATATCTCATCAATACATTAAAGAATAGCCTACATAAAACTCTGTATTTTTATTTTTTTTTTAAATTGGGTTGGATTTTGATGTTTTTTTACATAACTCATCATAGAACTACATCTTGCATATTGAGGTATAAGCGATAAACTATTTAATGAACACAAAATTTTTAATGCTCTTAGAATTCATGTGTAGAAACCGAGTTGGTAGTAAATATATATTTGGAACTATTCAACCCAGCCAATAGTAAAACCGAGTAATGACACATGACTCCAACGGATAAAATGGATTAACCATTGTAGACTCAAACTCATAGTCTCAATTGACTCACATTAAAGCGCAAAAATAATAAAAAAATTACTTTTCCCGTTGTATTTTTTTATTCTCCACATTACTATTTTGTTTGTCTCAATATATTGTATACTTACAAAAAATATTAATAAAAATTATTATACTTATTACTCCCAATTAACTATTACATAAAAAGTTCTAATTGAACTTGACTTGAATATAAGGATAAAATTGGCATTAATCCAACCTATCTTAAATCCATCAAAATTTCTAGAATGACAATAAAAGTGGGACGGATGAAATGACAATTAATAAGTATAATAATAAGCAAAGAATATTATATTCTAATACAATATAAAATATTTGAAAAGTTTTTAAAAAATGCATATAAAACATACATGCTTGAGGTGTGTGTGTTTGAGATCTAACATCCAACTTTGTTATTAAGTTCTCTTTATGTTTCATAAATCTCTACGAATGATAGGTAGATCGATTCTTTCATTCATGACAATAAAATATTTATACAATGGAGCTAGTATCCTTTTCCGATTCCAAATCAATTAGGAATGCTAATTATATTTTTATTCCAATAATTACGATATTATAATAAGGTGTAGTTTTTATTAATATAATTAATTAATTAATGTTTAATAATCTAGATCTATTTATTTATTTAACTAAATATTTTTAGAGATTGACACGTTTCATTGTTACCTACGTGGCAAATCTTGGAGCCATCTTTACTACTCGTTTAGTATATACATAGATAGACATCGATAGATATTTTTACTATTATTTTGTAATGTTTATTAGTGTTTATTATTATTATTATCAAGATTAAGATTATCATAATAAAAAAATAAAACAAATAAAAGTTACAGTATAAATATAAACTATAACGATCATTTAGGGCTAAAGGCTTAAAGCTGCAGATCGGTAACGAACTTTTATTTGTGTACCGAGTTAGGTACTAATCCTATTTTGTTACTAATGTAGGTTGTGTACTTTTAAATTTTATATCAAGTTAGATAATATATATTACATGACATTATTAAAATTATTTTACGTGACATTACACTAACACACCATTTTAATACATATTATTAGAAAGAAAAAATTGCCGAAATTGTCCATATGTTTGTCCAAAAAATCACAATTCATCCCTTATTTCACGAAATATCACCAGGCATCCTTGTATTTTCTATTTTCGCTCACCAAACATCCCACCTAACAAATTTCGTTAGTTTTAAGCGTTAAGTCATGTGAAATGATCTTCTTCTTATTCCTCAAAAATACACACCATATGGCATATATATATGACAGTTTAAACCACCACCCACCTTACTTCACTCACATAATGCAAAAGGTCGAACACCCATCACCTCCTCTTATTCACCTGTAATTCCGGCCAAATAAACAGAGTAGAGACACGACCTTTGCCACCATCACCGTCATATACTACATTTGATGATGTGGTTAACAATAACAACAATAAAAACCCAGCAGCAACAATAAATCATCTGTTTGTCCCAGATTCACTATGTGTTAGTGAATTGGATTCGCAATATGTAAAGTAAAATTGTAGAAAGGGGTTGAATACAATTTTAAAAACTTATTTAATAGATTTAGGTATTAAATTATTAATTTCAATAGCAAACACTTGCAAAACAGAGTATAATAAGACAGTTAATGATCAAAGCAAGTAATAGGAGTAATAGTAGCTGAAAGGTTAAAACGCCCCGATTTTTTTTTTTACTCGAAAACTCATTTATAATGCCCTGTTATAATTAAAATATTTCTTACAGCTTGTTTAACAGAATACACAAAGCAACTTTATCACAAAAAGGAAGTACTTAGGAAAACTGAAACGTACGTGAACTTGTATACCCTACGCGATCGCGTACACATTAAGAATACGCGAACCTGGAAAACATTATGCGATCGTGTACTTAAAGCATAAAGACTTCTGTTAACGTTTTAGCACGTGGTACGCACTCGATCTGGTTCTTAGTACGCGATCGCGTACTCATGCCTTTTCCTGAAAAATTCCTGCAGATTCAAGTTTTTAACCCAGATTTCAACTACATTAAAACTTAATTCTTAATCATTCCAAAATACCACATTTTGACAGCAACTTGACATATTAGAAATGACCAAAATTTCCGTAATGAAAACAATATTTAACAGCTCGACTCAAATATGAAATTTGAAACTAACAATTAAAACGTATAAACAACCATCTACACCAAACTACACATTTACAACAAATCGACCACTTTTCAAGTCGAGTATTTTACTACCATTTAGACAAGTACAAACGTAAATTCCACAACTCCACTACATAACTCAATAACAACTTTAGCTCAATTGTTTTACAACTCGATATCGAAACATTTCAAAACTCTTTATCAACATCAACAACTCAAGTTTACAATTCTAAAATCAACACTTTCGACAATGACACCATCTCAATATATAATACTCTCCAATAACTCACTACCAAGTGTTTTAAATTGCAAACACTACAAAACTCATTTTTAACGCAACTTGACCCATTTCCAAAAAAAGCTCGATCTAACCACAACTTCTATAAACATCAAGAACGTGTTTATAGCTATGTCGAAGATTTCCCCATCCATCGATTAATCACGCGAGTACGTATCCCATCAGCGCAACTACAAAATATGATCATACTCAAATGATCATTAGTTTTTCTCAAATGGGGCTTCAACATTTATATCACGAGCATGATTTATAAGAAGGGATTGACTTACTAACGTAAGAGCAAGTCCCACTAATAGTCGATCTTGGCTCCTCACCCAATTTAACCCTATACCCCGCATAGCTCACCTATACAAAACAGCAACAACAAATGGGGTAAGCCTCATTGCCATCCTTTAATCCCCGCATAGTAAGTAATGGGAAAATAAATACAACAACTACAAAATATTGATCATACTAAAATGATCAAACTACAACAAAATATAGATCATACTCAAATGATCAATCTACACCACAATTAAGGATCCTTAATCTACATATCAAAGTTCCTACTCAAAGGAACAATACAATGGTGTTAAGGCATGGACAATGAGATTTCTCAAGCCTCATTTCCATCCTTTAGTCCCCCATTGTAATCTACTCAAGTGACATACTCAAATGCCACATTTACAACTTACTTACCCTTCACTAGTTAACACCCACTTAATCATCACTCAAGAATTATAAGTGAGTTTACTAGTGAAACCTACCCCCATTACTTACCTTACAAAACTTTATTTAGTTATCTAAAGCAACATCTTGACTCTTTAATGGACCTATAATTAACATCAACATATAAGGTCACATATACAACTCATTATGAACTCTTGTTTCATTTATTAACTAACTCAATGTTGTTACTCAAGACAACAATTCAATTAATACTCAATTAATCACATATACTCTTTTCTCATGTAATTTAAGTACTCATATTTAGCAACAATAACATGTCAACAACAATTCATCATCATCCTCTCATCATCAAAAATCTCAATATTGCTTCAAATCACTCAAAGACTTAAATTAAATCTTAATTCTGGACAGTCTGTAGCATTTTAATTATTTGATAGACTTAAACTCATTTTAGCTCTTGAGATGAACTTTTCTGGAAAATAGACTCACACACCTTTCCAACAAACCCAACCACACCAAAATATGAGTTACGGTTATTTACTTATGATTTATTGAAAACAGTCAACTTTTTGCACCACAAGCTGTCCAACTTCGAGTTTTCACCAAAAGTGTGTCAATTCAACTCAATTATGTTCCAAGCATTTTTATTGATTAACTCCAACTTAACCAACACATTAACGACTGATTTCTCACAAGATTAATCATCTAATCAACCAAGTTTATAACTCAATGACACAAATTTTCAATCAACTCAATGACATCAACACATTGTCTCAATACTAATCCAACTAACAATTGACACACTGTTCTCATAAAATTCTCATTTATTCATTACTAACTCAATAGTATTTTTACATCAAACTCTTATATTAATTCTCAAGAACATTAATTTCTAACCAAATCTCAATTATAAATTATCATTCCAAAACAATTACATCATCTAGCAATTACTAATTACTCATGGCAATTCACATGCATATTATTTTGTTGATGCCCTTTTAACTACAACTAGAATGTTACCCGCGCAATGCAGCGGTCATACACAATTTTTTTCTTGCGGTAATCAATTACATGTCGTCCTTTCATGAAAATTGACAAATAATGTGAAATACTATCATTTTCTTTATTTATTAGACACATATATATAATTAACGGTGAATTTTATCGTATAAATGAAAACCTAACCCAAGACTAATACAAATAAAAATATGTTAAGGTTGGAACCTGGGTTTTACTAATAAGAAAACCACATATATTTTATTCATTTGGGTCTGATCATTCAAAGTCAACGCGTCAAGTGCCCCATCATAAATAATTTTATTTTTGTTAAATATTCAACCCACCAGCCCACCGACTCCTTTCACCCATTTCAATAAACAGGTTATGCGGATTATTTCATAGTTGTATAATTTTGATCTCATTTATGAAATAAGTTTAAGTTTAGGATTACTATGAAATTTGACCCGCAAATTCAAACCCGTTAATTCGACTCCTATTGCAAACCCTAATTATAATAATTTAATATTTAAATAATTAAGCTATGATTTATAAATCTAATAATTAACTTTGATAATTAAATATGTAATCTTTAAAACAAAACAAAAATTACCGCTTCAAATGTTTGTACGATTTGAATTCGATTAAGAAAGTAATTTATTATGTATGGAACCGTAACTAAAATTATAATTTTATATATTAATAAGTTATGTCAACTGTATAGGTTACAATACAATCATTTTTCTAAAAAAAATTATATCTTTTGAAACTGAAAACATTTATGATACATTCAATATACTAATTAAGTGTATTAATTTAAGTGTTAATTAATACATTTTAATTATAATATATTAGAGAAGTGGATGGTAAATTAGTTATTTATCATTACTCTTTTTTAAGACATTGGTAGAAATTCTTTATATAGTATTATAGATAACACAATAACAACAAATTATAATCATCATCACTATCATCAACATTCATCACTTTACAAATCATCAATTTATATAAGATATAAGAACTCATCTCTTTTATCATTCAAACAACTCATTTATGCACAATAACAACCATCTAACATCCCTACACCCAAAATTGCACCCCTTTTTCTCAAACTCCATGATTAGAGTTCATCGATCATAAACTCACAAACTAATCAAATTGAAGGATGTAGGGTGTAGTTCTTGCCTCAAAATGGATAGATTAAAGGTTAGAAGCTTCAAGCAAACAAGATTATAAACTCAATTTGTGATTTTCGTTTTGCTCTCCCTCCCCCTCTTCTTGGCCGGTTCACCCACACAACACATACACCTAAAACTTTTATTTTCTACATAATTTTCAAGAAGGTGAGGTTGTTTAACATATTTACATTCTTGCCCCTGAAGTTTGCTCATTTATTACATTTGATCCTCCAAGTTCTTATTTTCATACACTTATCTACTAGGTTATTATCTCTTTTATATATTGACCCAAAACCCACATGGTATTAAATATCAAATACTTAAATTAATATGTAAATGAATCTTTTGATATAAATTATTAAGTTACAAAATTTTTGGGGTGCTACAAAGGTGAATTTATTAATCAAAAATTACATCAAGTGTTGATTGGGGAATGATTTAGCCAAAGCTAAATCAAATCAAACACAGCTAATCTATTACAAGCGATAATAGTAGTTAACAAACAACGTACACTATTAAATGATGCTTGTTGATGTGCTTAGAGAAACTCTCACTAACTAAGAGTGATTAACACAAAAACGACAAGTTTCTAAGTACAATACATCACTCTATATATAGCTTAGATGCTCCCGTAGATATCTCCTAAAAAGTAGAATCTTGGAATGATATGTGTCGCTGCATGATTGGCTCTGTTCTATCTGATAAATGATTATTGAACATTCTGTGGGCCCCATTTCTGACATGCGAAAAGTGTGACTTGAGATTCATCCAATCACTTGCTGACACGTCATTAGAATAATATTTTCTTTGTATTATGAGAGGAGCTTTCTAACGTACATTCATAGAGTGACTTTGTACTTTGGTAGGAACTATATTCTTTACTAGTCACTGAAGGCATAATGCTCTTCCTCACTCACTGCGAGCTAACATGCTCTTGTAGAGTGATACGTCTTATTATCTTTCAACAACTATATGTTATTCAGGGAAGTGACTTCTACCTTTGTTGATGAGTAAACAACATAAGTTTCTCGCTTTCATAAGGATGACCAGTGATACACCAAGTAGAGACTTAGTTGCTCGGCTTAACATTTGTAGAAGCACAGATGCTAGCAGATCTTCTTCTTCAGTAACACGAGTTTTGACTTCATCATTTTCAGTTACTAAGTTATCAGTGATTTGGGTTGGTCAGCAACCAGTGACCCATCATCATCATCATCATCATCATCATTAAACTCAACATATTAATTAACTATCAATAAACAAAAGTACAAGTTAAGATCTGATTTCAACCCACAACCCAAATCAAATCAAGTATTTCATATCCGACCTAAGGGTTTTAAGTTTAAGATCTAACCACTAAAACGCCACTACTTCCAGCGGTGCTGTCACACCCCATCTAAAGCGGAAACAACGGGATAAAACTATGATAGGATCACAACACATCAATATATATAATCTCTAAAAGAAATTAAAATCAATGTGTTGTGATTTCATCAACACGAATAGCGGTTCGTGCCATAACATACACATCAACAATGAAACAATGTCTCATAATTCTACAAATGTATTCAATAAGGTTAAGGCAAAAAACACGCCTTCCCATAATCAACGAAATGATAATAAATAGTTCCATGTATCAAGAAATGCTCACTTAATGCAACCTAAAGGTCCACTAAGTTTTCTTGTCCACTTCCTTAGCACCACTAATGTTACCTGAAAAGATATGCTAAAAAACGTCAACACGTATGTTGGTGAGATTCGTAGGTTTATAAAAGCCACATGTAAAAAGGATTTGATGTGATAATGCATAAGTTATGACAATGAAATGAAAAGGCACACATAAATGACATCAATGTAAATGATAAGCTTCCATGAATACACAATGTACGTAGTCACCACCCTCAAAAGAGAGTAAGACTAATGTATAATGAATCCCAAGTAATGTACGTAGTCACTACCCAAACAGAGTAAGACTAATGTATAATGAATCCTAAGTAATGTACATAGTCACTACCCACACATAGTAAGACTAATGAATAATGAATCTCAATGATATGATGCACAAAGTTTCACATAGTGTCACACAGTTCATTCGTATGTCCAAAAGAAAAGTAATCAAGTTCACAACATGAAAACAGTTGAAAACATGTTGAACATTCTTTTCCCCCAAAGGAAATAAGTAGAGAAAATAGGGCCACAAAAACTCACCTTGAATAGCAAAACAAGCAACGTTCCCAAATAAGTCCGTACGTTAATCTACAACACATATACGCATATTCGTTGGTTACAATTTTAGATAAGGCGAGAAGCCCTTCCATTGTATCCCATTTTGATGCACCATCCTAACTCCTAAACTCTCACACAATTCTCGTTTCGCATATGAATAAAGTATAAGACTTCCCGTATGAAAACTAAAATAGTTAATGCCAATTACCTAGGATATATTTTCTGTCCAGAATTTAGTGTTACTTTAATAACCTTGAACCCTAACCAAATGAATTTAATTAACCTTAAAATTTTAACCACAGCTCTTTGAACTTGTTTAAAACATAAAATAATTTTCTCAAAATTTATTTCGATGACTTACTATTTTTAGAAATTCCATGAAATAACTTGTACACAGACATTATGTTTCTGACACGTGAAAATTTTTATAAAAGTTAAAATACTAAAAGACATCTAAAAATTACAATATATTTACACAGATTAGTTAACATATCCAAGAAGTTCTAGAAAAATTTTCATAACCTTACTCGAAGTTTAACATATGATTCCATGACTCAAAACAGTACCAAAATAGAAACCGAAATCTCAGAATAGATCACTTACCTTTCAAAAATATTTTGACAGACCAAGACTTAATATTTCGACACGAAACTAATTGCAACAGAAACTAGACTCTTTATACTTAACTTTAGACTCAAGATTCGTTCAAAAACATTAGAATATGACCAAGTTATAACTTTGCAAACATAGGTATCAAATCTGTCCAAAATAAATATTAAAGTTTCACGATTTCTTTTGCACAATAACTACACCAAACGATCCACACAATTATCCAAAATAATCTAACACTAATTCTAACCTAGAGACCCTCACATGGTCACATCATAATCGGATATCAATAGATCGGACTGAAAGAATAAAGAACAAACATTATAAATCGAATAATCGTATGAAAGATCGAGTTAGAATGAAAAATATACCGACTAGCGAGCATGTACGAGAAAATCCTTCCTAAGATCCGTGAATAATGAGAGTATACACTTTAGAATTCGTTTTTGTAGATAGATCAGACGTATACGAGAGTTATAGGATCAAGAACTTACCACCGAACACGAAATCAAGTGTTTTCGATTGATAGAATGGTTTAGGGATTAAACCCTTGCATTTTTGAGGTTTTGTTTTCGTGATTTTGTATGGGTATTCGACTAATATCGTCTGGAATCGATTTGTAGGGTTTATAAACCGAATTAGGGTTTAAAAACGCGATTATATACAATTTTCCACCCAACCGACGGTTGGATAACTCAACAGGCGGTTGGGCCTATGATTTGACGCGCCCCGCTAAGCCAACCGGCGGTTGGCTTTGCCAGCTGACGGTTGGGCCTGATTTTTTTTGTCTAGCCCATTCGTCCCCTTCACACCTACTTGAGTCCAATCCACTTTAATGATTATTATTTCTTCTTTAATTTAATTACGCACGAGTTTACATTTGAGTCGTTCAAGATTTTATAAATATTTAAATTTCTAAGAGAATATTAAGAACGCGAAACGGTGGAATTATTATTTAACCAAATTTAAGAGTATGTGTCGCACCCCGCCGTGGCGGAATCACAGCGGTAATGACTAATCCGAATCATCACAACAAGGTTACATCGACCGACCTCTATATGAGTCGTTTTAAAAATACGTTATCGAAGATCCATTGTTTTGAACATAACTTTTTAAAAAGAAATTTACCCTAGAGTTCACATCTAGATCAAAAGATTCTTATACACAACCAAATGTACTCAAAATAGTAATGCAATGAAACCTCCGGTAAATGTTGTTGCAAAATATGAGACTCTAGTATGATGCTCCAAAAGCTATCCATAAGAAGCTTCTTAAACATACCTAAGAGATACATGCTAAAAGGGTCAACATAAAGTTGGTGAGTTAATAAGTTTAAATAGTTGTATTACCATACTACAATATTTGAAAATGTAAATCACAGGATTTAAATGGTTGTATTGCTTTACCACAATATCGTAAATGTAAATCACAAAATTTAAATGGTTGTATTGCTCTACCACAATATCGTAACTGTAAATCACAAAATTTAAATGTTTGTATTGCTCTACCGCAATATCGTAACTGTAAATCACAAGATTTAAATGTTTGTATTGCTCTTCCACAATATCGTAACTATAAATCACAACATTTAATAGTTGTATTGCTTTACCACAATATTGTAACCGTAAATCACAAGATTTAATGGTTGTATTGCTTTACCACAATATTGTAATTGTAAATCACAAGATTTATTGGTTGTATTGCTTTACCACAATATCGTAATGTATAACTATTGGCATGCGCTCAAGATTCGAAACCTTAACGGATATGGGGTGCCTCTTGTAAGTGTCTAATCCGGAACACTTAATGTCCTCAAATGATTATGCATCCGTAGAATTAGTGCGACTAATCCATATGGAGGTGTCAACCCAAATAGATCTATTCATAAACATTCGCGTTTAAGTCATGATAACTAACGAATCATGATATGCGAGGCCTTAGTGGATTAATGAGTAACTCATGCAATACGTATATGTGTTTTCCATGTATTTGTGTTCATAAAACAATGAAAAGAAGCATGTATTCTTACCTCAAATAAAACAAGTAAAAAGGGGCTTTGAAACTCACATGAGTCGTGAATGTTAGCATTTCAAAAAGGACAAATATGTGTGTTTCTCAATTTAACTTCCTAGCGCCCCAAACGCGTAAGGTTATTAGAATAAGTAGGTGTCTAAAAGTCCATCTATGCTAGTTGTTCACTCAACTAGTATGTTTGTGTGTATATTGTTTTCAAAATATGTACGACCCATTGGTGATGTTTTTGAATAATATTTCTTAAAATATTATTATTCTCGTTTCGTTTCGTTTTTGTACTTAATAATTCTCTCGAAATATTAGTATAGTTGTTTTGTTTTGATGTACGCGTTATATGTTTAAGTTGTCCCATATATATATATATATATATATATATATATATATATATATATATATATATATATATATATAGTTTATTCATCGTCAATAGTTTATTCATTATATATATGTATGTATATATATATATATATATAGTTTTATATAATAGTTTATTCATTATATATATATATGTATATATATATATATATATATATATATGTATATATATATATATATATATGTATATATATATATATATATATGTATATATATATATATATATATGTATATATATATATATATATGTATATATATATATATATATGTATATATATATATATATATGTATATATATATATATATATATATATATAACTATATATATATATATACATATAACTATATATATATATAGTTTATTCTGTTGGAATAGTGTCCAATATCATAACTAATTGGTGAGACTATCATTAATGGTAAAGTCCTTTTTGGGTTGCCCTCATGAACAGTCAAGAGAAAGATGAAGGATAATATTAATGGCATTAATATTATAGTTAATTGTTTAATTTAATTAATAATAAGTTTATTAATTAGAAATTAAAAGTAATTAAATCCAGTGGAAGATTCCAGAATCTGATCCAACCGCCGGTTGGAAGGTCCAACCGCCGGTTGGGATTAGGGTTACTGAGGCGGTGGAATCGCAGACTTGGAGCAGAAGTCAAACAACTCCAACCGCCGGTTGGAAGGTCCAACCGCCGGTTGGGAGTCGAATTCAGCAAACCTTAGGGTTTCTTCCACAACTATAAATAGGGACAACCTATACCTTCATAATACACGTTTTTCAAGTACGAATTTTCAAGTATTCCGAAAATTTGACTTTCTCTTGGGTTTTTGGGTGTGAAGCATTAGGGGTATTCTACTTTGGGTACTTGCCTCCAAGTAACGAAGCTCTGCTCGTTGGTCTACGCGTGAGAAATAGGTTTTCTCTTAAGGTTAGTGTTTTCCTTATATATTCTCTTTGTTCAATTTATTCATTGTACTATGTTGTTAAAGTTAAAGATCCCTTAGGGTTTTAGTTTCCTAATTGCCTTAGATTATTTAAAGTTTTGTTATTCCGGTGTGCATATAATAATCTAGTTAGGGAATAGAAAACCCAACAGTGGTATCAGAGCCATAGCTTAACAAATAGTAGCATGCAATTATCTGCAATAGTATGTAGGTAAAGATAAATTGGAAAGAGAATTATCTAAATAGGTAATATGTATTTACAGTTTAGATACTGATAATTTTAAATTGTTTAAAAATAGACCACAGATTTTAAAAGGTTTAAAATAGAACCCTAAAGTTCAAGAGAGAAAGCATGTATAATATAATTTATATATATGTATAATTAAAGTCTAAATACATCGTCAGTCAATTGATAAATCGGCTCACCCATAAGGAACAAACTATAAGAGAGGTGTAAGGCGGATCGCTCTACTTCCCTAAAGAAGTCAGGTTTTTAATAAGCTTCGCGTTGACCTACTTCTCCGCTTCTTTGTGCGTTCGATGGAGCTACCGAGGACTTTTGATAGGATGATGTCAAGATTAAAAGTAGACTTAAAATAGTAAGACAAAATCCCGTTTTAGCTATAGGAAATAATGAATAGTATGCTAACCCATGAAATCCGCACATCTCTCGTATGAACTGTTAATGGAGCGTGTGTGGTTTACCGGCACATTAATATGAGGATATAATGAGAGATGATTGAGACTCGCGATTCTCGAGCGTACTCGAGCCGGGGATCACGCGGGGTTTGTATGGTTAATTCACCATCTTGTTCATGATCCTCGGCATACCAGTCATGAATAGTAGATGAGCATAACCGAGATTAACATGCCATTGACAGAAATCAATGAATCTCAAAGACCTAGGAGTTTCATAGAAATGAAATAGATAATGGTATTTTAGTTATATGATTACGGCGACCCTTTTCATAAAACTGAAAATATGGATCCTAGCCTTAATTTAGAAAATTGGGTAAATAATTAAGGAATATTCAAACTAACTAAAACTGTTTTATCTCATAGATGGCAAATATAAATGGTGCAAATCCTCCCGTCCCCAATCCCGCACATAACTCGAACTTCTCACTACTCTCGGTTCTTGGAAGGGAAAGACTAACCGGTCCAAACTATATGGACTGGATGCGTAACCTAAGGTTTACCTTGAGGTACGAGAACAAGGAATATGTTCTCGATGAGCAGATTCCCGTAATTGATGAAGAATCAACCCAAGAGGAGATTGAGGCACACCGGAAACATTATGATGATGCAAATAAAGTGTCTTGTATCATGGCATCTTCCATGAGCCCTGAACTGCAAAAGACTTTTGAAAACACTTGGGCTTATGAAATGAACCAACAGCTGAAAGAAATGTTTCAGGCTAAGGCAAGCAAAGAACTCCTTGATGTGGTGAAATCCCTCATGGCTTGCAAGCCCAAACCTGGAGTTTCTATCTGTGCTTTCGTCTTAGAGATGAAAGGGTACTTTGATAGGTGGGAGTCATTGAACATGGTATTTGACACAGAGTTTTCCATCGCCATAATTCTATCCAGTTTTCCAGCTGTCTACAATCAGTTTGTGATGTCATATCAGATGAATATGAATGAGAGGGAAGGCTCAATAATGGAACTCCACAATTTACTGCAAACTGCTGAACAAGGAATCAAGAAAGATGATGTGTCCTCTGGCTTAGCAGCTCCTGTGTTGACTGTTGGTCAAAGTGCAAAGAAAAGAAAAAGGTCAAATTCTAATTGGAAAAGGAAGACTGCTGACGGAAAGTCCGTTCGCAAGTCTAAGAAAGGGACTGATTCTGAGATTGCACCTGTTAGTGACCCCAAGGAAGCAGTGTGCTTCTACTGCAACACTAAGGGGCATTGGAAGCGTAACTGATCAAAGTACCTGAAGGACCTTGAAGATGGAAAGGTCGAGAAGAGTACTCACTCGGGTATGTTTATGATCGAACTCCATAATACTACAACTTCTAATTCGTGGGTTCTGGATACAGGGTGTGGTAATCACATTTGCACTGTATTGCAGGGGCTAAAGGAAAGTAGAAGTGTAAAGCATGGAGAGCTCAACCTAGTTATGGGAAACAAGGGAATTGTACCTGTGACGAAGATTGAAAGATTTGAGCTCATACTGAATTCTGGAGTTAGGATATATTTAAATAATTGCTATTATTGGTCAAAAATGACTAGAAACATTATTTCATTTTATGCTTTGTTTAAAGATGGTTATCATTTTACTTTTGATAATGGAAATGGAGATATTTTGGTTTATTTAAATAATTGTTTTGTTTTTAAAGCTTCTCCTTACAAAGGCATATATGAAAATGTTGAATGTGTTAGCAATGTTATTTTAAATGTTGATTCGTCTAATGAGCTTGATAAATCCAAGTTGTGGCACTATCGTCTAAGGCACATAAACAAGAAACGCATCGCCCAACTCCAAAAGGATGGAGTATTGGAATCATTCGACCTCAAATCGGATGATGTATGCAAATCTTGTTTATTAGGCAATATGACTAAATCACCATTCATAGGATCATGTGAACGAGGTGAAGGATTATTGGATTTGGTACATACAGATGTATGTGGACCATTCCGATGTGCTACAAAAGATGGAAATAGATACTATGTTACATTTACTAATGACTTCAGCAGATTTGGACATGTTTATCTGATCAAACATAAGTCGGATACTTTTGAGGTGTTCAAAAGATATCAAAGCGAATTAGAGAATCAACTGGGCAGAAAGATAAAGGTTCTCCGATCCGATATGGGAGGAGAGTACCTTAGTATCGAGTTTCTCGATCATCTTAGAAACTGTGGAATAGTTTCACAATTGACTCCTCCTAGAACACCGCAGCTAAATGGTGTTGCTGAGAGAAGAAATATAACACCCTCACAATTTGTTTATGTATTTTACAACCCGGAAGCGATGTCCCTCACAAAAACTTTACATTTAAATACAAAAGTCCAACCTGTTTCAAAACAAAACAATACTTTACATTTTATAATACAACCCTCGGGTGTTATGTAATTCCAAACATCACGATATTTAACAAAAACAATATCAGAGTCAACGCAGTAGTCGTCAAACATTCATCACAGGTCAACACCTTCTTGCCCGACCACCCTGTCAAATCACAACCTGCAAGAAGTAATTTAAAGTGGTAGGATTAGCACACTGCTAAGTGAGATAGAACTGTAACCGACAGTCCAATCTAGCAATAACAACTTTAATCACAACAAACAATCACAGTCACAATCACATAGTTTCACTCAACATCAGAGGATCGGTGGTTGCTAGCAGTAAAGCAACACTTAGTAACCCCACTGAGCTGTATACCCCAACAACGGTTAATCACAACCCAACTGAGCTGCTGGTCCTAACAGCGGTTAACCGATAGCTCGTTACTATTTTCACACGACCTAATTTCCTATTAACGACATGTACAAGGAAATCCCTGTCGTCCAACAATAGTAACCAAGCCCAAATCATCTTGACCTCCGATTTATCACTTAATGCCCAAAGGCCACATAATCACAATCAGCATATCAGACTAAACAGTCTATCAAACAGTAAACCTACATTCACTTGCTGTAACCAAACCTGTTACAGCTAAACCACACTGAAGGTACAGAACCACTCACCAATCACCTCAGTCTCCACTCAGTAGTCTAATGTCACTGAGTCTCGGGTTTATCTGAAATCACCACAAATATCACAAGTCAGTAATTTGTCAATCAACAATAAACTTATGTTGTAATCGTATAACATATCACAATATCTCAATGCACAATATATCAACTTACCATATCAATCAACTAAGTGTTCACATGTCAACCTAGCTTGGATTATCCAATTTATCATCATACACATCTTTACTAGTTAGCAATAAAACTAGTATACTAACATAAATTCACAGTACACATGTAAAAGTAAAACAGTCCTGTGCAGGCACAAATCGCGCCGCAACAACCCCAGATCGCGTCGCTATCTATATATACATCGCGTCGCAATGGGCCAAGATCGCGTCGCAATCAACCTATCAATCGCGTCTCTATGATTCAACAATCGCGTCGCGATCTATACCTACATCGCGTCGCGATGTGGCTTGGTTGCGCCGCGACCTGGACATTTCCAGCAGCCTCCGAACTGCTTAAAACCCAGCTCCCAAATCCGATTCAAAACTCAATTTTAACATCAAACTCAAGTTCTAATCGATTATGTGTCACTAATAACAGTTTCTAACAACTACTAGCATCATATATCATCAAATCAATCATCACTTTCATCACAAATCATAAACCCTATCATTAAGTATATATATATATATATATATATATATATATATATATATATATATATATATATATATATATATATATGAAACACTTACAATTTGATTATTTGACAAAGATGATGATGAGGAGAAGCTGTTATTGAAGATGACTAAATCACAAAAGCACTCCAAAATCCTTTCCCTCTCTTTCTCAATTTTAATATGTATGTATGTAGGTGTTTTGGTTTGCACCAGGAACAAAATGAAAATAAGGAATTAGGGGAAACAAATAAAAGGTCGGCCCATATAACCGACTTCCATTTTACGGGTATAATTTAATACCCCTTCTCAACCTATTGTCTGAAACCCGAAAACCATTTACGAGTCCAAACTTTTTATTGTTCCGTCAACTATATTAATTTAAAACAATTAATATTTCACTAGTCACAATAAGTCCTGAACTTAATTTAACCATTTATTTTCAACCAATCTATTTCATAACAACTTAAATAACAAGTTAAAACCAGGAATTAATATAAAACTCCTAGGCCCAATTTGCGGATGTTACAAATCTCTCCCCCTTAAAAAGATTTCGTCCCCGAAATCTAATCCAACTCAAAATCCAAAATAACACAATCGCATAATATCCGCAAGGATCAATCAATATACTCAAGGCCCAATGATCAGAATCCACGATAATATCACATCCGCTCCATGACAATCCATCGATATAATGATTTTAATTTAAATTCCGTTAATATTTCAAGCTAACAGCTTTCAATCAGTCCACTAAATCTAAAAAGATCTCTTAACACATATTGGATAAATCCCATCATAATCCAGCAAAGGAAATAATACTATCTGATCTCACAATCAAATCTTTGATTTAATTTATTCATCAACAGTGTCTCCATGAGTTTAAGGCAAAACAATTGTTATAAATTCCAAGTCAAGGTAGCATCATCAACTACTAGCTCATAATAGATACACACGTCACACGTTACTCCGTGAGTAACTTATAAATGTAATTACATGTTTTGAATTCTTTCCACATGCACATATCCCAATGTACATGCTTCTATCTGTTCCCCAAACACATGTACCGGTTCACAATTTCAATCAATCTAGGGAATAATTATTCTCATATCCCTCAAATCAAATATTCAAAACAAGTCAATCATCAAGTTCTCGCATCATTACTTGTCTCACTCAACAAATGTCAGAATCTTATTAAACAAAAGATTGACAACAATAAATATTTAACCCAACATATGGCCCACTATCAAACACTAATTCCAGTCACCTATGTGGTAACTTAAATTAACTTATCATCACTTAATTCTATTTCAACAGAATTAAATAACACAATGGGAAAAATTTTCAGCTTATCACATAACAAACAATCATAAAGGTACATTAACTCTAAGTTACATAATTATATGCCAGTATAGAGTAATACAGAAGTACCTGGAATGACGTCACTTGCCCTGACAGTCGAATTAACTGTCATCAGAAAAACTCTGTCAGCAACTGATAGCATATTCTTCCACTCATGGCACAAAATGACGACCTCCTGACCAATCCCTGACCCCTATCTCATAGCCTCTGGACACTGGTTTGCTCGATGACTCTCCTTATGACAAATCCAACAAACATGAGTAGGATAATCACAATCCCTAGCATCATGACCAAACACACCACACTTAATGCATCTAGAAGTCTGAGAAGTACACTGTCCCACATGCCTGCATTTACATCTAAAGCACCATTTGGGTTTATCAAATGAACCACTATGATCACTTTGTTTCCTACTTTGCTGACTACTCTATCCCTTATGTTTACTTTTACCAGGACGATCACTTTCAGAATATTGTAAAGTCTTTTCTTTACTTTGCATATCTCTAGCCCGTATATCACTATCCACTGAACGAGCTAAATCAAAAGCATGTCTAAAGGAACTCGCCAATCTTACAGTAGTACGATAATCGGGTGGTAATGCTCTAACAAAACGATCAATCTTGGTTTTGTCATCTGAAACCCACTGATGAACAAATCTCAATTTGTCTGTAAACTGTGTGATCAACTCATCAATAGTCATCTGATCTGTCATATGTAGTTCCATAAATTCCTGTCTAATACGTGACACATCAAACTCAGAACAGAATTGTTTACACATCTCATTATAAAAATCCGACCATCTAATAGATACTTTTTGTTGTGGAGTTAGAACAGATGTAATCGAATCCCACCAAGTCCTAGCCTGACCTTTAAGAAGCTGAACAGCAAATGGAACTTTATCTGTCTCTTCACATTTACAAACCTCAAATTTTCTTTCAGTATCTCTCAACCAATCCAAAGTAACCGAAGGATTTGAACTACCCTGAAATTCTGAAGGTTTACTTCTCATAAATGTGTTAAAAGAACAAACCTGCCTCGGTTGCTGTGAAAATCTAGCCTGTCTGTCCTGCTCAACCTGTTGTTTAAAACCTCTAAGTTCAAGTAATTCACGCTTCATCTGAGATACATCCTCATCCCTGTCAATATCCTCATGAGCTGAAAATATAATACCAGTCTGCTCATATCTATCACTCTGTATTTCCAAAGGAAAAGTGTCCATCCGAGAAGTACTACGGGGAATGTTGGTCGGGTGCTCATTACCTGCCATATCTGCATCACAACAACAATCTCACAAACTGTTAATCGTTAGTATCTAACAGACTAACAATTTCAATCACTAACTAATCCCACACCTGGAATGTTTGACTAACACAATCATAGATTTGGGATTGAACACTTACCAATGTCCAATTACCCAAACCTATGCTCTGATACCAACTTATAACACCCTCACAATTTGTTTATGTATTTTACAACCCGGAAGCGATGTCCCTCACAAAAACTTTACATTTAAATACAAAAGTCCAACCTGTTTCAAAACAAAACAATACTTTACATTTTATAATACAACCCTCGGGTGTTATGTAATTCCAAACATCACGATATTTAACAAAAACAATATCAGAGTCAACGCAGTAGTCGTCAAACATTCATCACAGGTCAACACCTTCTTGCCCGACCACCCTGTCAAATCACAACCTGCAAGAAGTAATTTAAAGTGGTGGGATTAGCACACTGCTAAGTGAGATAGAACTGTAACCGACAGTCCAATCTAGCAATAACAACTTTAATCACAACAAACAATCACAGTCACAATCACATAGTTTCACTCAACATCAGAGGATCGGTGGTTGCTAGCAGTAAAGCAACACTTAGTAACCCCACTGAGCTGTAGACCCCAACAGCGGTTAATCACAACCCAACTGAGCTGCTGGTCCTAACAGCGGTTAACCGATAGCTCGTTACTATTTTCACACGACCTAATTTCCTATTAACGACATGTACAAGGAAATCCCTGTCGTCCAACAATAGTAACCAAGCCCAAATCATCTTGACTTCTGATTTATCACTTAATGCCCAAAGGCCACATAATCACAATCAGCATATCAGACTAAACAGTCTATCAAACAGTAAACCTACATTCACTTGCTGTAACCAAACCTGTTACAGCTAAACCACACTGAAGGTACAGAACCACTCACCAATCACCTCAGTCTCCACTCAGTAGTCTAATGTCACTGAGTCTCGGGTTTATCTGAAATCACCACAAATATCACAAGTCAGTAATTTGTCAATCAACAATAAACTTATGTTGTAATCGTATAACATATCACAATATCTCAATGCACAATATATCAACTTACCATATCAATCAACTAAGTGTTCACATGTCAACCTAGCTTGGATTATCCAATTTATCATCATACACATCTTTACTAGTTAGCAATAAAACTAGTATACTAACATAAATTCACAGTACACATGTAAAAGTAAAACAGTCCTGTGCAGGCACAAATCGCGCCGCAACAACCCCAGATCACGTCGCTATCTATATATACATCGCGTCGCAATGGGCCAAGAACGCGTCGCAATCAACCTATCAATCGCGTCTCTATGATTCAACAATCGCGTCGCGATCTATACCTACATCGCGTCGCGATGTGGCTTGGTTGCGCCGCGACCTGGACATTTCCAGCAGCCTCCGAACTGCTTAAAACCCAGCTCCCAAATCCGATTCAAAACTCAATTTTAACATCAAACTCAAGTTCTAATCGATTATGTGTCACTAATAACAGTTTCTAACAACTACTAGCATCATATATCATCAAATCAATCATCACTTTCATCACAAATCATAAACCCTATCATTAAGTATATATATATATATATATATATATATATATATATATATATATATATATATATATATATATGAAACACTTACAATTTGATTATTTGACAAAGATGATGATGAGGAGAAGCTGTTATTGAAGATGACTAAATCACAAAAGCACTCCAAAATCCTTTCCCTCTCTTTCTCAATTTTAATATGTATGTATGTAGGTGTTTTGGTTTGCATCAGGAACAAAATGAAAATAAGGAATTAGGGGAAACAAATAAAAGGTCGGCCCATATAACCGACTTCCATTTTACGGGTATAATTTAATACCCCTTCTCAACCTATTGTCTGGAACCCGAAAACCATTTACGAGTCCAAACTTTTTATTTTTCCGTCAACTATATTAATTTAAAACAATTAATATTTCACTAGTCACAATAAGTCCTGAACTTAATTTAACCATTTATTTTCAACCAATCTATTTCATAACAACTTAAATAACAAGTTAAAACCAGGAATTAATATAAAACTCCTAGGCCCAATTTGCGGATGTTACAAATCTCTCCCCCTTAAAAAGATTTCATCCCCGAAATCTAATCCAACTCAAAATCCAAAATAACACAATCGCATAATATCCGCAAGGATCAATCAATATACTCAAGGCCCAATGATCAGAATCCACGATAATATCACATCCGCTCCATGACAATCCATCGATATAATGATTTTAATTTAAATTCCGTTAATATTTCAAGCTAACAGCTTTCAATCAGTCCACTAAATCTAAAAAGATCTCTTAACACATATTGGATAAATCCCATCATAATCCAGCAAAGGAAATAATACTATCGGATCTCACAATCAAATCTTTGATTTAATTTATTCATCAACAGTGTCTCCATGAGTTTAAGGCAAAACAATTGTTATAAATTCCAAGTCAAGGTAGCATCATCAACTACTAGCTCATAATAGATACACACGTCACACGTTACTCCGTGAGTAACTTATAAATGTAATTACATGTTTTGAATTCTTTCCACATGCACATATCCCAATGTACATGCTTCTATCTGTTCCCCAAA
Organism: Helichrysum umbraculigerum; assembly: GCA_949592205.1. NCBI lineage: Eukaryota > Viridiplantae > Streptophyta > Magnoliopsida > Asterales > Asteraceae > Helichrysum > Helichrysum umbraculigerum. The sequence continues at coordinate 244,161,476 of CATIUR010000001.1, read as the reverse complement.
CACATGTACCGGTTCACAATTTCAATCAATCTAGGGAATAATTATTCTCATATCCCTCAAATCAAATATTCAAAACAAGTCAATCATCAAGTTCTCGCATCATTACTTGTCTCACTCAACAAATGTCAGAATCTTATTAAACAAAAGATTGACAACAATAAATATTTAACCCAACATATGGCCCACTATCAAACACTAATTCCAGTCACCTATGTGGTAACTTAAATTAACTCATCATCACTTAATTCTATTTCAACAGAATTAAATAACACAATGGGAAAAATTTTCAGCTTATCACATAACAAACAATCATAAAGGTACATTAACTCTAAGTTACATAATTATATGCCAGTATAGAGTAATACAGAAGTACCTGGAATGACGTCACTTGCCCTGACAGTCGAATTAACTGTCATCAGAAAAACTCTGTCAGCAACTGATAGCATATTCTTCCACTCATGGCACAAAATGACGACCTCCTGACCAATCCCCGACCCCTATCTCATAGCCTCTGGACACTGGTTTGCTCGATGACTCTCCTTATGACAAATCCAACAAACATGAGTAGGATAATCACAATCCCTAGCATCATGACCAAACACACCACACTTAATGCATCTAGAAGTCTGAGAAGTACACTGTCCCACATGCCTGCATTTACATCTAAAGCACCATTTGGGTTTATCAAATGAACCACTATGATCACTTTGTTTCCTACTTTGCTGACTACTCTGTCCCTTATGTTTACTTTTACCAGGACGATCACTTTCAGAATACTGTAAAGTCTTTTCTTTACTTTGCATATCTCTAGCCCGTATATCACTATCCACTGAACGAGCTAAATCAAAAGCATGTCTCAAGGAACTCGCCAATCTTACAGTAGTACGATAATCGGGTGGTAATGCAATAACAAAACGATCAATCTTGGTTTTGTCATCTGAAACCCACTATAACACCCCCAAATTTAACAGTTTGCGGAAGCGATGTTTTGGGTGTTACTAATCAATAATCACAAGCACAAAGGATACAGTGAACGACTCTAAATGAGATGTTCGAAAAGTTATTACATTAATACATAAGTAGTTTCAAAATACAAGCTCGAGTTCAAGTAAAATACTAGAGATTCTAATACATAACAGTAAGTACAAAAGTAATGTATGTAAATCTCCAAGCTTGTAAATGCATGCGACTCGAGCTAAGAAAGCTTATCCTGCTGGGCATCCCTACTGATGCTGTGTACCTGAGAAGCATTACTAAAACGGTCAACCAAAAAGGTTGGTGAATCTCACAGGTTTGTAAGTAAGTAAATAGTTTGAACACACATGTAGTATTTGTAAATCATAGCCAGCCAGTAAGTAACGATCACAGGTTATGCTCATCGTTTACTTAAGTTTTAATAAGTGGGTGGTTGCAGGTTATGCTAACCGTTTGATACAATTGCCATGAGCCACCATAGTTGAAGCTTAACGTACAGTAAATATAGGTACCCCCGTGAATGTAATCCAAAACATTCATTCGAAACGAGTAAGAAACGCCCGTTTCTACAGGAACGGTTCGTGGTAGTGCGTGCTACCCCGGGCGGGGATTGTCAGTCCCATATGGATCCATATACTAAAACTCGCGCTTATCACATAACTAACAACTATGATTAAGGAGGATTTCATTGGATTAGTCGAAACTCATGCAATTGGCGTATCCGTAATTTCGTACAGTATGTAAATCATGGCAGCAAGTAAGTTTTGTGTGTTCATGTAAAACAGTAATGCATCTCACCCCTGAGTAAAAACAGTAAAGTAGGGGCTGTAAGACTCACCTGAGTCTGGCAGACAATGCAGTAAGTAAGCAAGTAGTATCCCGAACTAGCAACCCTTAGCGTCCTAATACGCATAAGGTTTAGTAAGTAAATGGAATACTTGTAAAGTATCCATGCTAGTTGTTCCCAAACTAGTTAATGTCCATTAGTTTGTTTGTACGTTTGTATTTGTTAGTAAATCGTAGTTTGTATAAAAGTTGTACGGTCCGTTGGTGTCGTTGTGTAATAATAATAATTCCATCCATTATTATTATATATTCATAGTAGTTGTACAGTTGTAAAGTATACTCGTATAATCGTTTGTTTGTATTACAACGTGTAGTGTTGCGTAAATTCCAATGGGCTTAACCCCAAAGGGTACGAGTGAAACCTCGTATAAGTTAACGTGTAATTCCACACATAAGTAGTGAGGGAACTCATAAGTTTGTATCGGGTGCAATCCCGTGTAGTGTATAACTGTAAGTTCGTTGGAGTGTAATCTCCTAAGTATTTCGAGTGTAAACTCGTGTGCGTGTGTGAGTGAAATCTCACGTTAGTTTAGTATAGTCTTGTACGTATTCAAGTGTTGTTGTATACTCTCGAAAGTATAGTATTTTCATGTATAAGTAGCATCGTATTTGATTTAGTAGTTGAAAAGTGATTCCAACACTTAGAATATATTTTGTTTTCTGATCTGGGCTATCTGCGACACAAGGCTTGTGTCGCAGACCGTATGCGACATAAGGTCGGTGTCGTATGGATTGATTTCGGTTTGGTGTTTATGCGACACAATAGTTGTGTCGCATACAAGGGTACGACACAACGATACGACATAGTCGTTGTGTCGCAATCAAGCGATAGGTAAACTTTGTGTCGTAGATGATACGACATATAGTGCGACATAAGCGTTGTGTCGCATACATTGCGACATAACGTGCGACATAACATGTGACACAGTGTTGTGTCGCATAAAATTTTGGTCCGATGCGACACAAGAGGTCTGTTCGGATTTCAAGTTTCCGAAAACGTATTTTCCGGTTTCCGTTGGGTCTAGAACTTTTATACTAGTTTTAATATGTTATAATAAGTCCATAATAACTATTGGTGGTCGTTTTTAAGGTTTGTGGTGTCGTTTTCTTTAAAATGACCAAAACCGACATTTCCGTTAACGTGTTCAAAAACAAGTTTAAATTATATATTTGGACATTACCAAGCTAGGGGAACGATAATCTAGCAAAATAAAAGTAATCGGAAAAGTTTCGGGTCGCCGGAAAACTTACAAAGTTGTCGAATAGAGAAACCGAAAATATAGGATTGTAGCCCTCGTTCTCGTGATCACTTTTCTTCAAACCGAGCCTAGCCTCCGAGGTGTTTTAATGGTGTTTTTATGGTGGTTTAGTGTTGGTTTTAGAGAGAGAGAGAGAGAGAACCGATTGAGAGAGAGAGAGATTGAGTGTGGGTTGTGTTTGTGTGTTAGAGTGATCAAAAGGGTGAGGGTTTGGCACCCCTCACCTTGGCCGGCCATGGTGGGGTCCACCATGTGTGGATCTCACCAAATGTTGTTCCCTCGTGTTTGCGCTCCGTGCGGTGTTGGTTTCCCCGGTCGTTTAAACGTTAAAATCATTTTATACGCGATTAAATATACGTTTAAAATACGAAATATTATTCGGTAATTTAGTTGAAGCATTTTAATAAAATACTTTGTTTTTAAGTTATAGAATGTAACTTTGTTTTGTTTTGTCGGTTGGTCGAGTTTTCGGAGAGTTCGGTAATGTTTTGGTTAAAACGTACGTTTTCGTTATATTATATATAATATAAAGTTGTAGTGGAAGTAATTAAATAATTTAACATTATTTAATATTTGTTTTTATCAACATCCGTATGCCTATACAATGGTTGTTTTATACGATTTGAACGAATCGTACACGCGTATATATATATATATATATTCCATCTATATACATATATAATAAGTAAGTAATGTATATAATCCTATTTCATATTATATACAAGTAGTAAACACGTAATTAGGGAAATTTTAAATTGGCCCAAATTTTGGGGTTGTTACATTCTCCCCTTGTTAATAAAATTTCGTCCCGAAATTTGTTCGAAGTAGTAGTCGGTAGTCCGACGTTCGTTGGGTAACTACAGTATGTGCTAGAAGCCTACAGTCACGTGGTAGGTCCTACAGTATTCGTAGTAAGGTAGTTGTCTAATAGTAACGTACCCTTAGTTTTGTTGTCTGAAGGTAGTGGACATTGGGCCTTGAGATGGCCAGCGCTCCCGCAGTTGAAGCACAGCTTCGTCTTAGGGGAGTTAGTACTCTTAGGGTAGGACTTGCATCGACCGATGGGTATGGTACACGGTCCTTCATGATGCCGAGTGCATTGAGAACAGAAAGGTTTCTTTCCCAAGTAATTTCCGGTGGATTTGGAGGGAGTAATCTTCACCCTTTTTGCTGGAGGTGACGTACAGTCAGTGTCGGTATCCTCTTCAGTAGGAGTACCATGTGAAGTTGATGGGGAAACAGGGTTTTCTAAGGCTATCAAACGTAACTCGTATTCACGCATACGTACGTTACTCTGGAAAGCAATTCGTCGTAGATCATCTATGTCTTCCCGTGCTTCGGTTAATTGTTTTCGCAGCGATTCAATAGTTTGGTTGAGGTGGCTGACTGATTCAGTAACCAAAGTTACATTAACCGGTGCTTTTGCAGCGGTTAGAGCAACAGGAGATGCAGGTGCTGTTGCTGATTCATCGAAAGGTTCGGTATCACACTCGAGTTCGAGGAGGTAAGGAAACATTATTGGTTCCTCACTGAGCAGTTCATCATCCAAGGTAGGGTTGTTGACAGAGTGAGTTGTCATTTCCTACGAAATAATTATTCTATTTAAAAATTGTTGCAAAAAAGTGAAGTTCTATTGGATGACTTGTTTAAAGTAATAAATAATATACGAGTTCCCGGTCTCAACCAGTGTAAGATATTTGGGAAAAGAGTTTGTTATTGGTAATCCAAGGGTAATACAAGTTTTATGGTCAGGATTCGTATAGTCGGTCGTTTCCTAATCCTATTGGGTACTTAGGATCAAAGAAAACACACAGAATAAGAGACAATTACACATAAATCATTAAGCGAGAGATTTATGGAAAACAGTTTCGAGAAATCAAAGAATGAGCGTACCCGGGTTAAGCAAATCACAAAGTCTCGGATTTGGGTCATCCTCCCTAGCGTTAATGACATAAGCTCTACTCCTTGTGGGGTTGGTGCGGAGTTTCAGTTTTGGGCAGTCCTTCCTGAAGTGCCCAGTACCGTTGCACTCATAGCAGGTCTTGGGTGCAGGAGTATCAGTACCAGTGGGATTGGTTCGACAGTCTTGGGCCAGGTGCCCGAATTTCTTGCATTTGGTGCAGGGACAGGAGCCATTATGATGGCGACTACATTTGGAGCAGTACGGCTTGCTCCCCTTGTAAGCCTTTGAGTCATTGGCATTGACAGTTGCAGGCTTTTTGTCAGAAGTCGGGTTGGATGAGTGGGGACTTACTTCCCATTTACGTTTGTTATTCGTAGGTGGGGTTGAAGTCGAGCCACGGCGGACAGAATTAACCGTTAACTCATGAGCCATACGAATGGCGCTCTGGATAGTTCCTGGTTTAGATGAAGTCACTAGGTCTTGAAGTCACTCAGGAAGTCCATCAACGTACTTTTCGATCCTTTTGTACTCGGGTTCAACCATGGATGGGTACAAAAGTGCCAGTTGGTGAAAGCGGTTGGTGTAACCAGTGACGTCGTCACTCTGCATCTTGTGATTCCAGAATTCCACTTCCAATTGTTTCAGTTCATCTCTTGGGCAGTACTCGCCCCTCAGCATATTCTTCAGTTCATCCCACTGTAGTTTGTAAGCATCGGCAACGCTCACAGTCTGCGCATAAGTGTTCCACCAGGTAAGGGCGGTGTCAGAAAAAGTGCTGGCGGCGAACTTAACTTTATCCTCTTCCTTGCAGTTGCAGATGAGGAATACTGATTCGATTTTCTCGGTCCAGCGAATCAGACCGATCGCTCCTTCAGTACCTGCAAAGCTCAAGGGTTTGCAGTTTTGGAAGTCCTTGTAGGTGCAGGTTTTGGGTGGAGGTGTATTGTTAGCCGTATCTTCGCTACCAGGAGTGGTTGCTCGGACAGCTAGGGCTTGGGCCACACTACGGGCAATAATACCCGCGACTTCGGCTTCAGTAAGAGTGATTTGTCGTCGAGGAGGCATGTTCCTTGAAACAATAAATAAAGAACATGTGAAGGTTTGAACAAGAATTATGATCGTGATGATTTAGTGAGTTTAGAGGAACTACGCCAAAGTTTGAAGGTTGTTTAAAGTTGTGTACTATAAATAAGTTTATACGGTTTTGAAGTTTTTGAAAATTTTACAAAACATTTTGGTGAGAAATTTTGTAACATGTTTGATAAAAATACATTTGTTATAAAATTTTGATAGTAAAAATCGGTTGTATAATTTGAAGTCTGACGAAAAATTGAGTTGAAAATGGTTTTATTAGGTTACACCTAACGGTACAGTGGGGTACGTCGAATTAGGTAGAGTTAGCGAATAAAAACAAAATCCCGATTTTCATATCGAAGGATGTTCGAGTAACTATGGTTGTCGGTTATAATGGTGTGGATATCTTCGGACGTATGTCGGTATTCGTGAATTCATAAAAGTTAAATAAGGACAGAATGATGAGAATCGAGTTGTCATTTGTTCGATGAAATTTTAAAGAATATTAATTTCGTAGTAGTCGAGAGAGAGTATCGTATCGGGGAAAGAGGCCTATGTATATATATATATATATATATATATATATATATATATCACATAACCGCCTAGTTCGTGTTTAGCACAATCAAGTAAAAGTCCCGGTTCTCTCGAGGTCAGAGTCAGCTAATGCATTCCGGTTCAACATAACCCCTTTCAGAACTCACATCATCTTCATTTAATTGTACATAGTTGATCAGGCTATATTAAATTAAACTTGTATGCTGTAATTCCCGAACCAGTTATACCTAATGAGGAATACTGCCTAACGGTCATAGTCTAGGCCCACTAAATGCAACCTAGTTCACTATAACCTTAGGCTCTGATACCAATCTGTAACACCCCCAAATTTAACAGTTTGCGGAAGCGATGTTTTGGGTGTTACTAATCAATAATCACAAGCACAAAGGATACAGTGAACGACTCTAAATGAGATGTTCGAAAAGTTATTACATTAATACATAAGTAGTTTCAAAATACAAGCTCGAGTTCAAGTAAAATACTAGAGATTCTAATACATAACAGTAAGTACAAAAGTAATGTATGTAAATCTCCAAGCTTGTAAATGCATGCGACTCGAGCTAAGAAAGCTTATCCTGCTAGGCATCCCTACTGATGCTGTGTACCTGAGAAGCATTACTAAAACGGTCAACCAAAAAGGTTGGTGAATCTCACAGGTTTGTAAGTAAGTAAATAGTTTGAACACACATGTAGTATTTGTAAATCATAGCCAGCCAGTAAGTAACGATCACAGGTTATGCTCATCGTTTACTTAAGTTTTAATAAGTGGGTGGTTGCAGGTTATGCTAACCGTTTGATACAATTGCCATGAGCCACCATAGTTGAAGCTTAACGTACAGTAAATATAGGTACCCCCGTGAATGTAATCCAAAACATTCATTCGAAACGAGTAAGAAACGCCCGTTTCTACAGGAACGGTTCGTGGTAGTGCGTGCTACCCCGGGCGGGGATTGTCAGTCCAATATGGATCCATATACTAAAACTCGCGCTTATCACATAACTAACAACTATGATTAAGGAGGATTTCATTGGATTAGTCGAAACTCATGCAATTGGCGTATCCGTAATTTCGTACAGTATGTAAATCATGGCAGCAAGTAAGTTTTGTGTGTTCATGTAAAACAGTAATGCATCTCACCCCTGAGTAAAAACAGTAAAGTAGGGGCTGTAAGACTCACCTGAGTCGGGCAGACAATGCAGTAAGTAAGCAAGTAGTATCCCGAACTAGCAACCCTTAGCGTCCTAATACGCATAAGGTTTAGTAAGTAAATGGAATACTTGTAAAGTATCCATGCTAGTTGTTCCCAAACTAGTTAATGTCCATTAGTTTGTTTGTACGTTTGTATTTGTTAGTAAATCGTAGTTTGTATAAAAGTTGTACGGTCCGTTGGTGTCGTTGTGTAATAATAATAATTCCATCCATTATTATTATATATTCATAGTAGTTGTACAGTTGTAAAGTATACTCGTATAATCGTTTGTTTGTATTACAACGTGTAGTGTTGCGTAAATTCCAATGGGCTTAACCCCAAAGGGTACGAGTGAAACCTCGTATAAGTTAACGTGTAATCCCACACATAAGTAGTGAGGGAACTCATAAGTTTGTATCGGGTGCAATCCCGTGTAGTGTATAACTGTAAGTTCGTTGGAGTGTAATCTCCTAAGTATTTCGAGTGTAAACTCGTGTGCGTGTGTGAGTGAAATCTCACGTTAGTTTAGTATAGTCTTGTACGTATTCAAGTGTTGTTGTATACTCTCGAAAGTATAGTATTTTCATGTATAAGAAGCATCGTATTTGATTTAGTAGTTGAAAAGTGATTCCAACACTTAGAATATATTTTGTTTTCTGATCTGGGCTATCTGCGACACAAGGCTTGTGTCGCAGACCGTATGCGACATAAGGTCTGTGTCGTATGGATTGATTTCGGTTTGGTGTTTATGCGACACAATAGTTGTGTCGCATACAAGGGTACGACACAACGATACGACATAGTCGTTGTGTCGCAATCAAGCGATAGGTAAACTTTGTGTCGTAGATGATACGACATATAGTGCGACATAAGCGTTGTGTCGCATACATTGCGACATAACGTGCGACATAACATGTGACACAGTGTTGTGTCGCATAAAATTTTGGTCCGATGCGACACAAGAGGTCTGTTCGGATTTCAAGTTTCCGAAAACGTATTTTCCGGTTTCCGTTGGGTCTAGAACTTTTATACTAGTTTTAATATGTTATAATAAGTCCATAATAACTATTGGTGGTCGTTTTTAAGGTTTGTGGTGTCGTTTTCTTTAAAATGACCAAAACCGACATTTCCGTTAACGTGTTCAAAAACAAGTTTAAATTATATATTTGGACATTACCAAGCTAGGGGAACGATAATCTAGCAAAATAAAAGTAATCGGAAAAGTTTCGGGTCGCCGGAAAACTTACAAAGTTGTCGAATCGAGAAACCGAAAAGATAGGATTGTAGCCCTCGTTCTCGTGATCACTTTTCTTCAAACCGAGCCTAGCCTCCGAGGTGTTTTAATGGTGTTTTTATGGTGGTTTAGTGTTGGTTTTAGAGAGAGAGAGAGAGATTGAGTGTGGGTTGTGTTTGTGTGTTAGAGTGATCAAAAGGGTGAGGGTTTGGCACCCCTCACCTTGGCCGGCCATGGTGAGGTCCACCATGTGTGGATCTCACCAAATGTTGTTCCCTCGTGTTTCCGCTCCGTGCGGTGTTGGTTTTCCCGGTCGTTTAAACGTTAAAATCATTTTATACGCGATTAAATATACGTTTAAAATAAGAAATATTATTCGGTAATTTAGTTGAAGCATTTTAATAAAATACTTTGTTTTTAAGTTATAGAATGTAACTTTGTTTTGTTTTGTCGGTTGGTCGAGTTTTCGGAGAGTTCGGTAATGTTTTGGTTAAAACGTACGTTTTCGTTATATTATATATAATATAAAGTTGTAGTGGAAGTAATTAAATAATTTAACATTATTTAATATTTGTTTTTATCAACATCCGTATGCCTATACAATGGTTGTTTTATACGATTTGAACGAATCGTACACGCGTATATATATATATATATATATATATATATATATATATATATATATATATATATTCCATCCATATACATATATAATAAGTAAGTAATGTATATAATCCTATTTCATATTATATACAAGTAGTAAACACGTAATTAGGGAAATTTTAAATTGGCCCAAATTTTGGGGTTGTTACATTCTCCCCTTGTTAATAAAATTTCGTCCCGAAATTTGTTCGAAGTAGTAGTCGGTAGTCCGACGTTCGTTGGGTAACTACAGTATGTGCTAGAAGCCTACAGTCACGTGGTAGGTCCTACAGTATTCGTAGTAAGGTAGTTGTCTAATAGTAACGTACCCTTAGTTTTGTTGTCTGAAGGTAGTGGACATTGGGCCTTGAGATGGCTAGCGCTCCCGCAGTTGAAGCACAGCTTCGTCTTAGGGGAGTTAGTACTCTTAGGGTAGGACTTGCATCGACCGATGGGTATGGTACACGGTCCTTCATGATGCCGAGTGCATTGAGAACAGAAAGGTTTCTTTCCCAAGTAATTTCCGGTGGATTTGGAGGGAGTAATCTTCACCCTTTTTGCTGGAGGTGACGTACAGTCAGTGTCGGTATCCTCTTCAGTAGGAGTACCATGTGAAGTTGATGGTGAAACAGGGTTTTCTAAGGCTATCAAACGTAACTCGTATTCACGCATACGTACGTTACTCTGGAAAGCAATTCGTCGTAGATCATCTATGTCTTCCCGTGCTTCGGTTAATTGTTTTCGCAGCGATTCAATAGTTTGGTTGAGGTGGCTGACTGATTCAGTAACCAAAGTTACATTAACCGGTGCTTTTGCAGCGGTTAGAGCAACAGGAGATGCAGGTGCTGTTGCTGATTCAATGAAAGGTTCGGTATCACACTCGAGTTCCAGGAGGTAAGGAAACATTATTGGTTCCTCACTGAGCAGTTCATCATCCAAGGTAGGGTTGTTGACAGAGTGAGTTGTCATTTCCTACGAAATAATTATTCTATTTAAAAATTGTTGCAAAAAAGTGAAGTTCTATTGGATGACTTGTTTAAAGTAATAAATAATATACGAGTTCCCGGTCTCAACCAGTGTGAGATATTTGGGAAAAGAGTTTGTTATTGGTAATCCAAGGGTAATACAAGTTTTATGGTCGGGATTCGTATAGTCGGTCGTTTCCTAATCCTATTGGGTACTTAGGATCAAAGAAAACACACAGAATAAGAGACAATTACACATAAATCATTAAGCGAGAGATTTATGGAAAACAGTTTCGAGAAATCAAAGAATGAGCGTACCCGGGTTAAGCAAATCACAAAGTCTCGGATTTGGGTCATCCTCCTTAGCGTTAATGACATAAGCTCTACTCCTTGTGGGGTTGGTGCGGAGTTTCAGTTTTGGGCAGTCCTTCCTGAAGTGCCCAGTACCGTTGCACTCATAGCAGGTCTTGGGTGCAGGAGTATCAGTACCAGTGGGATTGGTTCGACAGTCTTGGGCCAGGTGCCCGAATTTCTTGCATTTGGTGCAGGGACAGGAGCCATTATGATGGCGACTACATTTGGAGCAGTACGGCTTGCTCCCCTTGTAAGCCTTTGAGTCATTGGCATTGACAGTTGCAGGCTTTTTGTCAGAAGTCGGGTTGGATGAGTGGGGACTTACTTCCCATTTACGTTTGTTATTCGTAGGTGGGGTTGAAGTCGAGCCACGGCGGACAGAATTAACCGTTAACTCATGAGCCATACGAATGGCGCTCTGGATAGTTCCTGGTTTAGATGAAGTCACTAGGTCTTGAAGTCACTCAGGAAGTCCATCAACGTACTTTTCGATCCTTTTGTACTCGGGTTCAACCATGGATGGGTACAAAAGTGCCAGTTGGTGAAAGCGGTTGGTGTAACCAGTGACGTCGTCACTCTGCATCTTGTGATTCCAGAATTCCACTTCCAATTGTTTCAGTTCATCTCTTGGGCAGTACTCGCCCCTCAGCATATTCTTCAGTTCATCCCACTGTAGTTTGTAAGCATCGGCAACGCTCACAGTCTGCGCATAAGTGTTCCACCAGGTAAGGGCGGTGTCAGAAAAGGTGCTGGCGGCGAACTTAACTTTATCCTCTTCCTTGCAGTTGCAGATGAGGAATACTGATTCGATTTTCTCGGTCCAGCGAATCAGACCGATCGCTCCTTCAGTACCTGCAAAGCTCAAGGGTTTGCAGTTTTGGAAGTCCTTGTAGGTGCAGGTTTTGGGTGGAGGTGTATTGTTAGCCGTATCTTCGCTACCAGGAGTGGTTGCTCGGACAGCTAGGGCTTGGGCCACACTACGGGCAATAATACCCGCGACTTCGGCTTCAGTAAGAGTGATTTGTCGTCGAGGAGGCATGTTCCTTGAAACAATAAATAAAGAACATGTGAAGGTTTGAACAAGAATTATGATCGTGATGATTTAGTGAGTTTAGAGGAACTACGCCAAAGTTTGAAGGTTGTTTAAAGTTGTGTACTATAAATAAGTTTATACGATTTTGAAGTTTTTGAAAATTTTACAAAACATTTTGGTGAGAAATTTTGTAACATGTTTGATAAAAATACATTTGTTATAAAATTTTGATAGTAAAAATCGGTTGTATAATTTGAAGTCTGACGAAAAATTGAGTTGAAAATGGTTTTATTAGGTTACACCTAACGGTACAGTGGGGTACGTCGAATTAGGTAGAGTTAGCGAATAAAAACAAAATCCAGATTTTCATATCGAAGGATGTTCGAATAACTATGGTTGTCGGTTATAATGGTGTGGATATCTTCGGACGTATGTCGGTATTCGTGAATTCATAAAAGTTAAATAAGGACAGAATGACGAGAATCGAGTTGTCATTTGTTCGATGAAATTTTAAAGAATATTAATTTCGTAGTAGTCGAGAGAGAGTATCGTATCGGGGAAAGAGGCCTATGTATATATATATATATATATATATATCACATAACCGCCTAGTTCGTGTTTAGCACAATCAAGTAAAAGTCCCGGTTCTCTCGAGGTCAGAGTCAGCTAATGCATTCCGGTTCAACATAACCCCTTTCAGAACTCACATCATCTTCATTTAATTGTACATAGTTGATCAGGCTATATTAAATTAAACTTGTATGCTGTAATTCCCGAACCAGTTATACCTAATGAGGAATACTGCCTAACGGTCATAGTCTAGGCCCACTAAATGCAACCTAGTTCACTATAACCTTAGGCTCTGATATCAATCTGTAACACCCCCAAATTTAACAGTTTGCGGAAGCGATGTTTTGGGTGTTACTAATCAATAATCACAAGCACAAAGGATACAGTGAACGACTCTAAATGAGATGTTCGAAAAGTTATTACATTAATACATAAGTAGTTTCAAAATACAAGCTCGAGTTCAAGTAAAATACTAGAGATTCTAATACATAACAGTAAGTACAAAAGTAATGTATGTAAATCTCCAAGCTTGTAAATGCATGCGACTCGAGCTAAGAAAGCTTATCCTGCTGGGCATCCCTACTGATGCTGTGTACCTGAGAAGCATTACTAAAACGGTCAACCAAAAAGGTTGGTGAATCTCACAGGTTTGTAAGTAAGTAAATAGTTTGAACACACATGTAGTATTTGTAAATTATAGCCAGCCAGTAAGTAACGATCACAGGTTATGCTCATCGTTTACTTAAGTTTTAATAAGTGGGTGGTTGCAGGTTATGCTAACCGTTTGATACAATTGCCATGAGCCACCATAGTTGAAGCTTAACGTACAGTAAATATAGGTACCCCCGTGAATGTAATCCAAAACATTCATTCGAAACGAGTAAGAAACGCCCGTTTCTACAGGAACGGTTCGTGGTAGTGCGTGCTACCCCGGGCGGGGATTGTCAGTCCCATATGGATCCATATACTAAAACTCGCGCTTATCACATAACTAACAACTATGATTAAGGAGGATTTCATTGGATTAGTCGAAACTCATGCAATTGGCGTATCCGTAATTTCGTACAGTATGTAAATCATGGCAGCAAGTAAGTTTTGTGTGTTCATGTAAAACAGTAATGCATCTCACCCCTGAGTAAAAACAGTAAAGTAGGGGCTGTAAGACTCACCTGAGTCTGGCAGACAATGCAGTAAGTAAGCAAGTAGTATCCCGAACTAGCAACCCTTAGCGTCCTAATACGCATAAGGTTTAGTAAGTAAATGGAATACTTGTAAAGTATCCATGCTAGTTGTTCCCAAACTAGTTAATGTCCATTAGTTTGTTTGTACGTTTGTATTTGTTAGTAAATCGTAGTTTGTATAAAAGTTGTACGGTCCGTTGGTGTCGTTGTGTAATAATAATAATTCCATCCATTATTATTATATATTCATAGTAGTTATACAGTTGTAAAGTATACTCGTATAATCGTTTGTTTGTATTACAACGTGTAGTGTTGCGTAAATTCCAATGGGCTTAACCCCAAAGGGTACGAGTGAAACCTCGTGTAAGTTAACGTGTAATCCCACACATAAGTAGTGAGGGAACTCATAAGTTTGTATCGGGTGCAATCCCGTGTAATGTATAACTGTAAGTTCGTTGGAGTGTAATCTCCTAAGTATTTCGAGTGTAAACTCGTGTGCGTGTGTGAGTGAAATCTCACGTTAGTTTAGTATAGTCTTGTACGTATTCAAGTGTTGTTGTATACTCTCGAAAGTATAGTATTTTCATGTATAAGTAGCATCGTATTTGATTTAGTAGTTGAAAAGTGATTCCAACACTTAGAATATATTTTGTTTTCTGATCTGGGCTATCTGCGACACAAGGCTTGTGTCGCAGACCGTATGCGACATAAGGTCTGTGTCGTATGGATTGATTTCGGTTTGGTGTTTATGCGACACAATAGTTGTGTCGCATACAAGGGTACGACACAACGATACGACATAGTCGTTGTGTCGCAATCAAGCGATAGGTAAACTTTGTGTCGTAGATGATACGACATATAGTGCGACATAAGCGTTGTGTCGCATACATTGCGACATAACGTGCGACATAACATGTGACACAGTGTTGTGTCGCATAAAATTTTGGTCCGATGCGACACAAGAGGTCTGTTCGGATTTCAAGTTTCCGAAAACGTATTTTCCGGTTTCCGTTGGGTCTAGAACTTTTATACTAGTTTTAATATGTTATAATAAGTCCATAATAACTATTGGTGGTCGTTTTTAAGGTTTGTGGTGTCGTTTTCTTTAAAATGACCAAAACCGACATTTCCGTTAACGTGTTCAAAAACAAGTTTAAATTATATATTTGGACATTACCAAGCTAGGGGAACGATAATCTAGCAAAATAAAAGTAATCGGAAAAGTTTCGGGTCGCCGGAAAACTTACAAAGTTGTCGAATCGAGAAACCGAAAAGATAGGATTGTAGCCCTCGTTCTCGTGATCACTTTTCTTCAAACCGAGCCTAGCCTCCGAGGTGTTTTAATGGTGTTTTTATGGTGGTTTAGTGTTGGTTTTAGAGAGAGAGAGAGAGATTGAGTGTGGGTTGTGTTTGTGTGTTAGAGTGATCAAAAGGGTGAGGGTTTGGCACCCCTCACCTTGGCCGGCCATGGTGGGGTCCACCATGTGTGGATCTCACCAAATGTTGTTCCCTCGTGTTTGCGTTCCGTGCGGTGTTCGTTTCCCCGGTCGTTTAAACGTTAAAATCATTTTATACTTGATTAAATATACGTTTAAAATACGAAATATTATTCGGTAATTTAGTTGAAGCATTTTAATAAAATACTTTGTTTTTAAGTTATAGAATGTAACTTTGTTTTGTTTTGTCGGTTGGTCGAGTTTTCGGAGAGTTCGGTAATGTTTTGGTTAAAACGTACGTTTTCTTTATATTATATATAATATAAAGTTGTAGTGGAAGTAATTAAATAATTTAACATTATTTAATATTTGTTTTTATCAACATCCGTATGCCTATACAATGGTTGTTTTATACGATTTGAACGAATCGTACACGCGTATATATATATATATATATATATATATATATATATATTCCATCTATATACATATATAATAAGTAAGTAATGTATATAATCATATTTCATATTATATACAAGTAGTAAACACGTAATTAGGGAAATTTTAAATTGGCCTAAATTTTGGGGTTGTTACACCCACTGATGAACAAATCTCAATTTGTCTGTAAACTGTGTGATCAACTCATCAATAGTCATCTGATCTGTCATATGTAGTTCCATAAATTCCTGTCTAATAAGTGACACATCAAACTCAGAACAGAATTGTTTACACATCTCATTATAAAAATCCGACCATCTAATAGATACTTTTTGTTGTGGAGTCAGAACAGATGTAATCGAATCCCACCAAGTCATAGCCTGACCTTTAAGAAGCTGAACAGCAAATGGAACTTTATCTGTCTCTTCACATTTACAAACCTCAAATTTTCTTTCAGTATCTCTCAACCAATCCAAAGTAACCGAAGGATTTGAACTACCCTGAAATTCTGAAGGTTTACTTCTCATAAATGTGTTAAAAGAACAAACCTGCCTCGGTTGCTGTGAAAATCTAGCCTGTCTGTCCTGCTCAACCTGTTGTTTAAAACCTCTAAGTTCAAGTAATTCACGCTTCATCTGAGATACATCCTCATCCCTGTCAATATCCTCATGAGCTGAAAATATAATACCAGTCTGCTCATATCTATCACTCTGTATTTCCAAAGGAAAAGTGTCCATCCGAGAAGTACTACGGGGAATGTTGGTCGGGTGCTCATTACCTGCCATATCTGCATCACAACAACAATCTCACAAACTGTTAATCGTTAGTATCTAACAGACTAACAATTTCAATCACTAACTAATCCCACACCTGGAATGTTTGACTAACACAATCATAGATTTGGGATTGAACACTTACCAATGTCCAATTACCCAAACCTATGCTCTGATACCAACTTATAACACCCTCACAATTTGTTTATGTATTTTACAACCCGGAAGCGATGTCCCTCACAAAAACTTTACATTTAAATACAAAAGTCCAACCTGTTTCAAAACAAAACAATACTTTACATTTTATAATACAACCCTCGGGTGTTATGTAATTCCAAACATCACGATATTTAACAAAAACAATATCAGAGTCAACGCAGTAGTCGTCAAACATTCATCACAGGTCAACACCTTCTTGCCCGACCACCCTGTCAAATCACAACCTGCAAGAAGTAATTTAAAGTGGTGGGATTAGCACACTGCTAAGTGAGATAGAACTGTAACCGACAGTCCAATCTAGCAATAACAACTTTAATCACAACAAACAATCACAGTCACAATCACATAGTTTCACTCAACATCAGAGGATCGGTGGTTGCTAGCAGTAAAGCAACACTTAGTAACCCCACTGAGCTGTAGACCCCAACAGCGGTTAATCACAACCCAACTGAGCTGCTGGTCCTAACAGCGGTTAACCGATAGCTCGTTACTATTTTCACACGACCTAATTTCCTATTAACGACATGTACAAGGAAATCCCTATCGTCCAACAATAGTAACCAAGCCCAAATCATCTTGACCTCCGATTTATCACTTAATGCCCAAAGGCCACATAATCACAATCAGCATATCAGACTAAACAGTCTATCAAACAGTAAACCTACATTCACTTGCTGTAACCAAACCTGTTACAGCTAAACCACACTGAAGGTACAGAACTACTCACCAATCACCTCAGTCTCCACTCAGTAGTCTAATGTCACTGAGTCTCGGGTTTATCTGAAATCACCACAAATATCACAAGTCAGTAATTTGTCAATCAACAATAAACTTATGTTGTAATCGTATAACATATCACAATATCTCAATGCACAATATATCAACTTACCATATCAATCAACTAAGTGTTCACATGTCAACCTAGCTTGGATTATCCAATTTATCATCATACACATCTTTACTAGTTAGCAATAAAACTAGTATACTAACATAAATTCACAGTACACATGTAAAAGTAAAACAGTCCTGTGCAGGCACAAATCGCGCCGCAACAACCCCAGATCGCGTCGCTATCTATATATACATCGCGTCGCAATGGGCCAAGATCGCGTCGCAATCAACCTATCAATCGCGTCTCTATAATTCAACAATCGCGTCGCGATCTATACCTACATCGCGTTGCGATGTGGCTTGGTTGCGCCGCGACCTGGACATTTCCAGCAGCCTCCGAACTGCTTAAAACCCAGCTCCCAAATCCGATTCAAAACTCAATTTTAACATCAAACTCAAGTTCTAATCGATTATGTGTCACTAATAACAGTTTCTAACAACTACTAGCATCATATATCATCAAATCAATCATCACTTTCATCACAAATAATAAACCCTATCATTAAGTATATATATATATATATATATATATATATATATATATATATATATATATATATATGAAACACTTACAATTTGATTATTTGACAAAGATGATGATGAGGAGAAGCTGTTATTGAAGATGTTTAAATCACAAAAGCACTCCAAAATCCTTTCCCTCTCTTTCTCAATTTTAATATGTATGTATGTAGGTGTTTTGGTTTGCATCAGGAACAAAATGAAAATAAGGAATTAGGGGAAACAAATAAAAGGTCGGCCCATATAACCGACTTCCATTTTACGGGTATAATTTAATACCCCTTCTCAACCTATTGTCTGGAACCCGAAAACCATTTACGAGTCCAAACTTTTTATTGTTCCGTCAACTATATTAATTTAAAACAATTAATATTTCACTAGTCACAATAAGTCCTGAACTTAATTTAACCATTTATTTTCAACCAATCTATTTCATAACAACTTAAATAACAAGTTAAAACCAGGAATTAATATAAAACTCCTAGGCCCAATTTGCGGATGTTACAAGAAACAAAACTTTGTTAGACATGGTTCGATCTATGATGAGTAGAGCAACACTTCCAATAAGTTTCTGGGGTTATGCATTAGAAATAGCCGCCCATATCTTAAATCAAATACCCACTAAGAAAGTTTCAAAGACACCTTATGAGATGTGGAAGGGAAAGAGACCTTCTCTTGGTCACATCAAAATCTGGGGTTGTGAAGTTTACGTTAGACGGGAAACTCAGGACAAACTAGACTCCAGATCTGAAAAGTGTCTTTTCGTCGGTTATCCACAAGAGTCGTTTGGATATTTATTCTACAGACCCAAGGATAATGTGGTCTTTGTAGCTCGAAGATGAGTGTTCCTTGAGAGAGAAATGATATCTAAAGAGGACAGTGGGAGTAAAATTGATCTTGAAGAAATTCAAGAATCTACCGATGAAGAACCTATAATAAACACTAACGTTCAACAAGAGGTGGAGACACATGTTGAACCTGAAGACATATCTTTACCCGTTCGCAGATCTAGTAGAGTTAGCAATCCTCCTGAGTTCTATTATGGTTACCAAATAGAGGAAGGGGATAAGATAAGTAATAGTGCACTGGCTGAATTAGATGAGCCTGCTAACTACAAGGAAGTGATGGCAGGCCTTGAGGCTGCTAACTGGAAGGAAGCTATGAAAAGTGAAATTCAGTCCATGTATGACAACCAAGTTTGGAATTTAGTTGACACTACACCCGGTCTTAAGACGGTGGGATGTAAGTGGATCTTCAAGAAGAAGACAGACATGGATGGGAACGTGCATACTTATAAAGCTAGATTGGTAGCAAAGGGCTATACTCAAACCTACGGGATTGATTATGAGGAAACCTTTTCACCAGTAGCTAAGATTAAGTCAATTAGGATTATGTTGGCCATAGCTGCATTTCATGATTATGAAATTTGGCAGATGGATGTCAAAACTGCTTTCCTTAACGGGAAACTGACAGAGGATGTGTTCATGGCACAACCGGAAGGTTTTGAAAATACAAAGTATCCTAATAGAGTGTGCAAGCTTGAAAAGGCTATTTATGGACTTAAACAAGTCTCACGTAGCTGGAATCTCTGCTTCCATGAGAAAGTCACAGAGTTTGGATTTTCTAGAAGTGAAGATGAGTCCTGTATATATGTCAAGTTCAGTGGGAGTATTGTAGTATTCTTAGTATTATATGTGGATGATATACTGCTCATAGGAAATGACATCCCAACTTTACAAGGTGTAAAAGCATGGTTGGGAAAATGTTTCGCTATGAAAGATCTTGGAGATGCAGCATATATCCTAGGTATAAAGATTTATAGAGATAGGACAAAACGTCTCATAGGACTCAGCCAGGACACGTACTTAGATAAAATCTTGAAAAAAATCAATATGGAAAATTCTAAGAGAGGGAACTTACCCTTAAATCATGGCATGAAGATCAGTAAGGATCTGTGTCCTAAGTCAGAACAAGAATTGGACAGAATGAGTCGAATCCCATATGCTTCGGCTATAGGATCGATCATGTATGCCATGACGTGTACAAGACCTGATGTCTCATTTGCTTTGAGCTTAGTGAGTCGACATCAGCAGAATCCTGGTGAAGGTCATTGGACAGCTGTAAAGAATATTCTCAAGTATTTGAGAAATACTAAAGACAGGTTCTTGGTTTATGGTGGAGAAGAGGAACTAAGAGTAACGGGTTATAGTGACGCCAGTTTCCAAACAGACAGAGATGATTTCCGTTCACAGTTTGGTTGGGTGTTCTTACTAAATGGAGGAGCGGTGACATGGAAAAGTTCTAAGCAAGATACAGTGGCAGACTCTACATGCGAGTCTGAGTACATTGCGGCTAGTGAAGCGGCAAAGGAAGCTATCTGGATGAGGAATTTCATTGGAGATCTTGGAGTTGTTCCAACAGTACAAGATCCTATTGCTATATTCTGTGATAATGAAAGTGCAGTTGCCTTGAGTAAAGAACCCAAGGATCACGGAAAGTCAAAGCACATTGAAAGGAAATACCATTTTGTTCGAAGTAAAGTCGAAGAAGGACATGTAATTGTGAAGAGCATAAGATCAGAGGATAATCCAGCTGATCCGTTCACAAAGCCTCTAGGAAAGTCCAAGCACGATGAACATGCTAGGAGCATAGGTTTAAGAGATAATGTAAAATTTTAGTTGTTAGTTTGAATTTGAAACGTTATAAACAATGATGGTAACTGTAATAGACTTGGTGATTAAGTAATGGAGATTATTTATTGGAAGGAGTTCTACCATTTACTATTGTTTGTCGTTGTGTTTCAGTTTTGCATGTTTAGACATCACTTCCAGAGTAATAAAGTCTTACTCAAACCTCCTCAGTCGATCACACTATAGGAAGTATGTGGTGAATTAAGACTGTCATGGAGTGTTAGTAGATGACTATGGAGATAGACATGGCATGGAGATTGCTGCAACACTCATGAGTACTTAATGGGGATTTAAGTATAGGAGAAACCCGCACTCATGGAAGTTACTTCATGGATTAAAATCACGAGTAACTCTGAGATGATAATATCTTTATTCTAACGCTGTGCGTAAAAGGCAGTTATAAAGGGTATGATGGGTATGCTACGATAAGTTGACTAGTGCTATGTAGTCGATATTTATTTGTTCCTTTTGCCTAAAATGGAAAAGAGATATCATGGGCCCTCTGATGATTAAAGTTTGACTTAAAAAGTGCTAGGCCTGGCCGAGACTAAAGTGATAGTTCAGTAGTCTCATATAGTCAATATAATCGGAAATCAGAAAACATATATATGAACCTTGAGATTGATTATAATCCATGTCTTGGTTCATAAGATATCGTGAAACAAAGGAATGGTTGATCACTTATCTAAAGGACTAACTTAAAGATGAGATCAGAGTTCGGCAGTTGCTTGGATGCACACTTTACATAGTTAATGTGAGATAGCCTTGAGACCAATAGTAGTTGACGAATTGTCCAAGTAGGAGACTGTTGGAATAATGTCCAATATCATAACTAATTGGTGAGACTATCATTAATGGTAAAGTCCTTTTTGAGTTGTCCTCATGAACAGTCAAGAGAAAGATGAAGGATAATATTAATGGCATTAATATTATAGTTAATTGTTTAATTTAATTAATAATAAGTTTATTAATTAGAAATTAAAAGTAATTAAATCCAGTGGAAGATTCCATAATCTGATCCAACCGGCGGTTGGAAGGTCCAACCGCCTGTTGGGATTAGGGTTACTGAGGCGGTGGAATCGCAGACTTGGAGCAGAAGTCAAACAACTCCAACCGCCGGTTGGAAGGTCCAACCGCCGGTTGGGAGTCGAATTCAGCAAACCTTAGGGTTTCTTCCACAACTATAAATAGGGACAACCTATACCTTCATAATACACGTTTTTCAAGTACGAATTTTCAAGTATTCCGAAAATTCGACTTTCTCTTGGGTTTTTGGGTGTGAAGCATTAGAGGTATTCTACTTTGGGTACTTGCCTCCAAGTAACGAAGCTCTGCTCGTTGGTCTACGCGCGAGAAATATGTTTTCTCTTAAGGTTAGTGTTTTCCTTATATATTCTCTTTGTTCAATTTATTCATTGTACTATGTTGTTAAAGTTAAAGATCCCTTAGGGTTTTAGTTTCCTAATTGCCTTAGATTATTTAAAGTTTTGTTATTCCGCTGTGCATATAATAATCTAGTTAGGGAATAGAAAACCCAACATATTCATCGTCAATAGTTTATTCATTATATATATATATATATATATAGTTTGCGTTTGAGTTTTGTTAATTAATTACTTAAACTCCCATTTTTGCCCTTTCGCGTATCGTTGTGTTGACTTAGTCAAACCCAAGTGTTTGTTCACGAAATTTTTATATAACATTCACCAATGTTTTAGTTCCCGTAAAAAGTAAGTTTTGTTGATTTTTAGCAACTCGAAAATGTTCGTATTTAAACGCGTGGGCTAAACAGTCCCTGAACAGTTTTGGTTCCAAAATACCCTCTCTTGTTAGGTCGTTTTGACTAGTCAAATGTTCTAGATAAATTAAAAAATTTTTACCAAATGACTCCACATGTGTTAACTTTCCAAAAAGGTAAATGATATAATTTTTGGATAAGCCTAAGTGGTCCAAAATTATTTATATGTCAACTAAGGTCCAACTGCTAAAATTTCATATATGTGTTCAAAGATTTAATTTTTGTCCAAGTTACACATAACTTCACAAAGTGACATCATACAAGTTTTAAAGCTAACAAAATTTGTGACTTTTAGGAAAAAGTCTCACGTCATTTAGATCTATGTACAAGAAGTTGTGGCCTTCCAAATTTGGGTCAAAAATATGTCTTCAGAGGCAGATTTGCTATCTCGTCTTTAAAAATAGTTTTGAGGTACCAATTATTATCCAAAAATTACGAAATCAGTTGGATTTGAAAGATAACTTCTTGAACTTAATTTTTGACTCAAGATTCGACATTTTTGGTTTGTTTTGAGCACGTTATCACGCGTTGAAGTCGGACAAACTTTCTGTCCAGTGAGTATTTTGTGTTTTTGAGTATGTTTGGTTGTTTCTAATGTTTTGACACAAGTTTTTCACATGTTTTGAGCAAGGATCTTTGATGAGTGAACTACTAACATGTTTGTACAAGTAAATACATAAAAGAAAAACAAGAAGAAGGTTTCCTTACAAAGTGTTAGATGAAGAACAAGATAAAGAAGATGATGACCTGAACTTGAAACCTTGTCTTGCTTTCTCTTGAAGATGGAGTTGATGAGGATGATGATGTTGGTGATTGTTGATGGTGGTTTGTGGTGGATGAATGATGAAACCGTGAGAGAGAGGAATGAGAGGAGTGGAAAGATTGAGTGTGAAGGTGTGAATGTGTTAGTGTGTTCAAGTTGCTAAAAGAAAAGTAAGGTGAGGGGTTGTGGGGTGGTTGGCCGGTTTCAAGAGTCAAGGAGAGGCATGGCCTCTCAAAGTTTTGTCCCCCTTGATTAGTTAATAACTCTAGATATTTTAGTCATTAACTCATTAATCTCGTTTAACGTTTAATCGGTTATGCGTTAGTTAGTTTAGTTTGGTTAATGGTGATTAAACGTTAACTATAAGTGAAGTATTATTTCAAATACTAACTTTCGTATTTCTATAATGTTCGTTACGTTTTGTTTGGTTGTTAAGTTTAGTTCACGAATATTCGTTGCGTTTGTTATGTTTGATTCATAACGTGTAAACGTTAATTAAAACGTTTGAAATGTAAAGCTTAAAATTATAGCTAGATGATAAAACGTAAATAACTGCTATTTATTTTCCAAATAGCTTTACATTATTTATTAAAACATATCACCAATGTTCGTATTTTTGTCGGAATCGTCTGATTGTTCTGCGTAATTCAAATTAATTACGTATATGAAATGCGTCAAGTATTTAGCCTAAATATATACTATATACAAGTAATGACGTTCTAATTAAAGGTGAACGTTGAACTTAATTTGTCGGCTGTCACAGTATGGTTACAAAGATGAAATGTATTATATTACGAATTTGGAATCACCTTTTGGTGACGGTTGTCACAGGTGTTTCTCGAGTAGAACCACCAAAACGATACTGATGCAACAATTGTTACTTTAACCTTTGTTGGCCGCGCCACCATCGCAAATCACCACCTTTGTCCACTCCCTTCTTCCTGTATGTACTACAACTTCCGGCCAACCGTTAACTTTCGACAATTTCTAAATTCATCGTTTATGGTGGTTGTGTGATATCTGGGTTTCAATCTATGGTGTGGACTGATTTTGGAGATGGTATCTAGCTATTTAGAAATCGAAATTTTGATGGTTTGTAACAGGTGGATTATATTAAGATTTTAAATTTTAGTTTTGATTATTCGATTGGTTTCTTTACTGTATTTTGTGGTATTCATATATATGTATGTAAATGAAAAATTAGACTCGCTGTGTTATTTTTTTTTTTTTTTTGTTAATTTTCTAACGGATGATGGAATCGGTGATGATAGTATTGGTTCTTGATGATAAAATTAGCCGATTTAGGATTTCAAAAAAGAATATAACACGAGGGTGTTGTTTAATTCTTTGTAATTTAAAGTGATGATATTATTTAAAATAATTTTACGGTAGAAAGTTAGAGCTCGGTAATGGAGAAAAAGTTGGTGAAATTACGATTTGAGCAGGTAGTGTATTTTGAGGAAGAAGGGCATTTTAGTCAGTTCACATGACTTAACGGATAAAACTAACGAAATTTGTTAGGTGGGACGATTGGTGAGCGAAAATAGCATATACAGAGATGTTTGGTGACATTTTGTGAAATAAGGGACGGATTGTGATTTTTTGGATAAACACGGGGACGAATTCGACAATTTTCTCTATTGGAAAACATATGTTTAAAAACAATATTGGATTTTAATTTTTTTTTTTTTGAAAAAAGTCGTTTCCAAAAAATTGCATTATTTTCTTTGGTCATAGTTTTGACTTTGGATAATGCTAAGCTTACAAAAAATTTATAAAAAAATATCTACAAAATGAGGTGTCCTCTTATGATGAAGAGAAAGAATGATGAAAGAGAAACAAGGAAATGATATAATTTGTTGATTTTTATTACTACATCATCTTGTAAATTTTTGTTTGTAAATCTTTTGTATACTTTTGTATACTTCAGAAAGGTTTATCGTTGTTCACATGATCTATTGGGTATGTATAAAGTTGATTTATCATCTTGAATTATATATGAAAAAACAATGTTTGACATCAAATCAAATTTTCTCCATATAACTCTATCTTTTTTTATCATTATATATATATATATATATATATATATATATATATATATATATATATATATATATATATATATATATATATATATATATTCATCTATCATGTGAAGCATCTTCAATTTTAAAATAGTTTTCTTAACATTAGTCAGAGATTTCAATCTTGGATCTCTTATGATTAAATATTAAATAATGATAGTCGATAATTCATTGTCTAAGCTTACAAAAATTAATAATGTAATTTTATCAATATTTTCGAAATTCAATATATACATAAAGGGTGATGATAAATCCACATATGATTTTGATAAATCCACCATTATTGTGCAATACTGGTTTGTACAGTATAAGTTGTGATAGCATAAATGTGATGGATTTATAAAAATGTTAGGTGAAAATATCATTACCCATACATAAACCTTTGCCAACCCACCATAAATATTTTCTCTTTACCTCAAATTCTAATAATAATAATAAAAAAAAATCATCTTTGATTAGTTAGGTGTGACACACCTGGAGCTTTCTATAATCTTCTTTCCTTTTTTGAACAAAGTCTACTTATCTTCTTTCCTTAAATTAACTATATGCTTAGTTTATTTCTTGCACTATACTCTCTCCGTTTCAAAATAAACGTCTCACTTACTATTTTGGGACGTTCCAAAATAAGTGTCCAGATTCCCTTTCAACCAATCAGAAAAGACTTTAGTGGGTAAAGATGAGATGTTATTGGTAGATAGTGACTTTTCTTAAACTGTGTGCATTTTTACATGAGACACTTATTGTAGGACATAGGGAGTATTTTTTTTTAATTTAATTTCATTAAACTCTTTTGGGCATCCCAATGAGAGACGGACCTTGCAAAAAAAACTTAAACAAAAACAGGTCAATAACTCTACAAAACCCTCCAAGATTCTATCTTTCTTTCTCCCCCTAATTTCCATCTTTAATCCTTCTTCTCTTCATTTGATGAACTACTAAAAAAACAATAACTTTCAAATTCAAATCTTTAATCAAGATTTGCTTCTGGGATCTATCAAATCAAGAGGGGTTGTGATTGTGGGTTTGAATTTGGAAGAAAAAAAATGACAAGAATGCAAATGGGTATGATTAAGATGATTGATGATGTGTTGCCATTGTCTGATTGGTGGGAAGAAATAAATGAATCAAGAAATTGGCAAGATGGAATCTTTTTTGCTCTTTGTGGTTTTTATGCACTTGTTTCTGCTATTGCTCTTGTAAGTCAACCATTTTCCCCAAATAACACACACAGTATTTTAAGTTCATTTTATGTATGTGGGTACAGATAGTATTATCAATATGCAATGGGACATTTACTTAAAATCTTGATTTGGGTATTTCAGCTTTTGTAATTAGGTTTACCTAAAATGTGGAGTGTTTCTTTGAGGCTGCACACAAAGGAAAACAACTTTATACATTTTTAATGATTTTAGCAACCAACTTTAGGTTAATTGGTAAATAGAAACTAATTTACATTGTGATACTGATTTTAGCAACCTTGTTAGTATAACAGTTTATGATAGGTGTGTTAGTTGGTTACTAAAATGGGTAAGAGAGTATAGGTTAATTTGTATACACTTTTGATATATA
This sequence comes from Helichrysum umbraculigerum, assembly GCA_949592205.1. NCBI lineage: Eukaryota > Viridiplantae > Streptophyta > Magnoliopsida > Asterales > Asteraceae > Helichrysum > Helichrysum umbraculigerum. The sequence goes on along the minus strand of CATIUR010000001.1, from coordinate 244,134,512 downwards.
AATTGGGTGCTGAAATTGGTATAAAGTGTGAAGCTTTTCTCCGTTTCTGCTGTTTTTTCTGTTATTCAAGTTTTATACACTAAAAAATGTTGAAATGAGGCGACTTTCTGAGATATGTGCGTTAGTTTTGACGGATATTAGTCTTGGCTTGAGAAAGTGAGAAGTGAGTTTGAATTTTGACAACCCACATCTAAACTCTAAACACCCACATAACACGAAAGAAGAAAACGGGAAAAACTGTTTGTAGGCTTGTACCTTAAACAATTCCAATATTAATGGTCATAGATTTACTATGAGTGTGAGGAACTTGAGATAAAGATCCGTTGGGGAAATTGGCAAACTGGCGAGCTCTAATGTTTACATAGTAGTGGATTATATATTTTATGATATAAATCTACCGGCTAACTGGGGAGAACATTTATCAAATGGATAAATCAATGGAAGTTTGTGCTCAATGATATTCAATCAGACATTAGAATTTTCGAGCTTCATACCATCAAAACTTTTGTACTCAGTTAAAAGTTGGGAATTTGCATGGTTCCTTTATAGTGTTTGTTTTAAGTTTGCCCACTGCTCTACATAATTGCAGATTCAGCTAATTAGGATTGAGATAAGAGTACCAGAATATGGTTGGACAACACAAAAAGTTTTCCACCTCATGAATTTCATTGTTAATGGAGGTACAGCATTGATCATCTTTTGAACCGATTTCTCTTTGAAAAGGTTGAAAGTGACACATATATCCATCATTTTTTTGCAGTGCGTGCCGTTGTGTTTGGATTTCACTTGCAAGTCTTCAGTTTGCATCCCAAGGTAAGTATGCCATTTTGTAATGACTTTTCAAAGAAAATCTTAGAAATATTTTCGTTTATATAATGGTTTGTAGTAAAAAATTTAAATATTTTCGTTTATTTATATTACAACATATATATTACAAATTTGCTTAATAGGTTTGCATCTGGATGCTATTGGAAATTCCGGGTCTACTATTTTTCTCGACGTATACTCTTCTTGTCCTATTCTGGGCGGAGATATATCACCAAGTAAGTAAACTTGAAGTCTTCAACTACCTCTTTCAGTTCATTCATCTTTGTATCTTATTGGTTTCTCTTATGTGATGAGCAGGCAAAAAGTTTACCAACGGATAAACTCAGAATTGTTTATGTGTCAGTTAATGCAGGGGTTTATCTGATACAAGTAAGCTACTTGTATTCTTGCATTTTATATATCTTTACAACTGAGCTGTTAACTAAAAGTTAAAGAACCAATAATCTATAAACATTCAGTCTACTTTATATCAGTTTTTACCGCAAGTTGTTTGAATCAGGGTTGTCTTTGGCTATACCTATGGTTTGACGATAGCAGCATGGTGAAATTCCTCGGAAATATATTTGTTGCAGGTTGTTAGACCTAATATTCCATTCGTCTTTACCTAAAGTTCACTTTGAACTCAGAAGGAACATAAAATTTATATTGAATATATCGTAATTTTCTGACATATATTTAATTTATGTTTATTCTGCAGTTGTGTCGCTAACGGCAGCGGTAGGTTTCCTGGTTTATGGAGGAAGGTAAGGCGCACTTCTAAAATATTTTGGATGTGTTATGTACAATACTTTCTGCTACCTAACGCTTATAAGTTATTTCATGCTCGTAAATGGTTATGTTGGATGCTTTCAGGTTATTTGTGATGCTGCGACAGTTTCCAATTGAATCTAAAGGGAGACAAAAGAAACTTCACGAGGTTGGTGCTGTTTCCACCAGTTTATTATTCCAGAATGCTGTACATAACAGTGTACAGTCTAACTTGAACTCATTGTTGCAGGTTGGATCCGTGACGGGGATATGCTTTACTTGTTTTCTTGTAAGATGCCTTGTGGTAAGTTTCAATCGTTCTTATAAAAATTAATTTGAGACAAAAAAACTAATACGCTCTATGAATTGACACACCAGTGTTTGCATATTAGTTAAAAATGTCTAAATGCCCTTGGTTACCAAGTGATATTTCACTGTTTTTCATCAATGTAAAATATGTGATGTGTATTTATTGACACCAAATTTGAAAGTTCGTGACGCGCCTTGAGTAATAAATTGCACACATCGGTACAATTTAGAATTAGGTTGCATTTTTATAGCTTTAACCCTTAGCTAATTGCAGGATGTTCTATCTGCTTTTGATTCACAAGTTTCATTGGACGTACTTGATCATCCGGTCCTAAATTTAATTTTCTACATGGTACTTCATTAACACAAATTATAAATTTGATTTTCTACACGATTTCCGACATTATTTCTAGTGCACTTTCTGACTTTCATTTTTGGGTCATTAACAGCTAGTTGAGATCCTCCCATCAGCCCTTGTGCTCTTTATTCTTCGGAAGCTACCTCCCAAGAGAGTATCAGCGCAGTACCAGCATATTCGTTAGCGACATTCTTCTACCAATGCTAACCATTCACGAAATTAACAATCTGGTTCGGTGTTGGATGCTATTGGATTTGAGCAGACCTATGTTGTTATTTTGTTGTAGAATTAAGTGTCTTTGTCACTTGACTGGAGAAATATTTTTGATCAATTTCTTCATGGGATTTTTGTGGGACTGAATTTGGAACCCAAGTTGGTGCCTGATAGCATGCAATTGATCACCTTTGTAAGATCAAGAGTTATGTAATGTTTGTTATGGGAAAACTTCAAAGTATTAGGCTTATGTTTGTTTGTATCTGATATTGGGTGGCTTGTAGTTTCTTCAGAAAGTAATATCTTTGTTTTAAGATGCAAATAGCAATGAAGTATGTTATGAGCATTTCTAAAATATGTAGGTAATTAGTATCAAAACTACGAGTACAATTATCGTAGTAACTCAAAAATTTATTGCTAATAAAATTATTTTGCAGCGTATTATGCAAGTACGAGTTACAAGTATGATTCGGGTGACGACTATCTAATGGGTGGTGATTTGTACACCGTCAAAAATTAGCCATACATACACCACTAAAGCTGCTTTACAGTGTTGTACAACACAATGATGCATAAAAATGGTGTATGGTTAATATTTGGTGATGTATAAATCACCACCCCTATCTGATACTTTAGAATTTAGATGTGGAAATGGGTGAATTTGAGGTATATACTATTGTCAAGTCAATCAAGTAAAACTCAAAACATATAAACTAGGGTAAATGGCGCAGATCGGCAACGAACTTTCCTTTTTTTGTCGAGTTAGGGTATGAACCCAATCTATTATACAGGTCTGTAACGAACTTTCAAATTATGTTTCGAGTTAGGTAACGAACTTTTTTTTCACCTAACTCGAAAAGTTCGTTACCTAACTCGAAACATAATTTGAAAGTTTGTTACCTAACTCTAAACATAATTCGAAAGTTCGTGTCCAATATATGTTTCGAGTTAGGTAACAAACTTTCGAATTATGTTTCGAGTTAGGTAACAAACTTTCAAATTATGTTTCGAGTTGAGTAACGAACTTTTCGAGTTAGGAGAAAAAAAAGTTCGTTACCTAACTCGAAACATAATTTGAAAGTTCGTTACCAACCTATATAATAAATTGGGTTCATACCCTAACTCGACAAAAAAGGGAAAGTTCGTTGCTATGCGCCATCAACCCTATAAACTAAACAAAAACTAAGTTAGATTTAGTCAAAGTCAAACAGTATAGAAGTTTAAGATACGAGTACGTCCTTTTATTCTTAAGATTAGACCAGTATTGTAACATGACTTCTCAACTTGAATATGTATGAGCACCTGTATCACAGTAACATGACTTTTCAACTTGGATATGTATGAGCAAGTTCATAAAAAATGATGCCCATATATTAATTCTTAATATTTCTTTACACAAGCAACTTACAAAACATCATCAAGTTATGTGCATTTGAAGTATAAAGCTACGACTCCACCTCTAGAAAAAGGATTTCTACACGAAAAAGATTCCTATGAGATATGATCATCGCCTCATTTCATCAACCGCTGGAGCAGCAAATCTCACTTCTGCAGGACGTGCTACTACAACTGGTTCATCAGCAAATAGTGTTTTGATAAATGACGGTGTTTTCAGGGGTCGACGTCCAGTCATTTTTGGATACACGTCTTCGAGGAAATAATAGGCGTGGCCAGCAATCATTCCCTGAATTGTTCAGCCAAATACAGCATCAACAGATCAAAAAATATCAATGTGATGTTTCATTGTTTTCATATCAAATATACTGGATCTCATGAATATCTCGACAATTTTCATATTAAATTCCCTGTGAGAACTGTCGCATTGTATTTTTTGACCATGCAATTTTACATATATTGTCATCCTCATCACTAGAAACTGAAGGTGATTTAGGTCCACATTGTGTTGCTATTTAATGAAAATGCTGCAAATTGAAAGGGGCGTGTGGATCCAACAACATGAAACATTAACAGGATTAAACATTTACAGAATATATGATGGACTTACAAGTAGATCCACCCAAGCACTAGCACCAACAAGAACAGAGAAGCCCAGCAAAACCTGCAGGGTAACAATAAGATCAGAGATTTCTGAACTCAAGGGTATATCCTTTTAATCAAGAAAAAAGAATCTTATTGCTCCTAAGATTAAGTAAATGCACAATATAAAAATGTTGAATAGCCAAGATGGCTTATGACTTGAGCAATTTAAACATGTATGCAAAAGATAGAAAGCATAAAATAGCATATGATGCCAAACTTCTTGAGAATGATAGATTTACATATCGACAAGAACTTACCCATGGTAAGTAAGCTGCAGTAAAAGTAAAGAGGCCCAAGAAGCTCATATGAATAAATGGATTTTGCTTGCTCCAGACATAAACCTGTGAAGTAAAGAAAAAAAGAAAAAGAAAATCAAAATGAAAACTCAAGTTGCTCTATAATGTTTTCAGATGTAAACAATGAATATACAACAAATTAACTAATTACCATCATAAAAGTCAGTGAATTGCTAAGAAAAATGATCTTAGCAAAAGATTCTGACACATAAGGTATCATCCCTCCAACAAGAACGATACCGGTCAAGACAGTTGCACCAAATAAAAGCATATAAAAGAAATCTGCAGTTCTTCCCCTAAATGAATTTTCTTCTAGAAGTTTGCAGTATCGAGCCAGAAAGAACATGTGAAACAGAAAGTCCAAGTCTGTAAAACAAAGATGTTTTCATGTTAGAGCAAGACAATGAACGTGGATGCATATGGTTCATAAGTTCTTTTATTCCGTATATGAAGAAAAAAAGTAAGATAAACTTTTAGAAACCAATATAAGTTTACATATAGACACATGGAATGCGTACATACCAATCAAAAACAAAGAAATATAAAATAAACTATACTATTTACGTCCATGTAAATTACACAAACACATAAATACTAGAAACAGAAGAAAACACATTGTTTTGGGGACTGATTCATAAGAGATTTCCCACATGCCTTGACTGAATGTGTGCTTTTATAATGATTATTGTGACTTGAGAAATTAGATTCAGGTGCTTAAAAGATACACATGACTACTTAATACCGCAACACCTTATATGCTTCGACTATCACATAATAATATAATATTGATATAGAACAATAAAAAAATAACAATCACAATCAGTTTCTGCTAAGCACTCTAATCGGTCTAGGCGCACATTACATGATCCCTCATTTACAAGAAAATATAGCACAAACAGTATTAGCTAGACCACAAATTACAACCCTTGTTCCTATAACAACAAAAACCGAAGTTGTTTGGAGATATAAGTACGAACACTTACCCATCTTTCGGAAATAAAGGAAGTTGGTAATTAGCCGCCAGATTTGATATTGCTTAACTACAAGTCTGGGATTCAAGTACAAGTTATACGGCGAAATGATCTGCACAACACCATAATCAGGTTCAATGTGAATACTAGCTACTATTTTAATCATGCTAATGAATACATGCTAATAGTTCCCATTCATTAAACAATTTTTATATCATGAATCAATCAAATAATCCTTTCACTTTCAGGCAAGTAATCATTTCTACAAACCCTAAAAATCTTGAACTTTAAACAATGTACAGACTAGAGACTACAATAATCATATTAAAGAAATTTAACATCTTTTATCTCATAATCGACGCATAATTAAGCAATTGTTCAAACCCTTTAAACCCAGTAATCATCATGCAACCTTTTTCATAACCCTAAAAATAATCGAAATAATTAAAACCGCGAATATTACACTAAAAGATAAAAATTAAACGGATATACCTCAAGAGAGCAACCAATTGTGGTAACAATCGCAGCTGTGAGATACGAACGAGTGATTATCGGCATCTGTTTATACCAATCTTCAACAGCTTGCGCCATTTTGTAAACCTAATTTCTTAAATATTAATAAAAATAATAAAAACACTAAATACCGAGCTTCAACAGCTTGTAATCTCCACAATCAACAATCAGATGTATGTACGTATATATATGTAAGTATGTATATATAAAGAACGCGTAGAATCTAGAGAGAGAAAGGGATGGATCTGGGAATTTTAGAGAGAGAAATGTACAAGCAGATAATGCATAATGTACTGCTAAATTAAAAGCTATCAAACAAGGTGTCTATTCAAATCTTCAGCTAGTTTGTGTTTTTCACGTGCGGTATAGAGCGTGAAAGGCACGTACCAATAACAGATGTCTGTGACTTGTCATAGCCAATCATATGACTTTGATATACGATAATGATCTCATAATCCTTAATTTGCAAATTTTAACAATTTGTTTTATTTTCCCACTAAAAAATAACATTGGCTTCGTGATGTGTTTGTCAAGATTCTATGAGTTTGAGTATCTACTTTTAGGGAAATGCTATTAAGAGCTGTCAATAAGTGCATTTATTGAAGTCAAAGTTTTCTTATATAATCAAAAATTATAATTAATACATTGAAGTTTTGTATTTAATTTATTGAAACTTTCCTTTTATATGTGATGTATTAATTATGATTTTTGATAATAAAAGAAAGTTTGAGTTTAATAAATAAGTTTAAGGGTTCTTATTGACAGCCCTAAGGGCTGTCAATAGCATTTCCCCTACTTTTAATAAGTTCCGGCTCATAAGTTTTGCTTAGTAACACAATAAGAATTGAGCTTCTTGAAAATATAAGCTCCAAGGAACTCCTAAACAAGAAGCTTTTTGAAGTGTCTTTTGAATAGAAGCTCAACTCCCGGCTTCAACCACAAGCTCCAGCTACAACTTCAGCCCCAGCTTCAGCTCGTTGTTACCAAATACACTCTTAAATTTATCTTATGAAAGTTTTTTTATAAATTAGTTAAAGCTTTTTTATTTACCACCTCACTAATTTATAAGAACATTTTCATAAAAAACTTTGTGTACAATGATAAAAAGCTTTGAAAAGTTTTTCTTTTCAAAAATCACACACACAGTTATTCAAAAAAGCTTTTCTATTAACCACCTCACTAATTTATAAAAACATTTTCATAAAAAACTTTATGTAAAAAGCTTTGAAAAGTTTTTCTTTTCAAAAATCACACACATCCGAGATTTGAGATTTCTCAAGTTTTTAGACAACAAAGTTTTTGGTTCAACGAAGAAAAGTTTTTTCAAAGTATTTATTGGAGATGCTCTTATTTATAGGAAATGATATTCGTGCCTAAAACTCCACTCTAATTTAAACCTAATATGAGAAATTTGATTAAAATAAATTAATAGAGAAACTAATTAAATTTTAGGTGTCAATAATGGATGAAATAAGCTTGTTTTTTAGGTTTATATTATTAGACATATTTTCTAATACGTTTTATTTAAATTTGAGCATGGTTAACAATATAATCGAAATTATATTTAGTTTCGTTTACAACCATAGTGGTAATTTTAGTCGGTTCGGGTTGACCGTTCAAATTAATTCAATTCGAACTCTAATTGATTTGATAAATAAGTTGTCGATTGGAGTTTGTGGATCAATAGTACTTGATTCAAAATCCTACCAACAAAACTTATTTTAGTAAATTTGTCAAATGGATTGATGGGTTGATTTGGTTAGATACGTCAAACTTTTGGTGGGGTTAGTAAGTTAGTTTCAAGTTGGTGACTTTGTATTTAGTTGAATTTAATGGGTTAAGTTGAGTTAATTTTGAGTTAGTTTTAGATGATTAATAATAACGTAGGACATCAAATTAATCTTTAGTCAATTTTGATTCACGTACATATATTAAAAATAATAAAATACTCTATCTAATAATTTGATGAATAATAAAAATCAAAATGCTATATCAAAGCTAACATATTACATACATGAGGGGAATGTCTCAAATTGGGAGAGGAGATGCACGTCAAATTTGATGAATTTAAGCACAAATTTATTAGAATCAAATTTTATAGGTGTAAAATTAGTGCATGTTATCAAAATGAAATGCAACTGTTGATAAAATCAGTGAATCTGGACGGTCATAAACTAATTTATCTTAATATGTGACACCGCTACTAGCACTGTAGCACACAATGACACCACTAGAACACCTCTTGGGATCCACTTCGTCCTGCTTGTCTCCATGATCTTGGGATAATAACATCTGGCCCATCAACTTTATAATTTCAGTTCAGTTGCAACACTCACGTGGTGGGCTACCTCTGGCCCAATGCTACAAGGCCCACCTGGACTAATTAAAAGATTACGTATGAAATACACACGTTACTCCTTTATATTGTCTTTAAAAATAATTTAATGTGCTTAACACACTTGTAATCTGTGATTATTTTGTGGTTACAAATTTTGATTTCTTTTAACGGTTATTGTCAATTGTCAATGTACCACTACTGAGGCATTATATCTGTTCTTATCGAGTCATTAATAAAACACGTATTTTGTTAACCACATAAATTTAGATTGTAGAAGAGAAAAAAGAGGAAGATTTTCATCGACAGGAAAAAGTCAAAGTAGACCGTCACTGAAAGTATGAAACAAGAAATAATATCATACTTTAGTGTTAGATCATTTTGTTTTTATGGTACGGGGTTAGAGTACCCTCCAAATTATTATTATTTTTTTTTTTAACAAAACACTAAGAAGTTTTAAACAGAACTTCCCGTAAAATAATTGTGTGGCAGAGGTTTCATTTTCATATATCACGTATGTAAAATCATAACTATATCTAATAGACAATGTACATGTACAACTGTTCATGAATGTATACAACAACATAGCACATGTCATATTTGAGCTAGCCAATAGGTCCAACACATATCGAGTCTTATAAATGTAGCAATACGGTCAATTACGTACACAATAGTTAGGCCAACATTTTTACTTCACCCAAAACGACGGTTTCTTTTACCGGTTTGATCTGAACAAGCAAAACATTATCGGGGTCGGACATTTGTATTCTTTTGAAAGTGTCATCTTTCTTAAGAAGTTCCCACTTGAATTGTGTCACTAAGCGATGAATCAATGCCAAAGTTTCCATTTTCGCTAGCTCAATACCAGGACACATTCTTGGTTCAGCTCCAAAAGCCACCAAACTAAAAGGTGGCGGCGATGGTGCATGTTTTTCAAAACGGGTTGGATCAAACGTGGTCGGGTTTTGAAAAATATTATCATCCATATGTGTCATGTACGGAGACAATATCACCTATAATCACATCATGCAAAATCAAGTAATTAGCGATGATTTTGACATATATGATATATCTTATATAACTATTTCTTGGCTAATCATATTCGTTCTTTAATCACTCACTTGCCATCCTTTAGGAATTATGTATCCTCCATACTCAATATCTTTGGAAGCTCGTCGAAATACTAAGATAGTAGGAGGGTTTATTCTAAGCGCCTCAGATGCTACTTTCCAATTAGAGGAGTTATAAACTCAAGTGGTGTGCGACTAACATTTCATTCATTCCATATCGTGTTTGTTGAGGTATGAGAATTTAATAAAGGATGAAGGTGTCTTACCTCGAGCTATATTAGAGTATATAGATTCGTTGTTACCCAAAAGTCTGACCAAAAATGTTAGCAGGATGGCGGTTGTATCATATCCTGCAACCATTGCAATGATGATGTTGTCAATGATCTCCTCATCAGACATCCTTTTTGAGCTACTATTATCATGAATGCTTAGAAACGATGTGACAAGATCTTTAGGAGGATTAGCTCCTCGATGTTGTTCTTTGAGTTCCTTTCTTTTCTCTTCTACAAGATCAGATAGTATCGCTACTATTTTCTTTCTTGCTTTAAGTCCTCGATTGAATCGAGTGAATGGCAAATTGATCGGAATTGCTAGGATACTTTTCATCATGTCATGGAAAAGCGGTAACAATTGATCTCTTCTGGGTCCTCTTTCGATCCCAAAGAGAAGCGAGCAAATTACGTTGAAGGTTAAGGTTTTAATCAGGGGTAATACCTATACAATTGCAAGAGAACAAATAATATATTACGTAAAAGCATTTTAGCAAGGTCAAATAGCCCAAAAAGGTAATCTAAGATTCAAAATTTCCAACAAAGGGAATATCACTTTTTCTATCGCCCAAAAGGACCCTTAGTCTTAATTTGTGCCCAAAAGGATTATTGTATCAAAAAAACTTAAATTAAGAAGAATATAAGCCGCTCGATTTTTTATTTTTTCAAAATTGACTCTTGAAACGACTTGCATGAGTTATTATGACTTTAAGAGGTTGACATCGTTGCATCATCAACACACAAGAAACCTTTAATTCCATGAATCGTCATCTTTTGGATACGTTTTTGTCACTTCAATTTTGGAACCCTAGGTGGCTTTCTCATGATCCCCAAATGTTTCAAACTTTATTTGGTGGTATAAAGTGTTTATAAATGATGCACATCACCTTTAACCGACCTTAATTTTTAAAAAATAAAAAATCAACCCGCTGATATTCCCCTTAATTTAACTTTTTTTGACAAAATAATCATTTTGGGGCAAAAATGAAAACTACGGGTCTTTTTTGGATGATAGGAAAAGTGATATTCCCTTTATTGAAAAATTTTGAATATTACGTTACCTTTTTGGGCTATTTGCCCTTTTAACAAAGATATCAAACATATATTTTAAAATATCAAGACCATTCATGTCCCACTCCCGCAACTTATTCGTCGAAACTTTCACACCTCTGTGAAGGGGTACTTCTGAGTTTTGAGTACTCAACTAAAATTAAGCACTACTATTTTGAGTATATGTTACCTCTGATCCTATATCGATCATAATACCATAATTTTTTTTCAAACATATTATCTATTTGCAAAAGATAGTTAAACTATTAGTCTTACTTTAATATATTACTCTAAATCAGTTAATTTTAAAAGTTCAAAGTGAAATCAAACTTACTTTAAATATAAATGTTTTACTAATATTTAAATCAAGAAAAATCGTAACTGGACTGTCAACAATAGGACATAATGAGTATTTATCTTTAGAACCTAAATCAATAATATATATACTGTATTATTATCTACCTCGATTTCATTTTTACCATGCCAATGAGTTTGAAGGTGGTTTTGAATTTCTCCATCTACTTCCACAACATTTTGCTTCAACACTTCAAGCTTTAAAAACGAAACCAAGGCCGCCCTAACTCGTTTGTGATCATCGCCAGTCAACTCTAGTATAGTTTTTGAACCAAGTATTTTTCTTGTAGATGGTGCTTGTTTGTATTAGTTAGATGGTTGTTATTGTATTTAGCCCATTAGTTTATCTAGCCCATATTGGTTCATGTAGGGCTCAGCCCATCCAATTCCCGAGCTCCATTATTCTATATATTGGTTGCTTGTACTCTTGAATCTTGATTGTTTATGGGAAATAAACCCCTTCAATATGGTATCAGAGCGCATCGTAAAAACCATCATGTAAACCACATCTCACTTGGTCACTTTTCATCTATTTCTTTCCCTAGTTCCTGTCTTATTTGTTCTATCAACTTTTAAATCTGTGAAAGCAACTTTTGACCTTACCATAATTCAAACAAAGAACATCTCTTCTTCCCAAATTCAGGCATCACTTCCTCTCACTGTTATATCAAATTTCCGGCTACCACCATGACCGGAAACACACAAGTGACACAACCAAAGCTGACTGCATATGACAAACCTTTTAGTGTGAATAACATCAAAACTCACGTGCCTATTGTTCTTGATCTTGACAAACATAACTACAATTCGTGGAGCGAGCTGTTCAAAACCCATTGCTTAAGCTATGAAGTGATGAAAATCATTGATGGCAGCTCGTCAAGTGAAAGCTCCAACGATCCAGAATGGGCCAAACTTGACAATTTAGTCAAGTCATGGCTCTATGGCACCATCTCAGAAAGCCTTCTTGACATGGTACTCGTTCCCGATGCAACTGCCAAGCAAGTATGGGATAGTCTCAAAGCCAGTTTTCACGACAACCGAGATGCACGAGTATTGCAAATCGAAAATCAGTTGAGAAGCATGCGTATGGGAGAACTTACTGTAACTGAGTATTTCATAAAAATCAAGAAAATGGGTGACCTTCTCAAGAATCTGGGCTCTCCTGTTGACGAAAAACATCTAGTTATGTATGCCGTTAATGGGCTCGGGGAGAAATTCAGTCACATTGCGAGAATTGTTAAACACAAAGATACTCTTCCAAATCTCGCAGGGCTTCGTACTACACTATTACTTGAAGAAAGTGACCTCTCTGACAACTTCACGTCACCGACAAACCAAAATAATTCTTCTTCTTCACCTACAATTCTTCTCACGGGTCATAACAATTCTGGAAATCAAACCGATTCATTACCCACCGTTTGTAGGAATTTTCAACGTGGTTCATGTAGATTTGAAGAACATTGCAGGTACCTACATTGGTTGCCTACGAAGACACATCAGAACCCTCCCAACAGCTATCTTGGATTGGGCTCGGGAAGTCGCTCCAACTATTTGGGCCGATCCCACTCTCGGCTGCAAAATTCTCTGGCCCAACAACAACACTTTGCTCCTGGCCTGCAACCGTTTCGTCAACAAGAAGCCCAACAGCAGCACTGGGCCCGACCCAACAGAAATTCTAACCGGGGACAGCAGACCCAACAGCAGCGCAATTGGGCTGCTCCCTCACCTACGTCCCAACAAAGGCAATCATGGGTTGTTCCAGCTACTACTCAGCAAGCCCAACACCTAGCTCAGCCCAACAGTCTCCATCCCCTACTGTTCATGTTCAAAGAAGTTGGTGGCCCACTGCTCAAAATTATCAATTGCAAAATGAAATCATTGGCTCACAACCTCAATATCTCAGTCAAGCAACAACTGTACTACCTCAGGCCTTCAACACCATGACACTTCAGGACCCGGGGAACACCGAATGGAACATGGATACGGGGGCAACTGTCCACCTCAATTCGGATGCAGGTAACCTTGGTACTATTTATAATAAACGTATTCATTCATCTGTTCTTGTTGGTGATGGGAAATCCGTACCCCTCACCAACACGGGTCATAGCATTTTATCCGCATTACATCGTCCCCTTCACTTACACAATGTTCTAGTTACACCTAACATTATCAAAAACCTTAATCTGTACGAAAATTCACTAGAGATAACAAATGTACCATTGAATTTGACGAGTTTGATTTTTCTGTGAAGGATTACTGGACCCGCCATATCCTTCTCCGATGTGATAGCAACGGAGACCTTTACCCTGTCACCAAGCCCACGGCCCTTTTATCTATTAGTCAATCAACGTGGCACAAACGCCTTGGACATCCCGGAGATAATGTGTTACGTTCTCTTATTTCTAGTAATTTAATATCATGTAATAAAACGAAATCCCCCGTGTTATGTCATGCTTGTCAGCTTGGCAAACATGTGAGACTTCCATTTTCTAGTTCAAACACTATTGTTAAATCAACCTTTTGATATAGTTCACTCTGATTTATGGACATCTCCTGTTCAAAGTCTTAGTGGTATTAGATATTACATTTTGTTTCTTGATCATTATTCGCATTACTTGTGGGTTTATCCTTTACATAATAAGTCTGATGCTTTTACAAAATTTGTACATTTTCGCTCGTATGTTAAAACTCAATTTAATCGTGAAATTAAAGCGTTTCAATGTGATCATGGGGGTGAATTTGACAACACTGCCCTCAATTCCCTCTTTACAAATATTGGTATACAAATTCGTTTCTCTTGTCCTAAAACCTCTCAACAAAATGGTAAATCTGAGAGAATGATCCGTACTATCAACAATTTTATCCGCATACTTCTGTTCCAAGCTCACCTACCCCCACACTTCTGGGTTGAGGCTCTACATATGGCAGCCTACCTTCTCAACCTTCTCCCATCCACTGCTATTCAAAATGACATTCCCTATCGAAAGCTTCTTCACCAACAACCAAAGTATTCTCTACTTCGTACTTTTGGTTGCCTCTGTTATCCTCATCTCAACACAACCAACAAACTTGCTCCCCGTTCCACTCCTTGCGTCTTTCTAGGATATCCGTCTCACCATCGAGGCTTTCGATGCCTCGACCTCTCCACTAATAAAATCATCATCTCTCGTCATGTCACATTTGACGAGTCTGTGTTTCCATTTGGTTCTATGACACCACTTCAACCTCCCTCCTATCAATTTCTTGACGATGAACCCAACTTTATCTCACGTCAACTCCTAACCTCCACCATCAATCCTGCACACAACCCATCGCCACCACTCACCACTCCTCCTACCACACAAAACATACCACCCACCCACCAAAATACTACTTCAACCACCACCAACACTTCGCCTCCTCCACCTCCTCCACCACCTACATCCACACACCCCATGGTTACTCGTTTCAAAGATGGCAAAACTAAACCACCTCAACGTCTGAATCTCCATGTCACCACCCCTTCTCCCCTCCCTAAATCTCACATCACAGCACTTCAAGAACCTAACTGGCTTAATGCTATGACAGATGAATATAATGCGTTAATTAAAAATAGTACATGGGTTCTTGTACCCCGACCACCTAACACTAATGTTGTTCGTTCCATTTGGCTTTTTAAGCACAAGTTTCATGCAGATGGCACTCTCAGCAGATACAAGGCTCGCTTGGTTGCCAATGGCCGCAGTCAACAACTTGGCATAGACTGTGATGAGACTTTCAGTCCTGTTGTCAAACCAGCTACTATCCGCACGGTTTTAAGTCTTGCGGTTTCTCGCAACTAGCATGTTCATCAACTCGATGTTAAAAATGCATTTCTCAATGGCACTCTGTCTGAAACTGTCTACATGCACCAACCACCGGGATTCTTGGATCCAAAGCATCCCAATCACGTATGTTTGCTGAAGAAATCTATTTATGGTCTCAAACGCTCCACGTGCATGGATTCAACGGTTTGCTGGCTATGCCATCAAAACGGGATTTCAACAAAGCAAATGTGACTCCTCTCTATTTATTTTCCATCGCGGCACTGAAATTGCATACTTGCTTCTGTATGTGGACGATATAATTCTCACAGCATCTTCTACAGCTCTACTTCAGCAAGTTATCACCTCCCTGCACTCTGAATTCGCCATGACTGATCTTGGACCCCTAAAATTTTTTTTTGGGAATTTCAGTTATCCGCAACAACAACGGGATGTTTCTTTCTCAACAGAGCTATGCCACAGAGATCCTTGAACGGGCTCACATGCTCAACTGCAACCCAGCAAAGACACCTGTTGATACTGATTCGAAAATTGGCCCCCATGGTGAGCCGGTCTCGGATCCTACTCTGTTTCGCAGCTGTAACAACTCGCAAATTTAAACAGGATTAATTCAATTAATCACTTGCATTATTAGGCTAATTCCCTACTTGAGTGAATTCACAACACAATTTAGAGGTAAATCTAGCATAGCCCAACTAGATAATACGCGTAGTATTACGTATTCGTAATTAGTTGTAATTACGTACTGAACAATTTGAAAACAGACGCGACAAAAATATGCGACTCTTGGTGAACAAAATTATTTAATAAAACGAAATTATTAAATAACGTAGTAACGAATAAATATTTTGTCAAAAATATTTACAAATAATTTTATAACGCAAAAACGTCAAAACGTATAATTGAAAGTAAACAAAATTTAAAACTTATAAAAATTTGGTATTTAGTTTTGTAAAAAGATCCTAAATAATAATATAATGAAAAACGTAATTAAAAACATATTAGTTAAAATAAAATAACATTTAACGATCGGGCAAACGAACACGGGACAAAAACACGGAGGCGAAAAGGGGACAAAACCCCCTCCCCACCTCACTTTTCTTTCATTCTCCTCTCATCTTTCTCTCTCTTCTCTACTCTTTCTCCTCCTTCTCTCTAAACTCACCCACAAACCACACAAATCACATAAAAACTACGCTAAAACGACGCCGAATCACATAGCTCCTTTGGAATAAAGTGACCACGAGACCCCGATCTACATCTCTACCTTTTCGGATTTCAAATCCGACACTCGTAAGTTTCCGACAAATCCCGCAAATCTTTAGATTTCAAAGTTATAATTGCTACTTAGTGTTTAGTATACTTAGATTTACATGTTTTAGTGTTTTATATAACCGAAAACGTCCGAAATCGACCCAAAACTCGTTATCTTCTCGCTGTTCGTCGAACAGGCGACTACGTCGCATTGGGACCGAAAACAGTACTGCGACGTAGGCCTCTACGTCGCATTACCCTTCCTTACGTCGCACATAGCGACGCAGACCACTACGTCGCATTAAATTGCGAGCGTCGCCTATGCGACGCAACCCATGACGTCGCAAAACCTGAATGCGACGTAGACCCGTACGTCGCACCCTACGTCGCATAACCACCCAGCGTCGCACCTTACGTCGCTAAAAACAGAAAGTTTAAAAACTTGTTTTCACTAAGTGTCGAACTAACCGAAAACGCATATCGTTATACAAATTCGATTCACGAGCCTTACAAACAATTTAAACATACTTGTTTTATCGAAATGTTGATTTCAAACTTTCACCAACGAGTCGTATACATTTTCATAAACAACGAAATACAAACATTAAACAAACGATTTGGACGTGACTCGGATGTACAAACACTAGCATGGATGATTAGTTTAGACATCCACATACTTATTAAATCTCGTACGTTTAGGACGTTAGGAGATTTCAGACCGTACTTGGGCTTAGGTTTGCTAGCACTCGCACAACTACTTAAACTCAACAGGTGAGTTCACAGCCCCTACTTTTATTGATTTAACTGCTTTTGAACAGGGGTGGAAAACATAGTCAACTGTTTTACTTATTGCCATAACTGCTTTTACTTACATGATTGTTTATCATACGTGTCTTACTCAAACTGTTAGAGTACTTTGAACTATTGAACTGTTGTACGAACTTTGTTTATGAAATAACATTTTCATACTGATACACTGAACAAATGGGATAACTTATTCGACAAACTGTTTTAACTAGACCGGAGAACGACCGGTAAACTGTTTTGCAAACGACTGTAAACTAACTTGGTATCTTACCGGAGAACGACCGGTACATTTGGTAACTTGTCGGAGAACGACCGACACAAACATAACTTTTAAACTTGTTTGGTATACCGGAGAACGACCGGTACTTTTGTGTAAAACGCTGGAGAACGACCAGCCACGTATTTTAGTGCCAGAGAACGACTGGCCAAGGGACGGGAGAACGACCCGTGCGTCTTGGATGGGAGAACGACCCATGCGTTTGTTGGACGGGAGAACGACCCGTGCGTATTTGGCCGGAGAACGACCGGTACTGTGTATTTACAACTCGCTGGTGAACGACCAGCACGTGTTTTAACTTGAACTTTGGGCGAACAACCCACAAAACTGGTATTTGGATAACATTATACAAAACTTATACTCGACTATTATGGCAATACTATTTGTGAACATATTTGGATAACAACTGTGATACAAACTTGATTCAACTTGTGTAAACTTAAAACCTGTGAATTCACTCAACCTAGTTGTTGACTTTTACTATGTTTTTCAGGGAATTAGCTGCGCATGTAAGAATCGCCAACACATGGAGAATTAGGCGACCCTTGAAGCTTAGGATGCCAACTTTTGGAAACATATGGATTTCTTTAGTATAACTGAAATGTTTTAGTCATATTTCAGAAATCTACTTTTGTAAACTTACTACTATTAACTAATACGATTCGATGAATCGTAAACTTTGTAATTAACTCTTTTGGCATCTTAATATATATTGTTCTGTTGTAATCATAAGCTCTGATACGTATGCATGCTTTATTATTGTGACACCCCAGTACTTAAACTAACTGCTTCCGCTAAACAAAATTTTGGGGGTGTTACAGATTGGTATCAGAGACATTGGTTATAGCGAACTAGGAAACTTTAGGTGACTTAGCGACCTAGAGACCTAGACTATAGCCTTGGCTAGAACGCACATGCATACATACATTTGCATACATCTAAACTATCGTTACGATACCTCGATACGCGTGAACTGTTCACCACATTCGACTTGTTCATTGTACTCTGATCTCATATGAACCTGATCGTGATTAAACGGTTGATGAAAAGAAGTATGTATTTGGCATCATATAATGACGCCTGGCCAACGTGATTATATCATACTAAGTACATATGGGTGTTTCATAGTCGTAAGATACGTGATGGGGATTCGACAAATTTTGCTTGATACTCGAAAACTTGAAATATGTGAAACTTTATTCCTCACATATTTTCCATTGGCATTGACTTCTGCATCTTTTCATCGCAGAACGTCAGTATGCCGCCTAAACAAAGAAAGACTCGAAACAGTCGACGAAATTCTCCACCTGTACCTCCAGAAACAACCGAACAAATCATCGAACGCCGCGTGGCTGAGGCTATTGCTCAGTACGAGGCTAGCAGAAATCGTGAAAACCCAACCAACAACAGTGGAGCTACCCCCGTCAACAGCGAAACTCCAACTAATACCCAGCAGGGGTGTTCCTACAAAACCTTTCAGTCTTGTAAACCCAGCACCTTCACCGGGACCGAAGGGGCCATTGGCCTGGTCCACTGGATTGAAAAGATGGAATCAGTCATCGACATCAGCGACTGCGCCAACGACAAGATCGTGAAATACGCCACCTGCACTTTAGCCGACAAAGCGCTAACCTGGTGGAACGCTCAAGTCCAGATTATGGGACGCCCAGCTGCTCATTCTATGACCTGGGTAACTCTGAAGCAGATGATGATGGAGGAATTTTGCCCTCCCAACGAGATGCAGAAACTCGAAACCGAGTTTTGGAACATTCAGATGATCGGAGCTGACATTTCCGGTTACACAACTAGATTTCAGGAGCTTGCACGTCTGGTGCCTCATATGGTAACCCCCGAGAGCAAACGCATTGAGCGTTACAACAGGGGTTTGGCACCACAAATCCGAGGCATGGTTATGTCCTCCAAACCCTCCACTTTTAGGAGCGCAGTGGATCTGGCTCACAGCTTAACCGACGACGCGGTCGAGATTGGAACCCTGAAAGCTATCACAGGGAAAACTGAACCTACCCGTACTGATGCGGGCGAATCTGGAACCCACAAACGTAAATGGAACAATGATGGTAACGACCGTCAGGGTCAACAAAACAGAAACCCGGGAAACACCCGAGCCTTTGCCGCAATCACCAACTCTGGACCCAAAACCTATCTTGGCAACAAACCAAAATGCGACAAGTGCGGGATGCATCATAATGGCAACTGTGCTTTCTGCCAAGATTGCAAAAACTGGGGTCATTTGGCCCAAAACTGTAAAACCAACCCTCCCCCTCGATCAAACGCGTGTTTCGAGTGCGGTGAGCCCGGACACTATCGAAACCAATGTCCAAAACTGAACAACACCCAGAACAACCCCGGAAACAACAACCACATCGCAACCATCCCACCGGCTCGTGGCCGCGCATACATCCTCCGTGCACCGGAAACTGTTGCGGACTATGGCAAGAACGGTATGTCTCACCAACTATTGCTACGATTTAACGTTTCTTTCATTCGAATGTCGATTCGAACACCACATTTGGTAAACTCTGAACACGAAACGAAACACACAACATATTGAACTATGCCGCGAGCATACTTAAACCAATTGAACTTCTATGGCAACAATTAACGCCACGCAAACTATGGTTAACGACATGACTTATCGGAGAACGTACGCCGCGGGCGATCCGACTTGATTTTTAAATCTCGGGACGAGATTTCTCTAACATGGGGAGAATGTAACAACTCGCAAATTTAAACAGGATTAATTCAATTAATCACTTGCATTATTAGGCTAATTCCCTACTTGAGTTAATTCACAACACAATTTAGAGGTAAATCTAGCATAGCCCAACTAGATAATACGCGTAGTATTACGTATTCGTAATTAGTTGTAATTACGTACTGAACAATTTGAAAACAGACGCGACAAAAATATGCGACTCTTGGTGAACAAAATTATTTAATAAAACGAAATTATTAAATAACGTAGTAACGAATAAATATTTTGTCAAAAATATTTACAAATAATTTTATAACGCAAAAACGTCAAAACGTATAATTGAAAGTAAACAAAATTTAAAACTTATAAAAATTTGGTATTTAGTTTTGTAAAAAGATCCTAAATAATAATATAATGAAAAACGTAATTAAAAACATATTAGTTAAAATAAAATAACATTTAACGATCGGGCAAACGAACACGGGACAAAAACACGGAGGCGAAAAGGGGACAAAACCCCCTCCCCACCTCACTTTTCTTTCATTCTCCTCTCATCTTTCTCTCTCTTCTCTACTCTTTCTCCTCCTTCTCTCTAAACTCACCCACAAACCACACAAATCACATAAAAACTACGCTAAAACGACGCCGAATCACATAGCTCCTTTGGAATAAAGTGACCACGAGACCCCGATCTACATCTCTACCTTTTCGGATTTCAAATCCGACACTCGTAAGTTTCCGACAAATCCCGCAAATCTTTAGATTTCAAAGTTATAATTGCTACTTAGTGTTTAGTATACTTAGATTTACATGTTTTAGTGTTTTATATAACCGAAAACGTCCGAAATCGACCCAAAACTCGTTATCTTCTCGCTGTTCGTCGAACAGGCGACTACGTCGCATTGGGACCGAAAACAGTACTGCGACGTAGGCCTCTACGTCGCATTACCCTTCCTTACGTCGCACATAGCGACGCAGACCACTACGTCGCATTAAATTGCGAGCGTCGCCTATGCGACGCAACCCATGACGTCGCAAAACCTGAATGCGACGTAGACCCGTACGTCGCACCCTACGTCGCATAACCACCCAGCGTCGCACCTTACGTCGCTAAAAACAGAAAGTTTAAAAACTTGTTTTCACTAAGTGTCGAACTAACCGAAAACGCATATCTTTATACAAATTCGATTCACGAGCCTTACAAACAATTTAAACATACTTGTTTTATCGAAATGTTGATTTCAAACTTTCACCAACGAGTCGTATACATTTTCATAAACAACGAAATACAAACATTAAACAAACGATTTGGACGTGACTCGGATGTACAAACACTAGCATGGATGATTAGTTTAGACATCCACATACTTATTAAATCTCGTACGTTTAGGACGTTAGGAGATTTCAGACCGTACTTGGGCTTAGGTTTGCTAGCACTCGCACAACTACTTAAACTCAACAGGTGAGTTCACAGCCCCTACTTTTATTGATTTAACTGCTTTTGAACAGGGGTGGAAAACATAGTCAACTGTTTTACTTATTGCCATAACTGCTTTTACTTACATGATTGTTTATCATACGTGTCTTACTCAAACTGTTAGAGTACTTTGAACTATTGAACTGTTGTACGAACTTTGTTTATGAAATAACATTTTCATACTGATACACTGAACAAATGGGATAACTTATTCGACAAACTGTTTTAACTAGACCGGAGAACGACCGGTAAACTGTTTTGCAAACGACTGTAAACTAACTTGGTATCTTACCGGAGAACGACCGGTACATTTGGTAACTTGTCGGAGAACGACCGACACAAACATAACTTTTAAACTTGTTTGGTATACCGGAGAACGACCGGTACTTTTGTGTAAAACGCTGGAGAACGACCAGCCACGTATTTTAGTGCCAGAGAACGACTGGCCAAGGGACGGGAGAACGACCCGTGCGTCTTGGATGGGAGAACGACCCATGCGTTTGTTGGACGGGAGAACGACCCGTGCGTATTTGGCCGGAGAACGACCGGTACTGTGTATTTACAACTCGCTGGTGAACGACCAGCACGTGTTTTAACTTGAACTTTGGGCGAACAACCCACAAAACTGGTATTTGGATAACATTATACAAAACTTATACTCGACTATTATGGCAATACTATTTGTGAACATATTTGGATAACAACTGTGATACAAACTTGATTCAACTTGTGTAAACTTAAAACCTGTGAATTCACTCAACCTAGTTGTTGACTTTTACTATGTTTTTCAGGGAATTAGCTGCGCATGTAAGAATCGCCAACACATGGAGAATTAGGCGACCCTTGAAGCTTAGGATGCCAACTTTTGGAAACATATGGATTTCTTTAGTATAACTGAAATGTTTTAGTCATATTTCAGAAATCTACTTTTGTAAACTTACTACTATTAACTAATACGATTCGATGAATCGTAAACTTTGTAATTAACTCTTTTGGCATCTTAATATATATTGTTCTGTTGTAATCATAAGCTCTGATACGTATGCATGCTTTATTATTGTGACACCCCAGTACTTAAACTAACTGCTTCCGCTAAACAAAATTTTGGGGGTGTTACAGCAGCCTAGCTGGTGCTCTTCAGTACTTGACTTTCACCCGACCAGACTTAGCCTATGTTGTTCAACAAATTTTTCTGTACATGCACGATCCCAGGGAACCTCATTTTAATGCCCTGAAGCGCATTTTACGATACATACGTGGTACTCTTGACCATGGTCTTCAATTATATGCTTCCAACACTGCTACTTTGACCGCATACACTGATGCTAATTGGGTTGGCTGCCCATCTACTCGGAGATCCACTTCCGGATACTGTGTTTTCTTAGGTGACAACCTTTTGTCTTGGTCATCTAAACGGCAGCACACAGTCTCTCGATCTAGTACTGAGGCTGAATATCGAGGAGTAGCAAATGTAGTTGCAGAAACCTCTTGGATCCGTAACTTACTTCGCGAGCTGCACAACCCTCTATCCACCGCCACCCTCGTATATTGTGACAACATCAGTGCTGTTTATCTCTCTACCAACCCGGTTCAACACCACCACACTAAACACATTGAGATTGATATTCATTTTGTTCGAGATCAAGTGGCAAGAGGTGCAGTTCTGTAACAACTGTAAAAATTAGGGTCAATTTAAAATTTTCCTAATTACATGCTTATTACTTGTATTTAATATGAAATAGGATTAAATACGATGATTACTTATCATATATATATATATATATATATATATATATATATATATATAGGTGATATATATATACACGTATACGATTCGTTCAAATCGTATGAAATTTCAAAAGTGCAAAAATACGGACGTTGGTAAAACAATTATTAAATTATGTGGAATAATTTAATCACGCAAATTACTACCTTATATTATGTTATAATATAACGGACACGTACGTTTTATTTAAAACATTACCGATCTCTACTAAAACGCGACCAACCGACAAAAACAAAACAAAGTTATATTTTATAACTTAAAAACAAGTATTTTGGTAAATACTCCGACTAAAATATCGAATAATATTTCGTATTTTAAAACGTATAATTAATCGCGTATAAAATGATTTTAACGTTCAAACGACCGGGGAAACGAACACCGCACGGAGCGCGTACACGAGGGAACAACTTTTGGTGAGACCACACCATGGTGGCCCCACCTTGTCCGGCCCCCTTACCTCCTCCCCATTTCCCTTTTGTTTGCAAAATAAGCAAACCAAAATACACACACAATCTATACTCTCTCTTTCTAGCTCACTCTCTCTCCCTCTCTCCACCCTCCACCGCCGGCTACACCACCCCAAAACCACCATCAAACGACCTTCAACCACCTAGCTCGTTTGGAGAAAGTTGATCACCGCAACGAAGGCTACAATCCCATCTTTTCGGTTTTTCGTTTCGACGACTTTGTAAGTTTTCGGCGACACTCGAAACTTTCCGATTTTGATTATTTTTGTTGCATGTTGTTCCCCTAGCTTTGTAATGTCCAAATATATAATTAAAACTCGTTTTTGAAAACATTATCGAAAATGTCGGTTTTGGTCATTTTAAAGAAAACGACGCCTCACACGCAAACAACATCAACAAATAATTTTTTATGGACTCCTTGAAACATTCTAAGACTTGTGTAAAAAGTTTCGGGTCAAACCGAGGTCGTTTGACCCAAAAACCGAACTGAAAAATGTAACAGCCCCTTGTGTTGCATCAGACCAAAAATCTATGTGACACAAGGCTTGTGTCGCATAAAACATAAGACACAAGCATTGTGTCGCATAAAACATAAGACACAAGCATTGTGTCGCATAAAACATAAGACACAAGCATTGTGTGGCATAAAACATAAGACACAAGCATTGTGTCGCATTTTGTGTCGCATTAAGTTGCATATCATAAGACACAAGCCTTGTGTTGCGGAACACAAGCATTGTGTCGCAGACATGAGACACAAGCCTTGTGTTGCGGAACACAATCACTGTGTCGCATTTAGTGTCGCAAAAACCCAAAAACAGAAGCCAAAAACATTCTAAGTGTTTAAAAATCATTTTTCAACAACCAAATCAAATACGATACGATTTATACATGAAAATACTATACTTTTGGAAGTATACACCAATACTCGAATACATATAAGATTACACTTATTTAGAACACGAGATTACACTCGATACCGACTTATGAGTTTACACTCAAATACTTACACGAGCTTACACTCGTACACTCGAGAGCTTACACTCGCACACACACAAATACAAGCTTGCACTTGTACACTCTAGGGCTTTCACCCACATAGGGATTACACCCGCTCAAACTTACTGTCGCACAAACGTTACACGTAACGATACAAACTACAGGCATACAAATATATTTTACAAGCATGCAATTACAATGAATACATAATGATAATGAATGAGATTATTATTTACCGCCGTCACCAACGGGCCGTACACTTTTATACAAACTACAAATACAAACAATTTCAAATGTACAAACAAACTAATGGACATTAACTAGTTGGGAACAACTAGCATGGATACGTTACAAGTACTCCATTTACTTACAAAACCTCATGCGTGTTAGGACGCTAAAGATTGCTAGTCAAGATACTATACCGCTTACTTTCTGCAACGTTTACTAAGACTCAGGTGAGTCTCACAGCCCCTATTTTACTGTTTTTCACTCAGGGGTGAGATGCATTACTTGTTTTACATGAACACACATATTTACTTGCTGGCATGATTTACGTACCTTACTGATTTACGGATACGCCAATTGCATGAGTTTCGTTTAATCCAATGAAGGCCTCCTAATCATAGTTGTTAGTTATGGGATAAGCGCGAGTTTTAGTATATGGATCCATATGGGACTGACAATCCCCGCCCGGGGTAGCACGCACTACCACGAACCGTTACTGTAGAAACGGGCGTTTCTTACTCGTTTCACATGAATGTTTTTGGATTAGCATTCACGGGGGCACAATATTTACTGTACGTTAAGCTTCAACTATGGTGGCTCATGGCAAGGGTATCAAACGATTAGCATGACCTGCAATCACCACTTACTTACTGGCCGGCTGATGTTCTACAAATACAACTGTTACTTGTGTGTTCAAACTATTTACTTACAAACCTGTGAGATTCACCAACCTTTTGGTTGACCGTTTTAGTAATGCATTCTCAGGTACGCAGCTTTAGATGGAAGCCCAGCAGGATATGCTTATTAGCTCGAGTCGCATGCATTTACAAGCTTGGAGATTTTCATACATTACTTTTGTACTAGTTGTTATGTAATAAAATCTCTAGGAAACTTACTCGAACCCGAGCTTGTATTTTGAATTACTTATGTACTAATGTAATAACTTTTCGAACGTCTCATATAGAGTCGTTCACTGTATCCTTTGTGCTTGTGATTATTGATTAGTAACACCCAAAAACTCGCTTCCGCAAACCATTAAATTTGGGGGTGTTACAAGTTCGGGTTCTTCATGTGCCATCTCGCTATCAGTACGCCGATATCTTCACCAAGGGCCTTCCATCCCCACTGTTCCTTGATTTTCGCTCCAGTTTGAGCGTTCGACCTCCTCCCCCTAAACTGCGGGGGCATATTAGTTAGATGGTTGTTATTGTATTTAGCCCATTAGTTTATCTAGCCCATATTGGTTCATGTAGGGCTCAGCCCATCCGATTCCCGAGCTCCATTATTCTATATATTGGTTGCTTGTACTCTTGATTGTTTATGGGAAATAAACCCCTTCAATAGTTTGTTGGTGAAGGCACCACTTTCATTAGTGTATACAAATTTATTTGCAGCTGTACCATGTAAGACAATTGGAAATAAAAAGACGGACTTTCCACACCGGTCCGTGCTTAGCTATTCTTTCACCAAACCATTCCTCGACCTTGTTGGCTTTCAATGCCTTTATAAAGTCGAGGGTTTGCCCTATCAAGGGTAGTCCCAACGAACCAGGCGGAAGTTGATGTGAATTTTTCTTAACTCGGTTAAGAAAGAAAATTAGAAATAAAAGTAATACTAGCAACAATAGAAATATCATTATAAAAGCTTTTAGGTCCATCGAACCATCACTAGCTACTTACTAACCAAAGCTTATTTGAGAAATAACTTTGTATATACAGAGACTCGTGTTGTTCTAATTCTTTTAAGGATCTGCATTATTGAATCTGATTCCTTGTATATTATTTTTAAAAAGGTTTGGTAACTTGATACAAAATTTTGAAATTTTATATTATTATGTCGTGTGTGTGTATATATGTATTTTATATTTAATACCTAACCAATAATGTCTCGATTATTTGAAATAAAATAAGCTTATATTCGTCAAACGGTTTGAGATATGTTTTTAAATTGTCTTATGGTCTTAGAAATAAATTTATTAAATCATCTGGTAATAACTAACCAGTAACCAAAGAAAAATGCCACTTTACAGTCCTTTTTCGTTAAACCCAAAGAAAAACTTACACGGAGTAAAAAAAAAAGAAAGTACGACTTCAATTTATTAGGTCAAGTTTAGACTTTAGAATATACTACACTTTATGACTCTAGAAGAATAATCGAAATCAAGCTGATACATGAAGTTAATGTGGGAAACGTGAAGATGAATGAACTCCAATCAAGTAGTCGAAGAAGGAGAAGTCCACCATCGTTGGGTGTGGTGTTGGTGTTTTTAGTGTAATCAATCATCTCGTGTAATTGGAATTTAACTAAGACCGAAAGGATTTATGTTAGGTTATAGAACGGATCTGGAGGTGCGGGATTCATGCTTGTATGAGTATAAACTAATTTGATCGTATGCTTAATGAATGAGAAATATTGTGAATTTAGTTCAAGAGGTGTGATTCTTGATTGTTGTTATACTGACATAATTATGGCCGCCATTAAAATGAACATCTGTTCAAATGATGTGACTGTTTGCATTAGTGACATAAATAACTAGAGGTGGCAATATTTGTCCAAAACTCCAAAACTGAGTTATTATGGACTACTTTGTAATGAAGTTGGGTTGTTATGGACTTGCTTTATTTTCTGAATGGGTCATATTGAGCTATTATTTTTGTCATGTAAGGTAAAGGGCTATTATCTTTTGTCATGTGGGGTTAAAAGGGCTAATGTGTGAAACTTTTTATGGCAACGTTGAAATAAAACAATTCCGTTCTTTTCAAGCAGTGACATCATATTATCAGTTTACCTCAAAGTTTCTAGTTAACAAATTAATATTTAAAACATAATCAGCACAAAAATAAATTTGTATGTTTTACTCTTGTAACTAAATTATGTAACTAAATTAGTTAACACTTTTTCTTTTGGGGTTTAAAAATAAAATTAAACGTTGCTGATAAATAAATCATAAATGTTGGTGAAAATAAATCCTACAGTAATATTTACATAATCATGTTATACACTGATTTTTAAAATCATATATTGCGATTAAGAAAAAAAAAAAAGAAGACTAATGAGAGAACATGTGTAAGCTTTTTATTTGTATTTTTGAACGGCATAAGATTCCATTAAAATAAAACTCGTCCTCTCGAGAAGGGGAGAGAAGATTACAGATTACATAAACAAGAAGAAATAAGCACAACCGGACTAAAACCAAAAAGGTATTCACACATGTGTGAGCTTTTTATCATGTTGGTCTGGTTGTAATATCAATAATGAAGGGTAGAATAGACATTTCCGATAGGACAAAAACTAAGTTATAAGATTATTGCAAATGACTTTTAGATTTTAGAAAATTAAGATAAGATAAACATTAAGATTAAGATAAACATAAAGATAAATGAAACCATAACTCAATTAGTCCAATACGTATAGGAACATACCACGTCTCACAACCTTATTTATTAAAGGTACATCTACATGACTTCTTTTTTCTTGATAAATATATAAAAACATAGGACATGTCATATTAAATCGAACCAATAGGTCCGTCCAACACGTATAAAGTGCAACAAATTTAGCTATAAGCTCAAGACTCAAAAGTGTAACGCCAACATTCATGGTTCATACGTTACAGTACTTTTAGATTGTAGAATATAAAAAGGAGAAAGATTTTCATCGACGGAAGACGGTCACCAAAAATATGAAGCAATAAAAGATATCATACTTAGTGTTAAATCAACTTGTTTTTAACTAAACAGTAAAATATTTTAAACAAAAATAGCCTATACCGTAAAGGCGGGGGTTTCCATATATAATAACCTTTATTTAATAATTGACGTGCGTGTACAATACTTCATGAATATATACTAACATAGCACATGCCATATTTTAGGGCTAACCAAATAGGTCCAACACGTATCGAGTCTTATAAACGTAGCAATGCGCTCAATTACACACAACTCGAGCCAACAAATTCATACTTCATCCGAAACCATATATAGTTTCTTCTATTGGTTTGATCCGAACAAACAAAACATTATCGGGATCGGACATTCGTATTCTTTTGAAGGAGTCTTCTTTCTTAAGAAGTTCCCACTTGAAATTAGTCACCAAGCGATGAATCATGACTAAAGTTTCCATTTTCGCTAGCTCCATACCAGGACACATCCTTGGCCCAGCTCCAAAAGCCACCAAACTAAAAGGTGGCGGCGATAGCGCATTTTTTTCAAAACGGGTTGGATCAAACATGGTCGGGTTTTGAAAAATGTTATCATCCATGTGTGTCATATACGGAGACAATATCACCTATAACCACATCATGCAAAATCAAGTAATTAGTGATAATCTATGTATACATGATCTTTTCTAATATAATTATTTCTTGGCTAATTAAATTACTCCGTATTTCTTTGGTCACTCACTTGCCATCCTTTAGGAATTATGTATCCTTCGTACTCAATATCTATGGAAGCTCGTCGAAATGCTAAGATAACAGGAGGATTTATTCTAAGCGCCTCAGATGCTACTTTCCATGTATATTTCATCTTGGTAAGGTCTTCCCATGTTAGAGCTTCTTCTCGTGCTTTACTCTTAAAAATTTCTTTGTGTTCTACAATCTCAATTCAATAAACAAGTTATGAACTCAAGTGGATTCATACAACTTTCCATGTCAACCGGGCGGAGCTAGGAAATTTACATAGGGGGGCAAAAACAAGATTATAATGTGCTTCTTTATTGTTTTGAGGGGGCAAAATTTTAAAATTGTCATTAAAACCTTAAAAAAAGTTATTTTTTGCGTAATTTCAAAATTTTGTGGGGGCAACTGCCCCATTCTAGCTCCCCCTGCATGTCGAATAGCTTTCAATCCATCAACACTTACAAGTGCATAACGAGTAAGCAATTAAATCATAAAGAGTAATTATATATGCCTTAGTTCTATACCTAAAAGGCTAAAAATATGCCTACTCAATAACATATCCCTGCACTATTTTTCTCTGAGTCTCTGTTTGTCTTCACAAACAAAGTAACATGTGCCACTACCATTGTTAGGCACATATAGAGGTGTCCGGTATTCAAATAATAGCTGAATCATCCGAATAAACTATTCAGATTGGGCCGTTATGCATGATCATTGGACGGTATGAGTTTTTGGATCGGATCAGACAGAAAGCAAATCAATAAATTGGTGTTCGGATTCGTTTTGGTTACTATAATCATAACCAAATAATTCAAATAAAGTGAATTAGCTACGCTATAGCCTATATGTAATGCTATTGTTTATTTATCAATATTAACAATATTAATGCTAAATATTTGTTTGAAACTTTTCATACATAAAACATTAATAATTAATAATATACTAGCACATTACCCTCGCAATGCGGCGGTAACAACTTTTATATCTATTTTTGTTAGTTCGTTAAATATAATGTCATTTTTAATAGTAATATAACATTTTTTTATCGTTGTTTAACGGTTAATGATTCAATTAGTTAAAATGTCACATGTTTTACAAATAAGTATATATATGTTGTCACTAACTATGTTTAATTCGGTGAAAACAAAAATTTAATATGTAATTTTGGAATAAAAACTTTTCTATTTAAAATGATTTTCATTTATGAGTGTAAAAGGGTAAAAAAGTAATTTTAATTATTATTTAAGAGTTAAGACTCAACAATTTGGACATGCTTTATATGTATTATATTATAGATTATAGATATACTAGCACATTACCCGCGCAATGCGGCGGTAACAACTAATATATCTATTTTTGTTAGTTCGTTAAATATAATGTCATTTTTAATAGTAATATAACATTTTTTTTATCGTTGTTTAACAGTTAATGATTCAATTAGTTAAAATGTCACATGTTTTACAAATAAGTATATATATGTTGTCAATAACTATGTTTAATTCGGTGAAAACAAAAATTTAATATGTAATTTTGGAATAAAAACTTTCCTATTTAAAATGATTTTTATTTATGAGTGTAAAAGGGTAAAAAAGTAATTTTAATTATTATTTAAGAGTTAAGACTCAACAATTTGAACATGCTTTATATGTATTATATATTATATATAGATTATAGATTATAGATTATAGATTATAGATGGACATGCTTTATATGTATTATAGATTATAGATATAGATTATAGATATAGATAATAAAGGATTAATACCAAACTTTCACAAAATGTTCAATTTAGGGAACAATCTATTTTTTGTAACAAAAAGATAACTTAACTTTTAAAACTTGTCATCTAGTGGAAAATGGAACCGATTAGCAACATTTTGATTAATCTTTTTGAACAATATTATAAAATTTAATTATTCTAAAACACAATATATATAAAGGTTTTGTTATCCCTACACATATTACGTACAGTTAGGGGTTGATTTAAGTAAACAAAATTTGTTCATTTCCAAAATTGAATATTTTGTGAAAGTTTGATACCCTTGCTATCTATTAATCCTATAATAAAACCTTAATATATAATAGGTAGTGTTAATATATACATTGTGTACTAATTTAAAATCTTAACTTTTGAATTTATAAGCCAACTCCACATTTCTATAAACCCTGAATGCAACACGAAACGTGTAGTCATTGATAAACGATATCCTCGTGAAGTCAACGAAGCAACCGAATGGATAAAACCGATCCATCTAAATGATAATTTGATTCGGTTCGGTTTTTACTCAATATTTATTTCGAAGGATTGGATTCACACTTTATGAATCAAAATCCAAATGGTTTCATGAATTTATCCTATCCATCCAAACAAATCACCCGTAGCACATTTATAAAACTATT
Source organism: Helichrysum umbraculigerum (assembly GCA_949592205.1). Classification (NCBI taxonomy): domain Eukaryota; kingdom Viridiplantae; phylum Streptophyta; class Magnoliopsida; order Asterales; family Asteraceae; genus Helichrysum; species Helichrysum umbraculigerum. The sequence goes on along the minus strand of CATIUR010000001.1, from coordinate 244,102,549 downwards.
TGTTATGCACGTGACAAATTTATCAATTGCAAATGGTCAAATGATTTCATGTGATTGTGTACATCTTGGACTCTAAGACTTATAACACAATACAAATGATCACAACTTTGATAAAAAAAAATGGACGTACCTTGAACTATATTAGAGTATATAGATTCGTTGTTAGCCAAAATCTTGACCAAGACGGTTAGTAGGACGGCTGTTGTATCATATCCTGCAATCATCACAATGATGATGTTGTCAATGATCTCCTCATCAGACATCTTCTTATAGCTAGTATCTTCGTGAAGGCTAAGAAACGATGTGATTAGATCTTTATGAGGATTAGCTCCTTGATTTTGTACTTTGAGTGCCTCTCTTTTCTCTTCAACAATATCTAGCAATATCGCTACTAGTTTCTTTCTAGCTTTAAGTCCTCGGTTGAATTGAGTGAAGGGCAAATTGACCGGAAACGATAGCACACTTTTCATCATGTCATGAAAAAGTGGTAGCAATTGGTTTCTTTTGGATCCTCTTTCGATCCCAAAGAGAAGCGAGCATATCACATTAAAGGTTAATGTCTTGATCAGGGGTAGCACCTATATATGCCATTATAAAAAATAAATAAGTAACATGAAAACATATTAACTAGAAAATCAAACATATATTCTTAAAAAAATCAAAACCATTAAGATATTTGTGAAAGGAAGCATTATATTGTTGTGTATTTGTTAAATCTTAGTATACATAATTTTTAGAACATAAAGAAAATAATTTACCTGGACTTCATTTTTACCATGCCAATGTGTTTGAAGATGATTTTGGATTTCATCATCTACTTTTACAACATATTTCTTTAACACTTCCAGCTTCAAAAATGAAATCAAAGCTGATCTAACTCGTTTGTGATCATCTCCAGTCAACTCTAGTATAGTGTTCGATCCCAATATTTTTCTTGCCGATGGGTGCTGTTTGTTCGTGAATCCATTGCTTTCATTCATGTATACAAACTTATTTGCAACCGTACCATGTAAAACAACCGTTGGGTATCCAAGGAGATGGGCTTTCCACACGGGTCCGTGCTTAACTATTCTTTCACGAAACCATTCCTCGACCTTGTCGCCTTTCAATGCTTTTATAAAGTCGAGGCTTTGCCCTATCAAGGGTAGTCCCAATGAACCAGGCGGGAGCCGATGTGAATTTTTCTTAGATCGATTAAGATATAAAATTGGAAGTAAAAATAATAACAACAATAACAACACTATCATTATAAAAGCTCCTAACACAGGCTTATATTTGAGATATATAAAACCTTGAATTTTTCTTAGATCGATTAAGAGACTCGTGTTGTTCTAATGACTCTCTCTTGTAGATCTGCATTAGTAAATATGATTTCTTTTGCATGTATTTGTTTTTAAGGTTTGGTCAACCAGATGCAATAATTTGAAATTTTGTATTATTGCTATATTATATTTATACCTAATGTCTCGTGGTTTGAAATAATAAGCCTATATATGTCAACGGTTTGAGATACCTTTTTAAATTGTCTTACGGTTTTAGAACATATATTTATTAAGTCATCTCGTAATCACTAACAACTATAATCATTTTATAAAGTTACTAAAACACTAAATATATAACTATTGTTGTATCTTAAACTTTGATTCGATCCAATTGATATTGGATTACCTAAAAAATAGATTGGACCAAGTCTAAACATAAGAAAATATCTAAATAAATGTTTGGATGGTTGTTGAATAATTGACATGAGAATATTTGGTAAACATATCTATAAATAAAAAATCTTCCATGGATTAATTGAAAAAAAAAAAAAAAATGGAGGGTACCCAATTCCTTTGGCTGTTTGTCAAATGACTAAATTTACACAAGGGCTTATTCTAAGTGTTACTCTTCGTATTCTCTATGACCATCTGCAACCGGCTCTGCGTGGGGCGTTTTTGGTACCGAGAATGCTCAGAACGTCGGCAACGGGGCATTCTGAGTAGGGCATTGTGGAAGGGAGCACGGGCGGAAGAAGGCGCGTTCAGGTGGGACCCATTCGATTTCCTTTTCTTTTTTTCCTTTTCTTTCCTCGTTTAATTGTAATAAATAAATAAAAAGTTTTTTTTTGAAATATAACCGTTTATTAATTAATGAAATGTATTTGTTTTTGTTAAATAAATGAAAATTAAATTAAATTGGTGAGTCTTAAGGGCAAAGCTGGGCGTTTTGGGTTTACCACTGCAAGCGCTGACGTGGCGCCCAGAATGCCTCGCTCCACTGCAGGTGGTCTATGTGTACTTCATCTTTATTAAGTCTTCTCATGTCAGAGCTTTCCTTAGTTCTTTACTTTAAAAAATTTCTTCTTGTTTTACAATCACATTTCATCTTGTATTCATACAACCTCCCATATGTCGATTTAGTAATTGCTTTTTATATATGTTATCAAAACGTTAAGTTAGTAACGGTTAAATGATATAACATCTATATTAAGGGAAATTAATCGATTTGCCACTTTTTCTAAAAATATAAGTCGTTTTGCCCTCGCAAAAAAAAATTTGACGTTATGCCCTATCAAATCGCAAATCACATCCTGATCGCGAATATTGCTCAGTCACGTGCACGGGTCGTAAAAGCATATTTGCGATTTTCAATTGGATAGGGCATAACGTCAATTTTTTTTGCGAGGGCAAAACGACTTGTGTTTTTTAAAAAAGTGGTAAATCGATTAATTTCCCCTATATTAATATAGAAATAAATATAAAGATATTAACTCAACTATCACTCTCTCTCTCTCTATTTACTTGTTTAGAAATTAGAATAAGTGAATTGTTCTTTACAACAATTAAGTTATAAATAAATTGCTATGATCATCATAATTCTAACAAAACTAAAGTTAGTAATTTCAAAATACTTATTCTCTCGCATCGTGAGGGGTACTTAAATGCTAGTTTTAAATCAAATTTGAAGCCGTTGACAAATATATTTCTCTCACATATTAATTACTAAACTCTTTTGTATAGTAAATTATTTTTCCTTTTAATCCATTTTTTTATCCTAATAGGTTTATTTATTCGTATAAATGTATAATAAAATCCGTTAGCTTGATGGTAAAAGTCTTTCCTTTAATCTCTTGTTTAATCTCAAATCATGAGACAGTCTGTAGACAATAACAACTATAGTTAATCTCAAATCATGAGACATCATGTAGACATTAATTTGGTATTACAAATACTGGTAGTGTGCCTACGCAATATAGCGAATGATTATTTATATTTTTGATGTTCAGATGATTTTTGAAATTTCTTTGTGTTTGATTTTATGTAAAATATAAAAATTAAATGTCAAAATAATTTGATTTGTGTACAACACGTTAATTGTCATATGATCAATGATGATATTTTCAATACTACAAAATCATTACTAAGCAATTACTGGATTAAAATCGATTAATTTTTAGGGTTCAAATTAAGATAGATATATAGAATTGTGTGATTGAAAAAAGTAATATAGATATGAATTGATTTTTTATTTATGACAAATAATATGAATGAATGATCAAACAATAAACATTTTACTTTTATGGATTAATTTTAAGTGAGTAATAAAATAGCCATTTTTTAATTTTTTTTTTTTTTTAAGGTGGAGATGCGTTATATATGGGTGTTGGTATTTTTACCATTATTTTTGATAAATTCACTCTAATTGTACATTATATGTGTGTCAAGTACAAATATTTAATGCACAATTGTAATAAATTTATCTAAAATCAATCAAATCCTGAAACATTAGGTATTTCAAATATACAACATTCTATATATATTAGGGAAAATCTGTAACTGCACGATTTAAAAGGTAATATTAGTGTTAATGTAGATATCATTTATGTGAATATATAAAAGATGAAGGATTGAAAACATAAAATATTTGTTTTGTGATCGGTTAGATTATAATTGAATCTCAATGTCAATGCCTTATTTTTACGGTTAACCATTAGTTTTTATTGGGTGGAGTAGATTCCACTGTATTATGAGTACACACACTTTTGACTTTTCCCTTTGTTCAAAAGGTTTATTACGGCAAGGAAATCAGTAACCTCGTCTACCATATTGTTAGCTACGACACCCACCCAACAAGGGTAATCGCACCATGTGAAACGCCTCCACCAATACCCAAGCATATATAGGGCACGATATGATTCAAACCCGTGACCATGTATTCAACTAGGGGATGTGCCCCGCTTCACTGGGGATGTGGGATAATAAACGTTGGGAAAAGCTAAGAAATAATTTAACTTATGGATTAAAAATAATCAAAACACATACGATATCATGGGAAAATAAAATTTTTTAGTTATGTGATAATATTAATAATAAGGGGGTGTTTGGGGGAGCTTATTTGAATGCTTATTGCTTATTTGTTTATAAGTAAATAAGCTAAAATTTTGGAGCTTATTTTGAATCCCTTCACAAGGAAGTTGAAATAAGCAAATAAGCTTCACAAAATTAGCTTATCCAAATACTTATATGTTAGCTTATTAAGCAAATAAGCATATAAGCAATCAAAATAAGCCCCCAAACACCCACTAATATACCAATTGTCTAACTTTATAAATGTATAACATGAATAACCTTTTACCTTTTGCGTCTATTAAAAACATATGAAGATGTACATCTTCTTATCTTATACACCTTATGGAAGAATTCTTTGTCAAATGGAATACAAAAAAAAGTGTAAATATAAGGCTACGTAGTACGGTCAAAAAATTTTAATTTATTTTTATCTACATCTATATTACATATATAAAACATGGGAGAATTACATATATCCCCTCCACAAACATCCTAAATAACATATATATCCGAACATATTTTTAAATTACATATATACCCACACCTCTAATTTAAATATATTTAAATTAAACAAAAACAGTATAAATCGTCAGAACTAAACAAAATTTTCAGATCGACAATTAGTTATATTTAAAATAGATAATATTTAGTGTTTGCTTTTTAATTTTAATTATATTCAAAATAGGGAAGTGGGTATATATGTAATTTAAAAATGTGTTTGGGTATATGTGTTATTTAGGGTGTTTGTAGAGGGGATATATGTAATTCTCTCATAAAAGATCTTTACATTTGTCTTAATTTTGTACTTAATAATGGCTATTTGTAACATCCCAGTTTTCAAGGTATTACTTTAGTAAATAAAAATAAGTTTTTATAGTTCAGTTTTACAGTATTAATTTAGTGTACAATAAAATGTACATCTTTTTAATTTTAGATCTTTAAATAAAGAGATATAATAGAAACCGTAAACTAGTTGTTCAGTTCTAGACTGTGTAGTATAGTAAATAAATAAAAGATAAATACACAGATACGTGTTTAGTTCCTGGCATTTCAAAACATTCCAGAACTTAGAAAATAAACAGAGAAAATCGCAGGGAGTAGAAGGAGGTCAAGAATTAACCTTCAAACTTCAAATTAAACTTCAATCCAAGCTTTAGAACTCAGAATCATCATCTCCTCCATCTTCTTCAACCTTTGTAAGTAGTTTCTTTCTCCTAGAACCCTAGAAATTGGGTTTTTATGGGGTTTTAGTTAATTGATATGATTTAATCCGAAATTAGGGTTTGTAATTGATTAGTTAGTGTTAGTATAACCTATAAACAATGATTAGAATCCTAATTTCTTATTACAAGTGATAGGTTATGATTATGGTTTATGAAATTTCTCATGAATCATATGTTTTAGTTTATAGCATGATTTTGATATGTTAGTAGATTGAATTAGTGATTAGAAAGTAGTTAAATTCATAATAAAGCAATGATTTTGATTATGATAAGTAAGTTAGTTAGTTTAGTTGAAGTGAAATTAGTAAACCTCAAGTGGGGGAGAAAGAAATAGATGATTAGTCATTGAAAGTGTGAATTAGTTGTTGATTATGTGCTATGTGTATGTAATAGGTGCTAAAGAAGAATTGTCCTCATTTGATCATCTTGTTTCAATTTGTGCTACAAACCAAGGTGAGTTTATGAATTGATTAGATCATGATCATGTAACTTGTTGTGATTAGCTTATGATTATATCATGATTATGATGAAAGCTTGTGAGTAGAATGGTTAATGCTTATTAGCCATATTTTGATTAGTATAGCTAACCAAGGTTAGCCTTGTACGATTAGTGGTTAACTTATGTTAGCCAAATATTGATTAGCTATGTGCACATATGATTAGAATTGTGAAAGTGAAGTTGCAAGAAAAAGGGAAGTAGTTCTTTACTTTGTTCATTGTTTGCTTTATGTTAATAATGCATTGTATTGATTAGATTTCATATTCTCACTAAGCAAATTGCTTAATTAGTTTAGTTATGTTGTAGGTACAAGTGAAAGCGGAAGGGGTAAAGAAGTTGCGAAAGGGTAGAAGTGGAGTGCTAGCTTGTTGTAAGTTACACAAGCTTTCTCTTTAAATTATCGTTTTGGAACCTTGAAAGATCGCCCAAACTATGTTTTGACATGTTTTGGTTATGAAAGTAATGACTAGATAGATATGATGTAATAGTATAAAATCTTAAATGACTAGTAGATGTGGTTTAGAATGTGTAAGTTGTAAGTTGTAGTGAAAGTGATATTTTGATTATGTACATATTGAAAGTTTTAATGAAAGTCAACGATGTTATTAGTTAATTTGGAAGTGTGTTTAGTTATTGAATGGGTCAAATTAGCTCTTTTGGATCAACGGGTCATAATGGGTCAAAACGGGTCTTAATGATGCCTATGAACGAATTTGAGTTAGATAAAGATTGGAAGTATAGTGATTAGTCTCGCAAGTTTGTTTTGATAGTAGAAATGTGTGCCTAAAGTTTCAGCTTCTAAGTCTTAATGGTTTGAGACTTAGTATGTTAGAAAAATGTTGGAATTTAGCCGAAAATGACCCTTAAGCCCAAATTCCGATAAATTGAGAAATTTGAGAAAGTACGAAAATAGAAAGTTTCATTTTGACTATAGTAAAGTGCCTGCAAAGTTTCATGTTTTAACTCTTTGTCGTTTGAAAGATATGCGCGTCCAAAGTTCGGAAAATGGTAAATAGTGGAAAGAAAACTGCAGGTGCTGTAAGCGCCAGGGTACCCGGCGGGTAGCCTGAGTACCCGGCGGGTAAAAGCAATATTAAGATCAAGCCGGTGGTTTCCTAAACCCACCCGGCGGCTTCTCAAGCCTTTAAACGGACATTAGGTTCTGTTACCACAAAAATTAATTCACCCGGCGGTTAATGGGAAAAACCCGGCGGCTAGACTTGGGTACCCGGCGGGTAACCCATCTACCCGGCGGGTAGGTGATGATTTCAGCAGGTTTTAAATTTTAAGTTTTAAAAGCAATATAGATAAGGAGATTAGAATATTAAACATGATAATACAAATAGTGGGACCAATAGAAATATGTTTCAGTGTAAAAAAAAAAAAAAAAAAAATGTTCAGATTTTCAGGGCGTTTCAAGTTGGTATCAGAGCGATGGTTTAAGAGATTTAAGCAATCCACAGTAGGATTGCCTAAACTTAAACCACTTATAAATGTGCAGTAGTTAATTACAGTTATGTTTTTGCAATGTTTTGCATATGATTAGTAGATTATGATTAGAATAAGAATGATTGCTTGGGTTTGGAATATATTTAAGAATTTTGAATAGAAACATGTATTTAGTTTAATATAACTACGTCTGGCCAACGAGGTTATATTTTGCTAAAGTCATGTGGGAGATTCAAAGTTGTTAAGTATGTGAAGATAAAGGCAATCAATATGTAATAGTTGAAGTAGAGATTTTCTATGTTATTAATTGTGTTCTTATATTGTTTAGTAAATGGAATCCACACCAAACAAAGAAGCTGAGGGTTCAAACGTACGTTCTCCCATTCAAGAGGAGAATGTTTCAGAAAGAAGTTTAGATCCCGAGGACCGGATGCTATTAAAAGATGTGATTGGGCAAGCCCTACAAGAATTTGCTCCTAAGGTATATACTCGAATGGAGCAAATTATTAATACACGATTAGTAGAATTTGAACAGAAGCATCCTGTCTTAGTTAACCCTCAGTTGAATAGTGAAATGTTAAGTGCTCAGCAACAAATGAATAAAGAAAAAGAACGTTTTGAATATAAAAACTTTGCCAATTGTAGTCCCCCAGAATTTCACGGTGAAAGAGACCCGATTAGTAGTCATAGGTGGATTAATAAGATAGAAGAGACTTTTCTACTCTGTGACTGTCCAGAAAGGCTACGTGTACTGTTTGCTGCTCATCAGTTAAAAGATAGTGCTCAGGATTGGTGGGGTACTCAAATTAAAACACATGGTGCTGCAGAAGCTGCAAAGTTTTCTTGGAGTATGTTTAAAGAGAAGTTTATAGCAGAATTTGCTCCAATGGCGGAAGTAGAAAGATTGAAAGGAGAGTTCTTAGCCATCAATCAAGGGAAAATGTCGGTAACTGAGTACACTAACGTGTTTTATGACAAATCTCAGTTTTGTCCCGAATATACCTCGAATCCAGGGTTAATGAAGGACCATTATTACCGACATTTGAACATTGATATCAAAGAAGCAGTTGACCCGACTATTTATGATTCTATTCCTAAGATGATGAATAAGGGGTTGACTCGAGAGAAGGAGTTGCAAGTGAAAGCAGAGGATAGAGCCAATAAGAGAAAAGCAGAACAATCTTCTTCTCAATCACAGCAATTTAAGAAGTTTAAAAATTTCGGAAAGCAGCAGTCATCACAACCACAACAACAGAAGTCACAATCTCAACTATCTAACCGTCAATCTCAAGCTCCAGCTCGGGAATTTCCCAAGTGTAATAATTGTGGCAGAAAGCATCCAGGAGAATGTCAGTTAGGGAGTACAGCTTGTTATAAGTGTCGTCAGCAAGGGCATATTGCTGCTAATTGCCCAAATCCATATAGGATGTGCTTTTATTGTTATAAGGATGACCACTTACAAGCTAACTGTCCTGCTAAACTAGAAGATATGAAAAGAAATGAACAGAAGAAAGAAGCAGAAAAGAAAAGAGAAGCTAGTGGACAGAAAGCTAAAGGTCGTTCTTTTCAGATTACAGCAGATGAGGCAAAGGAGTCACATGACGTGGTGACAGGTACCTTTATAATTAATACTATACCTGCCCATGTTTTATTTGACTCTGGAGCCACCAAGTCTTTTGTATCATTGTCATTTTGTGAAAAGTTGAATACTCCTATTGTTAAATTAGAACGCCCTTTGGAAGTTGAAATTGCCGATAGCAAATTAGTTATTGTTAGTGATGTTTATAGAGGGTGTACTATTGAAATAGGAGGTGAGGTGTTCAAAATAGACTTGATTCCTATGCCAATGGGGGAATTTCATGTAGTTATAGGAATGGATTGGATGGGAAAGAATAAGGGTATGATTAATTGTTATGAAAAGATAGTTCTCCTGAAAGCACCTAGCGGAAGGGAGATTGTTGTCTATGGCGAGCGTTCTAATAGATCCATTCCTGTTTGTACCTTTGCTCGAGCTAAAAGATTTTTGTCACACGGGTGTCAAGCCTTTTTGGCGCACGTGGTTGATAATTCTAAAGCTGTACCCGAACTTTCTAGTATTCCAGTGGTGAAAGAATTTCCTGAAGTGTTTCCTGATGAACTTCCAGGTATTCCACCTGATAGACAAGTGGAATTTCGAATTGATCTTATTCCTGGAGCTATTCCAATTGCTAAAACTCCTTATCGGTTAGCTCCAACTGAAATGCAAGAAATGATGAAACAATTGCAAGAACTTTTAGATAAAGGTTTCATCCGTCCTAGTAGTTCACCTTGGGGAGCTCCAGTATTATTTGTAAAGAAGAAAGATGGTTCCCTAAGAATGTGTATAGATTACCGGGAACTAAATAAAGTGACCATTAAGAACAGATATCCCTTGCCTCGAATAGATGACTTATTTGATCAGCTACAGGGTGCCAGTTTCTTTTCAAAGATTGATCTTCGTTCTGGCTACCATCAGTTAAAGGTAAGGGAAGACGATATTTCAAAGACTGCTTTTCGTACTCGTTATGGTCACTTCGAGTTTACAGTTATGCCTTTCGGCTTAACTAATGCTCCAGCTGCATTCATGGATTTGATGAACAGAGTTTGTCGGCCCATGCTTGATATCTTTGTTATAGTTTTCATTGATGATATTCTTATCTATTCTAAAAGTGAAGCTGAGCATGCAGCACATCTCAGGCAAGTTCTTGAAACACTTCGTTGTGAAAAGCTATTTGCCAAATTTTCTAAATGTGAATTTTGGTTACGAGAAGTCCAATTTCTTGGACACGTGATCAATATTCACGGTATTCAAGTTGATCCTTCCAAGATAGCAGCAGTGATGAAGTGGGACCCTCCTACGAGTCCTACTGAAGTTAGGAGTTTTCTTGGCCTAGCTGGCTATTATCGTCGTTTTATTCAAGATTTTTCAAAGATTGCTACTCCTTTGACTCAGTTGACTAGAAAGAGCGTTCAGTGGAAGTGGGAAGATAAGCAAGCTAAAGCGTTTCAGATGTTGAAAGAAAAGCTTAGTCAAGCCCCTATTCTTGTTTTACCCGAGGGCAACGAGGATATGGTGGTGTATTGTGATGCTTCAAAACTTGGATTAGGCTGTGTTCTTATGCAGCGTGGGAAAGTCATTGCTTATGCTTCACGCCAGTTAAAATCACATGAGCAGAACTATCCCACTCATGATCTTGAGTTAGCAGCTGTGGTCTTCGCTCTTAAAATTTGGCGCCATTATCTCTATGGTGTTAAATTCATTATCTATACAGACCACAAAAGCCTCAAATATTTCTTTGATCAGCGTGATTTGAACAATCGTCAGAGAAGATGGCTAGATTTAGTCAAAGATTATGACTGCGACATACTTTACCATCCTGGCAAAGCGAATGTTGTAGCCGATGCTCTTAGCAGAAAGGTTAGCCATTCCGTTCTTTCAGTGAAATCTTTTCAAATGACTGTGCTTCCTCAGTTATTTGATTCTATTAAAGCTGCTCAGATTGAAGTTTTAGCTTCTAATGACCCGAATAACCAACGTTTAGCGGGTCAACTTTCTGAATTAGTAGATGATTCTAGAGGTTTAAAGACTCGTTATGGTAGAATTTGGATACCAAGAATGAGTGAAGTAAAGAAAGAGTTACTAGATGAGGCGCACAAATCTAAATATTCTATTCATCCTGGTGCTACCAAGATGTACCGTGATCTGAAATGTGACTATTGGTGGCCAGGTATGAAGCGTGATATAGTTAAACATGTTCAGAATTGCCTTACTTGTCTGCAAGTTAAAACCGAGCACCAGCAACCATACGGTAAACTCCAACCTTTAGATATACCAGTATGGAAATGGGAACACATCACCATGGATTTTGTTACTAAGTTGCCAAAGACCCCTAGGCAACATGACACTATTTGGGTGATCGTGGACTGATTGACAAAAAGTGCTATTTTTCTTCCTATTCAAGAAGCTTCTTCTTCAGAAAAGTTAGCCGATATTTATGTTAAAGAAGTTGTTGCTAGGCATGGAGTTCCACTTTCTATAGTTTCAGATCGTGATACTCGTTTTACTTCTCGATTCTGGAATAAATTTCAAGAAGATTTAGGGACTCGATTGCATATTAGTACAGCTTTTCATCCTCAAACTGATGGTCAGAGTGAACGTACCATTCAGACTCTTGAGGATATGCTTAGAGCTTGCGCCATTGACTTTGGTGGCAGTTGGGATACTCACCTTCCATTGGTTGAGTTTTCTTATAATAACAGTTATCATTCTTCGATCAAAATGCCACCTTATGAAATGCTATATGGTAGAAAATGTCGAACTCCAATTTGTTGGGGTGAGATTGGTCAGAGAGAGCTTGGAAGTACAGATATAGTACAGTTAACTACTGAGAAGATTGATCAGATTAGAGAAAGATTAAAGATGGCACAAGATCGACAAAAGTCATATGCAGACAAGCGGAGAAGGCCTATTGAATTTCAAGCAGGCGATAAGGTGTTACTTAAAGTTTCACCTTGGAAAGGGATTATACGTTTTAGAAAGCGGGGAAAGTTGAGTCCAAGGTATATTGGACCTTTTGAAATTATTGATAGAGTTGGCAAGGTTGCGTATCGATTACAATTACCAGAAGAACTTGGTAGTATTCATGATACATTTCATGTGTCTCAGCTCAGAAAGTGTTTAGTTGATGAGGCTTCTTATGTACCACTGACAGAAATAGAAATAAATGATAAGTTGAGTTATATAGAAGAGCCAGTTAAAATTCTTGATCAGAAAGTAAAGCAGCTCAGAAATAAATCAGTTTCAATAGTTAAAGTTCAGTGGCGACATAGGAAGGGTTCAGAATTTACTTGGGAACCGGAGGAGTGGATGGTGATATACTACCCTGCGGTGCACCAAGAATGGTTCGTGAGGACACGAACAGAATAAGTGGGGGAGAGTTGTAACACCCCAGTTTTCAAGGTATTACTTTAGTAAATAAAAATAAGTTTTTATAGTTCAGTTTTACAGTATTAATTTAGTGTACAATAAAATGTACATCTTTTTAATTTTAGATCTTTAAATAAAGAGATATAATAGAAACCGTAAACTAGTTGTTCAGTTCTAGACTGTGTAGTATAGTAAATAAATAAAAGATAAATACACAGATACGTGTTTAGTTCCTGGCATTTCAAAACATTCCAGAACTTAGAAAATAAACAGAGAAAATCGCAGGGAGTAGAAGGAGGTCAAGAATTAACCTTCAAACTTCAAATTAAACTTCAATCCAAGCTTTAGAACTCAGAATCATCATCTCCTCCATCTTCTTCAACCTTTGTAAGTAGTTTCTTTCTCCTAGAACCCTAGAAATTGGGTTTTTATGGGGTTTTAGTTAATTGATATGATTTAATCCGAAATTAGGGTTTGTAATTGATTAGTTAGTGTTAGTATAACCTATAAACAATGATTAGAATCCTAATTTCTTATTACAAGTGATAGGTTATGATTATGGTTTATGAAATTTCTCATGAATCATATGTTTTAGTTTATAGCATGATTTTGATATGTTAGTAGATTGAATTAGTGATTAGAAAGTAGTTAAATTCATAATAAAGCAATGATTTTGATTATGATAAGTAAGTTAGTTAGTTTAGTTGAAGTGAAATTAGTAAACCTCAAGTGGGGGAGAAAGAAATAGATGATTAGTCATTGAAAGTGTGAATTAGTTGTTGATTATGTGCTATGTGTATGTAATAGGTGCTAAAGAAGAATTGTCCTCATTTGATCATCTTGTTTCAATTTGTGCTACAAACCAAGGTGAGTTTATGAATTGATTAGATCATGATCATGTAACTTGTTGTGATTAGCTTATGATTATATCATGATTATGATGAAAGCTTGTGAGTAGAATGGTTAATGCTTATTAGCCATATTTTGATTAGTATAGCTAACCAAGGTTAGCCTTGTACGATTAGTGGTTAACTTATGTTAGCCAAATATTGATTAGCTATGTGCACATATGATTAGAATTGTGAAAGTGAAGTTGCAAGAAAAAGGGAAGTAGTTCTTTACTTTGTTCATTGTTTGCTTTATGTTAATAATGCATTGTATTGATTAGATTTCATATTCTCACTAAGCAAATTGCTTAATTAGTTTAGTTATGTTGTAGGTACAAGTGAAAGCGGAAGGGGTAAAGAAGTTGCGAAAGGGTAGAAGTGGAGTGCTAGCTTGTTGTAAGTTACACAAGCTTTCTCTTTAAATTATCGTTTTGGAACCTTGAAAGATCGCCCAAACTATGTTTTGACATGTTTTGGTTATGAAAGTAATGACTAGATAGATATGATGTAATAGTATAAAATCTTAAATGACTAGTAGATGTGGTTTAGAATGTGTAAGTTGTAAGTTGTAGTGAAAGTGATATTTTGATTATGTACATATTGAAAGTTTTAATGAAAGTCAACGATGTTATTAGTTAATTTGGAAGTGTGTTTAGTTATTGAATGGGTCAAATTAGCTCTTTTGGATCAACGGGTCATAATGGGTCAAAACGGGTCTTAATGATGCCTATGAACGAATTTGAGTTAGATAAAGATTGGAAGTATAGTGATTAGTCTCGCAAGTTTGTTTTGATAGTAGAAATGTGTGCCTAAAGTTTCAGCTTCTAAGTCTTAATGGTTTGAGACTTAGTATGTTAGAAAAATGTTGGAATTTAGCCGAAAATGACCCTTAAGCCCAAATTCCGATAAATTGAGAAATTTGAGAAAGTACGAAAATAGAAAGTTTCATTTTGACTATAGTAAAGTGCCTGCAAAGTTTCATGTTTTAACTCTTTGTCGTTTGAAAGATATGCGCGTCCAAAGTTCGGAAAATGGTAAATAGTGGAAAGAAAACTGCAGGTGCTGTAAGCGCCAGGGTACCCGGCGGGTAGCCTGAGTACCCGGCGGGTAAAAGCAATATTAAGATCAAGCCGGTGGTTTCCTAAACCCACCCGGCGGCTTCTCAAGCCTTTAAACGGACATTAGGTTCTGTTACCACAAAAATTAATTCACCCGGCGGTTAATGGGAAAAACCCGGCGGCTAGACTTGGGTACCCGGCGGGTAACCCATCTACCCGGCGGGTAGGTGATGATTTCAGCAGGTTTTAAATTTTAAGTTTTAAAAGCAATATAGATAAGGAGATTAGAATATTAAACATGATAATACAAATAGTGGGACCAATAGAAATATGTTTCAGTGTAAAAAAAAAAAAAAAAAAAATGTTCAGATTTTCAGGGCGTTTCAAGTTGGTATCAGAGCGATGGTTTAAGAGATTTAAGCAATCCACAGTAGGATTGCCTAAACTTAAACCACTTATAAATGTGCAGTAGTTAATTACAGTTATGTTTTTGCAATGTTTTGCATATGATTAGTAGATTATGATTAGAATAAGAATGATTGCTTGGGTTTGGAATATATTTAAGAATTTTGAATAGAAACATGTATTTAGTTTAATATAACTACGTCTGGCCAACGAGGTTATATTTTGCTAAAGTCATGTGGGAGATTCAAAGTTGTTAAGTATGTGAAGATAAAGGCAATCAATATGTAATAGTTGAAGTAGAGATTTTCTATGTTATTAATTGTGTTCTTATATTGTTTAGTAAATGGAATCCACACCAAACAAAGAAGCTGAGGGTTCAAACGTACGTTCTCCCATTCAAGAGGAGAATGTTTCAGAAAGAAGTTTAGATCCCGAGGACCGGATGCTATTAAAAGATGTGATTGGGCAAGCCCTACAAGAATTTGCTCCTAAGGTATATACTCGAATGGAGCAAATTATTAATACACGATTAGTAGAATTTGAACAGAAGCATCCTGTCTTAGTTAACCCTCAGTTGAATAGTGAAATGTTAAGTGCTCAGCAACAAATGAATAAAGAAAAAGAACGTTTTGAATATAAAAACTTTGCCAATTGTAGTCCCCCAGAATTTCACGGTGAAAGAGACCCGATTAGTAGTCATAGGTGGATTAATAAGATAGAAGAGACTTTTCTACTCTGTGACTGTCCAGAAAGGCTACGTGTACTGTTTGCTGCTCATCAGTTAAAAGATAGTGCTCAGGATTGGTGGGGTACTCAAATTAAAACACATGGTGCTGCAGAAGCTGCAAAGTTTTCTTGGAGTATGTTTAAAGAGAAGTTTATAGCAGAATTTGCTCCAATGGCGGAAGTAGAAAGATTGAAAGGAGAGTTCTTAGCCATCAATCAAGGGAAAATGTCGGTAACTGAGTACACTAACGTGTTTTATGACAAATCTCAGTTTTGTCCCGAATATACCTCGAATCCAGGGTTAATGAAGGACCATTATTACCGACATTTGAACATTGATATCAAAGAAGCAGTTGACCCGACTATTTATGATTCTATTCCTAAGATGATGAATAAGGGGTTGACTCGAGAGAAGGAGTTGCAAGTGAAAGCAGAGGATAGAGCCAATAAGAGAAAAGCAGAACAATCTTCTTCTCAATCACAGCAATTTAAGAAGTTTAAAAATTTCGGAAAGCAGCAGTCATCACAACCACAACAACAGAAGTCACAATCTCAACTATCTAACCGTCAATCTCAAGCTCCAGCTCGGGAATTTCCCAAGTGTAATAATTGTGGCAGAAAGCATCCAGGAGAATGTCAGTTAGGGAGTACAGCTTGTTATAAGTGTCGTCAGCAAGGGCATATTGCTGCTAATTGCCCAAATCCATATAGGATGTGCTTTTATTGTTATAAGGATGACCACTTACAAGCTAACTGTCCTGCTAAACTAGAAGATATGAAAAGAAATGAACAGAAGAAAGAAGCAGAAAAGAAAAGAGAAGCTAGTGGACAGAAAGCTAAAGGTCGTTCTTTTCAGATTACAGCAGATGAGGCAAAGGAGTCACATGACGTGGTGACAGGTACCTTTATAATTAATACTATACCTGCCCATGTTTTATTTGACTCTGGAGCCACCAAGTCTTTTGTATCATTGTCATTTTGTGAAAAGTTGAATACTCCTATTGTTAAATTAGAACGCCCTTTGGAAGTTGAAATTGCCGATAGCAAATTAGTTATTGTTAGTGATGTTTATAGAGGGTGTACTATTGAAATAGGAGGTGAGGTGTTCAAAATAGACTTGATTCCTATGCCAATGGGGGAATTTCATGTAGTTATAGGAATGGATTGGATGGGAAAGAATAAGGGTATGATTAATTGTTATGAAAAGATAGTTCTCCTGAAAGCACCTAGCGGAAGGGAGATTGTTGTCTATGGCGAGCGTTCTAATAGATCCATTCCTGTTTGTACCTTTGCTCGAGCTAAAAGATTTTTGTCACACGGGTGTCAAGCCTTTTTGGCGCACGTGGTTGATAATTCTAAAGCTGTACCCGAACTTTCTAGTATTCCAGTGGTGAAAGAATTTCCTGAAGTGTTTCCTGATGAACTTCCAGGTATTCCACCTGATAGACAAGTGGAATTTCGAATTGATCTTATTCCTGGAGCTATTCCAATTGCTAAAACTCCTTATCGGTTAGCTCCAACTGAAATGCAAGAAATGATGAAACAATTGCAAGAACTTTTAGATAAAGGTTTCATCCGTCCTAGTAGTTCACCTTGGGGAGCTCCAGTATTATTTGTAAAGAAGAAAGATGGTTCCCTAAGAATGTGTATAGATTACCGGGAACTAAATAAAGTGACCATTAAGAACAGATATCCCTTGCCTCGAATAGATGACTTATTTGATCAGCTACAGGGTGCCAGTTTCTTTTCAAAGATTGATCTTCGTTCTGGCTACCATCAGTTAAAGGTAAGGGAAGACGATATTTCAAAGACTGCTTTTCGTACTCGTTATGGTCACTTCGAGTTTACAGTTATGCCTTTCGGCTTAACTAATGCTCCAGCTGCATTCATGGATTTGATGAACAGAGTTTGTCGGCCCATGCTTGATATCTTTGTTATAGTTTTCATTGATGATATTCTTATCTATTCTAAAAGTGAAGCTGAGCATGCAGCACATCTCAGGCAAGTTCTTGAAACACTTCGTTGTGAAAAGCTATTTGCCAAATTTTCTAAATGTGAATTTTGGTTACGAGAAGTCCAATTTCTTGGACACGTGATCAATATTCACGGTATTCAAGTTGATCCTTCCAAGATAGCAGCAGTGATGAAGTGGGACCCTCCTACGAGTCCTACTGAAGTTAGGAGTTTTCTTGGCCTAGCTGGCTATTATCGTCGTTTTATTCAAGATTTTTCAAAGATTGCTACTCCTTTGACTCAGTTGACTAGAAAGAGCGTTCAGTGGAAGTGGGAAGATAAGCAAGCTAAAGCGTTTCAGATGTTGAAAGAAAAGCTTAGTCAAGCCCCTATTCTTGTTTTACCCGAGGGCAACGAGGATATGGTGGTGTATTGTGATGCTTCAAAACTTGGATTAGGCTGTGTTCTTATGCAGCGTGGGAAAGTCATTGCTTATGCTTCACGCCAGTTAAAATCACATGAGCAGAACTATCCCACTCATGATCTTGAGTTAGCAGCTGTGGTCTTCGCTCTTAAAATTTGGCGCCATTATCTCTATGGTGTTAAATTCATTATCTATACAGACCACAAAAGCCTCAAATATTTCTTTGATCAGCGTGATTTGAACAATCGTCAGAGAAGATGGCTAGATTTAGTCAAAGATTATGACTGCGACATACTTTACCATCCTGGCAAAGCGAATGTTGTAGCCGATGCTCTTAGCAGAAAGGTTAGCCATTCCGTTCTTTCAGTGAAATCTTTTCAAATGACTGTGCTTCCTCAGTTATTTGATTCTATTAAAGCTGCTCAGATTGAAGTTTTAGCTTCTAATGACCCGAATAACCAACGTTTAGCGGGTCAACTTTCTGAATTAGTAGATGATTCTAGAGGTTTAAAGACTCGTTATGGTAGAATTTGGATACCAAGAACGAGTGAAGTAAAGAAAGAGTTACTAGATGAGGCGCACAAATCTAAATATTCTATTCATCCTGGTGCTACCAAGATGTACCGTGATCTGAAATGTGACTATTGGTGGCCAGGTATGAAGCGTGATATAGTTAAACATGTTCAGAATTGCCTTACTTGTCTGCAAGTTAAAACCGAGCACCAGCAACCATACGGTAAACTCCAACCTTTAGATATACCAGTATGGAAATGGGAACACATCACCATGGATTTTGTTACTAAGTTGCCAAAGACCCCTAGGCAACATGACACTATTTGGGTGATCGTGGACCGATTGACAAAAAGTGCTATTTTTCTTCCTATTCAATAAGCTTCTTCTTCAGAAAAGTTAGCCGATATTTATGTTAAAGAAGTTGTTGCTAGGCATGGAGTTCCACTTTCTATAGTTTCAGATCGTGATACTCGTTTTACTTCTCGATTCTGGAATAAATTTCAAGAAGATTTAGGGACTCGATTGCATATTAGTACAGCTTTTCATCCTCAAACTGATGGTCAGAGTGAACGTACCATTCAGAACTTAGAAAATAAACAGAGAAAATCGCAGGGAGTAGAAGGAGGTCAAGAATTAACCTTCAAACTTCAAATTAAACTTCAATCCAAGCTTTAGAACTCAGAATCATCATCTCCTCCATCTTCTTCAACCTTTGTAAGTAGTTTCTTTCTCCTAGAACCCTAGAAATTGGGTTTTTATGGGGTTTTAGTTAATTGATATGATTTAATCCGAAATTAGGGTTTGTAATTGATTAGTTAGTGTTAGTATAACCTATAAACAATGATTAGAATCCTAATTTCTTATTACAAGTGATAGGTTATGATTATGGTTTATGAAATTTCTCATGAATCATATGTTTTAGTTTATAGCATGATTTTGATATGTTAGTAGATTGAATTAGTGATTAGAAAGTAGTTAAATTCATAATAAAGCAATGATTTTGATTATGATAAGTAAGTTAGTTAGTTTAGTTGAAGTGAAATTAGTAAACCTCAAGTGGGGGAGAAAGAAATAGATGATTAGTCATTGAAAGTGTGAATTAGTTGTTGACTATGTGCTATGTGTATGTAATAGGTGCTAAAGAAGAATTGTCCTCATTTGATCATCTTGTTTCAATTTGTGCTACAAACCAAGGTGAGTTTATGAATTGATTAGATCATGATCATGTAACTTGTTGTGATTAGCTTATGATTATATCATGATTATGATGAAAGCTTGTGAGTAGAATGGTTAATGCTTATTAGCCATATTTTGATTAGTATAGCTAACCAAGGTTAGCCTTGTACGATTAGTGGTTAACTTATGTTAGCCAAATATTGATTAGCTATGTGCACATATGATTAGAATTGTGAAAGTGAAGTTGCAAGAAAAAGGGAAGTAGTTCTTTACTTTGTTCATTGTTTGCTTTATGTTAATAATGCATTGTATTGATTAGATTTCATATTCTCACTAAGCAAATTGCTTAATTAGTTTAGTTATGTTGTAGGTACAAGTGAAAGCGGAAGGGGTAAAGAAGTTGCGAAAGGGTAGAAGTGGAGTGCTAGCTTGTTGTAAGTTACACAAGCTTTCTCTTTAAATTATCGTTTTGGAACCTTGAAAGATCGCCCAAACTATGTTTTGACATGTTTTGGTTATGAAAGTAATGACTAGATAGATATGATGTAATAGTATAAAATCTTAAATGACTAGTAGATGTGGTTTAGAATGTGTAAGTTGTAAGTTGTAGTGAAAGTGATATTTTGATTATGTACATATTGAAAGTTTTAATGAAAGTCAACGATGTTATTAGTTAATTTGGAAGTGTGTTTAGTTATTGAATGGGTCAAATTAGCTCTTTTGGATCAACGGGTCATAATGGGTCAAAACGGGTCTTAATGATGCCTATGAACGAATTTGAGTTAGATAAAGATTGGAAGTATAGTGATTAGTCTCGCAAGTTTGTTTTGATAGTAGAAATGTGTGCCTAAAGTTTCAGCTTCTAAGTCTTAATGGTTTGAGACTTAGTATGTTAGAAAAATGTTGGAATTTAGCCGAAAATGACCCTTAAGCCCAAATTCCGATAAATTGAGAAATTTGAGAAAGTACGAAAATAGAAAGTTTCATTTTGACTATAGTAAAGTGCCTGCAAAGTTTCATGTTTTAACTCTTTGTCGTTTGAAAGATATGCGCGTCCAAAGTTCGGAAAATGGTAAATAGTGGAAAGAAAACTGCAGGTGCTGTAAGCGCCAGGGTACCCGGCGGGTAGCCTGAGTACCCGGCGGGTAAAAGCAATATTAAGATCAAGCCGGTGGTTTCCTAAACCCACCCGGCGGCTTCTCAAGCCTTTAAACGGACATTAGGTTCTGTTACCACAAAAATTAATTCACCCGGCGGTTAATGGGAAAAACCCGGCGGCTAGACTTGGGTACCCGGCGGGTAACCCATCTACCCGGCGGGTAGGTGATGATTTCAGCAGGTTTTAAATTTTAAGTTTTAAAAGCAATATAGATAAGGAGATTAGAATATTAAACATGATAATACAAATAGTGGGACCAATAGAAATATGTTTCAGTATAAAAAAAAAAAAAAAAAATGTTCAGATTTTCAGGGCGTTTCACTATTGGCTATTGTCTATATGACATAAATTTCATCCATAATTAAAAAAAAAGTATATTGAATTAGACATTCATTGTATATGACTATTGTACTTTTTTTTAATCATACCCCTTTTTTCCTTTTTTTTTTCTCAATTGATAACCCCTCCACACCCATCCAATCAATCACGTCATGATTTTCCTTTTTACTTTCTGGGTATACTCCCTTCTTTTTTTAATTCATACCGTTGATTAGTCTAAAACTGAAACTGATTTTGAACTGAACTGGGACCAATCTTAGATAAAATTGTACTGGAAAAAGAAAGAACTAAGACTGAAACTGGGCTCGGGGTATGGCAAGTAAATCCGGGGATATGAATAGAATACCCGAAATAAAATTCGTCAAAAGATGACATAAATTTCATCCATAATTAAAAAAAAAAGTATATTGAATTAGACATTCATTGTATATGGTTGGAAAAATGTATTTGTAAAAGCAATTTATTTTGATATACTTGTTGAATTTCATATTTTAATTTGTTTATGTAGTATTTGTTATGGTGATGACATATTTACCACCTATTTTGATAAATCGAAGACAATCATATATTAACGGATTGTACTGTACAATATATTAACCTATGATTGTATTAGATTTATTAAAATGGATGGCGGATATATCAATCCCTATTTGTTAGGATAAAAAAAATTAATAATGGAGATAAAATATACTATAACGCATCTCAAGGAATAAACCACTTACACACATTTGTTTACCGTGTGCTGGTTTTACTTTACATGAATTCATCCTATCTCTATCTTTCAACATATCACTCTTTCTATTTTCTTTCAAACTTGTGGTTCTGCCTGAACTTCCATTTCCGATTTACAGAAAACAAAAAGTCGATCATCACTTCCAAAAATTGTAATGTTTAATTTTCTTATTTATTCGTCTAATGACTGCGAAGTTGGCCAGAAAGCGGTGGCGATGATGGTAGTTGGAAAGCGGTTGCGTTGGCGATAACCGGAAGCGGTGGATGCAACGACGGCCATAAGTGGTTTTAACTTTTAATTTATAGCCAAGCAAAATGGTAAACGATGTTTTTTCTACCTCCGTTTTGTATAGGCAAATAGTAGCTGATTTTCTGGTGAACAGTGGCCAATAGCGAAGACGGTGGCCGCTAGTTAGTGGAGACGGCCTGGTGGTGGCGGAGATGGTGTAGATTCCGTTTTGTTCCATTTCTTATTACATGTTCTTCCTCCTTATCAATTCCATTTAAAATTTTATAACCTTTTCAAGAAATTCCCTTCTATTTCTTACATGTTAAAAATATTTGGATGGTCTCTGGTACGGATGAAGTGATGAACAAATTACAAAAATAGGAGCGGACTCAGGTTCGAAGTTGGGACTTGGGACTACGTATTTTTGTCACAATTACAAAAAGGCCCTGGACAAAATAAGAGAAGAAAATAGGGTCGGGTATGCAATTACCAAAATGACCCTTGTAAAAAGTACAAAACGACATTCGAACCTCTGAAACGACGACGAACCAACCACAAATGTACTTTAGTACAATAGGTCTTCATATGCTGGGGCCCGACTTCACAAGCGACTGGTACCACTGGGCTAAATAGCCATTGGTTGATGGGAGCTAGAACCATCACACGGCATATATATAATTTTTTACTATTTTTTTGGTAACGGGAACTGAGGATAGAGATTTGTAATTTATATTTGTTTTAGTGTTTTATTTTATTTATTGTCTTTAAATTAATTTAATTGATTGAGTTATATTATTTTATTATTCATACAAACTAAAATTATATTGTATCACAGCGAAACGTGATCATGTATTTTTGTTTACATTTACAACATACTCATTCATTGAGGAATTTTACTGTTAACCAGAGGTGAACCCAGAAAACTTTGTTAATGGTGACACAAAAATTTTTAAACTTACTTCAATTAATAGTTAATTAAGTTTATTTAAACGGTGAGGTGTACCGCCTAATTATGAATGGTAACACTCTCAGAAAACCACCAACATTTCAGCTAATTTTACTAAGCCGGCTTAATTGATCGGTAACCTCTACATATAACGTACGTCCGCACATGGTTCACTCTAATTGGTTAGGGGTGATAAAATTTCACTCTAATTGGTTCACTCTAATCTCAAAGAACAAAATGAAGGAGTTAGTTCTCCTAAAGATCTCATCACGTCATTGTTTAGCGTTCACGATGGTACTAGCTCAAATACGATGTCTGATGAGGAGATCATTGACAACATCATCATTGTAATGATTGCAGGATATGATACTATACCGCTGTCCTACTAATGTTCTTGGTCAGGCTTTTGGCTAACAACATATCTATATACTGTAATGTAGCTCGAGGTAAGACATCTTTATCCATTAATTTTTCTCTAACAGCAAAAAGAATGTAACAATATTCAATATATATATATATATATATATATATATATATATATATATATATATATATATATATATATATATATATGCACAGATTCAAGTTAGTCATACAACACTTACGTTTGTAAATCCTTTATCAAATTGTGATTGTAAAACAAGAAGAAATATCCAAGTGTAAAGGCATTAAGGGAAGCTCTAACATGGATAGATTTTATGAAATACATATGGAGATTAGCATGTGTACATGGTAAAAGCCATTACCCAAAAAAATTAATCAACAGACCGAGACAAATTAATCAAGTTGCGTATCATAGACGTGTAAATCCTAGCAACATTCATATATGTTTCATACGACATCAATGTTTCTTTTAATGGGTTTAATCCGAACTAATAACCCGTGATCGAATTCTGGCATGGGGATTCTTTTAAATGACTCATCTTCCTTAACTAGCTCCCATGTAAATTGTGTGAACAAGTGATGCATCATGGTTAAAGTTTCCATTTTTGCAAGCTCTATACCAGGACACATCCTCGGCCCAGCTCCAAATGCTACAAAACTAAAAGGTGGCGGTGATGGTGCGTGATTCTCAAAACGGTTTGGATCGAACATGGTTGGATTTTGGAAGATGTTATCATCCATGTGTGTCATTGATGCAGACAACATCACCTGATACAAAACATTTCATATTAATCAACCAAGTGGTTGTTCTATAATAAGTACATTACGATCTTTTGTAAATTCGTGACATACTTGCCATCCTTTGGGGATTAAAAATCCTTGATACTCAATATCTTGCATAGCTCGTCGAAAGCTCAAAGTCACGGGAGGGTATATCCGCATAATCTCGGACGCAACTCTCCATGTATACTTCATCTTCGTAAGGTCTTTCCATGTCAAAGCTTCTCCTGCAACTTTGCTCTTTGCAATTTCCTCTTGTTCTACAATTACGATTATGTAACCTCAGTTTGATTTAAGGATAAATAATTAATGATTTGTGATATACGGCTTATTTTGTTTCTTATAAAATACATACATCTTAACAAAAGTTTCTGATATGCTCACAACAATGATGAAGAGTACATTGTTGTTTTACCTTGAAGGATAGTTGAGTAGACGGATTTGTTGTTAGCCAACAACTTGATCAAGAAGGTAACAAGGACGGACGTTGTATCATAGCCTGCTATCATCACAATAACGATGTTGTCAATGATCTCTTCATTAGACATCGTCATTGAACTATCATTATCATCATCTTGGATGCTAAGCAATGAAGTGATTAGATCTTTATTAGGATCAACTTCTTGTTGTTCTTTAAGTGCATCTCTTTTCTCTTGTATTAGATCCACAAGCATTGGTACTAGTTTCTTCCTTGCTACAATCCCACGATTGAATTGCGTGTAGGGTAAATTGATTGGTACTGCTAGCACGCCATCTATCATATCTTGGAAAAGTGGTAGCAATTTCTCTCTTTTGGGTCCTCTTTCGATTCCAAAAAGAAGTGAGCAAATCACATTGAAGGTTAAGGTTTTGATCAAGGGTTGCACCTACATGTTTGTAATGAAAAAGAATGTTAATTGATTAATTCGAATAGATACATATATCTATACGATTTGGATAGATTAGGAAAATGAATACGTTCTACAATCAAAATCAGTCACATCTCTTTTGAACGTCGACATTGACGTAAACTTACCACCACTTCAAGCTTTGGCAATTCATTGACAACTTAACAACACGGAAAAAAAAGCATATAATTAAACATATAATATCTTACAAAAATAAAATAAAATAATAAGATAAAATAAACTAATTAGCCTAGCAGGCCAGCTGGGAAAACGAAAGGAACCAAAATACAATTATTGTTTCCTAAAAATGTACAACAACAATGGTTAGCTTAAGAACTCTCGTATCCAGACATCCAGTTTAGAAAGTAAGAAACACTCGACCAATCTACCGGCAGGTTATTTTTGTTAGTTTATGCGTTACTATAATTTAGGCCTACATGTTTTAATTTATCATATTAACTACGTAGAAGAAAAAAAACAAAAAGGCACGATTTTTAATTGTTCGGTACGGAGTATTTGATAAGATGTGATAATACGTACTACAATATTGTACCAGTACTAATTTTTTACCAGGTAATATATACTCCGTATTTGATTATAGATCATAGTCTATATATATTGGTTTTATGGTGGATAACACATTAATTATTTACCTGAATATCATGTTTACCATGCCAATGCGTTTGAAGGTGGTATTGGATCTCCTCATCTACTTTCGCAACATACTGTTTTAATACATCAAGCTTCAAAAACGAAACCAAGGCTGCTCTGACTCGCTTGTGATCATGGCCAGACAACTCAATTATGTTTCTCGAGCCCATAATCCTGCTAATTGATGGTGGTTGTGTATTGGTGAGTACGTTCCCATCACAAGTGTAGATGAACTTATTCGCACTTGGACCATGTAAAACAATCGTTGGGTATCCAAATAGATTGGCTTTCCATATTGGCCCATGTTTAGCTATTCTCTTTTGAAACCATTCTTCGACCTTATCGGCTTTCAAAGCCTGCAAAAGATCGAGACTTTGCCCTATCAAGGGCAGTCCTAAAGAACCGGGTGGAAGTCGATGATTATACTTCTTATCTTTGAATAGGAAATAAATGGGAAGTAAAAACAACAACAATAGTAGTAGCAGTTTGATAACAACCACAAATTCCATTGCTAGAAACGGGATAGTTGAGAAAAATATATAGTACGTTGCTCATATATATACGAAAAACTAATATCTGTTAGTTCCCTAATATTGCTGGATGTCATTTTGTAGGATTGGCATTAATATAAAAGATGCTTCTTTTAACGTGGATCTCTAGAAGAAGATAGATTTAAATAAATCTTACGACAATTATTAGCAATTAAATATTACCATAAGAGTCTTAAGAGATAAGGTAACTATTTATTAATATTATTACACTCGGACCAAAAATATCATTACACTTGGACCACATATAAGGGTTCATAAAGGTTTAATCCTTAAAGTTTCACATTTTTTTTTCGTTTTAACCACTCAAATTTTTTTTTATCATGATTTAACCCTTCAAGTTTGTATTGCTTATTGGTTTAACCCTTCAAAGGGTTAAACCATTAATTTTTTGAAAGTTAGATGATTAAAATAGAAAAACTTAAAATGGTCAAATCGTTATAAAATATAAACTTTAGGGATTAAACCATCAAAATTTTGAAGTATAATCAAACTTTAGGCTTAAACCACCAAAATTTTAAAACTTCGAGGGTTAAATCATAAGAAAAAAACTTGAGTGCTTAAAACGAAAAAAGTGAAACTTTGAGGATTAAACCATTATTAACCCCCAAAAATAATGACGATAACTATTTATGGGGTTAGTAATGGTTTAATCATCAAATTTCACTTTTTTTTCGTTTTAACCACTCAAGTTTTTTCCTCATAATTTAATCCTTCAAGTTTGCATTGACTTATTGGTTTAACCCTTCCAAGGGTTAAAATATTAAATTTTTGAAAGTTGAATGATTAAACTGAAAAAATTTAAAAGGGCAAAATCATTATGAAAGATAAACTTTAGGGATTAAAGCATTAAAATTTTAAAGATAATCAAACTTTAGGCTTAAACCATCAAAATTTTGAAACTTCGAGGATTAAATCATAAAAAAAAATTGAGTGGTTAAAACGAAAAAAATGTGAAACTTTGAGGATTAAATCATTATTAACCCAAATGTTAAAGGTTAAGTTGCCGCTAACTGTTTAACCTTTAATTTATTTTATTATTTTATAAGCTTACATATGAGCTTATTTTTCAAACTTATTGTTTATTACTTATAAATAAATAAGCTAGAAAAAATAATCATATAAATTTATTTCTAATTTCTTATAAAATAAGCAAATAAGCTCTTCAATATGAACTTATAATGTCAAAATAAGCTCAAAAAATAAGTCTATCTAAACACTCGAGGCATATATATATGTTACACAAAAAATAAGTCTATCTAAACACTCGAGGCATATATATATGTTACATAAAAAATAAGATCTATACATGTAAGTCTATTACTTAAGAAAATTGCTCCTTATGAGTTTTATGAAAATGAAAAAAAAATAAAAAAATGAGATGCTCAATAATTGATTAATTACTTCCTCCGTTTCAAAATTATTTTCAAAAGACAAGAAAAATACAATTTAAGAAAAGTACATTCCAAAATTATTATCACCAAACTATAAATACACAGTTTAAAAATCGTACATATATTACTCTTGACCGCCAATATAATTTAATTTTCACCATCATCAAACATTTTAATTATTTAATTTTGAAAAAAGACAGTTCTTTTGAGATATATCAAAATGAAAATGTGGACAAATAAATTGAGATAGAGGAAGTAATATTTACATGTAATGCCGAAATCACGCATATATATTACGACTTCGTCTTCTCACGCTAAAACTTTGGTACTTCATTCGTCGCTCTTTGGTCTCATTGATTCCATCCAATCACCTCAATCGAGTCAAGGAATATTATATTTATATATTTATATATACAATATACGATAAATATAAAAGGGAAAGGGATGTTCGGACGGCTTCTTTAATTTATATTTATAGATATGTATGATGGTGACATGATATATAGCTAGTAACGTGTAATGATAATTTGATCATATAAATTTAAATATGATGACGAGTGACGAGTATATACATTGATTATTCGTATCATTTGAGTTCAATGGAATCAATTAAATCCAACTGGTTCGAAACGATACGATATGATAACGCCATAATAGTGAACTGTCATTACAATAATATGTGTAGTACTCAAAAAGAAAAGTTATTAAAAAAATACTTATTTTATTAGAGTGCTAAACTTCTTTTAAAAGTTATTTTTTAGAAAATGAGGATGTGGCGTTAATGTATACTTTTAATGATTTTCTTGTTGGTAATACTAGGCAACTCGGCGGCCGTGCTATGCACGGCCACACAGATTAACGTTAAAAATTATCGTTGGGAGAAATAAAATACAACTTGAATGTGGTTTTAAAGAGTAATGCTAAACAAACCTACTTATGTATGCCTAAAATTGGACCTAATTTTCTGATTGGTTGAATTTTTTTTCTCTCTTAATGTCACCCAATCATTTTTTCTCTTCCACCAATCAAAGTTTTATGCCTATTTTTAGGTCTACTAATTTAGTCCTACAAATCATTTTCCGGTTTTAAATTAGAAAATGAAAGAAATAAAATGAATCTGATACAATAATTTTGACATTTTTGTCACGAAATAACATTAAAATTACTTAAAGAATCTATTCTAACTTTCATCATGATTCATGATATACAATAGAATAAACTAAATACATTTGACATCATATTTCATATGACATAATCACTTATAAAATCAAATGTAGTATTCTTACCCTTTGCAATCACTATAAGTTATAAAATAAAATATTTTTAATAACAAGACAAAACCAACGCAAGCGAAGTTAACGTTGGAAGCTATTGATCCATGAAATCCTATAGAAGTCACATGTAGCTTCACATAAGAATTTGAAAAAATAAATAGAATAATTTTAACAATAATATTTACGGGTGAGCACATATCAACTTTAAAGTGACTTAATATATATATATATATATATATATATATATATATATATATATATATATATATATATATATATATATATAGTAACGGGATCAAAAAAGAAGAAAAATTAGGTGGAGAAGAGGGAGAAAGCAATATGATTCAGTATTTTTATACTATGATTCATTTTTTTATTATAATAATTAAAGTTTTAAAAAGTTGAATCATAGTAACAAAAATACTGAATCATATTGCTTCTCCCTCTTCTCCACCTAAATTTCCTTCTCCCTTGATCCTAATCCTATATATATATATATATATATATATATATATATATATATTCTTTTAACCAAAACTTACTTGTTGACACATATTTCATATGGTTCGGTCACTTTCTCCACTAAATTGTATAATTTTTTACCCTTTTACAATAGCTTGACATTTCTAAGAATGGGATAAAAGGAAAATCAATTTCTATATGATACTAAATTTGATTTAAAAATAATACTAAATTCGATTTATAAATAATTTTTTACTTAATAATTTAAAATACCAATGTGTTGACACTTATGTGTCTAATTTTGTGATTCTTAAGTCCTTGTAATAAGTATAGTAAGATTAGATATTGTTTATAAGCTTTGAGAAATATAACATATACGGAGTAAATCTTAGCATATTTTTCATTCATGATAGTGCTAACTATCAAATAATCAAAAAAATGAATATACTAACATAACAATTAACATGTTTTACATAAAATAATTAACATGTTTAATTAATATGTCACTAAAAGAATGTAATATGTAAGCATTATAGTATAATGATGTTAGTAATTAATAATTTTTTTTTAACTTATTCTAACCTCTTTAATGGTTTACACATGTCAACATTTAAGATGCTAATGTGTCAATTTTTTAGTCCATTTGAGATGTTTAGTTCTTTTTATATATAAACTAGTAAAGGTAAAGGCCGGTCGTGCGATGCACGGCCCACGCTCGAACAAAATTTGGAACAAGTTTTGATCGTTAAGAGGGGATCTATATATGTTCCAAAAAGTTGCGTACATAATAGCAAATACTCTAGGGGTTGCCATAATATGTTGAATGCGTACAACATATATATAAACATTGATATTACAAGATACATGTATGTCTTTAATATGTTTTATTTAAACAAATAAAAATAACATGTTTTTTCATGACTTTATTAGGCAGCATTTGTAGTTGAACTATCTTGCTATGATTTCTATAAAGTACGTACTATACGGTAGCCACTTGAGCTATGGAACCTCTTGTATATCCAATGGCAAGTAACAAGCCACAATATCTAAAATGTCATATGCAAAAATCAACAAAATAATTACATCATATTCATCAAAATATATACCTGAATACAGCAAACAACAAAGAAGGGGATTATGATACGTACCGATCGACATGTTGCAATTGCTGGGAAAGCAACTAATTAGCCAAGGTCTTTGAGGTACATTGATCCTGTTTTCAACAAGAAAAGAAGTGTTATGGTAGTACTTCCACTATTATAAGATAAGTACGTATAGGCTTGGTCACGTAATGGATAGAAACTGGTCGGCTAGCGTTGAAATAGTCAAGTAAAGACTGACGGTATCCTCGGATCAATTTATCCCAAATCTATCCTGGTCCGCTAACATTTTCTAACTTTTAAACCCTCAATATATCATACCGACTTGAATTATTTGTTCAACACATGAACACACGCAAACTGTAACACCCCCAAATTTGATGTTTTGCGGAAGCACGATTTGGGTGTTACTAATCAATATACAAAGCACAAGATATATAGTAAACGACTCTATATGCGTCGTTTTAACAAAATATATATAAATGTTAAAATGTTTACAACATTTACAGCTAATACATAGCTCGTGTTCGATTAAATGAGAGATTCCAGTACATGAGTACTTGTACAAAATATACTAATGCAAGAAAATCTCTATTGTCTGCATGCTGACTCGAGCTATAATAATCCTGCTAGCAGCCAAACCTACTGCTGGGTATCTGTGATACATGCTAAAATGGGTCAGCTAAAGCTGGTGAGCTCACATGTTTGAAATCAGATAGTAAAGTATGAACCGCAAGATTTAAGTAAAGGATTTGCAATCTGCAAATAATAAAGATAGTGTATACAATCATGAGCGCATAGTTGAGCTTAACTCGAGGGTCAGGGTCATAGCCTGAGCGTTTTTGCCTCCACGAGTGCCTAATCAACACTCGTCTTCCCAAATATTAGTACGTCCGTTTACCCGGTTAGTGCTTGCTAACCCGAACGAGGAGGGTCAATCCTATATGGTACCATATACTAATATTCACGCTACAACGTATTAACAAACTATGCTGACGGAGGACTTTGAAATGATTAGTTGTGTATAACTCATGTAGTATAAGTGAAAGATGTACTTGCGTTCACATGTTAAAAAGAGTAGTATATCACACCCCTGAGTAAAACAGTAAAAAGAGGGGCCATGAGACTCACCTGAGCCTGAAGAGTTTATCTAAATAAACTTTGATTGATTAGCCGAGTATCGATGTCCGAAGACTTGTAACCTGAGGGTGTCCACGACACGCGATGGTTATAAACGTGAGTCGGTATCTCAAAGGACTACTTTGTAGTTGTTACACGACTATATATGTCCAAATTACTACGATTTGGTTGATTATTTGATTATTTGAAAACGAGTACGGCCCGTTGGTGATTGTTTTGTAATAAAAATCTCAACATTATTATCTTGTTTTCCGAAGTATTATGCTTGTATCGTATGTACTAATGTATTTCCGAAGTCGTGTAGTTTAAAAGTTTAAGGTTTTCCTAATCCAGCACTTAGTAAAAATTTGAGTTTTTAAACATTCTGTTTTATGCGACACAATATGCGACATAAGGTTGATAATGCGACACAATGGTTGTGTCGCATAAAAGTGCGACACAATGAGCTTAGCGACACAAGGGTTGTGTCGCATAAGCGTACGATGCTGATTTAACAGCGACATAGTGTTTGTGTCGCATGGGATTTGCGACATAAGGTGCGACATAAGGTGCGACATAACATTGTGTCGCAAAAGGTCCGACATAACTGGGTTTTTACGACACAAAATACGACACAATAGGTTTTATGCGACACAGCCTGCGACACAAGGCTTGTGTCGCAAAGATGAACACCAGCCCAGAACCCAGCGACTGTCGATATTTTCCAACCCAAAATTCAATTCTAACTCATTTTTAAGCTATAAAATCGTGTTTTCCCCTTAGTAATGGACATATATACACTTGAATAAACCGTTAATATGTAAAAATAAGCTAAAACGAGAGGTTTCGACTTTTGTCGGAAAACTTACAAAGTGGCGAAATGAAAATCCGAAAAGATGGAAGTGTAGATCGTTGCGTGGTGGTCGTTAATCTCTAAAAATCTTGATGATCCGAGGTCGTTTTGTAGGTTTATTTTGATGATTTGTGAGGTGGTGTGGGTTTGTGATTTAGAGAGAAAAAGAAAGAAAGAGAGAAAGAGAAAAGAGAAATGAAGAAAGAAAAAGGTGGGGAGGGGATTTTGGTGGAAGTTTCAAAATCTCAGTCCGCGCCTCCGCGCTCCGTGCGGTGTTCGTTTTCCCGATCGTTTAAACGTTAAATATTTACTTTATACGTTTAAATATACGTTTTAAAATGCGAATCATTATTCAATATTTTGTTGAAACATTTTACTAAACATCTAATGTTTGTGTTAAAAATGTAATTTGTTTTGTTTGTTTGCGCGTTTGTATTTTTAATTGTGTATTGGTTACGAAATATTTTTGGGAATAATATTTTGAGTATAGCAGTGTTATTAAATAATGTTTATATTACTTAATAAAATTGTTCACCAACGTCCGTATTAATTTGTCGAAATCCAATCGATTTGAGATTAGTACGATTAAATCAAATCGTCTTTTCTTGTTTATATATACTCAACAATATATAATATTTGATACACAAATTAGCCTAACACAGAACTAATTATATGTATTACATCTTGATTAGGCCCTAATTACTAGCCTAATTTGACGGGTGTTACACAAACAACTTATATTACATATTTATACGATACATACCTTTCCCTTTTGAGAAGTTATGGAAAACCATTTACATGTCACTCCTTCAAACTATAAATTAAACAAAGATCTGATTTTCAGCAGAGTCGTGTATTGTTCATGTGTATTATCATAATGCTCTAACAAATTAGTTTGTTGTACTCAAGTATACAAGGGATAATATTGTTACTCTCTATGAAGGTATGGCTACGAATTTGGGAAATTTCATGTTTGCTAAACTTACTACAGATCATTCCCTTTCTATGAGTAACAGAGAAATATAATATATCTTGACATGAAGAAATCGTTCTTTTCACAAAAATATTTTGAAATACATATCTAGGGATAACAATATAATCTAGAGTATTTAGAAAGAAGATTGCAAAGAAAAATTCATCACTAAGTCATAGAAAAATAAAATCAAAACATAATGTCTTTAATCGTTATAAGAAACTATAGAACATTAGTTTCATATAATCATTGAAAAACTCTAACCAATTTGCATTCTCCCTTCTCCTTTCTATAAACAAGATAGCATAAAAAAACAAAATGCAAATGATTATTGAAATTATAATTAGGAAAATGATAATATGTACATGTTTAATAGGTGTCATTCATGTAGATTAGCCAAGTAAATATTAACACTTGAGGTGTCAAATGCTAAATATACTTAAGGTGGCACGTTTTAAGAATTTAATTAATGAGTTATTTTTGTGGGTTGGTGATAACATTGAATAATGTTATATTTATATACTAATATTTCATAGTTTTTATATACTTTTAGTTTAAATTATTTGATAAAATATAATTATTTTGTTCATATTTACAAAATAGGTAGAAATGGAGTTTGAATTAGTATAGAACGAAAATGAGTTGAAAGTAGAGTAAATAAAGTAATTTTTGTATAAAAGTTAATTGTACATAAATTTAGTTGAGACAAAGTGGTTGAAAGAGGTATAAAAATAAATAAAGTTCATAAATAATTGAGTTCGAAAAGTTAAATGAATTGAGCGAAAATAATTAGATTGAATATTTATTGTAGTTTACGAGTTGAACCAAATAATTATTTAGGCTAAATAATATATATATATATATATATATATATATATATATATATATATATATATATATAATATGTAGTATATATGTTACAATATTAAGTAGTACTTATATTATAGTTATAATAAATAATAACAATAATAATAATGAGTTAATATAATAATATTAAAAGATAAATAATAAATAAAATTATGATGATCTTTTGTTTTGGGTAGGTGATCACGTGGAGAAACAAGAAATGGCGCAGGAAGAATCGAGAAGAGGCGGCTAGCCTTTGACTTGCGGAGTACGTACAAAGCAATCCATACGCCGGATCAAAAAATCCATACAGCGTATGGATTTGGTTCCCAGCGACTATTAATAGCAGCCTCTGCATACGATTTTAAAAACAACTTTTTCACATATTAAAATTAGGGTTACGAATATTTGAGGTATTTTTGAGGGTTTTTTATACTTTTGAAGATCTTTCATTCATCTTAATCATTCGGCTACTACGGATCATCATTTAATCATTGTGATCATTCGTTTACTCTTTTATTTCAATATAATTATGTTTGCTGTGATTATAATTATTATATGTGTTTATTTTAATATGATTATGAGTAGCTAAATATTACATTTACTTGGATGAAATAACTATTGATTAGGGGTATTATTATTTGATGTTTATACGATTTAATTACGTTTAATCGAGAACCTTATATATTTAGGCTTAATTATTAATTCTAAATTATTTGGTAAATGAATAAGTGATTATAGCGAATGTTTGTCACTTATATATTTATTATCAATTGTTTGTCTATGAATAATTGAGCTTTGATTGCGGACGCAGATAAGTACTACCTCCGTCCCAAAATTATTGTCCACCAACAAAAAACACACAGTTTAATAAAAGTGGGACCACAACAGTTTTTAACCACTCAAATAGAATCTGCACCCACTAAACTCTCTTCTTATTGGTTGAAATGAGAAGTGGACAATTATTTTGGGACATCCCATAAAGGAAAGATGGACTATAATTTTGGGACGGAGGGAGTAATAAATTAGATTATTAAACTTAAACGTATAAGATAGTGATTTTGGCGAACGCCTTTTAGTAGATTAAATTGTAATTTGGTGAATTGAGATTGGAGTGTAGGTGATGGCGAATGTTAAGCCTAGTCTAATCGAAATGAACAAGAATTTCTAAATAAACTGGTTTTAACCAAATACCCCGAAGTCATTAGTGAAATAATCCAAGTAAGTGTCGTTTTAATATTTAAAAGTCAAATAAATCAATTTGACTCTTCCTGAGTCCACTTAGTTTATTAAATTTAGTTGTTAAGCAACGTGACAATTCACAACAAACCCAAGTCTTTTCTGTATTAAGTTAATTGCATTTAGTTTTTATTCTTAGATTCACAATCCCAGTGGAACGAACTTGGACTTATCATAGCTATATTATACACGATTGGGTATACTTGCCTAGTTGTGTAATAGTAAGTAGTGGTTTTTCTTTGTTTAATTTTATACCTAGATTTTACACATCAAGTTTTTGGCGCCGCTGCCGGGGACCGTGTTTAATTTAAGAATTTAATTAACTGTAGTTAATTGATCCTTTCTTTGAATTTTATTCTTAGAAAGTTAATTTTTAACTTGTTTTGCGTCGGTACATTTGACGGTTTTATCTTTTGTGCTTTTGCAGGTTTAATCAGGTAGTGGATGAGCACGAGGACTTCGAGTAACGAACTTCTTAGTCCATTGTCCGATCCGGAGAAAACCACAAAGAAGAAACGAAAGAAGAAATCAAAGAATACGCCGACGGAATCAACTGAAAGCCAAACGGAAAGTGGATCAACTTCAGCAAACGTAATCATTGAAGAAGATTTCGAAGAAGAGCTTGAATCTAAGTTTGAAGAGGATCTTAAATCAGAAGAAGAAGAAGAAGAAGAAGAAGAGGAGTATCAAATGGCTGACGAGAATGATACCCCAATGTTGTCAAGGGCTAGGGATGTTACTCCTACACCAGAATCCGCCATTCGAAGGCCGGCTATTGACAACAACTTTTCACTAAAGGGAAATCATATGAGTCTGATCAGAGATAGCCAGTTTGATGGAAGAGTGCGGGCCGATCCGCACAAGCATATTGCTAGTTTCTTGGAAATCGGGGACATGTTCAAATATGGGCCGAATACTGATGAAGCCATTCGATTGAGGACTTTTCCCATGTCTTTGTGTGGGGAAGCAAAAATCTGGGACCAAGAACTTGAACCTAACACTATCACCACTTGGAACCAAATGAGGGAGGCGTTTGTTAGCCGATTCTTCCCCCCGGCTTTAGCAGAAAGGTTACTGAATGAGATTCGAGGATTTAAACAGAATGATGGAGAAACAGTAGTGGAAGCCTGGTTGAGGATGAAAGAGATGCTCAGGAACTGTCACGGTCATGGGTTATCTAAACGGGAGATTATTGAGCTTTTCTATAACGGGCTCAATACCCCATCAGCTTCGGTTTTAGATGCTGCAGGAGGGGGTGTGTTTATGTACAAAACTCCAAATGAAGCATGAAAGATGATGGAAGATAAGGTCTTACAGAATATTAATTGGGCTAATGATCAGAAGACCAAGACTACTCGGAAAACCGTTGCTTCAGCTTCTACTAGCAGTTATGATAATTTTGA
This sequence comes from Helichrysum umbraculigerum, assembly GCA_949592205.1. Lineage (NCBI taxonomy): Eukaryota > Viridiplantae > Streptophyta > Magnoliopsida > Asterales > Asteraceae > Helichrysum > Helichrysum umbraculigerum. The sequence goes on along the minus strand of CATIUR010000001.1, from coordinate 244,065,642 downwards.
GATGATGAAAGAGTTGAAAGCTATAACGCCCTCCTTTTTAGCAAACATATTTTATATTCTTAAATACCGGAAGCGAATCCCAATATATACAAACCATATTTACATGTACCAAATTGTGTAACTTTTCAAAACATCACAATCATAAACATATAATTATAAAACCATTTACTGAAAATCAGGTGTTATATAAATTCCCAAAATATACGATTTCCAAAATATCAGAGTGGTCGCAAATAGTCAAACATCCCATCCAGAATCCCAAAGTCCATTCCATATCCCAAACATAATATGCAAAAATGTTAAATATCGAGGGGTTAGCTCACAACTAAGTGAATGGAACTGTACCCGACAGTTTAATCCAGAAATAACAAATCAGATTACAACCAATAAACACCCAAGCATACAATACTAACAAGGACCCACGGTTCTTGAGTAAGCCTTCACAAGAACCCCCAATCACTGGTATGCCATCATAGTGATTAACCTAAACACACATAGTCAGAGGATCGGCGGTTCTTGGTATGCCATCACAAGAACACCTTAAACCACTGGTATGCCATCACAGTGATTTACCGATAGTTTGAAGCTATCTTCACTGACTAGGGTTCATCCATCAACGATGTGTATCGGAAACCCCGCCAGCCAAACAATAGCAACAAACCCAACTAGCGTTGACCTCTGAATAAATCCACATAGTCACATATGCCCAGTGGCCACGAAATCACATAACGACTAATCATCATGCCATCAGAAAATAACAAATCAATCAACCCAAATCAACAATAGCAATTTCTTAGTACTAAACAATCAATAATCAATATCAATAATCCAAATGACTAAACAATCCATAACCAATAACAAGTATGTTCACCCATTGTAACCAAACTTGTTACAACTGGGTTGAACCGAAGAATACAGTTACCACTCACCAAATTCCCCGCCTCCTCACTCAGTAGTCTAATATCACTGAGTGTCCTTTTGCCCAATCTGGAATCACAATAAACAATAACAAGTCATTAACAATCCAATACCAATATTCATGTTATAATAGAAATCTTAATCTAATCAAACCAATCGTATATTGTAAATAATAATATCTCATTTCAAAACATATCACATATTCATTCTCATATTATTATCCATTAACCGAAGTTAATAAGATTGTCCTAATATCACTGCATCAATTCACTTATCACTTTTAAATACATTGAAAGTACAAATGCAAAAATCAAAAACGGAGTTGTTCCTGTTTTTACCCATAACCGATTGGTTTTCAGACCCTAGCCGATCGGCTAGCACACATACACGAACGGTTATAAGACTAATTTTTAGATTTGGCTTCAATTCAACATGTTGTCTTCATTTTGTTCTATTTAAGCCGATAGGCTAAAAATAGCCGATAGGCTGAAGCATAGCCGATAGGCTGAAGCATAGCCGATCGGCTATCTTACCCAAACCCAGAATCAAGCAACCTGCAACAAGCTGAATCCGATCCAAAACCCTAAAAATCATAAACTCAAATCTCTAATCAGTCTAATCGGATTACTAGTATCAAACAAACTTCCTATTTCAACAAATAACACCATATATCATCAGTTCACACATTCAATTTCATACATAAATCATTTACCCTAAACCTTAAATTGAAATAGAAATTTAAGAACACAACTTACACTTAAAGAAGAAGAAGATGATGATGATATGAAATCTGATGCTAGCTCAAAATCATAACTTTAATATGAATTTAGTTGACTTCCTCTTGTATATGGTTTCTTACAATTGAGTGTGTGTTTAGTATGAAAATGATGAACAAAATTGGGGAAAGAAAATAAGTCGGTCACCTACAAACCGACTCTAATATCAAGTATAGTTTTATTCCCCTTCTTAACCTATTGTCTGGAACCCGAAAATACCCGCGAGTCAAAAAAATTTATTTTACCGTCGACTACATTAATTTAAAACAAATATCATTTTATTAGTTACAATAAATTCTGTGACTCTTTTACCTATTTATTTTTCAAATGAACCAAATTAAAATTATTTCTCGATACTTTCAATAATCATTTATTTCTAGGCCCCAAAACTGGGTGTTACAAATCTTCCTCCCTTTAAAAGATGTCGTCCCCGAAATCTAATCTCACCCAATTAATCCAAAATACAGTAATCACATATGATCCACCAAATAAAATAAGTTTCCAATCTCATAATAAGTCCCATTACACCCCTTACTTACATTACAATACAAATACAACTAAATTTAACAACATACTAAAATCCTTAAAGCATTATAACAACTTATACTCTTTAATGACAATAACAAAGATCATAATAACCTAATACCCAAATCAACAGTGAATATTTAATTTCAAATCACATCCAATATTCATGTATTACTGAAAATCGGTGATCTTTCCCTTAATCATTTAAACTCATCTCATAATTTCATATGTCACTTATCTTTTCACATAAACAAAGTTCTATATTTCAATTAAAGCATACCAACATTTTATCCATGTTTGACTTCTTTAACTTTAATCAACAAATCAATTAAAACACCTTTTAAACTCTAACTACAAATTCCATTCATATCCATTCAATCTCTAACTCATTTACACCTGCAAACCCATTCTTGATCCATTTTAACCCCTTTTTAACCCATTTACTACAATAACCAGAATTTGACCATTTCAACACTCAATTTCCATAATCACATTAATCCCTGTGATACTTGGTAACCTGAACAATGTTCATGCGACATAGCATAATATAACAACGGTGATCAAGCGTTGCAATATTATGTTTTTCACACTTCCGTTGTCAGGGTACTTCATATCATAATTCATCAACATATAATTATCCTCAATTACCTCCTAACTAGGTGTAACATCCCAAAATCTAAAAGTAATGTTGTGATTAAAGTAATAGTAAATGTTTTTAATTTATTTTTACCCTAGGTGAAATAAAATAGTAATAATTGTATGTCGGTTTTAAAGTTTCAGACAATGATAATTACGGAGTGTAAAATAAACATATACATATCTAAATTATGTACGTGTGTATCATATTTCATTCCTAAACCTAAAATAAGCTCCAGGAACTTCATGAACCGAAGGAAAAACGTGAAACCCTAAACCCTAAACCAAAATCACTTCCAAAACACGAAATCAAAGGTAGAGAACTCGAATTCATCAAGGATAAATCATTTCTAATCTAAGGTAATCATGATTCTTGCTTAATTTTGAATTTAAATTTAGGGTTTCATGGGGTTTTTGAATTATATGAAGGATTAATGGTTTCTAAGTTAAACTTAAGGTGTATTATGGTGAATTAATGTTAGTTAAGTATGTATATGATGATGAGTGATGTTAATTCAATGGAATAATGAATTAATTGAATTATATGAATTGTAATCAAGTGGGTTTTGATCATATGAGTATGATTTGGTGTTAATACACCTTAATTAGTGTTTAAAAAGGGTTATTGAAGTATGATTATGAGAATTGAAATATTGAATCAAGAGAATTAAGTAATTGGATTAATTATGATTATGTTTAAAATGATCATGGTGATCATTAGTGATGATTAAAATGAAATACAAGTGATTGAATCATGAATATGATTATGATATAAGTAATGAAATAATGAATTTATTGAAATGCTAATGAATCTTGAATTATGATAAGAAATAATTATTGAAATAGTAATCAAATGATATAAAGAGAATGATGAAATAAGGGATTTATGTGTAATATGATCCATCCAAAATGGGTGATGGATTGATAATGTTGATGTATTGATTTTGATGATTATTAGTTGTTAAATGTGTTATTATATCGATGTGTTATCCATTAGGTGATCAAGAATGATAGACTTGCTATTCAAGGATTTCATCATGTTGTTGCTTAAAAGCAAAGGTGAGTGTTATGGGAATTAAATGATTAATGATTGTATGTTCCGGATTGCTTACGAGCAAGAGGTTTATACAATCAAGTGATATTTATTTGTATCTTATCTTGTTTCTTAATTGTGGATTATTATGGTTATGTGTTACCGGATTGCTTATGAGCAAGAGGTTACATGACCCAACGGAATACTATTTGTTTCGAATCTTGTTTCTGAATGTGATTATTAGGATATGGATTATATGTGTGTAGTGATGTCATGTTTTGTGTTTCATGCTAAGATGTTAGTTGTGATTAAGTGATAGTTACGTGGAGTAATAGGATGATTTTGTGGCTTTTGGTGGAATGAGTAAATTGTAGAGATTTATCATTACGAAATAATTGGTGATTACGAAATAAGTGCCTAGCACTACTTGTATCTATTAAGCATGGTATCCATTTTGATAAAAATTGGTGCCTTGCTTACTCGTATCTATTGGATTGTGGATCAATACGAAATAAATGAGAAGTTTTACAATTGTTTCATAGCTTTTTGTGGAATCAGATAAGTGTATTTTGATTAACGAAATATATTGTTGTATTTATAAATTATTCATTTAAGTATTCATAAGCTCACTAAGTTTTATGCTTATCCGGTTCAGTGGTTTCATTTTGTAGGTATATGGTTTAGTTGAACCTTTTGGATGAAATACGAATTCAAGGAAGTAGTGTGGATTGGAGCTTGCAATGTGGTTAGACAAGCTTCTATTTCTTTTGAATTGTCGTTTGAATTATCACTTGTGTAAATCGCCCAAAAAGACACCTTTGAATTATGTTGATGAATTAAGAGTAAAGTGTCATTTGGTTGAAAACTGCGTCTTTGACTTGGCAAAGTCAAAGTGGATTATGATGGTGTCAAATTGGGTAATGGGAATAATGTATGGTGGTAAATGTAATATATGTTGAATTATGTAAGTATTGATCATAATTTTTGGTGTAATTATGATCAACGAGTCAAATGTTGTATTGTGGTCCAAATGAATGATCATGAGTCAAGAATTTTAGTATGTTGTTGAAATAAATTGAATCCAAGGGTCAAATGGTTGAAATGGATTAGTTTTAGTGAAAGTGTCCAAATGGACACTAAACGGGTCAAAGGAGTCAAAACGAATTAGAGTGGGTGTATGATGTTGATGAATATGCTCACACGTGTCAAATGTATCCTAGAATATGTGGGTAAAAAGTAGAAGTCTGAAACCAAGCCATTTGGAATATGACTTGTCCACCAAAATGGCTTAAAATGGTCAAAAATTGGTCACACGTCCGTTTTCTCGATAAACGCGTATTTTGAAAAAGTGTAAAAAGGGAAAGTATCATGTTGGCATATTGGAGGTGCCTGCAAAATTTGGTGGTCTAATTCTTAACGAGTAAAAAGTTATGCGCGTTTGAAATTCGTATTTTGGTATTAGTTTGTGCAGCCCTGATTCCTGGGGAATGGGAGTCATTCCTGGGGAATCTGAAATTAAGAGGTAACAGCAGCCCTGATTCCTGGGGAATGAGAGTCATTCCTGGGGAATCCGAATCTAAGTGTTAACAGCATGCCTGATTCCTGAGGAATAAGAGTCATTCCTGGGGAATCTCTTGTAAATTCAATATTTTGTTATTTGAGTCATTATTTGATTAAGGAAACGATATAACGAGTCTATAATGTTATATTTTAGACGTGAGACTTTACAAAAAAAAAAAAGAAAGAATAAATTTGGGGCGTTTCAAGTTGGTATCAGAGCGATTGTTTAAGGGAATTAGGTAATCCACAATAGGATTGCCTATACTTAAACTAATATGAATTGCATAAATGCTTATGATTACTATGCATAGTAGTCAAGTTGAATTAATTGAATTAATATGTTTCTCTGTTATGAAATATTTAATGATTGCTACTTCTTGAATTAGTAGCGGAAATATTAAATGAGACGTTTAGCGTCTTGGATAGTTTTGAGAGATCTTTAGAATACAGATTATGTGTCGAATTAGTAGAACGGGAAATTGATTAAGATCCTAGTATCCTGGATAATTTTGAGTAATCTAGAATAGTCCTGTTTGAATTTAACCGTGTTTAAATTTTCGAAATAAAGTGTGAAATCAGTAATAGGAATATGGTATGCTACTTGCAAGGTGTGATCTGAATTCCTTGCTAACGAAATATGTGACATCTTGATTTTAGGATAATGGCTCATGAGGAATAATATGGAATATGTTGATTAATGAATATGTTTTGACTGCGATCAAACCATTGACGAAATAAATGTAGATATGCTTACGAAATATGTAGATTTTGGTATTGTTTTATTTAATTGAGGGAGATGTATGCCTTCCGGGTTAAATGTGGAATAAACAATGAGGAATAATGATAGGATTGCTATATGTTATCATTATGTGATTAATTGTTATGTGACTAGAAATATATGTATTTGATTGACTGATGAATGAATCAGAAGATGAATTCATCAGAGATAGGTTGGAATGTGAAATAAATGATATTGACTGGAATAGTTGGAATTTCTTGCTTATGTGAAATTTGATGATTTTGGAATAAATCGATTATGTGTGATTGAAATAGCAAGTAAATTCCTAATTGAATATATATGATCAACGTGCTATCAAGTGTTTTGCATGTTGTGAATCATTGTATTATGTGTTAACGTGGAAATTACATTGAAGCTGGATGATATGAAGTAGTCTGAGAAGGAAGTGTGTATAACATAATCTAACGACGTCTGGCCAACGTAGTTATATTATGCTATTCACATGGAATTGTTGAGGCTGCCAAATATCAGAGAGATTTGATGTAATTTTAAAGATTTAGTGCAGGAGTAGTATTAATTTGTATCGGATAAAGGCAGAAGCAAATGAGCATATGCCTTGTAATCAAGAATTTTATCTAATGTTAAGAAAGTGTGCTTCCTAAAGGATATCGAAATATAGCTAAGAAAGAATCGAGTGAATAATTGGAATAAAGTAATAATAAACCACTAAACTATTGTTATAATGTGGTACCTGTTATGAAAGAAATAGATGTTGGTCGAAATAAATTAGTGTTCACCCACTTAACTAGTATTTTAAAATGATATATGTGATGAAAAGTAGTATGATGAATCTTAAGTGGGGGAGAATCTTACGATTAAATGATATGTAATCTGTTGATTGAAATAGAATTTGGTTATGAAATAGCTTTATATATAAATATGGATACAGAATTATAATGAAATAAGCAAGTGTAAAGGTTAGCTAACTGTGGTTGGCATGATGTGATTGTCTTGAATACGTGCTTATCTATGATATTTTATATGTTATAGTACTTATGCTGATGTAGCATAGTACTCCATAATGTGGGTTTGATAAGAATCATGATTAATCAGTTGCTAGCTGCGGTTAGTACTGATTCTGTATCAAAATTTGTTATGAAATATGATGATCATGGTATTCCTACCTTACTGACATAGTTGGTACTATACTACAAAATATATTATTGTTAGTACTTATGCTGATGTAGCTGGTACTAGTTATGCTGAATTTAGCATCTTTTTCGATGTGATTAAGTGCTAAAGGATTATGTGGTTATAGTATTATATATGAATCTGACTTCTACACATGTTGTGTAGTCGTTATGACATTTAAGGGTATATGATTTCGGATTACTTACGGGTAAAAGGTTTCATATAACTAAGGAGTATTTATTATCATAAGCGATAATCCAGTATTAACCAGTTGCAAAAGTAAGGAATACTAGCTTGTTTGCTAGTTATTGAGATATATATTATGTGGTTTTATAACCACTATTGTATCTATTGAGAAAAAATAAGTAGTGAAGGTAATTTAAAGATTATAGCATGTTGCTAGTTTCTGATTGTAAGAATTATTATAACTAATTACGAATTTCATTTAATCCAAGTGATTATATGTTTCAAAGTATCTATATGAATAATAAATGACCCGGATGAGTGGTCAGTATTGAATAGGGTAAATGCACAGTATATGTGCGTGGGAAAAAAAAGAAAAAAAAAAGAAATGTGAATGTCGAAAGAATTGAAAATATGTATTTATATTATGAGTTACTCAAGGGAGTGAAGAATGTATCTAATGAAATAAATATGAAATGATTGTGGTGAAGAATTGTCTGGAACAAAAAGGAAATAAGAATAAAATAAAAAAAGATTACGTGGATACATGAGTGGTGTACATTCATGTTATGAATCAAGTGATTGTGTAAAGTATCATATATCAAATAAACGCTTCCGCATATGTAGAGGAAGTATTGATCCGAATCTATGTGAGTGACATTCATGAGGACACGAATGAAATAAGTGGGGGAGACTTGTAACATCCCAAAATCTAAAGTAATGTTGTGATTAAAGTAATAGTAAATGTTTTTAATTTATTTTTACCTTAGGTGAAATAAAATAGTAATAATTGTATGTCGGTTTTAAAGTTTCAGACAATGATAATTACGGAGTGTAAAATAAACATATACATATCTAAATTATGTACGTGCGTATCATATTTCATTCCTAAACCTAAAATAAGCTCTAGGAACTTCATGAACCGAAGGAAAAACGTGAAACCCTAAACCCTAAACCAAAATCACTTCCAAAACACGAAATCAAAGGTAGAGAACTCGAATTCATCAAGGATAAATCATTTCTAATCTAAGGTAATCATGATTCTTGCTTAATTTTGAATTTAAATTTAGGGTTTCATGGGGGTTTTGAATTATATGAAGGATTAATGGTTTCTAAGTTAAACTTAAGGTGTATTATGGTGAATTAATGTTAGTTAAGTATGTATATGATGATGAGTGATGTTAATTCAATGGAATAATGAATTAATTGAATTATATGAATTGTAATCAAGTGGGTTTTGATCATATGAGTATGATTTGGTGTTAATACACCTTAATTAGTGTTTAAAAAGGGTTATTGAAGTATGATTATGAGAATTGAAATATTGAATCAAGAGAATTAAGTAATTGGATTAATTATGATTATGAGAATGATTATGATTATGTTTAAAATGATCATGGTGATCATTAGTGATGATTAAAATGAAATACAAGTGATTGAATCATGAATATGATTATGATATAAGTAATGAAATAATGAATTTATTGAAATGCTAATGAATCTTGAATTATGATAAGAAATAATTATTGAAATAGTAATCAAATGATATAAAGAGAATGATGAAATAAGGGATTTATGTGTAATATGATCCATCCAAAATGGGTGATGGATTGATAATGTTGATGTATTGATTTTGATGATTATTAGTTGTTAAATGTATTATTGTATCGATGTGTTATCCATTAGGTGATCAAGAATGATGGACTTGCTATTCAAGGATTTCATCATGTTGTTGCTTAAAAGCAAAGGTGAGTTTTATGGGAATTAAATGAGTAATGATTGTATGTTCCGGATTGCTTACGAGCAAGAGGTTTATACAATCAAGTGATATTTATTTGTATCTTATCTTGTTTCTTAATTGTGGATTATTATGGTTATGTGTTACCGGATTGCTTATGAGCAAGAGGTTACATGACCCAACGGAATACTACTTGTTTCGAATCTTGTTTCTGAATGTGATTATTAGGATATGGATTATATGTGTGTAGTGATTATATGTGTGTAGTGATGTCATGTTTTGTGTTTCATGCTAAGATGTTAGTTGTGATTAAGTGATAGTTACGTGGAGTAATAGGATGATTTTGTGGCTTTTGGTGGAATGAGTAAATTGTAGAGATTTATCATTACGAAATAATTGGTGATCACGAAATAAGTGCCTAGCACTACTTGTATCTATTAAGCATGGTATCCATTTTGATAAAAATTGGTGCCTTGCTTACTCGTATCTATTGGATTGTGGATCCATACGAAATAAATGAGAATCTTTACAATTGTTTCATAGCTTTTTGTGGAATCAGATAAGTGTATTTTGATTGACGAAATATATTGTTGTATTTATAAATTATTCATTTAAGTATTCATAAGCTTACTAAGTTTTATGCTTATCCGGTTCAGTGGTTTCATTTTGTAGGTATATGGTTCAGTTGAACCTTTTGGATGAAATACGAATTCAAGGAAGTAGTGTGGATTGGAGCTTGCAATGTGGTTAGACAAGCTTCTCTTTCTTTTGAATTGTCGTTTGAATTATCACTTGTGTAAATCGCCCAAAAAGACACCTTTGAATTATGTTGATGAATTAAAAGTAAAGTGTCATTTGGTTAAAAACTGCGTCTTTGACTTGGCAAAGTCAAAGTGGATTATGATGGTGTCAAATTGGGTAATGGGAATATTGTATGGTGGTAAATGTGATATATGTTGAATTATGTAAGTATTGATCATAATTTTTGGTGTAATTATGATCAACGAGTCAACTGTTGTATTGTGGTCCAAATGAATGATCATGAGTTAAGAATTTTAGTATGTTGTTGAAATAAATTGAATCCAAGAGTCAAATGGTTGAAATGGATTAGTTTTGTAAGTCCCTAGTTCTAGGATCGATAACTTCGTTATCTGTAGTATTAAGGTGCGGAATCCCTCAATACGGTGTTATCTTACTAACAACGAATATGTTCGTAATTGCGTATATAAAGCTTAACTTTAAACGAATAATACGTCAAAGTCTAGCCGTAGGTTTAGTTTTCTCTGGGTTTTACTGAGTTCGCAGATTGAGAGTATCAAATGCCAAAAGTTATGTTTTTCACCGAATGAAAAACATTATATACGTTCAGTTCGTCTCGGCTCGCATGGGCCTGCGAGTTCAGCCCAACTCGCAGCCCAAGCCCAGTATAGGACTCGGCTCGCCAGATTAATGCCATGCGAGTTCAGGTCTCACCTCACAGCTCAACTCGCTGCGACTTGAGATCTCGACTCGCTTTGCATGAAACGTCTATATATTTATTTCGTATTTAACATTCGTCTAACTTAGCACAATAATATGTTTAACGAATATTACTAACAAAACAAATATTTATTTACAAATCTAAACCAATGTACAAACGTAATAATAATTACACTAGTCCTATTTCAAGCTAGATCTGTTGTCACAATCTATGTCTCAACAGACTCCCCCTTGACAATAGCTCTAGCGTCTTTATCTTCACGCTTGTCTTTGGTCTTCATTTGTAAATCTTACTACCCGCGTAAATCTTCATCTTGATACAAGTTTTAACCATCAACTGATAATCTCTTGCTAAATCAGCCCATTCAATAGTCGTCAAAATTCTGTTATCGTTTAACTTTAACAGATCCTTTCTCGACATATTCATCAGGTGTCAATGATCATAAACTCTGAAGATTTCTCTCTCACCACCTTCAACCTCATCATCAGCTTCAACCATAACAGCTTCTCCAGTTCCTGAATCCACGTGCCAACTCTTCATATTTCCCAAAATATCCTGTGGCATTGTCTTCAGTGGAATCTGCTGTATGCATCTAACAGCTGGATATATCTTTTTCCTTCTTCTTCTTCCAGTTCTTTGACTTTTCTCTTGTAGTTTCACAGTCTTTCCTTTTCTTGGCTTAATCTGTACAAACTTATTTGTACCAACTTCAATTCTGATTATTCGTTCAACACGATTAGCATAATCATCATTACTCGGATTATTTATCTCCAATCTAGCCAAGTCACGTATCTCATAACGTGGTAAGGAACTAAATACTGCAAGCTTTCGCTCAAAATATTGAACTCCATCAAACCTTTTAATAGCAAAAAGCTTCAGTTCAGAGTCAAAGTACCATCCAACAATCCCTTTACCAGGAACACGTTTTCCCGTAATATCAACTTCTGAAACTCCAACCTTCTTTTTCTGTTTTGGAAGTTTCCTAAGAAAAACAGCAGGATTCTTGGTAGGAATCAAAGTTTCATCATCTTCTGAATCGGTTGAGTCATCGATTTCTTCATCTACATCGACAACCATTGGACCTTGTTCATTTTCAATAATAACTTCTGTCCTAGATGGGCTCACATGGTGTTCATCAATATTTGCATCAGGATCTACACCAATGTCTTGCACAATCTCAGGTACAGCAGTCCAATCAGTAGGTGGTAGAAATTCTCCATCCTCAAGATCAAAATCAATGTCTTCATCTATCTCATCAAAAATATCATCTTCCGAATCAGATAGATCAAGCATTTCCAGTCCTAAGAGAAAACCACAAATACAAATCAATATTAATAATTAAAACTCTCTTATTGATTTCCCTGAATCAACCTAAGAATTTCTTTATTAATTCTTTTGTATATTTTAACGCAATTTACAAATAACTTATAAAATCTTTTATTGATTACCCTGAATCAATCCAAAATCTCTTAAGTCTTATTAACCTACTTAACAAATAATAATTAATTTTAAATTCTAATGCATTGTGAATAATCACCAAACATTTAAATTTACTATTAATTACCTTATATAATTTTCAAGTGTTAATTGATCTAATTCATTATCAATTTAACCTTTAAATTATATATCATTTGTCTAGTTAATACTAATACATTTTTAACTTGTCAGTATACAAACTCCCAAGTCTCAAATGCATATGTTATTATAAAATTTTGACCGCCGATATTATTCGGAACACGCCGCTCGACTACTCAATGAGTCGGAAGACTTTCGATCACTATTTTATCTTAACATATAATTATATAAACTTAAATTACATCAAACATATTTTACTTAAAATAATAATAACCTTAAGCCGAATATATTTACACAATAAAATTAAGTTTACATTTGTTCACTACAAACTATTACAAATATTACAGTACTATGATAATACTAAGCTATCTTACCAGCTTCAGTATCACCCGGTACAGTCTTATCTGCACTTGTACCAGCTCCCGAACCGCTTGCACCAGCATGACCACCAGAATCCCCCTGAATCGTAGTTTGCTCACCAGTCTTTGAAGGACCGGTCTGCTCACCACCTTTCGGTGCATTGTTGCGAATTGACATTAAGTTGCGAACCGAACTGATTGGCGAATCCACTTGCGAATCGAGTTAAGTTTGCGAGTCGAACTGAGCTGAGTTCTACAAGATGAATTCTGCGATGTAACACCCTCAAAATTCGGGTTGCGAAAGCGGTCGGGTCGGGTGTTACTAAATCAAATATCACAGCATAAGATACATAATGAACGACTCTAAATGAGACGTTTGAAAATAGTTATTACATTTCCCAAAATAAAATGTATACAAATTGTGAGTGGCAAAATAATTTCAATACATAATTGTAATACAAAAGTTATGCAGAGAAATCCCGTTGTTTGAAAATATGTGACTCGAGCTAGCATAATCTTGTAGCAATCCTAATCCTGCTGGGCACCTGAGAACACATGCTAAAACGAGTCAGCTATAAAGCTGGTGAGTTCATAGATACGTTAGTTGAAAAACAATAGTATAAACCTTGTATGTTTAAAAGTAGTTCAAAAACTATGATCTTGCTTTGTATTATTATAAGGTTGTAACATCACTGTGTATACGTCTAACGAGGTATCTAATACCTAAGTAACCGTGGTGTGTACCTATGTACATAGAGAAAGTGGCAGTCCATGCCTAAATACCTATCAGGTATAAGTAAGTCTACAGACGTGAGGCACTACATGCCTAAGTACAAATCAAGTATGCGTATAACCACGTTATATAATAACAAGTAATAATATTACTTATTCACTAGTAAGGTGCTAACGTGCCACTTGGCCTAGGGTGTTGCCTCCAGCAACGTATAAGTGTGGTCCCGCAATAAGTATTTATCCGAATACCGAGCCAACGATCTCGAGTGTAAGCTCGCCGATCCGTTGCTCCATCAACGACCTCAAGTGTAATCTCGCAGATCCGTTGATATGCATGAATCTCGAGCGTAAGCCCGCAGATCCCGTGTTTGAGCCAACGATCTCGAGTGTAAGCTCGTCGATCCGTTGCTCCAACAATAATCTCGAGTGTAATCTCGCAGATCCTGTGTTTTATATCGCTTTACCACGGTATCGTTTTGAATCACTGAATGATCTACCGTGATCTCATTTTGTGCCCACTCTAACCGTGGCATCGTTTTGTGCCCACTGTGACCGTGGCATCGTACCGCATTGCTTGCCAGCAACGTATGTAATTAATCCGGCAGTACTACGACATGCCCGACTTGAGTAATAGAGAGCCGACAGTACTACGACATGCCCGACTAAGTAATCGTGTTTGTATAAGTGTATGTATATTAATATACATAAGTAAGTAGTAGATAGCACCATGTGCTTGAGATAGTGTACAAGTATATGTATATATATATGTCAAATCAACAAACACGTCTAATAGAGTATTATGTCGCGCATGAAAGTAGTTTAGCGTATCTAAATATGTATATACAATACTTAGATATCAAGTATATCACCATAAGCCTAGGTATGACTAATCATCACCTAGTTGTTTTGTATTAGTATAAGGAATCTATACTAACATACGTTACTAACGTATGCTCCTAGTCTCAGCCTAGCAAGTATATTGAGATCCTTGGTTGATGTTTACTTGTGTACAATTCAAATTTAGAAGTCCTGGAATGGAATGTATGGGCAGTCTTATTTCCTAAAAGGAAAACTAATCCTGCAGAAGTCTAGTTGTCGTCCAGTGTAGGTAGAACTAACCCGTTCTAGTATATTGGTTAGTAATGTCCCGCGACATTATGGCCAAGGTTTAGTGATAACTTAAGCAAGTTATGTAGTGGAAATTGTTTCTCAACAATATGATAATGTACGGTTGTAACCTATCTAGGTTAAGTATTGATATTGTTCTACAACAAAATGTTGGGTGTAATTCATAAGTATTACACCTTTCGTATTACATCACAGTAATATAGATAAGTGTGAATTATAAAAGTTTATTCATTATAATCCGAAAACAGTAATTAAGCATGCGTCTCACCCCGAAAACAGTAAAACAGTTGAAGAGTGGGGCTATGAACTCACCTGTGAGTTGTCAGCGATCCTACGATACGTGTGTTGTCCAAATGGTAACCTCCTAGTGCCCTAGACACGTGAGGTTATATGAGTAAGATACTAATCGGTTTAACTAAATGTATCTTGAAAGTAAACTTCCGTTGTTTAGTTTTAGAATTGTGTACGGTCCGTTTGTGGCAGTTTGTAATAATGATAATTCTCAATTAAATCATTATTAAAATCGTTTCGTTGTCTATTTTACAAAAATATAATTTTTGTACGTAAGTCATCGTTGTAAAAAGTGTAGTTGTTGTTACGCGAAAGTCGAATCGTTGGGCAAAAACTCATTTCGCAGATCAGATCAGTTCAGGTAGCTCGACTCGGCTCGAAGCTCGACTCGGCTCGTATCTCGACTCGGCTCGCTACTCGGTTCGATTCGTAGCTCTACTCGACTCGCAATCTCAGCTCGGTTTGTTGTTCGGTTCGACTCGCAGCTAAGCTCGGTTTGCTGCTCGGTCCGACTAGCATCTCGGCTCGGTTCACTGCTCGGTCCGGTTCGTAGCTCGACTCGGCTCGCTCGACGAACTGAGATCTGGAATCTCAACTCGCCTAACGAGCTGTTCGTATTTTTGGTTTTAAAAACACATTTCTGAGTCGTTTTTGGACATGATCTTGTTGGGTAAACGTTCTAGCATGTAAATAAAAGCTTTACAAGTATATTAAATGGTTTTTAAAGCTCCTTACCAACAAAACCGAAAATCGAAGAAGATGGGGATGATGATGATGAAGAAGATGATCCGCAGCTGCTGCTGCTCTCGTTGTTGTTGTTGATGATGATGCTCCCGAAAATGTTGATGGTGGTGGCGGTTTCCGGCGGTGGCCGGTGGTGGTGGTTGTTGTTTGATTATTTTAGAGAGAAAGTTAGAGAAGAAAGAAGAAGAAGATGGTGAAAATGAGAAGAAAATGAGGTGGGGAGGAGGCCGGCCCATCCTTTTTGGTGGGTTCGGTTGTCCCCAATTCGCGGTATAAATGCCCGTGTTTGTTTGCCCGATCGCAAAAATAATTAAATTATTTTAAAATCATAATTTTGCTAATACGAAATCGTATATGTTTTTATTCGAAGTATTTTATAAAAATACTTTATTTGAGTTATAAAAATATAACTTTGTTTTGGATTTGTTTGACAGATACCTTTCGTATGGTTTCGTCACCAAAATGCGTTTTAAACAAAACGAATTATGTTCTGAAATAGTTTAATATTTTCCGTGTAAATAATGTTTATTTAAAATAATAACACATTATTTAGAGTAAGGCGTACCAAGTACGTGAAATGAAAGTTTTAAATCGGGCGCGAAAATTGACTTTTTGACCGGGTGTTACATTCTCCCCCTGTTAAGAAAATTTCGTCCCGAAATTTCGTGTGAAGTCGTGGTCGCGTGGAGTCTGGGGAGACATGTATGTACGAGAAGTTTGTCGAATAGATTGTAGACGTATCATGTCTATAACGGGTTCGAAAGTAGCCAATCCATGACCATGTCGCGGTTTATCATCGTAGTCACAATACTGACTATTTTGTTTGTTCGAGTTGTAGTTTTATTGTTGTTACGGGGTAACCATCTACGCGGTAGTCCATCCTGGACTAGATTGTTGTCATAAAGTAATTATGTAGAGGGTAGTCCTATCAGGACTAAGTGATTGGTGAACGTTCGGTCGATGAGTCTGCTGAAAGCAAACTTTGAGTTTTACGTGGGCCTAGGTTTACCAGCCCTATGATGTACTCGGCATTAAGTCGATAAGAGTGATATCGAGAAGTAAAAGCACACGCTTAGCGTAAACTAAAATTGAAGGGTTATGTTTTCGAGGAAGGATGTACCTACGTTATTGTCGAAGATTTGTTCGGTTCACTCGGAGCCGATCAGGTGTATTTTTCGTTTCCGTTTTGGGTAATCCTTCTTGTAATGTCCGGGTTCACTACATTTAAAGCATATCCTTTGTGAGTCGGGATTGGCGGGAACTCTACAATCCCAGATTTTGTGTCCGTATCGTTGGCATCTTTCACAGGGTAAACCACATGAACCATCATGATGACGTTTACAACCGTAACAGAATGGTTTATTACCCGCATAGCCTCGTTGTTCTTTGGGTTCGGTAGTGTAGGACCTCAAGGGTTCGGGTTGATTAGTTAGGCCATGACTAGTGCTGGAATCTCCGTTCCATTTTCCTTGTCGGTTTTCAGTTGCAGGTGTTCCGTGTCGAACCACCTGTGCCATTAGCTTATGGGCCATGCGAACATCATCGTGAATAGTGGCGGGTTTAGAGGCGGTGACCATTCCCTCAATTTGTAACGGAAGTCCTCCGATGTACCTTTCGATTCGTTGGTGTTCAGGGTTCACCATAGTTGGGCAAAGAAGTGCGAGTTGGTGAAAACGGTTGGTGTATGTCATGATGTCGTTGTCTTTTACAGTGAGGTGCCAAAGTTCATCCTCGAGTTTGTGTAATTCCTCACTGGGACAATACTCGTCCCTCATTAGTTGTTTCAGTTCCTCCCAAGGAAGTTTGTGAGCGGTGTCGATCCCTACAGTTTGGGCGTAGAAATTCCACCAGGTAAGGGCATTATCTTGGAGAGTGTAGGTAGAGTATTTAACTTTGTAGTCATCGGGGCAGTTGCAAACGTGGAATACAGATTCCATTCTCTCGATCCATTTAATTAATCCGGCAGCCCCTTCAGTACCAACGAAGTTTGGCGGGTTACAGTTCAGGAATTCTGTGACACCCCCAAATTTAATGATTTGCGGAAGCTTGATTTGGGTGTCACTAATCAATATACAAAGCACATAAGATATAATGAACGACCACTATATGCGTCGTTTTAAACTTGTATAAATAAAATAAATGTTTACATCAAAATATAGTTACATTAGCTCGGTTCCTGAAATTGAGAGATTACATAGCATAATTACTTTTACAAAATATAATAATGCAGTCCAATCTCTAGTTGTATGTATGCTGACTCGAGCTAATAATTCCTGCTTGTGCAGCCAAACTACTGCTGGGTACCTGTGATAAATACTAAAATGGGTCAGCGAAAACGCTGGTGAGCTCACAGGTTTGTATGTCAATGTATAGTTGTAAGAACCGCAAGATTTATATTGAATTTAAAATGCAATTAAGCAAGATAAAAGTTATACTGTCCATGAGCACATAGTCTGAGCTTAACTTGATTTGTCAGGCCCACTTAAGGAAACCTAACTTGAAATGCCTCCTACGAGTGCCTAATCAACACTCGTCTTCCCAAATGCTAATACATCCGTTTGACCGATTAGTGCGTGCTAACCCGGATGAGGATTGTCAATCCCATATGATATCATATACTAACATTCACGCTATAAAATACTAGAGACTATGCTTATGGAGGACTTTAAATTGATTAGCTTGAAACTCATGTAGTATTTGAAGTTTGTCACTTGCGTTCTACTTGTAAAACAAAATCGAGTAGTAATATCACACCCCTAGTTGAAAAGCAGTGAAAATGGGGCTATGAAACTCACCTGAGTCTTGAAGTGTTTAATTTAATAAACTCGAAATAATTAGCGGTGAATTGATGTCCAAAGACTTGAAACCTGAATGTGTTCACGACACTTGATTGTTATTAATTGTACCGGTATCCCGAAAGACTACCATTGAAATTGTTTGCTTAACTTGATGTCCAAATTACCCCGATTTGGTTGATTGTTTTGTTACAAGTTACTACGACTTGTTTGATTGAATTATCTAAGTTACTATGACTTAGTTGATTCAATTGTGTATTTGAAAATGTGTACGGCCCGTTGGTGATTTAGTTGAAATAATAATAATTCTAAAATGTTGACTTTGCTACAGTACTGCTACAGTAAATTTGACTTTTTTTTGAACAGTAACTTTGACTTCAAAATTTTGAGGTTTGAAGATTCTGTTTTGTGCGACGTAGGGTGCTACGTCGCAGATCCGGACTGCGACGTTGGGCATGACGTCGCTATGTGCGACTTTCGCAATTTAATGCGACGTTGTACGTGACGTCGCTATAGGCGACGTAGTTGATTTCTGCGACGTTGGGGTTTACGTCGCTAAGTGCGACGTCCGCAATTCAATGCGACGTAGAGTGCTGCGTCGCTATATGCGACGTTGAGGATTTGTGCGACGTAAGTCGCTACGTCGCATTTACGCCAGGCCAAATGCGACGTACGGGATCTGATCGGAGTTTCGACTTCAAAAACGTATTTTCCGGCCATCGATCGGTCTAATATTTTTACCCAACCCATTTTAGGACATTACAAGGTTATACAAACAACTAGCAAGTTATAAATCTTAAAAACGAGAGTTTTCGAAGTTGTGTCGGAAACTTACAAATCGCCGAAATGAAATTCCGGAAAGATAGAAGTGTAGATCGTCGCGAGGTGGTCGTTTATTGTAAAGGGGCTTGAAGATCCGAGGTCGTTTGAGGTGTTTATTTTGCGATTTGGATGATTTTTGGTTTGGGGTTTGTTTGAGAGAAATAAGAGAGGAGAGAGATAGAGAAAAAGAGAAATGAAAGTAGATGGGGTGGGAGTGGGAGGTTAAACCCCCATTTTCGCCCCGCGTTTCCGTTCCGTGCGGTGTTCGTTTGCTCCGTTGTTTAAACGTTAAATAATTATTTTAAATATTAATTGGTACATTTTTAAAATACAAATTATTACGCTATATTTAATTTAAATATTTTACTAATCACTTTATATTTGAATTATAAAAAGGTAAGTTAATGTGTTTGCGCGTTTTACATTTTAAATTGTGTAACTTACTGATTGTACGATGTGAATGAATACGAAATATTATAATAATGATATTTTTGACATAAAAGCGTTATTTAATAAAATTGGTCACCAACGTCCGTATTTATTGTATCGAAATTCATTCGATTTGAAACTCGTACGATTTAAACAAATCGCATAATTGTAGATATATATTCAACAATATATATAATAATTGATACATTAATTAGCCTAACAAAGAACTAATTACATGTATTAAAACTTGATTAGGCACTAAATTCTAGTCCTAAATTGACGGTTGTCACATTCTCCCCCTGTTAGAAGAATTTCGTCCCGAAATTTATGTTGAAGTTGTGTTTGACGTTGAATCAGTGAAGAGTTGAGGATACTTGAGTCGCATTTGATCTTCTCGTTCCCAGGTGAATTCCGGACCGCGCCGAGAATTCCACCTAACCTTGACAATAGGAATACGACTTTGTTTAAGTTGTTTGACCTCACGGTCCATGATTTCAGCGGGTTCCTCAACAAAGTGAAGTTTTTCGTCAACTCGGATTTCATCGAGTGGAATGATAAGTGTCTCATCAGACAGACACTTCTTCAGATTTGAAACATGAAATGTGGGATGCACGCTGCTGAGTTCAGATGGCAGCTGCAATCGATAAGCCACTGGACCAATCCTTTCGAGGATCTCGAATGGTCCAATGTATCTGGGATTTAACTTCCCTCGTTTACCAAATCGGATTACGCCTTTCCAAGGCGATACTTTGAGTAGAACTCGATCCCCAACTTGGAACTCGAGTGGTTTGCGTCTCACGTCAGCATAACTTTTCTGACGATCACGCGCGGCTTTGAGTTTGTTTTGAATTTCAACGATTCTCTCGGTCGTCTCGTGAATGATTTCTGGACCTGTGAGTTGGCTATCCCCAACTTCAGTCCAACAGATAGGTGACCGGCACTTACGACCGTACAGTGCCTCGAAGGGTGCAGCTTTGATGCTGGTATGATAACTGTTGTTGTACGAGAACTCGCACAATGGTAGATGTTTTTCCCAGTTTACACCGAAGTCTACTACGCAGGCCCGTAGCATGTCTTCAAGTGTTTGAATGGTTCGTTCACTTTGACCGTCGGTTTGAGGATGGTATGCGGTACTCATATCAAGTCGAGTACCCAGAGATTTTTGAAGTGATTGCCAAAATTGTGAAGTGAAACGACTATCTCTATCGGAGATAATTGAGATTGGAACACCGTGTTTGGTCACGATTTCCTTCAGATAAATGTTGGTGAGGCGTTCCATTTTGTCGGATTCCTTGATTGCCAGGAAGTGAGCAGATTTTGTGAGACGATCCACGATCACCCAAATGGTATCGCAACCGCTCGAGGATCTGGGTAGTTTGGTTATGAAGTCCATGGCAATTTGTTCCCATTTCCATTCCGGAAGACTGGGTTGTTGAAGTAAACCAGAAGGTTTTTGATATTCGACTTTGACCTTGGAGCAAGTAAGGCATTTGCTGACATAGGTGGCGATTTCGGCTTTCATGTTCGGCCACCAGTAGAAGTCCTTGATACCGTGGTACATTTTATCGGATCCCGGATGGATAGAATATTTGGACTTGTGAGCTTCATCCATCACCAAGTCTCGTAGGTTCCCAAATTTAGGCAACCAGATTCGGTTTGAGAAATACCTAATCCCGTTAGGTTTGATTTCGAACTGTTTATCCATGCCCCGCAAGGCTTCATCCTTGACGTTTTCGTGTTTTAAGGCTTCGAGTTGAGCAGTGAGAATTTGAATGTTTAAATTGTTGTGAATGGTCATACTAAGGGCTCGAACCTGAAGTGGTTTCACTCGCTCTTTCCGACTGAGAGCGTCAGCAACAACATTTGCTTTGCCTGGATGATATTTGAGTTCGCAGTCGTAATCCGTAAGCAACTCGACCCATCGACGTTGCCTCATGTTGAGATCCTTCTGATTGAATATGTGTTGAAGGCTTTTATGGTCGGTAAAGATTGTGCATCTGGTACCGTAAAGGTAATGTCTCCAGATTTTGAGGGCAAAAACGACAGCTCCTAGCTCGAGGTCGTGGGTGGTGTAATTCTTTTCATGAATCTTGAGCTGTCGGGAAGCATAAGCTATGACTTTGTCTCGTTGCATAAGCACACAACCGAGACCTTGATGTGAAGCATCGCAGTATACCACGAAGTCATCGGTGCCTTCGGGTAATGAGAGGATTGGAGCACTGCAAAGCTTTTGTTTTAAGAGTTGGAATGCCGATTCTTGTTTATCAGTCCAGTCAAACTTTTTGTCTTTCTGGGTCAACATCGTGAGTGGTATGGCTATCTTGGAGAAATTTTCAATGAAGCGTCGATAGTATCCGGCCAGTCCTAAAAACTGCCGTACTTCGGTCGGAGTGGTTGGCGATTGCCAGTCTTTGATAGCCTCGATTTTTGACGGGTCAACGTGAATCCCCTGACAGTCAATCACGTGACCAAGGAATTGAACGGTTTTGATCCAGAACTCACACTTAGAGAACTTGGCATAGAGCTCCTCGTGTTTAAGTAGTTCAAGGATGGTTCTGAGGTGTTGCGCATGCTCTTCTTTGCTTCGTGAATATATGAGGATGTCATCGATGAAGACAATGACACACTTATCAAGGTAAGGTTTACACACCCGATTCATAAGGTCCATGAATACAGCCGGTGCATTGGTTAGGCCGAATGGCATCACTTGGAATTCGTAATGCCCGTAACGGGTTCTGAAAGCGGTTTTTGGAATATCGGCATCGCGAACACGCAATTGGTGATAACCGGATCGGAGATCAATCTTTGAATAACAACTCGACCCTTGAAGTTGGTCGAACAAATCATCGATTCGAGGGAGTGGATACCGGTTCTTGACAGTTAACTTGTTCAACTCTCGATAGTCGATACACATTCGAAAAGAACCGTCCTTCTTCTTGACAAATAGGACCGGAGCTCCCCAAGGTGAAGAACTCGGCCTGATGAATCCTCGTTCCAGGAGTTCCTGTAACTGGGTGGACAGCTCCTGAAGTTCGGATGGAGCTAAACGGTATGGTGCTCGGGCCACCGGCGCAGCACCTGGTACAAGATCGATTGAGAACTCAACCTGTCTTGGTGGTGGTAGACCAGGTAGTTCTTCAGGAAAGACTTCTGGAAAATCTCGAACAATTGGAACATCCTCAAGTCGCTTCTCCTCCGACTTTTTCTCCATGATGTGCGCGAGGATTGCTGGATAACCCTTTCTCAGAAATTTTCGGGTTTTAAGACAAGATATGATGTTAAGCCTCGTCCCTCCGGTCTCCCCCTGTATGACTAGGGTTCTACCGACAGTGAGAGGTATGCGAACAATTTTGTCATGGCAAATGATTTCGGCGCGATGCTTGGATAACCAGTCCATGCCCACAATGACATCGAAACTTCCTATCTCAACAGGCATAAGATCTATGGAGAAGGTTTCGTCGGCTAGATTTAAGGTGCAATTAGGTATCACACTATTGGTTTCTATCAATTTGCCATTTGCTAGCTCTACGGTGTACTTAACGTCTAAAGCAACAGGTGTAATGTCAAGTAGAGGGCAAAATTCATCGGAAATAAAACTCCTATCGGCACCAGTATCAAACAGTATGGAAGCAGTTAAATTGTTGAGGAGGAACATACCCGTGACCACATTCGGGTCCTGACGGGCGTCTCCTGAGTTGATCACGAAGGCGCTACTTTTGGTGTTATTGTTGTTGCGGTGGTTGTTGTTGTTGCCCTTGTTCTTCAATTTTGGACAAGAATCCCTAAAGTGTCCAGGGTTTCCACATTCGTAGCAGGACTTAGGTTGTTGGGCATTTTTGTCAGAAGGGTTGTTGTTGGATTTGGGGGTTCGGCAATCCTTAGTCAAATGCCCGTACCTCCTGCAGTTGTTGCAAGGAGTACCGCACTGACCAAAATGGTGGTAGTTACACTTGGGACAATAAGGCCTGTCCCCGGTGTAGCTGCGGGTGGTTTCAGAGTTGGTGTTGTAGACTTGGATGGCGTTGTTTTTCTTGTTTGAGTTATGGTGGTGTTCAGTGGATTTGCGTTTGTTGTTGTTGGAGGATGAGGTGTTGGAGGTCTCACGGCTGACAACTAGAGCCATGAGTTCGTGGGCCAATCGAATGGCACTCTCAGTAGTAGTTGGTTTGGATGAAGCAACGTTTCCCTGGATGTTCTCGGGAAGTCCACGAATGTATTTCTTAATGCCCTTACTTTCTGGTTCGACTAAACCTGGGCATAATAGAGCAAACTGCTGAAATTTGGTGGTATATTCAGCAACATCATTTCCCTGCACCTCCAGATGCCAGAATTCTTCCTCCAGCCTGTGCAATTCTTCTTCAGGACAGTACTTTTCTGTCAGTTTCTTCTTCAGTTCGACCCAAGGAAGTCGGTTTGCAATCTCGAGGCCTACGGAGTTTGCGTGGGTTTTCCACCACGTGAGTGCACCTTCCTGAAAGGTGTAAGCAGCGAATTTGACCTTGTTGTTCTCAGTGCAGTTGCAGAGACTGAAAACAGATTCCATGCGCTCAATCCAACGGATTAAGCCAATGGCACCTTCCGTGCCCTTGAAGTATAGCGGTTTACAGCTAAGAAAGTCCTTATAGGAGCAGGGTTTGGGCGGTGGAGTATTGGTTGCTGTGTCCTCGCTACCGGGTGGTGTTCGGGTAGCCAAGGCTTCGGTCACACTGCGGGCAATGATTCCCGCGATCTCAGCTTCGCTAAGGGTAATTTGACGACGTGGAGGCATGATGCTGAGTAAGAAAGAACAAGGAAATGAAATAAGATACTAGTCCGAGTATGATGAACTAGTGGTGTGTTTGTCATTTCGAGACAAAACGTTTGAAAGAAAGAGGCCTATATTCATATAATATAATATAGCCTAAAGTTGTAATGAGGTCTATTCATGTATATATGTATATCACATAACAACCTATTGAGTGTCTAGCACAGACGTGTTTTGAGTCCCGTTTCTCTCGAGGTCAGAGTCAACTAATGCATTCCTGTTCAACATAACTCTTTCAGATTTCACATCATCTTTCTTTAATTGTACATAGTTGATCAGGCTATGTTAAATTAAAGTCGTATGATGTAATCCCTGAACTAGTCATAACTAATAAGGAATACTGCCTAACGGTCATAGTCTAGGCCCACTAAATGCAACCTAGTTCACTATAACCTTAGGCTCTGATACCAATCTGTGACACCCCCAAATTTAATGATTTGCGGAAGCTTGATTTGGGTGTCACTAATCAATATACAAAGCACATAAGATATAATGAACGACCACTATATGCGTCGTTTTAAACTTGTATAAATAAAATAAATGTTTACATCAAAATATAGTTACATTAGCTCGGTTCCTGAAATTGAGAGATTACATAGCATAATTACTTTTACAAAATATAATAATGCAGTCCAATCTCTAGTTGTATGTATGCTGACTCGAGCTAATAATTCCTGCTTGTGCAGCCAAACTACTGCTGGGTACCTGTGATAAATACTAAAATGGGTCAGCGAAAACGCTGGTGAGCTCACAGGTTTGTATGTCAATGTATAGTTGTAAGAACCGCAAGATTTATATTGAATTTAAAATGCAATTAAGCAAGATAAAAGTTATACTGTCCATGAGCACATAGTCTGAGCTTAACTTGATTTGTCAGGCCCACTTAAGGAAACCTAACTTGAAATGCCTCCTACGAGTGCCTAATCAACACTCGTCTTCCCAAATGCTAATACATCCGTTTGACCGATTAGTGCGTGCTAACCCGGATGAGGATTGTCAATCCCATATGATATCATATACTAACATTCACGCTATAAAATACTAGAGACTATGCTTATGGAGGACTTTAAATTGATTAGCTTGAAACTCATGTAGTATTTGAAGTTTGTCACTTGCGTTCTACTTGTAAAACAAAATCGAGTAGTAATATCACACCCCTAGTTGAAAAGCAGTGAAAATGGGGCTATGAAACTCACCTGAGTCTTGAAGTGTTTAATTTAATAAACTCGAAATAATTAGCGGTGAATTGATGTCCAAAGACTTGAAACCTGAATGTGTTCACGACACTTGATTGTTATTAATTGTACCGGTATCCCGAAAGACTACCATTGAAATTGTTTGCTTAACTTGATGTCCAAATTACCCCGATTTGGTTGATTGTTTTGTTACAAGTTACTACGACTTGTTTGATTGAATTATCTAAGTTACTATGACTTAGTTGATTCAATTGTGTATTTGAAAATGTGTACGGCCCGTTGGTGATTTAGTTGAAATAATAATAATTCTAAAATGTTGACTTTGCTACAGTACTGCTACAGTAAATTTGACTTTTTTTTGAACAGTAACTTTGACTTCAAAATTTTGAGGTTTGAAGATTCTGTTTTGTGCGACGTAGGGTGCTACGTCGCAGATCCGGACTGCGACGTTGGGCATGACGTCGCTATGTGCGACTTTCGCAATTTAATGCGACGTTGTACGTGACGTCGCTATAGGCGACGTAGTTGATTTCTGCGACGTTGGGGTTTACGTCGCTAAGTGCGACGTCCGCAATTCAATGCGACGTAGAGTGCTGCGTCGCTATATGCGACGTTGAGGATTTGTGCGACGTAAGTCGCTACGTCGCATTTACGCCAGGCCAAATGCGACGTACGGGATCTGATCGGAGTTTCGACTTCAAAAACGTATTTTCCGGCCATCGATCGGTCTAATATTTTTACCCAACCCATTTTAGGACATTACAAGGTTATACAAACAACTAGCAAGTTATAAATCTTAAAAACGAGAGTTTTCGGAGTTGTGTCGGAAACTTACAAATCGCCGAAATGAAATTCCGAAAAGATAGAAGTGTAGATCGTCGCGAGGTGGTCGTTTATTGTAAAGGGGCTTGAAGATCCGAGGTCGTTTGAGGTGTTTATTTTGCGATTTGGATGATTTTTGGTTTGGGGTTTGTTTGAGAGAAATAAGAGAGGAGAGAGATAGAGAAAAAGAGAAATGAAAGTAGATGGGGTGGGAGTGGGAGGTTAAACCCCCATTTTCGCCCCGCGTTTCCGTTCCGTGCGGTGTTCGTTTGCTCCGTTGTTTAAACGTTAAATAATTATTTTAAATATTAATTGGTACATTTTTAAAATACAAATTATTACGCTATATTTAATTTAAATATTTTACTAATCACTTTATATTTGAATTATAAAAAGGTAAGTTAATGTGTTTGCGCGTTTTACATTTTAAATTGTGTAACTTACTGATTGTACGATGTGAATGAATACGAAATATTATAATAATGATATTTTTGACATAAAAGCGTTATTTAATAAAATTGGTCACCAACGTCCGTATTTATTGTATCGAAATTCATTCGATTTGAAACTCGTACGATTTAAACAAATCGCATAATTGTAGATATATATTCAACAATATATATAATAATTGATACATTAATTAGCCTAACAAAGAACTAATTACATGTATTAAAACTTGATTAGGCACTAAATTCTAGTCCTAAATTGACGGTTGTCACAAATTCCTTATAGGTGCAGGGTCGCGCTCGGTTTCGAGTAGCTAAAGCATCAGTGTAACAACCCCGAAATTAGGACCAATTTAAATTTTTCCTAATTACTTGTTTATTACTGGTATTTAATATGAAATAGGATTAAATACATTACTTACTATATATATATATATATATATATGGATGGAATATATGTATATATACGCGTATACGATTCGAACAAATATCGTATAAAATTTCAATCGTACAAACTTGCGTACACTGATAAAACAATTATTAAATAATGTGAAATTATTTAATTACTTTGATTGTTACTTTATATTATGTTTATAATATAACGGAAAACGTACGTTTTGATTAAAACGTCACCGAACTCTCCGAAAACTAGACCAACCGACAAAACAAAACTAAGTTATATTTTATAACTTAGAATCAAGTATTTTATTTAAATACTCCAACAAAAATACCGGGGAACGACTCGTATTTTAAAACGTATATTAATCGCGTATAAAAACTATTTTAACGTTTAAACGACCGAGGAAACGAACACGTATTTGCGTAAACTAGGAAAAGACCAAAATACCCTTGTGGGACCCACTAGGGGGCCGGCCACATGGCTAGGGGATGGCCTCCCCCTTTGTTGCTTGTTTGACTCCATTCAATCACCACCATACCACTCCCATCCCCTCACTCATTCATTCCCACACACCACTCAACCTCTATTCTCTCTCAACTCTCTCTCTAACCCCTCTCTCTCTCTAATTTTCGGCAGCCACAAGCCACCCAAAACCACCATCAAAAACCCCTTAAAACACTAAGCTCATTTGGAAGAAAACGATCACGAGGAGGAGCTTCACGTTTCCATCTTTTCGGATTCTCGATTCGTCGACTTTGTAAGTTTTCCGGCGACTCGTAAACTCTTCCGATTATCATTATTTTACATACATGTTGTTCCCCTAGCTTTATAATGTCCAAATTATACGTTAAAACTCGTTTTTGGAACTCGAAAACTTAAACCGAGAACCACCACTGAAAACAGTCCACTTCCGGAATTTTTATAAAATCGTGTGTTCAAAATCAACGAAAACTTTCTAAATAAGAAATCTTCGTCTCTTCGTCGCCTACGACTTTCATGAAGGGCGTTTTGCCCAGAAATACACCCATCTCCGGCTAATACTAGAACTTTGGACTTAGTTCTGTTTGGAACCAAATCTGACCACACATCACTTTTATTTTTGTTTAAAATATTAAACGGACATATGAAAATACCATAAAATGCAGAAATGAACATTACATATAGTAGAACATGTGTGATTTTTGGTTAGACTTGAATCGGTTTAGAAGTTGGTTAAATAGAGTGTTCATCGAGTTCAAAATCTAGAAACTATAACCTTCGGCAGAAACTATAACCTTCGGCAGAAACTATAACCTTCGGCAGAAACTATAACCTTCGGCAGAAACTATAACCTTCGGCAGAAACTATAACCTTCGGCAGAAACTATAACCTTCGGCAGAAACTATAACCTTCGGCAGAAACTATAACCTTCGGCATAAACCTTAACCTTCGGTAGAAACTATTCGGCAGAAACCATAACTTTCGGCAGAAACCTATAACTAGCAGTTTTAACTATAACAATTTAAATACGATGCTACTTATACCTGAAAATACTATACTTTCGAGAGTATACAGCAACACTTGAATACGTACAAGATTATACAAAACTAACGTGAGATTTCACTCACACACGCGTACGAGATTACACTTGGAAATACTTAGGAGATTGCACTCCAACAAACATACACTTGAACAACTACACTGGATTACATCCGATACGAACTTACAAGTTCACTCACTAGTTACGTGCTGGATTACACGTTAACTGATACGAACATACATACGAATACATACGAGGTTTCACTCGTACCCTTTGGGGACTAAGCCCATTGGAACTTACGCAAACGATACATGTTGTAATACAAACAAACGATCATACGAGTATACTTTACAACTGTACAACTACTATGAACACATAATAATAATGGATGGAATTATTATTATACGCCGATAACGAACGAACTGTACAACTTTTATACAAACTACGATTTACAAACGATTACAAACTTACAAACAAACTAATGGACATTAACTAGTTTGGGAACAACTAGCATGGATACTTTACAAGTATTCCATTTACTTACTAAACCTTATGCGTATTAGGACGCTAAGGGTTGCTAGTTCGGGATACTACTTGCTTACTTACTGCATTGTCTGCCAGACTCAGGTGAGTCTCACGGCCCCTTTTTATTGTTTTACTGTTTTGGGGGAGATGCATTACTTGTTTTACTCGAACACATGCACTTACTTACTTGATTTACTTACTGATTTACTGGTATATCGATTGCATGGGTTTTACTTAATCCAATGAAGTCCCTTTAATCATAGTTGTTAGTTATGGACTTAAGCGCGAGTTTTAGTATATGGATCCATATGGGACTGACAATCCCCGCCCGGGGTAGCAAGCACTACCACGAACCGTTCCTGTAGAAACGGGCGTTTCTTACTCGTTCCGTATGAATGTTTTGGATTACATTCATGAGGGGGTACCGATATTTACTGTACGTTAAGCATCAACTATGGGGGCTCATGGCAATTGTATCAAACGGTTAGCATAACCTGCAACCACCACTTATTAAAACTTAAGTGAACGATGAGCATAACCTGTGATCGTTACTTACTGGCTGGCTACGATTTACAAATACTACTTGTGTGTTCAAACTGTTTACTTACTTACAAACCTGTGAGATTCACCAACCTTTTTGGTTGACCGTTTTAGTAATGCTTCTCAGGTACACAGCATCAGTAGGGATGCCCAGCAGGATAAGCTTACTTAGCTCGAGTCGCATGCATTCACAAGCTTGGAGATTTTATTACATTACTTTTGTACTTACTGTTATGTATTAGAATCTCTAGGAATTTTTCTTGAACTCGAGCTTGTATTTTGAAACTACTTATGTATTAATGTAATAACTTTTCGAACGTCTCATTTAGAGTCGTTCACTGTATCCTTTGTGCTTGTGATTATTGATTAGTAACACCCAAAATGTCGCTTCCGCAAACGGTTAAATTTGGGGGTGTTACAATCAGCCACTCTTTGTTCAGCAATTTGATCAAGCTCAGCTAGAGTGTATGCTCGTTGTTTAGGCGGCATGATTCTTAAATAAGGATGAAATAACAAAGGGTGAGATCTTTATTTAAAGATTATGATTATCACAGTGGCATACATAGGAGAGTGTCACACAATCGTGCAAAGTGACCATCAATGATGTACAATGATGGGATTTCGGAAATTCCTTAAAGTATGTGTTCGAAAGTCCTCGGACTTTTTGGGTTCGTCATGCCGTGAACAGTTCACGCGATTTTTCAGTGTAGTCAACTAAGACTAGGTTATTATAACTAGTCCAACAGATAATAGTGCAGTACTAGCGTACTGTAGGTGTAATCCTAATAAATCAGTGTGTAGTCACGTACTGTAACGCAGTGCTAATAGCACAGTAATGTAATCGGGTGTGTAGGTGTACCTATAGAATAGCGTACATGCAAGTAGTAGTCAAGTGTGGTACCTCGTGCCCAGTAAAGTAGTCGTGTATGCATACAAGTGTACAAGTGCCTACAGCAAGTGTACATTCGTAAAGTAATCGAGTGTGGCACTTCGTGCCCAGTAGTGAATTCAAGTATGTATATGTTGTGTACACGTAACTATAACAAGTATACATGTATAAAGTAGTCAAGTCTGGCACCTCGTGCCCAGTAGAATAATCATATATACATGTACATGTAACTCTAAGAAGTCTACATGTATTTCAAAAGTAGCACCTAGTGCCAGGAAGTAGCTTATCGAGCCCGAAAGTAGCACAATGTGCCCAGTAGTATCATCAAGTATGCATATAAATGTACATGTACCTATATCTAGCGTACATGCAGTAGTAATCGTTTTTGGCATTACGTGCCCAAAAGTGTATGAATATAATCAGTAAGTACAATTATAGTACCGTGTTAAACCAGTGGATCACCCTATGGTAATATAGTAATTGTAGACAAATCGTTTACCTATAGTTGTCACACGACAGTCAGGTTTTACTTATTGCAACAACATCCCAAGATGCGAGTGTTGCGGTTGACCAAGTTATATAGTGATCGTCTGTCTGACGATGAGGGCGAGTGAAGATAATGTGAGAGAAATAAATGTGACGCGCCTTGGTAACGATTCCTCATAAAATGAGAAATTTGTTGGTTTGTTTTCAGAATTTAAATTCTTCAAGTAGATCTCTTTTGAATAAATTATTTGTAGTAACGTCGTTGTTGGTTTTAATTTCATGAACGATTAGCGTACGTGGGTCCCTATTCCCATAGGTAATGCTTATGCCTCCTTCCAGAGGTTCGGTGAATAGTATGATGTTCTCATACGCATGCGTGTGGAGAAAGTGTCGAATCGTGATGGTGAGAAAGATGGCGATGTGCCTTTTCGCGAGTATATGACAGTACAACGGAATGTGTTATAAATGATTGTGTGTGTATAGACGAGTAAGTAGTAGTAGATGAGAACAAGTCTCATTAGTTGTATTAGGTAATCGTTATATAGGCCATACTTGGCGTTTCCAGTGGTACGTGTATTAGTGAGTGTATTATCGATTGATGCTTATATATACATACATATATAATAGCATAGAAGTAGTACACATATAAGGCCTATTCATATATAACTACAGTACATATATTAGCCTAGGGTGTCTAGCACAAAACAATCAGAGTCAACTAGTGCATTCCTGATCCAGTATAACCCCTTTCAGATCTCACATCATCTTGGTTTAATTGTACATAGTTAGCTACGCTATGTTAAATTAAACTCGTATGATGTTATCCCTGAACCAGTTATACCTAATGAGGAATACTGCCTAACGGTCATAGTCTAGGCCCACTAAATGCAACCTAGTTCACTATAACCTTAGGCTCTGATACCAATCAGTAACACCCTCAAAATTCGGGTTGCGAAAGCGGTCGGGGCGGGTGTTACTAAATCAAATATCACAGTATAAGATACATAATGAACGACTCTAAATGAGACGTTTGAAAATAGTTATTACATTTCCCAAAATAAAATGTATACAAATTGTGAGTCGCAAAATAATTTCAATACATAATTGTAATACAAAAGTTATGCAGAGAAATCCCGTTGTTTGAAAATATGTGACTCGAGCTAGCATAATCTTGTAGCAATCCTAATCCTGCTGGGCACCTGAGAACACATGCTAAAACGAGTCAGCTATAAAACTGGTGAGTTCATAGATACGTTAG
Organism: Helichrysum umbraculigerum; assembly: GCA_949592205.1. Classification (NCBI taxonomy): domain Eukaryota; kingdom Viridiplantae; phylum Streptophyta; class Magnoliopsida; order Asterales; family Asteraceae; genus Helichrysum; species Helichrysum umbraculigerum. Next base: position 244,033,103 of record CATIUR010000001.1, on the reverse strand, counting down.
TTGAAAAACAATAGTATAAACCTTGTATGTTTAAAAGTAGTTCAAAAACTATGATCTTGCTTTGTATTATTATAAGGTTGTAACATCACTGTGTATACGTCTAACGAGGTATCTAATACCTAAGTAACCGTGGTGTGTACCTATGTACATAGAGAAAGTGGCAGTCCATGCCTAAATACCTATCAGGTATAAGTAAGTCTACAGACGTGAGGCATTACATGCCTAAGTACAAATCAAGTATGCGTATAACCACGTTATATAATAACAAGTAATAATATTACTTATTCACTAGTAAGGTGCTAACGTGCCACTTGGCCTAGGATGTTGCCTCCAGCAACGTATAAGTGTGGTCCCGCAATAAGTATTTATCCGAATACCGAGCCAACGATCTCGAGTGTAAGCTCGCCGATCCGTTGCTCCATCAACGACCTCAAGTGTAATCTCGCAGATCCGTTGATATGCATGAATCTCGAGCGTAAGCCCGCAGATCCCGTGTTTGAGCCAACGATCTCGAGTGTAAGCTCGCCGATCCGTTGCTCCAACAATAATCTCGAGTGTAATCTCGCAGATCCTGTGTTTTATATAGCTTTACCACGATATCGTTTTGAATCACTGAATCATCTACCGTGATCTCGTTTTGTGCCCACTGTAACCGTGGCATCGTTTTGTGCCCACTGTGACCGTGGCATCGTACCGCATTGCTTGCCAGCAACGTATGTAATTAAGCCGGCCGTACTACGACATGCCCGACTTGAGTAATAGAGAGCCGACAGTACTACGACATGCCCGACTAAGTAATCGTGTTTGTATAAGTGTATGTATATTAATATACATAAGTAAGTAGTAGATAGCACCATGTGCTTGAGATAGTGTACAAGTATATGTATATATATATGTCAAATCAACAAACACGTCTAATAGAGTATTATGTCGCGCATGAAAGTAGTTTAGCGTATCTAAATATGTATATACAATACTTAGATATCAAGTATATCACCATAAGCCTAGGTATGACTAATCATCACCTAGTTGTTTTGTGTTAGTATAAGGAATCTATACTAACATACGTTACTAACGTATGCTCCTAGTCTCAGCCTATCAAGTATATTTAGATCCTTGGTTGATGTTTACTTGTGTACAATTCAAATTTAGAAGTCCTGGAATGGAATGTATGGGCAGTCTTAGTTCCTAAAAGGAAAACTAATCCTGCAGAAGTCTAGTTGTCGTCCAGTGTAGGTAGAACTAACCCGTTCTAGTATATTGGTTAGTAATGTCCCGCTACATTATGGCCAAGGTTTAGTGATAACTTAAGCAAGTTATGTAGTGGAAATTGTTTCTCAACAATATGATAATGTACGGTTGTAACCTATCTAGGTTAAGTATTGATATTGTTCTACAACAAAATGTTGGGTGTAATTCATAAGTATTACACCTTTCGTATTACATCACAGTAATATAGATAAGTGTGAATTATAAAAGTTTATTCATTATAATCCGAAAACAGTAATTAAGCATGCGTCTCACCCCGAAAACAGTAAAACAGTTGAAGAGTGGAGCTATGAACTCACCTGTGAGTTGTCAGCGATCCTACGATACGTGTGTTGTCCAAATGGTAACCTCCTAGTGCCCTAGACACGTGAGGTTATATGAGTAAGATACTAATCGGTTTAACTAAATGTGTCTTGAAAGTAAACTTCCGTTGTTTAGTTTTAGAATTGTGTACGGTCCGTTTGTGGCAGTTTGTAATAATGATAATTCTCAATTAAATCATTATTAAAATCGTTTCGTTGTCTATTTTACAAAAATATAATTTTTGTACGTAAGTCATCGTTGTAAAAAGTGTAGTTGTTGTTACGCGAAAGTCGAATCGTTGGGCAAAAACTCATTTCGCAGATCAGATCAGTTCAGGTAGCTCGACTCGGCTCGAAGCTCGACTCGGCTCGTATCTCGACTCGGCTCGCTACTCGGTTCGATTCGTAGCTCTACTCGACTCGCAATCTCAGCTCGGTTTGTTGTTCGGTTCGACTCGCAGCTAAGCTCGGTTTGCTGCTCGGTCCGACTCGCATCTCGGCTCGGTTCGCTGCTCGGTCCGGTTCGTAGCTCGACTCGGCTCGCTCGACGAACTGAGATCTGGAATCTCAACTCGCCTAACGAGCTGTTCGTATTTTTGGTTTTAAAAACACATTTCTGAGTCGTTTTTGGACATGATCTTGTTGGGTAAACGTTCTAGCATGTAAATAAAAGCTTTACAAGTATATTAAATGGGTTTTAAAGCTCCTTACCAACAAAACCGAAAATCGAAGAAGATGGGGATGATGATGATGAAGAAGATGATCCGCAGCTGCTGCTGCTCTCGTTGTTGTTGTTGATGATGATGCTCCCGAAAATGTTGATGGTGGTGGCGGTTTCCGGCGGTGGCCGGTGGTGGTGGTTGTTGTTTGATTATTTTAGAGAGAAAGTTAGAGAAGAAAGAAGAAGAAGATGGTGAAAATGAGAAGAAAATGAGGTGGGGAGGAGGCCGGCCCATCCTTTTTGGTGGGTTCGGTTGTCCCCAATTCGCGGTATAAATGCCCGTGTTTGTTTGCCCGATCGCAAAAATAATTAAATTATTTTAAAATCATAATTTTGCTAATACGAAATCGTATATGTTTTTATTTGAAGTATTTTATAAAAATACTTTATTTGAGTTATAAAAATATAACTTTGTTTTGGATTTGTTTGACAGATACCTTTCGTATGGTTTCGTCGCCAAAATGCGTTTTAAACAAAACGAATTATGTTCTGAAATAGTTTAATATTTTCCGTGTAAATAATGTTTATTTAAAATAATAACACATTATTTAGAGTAAGGCGTACCAAGTACGTGAAATGAAAGTTTTAAATCGGGCGCGAAAATTGACTTTTTGACCGGGTGTTACATGCGAGCTGAGACTTCCATTGCGAACTGAGATTTGGTCTACAAAAATCAGGTACTTACTTTATATTTTGAATTGTTTTCAAATTATTTTACTTTCGATCATAATTTCTTATGTTTAGACTTGAGACTTTTTAGTTATAAGTAAATTGCAATTTAAAATTATTTTGTTTCGTATTCGACTTGAGATTGTTTAATTACAAGTAAAATACGTTACAAATATTTTTAAGTAATGTACAAGTTAAGTGGAGTGTTGATCGAAAGTCTTCCAACTCACATGTAGTTGTGCGGCGTGTTCCAATTTATTATTGGCGGTCAACTTCTCTAGTATAACTGGTGTCGTTTTTGACTTGAGAACTTTAGGTTGACAAGTAAATTACGACCTATATATTTTAGACTTGTGTATTGACTTAAGACCGTAAGGTATATAAGTCAATAACAAGTAAATTTGTAGACTTGTATAACTTATTCGTAAATAGACTTAAGAACTTTAAGTTAATAAGTAATAGACTAGATGTTAGTTTTCAACTTAAGAATGCTTCATTGATAAGTTGAATTATACATTATAGTAATTAGACTTGTGAATATTTATATTGACAAGTAATTTACGAATAAGTTATGTCAAACACATAATTTTAGCTCAAGATTTTCCTTATACAAGATTAACTGTATCACGGGTTTAGTCGGTTAATATATGTAAGAGGATTATCATTGAGGAAAAATTAGGCAAAAATATTTTATTGAAAATGTTTAGGCTAAACAGTTACAGAGATAACTGTATAAATTGAAGAATAGGAGATTTAGTGAAACCAAATAAACATGCTCGTGTTGGAAAAGAATGAAGATCATGGTGTTTCGATAAGCTTCAATTATCGTATTTGAATTGGCTATACATCTAATTTTAGATCATAGCGGTGTGATGATAAATTAGATACATCATATGAAGATTGAAGATAAAGATTGAAAACTGGAGAAAGATGATCATTCTAAAAGAGCTTTGCCGATTGAAGTCTAGACAATGAAGACCAGAAATCATTAGTTAAGGGGGAGTCTGTTGGTGCAGATTTTGTAACAAATGATTTATAGTGTTCATAAGAATTGAGAGCAATGGTCAAGGGGGAGTCTGTTGGTGCAGATTTTGTAACAAATGATTTTTAGTGTCTATCTGAATTGAGAGCAATGGTCAAGGGGGAGTCTGTTAGGACATGTTATTGTGACCATCGCTATACAATTCAGAAATGTACCAAGATCAGAGCATTGCGATGCGAACCGAGAATCCCAACCCAACAATAATATATTTACATATATGTATATGCTGCGGATTGAGTAAGCTCACGGTGCGAGTTGAATAAAAGAATGGGCCGAAGTATTTGTATATGTATCAAGCTCATTAATTGAGAAGTCCATTAATACATTTATTAATTAGGGTAAACGGTGGAACATATATAATTTGAGGTGATCACATAACAAAAGAGAGGTCGGTGAGAAAAGGAGTCGGCAAAATCCAAGAGGTGGAGATGATCTTTATTAGATGGTCACGTGGGCATGAGAACAGAGAATTTCATATGGAGTCAAAAGGTCGGCAAGTAATGACGGCATGCGAAGTCGCCACATTCAAAAGGTAGGAAAAACTTTTATTTAGTTTTTGTATCTAGTCGACTGAGCATATTACTTAGCGAACCTTATGGTTTTGTAGCGAAGATTTATGATCAAAGATTTGTATTAATAATTGATAATAAATAATCGTATGGTTTCATACAAGTGAGGATTTATGATCGAAGTTTAATCTATATCGATAATAAATTATCACAAGCAAAGATTCTAGGTTGAAGATTTATTTGAATCAACAAAGAATAATTGTAAAGAAAAAGATATGTTATCAACATATCTTCGGCTAGTCTTGATTCAATCCTTTGAATCTTTAGACGTAAACTCCTTTGGTATTGTAATTATTAGTTTATTGTAATCATTACTTTATTGTAATCGTTTTGATTTATTAATGAATGATTTATTTTACCAAATTATTTATCTCCTATTCATATTTGTATTGTGTTTGTTATTCAGTTCGTTATCGTTCGCATATTATTTATAATCTCAATGATTAGTTTACAAGGATTCCGCACTCGTATTCTAGTAATCGGATTCGGGTACGTATCAATATATGTGTATTAACGATAGGACCACTTTAACAGGTTTTACAATTGAGCAGGTCATACCTAGTCAACATGTCATTGACATATTTTGACTGATGTATATAAATACCTTTAGCAAACTGCTCAACTTGTACACCTAAAAAGAATGTGAGCTCCCCCATCGCGCTCATCTCAAACTCAGACTTCATAATTTTCTCAAAGTTCTTGCACATTGCCTCATTTGTAGAACCGAAGATAATATCATCCACGTAAACCTGCACCAGTAGCATATCTTCTCTATCCCCATACTGTTCTCGAAGAATGAATAGTGTGCTATCAATGTTGCCCCTCACAAAGCCCTGCTTAATCAGATGTGTAGTCAGCCGCTCATACCAAAGCCTCGGAGCTTGGTGAAGACCATACAACGCCTTGTTCAATTTACAGACGTATTCAGGATGCGCAGGGTCTTTAAAACCAGGAGGCTGCTTAACATACACATCGGTATCTACCTGTCCATACAGAAACACACTTTTCACATCAAGTTGATTGACGCGAAATTCTTTGAAGGACGCGTAGGCTAGAAAAATGCAAATAGATTCCAATCGAGCCACGGGGGCAAATACTTCATCATAGTCTAGACCTTCAATTTGACTGAAACCTTGAACTACCAGACGTGCTTTATTACGAACCACAATGCCCCGATCATCCATGTTATTACGATATACCCAACGAGTGCCAGTCAAGTGTGCCCCCTTGGGTAATGGAACTATCTCCCAGACTTGCAACTTTTCAAATTGCAGCAGTTCCTCTTGCATGGCCTCGACCCAGGATGGATCTTTTAAGGCCTCTTCAACCTTCTTGGGTTCAATTTGTGATAGATGGCATGAATTGATATTAGCTACTAGACCCAAAAGTTGCTGAGTACCAGTCTGCTTCACTTGATGTCGCGTTTGAACTGGAGCATGAGGATCACCAAGAATATTGTCAATGGGGTGATCCTTATGTATCCGAGTCACTGGAATTGGATCCGGCACAAGATTCAATTCCAAGTTGTTCATATCTCCTTCAGTTGCAGGAATGTTTGGTGAAGCCTCATCATCTTCATCTCCTTGAGTATGGTAATGATAATAGGTCGTCTTTTCTTCTTCCTCTTCCTCATCCTCTTCCTCCCCTTCTTCCTCTAATGAAGGCATGCGAGGATCATAGGGAAGCTCCTTCGTATAGATAGTCTTAGAAGTAGGAGCATCCGAAGATGGTGTAGTTGGAGATGGTTTATTTGTGGGTGTAGTTGAAGGTGTGGATGTAGATGCGGATGCGGGTGTTGGACTCGGTGTTGTGGCAGGTGCTGGAGTGGGTGTTGGAGTAGGTTTTGAGGTGGATGTTTGATTTTGTGACAACCGTCAATTTAGGACTAGAATTTAGTGCCTAATCAAGTTTTAATACATGTAATTAGTTATGTGTTAGGCTAATTAATGTATCAATTATCATATATATTGTTGAATATATATCTACACAATTATGCGGTTTATTTAAATCGTACGAGTTTCAAATCGAATGAATTTCGATACAATAAATACGGACGTTGGTGAATAATTTTATTAAGAAATACAAATATTATCTAATAACTCAATTTTATTCAGAATCTCATTTATTGTAATATTTCGTATCCAAGTTTTATTACACAATTAATGTATACGAGATTAAAAATACAAACGCGCAAACAAATAAAACGAATTTCCCTTTTAAATATCATAAATAGATAACTGGTAAAATTTTACAATAAAATATTTTATAATAATTTATAATTTAAAATGGAAAATTTAAACGAATAAAATAAATATTTAACGTTAAATGACTGAGAAAACGAACACCACGCGGAGCACGGGACGGAGACTGCGAGGTGAGGCTTTCACCTACACCCCACCTCTCCTTCATTCTTTCTTTCATTTTCATTCTCCAAAAACACACACACACCAAAAACACTCTCACCAAATTCATACAAAATTTCGGAATCATCAAATCCGACAACAAAACTTACATTTTCGGAACCACCATCAAGTGAGGAACAAGATTAACAAAAGCTCTACCATCGTTTTCGGCCTCCATCTTCTTCGATTTGCATTTGTAAGGAAATTTCTAAAAAACTTAGATTTGTTTAGTTTTATGTAATATTTTGATGTTTTGATGTTTACACAACTTATATATGTCCATTACAAAGATTAGAACACAGTTTTATAGCTTAAAAACGAGTTTAAATTGAGTTTTGGCCGGAAAAATCGCGAACAGCCGGACTTTCTGGGCTGGTGTTCATCCATGCGACACAAGCATTGTGTCGCATGTTGTGTCGTATTTTGCCCTTTATGTCGCACCTTGTGTCGTATAAATCCTTTAGTGTCGTAACTCATGCGACACAATATTGTGTCGCACTCTATGTCGCAAACTATGTCGTACTTCTATACGACACAACCACTATGTCGCTATTAAATTAGCATTTCGTATTCGATGCGACACAGTCCCTGTGTCGTATCCTTGTGTCGCATGACGTCTGCGACACAACCATTGTGTCGCATGTCAAATCTTTGTGTCGCATGTTGGGTCGCAAAACACAGAAAAACCAGAATTTTGAAGTCAAAGTTACTGTTCAAAAAAGTCAAATTTACTGTAGCAGTACTGTAGCAAAGTCAACATTTTAGAATTTTTATTATTTCAACTAAATCACCAACGGGCCGTACACGTTTTCAAAACTTACAAAACAGATTATTCAATCAACCAAGTCGTAGTAACTTGGATAATTTAGTCAATCAAGTCGTAGTAACTTGAAACAAAACAATTAATCAACCAAATCGGGGTAATTTGGACATCAAGTTAAGCAAACAATTTCAATGGTAGTCTTTCGGGATACCGGTACAATTAATAACAATCAAGTGTCGTGAACACATTCAGGTTTCAAGTCTTTGGACATCAATTCACCGCTAATTATTTCGAGTTTATTAAATTAAACACTTCAAGACTCAGGTGAGTTTCATAGCCCCATTTTCACTGCTTTTCAACTAGGGGTGTGATATTACTACTCGATTTTGTTTTACAAGTAGAACGCAAGTGACAAACTTCAAATACTACATGAGTTTCAAGCTAATCAATTTAAAGTCCTCCATAAGCATAGTCTCTAGTATTTTATAGCGTGAATGTTAGTATATGATATCATATGGGATTGACAATCCTCATCCGGGTTAGCACGCACTAATCGGTCAAACGGATGTATTAGCATTTGGGAAGACGAGTGTTGATTAGGCACTCGTAGGAGGCATTTCAAGTTAGGTTTCCTAAAGTGGGCCTGACAAATCAAGTTAAGCTCAGACTATGTGCTCATGGACAGTATAACTTTTATTTTGCTTAATTGCATTTTAAATTCAATATAAATCTTGCGGTTCTGACAGCTATACATTGACATACAAACCTGTGAGCTCACCAGCGTTTTCGCTGACCCATTTTAGTATTTATCACAGGTACCCAACAGTAGGTTGGCTGCACAAGCAAGAAATATTAGCTCGAGTCAGCATACATACAACTAGAGATTGGACTGCATTATTATGTTTTGTAAAAGTAATTATGCTATGTAATCTCTCAATTTCAGGAATCGAGCTAATGTAACTATATTTTGATGTAAACATTTACTTTATCTATACAAGTTTAAAACGACGCATATAGTGGTCGTTCATTATATCTTATGTGCTTTGTATATTGATTAGTGACACCCAAATCAAGCTTCCGCAAATCATTAAATTTGGGGGTGTCACAGATTGGTATCAGAGCCTAAGGTTATAGTGAACTAGGTTGCATTTAGTGGGCCTAGACTATGACCGTTAGGCAGCATTCCTTATTAGTTATGACTAGTTCAGGGATTACATCATACGACTTTAATTTAACATAGCCTGATCAACTATGTACAATTAGAGAAAGATGATGTGAAATCTAAAAGAGTTATGTTGAACAGGAATGCATTATTTGACTCTGACCTCGAGAGAAACGGGACTCAAAACACGTCTGTGCTAGACACTCAATAGGTTATTATGTGATATACATATATTTACATAAGTAGACCTCATTACAACTTTAGGCTATATTATATTATATGAATATATGCCTCTTTCTCTCTAACGCTTTGTCTCGAAATGACAAACACACCACTAGTTCATCATACTCGGACTAGTATCTTATTTCATTTCCTTGTTCTTTCTTACTCAGCATCATGCCTCCTCGTCGTCAAATTACCCTTAGCGAAGCTGAGATCGCGGGAATAATTGCCCGCAGTGTGACCGAAGCCTTGGCTACCCGAACACCACCTGGTAGCGAGGACACATCAACCAATACTCCACCACCCAAACCTTGCTCCTATAAGGACTTTCTTAGCTGTAAACCGTTATACTTCAAGGGCACGGAAGGTGCCATTGGCTTGATCCGTTGGATTGAGCGTATGGAATCTGTTTTCAGTCTCTGCGACTGCACTGAGAACAACAAGGTCAAATTCGCTGCTTACACCTTTCAGGAAGGTGCACTCACGTGGTGGAAAACCCACGCAAACTCTGTAGGCCTTGAGGTTGCAAATCGGCTTCCTTGGGCCGAACTGAAGAAGAAATTGACAGAAAAATACTGTCCTGAAGAGGAATTGCACAGGCTGGAAGAAGAATTCTGGCATCTGGAGGTGCAGGGAAATGATGTTGCTGAATATACCACCAAGTTTCAGCAGTTTGCCTTATTATGCCCGGGTTTGGTCGAACCAGAAAGTAAGGGCATTAAGAAATACATTCGTGGACTTCCCGAGAACATCCAGGGCAACGTCGCCTCATCCAAACCAACTACTACTGAGAGTGCCATTCGATTGGCCCACGAACTCATGGCTCTAGTTGTCAGCCGTGAGACTTCCAACACCTCATCCTCTAACAACAACAAACGCAAATCTACTGAGCACCACCACAACTCAAACAAGAAAAACAACGCCATCCAAGTCTACAACACCAACTCTGAATCCAACCGCAGCTACACTGGGGACAGACCTTATTGTCCCAAGTGTAACTATCACCACTTTGGTCAGTGCGGTACTCCTTGCAACAACTGCAGGAGGTACGGGCATTCGACTAAGGATTGCCGAGCCCCCAAATCCAACAACAGCCCCTCTGACAAAAATACCCGACAACCTAAGTCCTGCTACGAATGTGGAAACCCAAGACACTTTAGGGATTCTTGCCCAAAATTGAAGAACAAAGGCAACAACAACAACCACCGCAACAACAACAACAACACCAAAAGTAGCGCCTTCGTGATCAACTCAGGGGACGCCCGTCAGGACCCGAACGTGGTCACGGGTATGTTCCTCCTCAACAATTTAACTGCTTCCATACTGTTTGATACTGGTGCCGATAGAAGTTTTATTTCCGATGAATTTTGCCCTCTACTTGACATTACACCTGTTGCTTTAGACGTTAAGTACACCGTAGAGCTAGCAAATGTCAAATTGATAGAAACCAATAGTGTGATGCCTAATTGCACTTTAAATCTAGCCGACGAAATCTTCCCCATAGATCTTATACCTATTGAGATAGGAAGTTTCGATGTCATCGTAGGCATGGACTGGTTATCCAAACATCGTGCCGAAATCATCTGCTATGACAAAATTGTTCGCATACCTCTCACTGTCGGTAGAACCCTAGTCATACAGGGAGAGACCGGAGGGACGAGGCTTAACATCATATCTTGTCTTAAAACCCGGAAATTTCTGAGAAAGGGTTATCCATCAATCCTCGCGCACATCATGGAGAAAAAGTCGGAGGAGAAGCGACTTGAGGATGTTCCAATTGTTCGAGACTTTCCAGAAGTCTTTCCTGAGGAACTGCCTGGTCTACCACCACCAAGACAGGTTGAGTTCTCAATCGATCTTGTACCAGGTGCTGCGCCTGTGGCCCGAGCACCATACCGTTTAGCTCCATCCGAACTTCAGGAGCTGTCCACCCAATTACAGGAACTCCTGGAACGAGGATTTATCAGGCCGAGTTCTTCACCTTGGGGAGCTCCGGTCCTATTTGTTAAGAAGAAAGATGGTTCTTTTCGAATGTGTATCGACTATCGAGAGTTGAACAAGTTAACTGTCAAGAACCGGTATCCACTTCCTCGAATCGATGACCTGTTCGACCAACTTCAAGGGTCGAGTTGTTATTCAAAGATTGATCTCCGATCCGGTTATCACCAATTGCGTGTTCGCGATGCCGATATTCCAAAAACCGCTTTCAGAACCCGTTACGGGCATTACGAATTCCAAGTGATGCCATTCGGCCTAACCAATGCACCGGCTGTATTCATGGACCTTATGAATCGGGTGTGTAAACCTTACCTTGATAAGTTTGTCATTGTATTCATCGATGACATCCTCATATATTCACGAAGCAAAGTAGAGCATGCGCAACACCTCAGAACCATCCTTGAACTACTTAAACACGAGGAGCTCTATGCCAAGTTCTCTAAGTGTGAGTTCTGGATCAAAACCGTTCAATTCCTTGGTCACGTGATTGACAGTCAGGGGATTCATGTCGACCCGTCAAAAATCGAGGCTATCAAAGACTGGCAATCGCCAACCACTCCGACCGAAGTACGGCAGTTTCTAGGACTGGCCGGATACTATCGACGATTCATTGAAAATTTCTCCAAGATAGCCATACCACTCACGACGCTGACCCAGAAAGACAAAAAGTTTGACTGGACTGATAAACAAGAGTCGGCATTCCAACTCTTAAAACAAAAGCTTTGCAGTGCTCCTATCCTATCTTTACCTGAAGGCACCGATGACTTCGTGGTATACTGCGATGCTTCTCATCAAGGTCTCGGTTGTGTGCTCATGCAACGGGACAAAGTCATAGCTTATGCTTCCCGACAGCTCAAGATTCATGAAAAGAATTACACCACCCACGACCTCGAGCTAGGAGCTGTCGTTTTTGCCCTCAAAATCTGGAGACATAACCTTTATGGTACCAGGTGTACAATATTTACCGACCATAAAAGCCTTCAACACATATTCGATCAGAAGGATCTCAACATGAGGCAACGTCGATGGGTCGAGTTGCTTACCGATTACGACTGCGAACTCAAATATCATCCAGGCAAAGCAAATGTTGTTGCTGACGCCCTCAGTCGAAAAGAGCGAGTGAAACCACTTCGGGTTCGAGCCCTCAGTATGACCATTCACAACAATTTAAACATTCAAATTCTCACTGCTCAACTCGAAGCCTTAAAACCCGAAAATGTCAAAGATGAAGCCTTGCGGGGCATGGATAAACAATTCGGAATCAGACCTAACGGGATTAGGTATTTCTCAAACCGAATCTGGTTGCCTAAATATGGGAACCTACGAGACTTGGTGATGGATGAAGCTCACAAGTCTAAATATTCTATCCACCCGGGGTCCGATAAAATGTACCACGGTATCAAGGACTTCTACTGGTGGCCGAACATGAAATCTGAAATCGCCACCTATGTCAGCAAGTGCCTTACTTGCTCCAAAGTCAAAATCGAATATCAAAAACCTTCTGGTTTACTTCAACAACCCAGTCTTCCTGAATGGAAATGGGAACAAATTGCCATGGACTTCATAACCAAGCTACCCAAATCCTCGAACGGTTGCGATTCCATTTGGGTGATCGTGGATCGTCTCACAAAATCTGCTCACTTCCTGGCAATCAAGGAATCTGACAAAATGGAACGCCTCACCAACATTTTCTGAAGGAAATCGTGACCAAACACGGTGTTCCAATCTCAATTATCTCCGATAGGGATAGTCGTTTCACTTCACAATTTTGGCAATCACTTCAAAAATCCCTGGGTACTCGACTGGATATGAGTACCGCATACCATCCTCAAACCGACGGTCAAAGTGAACGAACCATTCAAACACTTGAAGACATGCTACGGGCCTGCGTAGTAGACTTCGGTGTAAACTGGGAAAAACATCTACCATTGTGCGAGTTCTCGTACAACAACAGTTATCATACCAGCATCAAAGCTGCACCCTTCGAGGCACTGTACGGTCGTAAGTGCCGGTCACCTATCTGTTGGACCGAAGTTGTGGACAGCCAACTCACTGGTCCAGAAATCATTCACGAGACGACCGAGAGAATCGTAGAAATTCAAAACAAACTCAAAGCCGCGCGTGATCGTCAGAAAAGTTATGCTGATGTGAGACGCAAGCCACTCGAGTTCCAGGTTGGGGATCGAGTTCTACTCAAAGTATCGCCTTGGAAAGGCGTAATCCGATTTGGCAAACGAGGGAAGTTAAATCCCAGATACATTGGACCATTCGAGATCCTCGAAAAGATTGGTCCAGTGGCATATCGATTGCAGCTGCCATCCGAACTCAGCAGCGTGCATCCCACATTTCATGTTTCAAATCTGAAGAAGTGTCTGTCTGATGAGACACTTATCATTCCACTCGATGAAATTCGAGTTGACGAAAAACTTCACTTTGTTGAGGAACCCGCTGAAATCATGGACCGTGAGGTCAAACAACTTAAACAAAGTCGTATTCCTATCGTCAAAGTTAGGTGGAATTCGCGGCGCGGTCCGGAATTCACTTGGGAACGGGAAGACCAAATGCGACTCAAGTATCCTCAACTCTTCACTGATTCAACGTCAAACACGACTTCAACATAAATTTCGGGACGAAACTCTTCTAACAGGGGGAGAATGTGACAACCGTCAATTTAGGACTAGAATTTAGTGCCTAATCAAGTTTTAATACATGTAATTAGTTATGTGTTAGGCTAATTAATGTATCAATTATCATATATATTGTTGAATATATATCTACACAATTATGCGGTTTATTTAAATCGTACGAGTTTCAAATCGAATGAATTTCGATACAATAAATACGGACGTTGGTGAATAATTTTATTAAGAAATACAAATATTATCTAATAACTCAATTTTATTCAGAATCTCATTTATTGTAATATTTCGTATCCAAGTTTTATTACACAATTAATGTATACGAGATTAAAAATACAAACGCGCAAACAAATAAAACGAATTTCCCTTTTAAATATCATAAATAGATAACTGGTAAAATTTTACAATAAAATATTTTATAATAATTTATAATTTAAAATGGAAAATTTAAACGAATAAAATAAATATTTAACGTTAAATGACTGAGAAAACGAACACCACGCGGAGCACGGGACGGAGACTGCGAGGTGAGGCTTTCACCTACACCCCACCTCTCCTTCATTCTTTCTTTCATTTTCATTCTCCAAAAACACACACACACCAAAAACACTCTCACCAAATTCATACAAAATTTCGGAATCATCAAATCCGACAACAAAACTTACATTTTCGGAACCACCATCAAGTGAGGAACAAGATTAACAAAAGCTCTACCATCGTTTTCGGCCTCCATCTTCTTCGATTTGCATTTGTAAGGAAATTTCTAAAAAACTTAGATTTGTTTAGTTTTATGTAATATTTTGATGTTTTGATGTTTACACAACTTATATATGTCCATTACAAAGATTAGAACACAGTTTTATAGCTTAAAAACGAGTTTAAATTGAGTTTTGGCCGGAAAAATCGCGAACAGCCGGACTTTCTGGGCTGGTGTTCATCCATGCGACACAAGCATTGTGTCGCATGTTGTGTCGTATTTTGCCCTTTATGTCGCACCTTGTGTCGTATAAATCCTTTAGTGTCGTAACTCATGCGACACAATATTGTGTCGCACTCTATGTCGCAAACTATGTCGTACTTCTATACGACACAACCACTATGTCGCTATTAAATTAGCATTTCGTATTCGATGCGACACAGTCCCTGTGTCGTATCCTTGTGTCGCATGACGTCTGCGACACAACCATTGTGTCACATGTCAAATCTTTGTGTCGCATGTTGGGTCGCAAAACACAGAAAAACCAGAATTTTGAAGTCAAAGTTACTGTTCAAAAAAGTCAAATTTACTGTAGCAGTACTGTAGCAAAGTCAACATTTTAGAATTTTTATTATTTCAACTAAATCACCAACGGGCCGTACACGTTTTCAAAACTTACAAAACAGATTATTCAATCAACCAAGTCGTAGTAACTTGGATAATTTAGTCAATCAAGTCGTAGTAACTTGAAACAAAACAATTAATCAACCAAATCGTAGTAATTTGGACATATATAATTAAATAACAACTACAAAGGTAGTCTTTCGAGATACCGGTACAATTAATAACAATCAAGTGTCGTGGACACATTCAGGTTTCAAGTCTTTGGACATCAACTCACAGCTAATTACTTCAAGTTTATTAACTTAAACACTCCAAGACTCAGGTGAGTTTCATAGCCCCATTTTCACTACTTTTACTAGGGGTGTGATATTACTACTTCATTTTGTTTTACAAGTAGAACGCAAGTGCCAAACTTCAAATACTACATGAGTTTCAAGCTAATCAATTTAAAGTCCTCCATAGCATAGTCTCTAGTATTTATAGCGTGAATGTTAGTATATGATATCATATGGGATTGACAATCCTCATCCGGGTTAGCACGCACTAACCGGTCAAACGGATGTATTAGCATTTGGGAAGACGAGTGTTGATTAGGCACTCGTAGGAGGCATTTCAAGTTAGGTTTCCTAAAGTGGGCCTGACAAATCAAGTTAAGCTCAGACTATGTGCTCATGGACAGTATAACTTTTATTTTGCTTAATTGCATTTTAAATTCAATATAAATCTTGCGGTTCTGACAGCTATACATTGACATACAAACCTGTGAGCTCACCAGCGTTTTCGCTGACCCATTTTAGTATTTATCACAGGTACCCAGCAGTAGGTTGGCTGCACAAGCAAGAAATATTAGCTCGAGTCAGCATACATACAACTAGAGATTGGATTGCATTATTATGTTTTGTAAAATTAATTATGCTATGTAATCTCTCAATTTCAGGAATCGAGCTAATGTAACTATATTTTGATGTAAACATTTACTTTATCTATACAAGTTTAAAACGACGCATATAGTGGTCGTTCATTATATCTTATGTGCTTTGTATATTGATTAGTGACACCCAAATCAAGCTTCCGCAAATCATTAAATTTGGGGGTGTCACAGATTTGATGCCGATTCAGGGTTTGGGTTAGATGGTTTTAAGGGAGAATTGGGTGTCTCTTGAGAGAGACTGATTCCATGGAGTAGGGTGACTAACTCTTCCTCTTGATCTACTTCAGTTATGTTGAAAGAGTTAAAGACACCATCATAGTTGAAAAACCAATCCGGCCCCGTTCCTTGAGGAGGATCCGTGTAACGCAAACATTTAACCTCAAAGTGCTCCTCAATCTGACTTGTTGATTTGTTATAAACTCTCTTATTCGGAGAGTTCACCGAATAACCAAGAAAAATCCCTTCAACTGCCTTATTATTAAACTTTGAGATTTTATCTTTAGTAATCATTATCAAGCACGGACACTCAAATGGTTCTAGAAACTGCAGATTTGGCTTACGGTTATTAAAAAGTTCATAACATGTTTTGTTCTTCTTCTTAACCGTGAGCACCCGATTCAGAACATAACAAGCAGTATTAACTGCCTCAGCCCAGAAGATTATAGGTAACTTAGAATCAGCTAGCATGGTCTGAGCTGTCTCGATGATAGTCCTATTCTTACGTTCGGCAACTCCATTCTGTTGAGGAGTTCTTGGAGCACTGAATTGATGTTCAATGCCTATTGCAGCACAGAATAACTCGAGAGTAGAATTCTTGAACTCGGTTCCATTATCACTACGCAGTCTCTTCACCTTTAAGTTGCACAGATTTGTCAACTTATCCAACAGATAAACCAAAATGTCCGCAGTCTCACCCTTTGAAGCTAGAAAGTAAACCCACAAAAATCTTGAGTAGTCATCCGTAACTACCAAGCAATAAGATCTGCCACCAATGCTCTTTGTTGAAATGGGACCAAAAAGATCCATATGTAAGAGTTCCAGTGGTGCAGCAATAGAATTCACTATCTTAGACTTATGGGACTTTTTATGAAGTTTGCCCTTGTGGCAAGAAATACAGTCATCCTTTAAAGAGAATGACTGTTTTGGAACTCCATTTACCAAATCATTCTTTATGAGGAAATTCATTTTACGGAAATGAATATGTCCCATCCGTCTGTGCCAAAGAAGTGATTCTTTCTCTGAAGCCTTTGAAAGGAGACAAGTATACTCATTAGTAGTCTCAACTGTTCGCATATTCAGAATGTAGGTGTCATCTTTCCTTGGTGCTCGCATTAGCACCCATTCCTCAGGAATGACAAAACCCGGCTTCAGTATAACACATTCAGTCTTTGTGAATGCAGTGGTGTAATCCTTATCACAAACTTGTGAAAAGCTCAGCAAGTTGTGATTAAGTTGTTCCACATAATTCACTTTCTCAAAGCTAACTTTCCCATTTGTTAGTGTTCCACGACCCGAAATCGTTCCTCCTTATCTCCAGCAAAGGCAACATAACCTCCTGCAAATGGTTTAATATCCACAAGAAGAGACACATCGCCAGTCATGTGTCGCGAGTAGCCACTGTCTAAATACCATTTACTATCTCTCACACGTTCAGACTGCTGCAACACACAAAAGTAAGGAGATTAGTGAGAAACGGTGACCCAAGCCTTTACAGACTTAGGTACACCGGAATCATCAACAATAATCACATCAGACATAATTTTATTTTTTAACAAATCAGAATTTTCATCTGATGGGTTATTGTTGACGACTTTAGAGTCAACAGCAGACTCTTTTCTTTTCCAAACTGTAGATGGTTCGGAAATAGGTTTAGGAGTAATGTCAGGCTTTTGTTTTGGCAAAGGTTTTTGCCCAACATTACTTTGCTTCTTAACCGGCTTGGGAGAGTTAGAATAACGCCTAGGTGGGGATTGTGAAAATGAATTCTTATAAAAAGAAGTTCTAGGCATTTCTCTCCCATAGCGTTGGTTAGAAAGCTTTGGACAATCACGGATTAAATGTCCCTATTTTTTGCAATAGAAATAGGAACACATCTCAACAAATGGTTGAGGCTGAGGATATACCGGAGGAGGTGGAGAAGCATTTCTTGAACATGCACAATGTGTACACGTTTTAAGTGGTGCTTTCTCAGGTTTATTTGTTGAAGTAGAAGGTTTGTTATGAAAAACTTTATCATTATTAACATTTAAACTTCGTTTCAAAATCTTTACAGGTGTCTGTAAAGTTTGGATGTTCTCATTTAAAACCTTTTCTTTTCCATTTTGAACCTTAACCTTAGGTTCATTTTTCAGAATTTTAGTTTTAACTTCAACCTTTTTAACCTTAGGATACTCCTGTTCGGTAATATCCTCAATCTCAACGACCTCCTCTACACTAACTGGAGGTATACTCTCAGACTTAACAAAAGTAGGCAAGGGATACTCTGGCCGTTTAGTTTTCTCCTTTGCCTGCCTTTTGGGATTGGATTTAGCTTCTTTAGACTTTGTAGCTGGCCATGATGAGTAGTCAGCCACAAGTTCTTCGGTGCCTTCCTTAACAGGCAGAGGATAGTGATTAGTAGGAGGTGGGACTGAGTTATACCCCAATCCTGCCTTACTACTTGTATCAGTCCTTTGCTTGTTAACGATTTCATCGAAAACATCACGAGACTCTGAGAAACTTGAGATTTTTCTATTGAAACTCACAGATTGAGATTTTAATTCAGAAAGTTCTTTATTCAACAAGTCAATTTTTGTTAAATAACTTTTAATTGCATCTTGTTGACTAAAAACTTTTGCTTTAAAAGTCTGAGTATCTAACTTATAAGCTTTAATCTGCTTATCATAAAGTCCTTCATTAGCTTTTAAAAACTTATTTGACTCAGTAAGTTTCTCGACCTTTTCTCTCAAGGTTACATTCTCTATTTGAAAAACATTTTAAAGAAGTTTCCAATTTAATATAAGATATACAGGTAACAGGTTCTTCAGGTTCATTATGTACCTCAGGTGTGATGTGAGCCATTAAACATTGTTGATACTGCTGAGCTTGAGCGCTCCAGTCAAGATTGGTAGGCTCGAACACAATCATAGCATCAGTAGCTCCAGTCTTTGGTACATCCTTTTCAGGAGTCTTGGGAGGAGATGGTTTAGTGAGACCTGATGGCGGCATCTTTGGTTTCTCACATTCTCGGGCAAAGTGTCCCAAGTTCTGGCAGTTGTAGTAACGAACTTTGCTTTTATCAAAACTGAAACCAGATTTACCCGCTCCCTCCAAACTCTTGCGTCCAGTCCTCTGCAAGAACTTCTGTACCCTTCTAGTGATCATGGCGATATTCCAATTCAAATCCATCTGTTCAAGATCATCATCATCCAGCTGTCCGTAGTCCTCCTTTGTCAACTCCAGAGTGGTATTTGGTTGTGAAACCAAATCCTTGTAAGAGCTCAGTAAAGCTGTATAGATGGCAGCTTGCTCTTCAATGGCTGGTGAAATAGGAGTCTGTGCATCTTGAGAAGTGCCAGCAGAATAGACTGATGAATAACCTCCAGTGGAGCTTGGTTGAGGAGTGATATCAGACACAAACGCAAATCCACCGGGAGCATTTCCAGTATTAACTTTACCACCATACAAAGATGGGTTTTGTACAAAACCCCCATTCTTACATTCTTTCTTTTTTAACTCCATAGCATGTGCTTGGAGTATCCCAACCAAATCATCCAACTTCCACGTAGCCAACTCTTGATTTTCCTTTAACATCTGTACCTTGACATCCCAGTCTTTAGGTAGTGAATCCGAAAGCTTCTTATTAATTTCTAATTCTGTAAAGTTATAACCACCTTCAAGCAAGTCACCTACAAGCTGGGTGTATCTAGTGAACAAACTAGCCGTGGTCTCATTAGGCATAATATCAAAGAGATCGTATTGTTTCTTAATCAACTCTAACTTCGCCTCTTTGTATTTCTCATTACCACCGCAGCGAACCTCAATTGCCTTCCAAAGATCATAAGCAACATCATGTTGTTTAAACATACGTAGAACATCCAGAGTTAAGGCCATCTTTATTGCTGAAAGAGCTTTTACGTTCAATGTCATACTCCTTACATTCCTCAGGAGTCATAGCCTTATAAGTTTTGGCTGGAGGAACGCCACGGTAATTTCCCTCAGCTAACGGTTTTTCATATCGTTCAGTAAGTGGACCCCATAATTCCGGACAATGGAAGTCAATATACTGCTCAAAACGTGATCTCCAATATGCATAGTCCATATCAGCAGTAAAAACGGGAGGTTTACTACTGCTTCCAACATCATTACCTTGTTTAATCATTTCCCTAATGCTTTGAATAGTTTCCCTATCCGACATTGTTGTATCTTTTAAACAAAATTACTAACAATCTGAAATTAGCGACAATGAAGCTAATGTCGCTGAAAAATCAACAACGTCGCAGAGGAAGTCGCAGAAAGCCGATAATTCAATTAAGAATCCGAAAATGCGACGTAGACAATAACGTCGCAACTCAATGTCGCAGATGAACACAACGTCGCAACGAGATGTCGCAACGTAATGTCGCAGTAACCAATTAAGGTCAAAGTAGCGAAGTCAAATAACAACGTCGCAACTCAACGTCGCAAAGACCAAAATTAGGTCAGATAAATGAAGTCGCAGTCGACGTCGCTATCAATGTCGCAACTAATGTCGCAAAGTCGCAAACAGCTGCGGCCAAAAACCCTAAATCGCGAAAAATCAAACCCTAATTGATTTCCACGAATTCCAAATGAACAAACCCTTTAATATTTTCCAGAAAAAGCAATCTTCAACCTGTAAACACTGAAAAACACGAAAAAAACCACACAAAAACAATATGATTAATTGTTAGTAAAATCAAAAACTCGATCCGATGCTCTGATACTAGTTGAAAGTCCCTTACGGTGATCTTGATCGAGTTAAGCAATCCAATCAAAGGCGGAATCAATGATTAGATAATCACAATATCAAACGAATAGAATAAACACAATAATGAATGAACGTTACATTTTAGTATTGATAATAATCGATCAGGTTATAGAGATTTCGACTAAATGCGTTTTAGGGTTATTTGTCAACCCTAAAACTGATTACAAAACATGTTTATATACTAAACACTGAATCCTGCGACGTTACACACAACGTCGCATGCCCAGGCCCATGCGACATAAACAATGTCGCAGGCCCAACTAACTGACGTCGCACATGCGACATTACACACAATGTCGCAGGAGTCAGGAAACTCAAAACTAAATACAAATTCAAACTACGAGCTAGACCAACTGACAGACACACTAACATGCACCAACAATAATGTAGATGAAACAATAAAAATCCCCGGGTCACCCAACTTAGGTGATTCCGAACGATAGCAGAACACTCATCATTCAAAAATGTAGCTGATGCCTCCGATAGCTTATCCTTGTTGCTCACCAAATCTTTGATAAACTTGGCATAGTTTGGCATTCCAGCTAAAACATCAACCAAGGGTACGTTGATCCGAATGCCCTTGATCATATCAATAAACTTCCCATATTGGGCGCAATCTTCTCCTTCCTCAAGCGTTGAGGATAGGGAATCTTCGGTTTATATGCCTTCACCACCGGTGGAGTAACCGAAGGTGTAGGTGAAACCGGAATAGATGTGGGTTGAGCCGCCTCCTCTTCTTCATCTTCAACCTCCTGCTCATCAGTATCCTGCAAAATAGTGTTAGAAACTTTGGCCTTTTTGGGCGGAGGAGGTGGTAGCTCTTTCCCGCTACGAGTGATAATAGCATTGGCATGCTCATTTCGGGCTGGTGGTGGTTGGTATGGTTTTGCACCACTGCTAGAAGATGTTTGCCTTGGGTTCGGTTGGGTGTTGCTCAGTAAACCACCGGTTGGTCTACTACTCTGCCCGTCAGATAACCGATCCATTTTTCTTTCCAAATACTGAATCGAGGCTTGTTGATTTTTCTGACCTTGATCCACACTTATCCTCAAATTCGTCATTTGTGTTTTCAACCTCTCAGTACAAGCATCATGTTTGGAAATGAATTCCTTCATCATCTTTTCCAAAGCGGACTCGGTAGCTTCCTGTTGCTGAGCTGGTGGTGGAACATTATCTCTCAACTGGTACTGATTGTTGTAATTCTGATTCTGTCGAGGATACCTATTCCCTTGGTAATTACCCTGATTTCGGTTCTGATAACCGCCTCTCTGATAATTATTTCCAGTTTGATAATTATTTTGTTGCAGGTAATTTGCATCCTCATCTGCCATCATCATCGGTTGATCATCACTATCATAATCATTAGTGGCATGATTTCCGCCACAATTACCACAACCCTCTCGAAGCTCCTTAATCTCTCATTTGAGAGTTTTGAACTAGTCATCAAACTTTGTGGACATAGCTTTTGTAACACCCAGTTTTGGGGCCTAGAAATAAATAATTATTGAAAGTATCGAGAAATAATTTTAATTTGGTTCATTTGAAAAATAAATATTTAAAAGAGTCACAGGATTTATTGTAACTAATAAAATGATATTTGTTTTAAATTAATGTAGTCGACGGTAAAATAAAATTTTTTGACTCGCGAGTATTTTCGGGTTCCAGACAATAGGTTAAGAAGGGGAATAAGATTATACTTGATATTAGAGTCGGTTTGTAGGTGACCGACTTATTTTCTTTCCCCAATCTTGTTCATCACTTTCATACTAAACACACACTCAATTGTAAGAAACCATATACAAGAGGAAGTCAACTAAATTCACATTAAAGTTATGATTTTGAGCTAGCATCAGATTTCATATCATCATCATCATCTTCTTCTTCTTTAAGTGTAAGTTGTGTACGTTCTTAAATTTCTATTTCAATTTAAAGTTTAGGGTAAATGATTTATGTATGAAATTGAAAGTGTGAATTGATGATATATGGTGTTATTTGTTGAAATAGGAAGTTTGTTTGATACTAGTAATCCGATTAGACTGATTAGAGATTTGAGTTTATGATTTTTGGGGTTTTGGTTCGGATTCAGCTTGTTGCAGGTTGCTTGATTCTGGGTTTGGGTAAGATAGACGATCGGCTATGCTTTAGCCTATCGGCTATGCTTCAGCCTATCGGCTATGCTTCAGCCTATCGGCTATGCTTCAGCCTATCGGCTATGCTTCAGCCTATCGGCTATTTTTAGCCTATCGGCTTAAATAGAACAAAATGAAGACATCATGTTGAATTGAAGCCAAATCTAAAAATTAGTCTTATAACTGTTCGTGTATGTGTGCTAGCCGATCGGCTAGGGTCTGAAAACCGATCGGTTATGGGTAAAAACAGGAACAACTCCGTTTTTGATTTTTGCATTTGTACTTTCAATGTATTTAAAAGTGATAAGTGAATTGATGCAGTGATATTAGGACAATCTTATTAACTTCGGTTAATGGATAATAATATGAGAATGAATATGTGATATGTTTTGAAATGAGATATTATTATTTACAATATACGATTGGTTTGATTAGATTAAGATTTCTATTATAACATGAATATTGGTATTGGATTGTTACTGACTTGTTATTGTTTATTGTGATTCCAGATTGGGCAAAAGGACACTCAGTGATATTAGACTACTGAGTGAGGAGGCGGGGAATTTGGTGAGTGGTAACTGTATTCTTCGGTTCAACCCAGTTGTAACAAGTTTAGTTACAATGGGTGAACATACTTGTTATTGGTTATGGATTGTTAGTCATTTGGATTATTGATATTGATTATTGACTATTTAGTACTAAGAAATTGCTATTGTTGATTTGGGTTGATTGATTTGTTATTTCCTGATGGCATGATGATTAGTCGTTATGTGATTTCGTGGCCATTGGGCATATGTGACTATGTGGATTTATTCAGAGGTCAACGCTGGTTGGGTTTGTTGTTATTGTTTGGCTGGCGGGGTTTCCGATACACATCGTTGATGGATGAACCCTAGTCAGTGAAGATAGCTTCAAACTATCGGTAAATCACTGTGATGGCATACCAGTGGTTTAAGGTGTTCTTGTGATGGCATACCAAGAACCGCCGATCCTCTGACTATGTGTGTTTAGGTTAATCACTGTGATGGCATACCAGTGATTGGGGGTTCTTGTGAAGGCTTACTCAAGAACCGTGGGTCCTTGTTAGTATTGTATGCTTGGGTGTTTATTGGTTGTAATCTGATTTGTTATTTCTGGATTGAACTATCGGGTACAGTTCCATTCACTTAGCTGTGAGCTAACCCCTCGATATTTAACATTTTTGCAGATTATGTTTGGGATATGGAATGGACTTTGGGATTCTGGATGGGATGTTTGACTATTTGCGACCACTCTGATATTTTGGAAATCGTATATTTCGGGAATTTATATAACACCTGATTTTCAGTAAATGGTTTTATAATTATATGTTTATGATTGTGATAATTTTGAAAAGTTACACAATTTGGTACATGTAAATATGGTTTGTATATATTGGGATTCGCTTCCGGTATTTAAGAATATAAAATATGTTTGCTAAAAAGGAGGGCGTTATAAATTGGTATCAGAGCATAGGTTTGGGTGAATTGGACATTGGCAAATGTTCAATCCCAATTCTTTTTGGTGTTAGTCAAACATTCCAGAATGTGAGGTTAGTCACTGTAAGGGAAATTGATTTGTATGATATATACTAACACTTATCAAGTTTGAGTTGTTGTTTTGGTTACAGAGATGGTAAGAGTACGACCGGTGCTCTTAGATTGTTCATTTGGGAGAATAAGGTAATCCTCAATAAGCTTACTTGGATTTCAATTAACATGAATTGTTTATATATTTAGTAGTAAAGATGATTCGGGTTGGACTGACATGATATGATTCCCTAGTGAAACGCCCCAAATTTATTCTTTTTTTTTTTTTGTAAATTCTCACGTCTAAAATATAACATTATAGACTCGTTATATCATTTCCTTAATCAAATAATGACTCAAATAACAAAATATTGAATTTACAAGAGATTCCCCAGGAATGACTCATATTCCTCAGGAATCAGGCATGCTGTTAACACTTAGATTCGGATTCCCCAGGAATGACTCTCATTCCCCAGGAATCAGGGCTGCTATTACCTCTTGATTTCAGATTCCCCAGGAATGGCTCCCATTCCCCAGGAATCAGGGCTGCACAAACTAATACCAAAATACGAATTTCAAACGCTCATAACTTTTTACTCGTTAAGAATTAGACCACCAAATTTTGCAGGCACCTCCAATATGCCAACATGAAACTTTCCCTTTTTACACTTTTTCAAAATACGCGTTTATCAAGAAAACGAACGTGTGACCAATTTTTGACCATTTTAAGCCATTTTGGTGGACAAGTCATATTTCAAATGGCTTGGTTTAAGACTTCTACTTTTTACCCACATATTCTAGGATACATTTGACACGTGTGAGCATATTCATCAACATCATACACCCACTCTAATTCGTTTTGACTCCTTTGACCCGTTTAGTGTCCATTTGGACACTTTCACTAAAACTTGTTGAGACATAGATTGTGACAACAGATCTAGCTTGAAATAGGACTGGTGTAATTATTATTACGTTTGTACATTGGTTTAGATTTGTAAATAAATATTTGTTTTGTTAGTAATATTCGCTAAACATATTATTGTACTAAGTTAGACGAATGTTAAATACGAAATAAATATATAGACGTTTCATGCAAAGCGAGTCGAGATCTCAAGTCGCAGCGAGTTGAGATGTGAGGTGAGACCTGAACTCGCATGGAATTAGTCTGGCGAGCCGAGTCCTATACTGGGCTTGGGCTGCGAGTTGGGCTGAACTCGCAGGCCCATGCGAGCCAAGACGAACTGAACGTATATAATGTTTTTCATTTGGTGAAAAACATAACTTTTGGCATTTGATACTCTCAATCTGCGAACTCAGTAAAACCCAGAGATAACTAAACCTACGGCTAGACTTTGACGTATTATTCGTTTAAAGTTAAGCTTTATATACGCAATTACGAACATATTCGTTGTTAGTAAGATAACACCGTATTGAGGGATTCCGCACCTTAATACTACAGATAACGAAGTTATCGATCCTAGAACTAGGGCCTATTTAACAGTGGTATCAGAGCATGGTTGGATCTGTAATTGAGATTTTGAGGCTGAGAGTTCTTCTGATTTACAGCCGTTTCGTGAACTAAGATTAGGGTTTCAGCAGAACTTGCGAACTAAGTTTTGCGAGTTGAGTAGCGAACCGAGATCATTTGCGAATTGATATTAAGTTGCGAACCGAACCGATTGGCTAATCCACTTGCGAATCGAGTTAAGTTTGCGAGTCGAACTGAGCTGAGTTCTACAAGATGAATTCTGCGAGCTGAGACTTCCATTGCGAACTGAGATTTGGTCTACAAAAATCAGGTACTTACTTTATATTTTGAATTGTTTTCAAATTATTTTACTTTCGATCATAATTTCTTATGTTTAGACTTGAGACTTTTTGGTTATAAGTAAATTGCAATTTAAAATTATTTTGTTTCGTATTCGACTTGAGATTGTTTAATTACAAGTAAAATACGTTACAAATATTTTTAAGTAATGTACAAGTTAAGTGGAGTGTTGATCGAAAGTCTTCCAACTCACATGTAGTTGTGCGGCGTGTTCCAATTTATTATTGGCGGTCACTACAAACTATTACAAATATTACAGTACTATGATAATACTAAGCTATCTTACCAGCTTCAGTATCACCCGGTACAGTCTTATCTGCACTTGTACCAGCTCCCGAACCACTTGCACCAGCATGACCACCAGACTCCCCCTGAATCGTAGTTTGCTCACCAGTCTTTGAAGGACCGGTCTGCTCACCACCTTTCGGTGCATTAGGATCATCGTCTCTGTCAGAGTCTCTTTTCCTTCTCAGCTCATCCTGCTTACACGACTCCAGATATACCAATACCTCCCCCTGAGCAGACTGTCCTGAATTAACTCTTAACACCAAACGTTCTAAGTTATCAAGCTTCAGTCACTGGGTATTGAAATCATCAAGTAACGTATTGTGAGTCTTCAGCAGTGTATTGTAAGCTTGACTCTGTTCAAGCACTTGCTGGCCAAGAGTAAGATTGTTCACAACCAACTCTGGAATCCTAGCAACAACCTTCTCTAACTCCTTCACTTTCGACTCCAAGTATGTAATCCTTTCAGTATCAGTCATAGGAGTAATAGGAATGATCGTCGGTCCAGGTGGTGTCAGCGAAGCAACATGTGACTCAAATGTACGCGGTGGAAGTGGCTGAGTCAAAGCTGTCTTCAGAAGATCACCTGTAAATGTGCTTGCTGTAGTAGTCAGAATCTGCTCCGAACGTACTAAGTCAACAATCTCCTAAAATATTAGACAAAAATTAAATAAGTAATTGTTACAGATTACTCTGTCTTAATCTCTAATTAATTTTGCAATACTTGTAGTACTAAACTTAAATCTCATACCTTAGCAGGTACAGACATCTGTTCAGACTCTACCAATATCACCGTCTCGACCTGCGGTGTATCTTGAGCAACTGTCACAGAATTAACTGTCTCATTTTAACTCCTGATAAGCAACAAGTTAAGATTATCTAACGTTGTATAATACTAACCTTCTCTAATAGTCAAATTTCTCGACCTCTTTCTCAAAGGAGTTTCAACCTCCTCAGAACCTTCCTCCAGAATACCCTTACCTTTTCTCTTCTTTTCTGAAATAGACGGAGGAGGAGAAGGTGTATTCTCAGAATCCTCATCTGAAGCCGTCTCACCATCACGACCTCCAGATGATCTAACAGGATCCTAAATGTTGAATATATTTAACATTTATGATTAGCATAAAGCTCTATCATACAAGTTCTATATATTTAAGATTAATCAGATATAATATCTCGCCAGTACAACAACTGATCTATCCAGCTGTATCTGCTCCCCCTCAGGTATTGCAACCTCTGGGTTTGCAGCCTCAGCTTCAGCTTCCTGTTCGTTCAATGATATTTATATTTTAAAATCAGAAATAATATCCAATTAACTAAATATCTAATATCAGTATAGTTATATAAGAATATTATACTTCATGATTAAACAAGATAATCTATCAACTAAGTATCTATAACATTATATAAATAAAATAATATTACCTCAGGTGGTGCAAAATAACTATCAATATCCCGTAGCAAGGGATCAGTAGCATCATCATTCTGAACCAAAACCTCTTGCACAACTTGTGCAGCAACCTCTTGGTTCACCTTCTGATCAACCTGAACATCCTGAATAAGAACATCCTCAAGGAGCCCTTGTGGATCTTCAGGTTGAACCTCCTCAGTTGCAGGATCAGGTACAACATCAGCAGCAGCAGCAGGATCTGGAACAGCAGCAACAGGAGCAACCACATCCAACCAACCATGATTTGGCGGTGCAACGTAGTTTGGATCAATAATATATCCAAAGAGTGATCTTACCTTAGGTTTTACCACTCCCTCTTTCCTCACTGTCTGCATAAACATGGCGTTATACCCTCGATGATCAATCGTATTAACCACTAGATGTGGTTCAGGTATAGCCAAATCCGGTAGACGTGCACGGATAATCAACATACAAAACCTCGGGTAAACTAAAAACCTTGATCTAACAGAACCCGATATCTGTTTCGCAATCTCACCGAAAAGATAATCACAGAAACTGTATGGTTTATTATAAACCAGTGACAGTGCAGCCGATAGAATAGCAGGGCTTAATTCATCAAAGCCACCCTTCTTCGCTGCAAAAACTATATTCATCACGTGCCATAGAAACCTCCACTGACCAATAACCAGAGGTTTCTGGAACTGATGTCCGCGCCTATCACCTGTATAACCCATACGGTCTATAGCACCCTCGATAAAATCCATAGGATACTCGGTATCCCCATTCTCTTGTTCTACTGTCCCTAGCTGCAATACCTCACGTAGATATCCAGCAGTAAATACAACCGGTTGTCCAAATCTCTGGTGGATTGACAGATTCGTCATATGCAATATCCGTCCAGAAATCGTTCAGAATCGCTTGAGAAATAGGTGGATTGGCCGTAATGGCGTATCGAATACGTGACCGTGCTAGAAATCTAAGAATATCAGCAACCCTATCTGTAACACCCCCAAATCTAACAGTTTGCGGAAGCGACGTTTTGGGTGTTACTAATCAATAATCACAAGCACAAGGGATACAGTGAACGACTCTAAATGAGACGTTCGAAAAGTTATTACATTAATACATAAGTAGTTTCAAAATACAAGCTCGAGTTCAAGTAAATTCCTAGAGATTCTAATACATAACAGTAAGTACAAAAGTAATGTAATAAAATCTCCAAGCTTGTAATTGCATGTGACTCGAGCTAAGTAAGCTTATCCTGCTGGGCATCCCTACTGATGCTGTGTACCTGAGAAGCATTACTAAAACGGTCAACCAAAAAGGTTGGTGAATCTCACAGGTTTGTAAGTAAGTAAACAGTTGAACACACAAGTAGTATTTGTAAATCATAGCCAGCCAGTAAGTAACGATCACAGGTTATGCTCATCGTTTACTTAAGTTTTAATAAGTGGGTGGTTGCAAGTCATGCAAACCGTTTGATACAATTGCCATGAGCCACCATAGTTGAAGCTTAACGTACAGCAAATATAGGTACCCCCTCATGAATGTAATCCAAAACATTCATACGGAACGAGTAAGAAACGCCCGTTTCTACAGGAACGGTTCGTGGTAGTGCTTGCTACCCCGGGCGGGGATTGTCAGTCCCATATGGATCCATATACTAAAACTCGCGCTTATCACATAACTAACAACTATGGTTCAGGAGGATTTCATTGGATTAGTCGTAAACTCATGCAGTTGGCGTATTCGTAATCTCATACAGTAAGTAAATCATGGCAGCAAGTAAGTTTTGTGTGTTCATGTAAAACAGTAATGCATCTCACCCCTGAGTAAAAACAGTAAAGTAGGGGCTGTAAGACTCACCTGAGTCTGGCAGACAATGTAGTAAGTAAGCAAGTAGTATCCCGAACTAGCAACCCTTAGCGTCCTAATACGCATAAGGTGTAGTAAGTAAGTGGAATACTTGTAAAGTATCCATGCTAGTTGTTCCCAAACTAATTAATGTCCATTAGTTTGTTTGTACGTTTGTAATCGTTTGTAGTTTGTAGAAAAGTTATACGGTCCGTTTGTTATCGGTGTATAATAATAATCCATTATTATTATGTATTCATAGTAGTTGTACTTTTGTAAAGCGTACGTGTATAACTGTTTGTTTGTATCACAATGTGTATCGTTTGCGTAAGTTCCAATGGGCTTAAACCCCAAAGGGTACGAGTGAAACCTCGTAAGTATTCGAGTGTATGTTCGTATCAGTTAACGTGTAATCCAGCACGTAACTAGTGAGTGAACTTGTAAGTTCGTATCGGATGTAATCCCGTGTAATGTACAAGTGTAAGTTCATTGGAGTGTAATCTCCTAAGTATTTCCAAGTGTAATCTCGTACGCGTGTGTGAGTGAAATCTCACGTTAGTTTAGTATAGTCTTGTACGTATTCAAGTGTTGTTGTATACTCTCGAAGGTATAGTATTTTCATGTATATGTAGCATCGTATTTGATTTAGTAGTTGAAAAGTGATTCCAACACTTAGAATATATTTTGTTTTCTGATCTGGGCTATCTGCGACACAAGGCTTGTGTCGCAGACCGTAGGCGACATAAGGTCTGTGTCGTATGGATTGAATTCGGTTTGGTGTATATGCGACACAATGGTTGTGTCGCATACAAGGGTACGACACAACGATACGACATAGTCGTTGTGTCGCAATCAAGCGATAGGTAAACTTTGTGTCGTAGATGATACGACACATAGTGCGACATAAGCGTTGTGTCGCATACATTGTGACATAACATACGACATAACATGCGACACAGTGTTGTGTCGTATGAAGTTTTGGTCCGATGCGACACAAGAGGTCTGTTCGGAAATTTAGTTTCCGAAAACGTATTTTCCGGTTTCCGTTGGGTCTAGAACTTTTATACTAGTTTTAATATGTTATAATGAGTTCATAATAACTATTGGTATTCGTTTTTAAGGTTTGTGGTGTCGTTTTCTTTAAAATGACCAAAACCGACCTTTTCGTTAACGAGTTTTAATTACATATTCGGACATCATTTAGCTAGGGGAACAACATGGAAGTAAAATAAATGTAATCGGAAAAGTTTGCGAGTCGCCGGAAAACTTACAAAGTTGTCGAATCAAGAAACCGAAAAGATAGGATTGTAGAGCTCGTTCTCGTGATCACTTTTCTCCAAACCGAGCCTAACTTCCGAGGTGTTTTAGTGGTGTTTTTAGGGTGTTTTGTAGGCGGTTTTAGAGAGAGAGAGGTGAGCCGATTGAGAGAGAGAGAAGAGAGAATAATGGAGGGTGTGGTGTGTTGTGTTTGTGTGTCAAAGTGTACAAAAGGGTGAGGGTGTGAGATCCCCTCACCTTGGCCGGTTTTGGGTGGGGCCACAGGGTGTGGTCTCACCAATTTTTCGTTCCCTCGCGGTTGTGCTCCGTGCGGTGTTCGTTTCCCCGGTCGTTTAAACGTAAAAATCATTTTATACGCGATTAATTATACGTTTAAAATACGAAATAATATCCGATAATTTAGTTAAAGCATTTTAATAAAATACTTTGTTTTGAAGTTATAAAATGTAACATTTATTTTGTTTTGTCGGTTGGTCGAGTTTCAGGAGAGTTCGGTAACGTTTTAGTTAAAACGTATGTTTTCGTTATATTATAAACATAATATAAAGTAGTAGTTGAAGTAATTAAATAATTTAACATTATTAAATAATTGTTTTTATCAACATCCGTATGTCTGTACAATGGTTGTTTTATACGATATGTACGAATCGTATACGCGTATATATATATATATATATATTCCATCCATATATATATATATATATATATATATATATATATATATATATATATATATATATATATATATAATAAGTAAATAATGTATATAATCCTATTTCATATTATATACAAGTAATAAACACGTAATTAGGGAAATTTTAAATTGACCCTAAATTTGGGGTTGTTACATTCTCCCCTTGTTAATAAAATTTCGTCCCGAAATTTGTTCGAAGTAGTAGTCGGTAGTTCGATACTATTCAGGTAGCTACAATGTGTACTAGTAGCCTACAGTAGTAGGGTAGGTCCTACAGTGTTCGTAGTAAGGTAATTGTCTAATAGTAACGTACCCTTAGTTTTGTTGTCTGAAGGTAGTGGACATTGGGCCTTAAGATGGCCAGCACTCCCACAGTTGAAGCACAGCTTTGTCTTAGGGGAGTTAGTACTCTTAGGGTAGGACTTGCATCGACCGACGGGTATGGTACACGGTCCTTCATGATGCCGAGTGCATTGGGGACAGAAAGGTTTCTTTCCCAAGTAGTTTCCGGTGGGTTTGGAGGGAGTAATCTTCACCCTTTTTGTTGGAGGTGACGTACAGTCAGTGTCGGTATCCTCTTCAGTAGGAGTACCATGTGAAGTTGGTGGTGAAGTAGGGTTTTCTAAAGCTATCAAACGTAGCTCGTACTCACGCATACGTATGTCATTTTGGAAAGCAATTCGTCGTAGGTCATCAATGTCTTCCCGTGCTTCAGTCAGTTGTTTTCGCAGCGAATCAATAGTTTGGTTAAGGTGACTGACTGATTCAGCAGTCAAGGTTATATCAACTGGTGCTTTTGCAGCAGTTAGAGCAACAGGAGAAGCAGGTGCTGTTGCTGATTCAATGAAAGGTTCGGTATCACACTCAAGTTCGAGAAGGTAAGGAAACATTATTGGTTCCTCACTGAGCAGTTCATCATCCAAGGTAGGGTTGTTGACGGAGTGTGTTGTCATTTCCTACGAAATAATTATTCTATTTAATAATTGTTGCAAAAAAAAGTGAAGTTCTATTGGATGACTTGTTTAAAGTATTAAATAATATACGAGTTCCCGGTCTCAACCAGTGTGAGATATTTGGGAAAAGAGTTTGTTATTGGTAATCCAAGGGTAATACAAGTTTTATGGTCGGGATTCGTATAGTCGGTAGTTTCCTAATCCTATTGGGTACTTAGGATCAAAGAAAACACACAGAATAAGAGACAATTACACATAAATCATTAAGCGAGAGATTTATGGAGAACAGTTTCAAGAAATCAAAGAATGAGCGTACCCGGGTTGAGCAAATCACAAAGTCTCGGGTTTGGGTCATCATCCCTAGCATTAATTACGTAAGCTCTACTCTTTGTGTGGTTGGTTCGGAGTTTCAGTTTTGGGCAATCCTTTCTAAAGTGCCCGGTACCATTGCACTCATAGCAGGTTTTGGGTGCAGGAGTATCAGTACCAGTGGGGTTGGTTCGGCAGTCTTGGGCCAGGTGCCCGAATTTCTTGCATTTGGTGCAGGGACAGGAGCCATTATGATGGTGACTACATTGGGAGCAGTAAGGCTTGCTCCCCTTGTAAGCCTTTGAGTCATTGGCATTGACAGTTGCAGGCTTTTTGTCAGAAGTCGGGTTGGATGAGTGGGGACTTACTTCCCATTTACGTTTGTTATTCGCAGACGGGGTTGAAGTCGAGCCACGGCGGACAGAATTGGCCGTTAACTCATGAGCCATACGAATGGCACTCTGAATTGTTCCCGGTTTGGACGAAGTTACTAAATCTTGAAGTCGTTCGGGAAGTCCATCAACGTACTTTTCGATCCTTTTGTATTCAGGATCAACCATGGTTGGGCAGAGAAGTGCCAGTTGGTGAAAGCGGTTAGTGTAACCGGTGATGTCATCACCCTGCATCTTGTGATTCCAGAATTCCACTTCCAATTGTTTCAGCTCATCTCTTGGGCAGTACTCGCCCCTCAGCATATTCTTCAGTTCATCCCACTGTAGTTTGTAAGCCTCGGCAACGCTCACAGTCTGTGCATATGTGTTCCACCAGGTAAGGGCGGTGTCAGAAAAGGTACTGGTGGCGAACTTAACTTTATCCTCTTCCTTGCAGTTGCAAATGAGGAATACTGATTCGATCTTCTCGGTCCAACGAATCAGACCGATCGCTCCTTCAGTACCTGCAAAGCTCAAGGGTTTGCAGTTTTGGAAGTCCTTGTAGGTGCAGGTTTTGGGTGGAGGTGTATTGTTAGCCGTATCTTCGCTACCAGGATTGGTTGCTCGGACAGCTAGAGCTTGGGCCACACTACGGGCAATAATATCAGCGACTTCGGCTTCAGTAAGGGTGATTTGTCGTCGAGGAGGCATGTTCCTTGAAACAATAAATAAAGAACACGTGAAGGTTTGAACAAGAATTATGATCGTGATGATTTAGTGAGTCTAGAGAAACTACGCCAAAGCTTGAGATTTGTTTAAAGTTGTGTACTATAAATAAGTTTATACGGTTTTGAAATTTTTGAGAATTTTATAAAACATTTTGTAAGAAATTTTGTAACATGGTTGATAGAAATACATTTGTTATAAAATTTTGATAGTAAAAGTCGGTTGTACAATTTGAAGTCTGACGAAAAATTGAGTTGAAAATTGTTTTATTAGGTTACACCTAACGGTACAGTAGTGTACATTGTGGAATGTTATAAACGTAGAATTAGATAGGAATAGCAAATGAAAACAAGGTCTCGATCTTCATATCGAAGGATGTTCGAGTAACTATGGTTGTCGGTTATAATGGTGTGAAGATCTTCGGACATATGTCGGTATTCGTGAATTCATAAAAGTTAAATAAGGACAGAATGATGAGAATCAAGTTGTCGTTTGTTCGATGAAATTTTAAAGAATATTAATTTCGTAGTAGTCGAGAGAGAGTATCGTATCGGGGAAAGAGGCCTATGTATATATATATATATAACACATAACCGCCTAGTGTGTGTCTAGCACAATCAAGTAAAAGTCCCGGTTCTCTCGAGGTCAGAGTCAGCTAATGCATTCCGGTTCAACATAACCCCTTTCAGAACTCACATCATCTTCATTTAATTGTACATAGTTGATCAGGCTATGTTAAATTAAACTTGAATGCTGTAATTCCTGAACCAGTTATACCTAATGAGGAATACTGCCTAACGGTCATAGTCTAGGCCCACTAAATGCAACCTAGTTCACTATAACCTTAGGCTCTGATACCAATCTGTAACACCCCCAAATCTAACAGTTTGCGGAAGCGACGTTTTGGGTGTTACTAATCAATAATCACAAGCACAAGGGATACAGTGAACGACTCTAAATGAGACGTTCGAAAAGTTATTACATTAATACATAAGTAGTTTCAAAATACAAGCTCGAGTTCAAGTAAATTCCTAGAGATTCTAATACATAACAGTAAGTACAAAAGTAATGTAATAAAATCTCCAAGCTTGTAATTGCATGTGACTCGAGCTAAGTAAGCTTATCCTGCTGGGCATCCCTACTGATGCTGTGTACCTGAGAAGCATTACTAAAACGGTCAACCAAAAAGGTTGGTGAATCTCACAGGTTTCTAAGTAAGTAAACAGTTGAACACACAAGTAGTATTTGTAAATCATAGCCAGTCAGTAAGTAACGATCACAGGTTATGCTCATCGTTTACTTAAGTTTTAATAAGTGGGTGGTTGCAAGTCATGCAAACCGTTTGATACAATTGCCATGAGCCACCATAGTTGAAGCTTAACGTACAGCAAATATAGGTACCCCCTCATGAATGTAATCCAAAACATTCATACGGAACGAGTAAGAAACGCCCGTTTCTACAGGAACGGTTCGTGGTAGTGCTTGCTACCCCGGGCGGGGATTGTCAGTCCCATATGGATCCATATACTAAAACTCGCGCTTATCACATAACTAACAACTATGGTTCAGGAGGATTTCATTGGATTAGTCGTAAACTCATGCAGTTGGCGTATTCGTAATCTCATACAGTAAGTAAATCATGGCAGCAAGTAAGTTTTGTGTGTTCATGTAAAACAGTAATGCATCTCACCCCTGAGTAAAAACAGTAAAGTAGGGGCTGTAAGACTCACCTGAGTCTGGCAGACAATGTAGTAAGTAAGCAAGTAGTATCCCGAACTAGCAACCCTTAGCGTCCTAATACGCATAAGGTGTAGTAAGTAAGTGGAATACTTGTAAAGTATTCATGCTAGTTGTTCCCAAACTAATTAATGTCCATTAGTTTGTTTGTACGTTTGTAATCGTTTGTAGTTTGTAGAAAAGTTATACGGTCCGTTTGTTATCGGTGTATAATAATAATTCCATCCATTATTATTATGTATTCATAGTAGTTGTACTTTTGTAAAGCGTACGTGTATAACTGTTTGTTTGTATCACAATGTGTATCGTTTGCGTAAGTTCCAATGGGCTTAAACCCCAAAGGGTACGAGTGAAACCTCGTAAGTATTCGAGTGTATGTTCGTATCAGTTAACGTGTAATCCAACACGTAACTAGTGAGTGAACTTGTAAGTTCGTATCGGATGTAATCCCGTGTAATGTACAAGTGTAAGTTCGTTGGAGTGTAATATCCTAAGTATTTCCAAGTGTAATCTCGTACGCGTGTGTGAGTGAAATCTCACGTTAGTTTAGTATAGTCTTGTACGTATTCAAGTGTTGTTGTATACTCTCGAAGGTATAGTATTTTCATGTATATGTAGCATCGTATTTGATTTAGTAGTTGAAAAGTGATTCCAACACTTAGAATATATTTTGTTTTCTGATCTGGGCTATCTGCGACACAAGGCTTGTGTCGCAGACCGTATGCGACATAAGGTCTGTGTCGTATGGATTGAATTCGGTTTGGTGTATATGCGACACAATGGTTGTGTCGCATACAAGGGTACGACACAACGATACGACATAGTCGTTGTGTCGCAATCAAGTGATAGGTAAACTTTGTGTCGTAGATGATACGACACATAGTGCGACATAAGCGTTGTGTCGCATACATTGTGACATAACATGCGACATAACATGCGACACAGTGTTGTGTCGTATGAAGTTTTGGTCCGATGCGACACAAGAGGTCTGTTCGGAAATTTAGTTTCCGAAAACGTATTTTCCGGTTTCCGTTGGGTCTAGAACTTTTATACTAGTTTTAATATGTTATAATGAGTTCATAATAACTATTGGTATTCGTTTTTAAGGTTTGTGGTGTCGTTTTCTTTAAAATGACCAAAACCGACCTTTTCGTTAACGAGTTTTAATTACATATTCGGACATCATTTAGCTAGGGGAACAACATGGAAGTAAAATAAATGTAATCGGAAAAGTTTGCGAGTCGCCGGAAAACTTACAAAGTTGTCGAATCAAGAAACCGAAAAGATAGGATTGTAGAGCTCGTTCTCGTGATCACTTTTCTCCAAACCGAGCCTAACTTCCGAGGTGTTTTAGTGGTGTTTTTAGGGTGTTTTGTAGGCGGTTTTAGAGAGAGAGAGATGAGCCGATTGAGAGAGAGAGAAGAGAGAATAATGGAGGGTGTGGTGTGTTGTGTTTGTGTGTCAAAGTGTACAAAAGGGTGAGGGTGTGAGATCCCCTCACCTTGGCCGGTTTTGGGTGGGGCCACAGGGTGTGGTCTCACCAATTTTTCGTTCCCTCGCGGTTGTGCTCCGTGCGGTGTTCGTTTCCCCGGTCGTTTAAACGTAAAAATCATTTTATACGCGATTAATTATACGTTTAAAATACGAAATAATATCCGATAATTTAGTTAAAGCATTTTAATAAAATACTTTGTTTTGAAGTTATAAAATGTAACATTTATTTTGTTTTGTCGGTTGGTCGAGTTTCAGGAGAGTTCGGTAACGTTTTAGTTAAAACGTATGTTTTCGTTATATTATAAACATAATATAAAGTAGTAGTTGAAGTAATTAAATAATTTAACATTATTAAATAATTGTTTTTATCAACATCCGTATGTCTGTACAATGGTTGTTTTATACGATATGTACGAATCGTATACGCGTATATATATATATATATTCCATCCATATATATATATATATATATATATATATATATATATATATATATATATATATATATATATATATATATATATATAATAAGTAAATAATGTATATAATCCTATTTCATATTATATACAAGTAATAAACACGTAATTAGGGAAATTTTAAATTGACCCTAAATTTGGGGTTGTTACACTATCAGCCCGCTTGGCTTCAAGGTTCAGATCCACCAAAATATTGTGGCCCTTGTCAAATGCTCTCGCCATATCTGTAAAATAAACACAAACAACAGATATAATTTTAATGCACAATTAAAAGACTTTAAACTATAACGTATTATGAATCGGGATTCATCAAACATCTTAGTTTAAAATTGAAATTATATATAACTTGTTACAAAATAGTCTCAAGTCGTATATAAAAATTTAACTTATAACTAATAAGTCTTAAGTCTAATTTAAATCCATTATATAAAAGTTATTACTTAAAAAATCTTAACATTTATATAACTACTTAAAAATAAAATTTATCTAAGTACTGGACTCGCATAAACTGGCCTTGCGAATCGAGGTCAACTCGTTTCGCTTATCAACTCGCTTCACTTATCAACTCGCTATTGAAGTGAACTCGCTAATCTTGTCTATCCGCAGATCAATTCGATCCGCTAGTCAACTCGCTGCGAGTTGAGTCGAAGTGTCAACTCGTTCGACGAACAGCCGTCGCGAGTTAATTTTCAAAATCAATTAATCCGTTGATTTTAACGTGATCTAACGATTGTTTTACGTTCATTGATGTTCGTTTAACATAAACCATAATGATCCATGTCCAATAACATCTTAAATCTATGTGAATCGTTTAAACTTCAAACCGAAACCCTAAGTTTTTAGAATTGTCGATTTCAAGTTAATTACATGGTGATATCCGTTGTATTATACCTCAAAATGTTCGCAAAGAAGTCTTGAATATAATCTACGGATTCAAAAACTCGTTTCCTTACTCTCAAAATCAAAATCAAAATCAAACGAAAAATAAGTTTCACCTCGTTTCGCCTGTAAGCGGATTCGCCAAGTTTAAGTGAACTCGCGAAGTCTGTGGGTTCGGTGGGTTGGCTTGACTCGTTTGACCCCCTTTATACCTTGTATCCGATTCGCGAGATTTCAAGTGGATTCGCAAGTTGACTAAGTCGACTCGCAGGAATAAAAACGCGAATTAAATACTTAATATAAATTAAAAACCCATATATTTCACAAGTCTAAATTACAATTAATTTTCACTTGTATTTGTTACGTTTGTTCAACTCAAAAGTATTCAGTGTAATTAAATTCCGAAGGGTAACACCTAATAAACACAAAAACTTAAATTAAACATAAATTAAAATAAGATAAAAACACAATTATATAAACTTTGGTATCAATTACCAGTTTATTAAACACTTGAACAAAACAAAATACAAAAAAAAAAATGAATAGGAATTTATCTGCTTAGGAATCATATTAGAAAGAATAAGCAATTAAGTATATATTAAAAAGTCTAAGTAGATTGTTAGTATACATACCTCATGAAATTCAAATAAATTACAATAGAATCACAACTAAATTCATCATTGATACATTTATATTTAGAAAACTATATCTTAGGTACCTTTATCCACAAAGCATAATTAATAAATGCATTACTCACATAAAGTGAATATTTTAAATATAGACAGTTCAAGATGATTACCAGTATTATGATCCACATAAACAAATTATACTCAATTTTCTAAGCAAGCACTTTATTGTTAGTATGAATATTATCAAGTGCTTCCTATTATATGACATACTGAAGAATTTCAAGTAAAACTCATAACACTGCATCATTAAGTTTCAAGGTAGCGGTTACTAAATGATGTATCTTTTCGAAACATATAACATACACTTGAATTTTAAGGTTAGACAAATATCAGACATACTTTGAATATGCTATGTTATCCAAGTCTGTACGTAGTACAACAGAATATCCCTTCTAGCATAATTCAAAATATCTTTGAGAATATTAATTTAATTAAAGGTTTCAGTTCTGTACTTAGTACAACAAAGTTACCAGTAATTAAGTTAATACCCATATTTGTAACATCCTCTCCGATAGCCTGGTATTTTCTATTTATAATTTCGTATTTAATTGTTTTAAATAATTTTGCGATATAATTGTTTAATTATGAAAGTTGGTGAAATGGGTCCCAGGACTTATTGTGGTTAATGAGATGTTGCTTGTTTTAATATATTAAAGTTGACGGTACAATAAAATGAATTTCTCGCATTTAGTAATTAAGTGCCAGACAATAGATTTAGAGCGGGTATTAAATACCCAAAGTTGTAGGTCGGTTTAATAGGGACCGACCTAACCCTTTTGATCACTTTACCATTTCTATTTCATTTCATCTTCTCTTTGAACAAACACATAAACCCTAACTTATATCTTGGATTAAACCATCAAATTAAAGTGTGATCTTCTACTTGTATCATCATCATCATCACCTAGCTTTATCATCTTGATCTTCATACCATTTGTAAGTGATTTTTAGTTTATGAACTCAATTTTAGAATAAGTGATGAAATTGATGAATTGAATGATTCTTGTAAGTTATATAGTGATTGTTTATGTTATATGATGATATGTGACGATTCTTAACTAGTTATAAGCATCGAATTCATGTTTGATGAGCTTGAATGTTGAAAATGGAGTTAAAGTTCGTTCAGGTCTGTTCTTGAGCTGAAGAACAGATGAACGCGATCCCGGTTATGGTTCCGGATCGCGTTCCCTTGTTATAAACGACCTATTCGAGTTTTTGGCCTTAGAAACGCGATCCAGGCCAAGCATCCGGATCGCGTTTGCTAGTGTTTTTCGGAGACAGAATTTTTGCCTAAGGACGAACGCGATCCCGCCCTGACTAGTCAGGATCGCGTTTGCATGTTTAATTTTGATGGATTTTTATAAATTTCAAAAATGCATAGGTGTTTAGAAGGTTGTGTTAATAGTGGCATTTATTGGATGCTATTGTGGCATTTTATAAAAATGCTCATTTTGATATTTACAAATTATGAGGCAAAGTACTAACTTATGTTGATTATTGATTCTCAGATCCTCCGAAAGATAAGTGATCTCTGGAATCAGAGATTTTGAAGGCAAAGGTATCGGTGAGTGGATTCAAAACTTACCGTTTGGCTTAGTTGTAATCATTTGATTACGACGGGTAAACGTAGACTTGTTTATTGAGTTGATTAGTTGTTATTGTTGATCATATGCCTATATGTGCTTTGTGTGGCCTTCGGGCATTGTTGTTAATGAGGTCAACGAGTTGATGAACTGTTGGTTGGGCTAGTGTGTTGTTGTGTGAATGGTACAGGGATGTACTTCATTTGTTGTGTGTGCTGAACTGTACCTAAGTATAATAAACACTAGCTATCGGTCTCGTCCGTTATGGCCATACGGATATGTTTGGATAAGTGATCTTGGGGAGCCGCCCGGGTACTAAGGTTATCCCCGGATCCGCCGATCCTCATTAAGTTGTTGTTGGTTGTTGTGTTTGCGAATACTTGTTGTAGTTAATTGGTTTAGCTAAGTTAAATGTTGAGTGTTGGATTTACTCACTTAGCTATGTGCTAATCCCTCGTTGTTACTTCCTGCAGACTTTTGGTTTTGTGCATGCGGGTGGGTAGCAGGAAGGTCAAACCTTGGATGAAGGGAATGTTTGATATTCAAGCTACTCTGATTATTTTGTAACAGCTCTGTTTAGTTTATATAATACCCCGTCATGCTAATCTTTTGAACAAGTGTTAATTTGATGTGACTTAAACCTCTAAACTGAATTTGGGTATTTTCGGAGAATATGTAACAAATTATGGCATTGTATTTATCTTCGCTTCCGTATTATCTATAATATTATTACAAGTAAATAAGGGGTGTTATAAGTTGGTATCAGAGCATAGTTTTGGGATAATTGTTCATTGTTGAATGATCAATCCCAAAACCTGAGCGTGATATATCAAACATTCTTGGGAATGGGATTAGTATTGGTTGATGGTAGTTAGTATTTAGATGCTAACGATTAACAAAAGTTCAAGTGTTGTGTTGAATTTCAGAAATGGCAGATAACGAACCACCGACCACTAACCCCAACAATGCCTCCAGGATCGTCGCTCCTCAATTTGGGACTCATACTGAGCAACACGATCATAATGGTACTTCTCAACCAACCGGACAACAATCTAACAGAGATGAGTATATTCATGAGATGGAAGATGAGTTGGTATTTCTTAGGGAATTCAAGAGAAAAGCTGAGGAAGCTGCGACTAGACAGTTATTTCAGCAAACCCCAGTTTTTGGTTCTGGTTCATCCTCTCAGTCAGAAAAGAAGTGTTCATACAGGACTTTTATGGCTAGTCGACCACCGGAATTTCAAGGAAGTAAAAATCCTACAGTAACGTTAAATTGGTTGAGAGATATGGAACGCAAGTTTGATGTGACTTGCTGTGATGAGGAGTTTAAAGTCAAATATGCGGTTCAATGCATGAAGGATGATGCGATGGTTTGGTGGGATTCTATTACCGGACACTTGCCGCAACAACAAAAGGAATCTATTAATTGGACTCAATTTCATCAGGCGGTTCGTAACCAATACTGTTCGGATTTTGATATTGCTAGGATTCGAAGAGAGTTTGTGAATCTTCGATTAAAGGATGACATGACTATTGATGAATTGATTACGCAGTTTACGGATAAGCTTAGGTTCGTGCAACAATGGGTTCCGGATGAGAAAACTCAAATTGAACAATTTGTGGATGCTTTACCGGATAACTACCGTACGGTTGTGAGATTGGCTAAAGATTTATCACATTCTTTCAATCTTGCAAGATCCGCTGATAGTGATTTGAGAGGTTTGAGATTATGGCAAGGAAAGGATACAAGTTTCTCTAAGGCAAGAACTGAATCGTCGGGTAGGAATAAATCTAAGTGGCAAGGGAATCGACAAGGTGGTAAGAAATTTGTTGGAAGAAGTAGTTCTTCGGGAAGTTATAATAGTTCCAACTGGTGTAGTTCGTGTAGGTCTCGGCATGATGGTCCGTGTACGGCTCAGACGAACAAATGTATGAAGTGTGGTGAATTGGGTCATGAGATAAAAAGTTGCCGGTATCCAAATTTTGTTTGTTGGACTTGTAAGAAGGAAGGACATAGGGTTGGTCAATGTCCGGAGGCAAGGTCGACGGGGTCGGGTTCGGTCGGGAGTTCGGGATCTTCCGGTCAGAAAAGAAAGAACCCTCCTCCAGCAACTAGTAGGGCTTTTCAGATGACGGTTGATGAGGCCGTGCGTACTGAAGATGTTATCACGGGTACATTCCTTATAAACTCTGTACCTGCACGTGTATTGTTTGATTCGGGTGCTAATTGTACTTTCATTTCTGTGCAATTTTGTGATAAGTTGAAATTAACCCCTACTGTGATAACAAAGCCTATAGAAGTAGAAATAGTTAGTGGTAAGTTAGTTCCTGTTACCACCTCGGTGACTGGAGCTAATATTACTATTGATGATCACGTTTTTCCTATTTCCTTCTTGTTGATGCCAATCCCTAGTTTCGATGTAATAATTGGTATGGATTGGTTGAGTCAGAATAAGGCTAGTATTGATTGTCACCAGAAGTTGGTTAGGATCCCAATCTCCGATGAGTCATATGTTGTGGCTCGAGGAGAACGGGATGGTGTAGCTATTCCTTTGATTTCGTTGATGAAAGCTAGGAAATCATTATCAAAAGGTTGTGAGTCATACCTAGCCTATGTAGTTGATGCCAAATTAGAAAGGAAAACTGTTTCGGATGTTCCTGTTGTTTGTGAGTACCCTGAAGTGTTCCCCGATGAGTTGCCTGGGTTACCACCAGTTAGGGAAGTAGAATACAGAATTGATCTTGTTCCGGGCTCGTCACCGATTGCTAAAGCTCCTTATAGGTT
Source organism: Helichrysum umbraculigerum (assembly GCA_949592205.1). Classification (NCBI taxonomy): domain Eukaryota; kingdom Viridiplantae; phylum Streptophyta; class Magnoliopsida; order Asterales; family Asteraceae; genus Helichrysum; species Helichrysum umbraculigerum. Next base: position 243,989,076 of record CATIUR010000001.1, on the reverse strand, counting down.
AGCTCCTTCGGAGATCCGTGAAATGATGAATCAGATTCAGGAGTTGTTGGATAAAGGTTTTATCAGACCTAGTTCCTCGCCGTGGGGTGCACCAGTGTTATTTGTGAAAAAGAAAGATGGGTCATTGCGGATGTGTATTGATTATAGAGAGTTGAACAAGAGAACGGTAAAGAATAAGTACCCTCTTCCTAGAATAGATGACTTGTTTGATCAGTTACATGGTTCTTCGGTATATTCTAAGATTGATTTGAGATCGGGTTATCATCAGGTTCGTGTTTGTGAAGAAGATATACCTAAAACTGCTTTCCGAACCAGGTACGGTCATTATGAATTTCTGGTTATGCCTTTTGGTTTGACAAATGCTCCAGCAGTATTTATGGATTTGATGAACCGTGTGTGTCGACCATACTTGGATAAATTCGTGATTGTTTTCATAGATGATATACTTGTTTATTCGAAATCTGAAACTGAGCATGCCACGCATTTGAGATTGGTTCTTGAAACATTGAGACGAGAACAGTTGTATGCAAAGTTTTCCAAATGTGAATTCTGGATTCGAGAAGTTCAGTTTTTGGGTCATATAATTTGTCAAGATGGTGTGAAAGTGGATCCATCAAAAGTTGCAGCTGTGATGAATTGGAATGCGCCGAAATCTGTTTCTGAGATAAGAAGTTTCCTTGGGTTAGCGGGATATTATCGGAAATTTATCAAAGACTTTTCTAAGATAGCCGGTCCGTTAACCAAACTAACCCGGAAAGATGAGAAGTATGTGTGGACTGATCAACAGGAGCAAGCTTTTCAGACATTGAAACAATTGTTGTGTCAGACACCTATTTTAGCATTACCGGAAGGTACTGATGATTTTGTGGTTTATTGTGACGCTTCATACTCGGGTTTGGGTTGTGTTTTAATGCAAAAGGATAGAGTTATCGCTTATGCTTCTCGACAGTTGAAACCACATGAGAAGAACTATCCTACGCATGATTTAGAACTCGCAGCAGTTGTATTTGCCCTAAAACTTTGGAGACATTACCTATATGGGACTCGATGTGTTGTTTGTACCGATCACAAGAGTTTACAGTATGTGTTCTCTCAGAAAGAATTGAATATGCGACAGAGGCGATGGTTGGAATTGATAAAGGATTATGATTGTGAAATTAGATACCATCCGGGCAAAGCTAATGTGGTCGCCGATGCGTTAAGTCGAAAGAATACTCCTGATCGAGCTTTCTATTTAAAAGTGAATGTTTCCTCGGATTTGATTGGTCAAATTAAAGTTGTACAACTTGAGGCATTGAAAGATCAGAATCTGAAATCCGAAATCATGTTAAAACGCAAGGACGAATTAGTTGTTGATTCAAGAGGATTAAAGACGTATCAATCTCGTGTTTGGATTCCTTCTATTGGTGGTATTCGGGATTTGATTTTGAATGAAGCTCACAGGTCACGAATGTCTATTCATCCTGGTAGTACTCGAATGTATAATGATTTGAAACCGTTGTATTGGTGGCCAACGATGAAAACCGACATTGCAAAGTTTGTGGGATCTTGTCATATTTGTGCTCAGGTCAAAGCGGAACATCAAAAGCCGTATGGGTCGTTAAAACAGTTGGAGATACCTGAGTGGAAGTGGGATCACATAACTATGGATTTTGTGACTAAGCTACCGCGTACTGTTCGAGGCAATGATATGATTTGGGTTATAGTGGATCGATTGACAAAAAGCGCTCATTTTCTTGCTACGAGTGAGACAGCATCGTTGACTAAACTGGCTCAATTATATGTTAACGAAATCGTTTCCAGACATGGTATTCCCTTATCGATTGTGTCGGATAGAGATACTCGTTTTGCTTCTCGTTTTTGGCAAAGTCTACAACAAGAGTTGGGTACACGTGTAAACCTTAGCACAGCTTATCATCCTCAGACAGACGGTCAGTCAGAACGTACAATTCAAACTTTAGAGGATATGCTTCGTGCTTGCATTCTGGAATATGGAGGTTCATGGGATTCACATCTTCCATTGGTTGAGTTTGCTTATAATAATTCGTACCATTCTAGTATCGGGATGCCTCCGTATGAAATGTTGTATGGTCGTCGTTGTCGCACACCTACATGTTGGTTAGAGGCAGGTGAGAAGCAGTTTGCTGGGCCCGACATTATACAAATAACCGCGGATAAAGTAGCCATTGCCCGTGAGAAGTTGAAAGCCGCAAGAGATAGACAGAAACAGTATGCGGATCCTAAAAGACGACCGGTTGTGTTTACCAAGGGTGAATTAGTGTATCTTAAAGTTTCTCCGTGGAAAGGGGTGATTAGATTCGGAAAACGTGGAAAGTTGGCGCCTAGGTACATTGGTCCATTCAAAATTCGGCAAGTTGTAAATGATCAGTCTATGGCATTGGATCTTCCTCCAGAGCTCTCTGGTATTCATGATACGTTTAACGTATGTTACTTAAGAAAGTGCAACGTGGAGGATCAGTCGCAAATCCTTCCGTTACAAGATTTAAGGGTCGATCAAACTCAGAAGTTAGTAGAGGAACCAGTTGAAATTGTTGACCGAAAGATTACCAAACTTAGGAAGAAACAAATTCCAATGGTACTAGTAAAGTGGCGACATAGTTTAGGTTCCGACCTAACTTGGGAGACCGAGGAGTCGATGAAATCCAGATATCCTGGATTGGTTGATAGGGCTGAGATTTCGGGGACGAAATCTCCTTAAGGAGGGGAGATTTGTAACATCCTCTCCGATAGCCTGGTATTTTCTATTTATAATTTCGTATTTAATTGTTTTAAATAATTTTGCGATATAATTGTTTAATTATGAAAGTTGGTGAAATGGGTCCCAGGACTTATTGTGGTTAATGAGATGTTGCTTGTTTTAATATATTAAAGTTGACGGTACAATAAAATGAATTTCTCGCATTTAGTAATTAAGTGCCAGACAATAGATTTAGAGCGGGTATTAAATACCCAAAGTTGTAGGTCGGTTTAATAGGGACCGACCTAACCCTTTTGATCACTTTACCATTTCTATTTCATTTCATCTTCTCTTTGAACAAACACATAAACCCTAACTTATATCTTGGATTAAACCATCAAATTAAAGTGTGATCTTCTACTTGTATCATCATCATCATCACCTAGCTTTATCATCTTGATCTTCATACCATTTGTAAGTGATTTTTAGTTTATGAACTCAATTTTAGAATAAGTGATGAAATTGATGAATTGAATGATTCTTGTAAGTTATATAGTGATTGTTTGTGTTATATGATGATATGTGACGATTCTTAACTAGTTATAAGCATCGAATTCATGTTTGATGAGCTTGAATGTTGAAAATGGAGTTAAAGTTCGTTCAGGTCTGTTCTTGAGCTGAAGAACAGATGAACGCGATCCCGGTTATGGTTCCGGATCGCGTTCCCTTGTTATAAACGACCTATTCGAGTTTTTGGCCTTAGAAACGCGATCCAGGCCAAGCATCCGGATCGCGTTTGCTAGTGTTTTTCGGAGACAGAATTTTTGCCTAAGGACGAACGCGATCCCGCCCTGACTAGTCAGGATCGCGTTTGCATGTTTAATTTTGATGGATTTTTATAAATTTCAAAAATGCATAGGTGTTTAGAAGGTTGTGTTAATAGTGGCATTTATTGGATGCTATTGTGGCATTTTATAAAAATGCTCATTTTGATATTTACAAATTATGAGGCAAAGTACTAACTTATGTTGATTATTGATTCTCAGATCCTCCGAAAGATAAGTGATCTCTGGAATCAGAGATTTTGAAGGCAAAGGTATCGGTGAGTGGATTCAAAACTTACCGTTTGGCTTAGTTGTAATCATTTGATTACGACGGGTAAACGTAGACTTGTTTATTGAGTTGATTAGTTGTTATTGTTGATCATATGCCTATATGTGCTTTGTGTGGCCTTCGGGCATTGTTGTTAATGAGGTCAATGAGTTGATGAACTGTTGGTTGGGCTAGTGTGTTGTTGTGTGAATGGTACAGGGATGTACTTCATTTGTTGTGTGTGCTGAACTGTACCTAAGTATAATAAACACTAGCTATCGGTCTCGTCCGTTATGGCCATACGGATATGTTTGGATAAGTGATCTTGGGGAGCCGCCCGGGTACTAAGGTTATCCCCGGATCCGCCGATCCTCATTAAGTTGTTGTTGGTTGTTGTGTTTGCGAATACTTGTTGTAGTTAATTGGTTTAGCTAAGTTAAATGTTGAGTGTTGGATTTACTCACTTAGCTATGTGCTAATCCCTCGTTGTTACTTCCTGCAGACTTTTGGTTTTGTGCATGCGGGTGGGTAGCAGGAAGGTCAAACCTTGGATGAAGGGAATGTTTGATATTCAAGCTACTCTGATTATTTTGTAACAGCTCTGTTTAGTTTATATAATACCCCGTCATGCTAATCTTTTGAACAAGTGTTAATTTGATGTGACTTAAACCTCTAAACTGAATTTGGGTATTTTCGGAGAATATGTAACAAATTATGGCATTGTATTTATCTTCGCTTCCGTATTATCTATAATATTATTACAAGTAAATAAGGGGTGTTATAATATTGCTACTATTTGTCACTTCAAATTAAAAAGCATGATAACAGTGTATGGCAATACCATCATTCAACAATTAAGACTTAATGTCATACATCATAGAATAGTAACACAAGATAATAAACAAGTAGTTAATTAACTTCTTAAGGCTTAGAAAATTTCATATAATTTGCCTACCAGTACATCATATGATGAAGCCATCTAAAGTTTTCACTAAAAATAGACAAATTATAACTTGTAGATATAGGTGTATAATCAAATAAATATAAACACATACCTGATAGAACCGCTGTAGTTCTAAAGCAACTTTATTTGAACCTACTACCATATCATACTTAGGACTTAAGCTTTATTATTGTGAAGCTTATTCTCCTAATGTACTATCATTTCCCTTAGTTTTTGCAAATAAAAACTTATATGAAGGCGATTCCCCTTAGGTAACAAGCAAATGAATGCCATACGCCTTTTTTTTTTTTTTTTAATGAACACAGAAATACTAACTATTACAAAAATACCCTTGGAAGACTAATCACTCTGGATTTCTCATTCCGTTTAGTTGAACCAACATCTCAAATCTTGCTCTGTCGAACGCCTTTGTGTATAAGTCTGCTAAGTTATCCAATGATGGAACCTTAACTAACTTTATCAACTTCTTCTCAGCACAATCTCTAATAAAATAATGTCGAATATCAATATGCTTAGTTTTACTGTGCTTCACCGGATTATTGGTGATCGACATAGTAGATTCATTATCAATCATCATAGGAGTATTGGTTATATTTAACCCGTAATCCCGCAGTTGCTGTTGAATCCAAAGTACTTGCGAGCAACAGCTGCCAGCTGCAACATACTCAGCTTCACATGTAGAAATGGCTACCGAGGTTTGCTTCTTGCACTGCCAGGATACTAATCTACCTCCTAGGAATTGACATCATCCGGTCGTAGATTTCCTATTCTGATTGCATCCTCCGTAATCCGAATCAGTATAAGCTACGAGATCTAAGTCTCCATCAATCGGATACCAAAGACCCAGCTTAGGTTTCCCTTTGAGGTAACGAAAGATTCGTTTAACAGCTTGCATATGTGACTCTTTCGGATTAGCCTGATATTTTGCGCATAAACAGACAGCAAACATTATGTCAGGCCTAGAGGCTGTGAGATACATTAGTGATCCGATCATGGCTCTATAAAGAGTTGGATCCACATCGCTATCACTCGATGTATCTGGACCTAGTCCATGATTGACTGGAATTGGAGTATTGTAGACCTTACTTTCATCCATCTTAAAGCGTTCTAATAGCTCATATGTATATTTAGATTGATGAATAAAGAATCCATCCTTCTTTTGATCAACTTGTAATCCTAAGAAGAAATTCAACTCTCCCATTGCAGACATTTCAAATCTTTTTCTCATGACTTTCTCAAATTCTTGACACATTTTTTCATCAGACGATCCAAAGATAATGTCATCAACATAAACTTGCACGAGAAGAAAGTCTTTCTTTTTCCACTTCACAAACAGTGTACTATCAATCGATCCTCTTGTAAATCCATTCTCAAGTAGATACATTGATAGTGTTCCATACCATGCCCTAGGTGCTTGATGTAATCCATATAGAGCCTTATTCAAACGATATACTCTATCTGGATACTCAGGATCAGCAAACCCTGGCGGTTGTGAAACATACACCAATTCTTCCACTTTGCCATACAAAAAGGCACTCTTAACATCCAACTGATACACTTTTATACCAAAATATGATGCGAATGCTAAGAATACTCTAATTGCTTCTAGCCTAGCAACTGGTGCAAACACTTCATTGTAATCTATACCTTCTTGTTGATTAAAACCTTGAATCACCAGACGAGCTTTATTGTGAGTAACGATTCCTTTATCATCTCTCTTGCACTTAAATACCCATCTAGTTCCAATTGGATATTCTCCCTTTGGTAGGTCAACCAACTCCCATACTTGTAATTTTGTGAACTGTGATAGTTCCTCTTGCATTGCTTCTACCCACGAGCTTTCTTTTAAAGCCATCTGAACATTTTTAGGCTCGACTTGTGAGTTAAAGCATGAATATAGACATTGATTAGGAATCCCTGTCTCTTTCATTGCAGTATACAAGCTTTGGTATTCTAAATTCTCAGACGTACTAGCTCTGGATTGATGCCTAGTTTGAACCGGAGTATTAATATCACCGATGATGATTTCAGCGGGATGATTCTTACTCGTTCTAGTTGAAGCAACAGGCTCAACCGGAATCTCATCTTCTAAGTTAGTACCAATCTCTTCCAATGAAGGTACATCTTCCGTACGAGCAGAAGAGATCCTTAAATGTTTCAAAGGAGTGAGTATATCATCAAACTTTGTCAGAAGATCATCAAGATCTTCTGTTTCTTGAGACTTATCCTCTGAAGGTTGTTGTGACTCACTTGTAGAAGCTTTATCTGAGTCAACAGTAGTCTTAATTCCAGACTGTTTAACACTTGATGTTGAAGCATGACCAGTATCAACATCTTCAGACACTAAATGTTCAGCTATCTCTGAATCACTGACATAGTCACTAATAGGAACTTTAAATGATGCAAAAAGATCAGAATAATCAAATTGCCAATCTAAGCCCTTATGAACATCAGGTGAGTAGCTCGTAACCTCAATATTATAAATTACCTCCAAACGTCCTGTGACTTTATTAAAGACTCTCTTGTTTGGCGAATTGGGCATATAACCTAGGAAAAATCCTTCGTCAGCCTTCTCACCAAATTTTGCTTGATGTCCAGTCTTTAATATGGTGCATGAAACTCCAAAGGGTTCAAACCCTTTTAAGTTTGGTTTCTTATTGTTTAAAAGCTCTTAACAAGTCTTGTTATGTCTTTTAACCGTAAGAACTCTATTAAGAACATAACATGCTGTATTCACTGCTTCTGCCCAAAAGATGACCGGAAGCTTTGAATCAGCAAGCATTGTTCTTGCAGCTTCAATCAACGTTCTATTTTTCCTTTCAGCAACACCATTCTGTTGAGGTTCATAAGGTGCACTGAATTGATGTAATATCCCTTTGCTTAAGCAATAGATATTCAACGTTGAATTCTTAAATTCTGTTCCATTGTCACTACGAATACGCTTCACTCTCTTTTTATAGACATTCTCTACTAGATCAAAGAACTCAATTAGAATTCCAGGAGTTTCATCCTTTGATCCCAAAAAGAATACCCATGAGAATCTAGAATAATCATCTGTGACAACCAAACAGTACCATTTGCCACCTAGACTTCTCTTGCTTATAGGGCCAAAGAGATCCATATGTAGCAATTCAAATGGCGAGGAGATAGAGTTTTCAGTCTTAGGTCTGTGTGGTTTCTTGTGCTGCTTTCCTTTCATGCAAGGAACACACTTATCCTCAGACTCGAAACGTTTTTGTGGTACACCTAGAACCAAACCATTTTTGGTTATATAATTCATCTTTCTCCAGTTTAGGTGTGCCATTCTCCTATGCCATAATAATGCGTCTGTTTCCGAAGCCTTGGATAATAAACATGTAGACACCATTGAAGAATTAGGAACACCCATGTTGATAGCATAGATGTCCTTCTTCCTTGGCGCCCTCATCAATATCCATTCATCAGGAATTTTGAAACCTGGCTTCAGGACTAAGGCCTCTTTTTCATTAAAATAAACTGGATGACCTTTATCACAGACTTGGGAAACACTCACTAGGTTGTGAGTTAGTTCTTCAACATAGTTCACATCCTCAAGAGTCAAAGTTCCATTTGAAACTTTTCCTTTTCCCGAAATTACTCCTCCTTTATCTCCTGCAAAATTTACTTTTTGCTTGAGACTCTCCTTGAAGTCCTTCAGTAGACTTCTTTCTCCAGTCATGTGCCTCGAGCATCCACTGTCTACATACCACCAGTTGTCCTTGTTCACAGCATGCTCCTGCACATAACACAAAACACAATCAGTTATCAAGAGGGACCCAAGCCATTACGGTCTTGGTTTGTCCCTTATCATCAACAAACTTAAGCTCTTTAAAATAACCATCCTTCCCATCAGGAGCTTTGGTTACTTTCGAAGTAGCTTGAGTTTGTGGACGATCAGCCTTAAGAGGTGAATTTGAGGATAACCTCCTAGGCACATAATTATGAGCTCTATTATGATAATTATAATTAAACTCATGTGATCGCGAAGTAGTACCACTCTCATAATGACTATGTCCTCTACTTGGAGTTCTAAACCTCGACGGTGTCACATCCCTAGACTTATAGACAGAATTATCACTTTGAGTATATGGCCGTTTAGGTTTAGGTGGGGAGACACTATGTTTACCGTCTCTTTTAAGAAAGTTAACAGGTTTATTACCTAACTTAGGTTTGGTATCTAACCTATCTACAGTCATACTAGAGTCGATCTGTTTCTTTTCATCAATCACAAACTTATGTGGTGTTTCGGGCTTTTTGTTAGGACAACACGAAGCCACGTGTCCCTTTTGGCGACACTTGAAACATGACATCTGCTTGCGTGATTTAGGAACTTTTGCATTACTACTCGGAGTTTTAGGCACTAAAGGTTCAGGTATTTGTTCCTTATTAACCTTATCATCAGTCTTAGCATCGTTAATCACTCCACCCGATACAAACTGTATTTTGGTGAAATGAGACGCCTTGCTATTATCTAATGATACGTTCTTAACTACCTCCTTCTGCACCTCTAACTTTTCCTGGTCATTAGTTACTGAAATCTCAGGATTAGCATCTGTCATTTCAGAATCTATCGAGTTACTAGTGTAATTGGCATTAAAAGGATGAGGTACATCATTGTATCCTATCCCAGTCTTGTCCTTTACACTGCGTTGAGCATCTAGCATTTTATCCATTTCTAAAGTTCTGTAGGACTCAATCTTACGATTTTGTTCTACTAACTTATGCTTCAGCTCAGCTAACTCTCTATCCCGATCAGCTATTGTTCGATTTAAGTCATCAATGTTCATATAGAGACCATCTATAATAACAGATTTTTCACTTATGGTATCTCTAAGTTTTGTTCTATCTGAAGCATCAGACTTAATTTTATCTTTTAAGGCCTGTTTATCATCACTTAATCTACGAATATCCATAATGGCTTGATCAAGTTCAGATCTAACAGTCTTATAGGATTCCTTATCATCACTTAATCTACGAATATCCATAACGTCATCATCACTTGCCTTCATTTCAGACTCAGGCACCTCTACTCTCTGTTCCATATCAGTGGGCATGTAGGACACTAATCCAGCAGCTGTCTCTTCAATCTCGGCCATCAAGGCTTCCTCAGAATGAGCTTGCCAATCATAAGAGCCATCCAACTGCTTTACCACTAAGGCTTTGGAAGCAAGAGTACTTCCCGAACCTTGTTTTCCTTGTGCTTCTACTTTAGGTCTTTGGCATTCTCTAGCAAAATGACCAATACCCTGACAGTTAAAGCATCTGACCTTGGTTTTATCAAACCCTGATCTATTGCCCAACACCTTTCTACCAGTTCTCTTGAGGAAATCTTTAACTTTTCTTGAAACTAATGCTAACATCTCTTGAAGTTCCAATTCCTCAACATAATCCGGATCTATCTGTTCATAATCCTCGTCAAATAGAACAGGATCATTGATCTTTCCCTCTATATAATTCTCATATGATGCCACAAAGGAAGTAAGAACAGACAGTTGCTGTTCAGCAGATTTCACACTCATCGGCATCTTCTGATGCTCTTGAGGTGACTTCTCGGAATTCTTTCCCTTTGTCTCATCACTAGAAGAGGAAATAAAGCACAGATCTTCAGAAATCATTTCTCCATTTTCACCAGTATCACCAACTAACAGTGCAGTTGTTGAACTAGAGGACGCAGTCGAAAGATTTATCTTTCCATGATATAACCCAGGGTTCTGAACCTGATCAGAATCACTATCTCTTGACTTTCTGGAGAAATCATAACCTTTCAGCTTGTCAATGACTTGCTCTAAGGTCATAGTAGAATATCTGGTTTTGTTATCCTTAATCATAACGCCATACATTTCCCATTTAGAAGGCAAACCCTCAAGAAACTTGTCGGTTTTAGCTACTTCTTCTTCAACAATCTCATGGTATTCCAGTTCACTTAGCAGATGGTAGAAACGTGTGACATAGGCATCAAGATCTTCTCCTTTTAAAGCTTTAAACATAGTAAACTGCTTTTTGAGAAGACTCCTCTTGCCAGCTCTCACTTGTGGACTTCCCTCACCTCTTTTCTCTAGAGCTTCCCAGAGCGTTCTAGCAGTATGAAAAGACTTCAGTTGATGAGCCATCTCTTTAGGAAGACACATTTTTATGCATGAATGTGCTTTATTTTCATTTCTGTAAGTTTCCTTCTGTTGATCACTCATGTTCGGATAGGTAAGAACCACAGTGGCATTTTGAACAGTTTGAGTAGGTGCGGTGTATCCACTCTTGATACACATCCAGATTGACAGGTCATGGAATCTACAGTAAGATTCAAATATGTCCTTCCAATTGTAGTAATCCTCGATCCTCAACAACTTAGGTGGAACGTTTGATTTTCCCACCTCGTGGTCCATTTCGATCATTCTACTTAAGTCAGACATCTTTAAAAAACGTAAGGTAAAACTGTTTCAGCGAATTCAGAAAACTCAACTCGCAGGACTCAGTTCAACTCGCAATCTCAGCTCGACTCGCAGAATATGTCAATTCGCAAGCCTCAGTTCGGATCGCTAAAGATGTCGATTCGCAAGTGATTTGGATTCGCGAGGGATCTCGGTTCGACTCGCAAGTCTCAGTTCGACTCGCTAGTTCAACTCGGTTCACAGGCAAAGCTGGAACCCTAATCTCGACTCGCGAAACGGCTGTTAAACCCGAAAATGAATGTTTAAGGTATTTTTACGATTGAAACAGGAAATTTCGACTGTAAACAAACCTTAAAACGTCCAGAGAGTGATTTTGATCGTTAGTATTAAAAGAAAGCTCGTAAAAACGACCCGAATCAAAAACGCATTGTTGGGTCAAAACTGTTTCAGGTCTGAGTTGAAATTCTGATGAGAAGACAGAGTATAAGTGATTAAAACTGTTTGCTTTGAAGGTTAAAACTGTCTTTATGAAGTTACAACTGATAGAAGAAAACTGATGAGAAGACAAGTGTTACAACTGTTTGAAGATAGATTACAACTGATAGTTATGTGTCTGTAAGTAGTTAAAACTGCTTATGTATTAGTAATTGTTAGTTATATATGAAACAGTTAACACTGATTATGTATTTGTACTTGGTCGCATATTACAATTGAAGCAGTTACTACTGAATGTGTAACAGTTACAACTGTTTACATCAGAATGGTAGTTAAAACTGTTTATGATTTTGTGATAAGTATGAGTCGGTTATGGAAGTTATTTTATTCCATATTTGTAGGAGATTGTATAGGACTCTATATGTTATAAATAGAGATCCTTTAGACCTAGATAGGTTAATGATTTTTTGCGCAGCTTCAAGGTTTTCTGTAACCCTAATACATCAAGTGTATTCGTCTTATATCATTAATAAGATTGAAGCTTTCGGTATATTATTGTGTTCATTAAATTAATTAATATTCATTGATCTTCTTAATATTATTGAGTGTGATTCCGCAACTTCTCAATAATATATTCAAGGCTTATTAAGTAAGATTGTTTATTAAGTTAAACAGGGACTAACAAAGTGGTATCAGAGCTTGTGAAGCTTTGAAGACAGGAAGATCTGTGTGACACCCCCAAATTTAATGATTTGCGGAAGCTTGATTTGGGTGTCACTAATCAATATACAAAGCACATAAGATATAATGAACGACCACTATATGCGTCGTTTTAAACTTGTATAGATAAAGTAAATGTTTACATCAAAATATAGTTACATTAGCTCGGTTCCTGAAATTGAGAGATTACATAGCATAATTACTTTTACAAAATATAATAATGCAGTCCAATCTCTAGTTGTATGTATGCTGACTCGAGCTAATAATTCCTGCTTGTGCAGCCAAACTACTGCTGGGTACCTGTGATAAATACTAAAATGGGTCAGCGAAAACGCTGGTGAGCTCACAGGTTTGCATGTCAATATATAGTTGTCAGAACCGCAAGATTTATATTGAATTTAAAATGCAATTAAGCAAAATAAAAGTTATACTGTCCATGAGCACATAGTCTGAGCTTAACTTGATTTGTCAGGCCCACTTAAGGAAACCTAACTTGAAATGCCTCCTACGAGTGCCTAATCAACACTCGTCTTCCCAAATGCTAATACATCCGTTTGACCGGTTAGTGCGTGCTAACCCGGATGAGGATTGTCAATCCCATATGATATCATATACTAACATTCACGCTATAAAATACTAGAGACTATGCTTATGGAGGATTTTAAATTGATTAGCTTGAAACTCATTTAGTATTTGAAGTTTGGCACTTGCGTTCTACTTGTAAAACAAAATCGAGTAGTAATATCACACCCCTAGTTGTAAAGCAGTGAAAATGGGGCTATGAAACTCACCTGAGTCTTGAAGTGTTTAATTTAATAAACTCGAAATAATTAGCGGTGAATTGATGTCCAAAGACTTGAAACCTGAATGTGTTCACGACACTTGATTGTTATTAATTGTACCGGTATCCCGAAAGACTACCTTTGTAGTTGTGATACAACTATATATATATATGTCCAAATTACTACGATTTGGTTGATTGAATTGATACAAGTTACAACGACTTGTTTGATTTAATTGATACAAGTTACAACGACTTGTTTGAGTGAATTTATACAAGTTACAACGACTTGCTTGATTCTGAAGTATGTTTTGAAAACGTGTACGGCCCGTTGGTGATTTAGTTGAAATAATAATAATTCTAAAATGTTGACTTTGCTACAGTACTGCTACAGTAAATTTGACTTTTTTGAACAGTAACTTTGACTTCAAAATTCTGGTTTTTCTGTGTTTTGCGACACAACATGCGACACAAAGATTTGACATGCGACACAATGGTTGTGTCGCAGACGTCATGCGACACAAGGATACGACACAGGGACTGTGTCGCATCGAATACGAAATGCTAATTTAATAGCGACATAGTGGTTGTGTCGTATAGAAATACGACATAATTTGCGACATAGAGTGCGACACAATATTGTGTCGCATGAGTTACGACACTAAAGGATTTATACGACACAAGGTGCGACATAAAGGGCAAAATACGACACAACATGCGACACAAGGCTTGTGTCGCATGGATGAACACCAGCCCAGAAAGTCCGGCTGTTCGCGATTTTTCCGGCCAAAACTCAATTTAAACTCGTTTTTAAGCTATAAAACTGTGTTCTAATCTTTGTAATGGACATATATAAGTTGTGTAAACATCAAAACATCAAAATATTACATAAAACTAAATAAATCTAAGTTTTTAGAAATTTCCTTACAAATGCAAATCGAAGAAGATGGAGGCCGAAAATGATGGTAGAGCTTTTGTTAATCTTGTTCCTCACTTGATGGTGGTTCCGAAAATGTAAGTTTTGTTGTCGGATTTGATGATTCCGAAATTTTGTATGAATTTGGTGAGAGTGTTTTTGGTGTGTGTGTGTTTTTGGAGAATGAAAATGAAAGAAAGAATGAGGAGATGTGGGGTGTAGGTGAAAGCCTCACCTCGCAGTCTCCGTCCCGTGCTCCGAGTGGTGTTCGTTTTCTCCGTCATTTAACGTTAAATATTTATTTTATTTATTTAAAGATACATTCTAAATTATAAGTTATTACCAAATGTTTTATTGTAAAATTTTACCAATTATCTATTTATGATATTAAAAATGAAATTCGTTATACTTGTTTGCGCGTTTGTATTTTAATTATGAAAGTTCGGTTTGTACGATACGAATGAATACGAAATATTATCACAATAATATTCTAAATAAAATTGAGTTATTAAATAATATTTGTATTACTGAATAAAATTGTTCACCAACGTCCGTATTTATTGTATCGAAATTCATTCGATTTGAAACTCGTACGATTTAAATAAACCGCATAATTGTGTAGATATATATTCAACAATATATATGATAATTGATACATTAATTAGCCTAACACATAACTAATTACATGTACTAAATTCTTGATTAGGCACTAAATTCTAGTCCTAAATTGACGGTTGTCACATTCTCCCCCTGTTAGAAGAATTTCGTCCCGAAATTTATGTTGAAGTCGTGTTTGACGTTGAATCAGTGAAGAGTTGAGGATACTTGAGTCGCATTTGGTCTTCCCGTTCCCAAGTGAATTCCGTACCGCGCCGCGAATTCCACCTAACTTTGACGATAGGAATACGACTTTGTTTAAGTTGTTTGACCTCACGGTCCATGATTTCAGCGGGTTCCTCAACAAAGTGAAGTTTTTCGTCAACTCGAATTTCATCGAGTGGAATGATAAGTGTCTCATCAGACAGACACTTCTTCAGATTTGAAACATGAAATGTGGGATGCACGCTGCTGAGTTCGGATGGCAGCTGCAATCGATATGCCACTGGACCAATCTTTTCGAGGATCTCGAATGGTCCAATGTATCTGGGATTTAACTTCCCTCGTTTGCCAAATCGGATTACGCCTTTCCAAGGCGATACTTTGAGTAGAACTCGATCCCCAACCTGGAACTCGAGTGGCTTGCGTCTCACATCAGCATAACTTTTCTGACGATCACGCGCGGCTTTGAGTTTGTTTTGAATTTCTACGATTCTCTCGGTCGTCTCGTGAATGATTTCTGGACCCGTGAGTTGGCTGTCCCCAACTTCGGTCCAACAGATAGGTGACCGGCACTTACGACCGTACAGTGCCTCGAAGGGTGCAGCTTTGATGCTGGTATGATAACTGTTGTTGTACGAGAACTCGCACAATGGTAGATGTTTTTCCCAGTTTACACCGAAGTCTACTACGCAGGCCCGTAGCATGTCTTCAAGTGTTTGAATGGTTCGTTCACTTTGACCGTCGGTTTGAGGATGGTATGCGGTACTCATATCCAGTCGAGTACCCAGGGATTTTTGAAGTGATTGCCAAAATTGTGAAGTGAAACGACTATCTCTATCGGAGATAATTGAGATTGGAACACCGTGTTTGGTCACGATTTCCTTCAGATAAATGTTGGTGAGGCGTTCCATTTTGTCAGATTCCTTGATTGCCAGGAAGTGAGCAGATTTTGTGAGACGATCCACGATCACCCAAATGGAATCGCAACCGTTCGAGGATTTGGGTAGTTTGGTTATGAAGTCCATGGCAATTTGTTCCCATTTCCATTCAGGAAGACTGGGTTGTTGAAGTAAACCAGAAGGTTTTTGATATTCGATTTTAACTTTGGAGCAAGTAAGGCACTTGCTGACATAGGTGGCGATTTCAGCTTTCATGTTCGGCCACCAGTAGAAGTCCTTGATACCGTGGTACATTTTGTCGGATCCCGGATGGATAGAATATTTGGACTTGTGAGCTTCATCCATCACCAAGTCTCGTAGGTTCCCAAATTTAGGCAACCAGATTCGGTTTGAGAAATACTTAATCCCGTTAGATTTGATTTCGAATTGTTTATCCATGCCCCGCAAGGCTTCATCTTTGACATTTTCAGGTTTTAAGGCTTCGAGTTGAGCAGTGAGAATTTGAATGTTTAAATTGTTGTGAATGGTCATACTGAGGGCTCGAACCCGAAGTGGTTTCACTCGCTCTTTTCGACTGAGGGCGTCAGCAACAACATTTGCTTTGCCTGGATGATATTTGAGTTCGCAGTCGTAATCGGTAAGCAACTCGACCCATCGACGTTGCCTCATGTTGAGATCCTTCTGATCGAATATGTGTTGAAGGCTTTTATGGTCGGTAAAGATTGTACACCTGGTACCATAAAGGTAATGTCTCCAGATTTTGAGGGCAAAAACGACAGCTCCTAGCTCGAGGTCGTGGGTGGTGTAATTCTTTTCATGAATCTTGAGCTGTCGGGAAGCATAAGCTATGACTTTGTCTCGTTGCATGAGCACGCAACCGAGACCTTGATGAGAAGCATCGCAGTATACCACGAAGTCATCAGTGCCTTCGGGTAATGATAGGATAGGAGCACTGCAAAGCTTTTGTTTTAAGAGTTGGAATGCCGATTCTTGTTTATCAGTCCAGTCAAACTTTTTGTCTTTCTGGGTCAGCGTCGTGAGTGGTATGGCTATCTTGGAGAAATTTTCAATGAATCGTCGATAATATCCGGCCAGTCCTAAAAACTGCCGTACTTCGGTCGGAGTGGTTGGCGATTGCCAGTCTTTGATAGCCTCGATTTTTGACGGGTCAACGTGAATCCCCTGACTGTCAATCACGTGACCAAGGAATTGAACGGTTTTGATCCAGAACTCACACTTAGAGAACTTGGCATAGAGCTCCTCGTGTTTAAGTAGTTCAAGGATGGTTCTGAGGTGTTGCGCATGATCTTCTTTGTTTCGTGAATATATGAGTATGTCATCGATAAAGACAATGACAAACTTATCAAGGTAAGGTTTACACACCCGATTCATAAGGTCCATGAATACAGCCGGTGCATTGGTTAGGCCAAATGGCATCACTTGGAATTCGTAATGCCCGTAACGGGTTCTGAAAGCGGTTTTTGGAATATCGGCATCGCGAACACGCAATTGGTGATAACCGGATCGGAGATCAATCTTTGAATAACAACTCGACCCTTGAAGTTGGTCGAACAAATCATCGATTCGAGGGAGTGGATACCGGTTCTTGACAGTTAACTTGTTCAACTCTCGATAGTCGATACACATTCGAAAAGAACCGTCTTTCTTCTTGACAAATAGGACCGGAGCTCCCCAAGGTGAAGAACTCGGCCTGATGAATCCTCGTTCCAAGAGTTCCTGTAACTGGGTGGACAACTCCTGAAGTTCAGATGGAGCTAAACGGTATGGTGCTCGGGCCACAGGCGCAGCACCTGGTACAAGATCGATTGAGAACTCAACCTGTCTTGGTGGTGGTAGACCAGGTAGTTCTTCAGGAAAGACTTCTGGAAAGTCTCGAACAATTGGAACATCCTCAAGTCGCTTCTCCTCCGACTTTTTCTCCATGATGTGCGCGAGGATTGATGGATAACCCTTTCTCAGAAATTTTCGGGTTTTTAAGCAAGATATGAGGTTAAGCCTCGTCCCTCCGGTCTCCCCCTGTATGACTAGGGTTCTACCGACAGTGAGAGGTATGCGAACAATTTTGTCATAGCAGATGATTTCGGCGCGATGTTTGGATAACCAGTCCATGCCTACGATGACATCGAAACTCCCTATCTCAACAGGCATAAGATCTATGGAGAAGGTTTCATCGGCTAGATTTAAGGTGCAATTAGGTATCACACTATTGGTTTCTATCAATTTGCCATTTGCTAGCTCTACGGTGTACTTAACGTCTAAAGCAACAGGTGTAATGTCAAGTAGAGGGCAAAATTCATCGGAAATAAAACTCCTATCGGCACCAGTATCAAACAGTATGGAAGCAGTTAAATTGTTGAGGAGGAACATACCCGTGACCACATTCGGGTCCTGACGGGCGTCCCCTGAGTTGATCACGAAGGCGCTACTTTTGGTGTTGTTGTTGTTGCGGTGGTTGTTGTTGTTGTTGCCCTTATTCTTTAGTTTTGGGCAAGAATCCCTGAAGTGTCCTGGGTTTCCACATTCGTAGCAGGACTTAGGTTGTCGGGTATTTTTGTCAGAGGGGCTGTTGTTGGATTTGGGGGCTCGGCAATCCTTAGTCGAATGCCCGTACCTCCTGCAGTTGTTGCAAGGAGTACCGCACTGACCAAAGTGGTGATAGTTACACTTGGGACAATAAGGTCTGTCCCCGGTGTAGCTGCGGTTGGATTCAGAGTTGGTGGTGTAGACTTGGATGGCGTTGTTTTTCTTGTTTGAGTTGTGGTGGTGTTCAGTGGATTTGCGTTTGTTGTTGTTGGAGGATGAGGTGTTGGAGGTCTCACGGCTGACAACTAGAGCCATGAGCTCGTGGGCCAATCGAATGGCACTCTCAGTAGTAGTTGGTTTGGATGAGGCGACGTTTCCCTGAATGTTCTCGGGAAGTCCACGAATGTATTTCTTAATGCCCTTACTTTCTGGTTCGACCAAACCCGGGCATAATAAGGCAAACTGCTGAAACTTGGTGGTATAATCAGCAACATCGTTTCCCTGCACCTCCAGATGCCAGAATTCTTCTTCCAGCCTGTGCAATTCCTCTTCAGGACAGTATTTCTCTGTCAGCTTCTTTTTCAGTTCGGCCCAAGGAAGTCGGTTAGCAACCTCAAGGCCTACAGAGTTTGCGTGGGTTTTCCACCACGTGAGTGCACCTTCCTGAAAGGTGTAAGCAGCGAATTTGACTTTGTTGTTCTCAGTGCAGTCGCAGAGACTGAAAACAGATTCCATACGCTCAATCCAACGGATCAAGCCAATGGCACCTTCCGTGCCCTTGAAGTACAGCGGTTTACAGCTAAGAAAGTCCTTATAGGAGCACGGTTTGGGTGGTGGAGTATTGGTTGCTGTGTCCTCGCTACCGGGTGGTGTTCGGGTAGCCAAGGCTTCGGTCACACTGCGGGCAATTATTCCCACGATCTCAGCTTCGCTAAGGGTAATTTGACGACGAGGAGGCATGATGCTGAATAAGAAAGAATAAGGAAAGGAAATAAGATACTAGTCCGAGTATGATGAACTAGTGGTGTGTTTGTCATTTCGAGACAAAGCGTTAGAGAGAAAGAGGCCTATATTCATGTAATATAGCCTAAAGTTGCAATGAGGTCTATTTATGTATATATATATGTATATCACATAATAACCTATTGAGTGTCTAGCACAGACGTGTTTTGAGTCCCGTTTCTCTCGAGGTCAGAGTCAACTAATGTATCCTGTTCAGCCATAACTTCCTTCAGATCTTACATCATCTTTATTTAATTGTACATAGTTGATCAAGCTATGTTAAATTAAGTTCGTATGCTGTAATCCCTGAACTGGTTATACCTAATAGGGAATACTGCCTAACGGTCATAGTCTAGGCCCACTAAATGCAACCTAGTTCACTATAACCTTAGGCTCTGATACCAATCTGTGACACCCCCAAATTTAATGATTTGCGGAAGCTTGATTTGGGTGTCACTAATCAATATACAAAGCACATAAGATATAATGAACGACCACTATATGCGTCGTTTTAAACTTGTATAGATAAAGTAAATGTTTACATCAAAATATAGTTACATTAGCTCGGTTCCTGAAATTGAGAGATTACATAGCATAATTACTTTTACAAAATATAATAATGCAGTCCAATCTCTAGTTGTATGTATGCTGACTCGAGCTAATAATTCCTGCTTGTGCAGCCAAACTACTGCTGGGTACCTGTGATAAATACTAAAATGGGTCAGCGAAAACGCTGGTGAGCTCACAGGTTTGCATGTCAATATATAGTTGTCAGAACCGCAAGATTTATATTGAATTTAAAATGCAATTAAGCAAAATAAAAGTTATACTGTCCATGAGCACATAGTCTGAGCTTAACTTGATTTGTCAGGCCCACTTAAGGAAACCTAACTTGAAATGCCTCCTACGAGTGCCTAATCAACACTCGTCTTCCCAAATGCTAATACATCCGTTTGACCGGTTAGTGCGTGCTAACCCGGATGAGGATTGTCAATCCCATATGATATCATATACTAACATTCACGCTATAAAATACTAGAGACTATGCTTATGGAGGACTTTAAATTGATTAGCTTGAAACTCATTTAGTATTTGAAGTTTGGCACTTGCGTTCTACTTGTAAAACAAAATCGAGTAGTAATATCACACCCCTAGTTGTAAAGCAGTGAAAATGGGGCTATGAAACTCACCTGAGTCTTGAAGTGTTTAATTTAATAAACTCGAAATAATTAGCGGTGAATTGATGTCCAAAGACTTGAAACCTGAATGTGTTCACGACACTTGATTGTTATTAATTGTACCGGTATCCCGAAAGACTACCTTTGTAGTTGTGATACAACTATATATATATATGTCCAAATTACTACGATTTGGTTGATTGAATTGATACAAGTTACAACGACTTGTTTGATTTAATTGATACAAGTTACAACGACTTGTTTGAGTGAATTTATACAAGTTACAACGACTTGCTTGATTCTGAAGTATGTTTTGAAAACGTGTACGGCCCGTTGGTGATTTAGTTGAAATAATAATAATTCTAAAATGTTGACTTTGCTACAGTACTGCTACAGTAAATTTGACTTTTTTGAACAGTAACTTTGACTTCAAAATTCTGGTTTTTCTGTGTTTTGCGACACAACATGCGACACAAAGATTTGACATGCGACACAATGGTTGTGTCGCAGACGTCATGCGACACAAGGATACGACACAGGGACTGTGTCGCATCGAATACGAAATGCTAATTTAATAGCGACATAGTGGTTGTGTCGTATAGAAATACGACATAATTTGCGACATAGAGTGCGACACAATATTGTGTCGCATGAGTTACGACACTAAAGGATTTATACGACACAAGGTGCGACATAAAGGGCAAAATACGACACAACATGCGACACAAGGCTTGTGTCGCATGGATGAACACCAGCCCAGAAAGTCCGGCTGTTCGCGATTTTTCCGGCCAAAACTCAATTTAAACTCGTTTTTAAGCTATAAAACTGTGTTCTAATCTTTGTAATGGACATATATAAGTTGTGTAAACATCAAAACATCAAAATATTACATAAAACTAAATAAATCTAAGTTTTTAGAAATTTCCTTACAAATGCAAATCGAAGAAGATGGAGGCCGAAAATGATGGTAGAGCTTTTGTTAATCTTGTTCCTCACTTGATGGTGGTTCCGAAAATGTAAGTTTTGTTGTCGGATTTGATGATTCCGAAATTTTGTATGAATTTGGTGAGAGTGTTTTTGGTGTGTGTGTGTTTTTGGAGAATGAAAATGAAAGAAAGAATGAGGAGATGTGGGGTGTAGGTGAAAGCCTCACCTCGCAGTCTCTGTCCCGTGCTCCGCGTGGTGTTCGTTTTCTCCGTCATTTAACGTTAAATATTTATTTTATTTATTTAAAGATACATTCTAAATTATAAGTTATTACCAAATGTTTTATTGTAAAATTTTACCAATTATCTATTTATGATATTAAAAATGAAATTCGTTATACTTGTTTGCGCGTTTGTATTTTAATTATGAAAGTTCGGTTTGTACGATACGAATGAATACGAAATATTATCACAATAATATTCTAAATAAAATTGAGTTATTAAATAATATTTGTATTACTGAATAAAATTGTTCACCAACGTCCGTATTTATTGTATCGAAATTCATTCGATTTGAAACTCGTACGATTTAAATAAACCGCATAATTGTGTAGATATATATTCAACAATATATATGATAATTGATACATTAATTAGCCTAACACATAACTAATTACATGTACTAAATTCTTGATTAGGCACTAAATTCTAGTCCTAAATTGACGGTTGTCACAATCTGGGATTATTAGTATTAGTATTTGAGTTTAGTTCAGATATTAAGTTTTGATTTCAATGGCGTCTGAAGGCAATGAAGGAATTCAAGCAACGAAGATACCAATGCTTAAACCTGATGAGTTTGACCTATGGAAGGTCAGAATCAGGCAATATATGCTTCTCACGGATTATCAGATGTTGGAAGTTGTTGTTAATGGTATACCAGTAACGCTTGATGGAGATGGAGTAAAGCAACCAAGAGCACCACCAACATCTGAAGCAGAGAGGAAAATCAGATCTACTGAGTACAAAGCACTTAGTACTCTGTTGCTTTCCATTCCCAATGAGCATCAGAGCAGATTTGATAATTGTGAAGATCCCAAGGTACTGATGGAGGCAATTGAGAAGAGGTTTGGTGGTAATGATAACACCAAAAAGAATAAAAGATCTCTGTTAAAACAACAATTTGAAAATTTTAGCCATGTGAAATCTGAAACTCTAACTCAAACCTTTGATAGGTTTACTAAATTAGTTGGAGAATTGGAAAATCACAAGGTTAATATTGACAAAGAAGATCTTAACAGAAAGTTCTTGAGATCATTAGGTGATGAATGGACAATCTATACTGTTGGATTGAGGCAGAGTTCAGACATTGAAGTTAAGGAACTAGAAGATATATACAATGATCTGAGGAACTTTGAGTCTGAGGTGGAAGGTAAGAAGCAAGCAACTGGATACAGTCATAATGCTGCTTTTATGTCTATGGCTGGAACAAAAGCAGAATCAAGTCAAATGGGTTCTACTCATGTTTCAGGGGGAGCAGGATCATCATCAAATAGTTCTAATGATCAAATATTAGAATCTTTCTTTGCAAGTAATGTGAATTCTTCACTTACTAATGAAGATCTGGAACAATTTGATGGTGATGATCTAGAGGAGATGGACATCAAGTGGCAAATTGCATTGATTACTCAGAGAGCAAAAAGGTTCATGCAGAGGACTGGTAGAAATAACTTTGCATACAAGAGGAATGATGCAAATTGGTTTGATAAGAGTAAGATTGAGTGTTTCAACTGTCACAAGATGGGACACTTTGCCAGAGAATGCAGAAACCCTAGGCAAGAGCAGAATGGTAATGGTCAGAGATCTGGAAGCACTGGAACACAGACAAGAAACATTCCAATTCAGGGGGCTTCAGCAAATGCTTTGGTGTCTATGGATGGTTGTGGATGGGATTGGATTGATCAAGAAGAGCATGTTGTGAAGAATCAATGTCTCATGGCCATTGCAGAATCTGACAAAAAGTCAGAAGTTCCTACTGAGGTACAAAATAAATTATGTTCTGCTGTTTGTAAACAAACTGTTAAACACTACAGAGATCATAATATAAAAGTGTGTGAGGAACTAAAACAATGGGAAATCAAAAGTAAACACACCATAGGAGTCATTGAAAATCTGGAAAATCAAATAAAGGCATATGAAGTCAATGCAACACAGTTTAAGTATGACATTGAATATGCTAGGTGGGAGAGAGACTCTTTTAAAGATAAAGTTGATTTGTTATCTAAGAAACTTACTGAGGTCACATGTGAAAGAGATAGTATAAGGCTTGATGTAAGTAAATTAGAACATGCTTCAAAGAGTGTAAATAAACTTATTAATTCACAGATTCATGATAAACTTAAGACTGGATTAGGATACAATAATGTACCTCCACCTTATAATCACACCTACTTTCCTCCCAAAAGTGAAATTGATATCAATTCACTTAAAAGAGAATTGGTAGATGAGGTTAAAAAGGCTGATCCAATTAAAAGTTTATCTGATGATGATCTGTTTGTAGAAGGTGAAGTTAGTGACTGGACTGAAGAAGATGATCAGAGTGATAGGACATCTGATAGTGAGAAGAGTGTGAAATCTGAATCATCTAAGTCTGAGTCAACATGTGAGGATGTGAAGAGAGTAATTACTGATCTAGTTGTTAATCTTAAAACTGATAAACTAGAAGAGGGTAAGAAAATGTTTAAGGAAAAGGTTAAACTGGACTTAGAGAAGGTGAGCTTGAATACTAACAAATCTAAACATGGGTTAGGATATGTTAGTAATACAGTTAACTCAGTTACTAAACCTGTTGTTGAATCTGTTGTGAATAACTGTGTGAATTGTAAATGTAAAGCAAGTGCTTCTTCTTCACAGAGTTTTCAAAATCAAAAACCCAGAGGTAATCAAAGAAATTGGAATCAAATGATTTCACAAAAACTGGGTAATAATGTTACTGTGATTAAAGAAATGTCTTGCTTTATATGTGGAAAAATGGGTCATCTTAAATATGACTGTTATCATAATCCTGAGAATGTTCAAAGGATTATAAAACAGTCATGGATGAAAGCAAATATGATTAACAAACAAAATTTTCAATCAAAAGTTGATCATACTGCCAGAGTTCAGAAGATAAACTCAAAGGCTACCATGTTAAACATTGTTACAGGTAAATCTACTGCAGCAGTAATAACAAAATTAGCGGGAAAATAATATAAAAAGATCAACTAGCAAGGAGCTAGAGATCAAGAAACAAAAATCCAGAAATACAACATATAAAATTTCTAGATTCTACCGGATCTTTAACTGGAAAGATTGCAAAAGGGATGAAAAAACTCATGCCAATTACAGAAACATCGAGACATGAGAAAAACCTCACCGACGAAGGCCATGCCACCCATGCAACTTGTGAGGCATAAACTATAAGAACTGTTTATAGTACATATGGTAACTTTTATAAACATTTTTTATGCTTAAAACATTATAATAATGCGACTTTTACGATATGTATTGAAATGAAACATTATAATAAATGTAACTTTTACCGTTTGTGTTGAAATCGAAAATTAAAACTTTAACTAAGATACATGCATGTTACGATAAAATTATAAAGTAATGTTCTTGATTATGACACATTATACTAAACTTACTTATTGTACTGAATGTTTTATCATCAAAAATTAAATACTAAAAATTAAATAAATAAAACCACTTTTTATCTTTATATGTCCATAATTATTTGGTACATAGAATTACATTTCACACAACAATTGATATATCTTTCTATCCAAAAAGGCTCAAATTTTAATTACAACATTTAGAGAGTGAAATATCATAGCCCGCGTTGTCGCGGGTCCTTCACCTAGTAATAATAATAATAATAATAATAATAATAATAATAATAATATAATATAATATAATATGTAACTGCATCCTTATAAACTAGTATTTAACCCGGGCGTTACCCAGTTAAATGGATGCCATAAAAAAACCTAAGTAATATCGTAAAGTTAATGTACATATACAACTCTATTTGCATGAAAGATGTTAACATATAACAAATGTTTGTGCATAATAGTGTGTACCAATACGTCTGTGTGTAACAATACCATGATGCTCATTTAAGTATTTAAATCTTTAACATTAATCCTGGTAGATATCACCACGATCACACAGAAGTTTGACAACTAAATTATGTTTGGACCTTTATTACAATTACATTACAGATTGGACGTCCGTTATCTAAAATCCAAATTATTAGTTGTTCCCGTGAATTATAAACACCTAAAAACTTTGAATTTTATAATAAACTCTTAAAACATATTAGAACATTACCATTGACATAATTACATATGTAAAATGATAATACCTGTAAACAGACCCTTAAGCAATATACACATATCACAACCTAAAGCATCCGAGTCAGCCCAACAAAGAATGGGGCTTTTAAGTCTCGAACTCCAGGCCTTCTGCATAATCTGGTTCATTATTCATTACGTTAGGCTAGCAGGATGCTATTTATTTACATATCATTAACACAATTAGGGAAGGAAAAAAGATCCCTTTCTCAAACTCAATACCTACCGAACATGTCAGTGCATTCCTGTCGCTGGACTAACCGCCCACATTTGCTGAATCTTATCTTTGCTATTCATAAAAGTGAAAACGTAACAATGCATTGACGATGTTACTATTCTTCCTTAATTGTGTCAACAATGCATTGACGACGTTACTATTATTCCTTGATTGTTATTATTGATAATGGAGGTTTGAAAGTATGCAAACCGAATACAACTTAAAAAACATACATCGGCATTAATATGAAAATGTATATTATATACAAATAATGTTGTTAACGTACTATTGTGTTTTTCGCTTTTAACTTTTCTTATATAACGTTTTGTATTAATCCAAATAAACCACTACGATCAGTTTATTTTTATCTACATTTTGATATAAAAAAAGTTGATTTCGAGACAAAAAAAATACATTCGTTAAATATATATTATATGACGATAAAGTTTATATAGAAATGTAGATAAAATTACACTGATTATAAATATATATGCAGAATTATCCACGCATTATATATAAAAAGTTATCAAAGAAAAACAAAATATTAGATAAATTAAATAAGTAACATATAAAATATTATTAAAAACTATTATGAGAAATAAGCTCCGTGTGTGAAAAAAAAAACCGTCACATAAGAAACCGCTACAAAAGAAACCGCCACGAAAGAAACCGTCACATAAGAAACCGCCACAAAGGAAACCGCCACAAAAGAAACTGTCAAAAATGTAACCAACAATTAGAGGTTGCGATGGTGACGATTAAATGTTAGCAAGATCGTACGGATGATATTGAAAGTCAACTAATAACTTCTAGGTCAACTCACCTGGAACCATATATATGGACAATTTATATTACAATTATTTTTATTAATTAAATAATCACAACACAAAAATTAGGGATATATAAATTTATATTAATTAAATACTTTACTTGTATCCTGGCACAGTTACATGGGACGATATTTAAAGGATTTACAACATGTGAAGTTATATAGAGCTTAACTGCCATAAGAAAACTGCTAGTAACCAACAAATGCTATCCTTCGCATATGACAAATATTACAAATGTTATCCTTTTTCCTTTCATAAATACACACTATAGTTTAGATCTGTAATTATAAAAAACTAAGTACACAAGCACGGCATGATGAAAAAGCAACCTATTATATCCAAGAAACATGAGTAGTACATTGTTTTAACAACTGTGGAAAGGAAATAAACAACCGGAACACATAATGGTACTAAACTTCTAGAACATAGGAAAGCAAACATAACATGATATAAGCAACAACCATAAATCAAACTAAACTAAAGATACTCCATTCTAAATATATATTATCTCCTTATCCAACCACTTTCACCTCCTCATCAGTTGAAGGCTCCGGTTTTTCGTCATTACCATTAGCTTTGATACTGATCACATCATCTTCAGAAGTGCCATCCTCCAAGTCAACATTTACAGCAACCTCATTATCTTTCGAACCTGTATTTTCCTCCACAGGCACACGTTCCTGCATTTTTAATATAAACAACCATATTTTAAAATAAAAGTGTATACGTTAGTAGAACAATGTAGACCTCATCATCAGACAACACTATAACTTCCTCCCATTCCCAAACAGCTAGGTTTGCCATACGTTTCCTCCTTTTAAAAAAGTCATCCATCTGAAAAATAGTACAAATAGTAGTTTCATAAAACTCAAAATATTACTTTGCAAAAGAGAACAAAAAAAACAAAAAAAAAACCCAAAAATTAAACTTACATCAGCTTCGTTACTCTGTGGGCGTGACCTCCCTTTTGCAACCTTAACAACGTCAGTGACAGTTACGGCAGGGACATGGGTTCCAAAACCCCCATACACTTTTTGTCGCTGCACAGAAAATTGAAATAAAACAAATTACTACAAACCAAAAATTTTTAATTTTAAAAAACACATCACTCCATGTAAATGAAATCTCACATTAGCTATCATGGGCCCTCCCATTAAATCCTTTGCATCCTGAATAACGAATGTACAACAGTTACCATATAACATATAAATTATAATAAGAAGGTAAATGAAGGTTGTTAGAATTGGCATATACATTGACCACAGTAACTGCCTTTGGAATCTCCTCACAAACGACATTGGACACATCACCCTGCAAGGATATACATTAAGAAGGTTATAATTCAGATAGTAAATGTTTAAATACGGGAATCATTGTTAAGGATGGGAGGAGAGAATTTACATTCATTGCCATTGTTAATTTTTGTGATATACAAACTATAATTTTGGATTGTGAATTGCAAAATGAATATACCTGTATTTATAAGGATGAATAGACAGTTATATTTATACGTGGCATCAAATGATTAGATATAGTAAAAAGCATGAATCCATGATTTATGAATCGTGGATTGATGTAGATGACCTGGTCAAACGTAGTTATATATAATCTTGTGATAGACTTTTTATTATTAATAAGATTGTTTAGGAGTCCCCATGCCACGAGATTTCTATATATTCTTTGTGAAATTATTAATTTTGGAAAATGATATTTTTAATAATATAAAACTATTTACATACATAATTTAAAAAAGATCATCCATTTATCATATTTTTTTATTTTTTTTGGTCCAAACTTTACGATTAGTTGTATATATTCTTTGTGAAATTATTAATTTTGGAAAATGATATTTTGAATAATATAAAACTATTTACATAAATAATTTAAAAAAGATCATCCATTTTTGTTGAATTAGCATATAGTTAGCATTCATTATTTTAGCACATTAATTTTTTTATCTTGTTTCCAAGGGAAAATTTGGTCGTGTTAGGCTTTGATTATGGGCCTACAATCCCATTAATTTCATGATCCTTCCGGCATTCATTCCTGCCTAGATTTCTGCCTACACTCTGCTTCCTACTGGATAAAATTTAGCCCATTACATTGGCCTTCATGTGGTTCCTGCCTTGTGTTTTATCCATTCAATCTTTAATAAAACCACTACATATCTTTATTTATATACATAGAATAAAAAGTGCCGTTTGATATAATTTATGGGGCCGGTTATCCTACAAACAATAATTATGGTGGTAACCAAAGGAACCACTCAAATGTTGCCACGTGTATCAATTTCTCAACTTCATCTCTCTTATTCGGACCTCCCTCCACACCCACAATTCATGATTTTCATATCTACTTTCTGGCGCCGCTAGTCCTACAGTTGTCGTTCTCCGGTTCCGCCTATGATCGCCGGTCCACCGTCGACGTCGTCTGATTTGCGCACTGCCGTCCGTTTAGGTGCCGCCGTCATCTACCGATTCCACCATCGCATTCTTCTTTTCCGTCACCGTTTGATTTGTATAACATAACAACGTATTATATCAAGCAACCACAACGTTATTTTTTAAGCTTTTTCTTCTTCGATTAGATTCTTCATCTTCTCCGATCATATTCATCATTTTCTCCGGTCAGATCTGTGATTAGTCTTCATCAAGATCTAATTGTTGTTTTCGTGATACATATTGAAAGAAGAATTTGTTAGAATCAAAGTATTTGTAAGTATTAATGTATTAATGCTGAGCACTAAATAAAAAATGATTTGTATATCTTGAAGAAGTCAAACTTAGGATTGAAAAAGCTACAAGAACTCCACCTTGTTTTTTTTACTTGGTCAAGAAATTTGACTGCATGACTGCAGGGATATAAAAATGTTACTTAAAAATGTGTATTTGAATATAATTTAATATGTCTTAATTTATTATTAAGTTGTGTATCAGTATGTTACAAAATTTAAAATTGTGTATCCGTACATTAATAATTATTGTGTATCACGTACTTAAGTTTGTGTATCATGAATTATTTTAAAAAATAAATTTATATTAAAGAGCATAAAAATTTAGTAATTTTGGTATAGTTTTTTTATCAAAAAAGTTAATTAATCTTGAATTTAAAGATAAAAATGTCGTTCTTACCGTTCCTACCTTAATAATTGTTCTTACTTGAAACTTCCCATATAATTTATATTAATTATATATTATATTTAATATATAATTTATGTTAATATATTTATATATATTTGGAACATATAGCATCCTATTAATATGCAATATCAATTTATATTAGAATTATTTATATTAATTAAATAATTACAACAGAATATTGTATAATATAAAACAATTTACATAAATATATAATTCAAAAAAAATCACCCATGTTTCTCGAATTAGCATATAAGTAGCATCCTGACTTAAAAGAATCGACCATTGCAATTTATGTTAACAATTAGCATTTTGCAATAGCATACTGCACACGTAAATTTATATTAATATACATCATGCCATATCAATTTATAGATATATTTGGAGAATTTAGCATCCTGAGTATATATAATTACCCAAGATAGAAGTTGTGAATTCTGGTATCCTACCTGCGAGATACATATTAATTTAGGATAATATATTTATATATATCTATGTTAATAACCTAGCATCCTGCGATATGCTATAACACAAAATTTAAGGAATATATAAATATAAATTGTATATAGCATCCTACGATATGAGTTGCATATGAGTTACGTAGGACCATATTTTAAGGATTTGCAACATGTGAATGAAGTTATATATATTAAGAAATTTAGTATCCTGCAATACCATCAGGAGGAGAAAACCGCCATAATAAAACCGAATGCAAGTAACCAACAAATATAGGTTGTGATGGTCAGGATCAAAAGTGAATCCAATCCTACGGATGAAAATAGAAGTCAACTCATAACCGTTTATCACACTCACCGGCAGCCATATATATGGGCAATTGTATTGCACTAATATTATTTTATTATGGTTCGAATTATGAATATTTGTCTTTGATATGCATTATAAATTAAAGAAGTATAAACACATTTTGACAGGTTCTTGAGATGAAAATAATCTTGAATAAAAAGCCTTAGTTCTGAAAAAGAAATTGGAGGATAACAAGGCTATCCTAATTGCTTAAGTGCTTAACCAATATCATGTAAAACAACTTCATATACAAACAACAAAATATAGAAAATCAAAGTCACAGAACTCAAAAGGCAACCAGTAGGTCCAGTACAAAAGCTGCAGCCTTTCTGGTATTAACGGTGACTACTGTCTCATTTATCATCACCCTAGTTGAGATGGTCGTTTTGTCAGTGCGACACGTTATTAGATATGCAGGAGGATAACAAGGCTATCCTAATTGCTTAAGTGCTTAACCAATATCATGTAAAACAACTTCATATACAAACAACAAAATATAGAAAATCAAAGTCACAGAACTCAAAAGGCAACCAGTAGGTCCAGTACAAAAGCTGCAGCCTTTCTGGTATTAACGGTGACTACTGTCTCATTTATCATCACCCTAGTTGAGATGGTCGTTTTGTCAGTGCGACACGTTATTAGATATGCATTCACTAGTTGCGAAACCGTTGCTAATGCAGTCTCTGATATGTGCCCATTACTGGCATTGCCATAATTCTCAAAAACATGTGCATATATGTTGGTTCATGCAAATATCATATATGCGGCTGATCATATGCATATATAAAGCAAACAAAGACGCTTTTATAAAGGAATGAAAGAAGTTCAAAGTCGATGGCCCACTTATTCAGTGAACCATTCAGTTTAGACACAACTATTCATTCCCATCAATGATTCAATCATATATTTTGTATCTCTTATGAGAATGATTCAAATAAATATGATAAAACCATGAAATGAGTGATTTAGTATATATATTTTGGATGCAATCATGTGAAAATAATAACGAATATAACACTTGAGTTTGTTGCTTGTTCTAAAAAAAGACAGTTAGCAGACTATAATAAAAGACACAATACAGTATAATCAATCCCAAGTTTTGTGCAGAAGTTGTATATAATTCCAAAGTATTAAGTAGAGTAGCATATATGAATACAGAGTACTTGCAGAGATCAGATGCACAGTCAAGTAGATCAATAGGCCTGATCACCAACTGTTAAGGAAACCTGGATATCATGTGTTTGATCCCACAATCTAAAACAGAAATTTATCATTGGACATGCATCATCAGGTGGGTCCTTTTGGTCTGCGTTCACCATGGGTTGGTACCTTGGATCTGAGGCCACGGGTGTCTCCCTTAGGGCTGAGTCAACGGTTTGGTCCCTTTCGGACTGACTCAAGGGGTTGGTCGGAGTCAACAGGTATCGATGTGATTATGCTTTTGCATCTCCTGAAGAAATAACAGCACAAGTAGCAGGTAAGGCGAAAAGTTATTGATCCACAGTTTCTAATGATACACGTGAGTGACGTGACTATAACTAACCTCTGAAAAACTTCCATGTTTTTCTCAATGGCACAGGACCAGATTATAGAGTACTCGTTTTTGGGAGATGAATGATGTTGAGAGATTTCATTCAACCAATTCTCAATATTATTAATCTCCTTTTTAACCTGGCATAACAAGTGAAGATTACTTGACAGCAAGGAACTAATTTCATAATTAAATAATACTCAAACAATCCTCTTCGAATGAATCATATCATATCCCATAATTGATACATATATATTTGGCTACACTTTCCGTAAACAAATCTACTCATAAGAAGAAAGATGAAGAATGTGACTAACGAAAGGTGACTATAATTTTAACTCATTTTCATGATAAGACTTGCAGCTTGATTATAAGGGATGCGAGGAAAAGTTTGTTTCATGCAATAAGTAGTTATATATGATCTAAGGGCTAGATTATATACCTCCTTCATAAAGCGAGGGGGGATTGACACTGCAGTAAAACGATATTCTTCAATACAAGTTTGCAGAACTTTTATCGCTTGTTCTGTGTCTTTTTCCTCCTTGTATCTCTTTTCAACTGGATCAAATAACTGCAAAAAATAAAAAGATAAAATAAATAGATAGATAAATAGATAAAATCAAGCTAGTTACACAAATTAAGAAAGTATATAACAGGTTAAAAGTAGTAATTTGTAAACACCATTTTGATTTCTTCAAGTTTTCCGACATAATCTAGCTCAAATACATCATCATGGTCTTCATATAGCCAGTCTTCAGTTTCTTGAAGACTGTTAGTTATTACATCCTTCTCTGAATCTGTGGCAAATCTCCAGTAGGCAGTGGCGGTAGCAGGCTGTGGGCAATGTGGGCCTTGGCCTACACAAAGGTTTCAGTAATAATCGATATATATGTTTCAGATTGAACATAATTGGTAATTGCCCACATAGATCAATGGTTAGTTCCCTTGGCCTTTGACCAATTGGTCACATGTTCGATTCCACCCTGTCATTCAACTTTTTGATTTTTTTTCTTTAATATAATCTCTTATCTTATGTCACTTTCATACATTATTTTCTTCTTTGTGATATTTTTCCTTATTATCTTCAAATTCCTTTTAATTTAGTATCTTTATTCTCTTGTATTTTTTAGTTAGTTATAAGAAATTGTTACCATAAAAAAAACACTCATTGAATTTTTAATTTTTAGGTGATGGTTTTTCTTTCATTTTTTTCTTCATAATAGAAGTATAAGTATAAAAAATATCTTTCAGCACAAATAAATGCATATAGATCATAATGAAATCCAGAAGTTCGAAACTTTAAGACAGACGAACTTACATACTAAAATACAAAGCCACAAGGTTTGTTCACATTGCTAAATTTATGAACCTTGGGTATGATTTTCGTATTGAGAATCGAATTAGACTGACATAAGTTTGGGTGGGTTAGTTTAACGTATTACTTAGCTTAAACAATAAAAGTCTCAAAGCGGAACCCAAAACTTTAATTAACGAACATCCTAAAATTCGCCCCCTTACAAAAAAAGTTCTAGTACCGCCCCTGCCAGTAGGTACTCAATAGCTAAAATTACACAAATTCTGTCAATTTGTATGCAATCGAAGAAATCAAAGGGGATTGACCCCGGCAATCGAAGAAATCAAAAGCATTTATCAATTGTAAAAGGTCTGTAACACATATATCTTATTCATTACCAGATTATGATGATGGGGCGACAAGAACGGGTTTAACAAGCATCGGTTAAATATTGATTTTTGTTTTTGACAGGCTTAAAACTTGTTGCTAATACCATGTATGAAGGGAACTTTTAAGAATAATCTGAATATACACATTAAGCAGAGAAAGTTGAAGCTTGTTTATCTTTAACGACTACCAACATATAGAAAACTTAAATAGGAAACAAGTACCTTGCTACGAGTGTCGTAAACAAAAGACTTGAGGGCCTTTCTTTGCTCTAATAACAACTGTTCTCTCTCTTGAGCTTCATGTAACTCATCTTTAGTATGCAGACCATTTATTGCTTGTTCTGTAGCTCCTTCCTTCTTGTAATCCTTGTATCTCTTTTCAACTGGATCTAATAACTGCAAAGATAGAAAGGAAAAACCCATTAGATGTGCAAGCTAGTCACAGATTAAGAATATAAAAGGTCAAACTAGTATTTTAATTATCTCCTTCTCTGAATCTGTGGCAAAGCCCCGGTAGGCACCCGAAAGCTAAATTTTGAATTTTTTGTCAATTTGAATGCAATTAAACAATCTTATTTCACGAAAATTAATATAACTGCCAGTGAAAACAGGTTTGAACATGTACCTTGCTACGACTGTCGTAGACAAAAAACTCAAAAGTGTTTCTTTGGTCCTTGAGTTGCTCCACCTTTATATCTTGCTCTGCCAACATCTGTTCTCTCTTTTGAGCTTCATCTAGTTCATCTTTTGATGTTGATGCTTCTAAGTTCTCGGAAAATCCAAGATTTGAAATACGATTACTGGTCACCATCTTCTCAGGAATTAGAAAGGTAGTGCGTTTATCTTCTATAATCTGAAGCCATGATGACAATTGATGTCAATATCATAATACTTTTGATTAATTCATTCTCAAAAGAGGAATAACTAATCAATGTTCAGTATTTTGGGTAAGAAGCAATTCTTACTGATGCAGATCTTATTTCTACAATTCCATGTCTGTTGAGCAGCACTTTATATTCACCTTCCACTTTTTCAACAGAGGGTTGAGGCGGACCGATCTAAAAGTATATATAACAATTACTCAATGTACTAATAGTAAAAGTATAGCAAGTGTAAGTACGAATGCCAAGCAAATATTCAGCAATTATACATACTCGAGCACATACATGTGAGATTCTTACCCTGAATTCACCAATTTTAGGGGATGATCCGGTAGGGAAGTCCATCTTGTTGATGTAAGAGATTTGAACATGTAATGGAGTCTCCGAATGAAATTTAACAGTATGAATATTTGGAATTGGACTGCCTTTTCGAAATAACTTTCTATCTAGGAGTGGTTTGTTTTTACCTTCCCGTGCTGGGATTCCTATAGTGTAAGGAAAATATTCCTGAATCTGCAAACAGTAAGAAAACATTACATAAATAAGGAACATATAGATACAAGAAGGGACAAGCAGCCAGAATTTGCAAAAATAATATAAGAGAGATACCTTATAGTCTCGAACTTGGAGAGTGGGGCTAAGCATTGCACAATGAAGAGCACATCCTCTAGCAACACATTCACTAGCATTTAATGTTCTCGTTGGTTCTTTATGAAAAAATGAAGTTAGTATTTTCATTATTATTGGTATGCGGGATCCAGATCCAACAAGCTCAATAGTAGATACCTCATCGAGACACAAACCAGAGTTCTTTAACGCCTTAATACAAGGAACGGTAATCCTTTCGAGCAACTTTGATGACAGATTCTCAAACTCCTTTCTCGTTATGATTCCTCTCACATCAGTATCATCGATTAGACAATCAATACTAATCAGAGCTTTCGCATTGGCACTCAAAACTTTCTTTACCTTCTCACATGCTGTCCTAAGCCTTATACAAGCACGGGGATTGCTGTAAACATCAATCTTGTGTTTCTCTTGAAATTGTGCAGAGAAATGCTTAAATAAAACTTCATCAAAATCTCTTCCTCCCAAGTTCTCATCAAAAGAGTGGGACAATATCTGCATCTGCCCTGGTTCAAAAGCTGCAACAGTGATTTGAGTGTCGCAGTGGCCAATGTCAACAAATACAGCATTCGTTGGTCCTGAATCGGAGAAATCAGTCTTGTACATACCATAACCTAATGCAGTAGCAGTTCCATCATGCATCAACCTCAAAGGTCTTAAACCAGCAATATGTGCTGCATCAAGGTACTCGCGTCTCTGCAAGTCTGTAAAATACGATGGGATCCCAACCACACAGTCCACAACAGGGGAGTCAAGATTTTTCTCAGTTATTTGTTTCAAATGACTAAACAACATCCCTAAAATCTCAACCGGTGTAAACATCAACTTCTCTTTTAAGTAATCTATCTCGATCCAAATACCACCACGAGGACCCTCACTAGTCACGAAAGGCAACAACTTAAGATCTTCCTGCACACTCGGATCATTATACAGCCTGCCAACCAACCTCTTAACCTGCGAAATTGTTGATCTCGGATTTGCAGTTACAGATGCAGCACCTAAAAACCTTTGCTTCTCACCAAATGACACCACAGATTGCGTCTCACGCTTCGACTCCTCGTTCAACAATACATCAATCCCACCGCGCTTTGCAGCAGCAATAACACAGTTCTCATTCCCAATATCAAACCCAATCACACTCATTTTCTTACAAATTCCTCACAAAGTCACAGTTTGACACTCTTCACAGATTTAAAACCGATTACGATCACAAATCAAAACCTAATATATTCAAACAGAACAATCAGTTCATACACAACTTCATACAAAACACACACGTAGAAAAAACATCACCAAAACCTACAAAATTATGTACTTATAAGTTATAACTACTTATAAAACCTAATGATCAACATACATATACACAAAATTATATAATGCAGTAACAAATAACCTCGCAAAAATATAAAATGATGAATAATTCAAAACATATATACAGTTATATACATCATCGTGTATGTAAAACTAAGATACAGGAGAATAGGAGATGTACCTGATTAAATATAACGCGTGTTATTATTACGGAAAACATCATCATATCATATAAATATAATAAATCGTGAAGTGTTGATAAACTGGAACTCGAATAGTCGTCGGAGACTTCGTCGTTTTTTTAAAAAATATAAAAAATTAAAATTTAATTAAGGATGACTACGGCTATATATTTAAGAGTTAGATTTATGCTTGAAGAGGTTGTATATTAAGTTGCTTGAGAGAATGCGTGTCCGTTACATATATCATTTTCCATCAAATAATTAATGATGAGGAGTTGATGACTAGTACTAAATAAACTTTTGCCGCCGTATCAGGAGGTTACAATAGAAAAAGATGAGGGGAAGATGATCTTTTTAAATTTTAAATCGATTCTATTGTTTGTTACGGAGAATTATTATGCAATAATTAAATTATCTGATTACTGTATTATTTTATTTAATTGAATTTGAATTGAATATTTCGTCGATATTTAAATAATCAAACGGATATTTAGAAAAGGAGTAAACATAATTGGTGGGGTGGTTTGTTTCTTATTTCAAGGAACTAACACGACTCGAGAAGTCAAAAGTAGACAATAATTATAAGACGGAGGTAGTAGTAATAATAAAAATAAGGATCAGAGAGGCAGGAAGCTTTTAAGGGGCAGAGAGCAGCTCCATCTCCACCTTCCATTTTGTGATCCAACGCTCCTTATGTAGCCACGTCATTCGAGGGATGTGTTTGCAAACATTTTTGGGTGGAGGGACCCAAATGCAATTACGTAAAATATATTTTGAGGGGGTAAGATTAGGGCAAGGGTTTGGTCAGCTCACTTTTATCTCCTCTCTCTCTCTCTTCACACAAAAATTCTCTCATCACTCACCTTTCACCACTACCACCACCACAATCTTCAACAACAACCTTCAACCACCGTCACCATCACCACCACCTTCCACCACCGTGGCCATCACCACCACCTTTCACCGCTGCCGCCACCTTCTCCACCTCTACTTTTTTCGTCGCTACCTTTTCCGACGCCGCCACCACCACCTTCACAATCCACTTTTCACCGCCGCCGCTGCGCCACCACCTTCATCGTCGCTATCACCGTCCGCCGTCACCACTACCGTGCACCATCACCGCTACCGTACACCATCACCACCACCTCCACCTTCACTTTCTCTTTCACCGTACACCTTAAACTCCATCACCACCGTACGCTTTCATCGCCACCAAAACCTTCACCTTCACCGTCGTCTTCCACCATCACATTCATCATATAGATCTGAATACGAAGATGTAGATCTACTTTTCAGATCTAGATCTGAAAAAAGTAGATCTAGATCTACTTTTTCAGATCTAGATCTAAAAAAGTAGATATAAAAGAAGCCACTACATTTTGTATGTCGATTACTGCATTTTAGATCTACTTTTAAAAAAGTAGATCTGGAAAACCGCACTACTTTTTATGTTTCTGAAAAAGTAGATCTGAAAAGGTCACTGCATTTTACGATTATATTACTGCATTTTACGATTAAGATGATGAAAACTGATCTGAAAGAGTATATCCGAGAAAAAATTTACTGCATTTTTTTTACTGCATTTCACGTTTTTTACTGCATTTTACGTTGTTTCAACATATTTATTCACTTTAGTTTGTTTACTGCATTTTAACGTTTTTCACTGCATTTTAACGTTTGTACCGAATCTTGCATATTATCAGGTTTTTTGAATCAATTTTTTTTTTGCAATTTTTTAAAATAAATTTTTGCAATTTTTCGAGCAGGTCCCTAAATTTTCCAAATTGCAAAATAGTCCCTGGTATAAAAAAAGGAGGGACACGTGTCAATTTATAGTTGGCTAAAAGCCTGCCTTTTTTGCCCCTCCTAAGGGGCCTGCTCCTCTGAACCCTTCCCTAATAATAATAATAGTAGTAGTAAAATACTAGTAACATTAATATTGGTAGGAGTAGTGACTATAATCGGTAGTAATGATATAATAAGTAAAAATATATGTATATTAGTATACATACAATATGTGGATGTATACCCAAGTAAAGTAAATCTATAAAATAAATATAATATAAGTATGTAACTCTATATATCAATATATGTACAAATAATATAAATATATGTATATATATATATATATATATATATATATATATATATATATATATATATATATATATATATATATAACATCCTCAAATTGGGCCTAGGAGTAATAGGTATTTCCTGTAAATTTAAATGCTATTTAAATTTGTTATATGTATTGTGATAATTGAAAATAATAGGTCAAACAGTTATATGACTTTTTGTGAATAATAAAATATTACTCGTTTTAAACTTATTTAGTTGACGGTAAAATAAAATTGTATTTCCCCACAAATGGTTTTTAAGTTCCAGACAATAATAAATACGGGGAACGAAAACTAACACTTATATGCTATACTCTATGGAATAAATTGGTTTTTATCCCACATATGCATACATACGTACGTATACACACACCAACACCCATCTAACCCTAAATCATTATCAAAATCATTCTCAAAACATCAAATTGGAGCTTGTAAATTCGGATTCAAGCTTCCATAATCATCAAGAACAAGGTATGATCATATGTTCTTCATTTTCCATAACCTAAAATTTGGGGTTTTTGGGGTTTTTACTAATTAGTGAGTTAAATCCGAAATTAAGAGTTTGTTTTGTGAAATTGTTGTTAGTTAAACATGTTATTGTTGATTACTAACTAGATTCAAGCTTAAGATTATAGATTTATGGTGATTCTTAGGGTTTATGATGATTTTGATGGGTTAATGACTTTAATCCGAAATTAAAGTATGAAATTGGTTAAGGTGGTGTTAATAAGTGTTTATAAGATGGTTAGTAATATTAATTTAACCTAGAAATGAAGTAATCATGTTATACAAGTGGTAATCAAAATGGGTTTTTGGGTAATTGATGGAACTAGCATGATTAACTTGGAATTGAAGATTGAAATACTTGCATGATAGTTGGTTGATGTTTGTATGTGAATTATAATCTTAATCTTAGTTTAAAATTGAAGAACTTGAAGTATAATCACATGGTTAGTTATTGGTTTAGTTGAATATTCATGAATTGAAGCTTGTGGTTATGCTATTGTTGTAATTGGTGTTTAATTCATGAGAATAACTTAAGTCTAACTTAGAAGTGATGAAAATGATATATGTTCATGAAGAAAGTCTTGAGCTTATGTGCATTTTAAGGATGAAAGCCCTTAAGCTTGTGTTTGTGACACATAATTGATAATTGTTATTTATATGATTCTAAGTATTGAACCTAATTACTTGTGATATTGTATGGTAATTAATTACCACTTGATTATTGTTAATAATGATATTAAGTATTGAGGTAATGGGTAATCATACAATGAGTTGTTATAACTTTGTGACTATTTGTAGTTAGACATTATTAGATTAAATGAGTTATATGTTATGAATTAATTACTAACTCATTATTTATATTGTGTTCTTAGATATGGTGAAGACTCAATAATATTAGACCATTGAGTGGAGACGGTGATCGTCAAGGGTGAGTGGATCTTGGACTTTCTGTCTAAGTTAGTTGTAACAACATGGTTACAACGGGTAAACTTGGTTTATTGCAATGATTGCATTAATATTAGATTGGCATGTTGGCTAAACCTTTGATTGATTATTGGCGTCCATTGTGCTATGATAGTTGTGGACTATTTGATTTGGTGGGGGTCAACTAATGTGTTGGGTTTGGATACTATTACTAGGACTTCGCAAGTGACTTGTACATGTGTTGGACACTGAAATTGCGTCGTGTGTAGTAATAGTACCAAACTATCGGTTTAACCTCTGATTTGGCCGTCAGTTGGTTTTAAGTGTTACTTGGGGAACCATCCGCGGTATGAGGGTACCTCAAGGACCACCGATCCTTCTATGTTGCTTGTGCATTGCTTGGTTATAGGCATGTGTTAAGCTGAGTTAGATTGATAGCTTGGGATCTATTCACTTAGCTTCGTGCTAACCCCTCATTACTTCTTGCAGGTTTACTTCTGTATGTGGGTGGGCAAGAAGTACGTATGGAATGGAATGTTTGACAGGCTCACTCTGAAATGGATAATACGTTAATGATTTAACAACACATTGGGATTTCTATAACACCTAAACTTAATGTGTGTAATGATTAGAATAATCTAGTTTTAAAGGTTTGTATATAAGTGGATTGCTATTTGAAATGTATGTATGCAATCCACTGGTTTCTATTAATCATGCGCTTCCGATATGTTTAAAAAAAAAAAAAATGTCCTTGTATTTAGCGGGTGTTATAAATTGGTATCAGAGCCTAGGTTTGGGTGAATTGGACATTGTATGGTGTTCAATCCCAAACTTAGGTTTGTGTCAAGTCAAACATTCCAGGGATGGGGATTAGTGGTTGCATGAGAAAGTTGTTAGTGAATGTGTACTAACCTATAACAAGTTGCAAGATTGTTGTTGTGGTTGCAGAGACGGAGGAATATGAGGAACCGAATGGTATTCTCAATGATTCCTCTATGTTCGTTGGTGTAAAAGCATCAGGTAATTATCTATAAGCTTGTTTAAATTAAATAAGTTTGAATTGTTTACTTGCTATGATGACTATGATTAGTAAAGTAAATTAATTTTGTCTATGTGTATAGCATAAGTTGATTATGTGCTTAGTAGTAAATCTTGATAGATTAAATTGATAAAACTTCCCATAAGGAAATTAATGAGGTGATGGTATTCCTCAAGTAAGATGTTTAAAGCCATGTTGTGGTTTAAATTATAAAGTGTACATTGATTGGAAGGTGTGTGTTTGACCTGAAAAGTCAAAGTGGTCAACGATATCTTTATATGTATTGGCAAGTTTAGGAAAGGTCAATGTTGAAAACTTGATGTAATTGTATAAATATGATGGTAATATGTGGAATTGGTGAATTAAGGTTATGTTAT
The DNA here is from genome assembly GCA_949592205.1 of Helichrysum umbraculigerum. Lineage (NCBI taxonomy): Eukaryota > Viridiplantae > Streptophyta > Magnoliopsida > Asterales > Asteraceae > Helichrysum > Helichrysum umbraculigerum. Next base: position 243,947,134 of record CATIUR010000001.1, on the reverse strand, counting down.
GACACCAATAGTGATAATGGGTTGGTTTGACTTAAATTAGTCAAAGTTATGTGGAATGAGTGATAGAATAAGTGATTATATGGTCATAAACCCAAATGGGTCATTTAGGTGCCCAAATGGGTCACTTAGTGATAAAACGGTTAAAACTTGATATGGTTTGTGTATGATGACTTTTAAAGTGACTTACAGTCATAAGTATAGATAAAATGTGGATTAAAAGTGTTAATGTGGTCATTATGAATGAAATTGGGAAAAAAATGTCCATTTGGACCCCTAAACGGGTCAACGTGTCAAAACAATGAAGAATGAGTGTTTGTAGGTGACGAATATGCCCACACGTCATTAATGTATATAGAAACATGTTGGTAAAAGGTGAAAGTCAGAAACCAAGTCGTTTGAAATATAGTGTGTCAACCAAAATGGTCGAAAATGGTCAAAAATGAGTCGTACGTCCGTTTTCTCGTAAAACGTGTAAATTGAAAAAGTGTAAAAAGGGAAAGTTTCATTTTGGCATAGTGGACGTGCCTGCAAAATTTTAGAGTCTAACTCTAAACGAGTAAAAATTTATACGCGTTTGAAATTGGTTAAAGATATGATTTTCTGAACCTCAGATTTTCTGCTTGGGAACGCGATCCCAACATGTTTTCAGGATCGCGTTCGTACGTGTTATTTTGGCTCAGAATATTTTCTGCTTGGGAACGCGATCCCAGCCATTTTCCAGGATCGCGTTTGTGTGTGTATTTCGTGTTCGGATGCGTTTTCTCTTGGGAACGCGATCCCGCTCACTTCTCCGGATCGCGTTTGTATGCCTAATTTGGTTACAGAATATTTTTCACTAGGGAACGCGATCCTGACCTGTTTCCCGGATCGCGTTAGTAAAAAAAAAAAAAAAAAAATTTTGCGACGTTCGACGTAGTTCTTGACGTAGAAAATTTTAGAAAATTTCGGTGTCCGATTAAGACGAAATTTACAGGGTCACTCGGAAACGGCCCAACGGTCAAAGCTTATCGCTTCGCCATGAGCCCTGTCAGTTTTGGGCACTTCGGGGTTGTTTGGGGCTCGAAAATGGCATTTTACTGTTTTTCGGACTTTATTTTGAACTTTTGACTTACGTTTTAAATTGGGCTTTTGTTTCTTTGAGCCCTGGGATCATCCCTATGACTAAATATGACGTTATAACTTGTTTAAGAGGTCCTCATATTTTATTGAGTATAAGTTATTTTCAAGCTGTGTATTTGTCGCATTGTCGATTGTGGCCAACTGTTGTTGGTGGCGATTTAAATTCTTGAGTGATATGGACTAAGTGAAATAAGATGAAGTAAATGAGTCATCTAAAATATTGGAAATGGTTAAAATAAGTATTCTTAGAGATTGAAAGGAATACATGGGTCTATACTTATTGATATTTGAAAGTAGAGTAATAATTCGCATGTGTGGCATGAAAAGTTTTACTTATGTTACAACTAAAGAGGTAAAGATTGGAGAGAACATATTGAATATTACAAGTAGTATGGATGAAGTGTTTAGTACCAGATGTACTATTAATGTCGAGTGATGTAATTAGTAAATGACCTTGAATTAGGTAATAAAGAAGTTGTTTGTAATAATGGTGTTAGACATTACACCTGAGTTAAGGATATAATAAAAAGAGGTATTGAATGTCTGTGTGGTTTGTGTAAACTTGATGATATGTGTAATGTACATTCAAAATGATAAGTTGAAAACGGTAGTAAACTAATACTTGATGATATACCTGCTACTATGGGTAGTTATAATTGTGCAAATGGTTGATATCATGGTTATGATATAAGTAAGGGTAAAGACTAATAAATTTTTGAGAGATTAATGGTATGAACTAGCCTGAGAATAAAGCGTGACTGACATAATATGATGACGTCTGGCCAACGTATTCATATTATGCCATTTCACATGGAGTTGTTGAGGCTACTAAGTACCAAATGAAGTTAAATGATTTTAAATTAACGGTAACATGTATTGACCCACAGTTATGAAATAGTTATTGATTGACTAAAATTAAGGTAGTAGCAGACTATTAAAATTATTGTTCAATGTGATATCATTGTAAAGGAAAATTTTGAACGGGTTATACTACTTGTTAAAAATGAGTATGTGATTATTTGTTGCAATGTTTGAGGCTTAGTGAAGATTCGCATAGCCGGATAGCCTAGTATTAGAAAATCATGTGAAACTATGTCCTTGGGAAAAAGTAAAATAGTCAGGAAAATAAGAGTTTTACTTGTTGCATTGATAATATTATTATAATTACGTGCGAATTACATATAATCTTTCGGATTTATGCATATCTAATGACTAGATAAAGTGGTAAATTGTAATTTGAAAAAGTTATGTGATGAGAAAAGTTAAGTAGAGGTCGGTTAAAGTGGATTAAATAGGTGAATATTGTTGAAAAATGTGTTGATGATTAGCACATTTTGATAATGTGGTACGTGTGCTAGTATAGCAAGGTACCCATTGATTGAGACTTAGCATGTATCCAATATGATTTGGTGCTAAGTGATTGTGTAATTACATGATTATGGTAGTAACCATAGGATTTGACCTCTACTTTGCTTATCAATACGTAGTTAGTGTTATATGATTCCGAGATATTTTAATAAAAATGGGTTTCATGTACCTCAGTGATATGTGGATATTAGCGTGGATGCTAGTTATAATTGAAATTTAAACTTCATTGATGATATGTGTATTGTGGTTTCCATAACCACTGTTTTCGTTATTGAAAAAGATAGAATTCATATACTAATTTTAAAGATCTAGCATGTCGCAAGATTCTGGTTATGAGAGTATATTACTTTACTTAGTTAAGTGATTTACTTATGTTAAGTGATAACTTGTTTTAAAACGTTCATTGTGTATATGAAGATAAGATTAGGTACATTATATGTACTGAAATGAGAAATTGAAGCATGTACATTGGATATGTGCATGTGTAATTAGGTTGAAAACATATATCTTAAAATGGATTAAATGTATACATATTTTGTGTATGTGTGATGAGTGATTAAGATACGCATAGAGATGATATGCATATGTAATTTAAATTGTACATATACCTTATGTGCATTTAGTGATAAATAATTATGTATTTAGGAAATTGGAAATAAAGTGTGAACCAAACTTCACACGAGGTAGGATGTGATTAAATTCTCTAGACTAATTAAGGATGATTAGATTTCGAGGACGAAATCTCTTTAAGGGGGAGAGATTTGTAACATCCTCAAATTGGGCCTAGGAGTAATAGGTATTTCCTGTAAATTTAAATGCTATTTAAATTTGTTATATGTATTGTGATAATTGAAAATAATAGGTCAAACAGTTATATGACTTTTTGTGAATAATAAAATATTACTCGTTTTAAACTTATTTAGTTGACGGTAAAATAAAATTGTATTTCCCCACAAATGGTTTTTAAGTTCCAGACAATAATAAATACGGGGAACGAAAACTAACACTTATATGCTATACTCTATGGAATAAATTGGTTTTTATCCCACATATGCATACATACGTACGTATACACACACCAACACCCATCTAACCCTAAATCATTATCAAAATCATTCTCAAAACATCAAATTGGAGCTTGTAAATTCGGATTCAAGCTTCCATAATCATCAAGAACAAGGTATGATCATATGTTCTTCATTTTCCATAACCTAAAATTTGGGGTTTTTGGGGTTTTTACTAATTAGTGAGTTAAATCCGAAATTAAGAGTTTGTTTTGTGAAATTGTTGTTAGTTAAACATGTTATTGTTGATTACTAACTAGATTCAAGCTTAAGATTATAGATTTATGGTGATTCTTAGGGTTTATGATGATTTTGATGGGTTAATGACTTTAATCCGAAATTAAAGTATGAAATTGGTTAAGGTGGTGTTAATAAGTGTTTATAAGATGGTTAGTAATATTAATTTAACCTAGAAATGAAGTAATCATGTTATACAAGTGGTAATCAAAATGGGTTTTTGGGTAATTGATGGAACTAGCATGATTAACTTGGAATTGAAGATTGAAATACTTGCATGATAGTTGGTTGATGTTTGTATGTGAATTATAATCTTAATCTTAGTTTAAAATTGAAGAACTTGAAGTATAATCACATGGTTAGTTATTGGTTTAGTTGAATATTCATGAATTGAAGCTTGTGGTTATGCTATTGTTGTAATTGGTGTTTAATTCATGAGAATAACTTAAGTCTAACTTAGAAGTGATGAAAATGATATATGTTCATGAAGAAAGTCTTGAGCTTATGTGCATTTTAAGGATGAAAGCCCTTAAGCTTGTGTTTGTGACACATAATTGATAATTGTTATTTATATGATTCTAAGTATTGAACCTAATTACTTGTGATATTGTATGGTAATTAATTACCACTTGATTATTGTTAATAATGATATTAAGTATTGAGGTAATGGGTAATCATACAATGAGTTGTTATAACTTTGTGACTATTTGTAGTTAGACATTATTAGATTAAATGAGTTATATGTTATGAATTAATTACTAACTCATTATTTATATTGTGTTCTTAGATATGGTGAAGACTCAATAATATTAGACCATTGAGTGGAGACGGTGATCGTCAAGGGTGAGTGGATCTTGGACTTTCTGTCTAAGTTAGTTGTAACAACATGGTTACAACGGGTAAACTTGGTTTATTGCAATGATTGCATTAATATTAGATTGGCATGTTGGCTAAACCTTTGATTGATTATTGGCGTCCATTGTGCTATGATAGTTGTGGACTATTTGATTTGGTGGGGGTCAACTAATGTGTTGGGTTTGGATACTATTACTAGGACTTCGCAAGTGACTTGTACATGTGTTGGACACTGAAATTGCGTCGTGTGTAGTAATAGTACCAAACTATCGGTTTAACCTCTGATTTGGCCGTCAGTTGGTTTTAAGTGTTACTTGGGGAACCATCCGCGGTATGAGGGTACCTCAAGGACCACCGATCCTTCTATGTTGCTTGTGCATTGCTTGGTTATAGGCATGTGTTAAGCTGAGTTAGATTGATAGCTTGGGATCTATTCACTTAGCTTCGTGCTAACCCCTCATTACTTCTTGCAGGTTTACTTCTGTATGTGGGTGGGCAAGAAGTACGTATGGAATGGAATGTTTGACAGGCTCACTCTGAAATGGATAATACGTTAATGATTTAACAACACATTGGGATTTCTATAACACCTAAACTTAATGTGTGTAATGATTAGAATAATCTAGTTTTAAAGGTTTGTATATAAGTGGATTGCTATTTGAAATGTATGTATGCAATCCACTGGTTTCTATTAATCATGCGCTTCCGATATGTTTAAAAAAAAAAAAAAATGTCCTTGTATTTAGCGGGTGTTATAATATATAATATGTATAGTAGTAGTAAGTAAGAATTGTGTGCAAAATGCACAGCCCACACTAATGAGAGTTAATGTTAATTAATTATGATATTACGTGTGTTCAATCTTTTTATAATAACATATTTATTAAATTGATTAATATTTCTCGATTAATCATCTTATGCTCTCCCATATGCATATATTTAGACTTTTAGAACAAACAATATTATATAAACCACGTATATCATAATCACATAAGACAGGTAACATAACTAAATTTACGTTAAGACAAAGTTAACATCGTTTCAATAATAATATTATATTTAAATAATAAATTAAATCATATCCCATTGATTGGAAAATTATATTACAAGTTAATTGTGTTGTAATTAATCTACACTGATATATCTTCTCTTCTCTATTTTTTTAGATAATAATCTTTCTCCCTTATAAAAGGTTTACCCATTTTCTTCTATACCTTACCCATTTAAAGATTGAAAATTACTTACTTACCCTTATTTGCAATGATGATGACAAAACTACCCCTGACTAATTTTGGAAAAGAACAATAATAATCAAAATATATTTATAATTAGAATTGATTATAATATGGTTCACAAATAACCTTTTTATAATTTTAGAAATAATTCACTGATTAAAATATATTCCTTGCCAAACATTCAATAATATTGAATACTGTACATTTAAATTTTTTTAATTAAGTTAGTTAGTAGTTGTCAAGATAAAATATAACTTATTAGGACGATATCAAATATGTTTTATACCGTCGGCTCTTATTTTGTTAACCGGTTCGATAGCAACATATATCTTATTGTTAAATATTTAAAATTTAAATGTTATTAGGATAGACTTAAACTTCGACCAAGCTAACAATAATACATACTGTTTGGATGAACTGAGCAAAAGTTAATAACAATCTTTCTGATCGAGCTTAAAACATTGTATCCGCTGCATAGCGCGGGTTTTTGCTAGTAATAATGTAAGTAATTTCACTTTTAAATGGTATATTATTATTACTATGTTTGAAACTGAAAATTAGTACGTTGTCCTATATATTTTGAGTTATGTTACTAATTATTTTATTTTTCAAGAATAATTGCACACTACTTACAAATTATTACAACTTTAATTTTCATACGGTGGTGCATCGTACGGGATTAATGCCTATTATTTCTATTATTGCCTCTATATATCCTAACTTCATTGAGAACCTTGGAAATCCAACTTATTATCGGGAGTGTGCAATTGGGGCACCAACCCACGACGTTGTCGACATAATAAATGATCATATGATGAAGTTTCTTGATGGTGATGAACATGTGTTCTTAAGCTCAGACATTATTTGTCAGGCTGACTTGGATGCAGATTTTAATAACGATTTATATACATATGATTTTCTCAAGAACATTAACATTGTTAGACTACCTAAACACAAGCTAATGCTCAAAGTTGGTGTCCCTGATATGCTACATCGAAATGTTGATCAAACAGCAGCCTTATGCAATGGCTCACGATTACAAATTATGAAGCTTGGCGAGAAAATGATTGAGGCAAAATCTTGACATGAACCCATGTTGGAACAAGAACTTGTGTCCAACAAATGTTGATTGTCCCTTCTGATGAAAAAAATACCGTTTAGGTTTCAAGGAAGGCAATATTCATTAGAGGTATGTTTCGAAATGACCATTAATAAGAGCCAAGTAAATCGCTATCTCATGTCGGTTTATTTCTTCAATATCCAATTTTCACTCATGGCCAACTTTATGTTGCACTTTCGAGAGTTAAAAGTATAAGTGGATTAAAGGTGTTGATTTGCAACAAAGAAAAACAACTCATCAACTCTACAACCAATGTTATTATCAAAGAAGTTCTGCAACATATATAGTTTTCATATTATGTCTTACACTATTTCATTATTACTACTTTTAAGCTTAGAAATTCGCTGTTTCAATATACTTTGGTTTATATTCGTAATTATTTTTATTTTGAATGATAGTTGCACCTTCAAAGTAAACAACAATAACTTATTAGTCTACTTAGAACTAAACATATAATTGTATTTTTTAAATGTCTGTTCATCGCACGAGCTCCAAGCCTAGTGTGTGTGTGTGTGTGTATATATATATATATATATATATATATATATATATATATATATATATATATATATATATCAACCTAATACATCATACATAACTATCTTGATACTCCCTATAAGCCCCCTCAAAAAATAAAATATTCATCTACCTAATACTCTAATATAACACCGTAATAAATAAATACTATCTACCTTAAAACACCCTACGCCCTTATATAATTAGAAAATTTATCTAACTAGAACACTATGCGCATCTATTCTGATTCTACCTGGATATATACCCCCTACATGACTATTTAATTATAAATATATCTATGAATACAACATATATTAGTCTATCTAAAACACTCTACTCATCCGTCCTAATTCTAATCCTCCACATATTCCTATCAGAGGTCATGTCCTCGGTCAAGAGAAGCTCTTTCATGTCAAGCATCAGTCTATCCTCCCACTTACGTCTAGGTCTACCCCTTCTCCTTGAGCCAGTAAGAGCTAGCTTCCACTCTCCTAACTGGCGCCGTGATAGGTCTCCTCCTAACATGTCCAAACCATCTTAGTCTTCCCCCTCTCAACTTAATGGTGATGCTCGCGACTTCTAACTCCACCCTAAAAACGTCATTTGGTATCATATCTCAACTTATTAGGAAACTTAAGAGTTAAAATGATATAATTTCCGTATGACGTTTGATAGTTGATGGGGAGTATTTCAGATATTTTTTATTTTTTCTATTTTTATTTTATTAGTATAAGAATAACAGTTGTATTAGACGGTTGACATTTAATAAAATATCTCTGAATCGTAGAGTTTAAAGCCGTTGACCATAGTATAGTTTGGTAGATAAACAAACAGCGTTTGTTATGTTTTTGTTTAAATAATGAACAATGACTTTCATTTTAGTCTTTTGGGGGTTGTTACTTTACAATTACTTATATTATAACACCACAATATTTCAAGAGACAAATTTTTTTTATTATTTTTTTTTTTTTTAAACATATATCGGAAGCGATTAAATACAAATCATGCATTATAGATTGCGTATAACATAGTTCCCAAAACACAATCTATGCCTGCATGATAAGTTGGTACAATAATCATATCAACTACAACATTAAGTTAAGTGTTATTTAAATTCCAAAACATAAGTTTATTAAACGACTACATGTCGTATAGTCAGAGTAGGCAGTCAAACATTCTTCAAACTAACTTCTTGCCCACCCACATCAAAAGTAACCTGCAAGAAGTGAGGAGAGGGATTAGCACGAAGCTAAGTGAATAGATCACAACTATCAATCTAAACTATCATAGCAATTGATCACCACAAAGCATCATAACAAATACATCAAAGAGGATCGGTGGTCCTTGAGGTACCCTCATGTCGCGGTGGTTCCCCAAGTAACACTTATAACCACTGAAGGCCAAACAGTGGTCTTACCGATAGTTTAGTACCATTACTACATACGACATGATTTCAATAAACAACACATGTACAAAGTCATCATGTCGTCCAAAGTAATAGTATCCAAACCCAATATCATATTGACCCCTGACAAGATAGCACATTCCATAATCATCATGGCAAAATGTACTTATTCAATATATATATAACTGTAAAACCACGTTTACCCGTTGTAACCGGATTGTTACAACTAATTCAGAAAGAGAGTCAATGATCCACTCACCCTTACTGACAATGTCACCACTCAGAGATCTAGTCTCACTGAGTCTTCGCTTTATCTGAAAATACGACCAACCCGAATTAGTCTCACATTCAAGTTCACTATGATATAATCATGTATATAGTGTCATATAAGAATATCTACTATACTATTACTACAATGCGATTAACACGAATGCATAAGTCACAAGTTAACAAATTTGTCATTTTTACAACATGCAAACGCGATCCGGGTGAGAGTAGGCTGGATCGCGTTCCAATGTACAAAAAGTTCTGTTACCGTTTTTCACTATCAAACGCGATCCTGAAGATGTGCCGGGATCGCGTTCCAAAGAACAAACTCAACTCAACACGGATTTACACTAACTAACGCGATCCGAACTTAAGGGGCGGGATCGCGTTTCAAAGAAGGATTCAGGTTTGAGACAAATTATCACTATGGAACACGATCCTGGCCTGATGCCTGGATCGCGTTTGTCATCTTTCCAGCGACAAAACCCAGGTCAACAAGAACACCATCACGAACCAAAAACCCTAATTCCACCAATCTAGATACAATACATATTTTTAACAATCAAAATACCTCAAATAACATCCTACAACATGTTATAACAACAAATAATCATCATCAAGCTTCTAAATCTATTTAGGCATCAAGAATCTAACCTAATTCATTCAATCATATAAATATGCATAATTGGGATATGAACTTACAATTTAAGATGGTGATGATGAAGGAGAAGATGATGATGTTCAGTGGTAACCACGAATCCAAGCTCAAATCGATTGATCAAAGTTTTCTTCTTTTGATTTCTTAGTACTTAGGGTATATGTGTTGTTGAAATGAATTGGGGAAAATAAATGAACCGATCCATCTGCTAAGGTTGGTATAAGTTGGTTCCAAATTACACCCGATCTAAACCTATTGTTTGGAACCTAAAAACCGTTTACGTGAAAATATATATTATTATACCGTCAACTATAATAATTTAAAACAAGTAGTAATTCATGTATCACAATAAGTCATTTGACCGTTAAACATATTTATTTTAATTTGGCAATTAATACTAATTATTTCTAAATTTAATTAAATAATCAAATGGATTAAGTAGATTACCAAATTTCTCCTAGGCCGGTAATGAGGATGTTACAAATCTTCCCTCCTTAAGAAGATTTCGTCCCCGAAATCTCGCCACGCTCAAAGAGATTAGGGTAACACACCCTCATGCTTTCCTCCGTTTCCCACGTAAGATTTGCACCCAAACTATGTCGCCACTTAACCAAAACCATGGTTATCTCCTTCTTTCGAAGTTTAGTCACTTTTCTATCTACAAGCTCTATGGGTTCTTCTACAAGTTTCTGACTTAAGTCGACACGCAAGTCTTGTAACGGAAGGACTTGGGATTGGTCCTCCACCTTACATTTTCTTAAGTAACAAACATTGAAGGTGTCATGAATACCCGCTAATTCAGGAGGAAGATCTAACGATACCGTTTGATCATTAACTACTTGGCGAACTCTAAATGGCCCAATAAACCTAGGAGCAAGTTTACCACGCTTACCAAACCGAATCACACCTTTCCAAGGAGAAACCTTTAAGTAAACCAATTCACCCACCATAAACGAAACCGGACGACGCCGCGGATCGGCATACTGTTTCTGTCTATCCCGAGCCGCTTTCAACTTCTCACGAGCTATAGCTACTTTATCCGCAGTAATCTGGACAATATCTGGACCCGCAAATTGCTTCTCACCCGCTTCCAACCAACACGTGGGTGTTCTACAACGACGCCCATATAGCATTTCATACGGAGGCATACCTATACTCGAGTGATAAGAATTATTATACGCGAACTCAATCAATGGCAGGTGTGAATCCCGAGACCCACCATATTCCAACACACAAGCACGCAACATGTCCTCCAAAGTTTGAATTGTGCGTTCTGATTGACCGTCCGTCTGAGGGTGAAGCCGTACTCAAATTAATTCGGGTACCCAATTCCTTCTGCAAACCCTGCCAAAACCCGGACACGAATCGTGGATCTCTATCCGACACAATAGATAAAGGAATTCCATGTCGTGAAACGATCTCATTGACGTACAATTGGGATAATTTACTCAAAGAAGCCGTCTCACTAGTAGCAAGAAAGTGAGCACTCTTAGTCAATCGGTCCACAATCACCCAAATCATGTCGTTTCCTCTAATGGTTCGCGGAAATTTTGTTACAAAATCCATCGTAATGTTTTCCCATTTCCACTCGGGGATCTCAAGTTGTTTCAACGACCCATACGGTTTCTGGTGCTCGGCCTTTACTTGAGAGCATATATGGCATGATTCCACAAATCGAGCAACATCCATTTTCAAAGTAGGCCACCAATATAAAGGTTTCAGATCATTATACATTTTTGTGCTCCCGGGATGAACCGACAATCTGGACTTATGAGCTTCCATCAATATTATATCACGAAGTCCACCAAGCAAAGGAACCCAAACAAACGATTGAAATGTCTTTAATCCACGAGAATCGTCACATAACAGTTCTTTTCTTTTCAATAGAATCTCGGCTTTCAAATTTTGATCCAACGATGCTTCCATTTGTGCCGTTCTCAATGTTTCAATAAAATCAGAGGAAACTTCCAATCGCATAAAGCAAACTTTCTCAATTTTTCCTTTTCTACTCAACGCATCGGCGACCACATTCGCCTTACCCGGATGGTAACGAATTTCACAATCGTAGTCCTTTATCAATTCCAGCCATCGCCTCTGACGCATATTCAGTTCTTTCTGAGAAAACATGTATTGAAGACTCTTGTGATCCGTACAGATAACGCATTTAGTACCATACAAATAGTGTCTCCAGATTTTCAAGGCAAAGACTACTGCTGCAAGTTCCAAGTCATGGGTAGGATAATTCTTTTCATGAGGCTTAAGCTGACGAGAAGCATACGCAATGACCCGACCACGTTGCATCAAGACACCACCCAACCCCGCATGCGAAGCATCACAATACACAATAAAATCCTCGGACCCTTCAGGCAAGGCTAAAATTGGAGCCTGACACAATAACTGTTTCAAAGTCTGGAAAACCGACTCTTGTTGATCATTCCACTGAAACTTAATATCCTTTCGAGTCAATTTCGTCAAAGGACCCGCGAGCTTAGAGAAATCCTTGATGAACTTTCGATAGTAACCCGCTAGACCAAGAAAACTCTTAATCTCCGAAGCAGACTTAGGCGCTTGCCAATTCATAACTGCCTCAACTTTAGATGGATCAACCTTAACTCCATCCTCACAAATAATATGTCCCAAAAACTGGACCTCACGCAACCAAAATTCACATTTGGAGAACTTAGCATACAACTTCTCCTGTTTCAAAGTGTCGAGTACAAAACGCAAGTGTACTTCATGATCAGTCTCAGTCTTAGAATAAATCAATATATCATCAATAAATACAATAACGAACTTATCAAGGTAGGGTCGACAAACTCTATTCATCAAATCCATAAAGACCGCCGGAGCATTAGTCAATCCAAAAGGCATAACAAGAAATTCATAATGACCATATCTAGTGCGAAAAGCCGTCTTAGGAATATCCTCCTCACAGACCCGCACTTGATGATAACCCGACCTCAAGTCAATCTTAGAAAAATAGGAAGACCCTTGTAATTGATCAAATAATTCATCTATTCAGGGCAAAGGGTACTTATTCTTTATGGTTCGCTTATTCAACTCTCTATAATCAATACACATCCGAAGGGTGCCATCCTTTTTTTTAAAAAACAATACGGGTGCACCCCAAGGAGACGAACTAGGCCTGACGAAACCCTTATCTAATAGCTCCTGGATTTGGGTCATCATTTCACGAATTTCGGAGGGAGTTAGTCTATAAGGAGCCTTAGCTACGGGAGTAGAACCCGGAATTAGGTCAATTTTATATTCCACCTCTCTAATGGGAGGTAACCCAGGCAATTCATCAGGAAAGACATCAGGGTAATCAGAAACCACCTGAACATTGGAAACGGTTCTCTTTTCTAATTTTGCATCAACTATATAAGCCAGGTAGGATACACACCCCTTAGCTAGAGATTTACTAGCTTTCATCATAGAAATTAAAGGGATACTACCCCTTTCCCGTTCCCCTCGAGTCACAACATATGACTCATTAGAGATTGGAATCCTAATTAGTTTCTTATGGCACTCTATACTTGCCTTATTCTTACTTAACCAATCCATGCCTAAAACCGCATCAAAACTGGGGATAGGCATCAATAGAAAAGAAATTGGGAAACTATGATCCTCAATCAAGATGCTAGCTCCAGTCACCGATGTGGTAACTGGAACTATCTTGCCATTTGCTATCTCCACCTCAATAGGATTTGTAATACAAGTGGGAGTCAATTTCAGTTTATCGCAGAAAAGCATAGATATAAATGAGCAATTGGCTCCCGAATCAAACAGAACAGTAGCTGGTACAGAGTTGATTAGGAATGTACCAGTTATAACATCTTCAGTCCTGACAGCATCATCAGCTGTCATTTGAAATGCCCGGCCGGTTGCCGTTGGGGGATTCTTTCTTTTCTGGCCAGAAGATGAAGACCCTCCGACCACACCCATCCTTTGTTTCCTAGCCTCCGGACACAAACCCGACCGATGACCTTCCTTTTGACAATTCCAACACACATGTCTAGGAAACGCACAATCCTTGATGTCATGACCAAGTTGTCCACATTTGATACACCTAGCAGTTTGTGGAGTGCAAGGACCCGTGTGTCACGATTTACAATTTTGGCACCAATTGGTTCTGTCCAATGATTTACTATCCGAACTGGACTTCTTAGGTTGATGAGATCCCTGCCATTTCTTCTTTCCAGGACTACCCGAAGATTCACCCTTGGGTTTAAATGGAGATTTTTCCTTAACCTCCAAACCTTGTGCCCTAACATCCCCATCCACAGAACGGGCAAGATCAAAAGCTTGGGAAAGAGTACCCGCCAACCTCACGGTCGTCCGATAAGCATGCGGTAACATCCCCACAAAATGGTCAATCTTCATACGTTCCTCTGGTACCCATTGTTGCACGAATCTCAACTTGTCAGTGAATTGGGAAATGAGATCATCCATCGTCATCTTGTCCGTTAATTGCAAATCCAAAAACTCGCGTCGAATCCGGGTCATGTCAAATCCCGAACAATATTTCTTACAAACCTCATTGTGGAAATCAGACCAACAAATCGATGCTCTCTGCTGTGGGGTAAAATGTGATGTAATGGAATCCCACCAAACCATTGCGGGACCCTTCAGAAGTTGCACCGCAAAAGGAACCTTGACTTCCTCTTCACATCGGCAAACCTCAAACTTTCTTTCCATATCCCTCAACCAATCCAAGGTAACGGAGGGATTTGTACTACCCGAATAATCCGATGGTCCACAAGACTTGAAAGTCTTAAAAGAGGATAGCTTAGGTTGATTCTGAGCTTGAAATATCGGAGTCTGATAACCCGAAGGTCCGGAAGAGAACGGAGCCGAAATCGGATAAGTACCATAGTGAGGATGATGATAATAAGACTGAGATACTGGAATCTGCGAAGTCACCAAGAGTGGTGGTACAGTGCTAACAGTAGGTGGCAAAGATTGTAAGATTTGTTGAGAAGACCGGTTTTGTTGTTGTTGTTACAAAAACTGTTGTTCTATTGCCTTAAGTCTCAGATTTTCTGCCTCTAGATGAATCATATAATCCTCATGATCAAAATCCCCTGCAGAAAAGGTAGTACCAGTTTGACCTTGGCTAACATTTTGGGTTTCAGGAGGGGATACATTAGTTCGAGGGGCATCATTGGGTGGGTCAGCTGGAGGTTCATTCTCTGCCATATCTGTACCAAAACAACATCTCATAACACGTTAGTTGTTAGTACCTATATACTAACCATCTTCACATGCTAACAAAATCCCACTCAAAGGAATGTTTGACTGACACACATAGATTTGGGATTGAACAATTAACCCATGCTCAATTCACCCAAACCTAGGCTCTGATACCAATTTATAACACCACAATATTTCAAGAGACAAATTTTTTTTTTTTTTTTTTTTTTAAACATATATCGGAAGCGATTAAATACAAATCATGCATTATAGATTGCGTATAACATAGTTCCCAAAACACAATCTATGCCTGCATGATAAGTTGGTACAATAATCATATCAACTACAACATTAAGTTAAGTGTTATTTAAATTCCAAAACATAAGTGTATTAAACGACTACATGTCGTATAGTCAGAGTAGGCAGTCAAACATTCTTCAAACTAACTTCTTGCCCACCCACATCAAAAGTAACCTGCAAGAAGTGAGGAGAGGGATTAGCACGAAGCTAAGTGAATAGATCACAACTATCAATCTAAACTATCATAGCAATTGATCACCACAAAGCATCATAACAAATACATCAAAGAGGATCGGTGGTCCTTGAGGTACCCTCATGCCGCGGTGGTTCCCCAAGTAACACTTATAACCACTGAAGGCCAAACAGTGGTCTTACCGATAGTTTAGTACCATTACTACATACGACATGATTTCAATAAACAACACATGTACAAAGTCATCATGTCGTCCAAAGTAATAGTATCCAAACCCAATATCATATTGACCCCTGACAAGATAGCACATTCCATAATCATCATGGCAAAATGTACTGATTCAATATATATATAACTGTAAAACCACGTTTACCCGTTGTAACCGGATTGTTACAACTAATTCAGAAAGAGAGTCAATGATCCACTCACCCTTACTGACAATGTCACCACTCAGAGATCTAGTCTCACTGAGTCTTCGCTTTATCTGAAAATACGACCAACCCGAATTAGTCTCACATTCAAGTTCACTATGATATAATCATGTATATAGTGTCATATAAGAATATCTACTATACTATTACTACAATGCGATTAACACGAATGCATAAGTCACAAGTTAACAAATTTGTCATTTTTACAACATGCAAACGCGATCCGGGTGAGAGTAGGCTGGATCGCGTTCCAATGTACAAAAAGTTCTGTTACCGTTTTTCACTATCAAACGCGATCCTGAAGATGTGCCGGGATCGCGTTCCAAAGAACAAACTCAACTCAACACGGATTTACACTAACTAACGCGATCCGAACTTAAGGGGCGGGATCGCGTTTCAAAGAAGGATTCAGGTTTGAGACAAATTATCACTATGGAAAGCGATCCTGGCCTGATGCCTGGATCGCGTTTGTCATCTTTCCAGCGACAAAACCCAGGTCAACAAGAACACCATCACGAACCAAAAACCCTAATTCCACCAATCTAGATACAATACATATTTTTAACAATCAAAATACCTCAAATAACATCCTACAACATGTTATAACAACAAATAATCATCATCAAGCTTCTAAATCTATTTAGGCATCAAGAATCTAACCTAATTCATTCAATCATATAAATATGCATAATTGGGATATGAACTTACAATTTAAGATGGTGATGATGAAGGAGAAGATGATGATGTTCAGTGGTAACCACGAATCCAAGCTCAAATCGATTGATCAAAGTTTTCTTCTTTTGATTTCTTAGTACTTAGGGTATATGTGTTGTTGAAATGAATTGGGGAAAATAAATGAACCGATCCATCTGCTAAGGTTGGTATAAGTTGGTTCCAAATTACACCCGATCTAAACCTATTGTTTGGAACCTAAAAACCGTTTACGTGAAAATATATATTATTATACCGTCAACTATAATAATTTAAAACAAGTAGTAATTCATGTATCACAATAAGTCATTTGACCGTTAAACATATTTATTTTAATTTGGCAATTAATACTAATTATTTCTAAATTTAATTAAATAATCAAATGGATTAAGTAGATTACCAAATTTCTCCTAGGCCGGTAATGAGGATGTTACATATATCAATTATAAACAATGATATATGAAGTCAAAACATGAATTTAATCTTTTCTCATCCCTCGTAATTACGAATGGATTTGTCACACACACAAGTCACATTGTTAAACTTACTTGTAAGTTTGATAAATTAGTTCTATTAATCAAAGACATATTTTAACTATCTTTACGTACAAGAATGCATATAGAATTGTGGATAATGACACTCGGGCTTCGATTCCCGTTTAATTTGTTACTCTGACAAGTGTCTTTTTTGGTTGATTCAGGTCTTCCTTCACGGTGATTTCACATTTACGGTAACATGTTTTATCCTCGAGTTTTGACCTCTTGAGGTTTTTTGCTGTCATGGGTCCTATCATGGCGATTTTGTTATGTTTTGACCATCAGAGGTAGGTGGGATTTTTCAGTATGGCCGTTTCCATGTCTACACGGCCTCCGCTAGGTGTTCGTCCATATTTGTTGTTAAGTGTTTGATGGGTTGACAACAAAATTTGTAACTTAGGGTACGGAGGTTTATTCTAGTGTGTTCATCAATTGTTTCAGGTTTATGCGGCAATTGCAAGTTCGTCTACACAAATGATGAAATATATCTTAGTTGTAGACAAGGGTTTGTATTACGTGCGTTTAGTTCAAGTAACAAGGTTGTTTTGATTTCAGTTCAACTAGGTTAGAGTCGTTTTTAAATTGTAATATTGCGGTTTGTATTTTGCATTCCACCAAATATGAAGTGCAAAAGGATCTTTTTGATCTTTAACAAAATTACTTTTTAGTTTTTTTTGGTAAAAAAAGAGAGATTAACATGATGAGTCGTGTGTTCATGTCCGGCGAGGCCCCACTTACATCGGCATTTGAGGCTCGACTGCAATGGGCCAAAGGCCACCAAATATTGAGTCCACTCCATTTTATTTAGGGAAATTAAAAAAAAATACCACTTTTTTTTAGGTATATATCGTTTTGCACTTCCGAAAAAAAATTGACGATATACCACACGAAATCGCAAATCGCAAATTTGCGATTTGCGATCCAGCGTCTTGCTTTTGCGATCCGTTCACTGATCAAGCCGTAGCCGGGATATACTGGCCATCGCAAATAGCAAATTTGCGATTTGCCTATGCCCGAGATATTGGCCCGTAACCGAGTCGTGAACGAGACGTGAACGATTTACCGATGCCGTGAACGAGAATACCCGATAATCGCAAATCACGATTTTGCGATTTGCGATTTACCTCCGCTTTGAAAAAAAAAATCCTTTTTAAACCCTAAATCGGTCCTCATTGTCACTCACCTCGCCGCACTCCACCCCGACCACATCACCCCTACCACCGTTCCACCCAACCACCCTCGCAAATCGCAACATCGATTTGCGATCTACGAACCCGTCACCACCACCCTCCGCCGCACGCCACCCCGCCATCAAATCCACCCCCTCCGTCACCACCACCCTCCACAGCGCACCACCACCACCCGACCCCGTCACTACCACCCTCAGCCACACCACCACCACCACCGTCCGTCCGTAGTCTACCCACCACCTTACCACTGCCTTGCCTTACCACCTCCATACAATCGGATTTCAAACAAAATACGAAATCGCCACGCACCACCGCCACCACTCACCGCCTCCGTATACTGCGTGACGATGTCCGATTCTCAAGTATGAAATTGTTTTCCTATTATAGTTGTTATATCTACCGCGTTTTATGCGATTGTTATGCTATAAATGTGTGTGCACACCACGTGCTCGATGAAATGCCACAATGAAAATTTAGATTGTTTTTTGTTGATTTGGTTCTCTAGGTTCTACCATGATAGGTTAATGTTATAGTCGTGAATGTTATAGTTGTTAAAGTTAACCCTAGCTATGTTTCCATTGGAGTGTCACATTATTTGGTACGTTTGGTTTCGTGAGCAATTCGATCACCACCACCCTAGTATGATAAATGACGAAATATACGTGCACACTTGTTGATTTGTGTTTATTAAATTCCATGTTTTTCGTTCTTGGTTAGTAGGTTCACATTATATACTTGTATACCTATATATATAGTTATAAGTATATACTAATATATACTTATAAGTATATACTTAAAATAGTTATATATATACTTATATATGTAGTTATAATATATATAGATAGATATAATAGATAGATATATACTTATATAATAGTTATATATATATACTTATGGGTAAATATATTTTGTCGGCATCGTACCCCTCATGTTTGTTCCGAGTTAAGCAACCTACCATTAAAACTCCCATTGTCTGCAGTAAACTGGTTAATGTTGTATCGATATCGGCAATATGGTAACCGGTTACCGGGAGAACCGGTAAAATTACTTACGTGTCATTTTTTAGGCCACATGATGTGGTTGCCACGTCATCATTTTGTAGGTTGTAACAGGTAAAAACATAGTTTGCAAAGATTGTAGCACATAAATAACCGGTTTGTTGCATACATTGGGAGTTTTAGGGGTAGGTTGCTTAACTCGGAACAAACAGGGGGGGTACGATGCCGACAAAATATATTTACCCTATACTTATCTACATAGTTATAATATACTAGCAAATAGCCCGTGCAATGCGGCGGTAACAACTCTTTTATCTATTTTTTACGCACAATAGTATGTTCGCCAATATAATGTCATCTTGGAATATTTCTGTCATTATACTTGTTAATTAATTGTGATTGTGATAGCTTGAAAAAGGTATTCTAGTTGTTGCCTATTATACTTGTTAATTAATTGTGATTGTGATAGCTATTATAAGAAATTAAGTATAATGCTTATCTACATAGTTATAATATATATATAATACTTATAAATATATATATAAGTATATACGTATATATATAGTATATATATATATATATATATATATATATATATATATATAAGTATTATAATCGTTGTCGTTATAGTTAATGTCGATTTTAGTTGTTTGATTTCACTAAAGTTATAGTTTAATTGCGTGTTATTAAGGTATCCCTGTCATTGATCAATTTGCAGGACATTTTTAGTGCAAGACTGACTTTGAAAAGCCAGTTGACTGTTGTTACCTATATCAAGTCGGCGTTGACAGAAGATCAAAAAAATATATTTAGAGATCATTGTTTTGGGCATTGGTTGGATGCGAAGGCTATGGAAAATGACCCGGGTTTTGTACATCATGTACTACAGTTTCGATGAATGAAGCGGCCAGGGCTAAAGCACCCTCGGGAAGAGGTGGATGAATTGTGGTTTAGGGTGACCGATGACCATTTTATACGATTCGGACGGAGGGAGTTTTGTTTGGTGACTGGTTTTCGGTTCGGTCCCAATGAAAGGATGGCAGATCATATTCCCAAAAAGGTTCGAGAGAAGACCCCGGCATTTAAAGAGCGGTTATTCCCGAATTTTTGCGATCGCATCATACATGTTTCAGACATTTAGAAGAAGTTTAAAGATAAGGGTTTGTTTAGTGGGCCCGGAAAATTGAGCGATGAGGATTGTGTGCACGTGTGTATGCTCATGTTGATATATAAAGGTTTTTTTGGCAAACAGGGTTCGGATATTGTTGAGGATGACTATATGCATATAGTTGAGGATTTTGGTGTTTGTAATGGGTACCCTTGGGGTAATATTATTTGGGCCAGAACTTATGAGCAGTTGGATAAGGGTTTGGAGACTCGGTTGACTCAAATTGAGATGCAGTACACGTTGAGTGGTTTTGGCTGGGCGTGTAAGGTAGCATTTCAATATTATTTATTATTGTTCGAATTGTTTTTTATATATATGTATAATGTATATGTATATGTATAATTGTATATATATATATATGTATATATAGATAGATCTGTATATGTATATATAGATATTATAGTGTCGACACCAATATATATATATTCATTAGTCGACATATACATACATATATATATATATATATATATATATATATATATATATATATATATATATATATATATATATATATATACATGTTTGAACAATACTAAAACATCTTCATTACATAATGATTAATGTTATATAACAATTAAATGGATATTAAATAAACAGCTTATATAAGGATTAACATAATTTGGCAAACATCCAATTGATTGAAACATAGATACGGATTACAAGATTTGACTACTCACTAATCGAATAACCGTCTTGCACTTGAAGAACCAGTCATAATTTTAGAAATTGGTAATGTCATTGTTTGATCAGAATTGGTGAAATGTGACAGATCTGCACGTGTAACATACACTTCAATTTCTCTATGTATTTTTGCGTAGTCAAAAATCTGCTTCAGTTGGTCGACATCATCAATTTTCAATTGTAAACCAGTATCTAGGTCTTTATCATGCACTTTAAAGTAACAGAACCACTTCTTTGGATCCCAATAACCTAGCTCTTCCAAAGCGTAATCTAGAAATTTGGTGGAAAATTCATCGACATCTACGCAGTCAATAAACGTCAACAAACCTTGTGTGTACATTCTTTTTGCGCCCTGAAAATGTCCAGCGTGACGAAAAGCGATTGAAAACAATTCAGGAACTTCAGCGTATAATTCTTCAGTTAACGGTTCTTAATTTGGAGATCGAAATTGCCAAAAATGACCTGATTGAACCATTTTAAAATTTTTATTTCGTATTTTCTAAGAATTCGTGAAAAACTTGACAATGTGTTCCTTCTTACAGTCACAGTATTTATAAATGGCAAAAGATCACGAAAATCACGAAAAATCTTATCCAGATATCTTATCCAGAATTCTTATCTAGAAATCTTATCCAAAAATCTTAAATCCCGCAAATCACAGAAAATATTATCCAAAAATCTTATATCCAGAAAATCACGGAAAACCTTACCCAAAAATCCAGTTATCCGGAATAAAATATATATATAAAAAAATAATGTGTATATATATTAAAAAATAATATGAATATATATGATAAAAAATAATTGTGATTATGATATATAAAAAATAATGTGTATAGATATTAAAAAAATATATACATATATATGAAAAAAAAAAATGGGTGTGTGTGTGTATATATATATATATATATATATATATATATATATATATATATTTAAAATATATGCTCAAAAAGATGTGTATATATATAAAAAATAAAAATACGTACACCAAAATGTAAAAAATAATGTAAAAATAGGTTTTTCAAAGCGGAGGTAA
This sequence comes from Helichrysum umbraculigerum, assembly GCA_949592205.1. Lineage (NCBI taxonomy): Eukaryota > Viridiplantae > Streptophyta > Magnoliopsida > Asterales > Asteraceae > Helichrysum > Helichrysum umbraculigerum. The sequence goes on along the minus strand of CATIUR010000001.1, from coordinate 243,924,850 downwards.
ATCGCAAATCGCAAGGTATTTTCGTTCACGGCATCGGTAAATCGTTCACGTCTCGTTCATGACTCGGTTACGGGCCAAAATCTCGGGCATAGGTAAATCGCAAATTTGCAATGGCAAGTATATCCCGGCTACGGCTTGATCAGTGAACGGATCGCAAAAGCAAGACGCTGGATCGCAAATCACAAATTTGCGATTTGCGATTTGCGATTTCGTGTGGTATATCGTCAATTTTTTTTTCGGGAGGACAAAACGATATATACTTAAAAAAAAGTGGTATTTTTTTTAATTTCCCTTTTATTTATACCTTTGTTTTAAGCCCAATATTATTCAAGGTATTTATAGGCCCGGATGTTATGCAAGGTTACGAGGGTTCTTTTTTTTTTTTTTTTGTAGTTAACATAATTGCAATTTTCTTAGGTGGAAAAAATAAATAAGTCCTTGCTTTGCGCCTCTTCCCCGGAGTTATGTAATTCATTAGACTAATCTCAAGGGGTTTTTTTTTAAGGGGAGTGATAAATACAACAAAATATTTTATTCATACACTAAATTTATGTTTTAGTGAGTTTGTACTGTGAGCTTTAACGACGATTGTAGAGTTAGGTGTATGAATTAAGTTATTGGGTAAATTGTATTTTTTGTCCTTGTGGTTGATCACTTTTGCTGATTTTGTCCCTAATCTATTAACTTTCGCAATTTTTGTCATTTTTACTAACTTTAGTTAAATTCATCCGTTAAATCATGTAAAAGACCAAAGTACCCTCATCTTCAATCTAAAACCAAACCCTAATTCTAATTCTTACATCTGTTCATCCTCGTGTTCAAAGTATCAACACTCCTCAAACCCCTCAACCTATAAAATTAACCCAATATACATTCCATCCCACAAATTCGGATAAACCTAAAATATGGTCGTCATTTATTTCAAGAACAACCTTCGACTTCATATCTTTGTTGATGAAGCCCACCCCCATCGCGTCTTTAGCAACCTCTGTGGACGGTTAATCGATATCGACAATCGATGGTCTCTACCCTTAATTTTAGTACATTTCGTCACTTCCATAACCCACTGTCATACGTTCGTGCTCCGCTATACCTCGCCCGAAATCCGGTCAAAATCGTAATAATATTTCTGTAATCAATCGTACCCAAAACCCTCGATTACCGAACCCATCGGGAAAACGAACACTAGTGGCGTTGATTTCGTTTTGAAACCTCCCGTTATAACCCATCGGAAAAGGCAAATATGTATATATAATCTGATGTCGATATTTATCATTGCGGGTGTCTCAAAAAGAGAAAGAGACGTAACTTTTAAAAGCAGGTTGTTGATCGAGATGATATAAATGAAATTGTCGGCGGTGAGATAAATTTGATGAAATTTTTCGATTCAAATAGTTCGTTGCACTGATGGATTGTACTATGTGGATTTAAGTTGTATTTTAGTTTGGATGATTTAATGAGATCTGGACATTTGGGGAACCAAACAAACGAACAGACGTGCATCAGAATTTTGGGTTCATTGGAGATTGAGGAAGTAGCCGAGGGTATATTAGTCATTTTATGCTAATTAACGGATAAATATAACTGAAGTTAGTCAAAAGGATAAAGATTGCAAAAGTTAAACAATTCATGGATGTTAATTACGAAAAAAATAGATCAGGGACAAAATCAGCAAAAGTGGTCAACCACAGGGACAAAAATTGCAATTTACCCTAAGTTATTTGTTGTATCTATCAATTCCCTTCTTTTTTTTTTTTTTTTTAACTCACACCAACTCCCTTTTTTAACTCACAGTATAGTCTTTTGAAATATAAAAGATGTTATATAAAACTTTAATATTTCATACACATCCTTAGACCTTAATAAATCTACATCGCGAGAAACAACCAACTGAAACTAACACATTAAATGTTACTTTTTTTGGAGGGCAAAAGGATTATCATTAAAAATGAAAAGGCCCAAGAAGGGGAAAGATTACAAAATTTGTATATAACTCCAAAGTATTATACAGTGTACTTGCAGAGATCAGATGCACACTCAAGTTTCCAAAACATAATTGTTTGTGATAATCCTGACTACGAATTATTTGTGAAAATCCTGACGATGAATATTTTGTGTATTTGTACGTTTCTATCTATAAAATGACTGAAGTTGATGTAGATCAATGGGCGAAATCACCAACTGTGCAGGAGATATACATAGACCAAGTCTAACTCTTATCCTTAACACAATAGGCCTAATCACCAACTGTTAAGGAAACCTGGACATTGTGTGTTTGATTTCACAATCTAAAAAAGATTTGTATCATTAATTAATTGACTTGCATCATCAGGTGGCCTGGGTCCTTTTGGTCTGCCTCCACGGGTTGCTCCCTTGGATCTGAGTCACGGGTTGCTCCCTTAGGGCTGAGTCAACGGTTTGGTCCCTTTGGGTCTGACTCAAGGGGTTGGTCCGAGTCAACAGGTATGGATGTGATTATGCGTTTGCATCTCCTGAAGATATAACAGCACAAGTTAGCACGCAAGGCGAAAAGTTATTGATCCGCAGTTTCTAATGATACAAGTGATTATAACTAACCTCTGAAAAACTTCCATGTTATCTTTAATGATAATTGACCAGGTTACAGAGTCATCGGTTTTGGGAGACGAAAGAAGTTGAGAGACACCACTTAAGTTTAACCACTGCTCCATTGTATTAATCTCCATTACAACCTGCCATTAAGAGTGAAAATTACTTGACAGCGAAGGACCAGTTTCATAATCAATATTCAAACAATCCTATCAGAATGAATCATATCATATCCCATAATAGATACATGTACATAGTTGGCTGCACTTTTCGTATACAAATCTACCCATAAGAAGAAAGATGAAGAATGTGACTACAATTTCAATTCGCTTTCAAAAGAAGATATGCAGCTTGATTATATGGGATGTGAGGAATATCTTTCTTTCTCATGCTTTAAGTAGTAAAGTATGATTGAAGGGCTAGACTATACCTGCTTTCTAAACCGAGGGGGCATTGACTCTGAAGTCGAACGATATTCTTCAACGCAAGTTTGTAGAGATTTTATCGCTTTTTTATATAGCTTTTTCCTCCTTGTATCTCTTTTCAACTGGATCGAATAACTCCAAAAAAAAAAAGGAAACTTTAGATGTGTGCACGCTAGTTTAATCAAATTACGAAAATACATAGCAGGTTAAAAGTAATATTTTGTAAATACCTTTTTGATCTCTTCGAGCTTTCCGACATAATCTAGTTCAAATACATCATCATGGTCTTCATATAGCCAGTTTTCAGTTTCTTGAAGACTGTTACTTATTACCTCCTTTTCTGAATCTGTGGCAAAGCTCCGGTAGGCACTCAAAAGCTAAATTATACAAATTCTGTCAATTTGTATGCAATCGGAGAAATCAAAAGCATTTATCCATTATAAGAGCTCTGTAACACACATATGTATTCATTAACGTAGTCTACTGATGGGGTAGAGAAAACAGGCTTGAACAAGCATTGGTTAAACTTGATCCTTGTTTTTGACAGGCCTATAACTTGATGTTAATACCATCTATAAAAGGGACTCTTAAGAATAATCTCAAATTTGAATCTACATATTAAGCATATAAAGTGGAAGTTTGTTTATCTAATGACTAGCAACATATAAGAAATATAAATAAGAACAAGTACCTTGCTACGAGTGTCGTAGACAAAAGACTTGAGGGTTTTTCTTTGCTGTAATAGCAGCTGTTCTCTATCTTGAGCTTCGTGTAACTCATCTTTAGTATGCAGAGCTTTTATTGCTTGTTCTGTAGCTTTTTCTTCCTTGTAATCCTTGTATCTCTTTTCAACTGGATCAATTAACTGCACAAAATGTAAAAAAATTCATTAGATGTGTGCATGCTAGTTACACAATTTAAGATATTAACAGGTTAAAACTAGCATTTTGTAAGCACTCTTTCTGATTTCTTTGAGCTTTTCAACATAAGCTAGTTCAAATACATCACCATGGTCTTCACAGTACCAGCCTTCAGTTTATTAAAAACAGGTTTGAACACGTACCTTGCTACAACTGTCGCAGACAAAAGACTCGAGGGTGTTACTTTGGTCCTTGATTTGCTCCATCTTTATATCTTGCTCTATCAACATCCGTCCTCGCTCTTGAGCTTCATCTAGCCAATGTTTTAAAAACCGGTTCGAACCGGCCGGTTCGACCGGTTCGACCGGATCCGGAGGAAGTTCCGAGTTAGAATGGACCGGTTTTGACCTTAAGTTGACCAGTCAACGAACCGGGGGTTCGACCGGAAACCGGACGGTTCGACCGGAAACCGGACGGTTCAACCGGTTTTTTTTTTTTTTTTTTTTTAAATAATGGTGACGTGGCCGGTTTTGGGGGTGGTTGGACCGGACCGGTTGAACCGGTTCGACCGGAATCGGTGGAGTTTCCGAGTCGATAAAAAAACCGGTTTTTAATACATTGCATCTAGCTCATCTTTTGATATTGATGCATATGGATTCTCAGAAAATGCTAGATTTGACATATGCCTACTGGCCACCTTTTTCTCTGGGAATATATAGGACTTCAGTGTAGTGTTTTTATCTTCTAAATACTGAAGTCGTGAACACAATTGAGGTCAATATCATATTGTATTTGATTAGTTCATCCTCAAAAAAATTAGGACTAATCAATTAGTGTACAATATTTGGGAAGAAGCAATACTTACTGATGCGAATTCTATTTTAACGATTCCATGTCTGTTGAGCTGCACTTTAATTTCACATTGCAGTCTTTCATTAGAGGGTTGAGGCGGACCGATCTAAAAAAAACATATAGCAATTAACTCAATGTACTTGCAAATATAGCAAGTGTAAGTACAAATGTCTAGCAAACATGCAGAAGACATGAACACACAAATGTGAGATTCTTACCATAAATTCACTAACTTTAGGTGATATTCTGCCAGGTACGTCTGTCTTGTTGGTGTAGAAGACTTGTATATGTAACGGAGTCTTTCCATAAAAATCAGCCGTCTGAAACGCTGGAAATGGACAGCCTTTTCGAAATAACATAATTTGTTGGCGTATTTTGTTTTCACCTCCTTGCACTGGGAGTCCTATTGAATAAGGAAAAAATTCCTGAATCTGCAAACAGTAAGAAAATATAACATAAATACTTACATACCGAAACAAGAATGAACAATCGGCCAATTTTGCAAGAGAATATTAGGGAGATACCTTATAGTCTCGAACTTGGGGAGTTGGGCTAAGCATTGCACAATGAAGAGCACATCCCCTAGCAACACATTCACCAGCATTTAGTGTACTCGTTGGTTCTTTGTTGAAATATGTAGTTAATATTTTCCTTATTATTGGTATGCGGGATCCAGATCCAACAAGCTCAATAGTAAATATTTTGTCGGTACATAGTCCAGATTCCTCCAAAGCCTTGACGCAAGGTATAATAACCCTTTCTAACAGCCCTGATGACAGATTTTCAAACGCTTCCCTTGTTATAATTCCTCTCATATCAATATCATCAATTAGACAATCAATACTAATCGGAGCTTCTGCATTAGCACTCAGAACTTTCTTTACATTCTCACATGCTGCCCTAAGCCTTATACAAGCAAGGGCATTGGAGTAAACATCCATCTAGTGTTTCTCTATAAATTGGGCTGCAAAATGCTTAAATAAAACTTCATCAAAATCTCTACCTCCCAAGTTCTCATCAAAAGAATGGGACAACATCTTCATTTGCCCTCGTTCAAAAGCTGCAACCGTTACCTGAGTGTCACAATGTCGACAAATATAACATTTCTGGGTCCTGAACGGGAGAAATAAGTCTTGTGCATACCATAGCCTAATGCAGTAGCAGTACCATCATGCATCAACCTCAAGGGTTTTAAACCGGCAATATGTGCTGCATCAAGGTACTCACGCCTTTGCAAGTCAGTAAAATACGATGGAATCCCAATCACACATTCTACAACAGGGGATTCAAGATTTTTCTCACTTATTTGTTTCAAATGAGTAAACAACATCCCCATAATCTCAACTGGTGTCAACTTCCATTTCTATTTCAAGTACTCTAACTCAATCAAAATACCACCACGAGGACCCTCACTAGTCACGAATGGTAACGACTTAAGATCTTCCTGAACAGTCGGTTCCTCATACTGCCTGCCAATCAACCACTTAATCTGAGTAATAGTCGATTTTTGATTAATAGTAGCAAAAGCAGCCCCTTCAGAACCGAAAAACCTTTGACTCTCACCAAATGACACGACAGCAGGCGTCTCGCGCTTCAATCCATAATTTAACAATACATCAAACCCACACCCACCGCGCTTCTCAGCTGCAATAACACAGCTCTCGTTCCCAATATCAAACCCGACCACACTCATTTCTTAATCCTCACAAAAACAACTCTTATCATATCCACAAATACAAATTGACATTCAGTAACAAATAGTAACATACAAAATATATGTCTAATGAACTAATGTAATAGTCGAGTAGTTGTCTAAAGACTTCATTGTTTTTGTGCTTTTATTTTTTTAAATTCGTGTATTTGTATCAGCAAGTACGTCAACTAGATTAAAATACTGAATGGCCATTGGATCGTTCAGAAGACTTGCATTATTTATGAATTCAAATTGATTGCGACGTGACGTTTCAACTTTCAAGGAATATATACGAGATTTTATAATGTTTGTATCAAGTCAACTTGATTAAAATAAACAAGTAATGATTTATCAACTTTTAATCATTGTTAGAAATTCTTTACATATTATATAACTTCTATAATTCCAATTACAATCATGAGTTAACCTTAAAGGTCTTAAACCAGCCATAAGTGCGGCGCCAAGGTACTCACACCTTTGCAGGTCCGTAAAATATGGCGGAATCCATAATTCAACAATACATCTATCAATTTCAACGCGCTTCTCAGATGCGATAATGCAGCTCTCGTTTCCAATATCAAACCCGATTGCACTCATTTCTAAATATTAAGATGTATACTCTTTATAGGTTCAGCATACCAACAGCCAACCGATCGAAATGAAACAAACAATCAGTTCAGATACTACTTCACATAAAATAGATTAAACAAAAAAAAGTAGGAATTCATCACTAGAATATTATCAAGCCTCCAAAATTGTGTGCTTATGCATTATGAGTACTCAAAATCTAATAAAGTAATTATAACTCTCTAAGGATTGTTCAAGTACACAATTTAATTACACGTACATACAAAAATTTAGATCATATTCATTAGCAAATAATGCACAAAAATATACTCCCTCCGTTAAGTGTACACTTTCAAAAGTAATATTCTAACTTTACCAATAATTTATTTTTCACATAACTTATTCAAGACTCTGCAAAAAGTAAGAGCAAAACTATCATTTTTCTCTTACACAATGTACTGACAATAATGCCTTTTGTTAAACTTTGTGTAATTTGATTGTGGACACGGGATGGAGGGAGTATATACTACAATAATTATAACTTTAACCTACGTATAGGGGCGGTTCCAGAAATAAATTCGAATGGGGGCAAAATTTTATAGTGTACATCGAGTATATGAAACATCAACTCAATTTTATTTTATTTTTATTTTATTTTTTTGCTTTAACCGAAACTATGTTAGTTGAACCAAAGTGAATTTAGTTCAACATCAAATTCAAATTCTTAGTTATATGGAAAAATTAGAAAGGATAAAATAAATAAAATTGATGCAACAAACTTGGGACATCAACTCAATTTTCTTTTTTTTTTCTTTTTTTTTTTTTAACATAAACTATGTTAGTTGAATCAAAGGGAATTTAGTTCAACATCAAATTCAAATTCTTCATTACATGGACAAAATTAGAATGGGTAAAATAAATAAAATTGATGCAACAAGCTAGGATGTATAAGAGCACAGGGTGTGGTGTCGGTGTTCTGGAACAGTGTTCTGGAGAATGTTGAAAGTGAGGATTTTGTGGTGTGCTGAAACTGAATTCTCAGTGTTCTGGACAGTGTTCTGGAGTTTTTTATTATTTGTTTTATTTGATTTTTTTATAAAGATAATTGTATTAATTAATATATAAATTTGTCCTCGTACAATCTCTGAAGCAGAACGTACAAATTGTCAATGCACTAGTCCTCTTGAACCCTTTGATCCCTTGACCTGTCACTTTGATCCTTTGAATCACTCTTGTTGACCAAATTCACTTTTTAACCTCTTGACCCTTGTACAGCCTTTGTAGCTCACCGTACAAGCAAACCAAAACACTTTTGACTGGTCAACACAATTCCCACGATTGACCTTCTTCTTCTTCAATTTAACCTAAAACAACTTCCTGTAACAAATTTTTTTGATACAAAAAAAACTTTTTTTTATGTTAACCCTTGGCATTTGCAAGAAAAAGAAAGAAGAAAACAAATAAAAAGCTAGAACGTCGAATGCAAACAACGTCCGTATGCAGACGCTGACCACAGAATTCGGCGAGAACGCCGGCACGGTCTGGGAGAACGCCGTGGCACGGCGTTCTCGTCCCTTAACGTTGATGCCACATCACTGCATACCGTGTGCTCTAAAAAAAAGGATAAAAAGATGCAATAAGGAGGGATTGAACTTTAGACCAATTGAACACAAGACTCACTTTTCTACCACTAGGCTAAATACACAAATAATGTAATTATTTTAATTGTTTTGTATTTATTTGTTATGGGGCAATATGCAAATTATACCAAAACCTACGAAATTTTGCTCGACTCGTAAAAACTTGGTGGGGGCGGATGCCCACCTTGCCCCCACCCTAAAATCGCCCTTGCACGTACCATCGAGATGTAAGAGAAAGGACATGTACCTGACTGAATCAAGAGTGTGTTTTTGTATGTGAAGTATATGAATCTGTAATGACATTCTAATAATGTTCTATCTCTGAGCTCTCCATAGAATAGAAGGACAGTACTCAGTAGTCACCGGAAGACTTGGTCTTTTTGTATCAAGTCAAATACATTAAATGATAGTTGTTGAAACAGTTCTAATTTTCTTTTCTTTTCCCCCTTGTGATAGTGAATTTAGTTTGTAAAACTTTAAACATTCAAATATAAAAAGGAAAAAAAAAAACAAAGAAGGATTGACTAACGAGTACATGCACAACTATAGATTCAATAGTAAATGAGGCAAAAGAGTAATATAAAGTTATTATCAAACTATATTAGACGTAATATATGGGGAAGAACGATTGACTAACGAATGAAAGACGGAATCGTAAAATGAAGTTGAATACCAGTCGTTGTCGGTTTTGTATTAATATGTTACCTTGACTGATGTAATGAACGGCGTTTTGGTGAAGGATCGTTTTCAATATTTTTTGAATAATGTCAACTTGATTATACATTTATAGTAACTAATTATGTTTACTCATCCTTGGTTAATCTATCACAAAAGGTAATCTTAGATGAAACTGTATATTGGAAAACAGAAAGAAATATATTATCGTTAGTTTTCGAGGAGAATGTTGCAGCTATATCTGGTACATAATGGAAGATGATACGCATGGGACATATTTATCTACACATTTGCAATCATATTTGAATTTTCATGTGGAGTTTTAATATGTAATCAACAAATTCTTTTGTTAAAACGTACATTTATGATGCCAAAACCTTATAAACAAAAAGTGAAACTGTTGGATCCTACAAAAGCCATGCTCACATTGCAGCTGAAGAGACTATAATCAATCTCTTCTTGGTAACATTTGTATAGCGTCAAATGACTACATAACTCAGTAAGTAGAAAAAGCCAAAGGAAGGACAGACGAAAACATCTCAGGAGAATACGCAAATGCAAAATAAAGAATAAATAATTGTAATAGATGTGAATAATTATTCAGTAGGAAATAGGAATCCAGATGTCTCCATTTCCAGGACCACAGCTCAGCCTTCAAAGTCGAAAATATGCAACACTCCGGCATATCACTGCACCCTAAGCTTATGTTAGTTGGATATCAATTGAAAATAAAGTTTGTAGTCTGAAAGCTCAAAACTTTCTTTAGTGTGATGCAAAGGAAATGTAAGTTTAGATTACCAGCCAACAAACATGTGTACGTTTAGCCAAAACAAAGTTGGCATATTACTACTAAAAAATATAGTCCTTCCATTCTAAAACAAAAATACAACGGTGAAAGTAAGTCAGTAGTGGGTGGGGGTGGGGGGTTGGTTAGATTGACCCACCAAAAGTTAGTGTGTCCCTTCTTTTGAATTACATATATTGAATACGATTACAAAAGGTAGTATTTGTATAGAATAGTGTTTGAATCTTGGAAGGGAACAATCTTAGGTGATATAAATACCTAAAAGCATCCTATGAGCTGTCAGGATCGACTTGGATCACTTAATCAAGATTTACTTTTATACACACACAAGCTTTGAATAATTAACAAGAAGTGGCGGAAACACACTTGTTAATAAGGAAGATGAATTACTTGTAAATAACGTATAACAACAAGAACAACAAGTAATTTGATAACCAAAGCTTCAATATTATTATCAATGAAATAATAATATAAATACACTTTCTTGTATTGGGGCTTTTAAAGAAAACCGTGAAGCTAACAACTCTGTTGTTGTAACTGATGTCACTAGCACACTCTCTATTTTACTCACTTATACACCAACTAAAGCAAGACATGACTTGCCTCAAAAGTATGGAACTCTACTTTATAAAATAATAGAGTACCATTTACACGTGAATGCATTTAATGTATGGCAACTAAGATGTCTAAACATGGTCTGCAATAGTACAGCATGTTCTACTTTACAGAGTTGACAAAGTACAGATTAGTTGCAGCAGGACCCACTTAGCAGTGCTAACTACAAGATTACATATAGCAGTGGAAATACTTGTAGCAGCGTAAACTTTGATGTTTGGCTTAACAGTGGTAACTGAGAATGTACTGGCAGTACTAATACTTTTGACAGTAGAAACTTTATACTAGCAGTATTAACATCAACTAGTAGTGGTAACCTTTTAGCCCAGCAGTATTAAACACTTAGAGAAACTTGCAATTTGCACCGGTGGTCATTTTGACCCAGCAATTTCCCCCTAAACTTAAGCTTCTTTCAGCAGCTTTAAGTTTCCTCTGTTAAGCTCTATATTCAATCCTTTTTCCTAAAGGCTTGCATGAACTTTTCTCTAATTCTGTCTTCAGATTTCTTTATTGAGTCAACATCCTGCTTTTTATTTTCTTTTTCTCTCCTTTTCACATATCCTTCAATTTCATTGACAAGCATGGCTGCAATGTCAAGATCTTTGCAATGCACTTTAGATGTCAACAACTGCTTGATTGTTTTTAATGGCTAGGGGTATTCAGTTCCAACAAAGAAGAAACCAGAAGCTCCATCCTTGTGAACTATCATATGCACTCCATTGTGGGTAAAGCAATACCAAGCATAGACATCAGATGTAACCTTTATGAAGTATTTCAACTCAGGATTCGTTTTCATATTCATCTCTTTGTTCAGCCTCTGCCACAATTGTATCTGCACCTTTCTCAGTCATATCTTTAAGAGCATAACCACCAGACCCACTAGCTCCTGTAAAATCATATTGATTATCCTTAGTTGTATCATCATCTTCAGAAGAGCTTGAACTTGTTGATGACACAACTTGAGTTCTGCCTGCCTTAACCAATCTTTTCAGTCCCTCTGACTTACTCTTTGCCTTGGCTTTCCTCAATCTCCTCTCCTTCAACAATTTTTTCACAAGTCTATTTAACCTTTTTAGTTCAATCCTCTGCTCCTCAATCTCCTTACCCTGCCTCTTCACTTCATCACATAACCTGGTACAGGTATTCGTCAAATCCTGTAGTAAAGAACTGTCCTCACCATCTCCAGAAGTGTTAACCTCTCTTGATGGATCATTGAAACCACCTTCTGCATCATGCCTTACATGAACAATAGAGGCCCCTTGGTTCTTGGTACCGGGAGCAGTAGATACATTAGTGGTCATTGGCACCTAAGCAATAGAGGTATTCAATGTCACTTCAGTATCCACTGTTGCCATGGGTTGGGTCCTAAGGTTGTTACCACTGTCCTGTTCTCCTTCTGAGGTAGTAACAGCAGTGGCAGCCCTTCCCATATGGTCACCTCTCTCCTGATGGACCACCTCATTTATATTGAGACATCTGATAAAGAGGAGCCTCAGATGCCTGTTTCTTTGCCCTTTGGGCTTTTCTTTTGGTTGGTTGAAGGTCCCTTATTTTCCTTGTTGTTGACACAATAAGTGTGGGATGGGCAGTGGTGGGTGTGACCATTGCTTCACCTGCTGGTGCAGAGGTATGTGACGGTTGTTTTACCTCTGCTGTGGAGGGTGCACTTGTCATATGTGCAGTTAAAGGAGTCACCTTCCCAGAAAATGCAATACCTTTTATAGCACTCGCTCTCTTCATATTTGCAAAAAATCTTTTTGGTGTGTAAGAGTAGAACAAGTTTGCCACCATTACTTGACAGATCAGTTAGATCTTTATTGAAAAAAATATATTGTAAAAACCTTAGATACATCAAAAATTTATCTGTGGGATGCTCCAGGTTGTACAGCATGCCATTAAAAATCATTTTGGAAAAATTGAACTTCAAATTGTTAGCTAAGCAGATTATTGCAGAAGCAATATTGCTGCTAAACTGATTAAAAGAAGTCCTTTTTTTGAGAAATACATTGTTGTAGGGTATGTATTAGAAATTTCCATTGAGAAGAAAACATGGATTTGTAAAAAGTAAGTTTATTAGTTCTCTCCCCCTCATAACCTAACAGCACTAGTTGATCAAAATTTTGGTTTATGAGATAGCAATCCATACCATCTGCATCGTGCAGGAGTAAATGAGTACGGATGGAAGCCTCGAAAACCTTGATTGTTTGCCCTGCAACCTTTTCCACAATAACAATCATCCCATCGACCTCTGTTTTATTGGCAGAGGTCCAGAAATCATTTAAATGTGAAATATAAATGATGGGATTGACTGAAAAGGCTTCGTGTAGATTGCTCCCCCTTAGAAAATCAATGATTCCAAAGAAATCCTCTGCTCCTTGTGGTTTGAGCAGGTAAGCTAATAAATTGTGTTTATCAGCAATCGGGAGCGTAACCGATGAAGAAGAAGAAGCCATTTGATCGATTGAACTTGTTGATGCACATAGGAGACCCAAAGCCAATTTGGTTTAGGTTCCTAAAGGAAACTGATCTCCTTTTCATTTTTATGAGCAGAGCAAGCCAAATAGTCTATGGCACATTTATAGTGGTTGCTCTAGGCACATGACAGGAGATAGAAGTAAGTTGCAGAACTTCAAGGCATTTGATGGAGGTCCTGTAGCATTTGGAAGTAATCCTAAAGGTGGAAGGATTACTGGAAAAGAAACTGTCAACAGTGATATGATGAGTTTTAATGATGTATACTATGTTGAACAGTTGAAGTTTAATTTGCTAAATGTAAGTCAAATAACTGAGAAAAAGAATCCAGTTCACTTCACTGACACAAAGTGCTTTATTCTTTCTGATAAATTTAAACTTGATCCATGTATGATTTTGATGAAAATTCCTAGAAAGAATAATGTATATTGCTGTGACTTAGCAAATTTCAAACCTCAACAAGAATTAAACCGTCTTATCTCAAAAGCATCTGTTGATGAATCTGATCTTTGGCATAGAAGGATGTTTCACATGAATTTCAAAACAATTAATAAACTTGTTAAAAGAAAACTTGTCAGAGGCTTACCTGAGAAAACATATTCATGTGATGATCACTGTGTTGCATGTCAAAATGACAAGCAACACAAGTCCTCTTATAAAACCAAACTTGTGAACTCAAATTGCTCTCCTTTACACTTACAGCACATGGATCTGTTTGGACCTACAAATATAAGTAGTATAGGAAAGAAGTTATATTGCCTTGTGATCACTGATGATTATAGCAGATTTAGTTGGGTATTCTTTTTTAGGACCAAGGATGAAACATGTGAACAACTTAGATCATTCATTACTTCTTAGAGAACCAAATAAATCAAAAGGTTAAGATCATTAGAAGTAAATCTAAGGGTATTGAAAGACAGTTTAGTACTCATAGAACTCCATAATAGAATGGAGTAGCTAAAAGAAAGAATATGACACTAATTGAGGCTACTAGAAAAATGTTAGCAGATGCTAAGTTACCAATGACTTTCTGGGCAGAAGCAGTTAGCACTGCTTGTTATGTCCAGAACAGGGTACTAGTTGTTAAGCCTCATAACAAGACTCCTTACGGGTTATTCTTTGATAGAATACCATTGGTTAGCTTTTTAAAACCATTTAGATGTCCTGTTACCATCTTAAATATTAAAGATCATCTAGGCAAGTTTGAGAGCAAAGTGAATGAAGGTGTCTTTGTTGGATATTCTTCTCAAAGCAAAGCATACAGAGTATTCAATCAAAGAACTAGGATAGTGAAGGAGACCTTAAATGTGACCTTTAATGAACACACACCTAGTGTTGTGGGCAAAGGTCCAGAATCATTGTTTGATACTGATGCTCTAACCAAATCTTTTAGACATATGTATGAGCATTCAAGTGCAGATACAGGTACAGGTGAATCAAGTGGAGCTAATCAGAAGATAGACACTTAATCAGAATATGTTATACTTCCAATATGGTCTCCTGATCCCCCCTTAGGTTTTTCAAACACCTCCACCAGATCAACCATAGAGTTCAGAGCCAATCACATCACGATAATGGAAATACATCATCAGATCCTGAAGGGCTTCGAGAAGAAGAAGCATCTGATTTGAATGATGATAAAAATGCAGCTGAGAATGCACATGAAGCTGCAGTTGAGAATGAAGGTCAATCCAGTCTCACATTGACTGAATCAAGCACTTTGATGGACCAAAATGTTACAAATTTGGAATCTGAGATTCCATTGGAATTCACATCACAGTATCAAGCACACAAAAGTTATCTTCCATTGAAGAATGTAATAGGTGATGTTGGATCTGGTATTCTAACCAGAAGACAGTCAAAAAACAATGAAGAAGATATCAATACTTCTTTGTTTGTTTACTTTCTGTCTCAGATTGAGCCCAAGAAAGCTATTAAAGCTTTAAAAGATCCAAGCTGGGTTGAAACAATGCAAGAGGAGCTGCTTCAGTTTAAGATTCAAAATGTGTGGACCTTAATGGATCTTCCAAAACGGAAACGGGCTATTAGAACCAAATGGGTATACAGAAATAAAAAGGATGAAAGAGGAATAGTCATCAAGAACAAGGCTAGGTTAGTTGCACAGGGATATACTCAAGAATAGGGTATTGATTATGATGAAGTGTTTGCTCCTGTTGCAAGAATTGAAACAATCAGATTGTTCTTGGCTTATACTTCTTTTAAGAACTTCAAGGTATACCAAATGGATGTCAAAAGTACTTTTCTTTATGGCACTATTAATGAAAAGGTGTATGTATGCCAACCTTCTGGATTTGAGGACCCAAAACATCCTAACAAGGTTTACAGATTGGATAAGGCTCTTTATGGCTTACATCAAGCTCCTAGAGCATGGTATGAAACCTTTTCTTTTTATCTGCTGGAAATGGGTTCAAGAGAGGTGCAATAGACAAGACTTTATTCAGTGATATTTTATTGGTTAAAGTGTATGTTGATGATATCATTTTTGAATCTACAAAAGACTGTCTATGCAAGGAGTTTGAATCCCTTATGCATCAAAAGTTAATAGACAAGACTTTGTTCAGTGATATTTTATTGGTTAAAGTGTATGTTGATGATATCATTTTTGGATCTACAAAAGACCGTCTATGCAAGGAGTTTGAATCCCTTATGCATCAAAAGTTCAAGATGAGCTAAATGGATGAGCTAACTTTCTTTTTGGGATTGCAAGTGAAGCAGCAGAAAGATGGTATCTTCATTCATCAAGAAAAATATTCGAATGATATTTTAGAGAGGTTTGGATATAAGGATGTAAAGACTGCTAGCACATCAATGGAGACACATAAACCATTAGTTGCAGATCTTGAGGGGGATAGTTTTGATGAGCATTTGTACAGATCTATGATTGGTTCCCTCATATTTGCAGACAAGACATCATGTTTGCAGTGTGTGTTTGTGCTAGATTCCAAGCTAATCTTATTAAGATGTCACGTTTCATGCTGTCAAAAGAATTTTTAGATATCTCAAAGGTCAACCAAAATTGAACCTTTGGTATCCAAAGAGTTCTTCATTTGAGCTAGTTGCTTACACTGACAGTGACTATGAAGTTGCCAATATGGATAGAAAGTCTACATAAGGTGATTGTCAATTTCTAGAAGATAGATTGGTATCTTGGCAATGCAAAAAGTAAACCACAGTTTCTACATCAACTGCTGAAGCCGAGTATGTTGCGGCTTCAAGTTGCTGTGCACAGATTCTATAGATTCAAAATCAAATGCTGGATTATGGTTTGCAATTTTTAAATACTCCCATGTTTATTGACAATAATTCTGCTATCAGTATCATTAATAACCCAGTAAAACATTCTAAAACCGAACACATTGAAATTAGATATCATTTTATTAGAGACTGTAATGAGAAGAAATTAATCCAGATTTTCAAAGCACACACTGATAATCAATTTGCAGATATGTTTACAAAGGCATTTGATGTAGACAGATTTACATTTTTGGTTACCAGTATTGACATGATAAATTTTGAATAAGATTTTCTAATCAAAACAGCTTCTTCTATAAAATACAGTTAAGCGTTCGGATTTGGATTGATACACTAATTAATACTGGTTGAGGTTAATACTGCTAGTCTATATTATCACTGCCAGCATTAATTAGTACTGGCCATATGCTTATATATATTTGTACTGCCAACACTATGCAGGTCATTAACACTGCTAGAGTTATTAATACTGCTGGTGTTGTTTTAGTTAAACCTTAAAACCATTTCATTCTGTACTACCACCACCCACCATTGTAAAGTCACCGTTCTAATATGGCTCAGCAACTACTCGGATCCCTACACATAACTCTCCGCTTATCCGAACCCGATGATTTGTATGGGCGTTTTGCAACTCGGTTGATAGAGTTAATGGGACAATCTTTATTAAAAAAGGTGAGCATCAATTTATCAGGATTAATGTCGAATCTGATACCATCGATTTGCTTTGTTTGATGAGGCGATCTGATCTTAACGTGTGTGCTTTCAATGCTGGACTAGAAAGAGTTCACAATTTTTAATGATATACCAGAGTTATGAACAGGAATCCTGAAAATTAGGCTGTTGTTTTGATTATGGTAGCATAACTAAAGGAATGTGCGAGGAGAACATATTCAAAATTGATTGGAGTAAACTTAGCATGGCCGTCAAGAATATAAGACATCATTCGGTTGCTAGTAAGATGGATGTGGTGCAGACATCACGTGAATTGAGGATAAGTATGTTCAGAATCATTATGCTAGTCGCTGAAGGTGTAAGGAGTAATATTATGAAGAATGCCCTTATTCACTCTAGAGGCTTTGGTATTGAAAGTCCCATGGACTATGATGTGGCAAGTTGTATTGTGAATTTCTGGCAGACATCATCAAATGTTGCTCGGTTGGCTGCCGTAAACACTGCTCGGCGTGATCCGAATGAAGTTGAAGGTGCATTGCTAACAGTGCTACTAAATGTCAATACCGTTACCACTGCTGCTGTGAAATTAGCACGAGGCCACCCAAAGGTTTGCCGAATGATGTTAGGGATTTTGTGCAACCATCTCGATGGTAATTAGAAATTTGCAATCTATGACTTTTAGTGTAATTAACCTACTTTTCGGCCGAAAAGTAGGTTAATTACACTAAAAGTCATAGATTGCAAATTTCTAATTACCATCGAGATGGTTGCACAAAATCCCTAACATCATTCGGCAAACCTTTGGGTGGCCTCGTGCTAATTTCACAGCAGCAGTGGTAACGGTATTGACATTTAGTAGCACTGTTAGCAATGCACCTTCAACTTCATTCGGATCACGCCGAGCAGTGTTTACGGCAGCCAACCGAGCAACATTTGATGATGTCTGCCAGAAATTCACAATACAACTTGCCACATCATAGTCCATGGGACTTTCAATACCAAAGCCTCTAGAGTGAATAAGGGCATTCTTCATAATATTACTCCTTACACCTTCAACGACTAGCATAATGATTCTGAACATACTTATCCTCAATTCACGTGATGTCTGCACCACATCCATCTTACTAGCAACCGAATGATGTCTTATATTCTTGACGGCCATGCTAAGTTTACTCCAATCAATTTTGAATATGTTCTCCTCGCACATTCCTTTAGTTATCTACCATAATCAAAACCACAGCCTAATTTCTAGGATTCCTGTTCATCAAACTCATGTATATCATTGAACTTGTGAACTTTTTCTAGTCCAACATTGAAAGCACACACATAGCGATTAGATTGCCTTATCAAACATAGCAAATCAATGGTATCAGATTCAACATTAATCCTGATAAATTGATGCTCACCTCTAAGATTGTCCCGGCATCTCTACGAATCAACTCTATCAACCGAGTTACAAAACGCCCATACAAATTATCAGGTTCGGATAAGCGGAGAGTTATGTGTGGGGGTCCGAGTAGTTGCTGAGCCATGTTAGAACGGTGGCTTTACGGCGGTGGGTGGTGGTAGTACAAAAAGAAAATGAATGAAAGGGTTTTAGGGTTTAGCTAAAACAGCAACACCACTGGTGCAAATTGCAAATTTCTCTAAGTGTTTAATACTGCTGGGCTAAAAGGTTACCGGGCTAAAAGGTTACCACTGCTGGTTGATGTTAATACTACTAGTATAAAGTTTCTACTGTCAAAAGTATTAGTACTGCCAGTACCAGTTACCATTGTCAAGCCAAACATCAAAGTTTACGCTGCTACAAGTATTTCCACTGCTCAGAAGTTATGTAATCTTGTAGTTAGCACTGCTAAGTGGGTCCTGCTGCAACTAATCTGTACTTTGTCAACTCTGTAAAGTAGAACATGCTGTACTATTGCAGACCATGTTTAGACATCTTAGTTGCCATACATTAAATGCATTCACGTGTAAATGGTACTCTATTATTTTATAAAGTAGAGTTCCATACTTTTGAGGCAAGTCATGTCTTGCTTTGGTTTGTGTATAAGTGAGTAGAATAGATAGTGTGCTAGTGACATCAGTTACAACAGAGTTGTTAGCTTCAAGGTTTTCTTTGAAAGCCCCAATACAAGAAAGTGCATTTGTATTATTATTTCATTGATAATAATATTGAAGCTTTGGTTATCAAATTACTTGTTGTTCTTGTAGTTATACATTATTTACAAGTAATTCATCTTCCTTATTAACAAGTGTGTTTCCGCCACTTCTTGTTAATTTTTCAAAGCTTGTGTGTGTTTAAAAGTAAATCTTAGTTAAGTGATCCAAGTCGATCCTGACAAGAAAGTTGCCTATTAAACCCGTGAAACATAACCTAAAATTTCTTGTAAATGCAATGTTTCAGTTGCATAATAGTGTTGGACTATTAGTGCACTAAACAAATAAAGTATACTTATCCAACAAAAAATGATGCTTTTATTTTAAGACAATCAGTAGCGAACTTGGTATTGTTCAAACATGGATTTTGTGATCATCTTACCTGTTGCTATGGTTGCTGTGGTTGTGGCTGCTGCTGGACTTGTGGGTAACCACCATATCCTGCTGCATAACCTCCATAGTACATAGTGGGATCTTGAGCAACTGGAGCATATCCATAAGTTTCATATCCCTGCCCATACCCATAGTACCCACCATTGAACTGGCTTGGCTCTACCTGAGGCTGAACAAATTCAGCACATGAATTCTGTTTGCTGGCTAGTTTATGACCATATATTTAAGTAAATAAAATTATAAGCCACGAATAGCCTTTCTATAAGTGTTCGATATGAATCATTAACGTTTTACACACATATATATACTCATTATGTTCTACAATGTATGGGTATACTTACATTTGCAGATAATTATTAAAATTGGCATGATATATCATAGAACAATGTATTTATGCCATGTAATAGAATAAAGCTTAATCTCCTGTTTTTGTGAGCTAAACTGGTTAAAAGAAAGCCTAAAGGAATGATGATTTTCAACGAACCTGTTTGTTGGATGGACTACGCCCCCATGAAAGTCTCACAGTTTGTCCACCAAACTGAGTTCCTTGTAGCATTCGCAATGCTTCCTCAGCGCAGCTTCTGCATATACATGCATGGGAAAAAGACTTCAACACTATAATATAGATTCTTCTTTCTGAATCAGAAGAAGCTTGCATGACTTACTTACCTATCGGCAAATTGAACAAACCCACACCGCTTGCCCAGGGGGATCTTCACATTCACCAACTGTCCATATTGGCTGAACACCTGCTTAAGATGTTCATCGGTAACATTAGGATCCAAGCCACCTACGAATACCTGTAATGATTATATTAGACACTAAGCATTTAGTTTTATAAAGCAATGCATTCTGAGAATAAAAATTAGGAACTAACAGTTGTATTATTTGGATCGTCGTCATTCTGTGTTCCTTGAGTATTCTGGTATGAAGCTGCAAGTAAAGAAAATATAAATGAAAATTACTTAGAAGGGGACACAAGTGTTGTTGCATCCGATTTTATATCCAATATAATCCTGGATATCACTAGTTGCAGAGATGAACGGGGAATGAAACAGGGAATTGGTGCACCAGATTTTGAATGAGGTCGGAAAGGGTATCGTACAACTACATACAGATACAAAGCCACAAAAAACACTGGCATCAACATAATGGAAGATCGACATAATTAGACATTCAGGAAACAAACTTCATAGAATCCAAATATAAATGGTAATAAGGATCATTTATGGCAATTGCATTATATGTGTATAGGAGAAACAATCTCATTGAACCATGCATGATTACGGATAAGTCAGCTAAGGGTCAATGGTTGTAAGTTACACACGAAACAAAAAGTAGTTGCACAGTTACACCAAACTCATGTAACCTTTATTTCCAGTAAACAAGTACATATATGCTTTAAGTTGTTCCCGTATGTGCATAGTAAACTCTACTTCCTGGTGTTGGAGTCTATGGGGATGTTGCACCCCTCTTTTGGGTCAGTCCAATTCTATCAAACACCTAAGTTTTCCTGTTGCAGATAAGGTCTACGTTGTTTGATGGAAATCCAGGTTTCTAACTTGCATAATGCTAAGTCTAATCCTAAAGTAAACCAGATTCAAGATTATTCAATTTTGCGATTATGTGAAGCACATAATAGCTCTGTCCGTCTGGTAAGGATTCAGATAGCCAACTAAGAAGCTTAAATATACATCATGAAGAAGTAAAGACTGACAAGCTCATGGTATTGATATTGATAAGCTTAATATAACAGAAAAAAAAAAAAAGATATTAAAACAACTGGCATTGTTAAACTATAGTTTCAGAAAAGAAATGAAGCATTAGAGCTGACGAGAGGTACAGATCCAAGTAAGAAAGTAAAACAAAGATGATTTGATAAATTATAAATGAATGATGGCTTTTAAAAAAAAATAAAATAATGGTAAAAGCGTTGGAATAATGTAAATCGACTTAAAGAAAAGCTCAACATGTAAAAGACTTGAAAAAAAAAAAAAGAAACCAACTCAGCATAATTTTGCCTTGAGGAACTTGAATAAATGGCAAGGACAATTTAATGACATAAAATGGAAAAACTGACCTAAGCAAGGCCACCCTCTATAGGGTAACAATTTCTGCTGAAATCATTGCCAGACCCTTATATGATAGAGCCTCTTGATGCCCTGCTTTGAGACAATAGGAGTTTAATAAGTTTTTGCATGTTTTTAAGAGCATTAATGCCATAATTCTCAAAGTATGGGATGGAAATAACGTCGTTAAACTGGCATGTATCTACAACAATTGACCAAAATCCCAAATGCATGAATTATAAGAAGCTTCTTAAGAAAACAACACAAAAATATATAAAGATAACGAGTCCTATAGATCAATCAAATAAACAAACACAATAATCAATTGATAATGTGGTAGCCAAGTGAGCCATCAATATAGAATCCAAACAAATAAAATGAGTCAACTGCATTATGAGTGGCTGGTAAATAAAAAAACGTGTACCTTTTGGATACTGTTGACTGCCCAAGCTCTTTTTGTTAGCAGCCGGTCCAATTCGCATTGGCCTAGTTGAGCATAATCTTCCGTTCATTTCAGTCATGGCACGTACTTGCTCACTCTCATCTCCAAATTTCACAAAACCATAACCTTTTGTGCGTCCTGTGAGCCTATCAGTTACAACCTTAGCCCCCCTAACAGAAGGATAATGAGCCCTAAATGTCTCTTGCAATGTATAATCAGTAACATCAGATGCCAAATCCCCAACAAATATAGTGTAATCAGGGGTATCGTCTTGTTTCTTTTCACCACTACCAAAAGAAGCCCAGTTCAGTCTGAATAGCTGCTCAACATTGGGCATTAAACTACCATTATATGCCTGTAAATGCCTTTCTGCAGCAGCACGGTTTACAAAATCGATGAAACCATAACCCTCAGATTGACCAGTTTGCTTGTTACGTATTACTTTTGCAGAAACCACCTGCATATACAAAGCACATCATAAATTTATTAAGAAAATAAACACATTTCAGCTAATAGAAAAGGAAATCATTTACAATCTTACTCTGAATTAGATAGCTAATAATTTAAGTAACTATCATGATACAAAATCAATTAACCAAATGCAATATTTTAAAAAATTTTAAAAATTTGAATATACCTCGCCAGTTTGAGCGAAACAGCTAAGGAGATACTGTTCATCCATCCAATACTGCAGATCTCCGATCCACAGCGTACGGATCTCATCGGCGCTCGCAGGTTGAAGAGTCGCACCACCGATCGGAGCTGCAACAGGTGACGTGTACTGTGTTGGAATCGCCGCAGCAGGTGGTGGTTGCTGGTTGTAATCATACATTTGCTGTACCGGAGGTTGTTGCTGAAAATGTTGCTGTGGTTGTGATTGTTGTTGTTGATTCATCATCATCCATTGTTGCTGTTGGTATTGATCCATTAGTTAATTTTGGGAAACAAATTGAAATTTGGGAACGAAACGAAACCCTAATTTAGGGAGGTGATAAATACAACCCATTAGAATTAATGCACCAACATTAGGTTATTATATATTTGTACTGTGAACATAAATAGTTGTACAGTTGGACGTAGAAAATAAATTACATGTTGTATTTATATTTAAGAACCAGCAACATAATGGAAAGAAACATCCAAAATGAATCACGAGTAATGTAGTTACATGTTTGGCCAATGTTTTAAAAACCGGTTCGAACCGGCCGGTTCGACCGGATCCGGAGAAAGTTCCGAGTTAGAATGGACCGGTTTTGACCTTAAGTTGACCAGTCAACGAACCGGGGGTTCGACCGGAAACCGGACGGTTCAACCGGTTTTTTTTTTTTTTAAAAATAATGGTGACGTGGCCGGTTTTGGGGGTGGTTGGACCGGACCGGTTGAACCGGTTCGACCGGAATCGGTGGAGTTTCCGAGTCGATAAAAAAACCGGTTTTTAAAACATTGTGTTTGGCGCGTAAATTCTACAATATAATACTCCATATATCATCACCTCTATAGGGGTGTTATTCGGACGGATTGTTCGGATTTCGGATTATTCGGATCGGATTAATCGGATTTTGGACAATCTCAAGTTCATCCTTAATCCAATCCAAATAAGAAACGGATTAATCGGATACGGATTAAATGGTTCGGATTAATTTTCGGATTAAACGGTTTCATCCGAATAAGCTCAAGTTGAACTTGTGATATCGAGTAAGACTAAATTCACATTATAAAAGAAGTATATAAACAAACATAAGATAAGATGAAACGATATATCATATTATAACATCCAAATTCCAATTCCAGCTTCTAACATACAATTTGATCCAAAACATATTCCTAGTTACAAAATTAAATACACCTCCAATCAATCTAATCCAAAAGAGGAGTCGCAAAACAACCATAAAGTATTAAATCTTCTTTTCTTAAGTTCATAGCATCCAAAATGTCAAACCTCCGTTCTTCATAAACTGAAAAAATAGTAACTCTTTATGTGTTTATTTCTTACACAAAGTAGTAAAGTACAATATGTAATAGCAATTAAAAAGGAAAGTTTATACCTGTTATTTGCAAATTTATCTTCAATTTTGACTAGAAGTACCAATATCTTCCAATTCTACATAAATATCTAATATATTATATTTGTGATTAATTTTTAATTTCTTATATGGTAAGATTAATATCTAATATATTATTAAAAAAATATTATTTAATTATTTGATTCTTATTCGGATTATACGGATATATCCAAACAGTTTAAATTTGATCCTTAATCCTATCCGTGTATCCATTTAAGTAATCCATAATCCGTTTAAGCAATCCGTAATCCAAATAATCCTGTCCATTTAACCTAAATCGGATTGGATCGGATGAATTATTCGGATTCCGGATAAAAGTGACACCCCTAACCTCTATTACTTGTTTAAAGAATATACTAGAGGGATAGCCCGTGCGATACATGGATTTGTCTTATTCCAATGTTTACATATGTATGTTTCGAGATGTCTTCATTTTGTTAGATTTTAATATTTGCGTTCTCATATTTTGATAATTGTTTCTACTAAAAACTCTTCGAATGTTCAAACTTTGACGATTAGAAAGTGGATAGTTAATCATCTATGGCTACATGAAATTTTATGTTTTTACGTTGGTAACATTAGTTTGATAAAGGATCTTGCTATAGATACCCCCCATGGCCCACTTTTTTCCATCGTTTACCCCCCGGCCCATCTAATTAATCACATCTGTACTGAACTAGGACTGAACTGGGACTGAAACTGAGACCAATCTTAAATAAAACTGGACTGGAAAAGGACTTCACGGGAGTCAAGTGGGCCAGGGGGTATCCCCCCGTAATTCTGGGGGTGGCTTTAGAAAACCCCTTTGATAAAATGTAGCCAATGAACACTTATATAATTTGATTTACCTCCTTCAGTATTCGATAATCATCTTTGTTTGGTTGCACCTTAAACTTTTCCATAAAATAAACATAGCCTTCTTGTAGCTTATGAACTAAACAATATGAGATTTAATGAGTTTTACATGAGCATCTAAGCCCTCTTGCAGCTTGTCAAGAAAAATTACAACATTTTTTTTAGGTTATTTTTTTAGTGTTTTAGTGGTGTTACCCATTTGTAGTTCAATGTATTTGATAATTTGGGTTTTGACGATTAAAAATATGTGTTATTTACTCAAACACCCTTCATTTAGTCATTGTATTAGCTCTTTCTCATATACCATTTCTTTATGATTTCATCACCTACATTATCTAAACATGTCAAAATATGACTCATCGGCTTCATCTTATATTATTAGTTACATAATAATGATTTATTTACCTTTTTTTTTCCACCATCATTAATTAGAGTCATTAATCAAATCATTATTTAGATTACAATATTATTAGTTTGTTAATGTAAGTTTTGCATGTAAAGTGAAGTAACGAAATAAAAAAAAAATTAATAACGATTATAAAGAAAAAGAATTCACAATTTATAAATAAATAAATAAAAATAGGATTTGAGGTTTACTTTGGATCTCCGATTATAGCAAAAACAACCATAACTTGACTTATTATTTATTCTTTTTCTTTTCTTTTTCCAAATCTAGTTTATTTAGATGCATGTGAATTGTATTTGTATGTAAGTTTTTGAGAACATCTTGAAATTATTTATTTATTCTCAGATATCAGGATATAGCAGGATAAAGATGAACCATATCTCTATTACATCTTTTATTTCTTGCTTTTATAAAGACATATATAGGGATAATGAAGGAAAACTAATTACAAACCAAAGTATATTACAAAAACAACACAACTTTGCACCCATTATAGATATCAATCGTTTGGACTGTTAGCCATTTTTATCACAATTTTTGCTTGTACATTTTCATTCCAACTTACACATATAATACAGGAATTGTGATAGCAATTGGTCATTCAGCACATATACAATAATATAAATTTGAAACATACACGATATGATTAAACATACTTACAAAAACCATCATTTGTTAACTCGCAAAACTCACTTACGTGAGTGAAGTTGTCATGCATCTTCTAGCATTCATCTTCTAATGAAGTTTCAAGTCCCAATAATAAGTCATCATCGTTTTTCTCATTTTTATCATCCGTAACAACAAAGTTTAACATCCTAATATAACAAATTACCTTCTTCCTTAAACTTGTGGATTCCTCATTATTCATGTGTGTGATTCCAAAATTGAGGACTACGTTTTTTTAAAAAAAAAAAAAGGCTATGCAGGTTGTGAAATAAGAAAAGCAACAAAATACAATTAAGTTTTTCGGTCTTATAACGTGGTGATACATGGATAGTGAAGGGCCTAAATATTCGGTTACATGGTAGTGAACTTCCCGATCATTTATTACATAGAGTTAATTCTTAATGTGAGTTGCGTTCATTTGAGTCCATGAAATCAAAAAAGAATGAAAGAATGCATCACAGCCGTCCATTCCCATCAAAGTGAGAGGGGTATTTTCGTCCTTCAGCATTATATCATTTAATGAAAAAAACAAACAAAATACATTAACAGATCAAAAGCCAGTTCTCTGTACGATCTCTAGCTAGGGTTTGTGAATTTCTCATCTTCAATCTCACAAAAATCAACAAATCGAAGGTATGAATGTCACTAATGCGGATCAATATGTAAACTACACACTATATACGATCGATTTCTACTGATTTCAACTGCTCTGTATGATCTTTAGGGTTTGCGAATTAATCATCTTCAATCTCACAAAAATCAACAAATCGAAGGTATGAATCTCACTAATGCCAAGTGACAGTGTGTTTTTTAACTTATTATGATGATTTTCATAATGCCGAGTTGTTGAGACTTTCATCACCACATCCTTCCTTCTCCCCCTTTATGTGTAGAAAAGTGTTATCCTAATTATCTAATTTGTATGGTGATGAGTTTCGATAGTACTTTGTCAATGTAATGTGGTCGGAATGTTGATGGATTGGGTAGTGACAAGTCTCGTGTTGGTTACTGTTGCAACCATTGATGGAGCTCGTGGAGATACGATGGTCAGTGGTACTGTCTTTTGTGATCAATGCAAAGATGGTGAAATTAGTGTTCTTGCTTATCCTCTCGGTGGTGAGTTGTGTCTTTCCGTTCAAATTTTTTAAACACGTTAATGCTAAGATTAATCGACAATTACCCAAAGTGTATACGATGAATAGAGTACTTTAATAATTAATATATATTATCTGTTAAGAGTAAATGATCAGACTCGGATAATTAGCTGTATCAAAAGAAGATTATAATTGAATGTTTTTGTTTAAGGTTGTGATGATGTCTTGTAGGAGTAAGAGTATTACTGACTTGCCCGGGGGAGCATGGGCAGTTCACAGTGTTGAGGGAAGAAACTACGAACGGGTTAGGGTCGTACACAACGTCGATTTCAGGTATATTGGACATGAGTAATTGTCGGGCATAGATTTCCGGCAACGGGCAGGGCTATGGGGCTGCTGGTGGTCCTGCCCAAGACTTCAGACTCGTGTTTAAAATGTTCGATAACCAAATGTATATGGTGGACCCTTTGGCTGCTCAACCAGTCACGCCTTCACCCTTCTGCCACCGACCATCGTCATCACCCGACCCTCATCTACCGCCTCGTCACCTTAATTTTCCGCCACTCACTCCATGGCCACCAATGCCACCATTGTCTCCATTGCCACCACTTCCGCCGTTATCTCCATTGCCACCACTGCCACATCTGCCTCAATTGCCGCCATTATCTCCATTGTCACCACCAATGACTCAGTTACCTGCAAATGTCACCGTCGCCTGATTTATGTTCAATAGCTTGTTTTTTTAATCAAAAAATTATATTGTAATTGGTACCACATGTGATATTATATACTACCACATGTGATACTATGTGGTACCACATGTGATACTATGTGGTATCACATGTGATATTATTTACTACCACGTGTGATACTATATGATACTACACATGATATAATCTTTTATGTTATCTGACTAGTTTAGTTATTTCTTTTGTTTTACATGAGTGAAGGTGATTTACATGATAGAAGATTGTACAGTGGAATGTAGTTGTAAGAAGATTGTTCGCCGATGATTCTTGTGAACATGTGAGAAGAAGCAAGCAGAAGCTAAAAAATGGCTGAAGATAGAGCAAGGGAACAAGAAGAAGCAGAAGTAAGGCAAGAAGACAATTGAACAGTTTGATTTTTTTATATAATTCTTAAAGATATTTTTAAGAATCAAATGTAATTAGATTGATAAGATAGTTTCATTTAGTATGCTTATTTGTTTTGCACTAACTTGTTCTATTACAACTATAATAATGTGGTACTTGTTTATAACATTTATTCTTTTGCATGATCTAATATGCTAGTTAATACCACGTGTGATTCTAGGTGCAACCACATGTGATACTGTGAAGTACCACATGTGATACTATGTCAAGCTATCATATGTACTTAGTGGTACGACATGTGATATTATTTAGTACCACATGTGATTCAATCTCTTATGTTACTAGCTGAGTTGTTTCTATTATTTTACATGAGTGAAGGTGATTTACAGGATAGAATATGATACATTGGAAATTAACTGTAATAAGATTGTTCAAATAATATGTCAACAAAATAGCTATATGAGGTACCACATGTGGTAGTATGATGTACCACATGTGGTATGATAAGGTACCACATGTGATACTTGTTGCAACAACAATCTAATATGATGCTTAATCCACATGTGGTAATAGTTGCTACCACAATCTAAGTTCTTAATCTACATGTGATTCTTGAAGTTATAACGTGTGATATTTGCTGCTACCACATGTGATATTTGCTCCTACCACGAGATATTTATTGCTACCACAATCTAAGTTCTTCTTAATCTACATGTGGTACTTGTTGCAATCACATGTGAAATTTATAAAAATAAAAAGGTTTTCTTTACAAAATTACTTACCGCTACTACATAATATGGGCAATATTAAGCGTTAATATCACATGTGATACTATATACTACCACATGTGGTAGAATAAAGTATCACATGTGATATTTATAAAAACCATGTTTTTGTGGTACCACACGTGATATTATCTACTATCACAGGTGATACTATCTACTACCACATGTGATACTAATTGCTTCCACATGGAATACACATGATCATTTTTTAGAAAAGCTGAAAAACATAAAACAAATAAAAATAATAGAAGTGCTTTACATTAAAATAAGATTGATTTAACAAAATGTACTTGAGTATTAGATTCTGTGGAACCAAAAAGAAAAACACGTTCACAAAAACCAAAAAATACTAAACAGACTATTGTTGTGCAGTAGGTTCGACAATTCCTTCACCCTCTCCTGACTTCTGTCCATTGTTGCCTTCATTCTTGCGGTTTCTAATTGTAACACCCAGTTCTCGGGTCTAGTAGTATTTAATATTTTCTGACTGTGAATTATTATTAAGTGTGTCAGAAAATAGGTGTGTTGTATTATTTGAAATAAATAGTGATAATAGTCGAATAATTTATTGTGACTAATAAATTATTGGTTGTTTTAATTTTATTTAGTTGACGGTAAAATAAAATAGTGTTCCCTCGCAAATGATTTTTAAGTTCCAGACAACGATAAATACGGGGAATGAAAATTAACCAATTATATGTTATACTCTATTTTGAGTCGGTTTATAACTTTCATCATATATCTATATACATACATATGTACGCACATACATACATACCAAAAATATGAGAAACCCCAAATCAATTCACACAAATCATCTCATAACATGGAATTGAAGCTCTAGAACTCAAATTCAAGTCCCTTTAATCAATCTAATCAAGGTATAATCTTGTGTTCTTCATTTTCTAAAATCTATAAATTGGGGGTTTTGATGTTCTTGACTTTAATCCGAAATTAGAGCTTCAAATGGTTGAATTGATGATAGTTAAGCTTTAATAACATGGAATAATCATTCCATCATCATCATAAACATGTTTTAATTACTATTTCTTGAATTTTATGTAACCCTAGAAATTGGGTTTTGAGTATTTGATTGAATTAGTATGTGTAATTTGAAATTGAAGCTTGAAATGCATTAATAATTGTTAGTGGATGTTAATTTCATGATTAGAAGTGAAACCCTACCTTGAAAATGTAGAAAATGATGAATGATCATATAGATAGCTATGGGTTTAGTTGCTTATGTAAAATTCATAGCTTTAAAGCCTAGAGTAATGATGTTTTATTAAATAAGTGTTGATTCATGATGATGATTAGTTGTGTTCAAGCTATAATGTGTAAAGTTAATTAAGTGTTTATGGTAGTTATGATAATTATGAGGTGCTTTGATGGATTATGTAACACCTGCTAAATTAGGATAATTATTTATGCCTAATTGATTGTAACTAGTTGTAATTAGTATGTAATAGGACTAATTACAGGCTCTATTTGTATATATATAAGTTGAATTATATATATATGTGTGTTTTTACGCGATTTGGATAAATCGTACTAATTAACCGGACGGAGTCCGACACAATTATTTTGACGTTGGTGACAGAAACTTACCTAAATAATGAAAACGTATTTTATTATATAAAATACACAGCGAACAAACATTATTTATAATATCGCGACGACATTTTAAATAATTTGCGAATACGTATTAAACGCGAGTTAAGAATTTTAATACTTCGACAAATTGTTTTTATAATTAATTTCAAGGAATTTCATTAAAATATTCCCGTTATCTTTTAAAAATATAACCGCTTGATTTAACGCCTAAACGATGGAGAAAACGAACACCGCACGGAGCGCGGCGCGTGGACTGAAAAATGGGGGCTTTCACCAAAACCCCCATTCTTCCTCCCTTTTTTCCTCATTCAACACACACTCTCTCTCTCTCCTCCTCTTTTCTTTCTTTTTCTCTCAAACACCACAACCCAAAAACCTCACTAAATCGACAAATAAACATACTAAACGACGCCGGATCATACCACCTCTTTAGAGAAAAACGTTCACCACTTCGCGATCTACAATCCTATCTTTTCGGAATTTCATTTCGGCAAATCGTAAGTTCCCGACAAAACCCGAAACTCTCCGTTTTTACTCATTTTTACGTTTTTATGGTTTATATATGCTTAAAATGTCCAAATATGGGTTGGGTAAAAGAATTGGACCTAACGGAAGTTTTTCGACCGATTTTCCGGCCACCAAATTCCGATCAGACCGCTACGTCGCAGAGACGCTGGACTATCTGCGACGTAGCTCAAAACGTCGCATTATGTGGCCAACGTCGCACTTAGCGACGTCGCGGCCTACGTCGCACAAAAATCCCAACGTCGCACTAGCGACGCAGCTTATTACGTCGCATTAACTTGCGGACGTCGCACATAGCGACGTAGACTTTAACGTCGCCCCCTACGTCGCATTGATTTGCGGAGGTCGCATCATGCGACGTACCTGCCTACGTCGCACCCTACGTCGCATGCTACGTCGCATGCTACGTCGCACAAACCAGGACCTTGAAAAGTCAGATTTTACTAAGTGTCGAACTTACACAACTTCAAATACTTATGTCATACGACTTAACAAACGTCATAGAACATACTTTCTATTACAATTACACTAAATTGCGTTATAAATGATAACACTTTGAATCATTATTACAAACCGTCACCAACGGGCCATATTTGTTTTCAAACTACAAACGGATTACTAAACAAACACTTGGACATAATGAGTTGTGTAAACAACTAGCCTAGATGGTCTTGCGAGACATCTACTTACTTAAATTTATATGTTTAGGCATTTGAAGGTTACGGGTTCGGAGAACCTACGGTTGATATTACTTACTCGTTTATTGATATAAACGTACTTGCAAAGACTCAGGTGAGTCTTACGGCCCCACTTTTACTGTTTTATCTTATTGGGGGAGATACATGCTACTACTTTTTCCTTGAACACAAGTACTAAACTGTTTACTATACCAAACGAAATTGCATGAGTTACTTACAAACAGAAGTCTCTCCATCATATATCGTTAGTTATGGACTTAAGCGCGAACAGTAGTTAATGGATCCATTAGGGAAATGACCCTCCCCACCCGGGGCAGTAGCGCTGCCACGTACCGATTTACACGTATAAACGATAAACGGGTGACAACTTATTCGTTACTGATGCTTGCTCACTTACGAGCATGTCACGGGAGCAAACATATTATTGCGGGTTAAGCTTCGATTATGAGCCTCATGGCAACGGTATAAACTTATTTATTTACATTTGCTGGATTGCAAATACTGATTTTACGATTGCTGGATTGCAATGGCTGATTTTACGCCTACGGGCACTACTAATGAAATCTCGTGTTCAAAGCCGATATTATTTACAAACCTGTGAGATTCACCAACCTTTTTGGTTGACACTTTCTAGCATGTTTTCTCAGGTACCCGGATGGAGTAGGATTACTCCAGGATTTTAGCTAGAGTCGCATGATTTCAACACAACTGCATTAACGGAGAATCTTAGCATTATCTTTTGTAGATTACGATTATGTAATAGAATCTCCCGCTATACGCGTGGACTCTAGGGGAAACTATATTTTTTATACGAAAACACTAAGTTTTCAAACATTATATCTATGGAATGTAACTAATTTACAAAACGTCTCATTTAGAGGTCGTTTGCTATATATCTTGTGCTTTGTATATTGATTAGTAACACCCCAAACTATGCTTCCGCAAAACAGTGAATTTCGGGGGTGTTACAGATTAGTAGTAATTATAATAGGTTAAATGATGAAGTGTTGTTAATGATCATAATTTGATAAGTGATGGCGAACTAATGATGTTAAAGGTGATTATTCATACTCTTGGAATGAATAATGTGAAATGACTATAAGTACTAATATGATTAATGTGTAGTTGAAAAATGATTATAATGATATCTAATTCAATACGTATGAATTTGGTATTGATAATTTGAATTGTTGATGTAGGTATATTTGAATGGTGTTATATACCTTGGAGACATGTAACTAACTTGTATTATTCTATTGTATTGTCAGATGTGCAGAAGGCTCAGTGATATTAGACTACTGAGTGGATGCCTGAGGTGGTCGGTGAGTGGATCTCTAATCCTCAGTATAACTTGGTTGTAACGAGTTTGGTTACAACAAGTAACATATTATTACTATTGTAGTTGCCATGATGATTATTATAGTTAGTAATAATATGGTTGATATAATAACGTTGACCTGATGAATATGTGATTTGTTGATTATGTGATCACTGGACTTGTTGTTGGCCTTCGGGCATCAGTTGTTAATGAGGTCAACGAGTTGTTGAACTGTTGGTTGGGCTAGTCGGTTATTCAAGGTTTAACACACCTCCTGTGTTAGTTGAGAATAACCACTAGCTATCGGTCTCGTCCGTTATGGCCATACGGATATGGTTGGGTAAGTGTTCTTGGGGAGCCTCCCGGGTATTATGGTTATCCCTAGAGCCACCGATGCCTCATTATTAAGTCCTAGTTGTGGAATAGTTGCTTTGTTGAATAGTTGACTAGTTGCTAAGTTGACCAGTTGAACCGTTGCCTGTTGCTTTGCTAAATAGTGATATTGTGTACTTGTTGGTTTAGTGTTAATTGTTGTATGCAAAGTTGTTGAGCTAAGTTAGACTGTTGATTAGTTATCTGCTCACTTAGCGTTATGCTAATCCCCCACATTATCCCTTCTTGTAGGTTTTGCATATAATTTGGGTGGGCAAGAAGTTGGACTAGAAGGAATGTTTGACTACGAGGCTCTACTCTGATAGTTGATTTGTATAAAATAATGTTTCATCATGTTTTTAAATAACACCTCGGTTGAAGAAATTATAGTTTTGAAAAAGGTTGAATTTTATATGTTGCTACAATGAAGTAAATTATTACTATCTATTTGGACTTACGCTTCCGAATTACTATATTTAAATGATTATAAATGAGGGGTGTAATAAGTTGGTATCAGAGCATAAGTTTGGGTGAATTGTACATTATAAGATGTTCAATCCCAAACTTAGAATTATATCAAGTCAAACATTCCAGGGGTGGGGATTAGTGGTTGCATGAGAAAGTTGATATTGAATGTGTACTAACCTAAAACAAGATGCTAGAATGTTGTTTTGGTTGCAGAGACGGAGGAATATGAGGAACCGACTGGTATTCTCATTGATTCCTCGATTGTTGCTGGCTTAAGTCCATCAGGTGATTCTCGATAACCTTGTTGAATTTAATTCAGTTTGAATTGTGTACTTTGCTATGATGATGTTGATCTACCCTAAAGTAAGTTGAGTCAGACTGATATGATTCCCTAGTTTTGAGTCAATTGATGTTATTCATATGTTGTGAAATAAACTGGGTAGTTTATGTTGAACTTGAAATTGTTAAAAAGGTGTTAAGTCGTGTAGACGCTGTGTTGAATAAGCTGTTAATAGTGATATAGTTAAACTTAAAAGTGTCTACAATGTTGAAACGGAAATTATAATCGGTGGCATGATTATTAGTTGCTAAATGCAAGGTGTGATTATGAGATGTTTAACATCATAAAAAGGTGTAGTATATTGTTGAATTGAGTATACACATTATTGAATAAGTTGTAATAGTGCTATTATGTGAATTTGGTGTTTCGAGGTTATAATGTGACACCGATGGTGGAAGTAAAGTTGTTTGACTTGGTAAAGTCAAAGAAGTGTATAATGGGTGTTAAATTAGTGAACATATTGGTTGAAACCCAAATGGGTTGTTAAAGTGCCCAAATGGGTCACTTGATGGTTAAAAGGTTAAAGTGAGTAGTGGTCTGATTAAAAAGAATGTTAAAGTGGCTTTAAGTCATAAAGATAGTAGTAAAAGGTGATGAAAATGATTTGGGTAGTCAATGTGATTATTTTCTTAAAAGCGCCCATTTGGACCCCTAAACGGGTCAACGTGTCAAAACAATGTAGAATGAGTGTTTGTAGGTGATGAATATGCCCACACGTCCCAAATGTATATAGAAACATGTTGGCAAAAGGTTGAAATCAGAAAGTAAGCCATTTGGAATATGGCGTGTCAACCAAAATGGTCGAAAATGGTCAAAAATGAGTCGTACGTCCGTTTTATCGTAAAACGTGTAAATTGGAAAAGTGTAAAAAAGGGAAAGTTTCATTTTGGCATAGTGGACGTGCCTGCAAAATTTTAGAGTCTAACTCTAAACGAGTAAAAAGTTATACGCGATTGAAATTGGCTAAAAATATGAATTTTGCTGAAACTCAGATTTCTACTTGGGAACGCGATCCCAACAATCTTTTCTGGATCGCGTTCGTATGTGTTATTTTGTCACAGATTTTTTTATGCTTGGGAACGCGATCCCAGCCATTTTCCAGGATCGCGTTTGTGTGTGTATTTCGGGTTAAGATGCGTTTTCTCTTGGGAACGCGATCCCGCTCACTTCTCCGGATCGCGTTTGTATGCTTAATTTGGTTACAGAACATTTTTAACTAGGGAACGCGATCCTGACCCGTTTTCCCGGATCGCGTTAGTTAGTAAAAAAAAAAAAAAAAAAAAATTCTTGCGACGTTCGATGTAATACTTGACGTAGAAAATTTTTGAAAATTTCGGTGTCCGATTAAGACGAAATTTACAGGGTCACTTGGAAACGGCTCAACGGTCAAAGCTCATGCTTAGCCATGAGCCCTGTCAGTTTTGGGCACTTCGGGGTCGTTTGGGGCCCGAAAAGGGCATTTTACTGTTTTTCGGACCTTATTTTTAACTTTTGACTTACGTTTTAAATTGGGCTTTTGTTTCTTTGAGCCCTGGGATCATTCCTATGACTATATATGACGTTATAACTTGTTTTAAGAGGTCCTTAAGTTTTATTGAGTATGAGTTATTTTCAAGCTGTGTATTCGTCGTATTGTCAAATAGTGGCCAACTGTTGTTGGTGGTGATTTAAGTTCTTGAGTTATATGGACTAAGTGAAATAGGATAAAGTAAATGAGTCATCTAAAATATTGGAAATGGTTAAAATAAGTATTCTTAGAGTTTGAAAAGAAGTGTGTGAGTTTATACTTATTTGGCATTTGTCAATAGAGTTATAATGTGTATGTTTGATATGATATGTTTATTTATAATACAACTAAAGAGGTAAAGATTAGAGAGAACATGTTGAATATTACACGTAGTATGGATGAAGTGTTTAGTACCAGATGTACTATTAATGTTAAGTGATGTAATTAGTAAACGACCTTGAATCAGGTAATAAAGAAGTTGATTGTAATAATAGTGTTAGAC
Organism: Helichrysum umbraculigerum; assembly: GCA_949592205.1. NCBI lineage: Eukaryota > Viridiplantae > Streptophyta > Magnoliopsida > Asterales > Asteraceae > Helichrysum > Helichrysum umbraculigerum. Next base: position 243,888,362 of record CATIUR010000001.1, on the reverse strand, counting down.
ATTACACTTGGGTTAATGATATAATAAAAAAAGAGGTGTTGAATGTCTGTGTTGCTTATGTAAACTCTATGATATGTGTATTAGACATTGTGCCTATGTTAATAATTGGGAATATACTTGCCATTACAGGTTGTTATAATTGTGTAAATTGTTGATATTACTATTGAGAAATATGTGAGAGTAAAGATAATTACTTAGGAGATGAATGGTATGAAGTGACCTGAGAATAAAGTGTGACTGACATAATATGACGACGTCTGGCCAACGTATTTATATTATGCCATTTCACATGGAGTTGTTGAGGTTACTAAGTACCATATAAAGTTAAGTGGTTTTAAAATCACAGATAAGATATGTTGACCTGTAATTGATAAATAGTCAATGATGGACTAATATAAAAGAGTAATAAACCACTAAGTTGTTGTTGCTAATGTGATATCTATGGCACAATTGATGTGTATGTGTGATGCATTGCCAATAGTATGAATTAAAAAGTTGATTTAAGCAAAGTAGAGGTCAGTGGACTGTGAATAATTGTGTGTTGATATTGTTGACGAGATGATTAATCACAGCACCTCGTGTTGTTGAAATACCATTGTTGAAAACGTTTGGTATTAACAGGTGTTGTTTAGCATCCAAGTTGGTGTAACATGGTGCTAGTTGATTAAATGATAATAATTTTAATCTATAGAAATGGACCTCTACATAATGCTTATTAGTTAATGTTATATGTTGATGATTATATGGTTGTGGATTCCTGTTAAGTAAAGGATTTCATATAATCGAGTTGTAATTATATTTGCAAGTTGTAAAGTAATAATTAACTAGTTGCTGAAATGGGAAAATATAGCAATGTGATGACTAAAGAAGTATATGATTATTAGTTAAACTATTGGTGACGAATCGAGTTACAATTTGTTGCTAAGATGCATGTAGTAGTGTTCGGTACCCCTTATTGTTACTATGATTATTGTTGTCGTCATAGTTGTAATTGTTGCTATAGTTGTGTTGTAATAAAGATGACACGTTAAGTGACTACAAGTTAAGATTGACATAGTGGATATGAATGATCAGGTAAGCGATCAGTTAATTATCAGAGATAGGATATATGTTGAATAGTGGCATAGTAAAATGTATCAAAATATGCACATGTGGATATGTGCTTGTAGAAAGGATGTTAAATGTATACATAATTTAGAAGTTACTCTAGGGGGTGACATGGAATATGTATAACGATTATTGTGATTAGATAGTTGATGTGTTTGGTGTTAACAAATTTAGTGGAGAACAACACACAACTTATGTGTATATATAAAAAGTAAATTGAAGTATATCTTGATGATGTGTAAGCTAATAAGAGGTATATACATTCTGTGTTTAAGGGAATAAGTATGTGTAAATACATGTGGTATTTAGAGGGAATTAAGATGTGTATTAGTGAATTAAATTGTAATCACCTTTGTGTGATTATAATAATGAATAAGTATGTGGTTAAACGTGTGTAAGAAAAAGATTATTAGTGAATTGAAATGAGAATAATTGGTGGTTGTGTTAATCTATATCGATTAAGTAGGATTAGATTTCGAGGACGAAATCTCTTAAAGGGGGAAAGATTTGTAACACCCAGTTCTCGGGTCTAGTAGTATTTAATATTTTCTGACTGTGAATTATTATTAAGTGTGTCAGAAAATAGGTGTGTTGTATTATTTGAAATAAATAGTGATAATAGTCGAATAATTTATTGTGACTAATAAATTATTGGTTGTTTTAATTTTATTTAGTTGACGGTAAAATAAAATAGTGTTCCCTCACAAATGATTTTTAAGTTCCAGACAACGATAAATACGGGGAATGAAAATTAACCAATTATATGTTATACTCTATTTTGAGTCGGTTTATAACTTTCATCATATATCTATATACATACATATGTACGCACATACATACATACCAAAAATATGAGAAACCCCAAATCAATTCACACAAATCATCTCATAACATGGAATTGAAGCTCTAGAACTCAAATTCAAGTCCCTTTAATCAATCTAATCAAGGTATAATCTTGTGTTCTTCATTTTCTAAAATCTATAAATTGGGGGTTTTGATGTTCTTGACTTTAATCCGAAATTAGAGCTTCAAATGGTTGAATTGATGATAGTTAAGCTTTAATAACATGGAATAATCATTCCATCATCATCATAAACATGTTTTAATTACTATTTCTTGAATTTTATGTAACCCTAGAAATTGGGTTTTGAGTATTTGATTGAATTAGTATGTGTAATTTGAAATTGAAGCTTGAAATGCATTAATAATTGTTAGTGGATGTTAATTTCATGATTAGAAGTGAAACCCTACCTTGAAAATGTAGAAAATGATGAATGATCATATAGATAGCTATGGGTTTAGTTGCTTATGTAAAATTCATAGCTTTAAAGCCTAGAGTAATGATGTTTTATTAAATAAGTGTTGATTCATGATGATGATTAGTTGTGTTCAAGCTATAATGTGTAAAGTTAATTAAGTGTTTATGGTAGTTATGATAATTATGAGGTGCTTTGATGGATTAGTAGTAATTATAATAGGTTAAATGATGAAGTGTTGTTAATGATCATAATTTGATAAGTGATGGCGAACTAATGATGTTAAAGGTGATTATTCATACTCTTGGAATGAATAATGTGAAATGACTATAAGTACTAATATGATTAATGTGTAGTTGAAAAATGATTATAATGATATCTAATTCAATACGTATGAATTTGGTATTGATAATTTGAATTGTTGATGTAGGTATATTTGAATGGTGTTATATACCTTGGAGACATGTAACTAACTTGTATTATTCTATTGTATTGTCAGATGTGCAGAAGGCTCAGTGATATTAGACTACTGAGTGGATGCCTGAGGTGGTCGGTGAGTGGATCTCTAATCCTCAGTATAACTTGGTTGTAACGAGTTTGGTTACAACAAGTAACATATTATTACTATTGTAGTTGCCATGATGATTATTATAGTTAGTAATAATATGGTTGATATAATAACGTTGACCTGATGAATATGTGATTTGTTGATTATGTGATCACTGGACTTGTTGTTGGCCTTCGGGCATCAGTTGTTAATGAGGTCAACGAGTTGTTGAACTGTTGGTTGGGCTAGTCGGTTATTCAAGGTTTAACACACCTCCTGTGTTAGTTGAGAATAACCACTAGCTATCGGTCTCGTCCGTTATGGCCATACGGATATGGTTGGGTAAGTGTTCTTGGGGAGCCTCCCGGGTATTATGGTTATCCCTAGAGCCACCGATGCCTCATTATTAAGTCCTAGTTGTGGAATAGTTGCTTTGTTGAATAGTTGACTAGTTGCTAAGTTGACCAGTTGAACCGTTGCCTGTTGCTTTGCTAAATAGTGATATTGTGTACTTGTTGGTTTAGTGTTAATTGTTGTATGCAAAGTTGTTGAGCTAAGTTAGACTGTTGATTAGTTATCTGCTCACTTAGCGTTATGCTAATCCCCCACATTATCCCTTCTTGTAGGTTTTGCATATAATTTGGGTGGGCAAGAAGTTGGACTAGAAGGAATGTTTGACTACGAGACTCTACTCTGATAGTTGATTTGTATAAAATAATGTTTCATCATGTTTTTAAATAACACCTCGGTTGAAGAAATTATAGTTTTGAAAAAGGTTGAATTTTATATGTTGCTACAATGAAGTAAATTATTACTATCTATTTGGACTTACGCTTCCGAATTACTATATTTAAATGATTATAAATGAGGGGTGTAATACTAATGCATAAACAATTCGCTTTTCGATCAACTCTTTCGTGTAGCTATCAATAAACTGCTCAGCAATAGTGTAAACCTATCCTTATGGATATTACACTTATGAAGTAGAATTTTTGATGCATACTTGATTCGCAATCTGATCAGTTGCATATCCTGTGAAGTAAAACAAAAAAAAATATACACAAAAACATTTAAAAACAAAAAAAACATTTAAAATATACACAAAAACATTTAAAAAACTGAAAAACATAAACATAAAAAGATTGGTACATTAAATTCAAATTGATTTAACAGATTGTACTTAAACATTAGATTCTAAAATACCACGATACATTCAAATATACCAAAAGACATTAACAAACTAGTCTTCTCCAATATGTTCGGAATTATTTTCTTAAACATCTCCTGATGAAATTTTTCCACAATTGTCTTCATTTAGGTGGTTTATAATGGCATACTTAATTTGCTTATCGATCAATTCTCAATGGTAGTTATGCACAAACTCAGCAATAGTATCACATGTGGAAGCATCGGCTTTTGTGAAACCCACATTAGAAGGTGACTAAGTGGCGGTGTTCGATTTCATTATTTTACTACTTTCAGATACTACAGCTTTACGAGAATTTATCTCCTCCTTACTTCCCATTTATGAACTCAGCGATAGTAAGGCCACGTGAAGTACCCTCATTCACTGCAAAAATACAGTATAGTCTCAAAAAAAAAAAAAAAAAGATAACAATACAATATCACATGTGGTACTATAAGGTACCACATGTGGTATTACAAATCATTACCATGACATATGAAATTAAAAAAAGCGATAATTGATTGGAATTACAAATAAATAAAGTTGTATCACATGTAATATTGTGATTTAGAGTAATAAAAACGTCAAAATATATGAGAATGCTATATGTTGACTATGATATATGGTACTACCACATGTGGTAGTATCCGTTACCACATGTGGTAGTATCCGTTACCATATGTGGTATTAAACACTACCACATGTGGTACTGTACAGTACCATATGTGGTAGCATCTGATACCACATGTGGTACAAAGAGATACTACATGTGGTACCAATAGATATCACATGTGATATTCAAATAGTGTAGGTCAAAATAATTATCTCTATAATAATGTGGTACTTGTTTATAGCATATAGTGTTTTTCACATGCAATACTAGTTGCTACCACATATGATAGTTGATGCAACCACATGCGATACTCTGAAAGATACAACATATGGTAGTTGTTTACAAAATAAAAGTATTTGTTTACAAAAATAGATATTGTTACTACATAATATATAAAATGTGAGATTTTGTTTAACAAAATCGTAAGATTTAACCTTAAAGATACTGGTCGATACCACATGTGATATCACGAAATACCACATGTGATACATTAAGGTATCACATATGGTACCAAGAGATACCACACGTGATACTAATAGATAACACATGTGATATTCAAATAGTGTAGATCAAATATTTATCTCTATAAGGTACCACATGTGATCAATCATAGACATTCGTTAACATAACAACTAAATCACACATACTAATAATTCTGAAAGTCCCGTAATCACTATTGATTAGTGATTTGGAATCGCAAAGTGTAAAGTTTAATTGTAGAAGGGGGGTTGAATACAATTAAAAACTTTTTCTGATTTTAACTAAGTTAATTGAAAGTTCTTAATCGTTATAACATAAACAGAGTATATCAGATAACATATATGACAATATCAAAGAACAGTGTAATAGTAGCTGAAATGGTGAATTGTATTGATCATAAAATTCACAAGTGTTGAATGCGGAATGGATTAACCAAAGTTAATCCAATTCAAACACTTAGCTAAACTATTACAATCGAGATGAACAGCAGTGGACAAACACGCTGACTATTCACTCTATGAATCGCTAAATCGTGCTTAGAAAAACTACTCACTGACATACAAGTGATTAACACGAATTGAACGACTAGCCTCAACAGTACAAAACACTGAACTATTTATACTACAAGAGTTCCTAAAATATCGCCTACAAAATAGGATCTTGGAAGGACACGTGTCGCTGCTTGATTAGTTTGAACTCTGATGAACCGACATTCTGCAGGTCCCAATTCTGTTACCGCAAATATCTCGTTACCTTAAAACCAATCACTTGCTGCCACGTAATCTTTCGGACATACTTCGAACTGGAACACTCTTGCTGATGTATAGATAAGTACAGTACTTTTTAGTACTTGATGATTGAGAGGCTTTATTGAATAGTCCCTGAAGATGCAGCAATCCTCCTCACTCACTGCGAGCTAACATGCTCTTGTAGAATAAATTGAACTAAAGATCTTCAGTGACTAGCTGTTATTCTGGCAGTGACTTTTGCCTTTATTGATTTGAAGGAGTAAGGCTCTCGCTGACGTAGATCAGCGACACACCAAGTTGAGCTTTAAAATCTTCCTCAGCATATCGAACGGAATGAATGACGATCAGCGAAACCTATCATTAGCAACAGCAGCTTCGATACAATCCATTTCTTCATCGAGTAGTGAACAGTTGAGTTGGTCAGCGACCAGTGACTTAATCATGGTCAGCGACCAGTGACTCAACAATCTCCCCCTAAATGATTGTGATTGAAGCTCCCTAGACAAACTTGTTGCTGAGAAAGTTTATAGTCAGTGTTTAAGATTTTAAACATTCAGTGACTTTATACATTGATCCATTCATTTTTTTTTTTGGATTCTTTTGATATGATCTGAGTTTTGCACTTTGGTTTTCTCAAAAAAACAAAATTGGGTTTCATTGAACTGTATATCATAAAGTAAATTTAGTTATAATAAACCTAATCTATTACAAGCTTCAATTTAAACATCCCCAAACTTCTTCTTCTTTTACGATGCCCAACTCACTCTGTAATTCATATTTGTCACTGGATGGCAGGAACCTGTACTGTCTAGCAAGCCCTTCTTCCATGATTGCTTTTCTCATTATTGAGTTCTTGGGAAGCACACTAACTATTCTGATTAGATGTACAAGCTGCTCATGATCTATCTTTTCAAGTTTAGATTCTCTTTGGAAACACAGCTTTCCATTGAAGTCCCTGTAAACAATCCCTTTCTCTCCTTCAGTAACTTCAGTGCCCTCAACCCTTGGCACTCCATTAGGAATTGACAGATTCAGCTTGCTGGTGTTTGGAATTCTGATAATTCTGTTGATACCTGTCCTATACCTTGGACTTGGTGGTTGCACTATCTCCTCACCAAATATGACAGTGTCTTCTGGTCTAAGTAGCTGTAGATCCACCATTTTCTTGAACAACCTGTCAATCTCAGCCAAGACTTCTTCTTTTGCAGCACTTGAGGAGTGACTGATAGCAAGTCTAATTTCATTCCATTCTTCTCTATGAAGTTTACAGACTTGATCAAGATTGACTGCTTGAGAATCCAATCCTCTGTGGATAAGTAGCTGAGCTTGAGACTTGTTCTTAGGCTTCTTCAGGTAGACTTTGGTGATAGGAGCAGGGTTTGATCTTCCAACCATTCTGACAGCATATTTCTTCCTGTCAATCTCATCCAACATTCTATCAGCAGATGTCTTTGCTCCCCCTTTCTTCTTCAACTTGCTGCCCTTTTTATTTGCACAAAGCTCTTGTTGAAGATCAGATTCTTCAACATCTTGAAGGAGTTTAGACAGCCTAAAATCTTCATCTTCTTGCTTTCTTTTTAAGAAGATTTCTCTTTCTCTTTGAATGGCTTCATCTCCACTCAGCTTCAACAGAAAAGCTCGATCAGAATCAGATTGTTCCTTTAGTTTTCTCTTTCTTTCTTCTTCTTCTTTCTCATCTTGCTCAGCTTGAAATTTTAAGAGCATCTCCCTCTCATTCTTCTGTCTCTCTCTAATTTTTCTTACTATTCGCTGCTGTTCAGTTTCTTCAGGATGAGAACTTTCTGAAGATAAAACTGATGACAGAAGATGAGCAGGAACAGAAGAATCTGAATCTGTGATCTCTGATAGAGAGTGATGATAAGTTGTAGTAGTTGTTGCTTCTGTTGGTGTAATGATAGTGGGGATTGAAAGGGTGATCTGTGTTGTTACTGTTGTGGTTGTGGTAGTTGATGCAGTTGTTGTTGTTGCTGGAATTGTTGCTGGTGGGGTTGATGGTTGTGTTGTTGCTGATGTTTGGATTGTTGCTGGTGGTTGTGTTGTTGCTGATGTTTGGATTGTTGCTGATGGTATGATTGCTGTTGCTGGGGATGCCTCAGATATGACAGTGTCTGTATGAGGCGTTTCTGATAAGGACTTAGGTTGCTCCATGATAGTTTTGAAATTGTGCACGGCGGCTGATATTTCTTCCTCAGAGAAGTTTATCTTTTTGGAAGAAATGGACTCTGATGTGGGAGACTTGCTGGTCCTTTTTCTTTTAATTAGAACAGAAGAGATTGGTAGCTGATCTTCCATTTGATCATCAGAGGCAACTGGTTGTTGATCTTCCATCTGATCATCAGAGGCAACTGGTTGCTGATCTTCCATCTGAATAGCAATATCTTCTTCTTTCTTATCATTAGTACCAGCATCAGTATCTTTTTCACTAGTCTCATCATTCTTGACTTCTTTATCATCACCATCTTGCATACCAGCATCATCCTTTTTCTTTTCATTGCTTCCATTATTACCATCATTATTATCACCATCATCATCATCTCCTTCATCCATATCGACAACACTGTCTTCTTGTTGTCTATTCATCCATTCCCACCTTATCAGCTCAAAGCTAGCTGACTCCCCCATAACTCGTGCATTTTCATCAGCAGCCCACTCTTTGACTAGATAGTCATACCTCCTTTGTTCATCAGGATGAAACTCAGGGAAAACACCCACATTATCTATTTCCTCAGCGACATCCATATCTGATGCATCATTATCAAAGGGGATGCAATTCTTAGCATCATCATCTTCTTCATTCTCCCCTCAGCCTCAGAAACTAAATAAACAATCTCCTCAAGTCGATTACAGATTTTCTGATGATCAACATGCATAGTTTCTAGACCTGTGATGGTCTCATGATGGTTGGAGATAATTTTTGGAAGTTCGCTGATAGCTTTATCAGCATGAGTGATATAATCCACAACAGAAGATGCCATCGTTTTTTTTTGTTTTTCATTGAGAGAGATTATTGCATCTTCATGAGTTTTGAGGCTGATTCTGGTGAATGAGGCGAGATCAGCAAGAGACTTAGCATGAGTTTCCAGAAGTTGGTAGTGATCTACTTCAGCATTTGCAATTAGTTTGACCTTTTCTTTGATAGAATCACTCCAATCTGGAATGGATTCATAAGCTGCTGCAAGAGAATGAACTTTACTAGAGAGATCAGCTAGTTGGCCTGTCAAGGTCTCTCTATCTTCAGTGAGCAGACGAATTTGTTGCTGTGAAGCAGCAATATAATCAAGCATCAATTTGTCTGTTGATGATGTGGTGGAAGTTGATGTTTTGGTGGTTTGTGGTGATTTTTGAGTGACAGGGGATAGTGGAGATGTTGGTTGTGGTTGGGATTGGATTTCAGTTTCTGGTTGAATTGGTTTATCAGCAGTATGATGAGAGATGTCATCACTGGAAAGAGACATTGCATCTAATTCCTGGATGGGTGAGGTTATGGTATCAGCATGTGGAATAGTGGAGAAGGGTAGAGATGAAACATCAGTATCATCTGGTTGCTGATTCACCTTTGGAAGAGTAAGATCATAAGATCGATGTTGCTGATCCTTTTCAGAAGAAGATGAAGAAGTATCCATTGGTTGGGCTTCCTCATCATCATTAGCTTGTGTTTTAGCTGATGGATCATTGGAAACAGAGATGTCAACCTGTATCTCTCCCTGTGACTGGGGAGGGACATTGTCGGTTGGTGCAGTGAAAGATGAGAGTTAGCCCGGTTCTGTAGCCAGTGATGTGTCATCAGTTATGAGTGTGTTATCACCCGTTGATGGCACTAGCCCTTTGACTGAAACATCATCCTTTTGTGAGAATGATGAGTGGCTGATGGGTTGACTCGATGGGTGGGTGTGGGTTGCACCCGAATCACTGCTAACAATGGGTTGAGCCATTGTAGCTGTCTGTAGGCTTCCCTTTATAGAGTCACTGGGCTTTTGTGAGTCCAGTGAAGCAGTTTTAGGCACAGGTTGATCAAGAGTGCCCGCAGGGACTGAACGTTCAGTCGCTGCTTCACTCTTGGCGTCCTTAGACGTCTTTTTCTGACTCTGTCCCTGATCCTTTAATGTCAGGGACTTTAACTTGATTTTCTTAGGAGCAGTTGGTGGCTTTTGTTTTGGTGGTTGATCATCAATAGTCACTGGAGGTGTGATCAGTGACGTGATCGATAGGGGGCAGAATCAGACGGATGTACAGCTTGTAAAGGCCGGGGTGCAAGTATCCCCTTTGGTTTCATGAAATCAGGGAGAAGCACAGTTGCAATTTTACTAAAAATTTGTTTCCCTATCAGAGTAGGTTCAAAACCTTTAAAAGAAACCCTATCATAGGCTTTAAACTGATCTTTAAAAACAAGTGAAAGAAACCTAGGATAGGAAACATATTTTGCTCTGGTAGGTTCACAGATTCTTGAAACAATATCATCAAAAATCACACTTGCATAGTCAACTTTTAAAGAGTTGACCAGTGACCAGCTTAACTGTGCTTCTAGGGATTTGAATTGATCATAACTCCCTGTTTTTGTGCCCAGAGATTGAATAAAGTTTGAAAATAGGGCATTCCACACACCATCCATTTTAGATTTATGAATAGTAGTATACTTACGATTTCCATTGCTATCCATAGTGTATTTGCAGTCAATCCCAGTGAGATTCACTATGCCAGCTTTGACATCTTCTTTGTCAGACAGTGGGTCGTAAGTATCGTGCTCAGGGAGTTGTAAAACGGTACGGATGGTGTGTGCAGAAATAATTATTTCTTGACCTCCGTTATCGATAAAACCTTTAAGTTGTGAGGTACTATTAACGATTGAGTGAGTACAGGTATACCAAAACTCACTCAACCATTCTGGATTCATTTTTACAGGTGATAATGTGAGAGCAGGGAGAATAAAATGATTTTTTAAGAAATTGATTATCTCCGCGTACTCTGTTTTAGGGCATGAAATATTACCCAAATAATTTGCTTTTGGAACTGTAATGATATCATCTTCACCAACTGCAGGAGCTCGAAGAGCTTTGATATCTTCAGTGGCAGTGTATGAGTTGAGAAAATATTTTGATTTAGCCATTACAGAACCTTTGAAAATCTTTGATTAAACACTTATTTTAGGGTTTTTGAGTGCCAAAGGTTTGTCGAAAATTAGTAAAGTGTAAAAGATGACAAGTTGCTGATTTGTAGGTTTAAATAGTACACTTTACTAATGATCGTGTGGCTGAGATAAAAATAACGTGGGCAGTCGTGGTGGAAGATGTAGAGGTGGTAGAGGGTTATGATGGTGGTGCGTGGTGGCATTAATGGTGATGGGAGTGGTGTGCCGGAAAAAGTACGCTGACGTAGGAAAGAGAGTGTCAGAAGCGCCCGATTTTTCCGATATACCATAAAACATTTATTTTTGAAATCCGTTAATTTAAATACAGAAGTACTAAATATAACGAATGTTTTGTTGATTTGAAAAATACCATTAAATGATATCTTCAGTGAGTTTGAAAGTTACTGAAGATACATAACCAATTTCTTGATTTACCCCACACACAAAAAAAAAACATTCAAGAATAATAAAATTATTTCTTTATTTAGGCAAGGATGTAGTCTCGCTGGTTTAAACACAACTTAGAATACTGAATAAACCATAGGGATGTGATCATTTCATAAATAGAGAGAAAAGTTTATCATTCTAGAATAATTTAAAAAAAAAATCATGAGTAGAGATTATGTTGTATACCATATCATTAGATTGCTTCTTCACTGATTAAGTTACAGCTTAGAATACTAACAAAATCAGTTTAGAAGGAATTAAGTCACTGATATAAATAGGACATCATAATAAATACTCATGAGACCCCATTTTTTTTTTTTTTTTTTTTTTTAATATGATTAGTCCAGTTGATGAACCCATCCAGAGATAGGTTCTAGTGACCAAGCGCTGGTTTTGGCTTCCACTGATTTGAATAAACAGTATCTGAATGTTCACTGATGATGTTTTGTTTCTCAAAAGGTGTAGTAGAACATTCAGATGACACATGTTGCCTGTTGCCACATTTATAACACTTTTTGTTCAAATAACCGGCCTTTTTGACTTTCCTCTTTTTAAGTTGCTGATCTGACACAATCACACAACTTTTCTTGCTGATTGTTACTTCTTGCATCTTTGACTTTAGGTCACTGATGGAGGTTGTCTCAGTGACAGATACAGTGTCAGTGAAGTTGCTGATGATTGTTTGATTATCAGCGATGGTTTTGATGAGATGTGAAGTTACTGATGATTTGACAGTTTTTAAAACATTCATCTCATTATTACCATTTAAGACATCAGTATCTTCAGTGACCAACTTGCTTTTAGTAAAATAGTTTGGTCGTGGCTCACTGAAGATGGAGATGGGTTCAAATACAGCTTCTGAAAAATTACCCTTGGGATAAAAAACAGGGTCAACCATTGTTGAATCAGCGAGGGATGCAACATATTCATAATCTCCTCCCAAAATAGCTTTGACTTGTTTTGGAATTTGATTATTTACACAGTGATTGACTTTATCATTTGACTTACACCAAAATTCCATGACCTTTTTAAGCTGTTGAAATTGTGTTTCAAATTTAACCTTTTCTTGAACACATACTTGATTTGCATAAGTTTGTGCATCAAGATCCAGTTTTAATTTCTTCATTCTTGACTCATTTTCATTTTGGTCATTTAGTTTGGATTGTAAATCACTGATTTTACGTTTCTGCCCTTTTTGAATATCATGAGCATTTGATAAGTCAACTATCAAAGACTCAAAGACATTATCCTTTTCAGCAGCTGTATATGTTTTAAAACAATGTACCTTGTAAAGAGTTTCAGGATCCCATTCAGATGCTGAACATTTAGGAGTGACTTCTTTGATGTCTTCAAGAAGTTCAGTGTCATTAGCTAGGGGTGTTAATCGGGTCAACCCAACCCTAATAAGAGTTAGTCGGGTCGGGTTAGCCGGGTTTTTCAGAAATAAATATATACCCGCAACCCGACCCTGTTAGGTAATCGGGTTATCGGGTTCGGGTTAATCGGGTAGCGGGTTAGTCGGGTTGGGTTAATCGGGTAGCGGGTTAACCCGTATAACTTCACAGTTTTCTAATAATTGTTAAACTAAATATATAGATGACTTTAAATATTGGGATAGTAAACTAAAATATTGAATGATATATGAAGTTGAAACCATATGAATTATGAATTATGTATACGTAAAACCACATAAATTATGTATACGTAGTAGAACCATATAGTTTGTAAAAGTGAGTTTTGTTTTAAATTGAATATAAGTACTGAATTTCAAAGCGGGTCTAAATATACTTAAAATGTGAGTCATGCTTATAATGTTCAAAAATTTAAGAATGCAGTTACAACACTAACACTTAGATGAAAGAATACTTACAAGTTGTGTTACAATTAATATACAATACTAAATCTTCAGTTCCTGATAATTATATTCATATTTATTGCTACACTTTACATTGATGTTATTATATGGTTATAGATACTATTGTTAATTAGATTCTAGTCTTAGACTCTTATATATATAGGTCTCCACGTTAAATTAACATATTCAACTTATATTATTTTATATGAAATTTAACTATAAAAATTAATAAAAAAATTGATACTTGGTTAAATCGGGTCAACCCGTACCCGCATAAGTTTCTCCATTTTAACCCGTAACCCGACTCTAATAAGCATTCGGGTTAATCGGGTTAACCCGTATAACCCGATTAAACTTTCTAACCCTATTAAACCCGACCCGAATAGTTTTAATAGGGTTCGGATCGGGTCGGGTGTGGGTCGGGTCGGGTTTTTTGACACCCCTATCATTAGCCATCAGACAGTACTCCTTGTCTAAACAAATCATTGCTTCTTCTTCATCAGATGATGAGGAGTCAGAATCACTGAATGAACCTTCTTCAGCGACAAAACCTTTTCCCTTCTTCTTCCCAGATTTAGCCAATGCCTTCAGTTTCTTATATTTTGCCTTGTACTTGTTGTACTTGTCATTTCTGACATTTGGCATGGGTTCAGGGACTTGATTTACTGACTTTGATCTGCATTCAGCTGCAAAATGACCAATTCTGCCACACTTGTAGCATTCACCTTTGGATTGAAATTTATCAGATGATGGAGCACCAGCGAATCTTTTTGGTCTGGTGTTCCTTCTGAAATTAGCAACCATCATGGCCATATCCTTCTCAAACTTATCCAATCCTTCATCATACTCGTATTCTGACTGTTCTTCATCTTGACCACCTTCTTCTTCAGCTATCAGTGACTTTGAACTTTTCTTGGACACTTTTGACTTCCGTCTTTGATCGATTTCATCAAGCTCTGCTACAAGGGCATTGGATATCTTCTGACTTCCAAGAGTAGCACGAATATGCTCACTCTGATCAGCTTGCTTTTCGGACTGCTCCCAATTGAGCAAAATACCATAGACTTGAGTTAAATTCAGAATTGAATAATCATTTCTCTGTCTGGTACACGTTGCAATGGTTCCCCAGATTTTCCTTGGCAGCAACTCAAGAAACTTTTCAACAACAAATCTATGTTCCTTGCCTATACCAGCCTTCTCCATTTTGTTCATCAGTGACTGGTATCTGGTGTAAGTGGAAGATAGAGATTCATTTGGTTCCATTGCGAACAGCTCATACTGGCGAGTGAGATTGACTTCCCTGCAGCGAATAATATCAGGAGTTCCAATATATATATATTCCTAAGGGTATCCCACATATCTTTAGCAGTTCTACAAAGCCTGATTGATTCGAACACTTCATCAGGAAGTGCCATGCCTATGTAGATTTTAGCTTGTTTATCAAGTCTAACCAATCGCCTATCCTCATCAGTTCATTGTTCCTCTCTTTTAGGTAAAACCATTTCTGGTATAGCTGGAGTAGTAGCTGTTGCAATTACAGCAGGAACAATAGTAGTTGGGATATGTGGACCATTGGTTATGATATTACAGAGACGGTCATCAACTAAGTCCAAAAACATCATCATTCGGGACATCCAAGTTTCAATCCTTGAAGGATCAAAGGCTGGAGGTTTGGTTGTAGAACCATTTCCCTTTTGATAGTCAGAGTTAACACAGCTATACTTTACAGATTCCATTGCAGACCTGGTTAATTGAAGTTAAACCAACTCTGCTCTGATACCAATTGAGAGTCCCGTAATCACTATTGATTAGTGATTTGGAATCGCAAAGTGTAAAGTTTAATTGTAGAAGGGGGGGTTGAATACAATTAAAAACTTTTTCTGATTTTAACTAAGTTAATTGAAAGTTCTTAATCGTTATAACATAAACAGAGTATATCAGATAACATATATGACAATATCAAAGAACAATGTAATAGTAGCTGAAATGGTGAATTGTATTGATCATAAAATTCACAAGTGTTGAATGCGGAATGGATTAACCAAAGTTAATCCAATTCAAACACTTAGCTAAACTATTACAATCGAGATGAACAACAGTGGACAAACACGCTGACTGTTCACTCTATGAATCGCTAAATCGTGCTTAGAAAAACTACTCACTGACATACAAGTGATTAACACGAATTGAACGACTAGCCTCAACAGTACAAAACACTGAACTATTTATACTACAAGAGTTCCTAAAATATCGCCTACAAAATAGGATCTTGGAAGGACACGTGTCACTGCTTGATTGGTTTGAACTCTGATGAACCGACATTCTGCGGGTCCCAATTCTGTTACCGCAAATATCTCGTTACCTTAAAACCAATCACTTGCTGCCACGTAATCTTTCGGACATACTTCGAACTGGAACACTCTTGCTGATGTATAGATAAGTACATTACTTTTTAGTACTTGATGATTGAGAGGCTTTATTGAATAGTCCCTGAAGATGCAGCAATCCTCCTCACTCACTGTGAGCTAACATGCTCTTGTAGAATGAATTGAACTAAAGATCTTCAGTGACTAGCTGTTATTCTGGCAGTGACTTTTGCCTTTATTGATTTGAAGGAGTAAGGCTCTCGCTGACGTAGATCAGCGACACACCAAGTTAAGCTTTAAAATCTTCCTCAGCATATCGAACGGAATGAATGACGATCAGCGAAACCTATCATTAGCAACAGTAGCTTCGATAAAATCCATTTCTTCATCGAGTAGTAAACAGTTGAGTTGGTCAGCGACCAGTGACTTAATCATGGTCAGCGACCAGTGACTCAACAAATTCTAACTCCGACTAAGCTTATCCAAATCCAATTCAATCATAAAACCTTAACTAATAATTCTTAGAAATCAAGATCATCACACAAATCTAACTAGTTGGATAGAAATCACCAAATCAGTTGATTCAAATGGAGGTCTTCAGAACATCAATTAACCAACTATTTTCATATATATCATGCTACACAACAATTGCTAAAAATAATGCCTTTAAGGGGTAGACTTCGGATTGAACTAAAGACAATTAACTAAAAAGGTAACAAACAATTGAGAAATGATCCAAGAATAACAGATAAAACCCTATAACAACTGACTGAACCGAAGCACATTGGATACATCTGAAAATATTATCCTACCTGCTTTATGTTTAGGTGTAAAATTACAAAAGAGTTTTTTGGTGAATCATTTTTTTAATTACGCCGAATTGACAAAACTTGTCACCATGACTAGGCCATGACTAGCAAACATAATCACAAGAAATAAAGTCTAAATTATATTACCTTTCTCCAAAATGGTATGAGCTGCATGAAATGGAACCCGAGCGAATACATCAGTTCCAGGAAACATCATCCATGTTTTTTCTTTAGAGTTGTAATTTCCACAAGTTGCACACATATCCTTTACTAGAGGCCTCGATTCATCAATTTCCTTCATCACCAACTCATAAGGTGAAGGAACACTTATTTTCGTAGTCCGGGCCCGCTTCCTTAGAGCAGTCAACGCTTCCCTGTTCCCATTTCTCAATCTATCATTCTCCACCAACTGCCATCACAACTCTATCAGTTAGCTTCGGTGAAAAATATTTACTCACATGGAAATAAAATGAGTTACCTGGTGTCTTGCAAGTAGAAGATTCTCTGCTTCAGCCTCAATCTCAATCAGCTTTTCCTGAAATTGCTTCGTCGTATCATCCATTTCTAATCTGTTGAATATATAAACATTTACAAGGTCAATTTAGATATTAACATATATAAGATACCAAAAGTAAGCCACAAAAATCAATCTGGCATTCACCAAGTGCTTGACATAGCAGATTTATATTATATTTCTATATAAACTGTATAGCTTAAACTTTGTAACAACCATAAATTAAGCAGGTATAGCAATTGTGAATCTACTCCATTCCGGTACCCAGACATAACAAACTGCATATCAGGTATTGGAATGAGACTCAATTCCATAAATAAGCCAACGAACAATTTTCAATCAACGTTTTCGCAACATCGAAAAACTAATCAATCATGACACCCTAGAGACATTCGTTAACATAACAACTAAATCACACATACTAATCAATCATATACGCATCATACATCAAAAATCAAATAAGAGACTCTAACGAACACAAAGCAGCATACCTGGACGATACACATTGACATTAGCACCTAATTCAATCAACGTTTTCGCAACATCGAAAAGCTGCGGATTCATGGAAGCTAGTATCAAAGTTGTCCTTCATTCCTTCTTAATCCACTACACCACAAACAACAACAGTTTAAACATAATTTCACCACTAATTCATCTCAAACGAACTAATTACTAACAAACTTTGAGATGATAATAATAATATAATAATAATAATACCTCAAGGCCAACACCTTCGCTGTGAAGTTTTTTGATCCCTTCGGTGGTACCATAAGTGACTTGTTCATACAAAAGCGCGTCTTTAGATTGCTGTAAACCCATTTAAATTGTAAAATTGATTAAATTAGGGTTTTATTTACGGTAGAGTGTTGAATTCAACAACAATCAAATAAAACGAAATCTATACAAACTGACGGTACAGATGTTCATACGAACACTCGTAATCAAATAAAACTTTGATTTACAGAAGTAATTTGAATTTTTATTTAAAAATCCAAAAAATTAAAGGTTCTTTCCCTTAGGGTTTATACAGAACAAATCCACCAAAAAATGATGAATAAAACGATGATTAAAACACAATTGATCGAATAAAATCTATGATTCAGAGATGAAAACAAACTTTGAATGGATTAATCGAACATTACCTCAAGTATTTTGCACGAACTGTTGCTCGAAAATATGAAGGAGACGAGAGAGAACGGGAACGAGCGTGTTTTGTGTGTGAAAATAGAAAGAACAAAATTTAATTGACAGGTAAAATTCCAAAAGTACCCCTCCGCCCAATAATAGTTTCAGTCTCTTTAAAAAAATAAAAAATTAAAGGTTAAATGTGAACCCTTGATTGTGTTGATCCAAATGATGAAACTCATTCCCCCATTCTCATCAAATATACCCATACTCATTTGAACTTTAGTCTAAGAAATGTTATTGTTTTGATAATTTGCATCATTTATAAGTTACAACCAATAATTATTATACAAAAACTCAAAAATGTATTGCATATTGTTGAAGGTTATTTATGACCCTATTAATTGTTCCAAGAACTCAAAAATTATAGGATTGTAGATAAAAAAAATACTGTAAATGAAAATGTTTATCAGATAGAGTCGGATCCATTTTACAAAAAAGCACCATTCTTGCAACTACTCGGTTACTTGATTTGGGCATTTTCATCTCTGCCAAAAAAATGTACTGTCATCTCTAATCTTCATTGTGCGTTTTTGTATGTTCTGTATACACACATTTATGTTTTATTCATCATACATACATAAAATTGGTTGTAAAGAAACAAAATTGACATGAAATTAAGTTATTACTCTTACAAAATAATGCAATTGGGTTTCTAATAGTAGGTTTGATTGCCCCATTTACTAACTCAGGCTACATTGGATATAACTGTATTGCCACTTTAGTGAACCCTGCTAATGTTTTAGGGTTTTACCTGGTTTAGAATTGT
This sequence comes from Helichrysum umbraculigerum, assembly GCA_949592205.1. NCBI lineage: Eukaryota > Viridiplantae > Streptophyta > Magnoliopsida > Asterales > Asteraceae > Helichrysum > Helichrysum umbraculigerum. The sequence goes on along the minus strand of CATIUR010000001.1, from coordinate 243,869,333 downwards.
GTGTTCATATTTGGCTATGTTAATTTATTGATTTATTTCGATCGAAAAGATTAAGATTAAAACTATTTAGGTATCATTACTTTATATGGCTGCAAATAAATTGCTTATGCTTCTTTGTTGGCTTAGATTTTTAGGTTTTGAAAACGGTGGAACAATGGACGGCCATTTGAAGATATTGTTCACGAGATATCGTGAACAGTTTGGTTCTGGCCCTGGACTTGGTCTAGGATCAGGAACTTGTTTGCTGAATATCGAAAACATTTCGGCTTCGTTTATTAGGTCTCTTTATAAAGCTGCAGCCTCTCTGTATAGAACTGATCCATGGAAACGTTTACGACCCAATCATCTTTTTGGTCTTAGAGTTGGGAAAGATTCAGATTGGACAGGAAAGAAGCAGCCTTTTCCTTGTATACAGTTCGTAGGTGGGGATGGTGGAGATCTTGCTTTATACTTGTTTCGGTCAGAAAATGATGCTAAAAAAACGATGGGTTCTAGAGAGACTATTCGTGCTCCAAACGTTGAGGTTATGAGGGCAACATATGAGGTTGACGCATTGATGTTTCCATCACATAAGAAAATGATCAAGTCTTTGTCATTAGAGATATCGGGTGATGATCGTTTCCCTGTTTTTGATGTTTGTCGTTGTAATTCATCTGGTGAGCTTCGGTGCAGAAATCCTACAGTTGAAGAGCTTAGGTTCATGTATGGAGTCATGAAAGCGGTTTCATTAATCCACCCTTTGCTTCAAGAAGAGGATGATAGTCCAAAATGGTCAAAAGTTGTCTACTTTGACCCGTTTATTGAAACTGTTGATGTGCATTGGCCTGCTGAAATGACAAAAGGTAATGATCTTGTTGCCGTTACAGTCTCACACCCACCTGGTCAAGGATATACCGAAAAAGTCAACTCAAGTGCTGGGTCAACCCCAACTAAACAAAGCACTTCCTCAACTCCCACAAATTTTTCCGACTTTAGAAAGGAGGAGACTTTCTTCGATTTGAAACCCACAAGCAGTTCAAGACAATGTACGAGATGTGAGAAAGAAGTTTCAGGCGAAAATATCATATTTTGTGACCATTGTCATGGTGTAGTCTATTGTAGCCCGTCTTGCCAAAAACAACATTGGAAGGAATCACATAAAGACGTATGCGGGCTCTATAAAGCAATGATGGAACGTGAAGACGAGCTAGCAATTAATGTTTTTACATTCCCATGCTCTAATGAACATCCCTGTAAATATCTCGAAATTCTAGGAAATGGTGTCCACAGAAAAGGTATGTGGAGGAGAAAATGTGCGTGTTACTCTCACTGTCCTTTTGGTTTACTCCCTACAACAGAAAAACTTTCAGACTCTTGGGGTGGTTTAGATGACGATGAATACCCACACGAGTCGGTTTTGCCAAAAATCGGAACGTCAAACCCTATCCTTCTCTCAAGCTGGTTAGAGTACTACAACCTCCGATCACTACCGTTGTCTAGCCCTGTTGCCGATATCCTGTCACACCCGTTAACGGTTTATTACATTTTAATGACACTAAGTGTCATTTCCAAGAATCTATTACTCAAGGGTAAAGAAGTCATTCTTCACTACATTGGTCCCGAAGATGAACTAGATTGGATGCCAGCGTTCACAGAGGTATGTCATATACTTAACGGGATGGGAAACGTACATATAGTGATGGTGGGGCCCGGAGTCCCCACTAATTTATCAGGGTCAACTTCGGGAATTGGCAGCAGAGTGCGCGTAAACGTTGTCAGGGGGATATACCAGGAGGAGGCACCTTACTTGCCTCTGCCCCATGTGGTTGTAGGTTTAAATTGTGGATTTGAAAGTTATTCTAGTTGGGTTGGAGCTCTTGAGTTTATTAAATCAAAAGGATTACCTGCATTTTTCACAGATCAGTCTGAAGTATTATGTGCAAAGGCAAAACAAGTTATTCGTGGTGCTGGATTGAACATTACACATCCTGTTACGCCTAATCCTTTTCGTTCTCCTGTGAGGACTTACAGTTTATCTACTAATCTTCCTTCTTACAGCAATGGCTTTGTGCTTGGAGTCAATACATAAAACGCACGTGCTGAGATTCTGGTTTGCTGTTTTATCGTTTATTTCTATAATCTTCTGTAGGTTGCATCTAATTACATCTTATGCTCATTATCTATATCAACCATGTTAGTAAATAGTATTTTAAACCTGACATTGGTGGTGGAGTGAACTTGTAATGCATAACTGTTTTCATTACACAAAAGAATTCCTTTCTAAGACAATCTTATTACAAAGTTTATTTTATTTATAAAAAAATTGGTATGATTTAGAGATTCATTTCATTAGGGTGGTTTCTTTCTGTATGTAGGTGTTGGGAAGAAGAAAACTTGTGTGGAAGTTCAGGGCTCAAGGTACCTTATCATTCATATCGAATCAGCTGATGATACAGACACATTGACAGATGGTCGGACTTTCATGATAAGTTTAGGTTGCCTGATACCATTGATGTACATGGGGTTGCTGCTTGTTATGAAAATGGGGTGTTGACAGTTACTGTATCCAGATCTTTTGCCACGGCGGACAGAAGTTCTTGCAAGGGCTGCTTGAATCATTAAAAGTCCAATCTCATTTAACTTTGACATTGTAAAGGTTATTCGAGTGCAGAAATTTTAGGGCGTTGTTTTGGGGAAATATGCTTTAATTTTCAAGATCATGTTGTTGTGTAAAATATTCGTTTGATTGATACTGATATCAATCATCGTATGCAATGAACAATATACTGCACAGCTAATAGTAAAGACAAAAATGTGTTGGATGTTAAAAATTGAATGATCAGATCTTACAACCTGAAAATCAATAAAAAGTAAATCACAAAATTACACAATTAATCCAAAACGCTAACATCATATGTCCATATGTGCATCAAATAAGAAAAAAAGACTTCATGACATCTGAACGAACATAAACCACAACAACGCTTCCGAGTTGGAACCTTTTATAACCATGGGTTATCAATTTCAAGATTTTAAATTGGTTATCAATTTCAAGATTTGAATGGCTTCTTTTAATCTTCGGTCTGTCTGTTCTTTTGTTGCTGGTGTTCTTGAATTCCTGCAAATACAAAATGTTTCAATGGTTTACTAAAAATGGAAACTAAAATAGCAATGCAATGATGGGATTTATCATCCAAAGAACTACTTCAAGAGTGCAAAATATATCATAAAACGATCATATATTTTTGTTTGTACTGGTAGAGTAACCAAAAGTATTAGAACAAGTATACCTTTTGTTGCCTGCTTTCTTTCTATGTTCTTCAACAAGATTATGCAATCTCTTCACTAAACCATGCGAATCCCGCAGTCTATCCACGCCTTTCTTGTTTGAGCACATATTTCGTAGAACATCAGCTGCAATGAAGCACACATCTTCTTTGTTTCTGCAACCCAAAAAAAAAAAAAGAAGAGAACAATTAGAGAAGTGATACAAGAAATGAGTCAAATGAGCGACTAAAGCTACCACGAAACATCTTTACAAACCGTATGAATTCCCATAGAATTATTCGACCAGATTCACGAGTGTCAATGAGCGCTTCAGTCAAATGAGGATGGCATGTGAGGTTTCTGAAAGTTGAAAGTGTGAGTCTGAGAACCTCCTGATCAGCAATACTTCGACTTATGGAAACAATTAATCCAAGTAGCGTATCGATGGCCCCTGCAGCCACGAGCTTCTCACAGCACTTCTGAGAGTGTTTTGTAGCCATTTCTGTGATACAATAACCCATATCAATACAAGACCTTACCTAAAGATGAAATTCTGAGTCGCAACATCATTTCTTCTGATATCTTACATGGGTCCCAATCTCTATTTCTTCTTAACAAAACCCCAAAACAAAAAAGTTGAATGACCAAAATGTACAGGACCTTGTAGAAAATGGAATACTTACCAAGAGTTGCACAAGTATGAAGGATCCCACTGACACTTTTCATGTTTTTCAATTCTAAAAGTGCTGCAATAAGCCTGTTTATAATTCGCATACCATCGTCCACATTAGCAGCAGCTTTTTGCACCCTCAACCGTATATCAGATAGCTTCCCCCTTAAATGTTTTCGCTCAATATATCCTTTCCAGTATGACTGTAAACAATATTCAGTTTGCCTTATGCATTTGTTGGGGACATAATGAACTTAAGAAAACTGACTTAGGTCACTCACTTGGATCACTGCAATACGATGCCTCCTTTGAGCAGTTTTTCTCCTAGCAATCCATCCTCGAACAGTAGATTGGATCAAAATTGCAGATTTTGTTCTTGTTTGGGCTAGTAAAATACGCTCCGATCTTGCACCTTCTTGAAGGCATGGCGTCCCTTTGTTTGATACAATTCAACATGTTCAATATCAACATCAAAATATAATACTCCATGTATAAATATATGTAAAATGATTAAAACATATTAAACTTACCTAATAGACTTTGTTTACTATGGCAATCTCTCACAAATCGCTGGATTACAATTGCAGCATCCATATAGCAATTGAAAGCCTTGAAGCATTTATAACAACGGAAAGCACTTTGGATCTTTGTTGCAGCCTCCTTTTGCAACAAAAACTCTCGTCTCATCAACCAATCACGGAAAGATCTCTGCATTCATATAATTACACAAGTCATGATGTGTGCAAGAAGAAATACACATACTAATACAAAATCATATTATAGTGAAAAGGAACATTGGAAGTATAGCATCCTACGACGAATTAATTAACTCTACAAGGTTTTTTTTTGTCATATCTACAAATTTATAAGTTTGTAGACTTATAACTCTTTGCACTTGCATGAAGAAATGTGTGGAGATTTAGAAGTTTATAAGCGTGACAAAGATTATACATTTTTGCATGAAACAAGATAAAACAAATTTGTAGGACCCTTATATTTGTTGTAGTGCATTGTAATACATATATCAAACATCTTACTTGGATCAGCACAATGAGGCATCTACGTCTACATGCTATTCTACGAGCAATCCATCCCCGTATATGTGACTGAATAGTAACCGCAGACTTCATTTCAAGTTCATAGTGTTTAAATTCCCTCAAACATTTTATAGACCGATAAAACCATTGTAGTTTCAAAGCTGCTTGTTTCATTTTCATGAAACTGTTTCTTGACAACCATCTGCGACAATAACATTGAATTTTTGTAGCTGCTTGTTTCTGATTCATGAAGCTCTTCCTAATTAGAAATCCGCTATAATAACTTTGAATTATTGTCTTTGCTTGCTTCTGCTTCAAGAAACTCTTCCTCGAAATATGTCCATGATAATGACGTTGAATGTTCGTTGCCGCTTTCTTCTGGCGCAAGAAAATTTTCCTCAATAGCAATCCATGATAAGAACTTTGAATCGTTATTGTTGCTTGTTTCTGACCCAAAAAACTCTTTCGCAATACCCGTCCACGATAATGACTTTGAATATTTGTTACCGCTTGTTTTTTATTCATAAAGTCTTTCCTTACTATCCAACTACGAATACATTTCTGAATTGTAATGGCAGCATCATTTTGATGCTTTTGGGTGATCCAATATCTTATGGCACGTTGGATGATTACTAAGGAACGTTTGAGTCTGATAAAAGCATGCCTGTCAACTAAACATCTGGATAATCTTTTAGACCGGTTCGTTTCATCTGCAAAATACATAAATAAATAAATAACAAGCTGTAAATGAGATGAAAAACTAGGAAATTAGCTTAATACCGTATAACGGTTCTTCAAACTTGATTCTGTTGTGCTTTGTAATGGCAGATGCCTTTTTTACCAATAGCCAAACCCGGACAACAACTTGCAGAAAAGAAACTGCTTTCTTTGTTCTTGTATAGTTCCGATGTTCAACCAATCGCCTGAAATTTGATTGTATGATTTTTGCAGCGTTCTCTGTAACCAGCAAGAAAACCTTTATACATCAGTCACCATGAGTAATTTTGTACAGATATTAAATCAGTGGTTTTTATTGCATATAGATCTCCAAGATTTCTCCAAAGTAGATAGGTACTGTATTCAAAAGGATAACTCCTAAGTGAAAGCTATACTTCTAAATTCCAAGTAAGGATACCTTTGCGTTTCTCATTTTACATCAGTGTGTATGTTGAGTAAAGCAACATCGATATGCTACTGTTATAAGGCAACTATAGAAACTGATTATCAATGTGATTAGCAATATAAAGCTTAAAACAATAACCTCGTTGGTTGTTACTTGATTTTTTGCCAGGAAAGCTTTGTAACACTGTGTCAATTGGCTTCACATCAGCTTTGCTGTTATGCTGAGCCATTTCTTTCCACCAAGCCATGATAGCCTTAAAATTTCTCCCATTGTCTAAATGAGAAGAAAATAGTAAAAAATAACTGTCTTGATTTATTCAGAAAACCAAACGCAAATAACTTTTCATATATAAGAAATCAACAGATCAGACCAAAACATGAACCGCAAATACAAAGATAGTGGAAACCTTTGCTATGATTCTGACTTGTTTCTTGTTCATTATCAACTAGCCGATCTCGCCGGCTACATTTCCTTTCTGAGTTTTGATTATGACCGAAAAGCTTATGAAAATTTATCTGTTGCTGGTATACGAAGAAAAAAAAAAAGTTTTGTATCATGTTAAAGCCTGCTTGTCTACAATGTATTTCAAGTAACCGGTCAAGAGGATGGTTTGGCATTACCAAGTTCTTCTTGACAATTAGTTGGGATGAGAGGAAAACCAACAGAATGATCACACCACGGTCACTGCAAGCTCCTTTATATTCAAGTATGTCACTAACTTGCAGAACCTAAACATGCAAATGCAGATCATGTCAATTAAAACCCAATTATAAAATGGCACATATTTTGATGATCTAATAAAGGGTATTTAGTCTGTTGACGTGATGACTGTGACAATTACTACTTGGCGGCTCAAAGATGCAATTATCACTTCTGTTGGTGTTAAGTGTGTGACACATTCTGATTATATAAGGAAGTGATACAAACAATTGGTGTATATAGTAATAAGTTATGCTCGGGCTTTTTTAGTTATGCTTGTTGCCAGAAAAATAGATAAAATAAACGCTGACTACTACACTATAAAATTTGTCTAATATGCATACATATGTTTGTGTAAATTCAATCAGATTGCATCATACCCATTTCAAAATGGGGCATAGATGACTTTGTATTGTATGAGGTAACTTTTGGATCTATCATTTTGGCAGTTAGATATTTCCATTTTGTTGAGCCCATTGACATAGTATGAAGAAGAACATATATGAAAATATGTGAATATGGTCTCTACTAACTTAATCTTACTCAATATAAGAATGGGACTTGCAAAATTGCGAAAGGGGGACAATGATGCAAATTTCCGTTCTTAATTGTACAGCAATCAGGCATACCTCTGGGAAATTCCCCAACAGTGTTGGCAACTTTTGAGATAACAAGAAGTTGTGCACTGCATCAACATAATCTGAAGCTGACATGATTGACACTTCATTTGTTTCCTTTAGATCCTAAAAGTTCACAAACATAGGACAGTGCAAAACCTTATAAAGCTGAAGAGAAGGAACAAAACACGACTTTATTAGGCTAAGAGTACATACCTTGTTAAAAGTAGCATCACAATGTTGTTTCCTAAAATAATAATCCAGCAAGCACCACATGGCTTTACCGTCGACCAATGAAGCAAAATTCTCGACTTCCAAATCATAATGGTTGCAGATTGCCTGCATACGCAATGTGCAGAAATAATTGTAAGCAATCACCCAACGTGCATATCTTAAATAAAAATCCACATGATAAAGCTATTTTAAGCAAATACACTTTACCTTAATCCATTGAAGAAGCATCTCTAAGTGACTCGAGGTGTCCGGAAGCATCTGCTAAGATCCAAAGAAGAATTATAGCTTCAATAAATCTTTTAGATTGTAATAGATTTCATCCCATATGATTTGAGAGAAGGGTATACTTCCAGAATATATTGTATGCATCAATGACCTTGCTAATCATGGTACTTTTCGTTAGTTCCAATCAAAACCGCTGTTCTTACCATAAAGCAAAAAGGACTCAATAATTTGTAGGAATATGCGATATAATGAAGTGCTATGTATGATGGTTTGACGTTTATATTTTCACTAATCTATCGGCAATCACTCGTTCTTGCAAAATATAGCACTTTAGGCATGTTACCTAAGAACATTATTTACCTCAACTATGGCAATTTGAAAGGTCAACCAATCATATGTAAATTGAAAATTATGTAATTTATACAAATGCACTGCATACCGCTTCAGTTCCACGGATGATGGTGATTTCATCAGATATAAGCTTGTTGTTGATCAAAAGTGGCAACTGCAGGTCAAGTACAAACTCCAACTAATCATAAAGATCAATGGTATTTATTTACTAATCTTATAAACCTGATTAAAGAATTAAACAGCCAAATATCTAATGACGATATATAAATTATTGCTATAAACATTAGTATCATCTTAAGATTGTGTTCAAAAAATTTCAGTAAATGAAACTACTACCTTTGTCTCATGAAAACGACAACACTTCCCATTTAAAAATTCTCAGACAAAATAGCAGACTTTCCAATTTTGGGAAGTTTATAGGATACTGTTATATTTTTGGTCCATTAACATCATAGCATAATATGTTTGCTATTGAAATGTGCCCAAGCCAAATATTGCAAATTTCAAGAGACAAACAGAGTACAAGTTTGAAGTCAATCCTTTTCCTTGAGACTCGATGTCACTAACATGTTGATCAAAGTATAAGATCTCAACAAACCTGTAAATGAACGAACATGTTCCATAGCAATGAGATTACAAGCTCTTTATCTCCATTAACAATATCTTCGGTTATTATCTCAGTTCCTTCTTCATCGCATAATGGAACTCCAATCTGCTTCAGATACTTTAGGGAAATCTCACAGTTTACCAAATTCTTCTTTCGATCATCTGATGTAACAACTACTTTCTGCTCATCAAGGAATAGAGATAAGTTTAAAAAGCATCAACTACAGTGAAGTTGATAGAATTATAAAAAAAATAAAATTAAAAAATAGCACTTTCGACTTCAATAAGCAAACCTTTAGAATTGAGGGGTCATGTTGCAAGAGTTGAATGACTCTACAGAGAAGAACTCCATCTTGCAGATCATTAAAAAGATCATTCACCTTGAACGGATACTTAACAAGAGGATTCTGCAATGCAAACAATAGCTACTGAGAAGGGACCCGCAAAAAAGAAAAGTTAAATAGTGCATACGAATAATACCTGTTGGTAAGAAACCTTGTATCCTATAATTGTGAGTTGTGTAAGAAGATTACCGACTCCATGCATGACATCGGGTGACAAGAAATCTACACATCAAAGGGCCATACATTAAATTGTGAATATTTAAACTAGAAATGTAATGAGAAAAAATTCTTCTATTTACCAGATATCACTTCAGAACTTGATTTGATCGTAGCACGGGATGTGAACAATAAAGGTGAACCACCATCAAGCCCATCAATACCATAACTAATAGGCAAGGTGCTCTGTGATTTTGCTCGATCAAGTATGAGTACTAGCAATAAAAATTTCTTCAATATAACACTCCCTAATTTTTCGTAATAACCTGGTCTGTACAAACCATCAACCAATTTGTTATAAATGTAGGCTTTTGCTAGTCCAGAATGCGAGAAGAACAACTTTTCAGCAACCATTTTCAGAAAAGAAACTTCTTGCTCAGAACTTGTGTTAGTGTTTGATTCTGGCAGCAAAGATTCACCACCAAATATGATATAAAGCCCAATCCTTAACCAAACAGGGTTATAACTCATTAGGATCTTCAAGGCATTCTCTTTCATTCCGACATCAGTAACTATTGGGCAGTGAGCCTTCATCTTTAGTCTTCCTTCATCAATATTCTGAAATTTCAGATACATTGCATCATCACACATCAGAAAGTCCTTATCATAATAGTTACAAATCTATAACACACACACACACACACAAACAAAACAAACAAACCTTCGTTACACGAGTCATGACATCAAAAATCTCCTTGCAACTAGATAGACTCAAGTAAACCGCCATTCTCTCTTTCAAGTCATCCAAGCTACAAACATCCCCAAGGGAAACCTGCAAACTTGAATACATCGGACTCGAAAACTTGTTTTCCATTTCACCCTTATGAACCCACAACGTATCCTTCCTACGCTTTGGCCCACGCCACTCTCGATCAACCTCAACTCCACCATGAGACACACTATCTCTCTTTCCACCCAAAAACTCCACCGATGACCCATCAGACGACTCTTCACCGGTGAATCTTGATACCTCAACTCCACAAGACCTATCATTTTTGATACAAAGTCAACCAAAAACTTAACAACCCTGAGAACACAGTAATTTTTCCTAATAGTAGGCAGGACAACAAGTAAGGGTGTACAACTAATTTTAGTCTACTCTAGTCGATTAATAATCAATATATCATTGCATCTCATATTAAACTGATTAATTTGAAACCTAAACAATGCAAAAACAATTCAATAATGTATGTAATGACAACTATATATCATGACTTGAAAAATACCCTTATACATAATAATACCACAATATATTTGGTAAACATATAAATCCATGGAAATCAGTCCTACACATTCAATTATACATACACATGTAACGTACTGTATATGATGTACTATTTAATATGTATATGTCTGTAATTAAGAAAGTAAATTAAGAGATCATGTTTCCGGACCTAGGGTTTTCAAACAAGAAATTGAGCCAAACAGTCAGAGAGTTAGCCAGCGACTTCAATGACTTCTCTTTATTCGTTTGCGTCTTTCTTGACGATTTCGATTGCTCAAGTTCAACCGCTTTAAGTTTTCGAGCAGCAAGTGAGTATCGAGGCGTTCGACGGACAGTAGAGTATGATGATTTAGGTGTTTGTTTAAGTGCAGAAAAGAATTGGGGACAAGGGGATTCAAAATTAAAACTAGGGTTTGTTTGAGAGAGACGTTGTGGTTTCGGGGTTTTGAAATTAGAAATATCTCTAAGTAATGATAAAGATGATTGACTTGGTAATGGGGAAGTTGGGATTTGCTGTTTTTGTTGTTGTTTTGATTCCATTTTTGATAAATTTTGGATCTTTTGGGTTTCTTGATTTTTCCGGTGAGTTTTTTTTTGGGGGGGTTTGAATCTGAGTCGGAAAGTGGGAAAGGGGGGTTAAAAGATTTGAATTTGAAACTGGGGATGGTGTGTGTGTGTGGCGGTAATAAGCAAATGGTAACGTCTCTTTTTCTTTTTTCTTTAATCTTGTTTTTATCTTTTGATATCTATATAATTAAATAAAATCATGATTATTTTCAGTTTTGATTGATTGGATTTGATCGTATTATTTGATTTGTTATTTGGAAAATAACATGTACTAAATTTATTTTAATTAACATTCAATTAGAAAAAATCGAATAGATTTTATTGTTTAGATGTTATTTATTGGAGAAATTGTTGAATATCAATTCAAATGAATCGAATAGATTCTATGTTTAAATTTCTATGATATATCGGTAAAATTGATGAAATTGGTTTCTAGTGGAAACTTAAAGTTTAACTTTACCCTTGAATCCATAAAAATTTTAATTTCTCTTCTCATACAATAAAATCATACTAAGATCATATCCGATATATGTATATTTTAGTACACTAAATTGTACTATTTTAGTGCAAAAATAAATTTTTTTGAAAATATATTTGGACTAAAAAAAGTTACTCTAATGTGTTGCACTAAATCTTTACACTAAATTATTTTTAACATATTTAGAATATACAATTCGAATATATAATATTCAAATTTTTATATAACTATTAAATTATCATTAAAAGATATAATAACAATCATTATATCTAAAATTTTTAAAAAATAAATGAAAATAATTTTTTTATAAAAATTATGAATCTTTTTTGATAAATATGATAGCACACATTATATTTAGTAATTTTGAAAATATTAATCACAAATTTATAATTGATACATCATATTAATATATTTTAATTATTATAATTGTTATTATTTAATGTGAATAGTGGCACTAAACATTATTTGTCAGTGCATTAAAATAGTGCAATGTTTAATACTAACACCGGAGCACGTTTTATACACTTTTGCATTAAGATTAGTGCAGTATTTAGTGTCAATACTGGAACACATTTTATATACTCTTGCACTATCTTAGCACAAAAGAAGACATTTAGAACATACATAATGGTTTGAGTCTTTGTAAGACTCTTTTTAATGCCACATCATATATCACTTGCTTTAAGCATCTCCAATGGTGAGTTTTTTTTGAACAAAAAGCTTTTGGAAAAGATTTTTCCTTTGGAAAGTAAAGGTTCTTTTGACAAAAGGTTTGTCAAAATCGAGTCTTTGGCCAAAGACTCAATTAAATTTTTGTGTGTCAATTTACAATAATATATATTTTTGTGTGTAAGATCTTCCATAAAAAAAACTTTTAAATTGTTTTTTCAATTGGAATGTAAAGGTTTTTTTATTAAGTAAATTAATGAAATGATGGACTGTCATAAAAAAAACATTTTCATTAGGTGAAACCATTGTGGGTGGATTGAGTTTTAGCAAAGCTTTTTCTTCTAAATCAATAATGGATATAACCCTATTGAGCCATTGATAATAGCTCAATTTTGGCAAACCCTTTGCTAAATTGAGCTATTGACTCCAATAGAATTGAGTTTATTAAAAGGTTTTTTTGTCAAATAAAATTTTTATAAAAAAACTCTTGTTGGAGATGCTCTAACATTAGAGATGATTTAAGTTATTGACTCCAATAGAATTGAACTTATTAAAAGGTTTTTTTTTGTAAAAAAAAAAAAGAAAGAAAAACTCTTGTTGGAAATGCCCTAACATCATAGATGCTTTAAGTTGTCTTTTACTGAGAAAATGGTGACTAATACAAATTGATAACAAGCGTAATGTTGGGAATACATGTATACGATTTCATATCATATCTATACTACTATATAATACATTTAACACTCTCTCACCTCAAAAAATTTTAAGACTAAGTAAAGTGGGTCCCACTTACTACTTATTCTCCACTAACTACCCACTAAAGTCTTTTTTGATTGGTTAAATATCAAAGTGGACACTTATAATGGGACATCCCAAAATAGTAATGTGGACATTTTAAATGGGACGGACGAAGTACAATATGTTTTTATTTTAACACATTCATTGCCACCTCCACCCACCGTCACCACTTTCACCGCTGCATTGCTCGGGTATAATGCTAGTCATATCATAGTCATATATAGTCGCCACATCTCTTTAAAAAGTATATAACTCACTAATTTTCTCATTTCAAATGTTTTATCTAAAACAAAACAATAAGAGACCAACTGATGTGTAAAATCTAGTTATAAAATTAAACAAAGAAAACCCACTACTTACTATTACATAACTAGGCAAGTATACCCAATCGTGTATAATATAGCTATGATAAGTCCAAGTTCGTTCCACAGGGATTGTGAATCTAAGAATAAAAACTAAATGCAATTAACTTAATACAGAAAAGACTTGGGTTTGTTGTGACCGAATTGTCACGTTGCTTAACAACTAAATTTAATAAACTAAGTGGACTTAGGAAGAGTCAAATTGATTTATTTGACTTTTAAATATTAAAACGACACTTACTTGGATTATTTCACTAATGACTTCGGGGTATTTAGTTAAAACCAGTTTATTTAGAAATTCTTGTTCATTTCGATTAGACTAGGTTTAACATTCGCCATCACCTACACTCCAATCTCAATTCACCAAATTACAATTTAATCTAGTGAAAGACGTTCGCCAAAATCACTATCTTATACGTTTAAGTTTAATAATCTAATTTATTATTTATCTGCGTCCGCAATCAAAGCTCAATTATTCATAGACAAACAATTGATAATAAATATATAAGTGACAAACATTTGCTATAATCACTTATTCATTTACCAAATAATTTAGAATTAATAATTAAACCTAAATATATAAGGTTCTCGATTAAACGTAATTAAATCGTATAAACATCAAATAATAATACCCCTAATCAATAGTTATTTCATCCAAGTAAATGTATTAAGATTTAGCTACTCATAATCATATTAAAATAAACACGTATAATAATTGAAATCACCGCAAACATAATTATATTGAAATAAAAGAGTAAACGAATGATTACAATGATTAAAATGATGATCCGTAGTAGCCGAATGATTAAGATGAATGAAAGATCTTCAAAAGTATAAAAAACCCTCAAAAATACCTCAAATATTCGTAACCCTAATTTTAATATGTGAAAAAGTTGTTTTTAAAATCGAATGTAGAGGCTGCTATTAATAGTCACTGGGAACCAAATCCATACGCCGTATGGATTTTTTGATCTGGCGTATGGATTGCTTTGTACGTACTCCGCAAGTCAAAGGCTAGCTGCCTCTTCTCGATTCTTCCTGCGCCATTTCTTGTTTCTCCACGTGATCACCTACCCAAAACAAAAGATCATCATAATTTTATTTATTATTTATCTTTTAATATTATTATATTAACTCATTATTATTATTGTTATTATTTATTATAACTATAATATAAGTACTACTTAATATTGTAACATATATACTACATATTATATATATTATATATTATATTATTTAGCCTAAATAATTATTTGGTTCAACTCGTAAACTATAATAAATATTCAATCTAATTATTTTCACTCAATTCATTTAACTTTTCGAACTCAATTATTTATGAACTTTATTTATTTTTATAACTCTTTCAACCACTTCGTCTCAACTAAAATTATGTACAATTAACTTTTATACAAAAATTACTTTATTTACTCTACTTTCAACTCATTTTCGTTCTATACTAATTCAAACTCCATTTCTACCTATTTTGTAAATATGAACAAAATAATTATATTTTATCAAATAATTTTAACTAAAAGTATATAAAAACTATGGAATATTAGTATATAAATTTAACATTATTCAATGTTATCAAATTATCCCCACACTTAACTTCTACTTGTCCTCAAGTAGACTAAAACTAAACTACTAAATATAAATATACATCACTAATCCAAATATGATTACTTATAAGCATAAAACAAATATTTAAGTATTAAAAATACTTAAATTAAAAAATCCGTTTCCAATTTCTAAAATTTAAACAATTTAATTAACATGGATAACTATTTTGTACCATAAGGGAATAAATTCCTTTATTATTATTCACAGAATATATAGCTCATCAACGATTACTAATATTGTTGTCCACTTAAACAATCTATACTTATATTTCTGAAAACACTTTATTGTTAGTATATACATTACATATGATCCCCACCTATGATATACCCCTAAAATTTAAACATGCACTTTACTTTATATTTAAAATAAGTATACAAAAATCATTTTTAAGAATCAAGACATTGGTGACAGGTCTGCATTTTCATGCAACAAAGCGACATAACTTGATTCAAGTAAAGCAAACCCTTTTTAAAATCAAATCAGCGGTGACAGGTCTATACCTTAGTATAACAGAGCGACATAGCTTGATTAATTTGGGAATCTTAGTTTTAAAAGATTTTATATTTCTTTTGCTTATTTTTAAGAATACTAATATGAGACCAGGTCTGTATTTTCATATAACAAAGGAAACAATTAGTAAACCCCCAAATGGTTTCATATAAATATTAAAAATATAAAATATTGCATGCTAAATCTAGGAATTAAGACTTTTTATCATACATCATAGAATGTTTACCACAAAGTAATATACATGTTTAAAATTTACTTCTTAAAATTAAGAATTTTTCATATAGATTGCCTATCAGTACATCATATAATGAAACTGTACATCACTTATTATTACTTTAAATTATATGCACAAACAGTTTAATCCATGTTAAAGTCTAAACTTTTAAAAATAAAAACAAACTTTCAACAAAACTATTTTAATTAATAAATACTTAGTCTCAAAACTTAATAATAAAACCTTTTTTTTTTCCAAAAAAAAAATACAACAAAACCTAAGGACCAGTAAACTTCTTTTCGACCCCCATCCCCACACTTAAGTTGTACAATGTCCCCATTGTACTAAACAGAATAAAATCATAGTGAAAATAAGAAAAAAGAAGTAGAACAGTGAAACTCCCCTTTATATCTCTTGAAAAGTCCAACAGCATGCGCGTACGAGTCCGTGTCAGCAGCATCATTCAACAGCACAGCACAAAAAAAAGAAACATAACATATATAACAATTCAATACATAGTTCAAACAGAAAAATAAATCCTAACTCACTTTCATAGGAATCACGAATGCATTTAGCATATGCAATAAGCCTTTAAACCCCTCGGTATCCCAAGTGGACGAGTTATAGTCTCGTGAGGGTTTCCAGTGAATACACCCACAAAGTTCAAACCATAGAAATTTAAAACAAAAGGATACAGTCTCGGGTTACTTCCCGAGAAAGGCTTAATTTATTAACAAGTCCAAAGCTAGACTCGACCCCGAATTTATTTGTCCTTGGGGTAAATCGCGAGTGCTTCCCACTCACTTTCCACATCTTCCTCGTGGTAATGCTTCAACCGGTGTCCATTAACAATGAAAGACCCTCCATCGGTCTTGTACAATGCCACATAACCCGACATATACCCATGTTTGACAGTATAAGGACCAGTCCAACGAGGTTTAAGTTTCGGTTGTTTCAATTTAAATCTAGACTGAAATAAAAGTACCTTATCTCCAGCCTTAAATTCCTTTCTCATTTTCAACTTCCGGTCATGCAAAACTTTGGTGCGATCCTTGTATAGCTTTGAACTCTCATAAGCTTGCAATCTAAGCTCATCCAACTCATGAAGCTGCAAAAATCTTTTTTCACCAGCTTCCAAATCCATATTACAATTCTTTAACGCCCAATACGCTTTATGTTCAAATTCTACCGGTAAATGACACGTCTTACCATAAAGCAACCGGTAAGGTGTCGTCCCAATCGGTGTCTTGTAGGCGGTGCGAAATGCCCACAAAGCATCATCCAATTTCTTTGCCCAAACATCCCGGTTGTCTTTAACCGTCTTCTCCAAAGTCCTTTTCAACGCCCTATTAGTGTTTTTCACTTGTCCACTCGTTTGAGGGTGGTAAGAAGTTGAAAACCTGTGATTAACCCCATACTTCTTCAATACCTTCTCTAGTTGTTGGTTCGCGAAATGGCTCCCACGGTCACTAATTAAATTTTAGGGATTCCAAACCGACAAAACAAACTTTTCAAAAAGTCAATCACAACCCGGGCATCATTCTTCGGTAACGCTTTCGCCTCCGCCCACTTTGACACATAATCCACCGCAGCCAATATATACTCACATTTATGCGATGGTGGAAACGAAGCCATGAAATCTATTCCCCATATATCAAAAACCTCACAAACTTGAATGCTCTGTTGTGGCATTTCATCCCTTTTGGAGATGTTGCCTACACGTTGGCATGCATCACAAGTTTGGCAAAGTGTTTGTGCCTCCTTAAAAATGGTGGGCCAATAGAATCCTGCATCATAAACTTTCTTGGCAGTCACAGACGGTCCATAGTGCCCACCAGTTGGTCCATGGTGACACTCATCCAATATTTTCCTCGTTTCACCCCCGGAAACACACCTTCTAATCATTCCATCAGCACAAACCCGAAACAGATACAGGTCCTCCCAGAAATAATACTTCAAGTCCGAGAAAAACTTGCTTTTCCGTTGGTGGGTCATGTCTTTCCTCAAAACACCTGCAACTAAGTAATTAGCAAAATCCGCATACCAAGGTGCTTCTTCCTCATTCTCCACATTGTCTCCTACCTGCAAAAGAAATTCCTCGGGAAAGGAATCATCAATGTTAGTATCGCCTAGCTTGTCCAAGTTTGGATTCTCCAACCTCGACAAGTGATCGGCGGCAAGGTTCTCAGCCCCCTTTTTATATTTTATCTCAATGTCAAATTCTTGCAATAAGAGAATCCAACGAATGAGACGTGATTTAGCATCTTGTTTAGCAAACAAATACCTTAGGGCTGAGTGGTCTGTGAAAACTACGGTCTTAGATAGAACAAGGTAAGGTCTAAACTTATCAAAAGCAAAGACAACCGCAAGGAGCTCTTTTTCAGTCGTGGTATAATTCTGTTGTGCTCCATTTAGGGTCTAGCTAGCATAGTAAATAAGTTTAAAATGGTTTCTCTCCCTTTGTCCTAAAACAGCCCCTAAGGCATAGTCACTAGCATCACACATCAATTCAAAAGGCTGAGACCAATCAGGTGAAACCATAATAGGTGCATTGGTCAACCTATCCTTAAGAGTCTCAAATGCCTTAACACATTCATCATCAAACACAAAAGTTACATCTTTCTCAAGCAATTTGGTCATGGGTCTAGTGATCTTAGAAAAGTCTTTAATGAACCTACGGTGAATACCCACATGACCTAAGAAACTTCTAACTCCCTTAACATTGGCGGGTGGAGGTAATTTAGCAATAACGTCAATCTTTGCCCTGTCAACCTCAATCCTCACACTTGACACTTTGTGTCCCAAAACAATACTCTCTTTAACCATGAAGTGGCACTTTTCCCAATTAAGAACTAAATGCGCCTTCTCGCATCTTTCAAGCATCTTGTCTAAGTTAAACAAGCACGATTCAAAGGAATTTCCAAAAACAGAAAAATCATCCATGAAAACTTCCATGGAAGTCTCAATCATGTCCTGGAAAATAGCAATCATACACCTTTGAAAGGTGGCTGGGGCGTTACAAAGCCCAAAAGGCATTCTCCTATATGCATATGTACCAAAGGGACAAGTAAAGGTCGTTTTCTCTTGATCTTTAGGGTCTATGGAAATTTGAAAATATCCCGAAAACCCGTCAAGAAAACAAAAGAATTCATTACCGGCAAGTCTTTCTAGCATTTGATCAATGAAAGGTAAAGGGAAATGGTCCTTACGGGTAGCATCATTCAATCTCCTATAGTCAATACAAACACGCCAACCCGTGACTGTCCTAGTGGGAACTAATTCATTCCGGTCATTCGTTACTACAGTCATACCCCCCTTTTTAGGCACACAATGGACATGACTCACCCAAGGGCTATCAGAAATTGGGTAAATTATACCCGCATCAAGCAATTTAACTACCTCCTTGTTGACAACATCCTTCATATTTAGGTTAAGCCTCCGTTGTCTTTGAACAACGGGTTTTGCCTCATCTAAAAGATTTATTTTGTGTTTACAAAAAGATGGGCTTATCCCAGGTATGTCGGATGTACGCCAAGCAAAGGCGCCCTTGTGAGCTTTCAACACATTCAATAATTCAGCTTTTTTAGAGTTAACAAGAGTAGAAGAAATTACAACCGGTAATAAATTCTCCTCTTGCAAGAAAGCATATTCCAAATGGCTTGGGAGCGGTTTCAGCTCCAAATCTCTCGGCGGATCCTCCAGTGAAGTCTTGATCCTCAACCGATCCTCACTCTTCAACTCCTCAAATCTTTCCTCAGCTAGTTGCTCTTCCATATCCATGTTAGCTTCCATAGCTAAAAGTAACTCTTCCTTAGTCATTTTCTCATCCACTGTCTCCAATAATTCAGCAAGCTCAGCATCTAATCCAAATAATCCCTGTAACTCCTCATCCAAAGCTTCATCTATGACATCAATACTAAAACAAGTATCGTCAGTAGAATAAGGATGCTTCATGGCCTTATCGATTGTGAAAGCAATCCTTTCCTGGCCCACTCCTAAAGTCAACTGCTTATTTTTCACATGAATAATAGCATCAGCAGTATGTAAAAAGGGACGTCCTAAGATGAGTGGGACTTTACTATCTTCCTCCATTTCGAGGATCACAAAGTCAACTGGAAAAGTAAATTGACCTACCTCTATCAACATATTTTCCGCAATCCCTACGGGATATTGGAATGATCTATCTGTTGGGTTTTCTATTCCCTAACTAGATTATTATACACGCAGCGGAATAACAAAACTTTAAATAATCTAAGGCAATTAAGAAACTAAAACCCTAAGGGATCTTTAACTTTAACAACATAGTACAATAAACAAATTGGATAAAGAAAATAAGGAAAACACTAACATTAGAGAAAACTTATTTCTCGCGAGCAGACCAACGAGCAGAGCTTCGTTACTTGGAGGCAAGTACCCAAAGTAGAATACCTCTAATGCTTCACACCCAAAAACCCAAGAGAAAGTTGAATTTTGAAATTCTCAGAAAATTCGTATCTGACTTGATGATAATGAAGGTATAGGATGCCTCTATTTATAGTTGTGGAAGAAACCCTTTGGTTTGCTGAATTCGACTTCCAACCGACTGTTGGAGTTGTTTGACTTGTACTCAAAGTCTGCGAATTCCACCGCCTCAGAAACCCTAACCTCAACTGGCGGTTGGACCTTCCAACCGGCGATTGGGTCAGTTTCTGGAATCTTCTGCTTTATTTAATTACTTTTAATTTCTAATTAATAAACTATTATTAATTAATTAAACAATTAAATATAATATTAATACTATTAATATTATCCTTCATCTTTCTCTTAACTGTTCATGAGGGCAACCCAAAAAGGACTTTACCATTAATCATAGTCCCACCAATTAGTTATGATATTGGACACTATTCCAACAGTCTCCCACTTGGACAAATCATCAACTACTATTGGTCTCACGGCTATATCTCATTAAATATGTAAAGTGTGCATCCAAGCAACTGCCGAACTCTGATCTCATCTTAGAGTTAGTCCTTTAGATAAGTGATCATCCATTCCTTTGTTTCACGATATCTTATGAACCGAGACATGGATTATAATCAATCTCAAGATTCATATATGTTTTAAGATTTCCGATTATATTGACTATATGAGACTACTGAACTATCACTTTAGTCTCGGCCAGGCCTAGCACTTTTTAGTCAAACTTTAATCATCAGAGGGCCCATGATATCTCTTTTCCATTTTAGGCAAAAGGAACAAATAAATATCGACTACATAGCACTAGTAAACTCATCATATCATACCTAGCATACCCTTTATAACTGGCATTTACGCACAACGTTTGAATAGACTAAAGTATAACAGACTCGAAGAGCTAGATACTCATGTATCTCCATTTTAAGAATATAAGATATTATCATCTTAAAATCACTCTTGATTTAATCCATGAAGTGATCTCTTTAAGTGCGGGTTTCTCCTATACTTAAATCCCCATTAAGTACCCATGAGTGTTGCAGCAATCTCCATGCCATGTCTAATCTCCATAGACATCTACTAACACTCCATGACAGTCTTGATTCACCACATACTTCCTATAGTGTGATCGACTGAGGAGGTTTGAGTAAGAACTTATTACTCTGGAAGTGGTGTCTAAACATGCAAAACTGAAACACAACGACAAACAATAGTAAATGGTAGAACTCCTTCCCATTAAAAATCTCCATTATTAATCACCAAGTCTATTACAGTTTCTATCATTGTTTATAACGTTTCAAATTCAAACTA
Organism: Helichrysum umbraculigerum; assembly: GCA_949592205.1. NCBI lineage: Eukaryota > Viridiplantae > Streptophyta > Magnoliopsida > Asterales > Asteraceae > Helichrysum > Helichrysum umbraculigerum. Next base: position 243,847,762 of record CATIUR010000001.1, on the reverse strand, counting down.
ATCAACTAAAACTTTACATTATCTCTTAAACCTATGCTCCTAGCATGTTCATCGTGCTTGGACTTTCCTAGAGGCTTTGTGAAAGGATCAGCTGGATTATCCTCTGATCTTATGCTCTTCACAATTACATGTTCTTCTTCGACTTTCTTTCGAACAAAATGGTATTTCCTTTCAATGTGCTTTGACTTTCCGTGATCCTTGGGTTCTTTACTCAAGGCAACCGCACTTTCGTTATCACAGAATATAGCAACAGGATCTTGTACCGTTGGAACAACTCCAAGATCTCCAATGAAATTCCTCATCCAGATAGCTTCCTTTGCCGCTTCACTAGCCGCAATGTACTCAGACTCACATGTAGAGTCTGCTACTGTATCTTGCTTAGAACTTTTCCATGTCACCGCTCCCCCATTCAGTAGGAATACCCAACCAGACTGTGATCGACAATCATCTCTGTCAGGATACTTTTCAAGCTTGCACACTCTATTAGGATACTTTGCATTTTCAAAACCTTCCGGTTGTGTCATGAACACATCCTCTGTCAGTTTCCCGTTAAGGAAAGCGGTTTTGACATCCATCTGCCAAATTTCATAGTTATGAAATGCAGCTATGGCTAGCATAATCCTAATTGATTTAATCTTAGCTACTGGTGAGAAGGTTTCCTCATAATCAATCTGTAACACCCGCCAAATTAGGACTAGAGATTAGTGTCTAATCGAATGTTAATACATGTAATTAGTTCCTGGTTAGGCTAATTAATGTATCGAATTATATATATTGTTGAATATATACGAATATGCGATTTGATTAAATCGTACGCAATTTAAATCGGATGTATTTCGATTCAAATTTAATATGGACGTTGGTGACAAATTTTATTAAATAACGTTGTTATGTCAAAAATATTATTATTATAATATTTCGTATTCGTTCGTATCATACAATCAGAAATTATACAATTTAAAATGTAAAACGCGCAAACTAAATAAACCAACTTACATTATTAACTCAAACGTAAACTTATTTGTAAAATAATTAAATAAAATATCACGTAATAATTTGTATTTAAAACGTACCATTTAATATTTAAAATAATTAATTAACGTTGAAACGACGGAGCAAACGAACACCGCACGGAGCGGGAACGCGGGGCGAAAAATGGGAGGCTAACCTCCCATTTCCCACTCTCTTTTTTTCTCACTTTCTCATCTCTCTTTCTCTTTCTCCTTTCTTTTCTCTCAATTCCACCAACCAACCAAAAACCCCCAACTTCACAAAAACGCAAAATAAACATATCAAACGACTTCGGATCTTCAAGATTTTTAGAGATTCACGACCACCGCGACACGATCTATCTTTCTATCTTTCCGAAATTTCATTTCGGCGATTTGTAAGTTTCCGACACCTCTCGTTTTTAAGTGTTTTTACTTGTTTGCGGTTTGTATCGACTTATAATGTTCAAATAAGGGTTGGGTAAAAGTTTTGGACCGAACGGAAACCGAAAAACTCGTTTTCGACCCATTTTCCGGCCAACAGACCGCTACGTCGCATTTGGCCCGGAATTTATGCGACGTCAGCCTCTACGTCGCAAAACACCTCGTGACGTCGCATAGTGCGACGTCAGTCACAACGTCGCATTAAATTGCGACGTCGCATATAGCGACGTCAGCCTTAACGTCGCCAATACCTCGCCACGTCGCACTTAGCGACGCAAGCCCCTGCGTCGCAGAAATCACCTACGTCGCATTAGCGACGTAGCACCCTACGTCGCATTAAATTGCGAAACGTCGCCTTTAGCGACGTCATGCTCTACGTCGCAATCCTACCTGCGACGTCGCACCCTACGTCGCACAAACCAGAACCTCAAAAACACAGATTTTTACTAAGTGTCGAGACTCGAAATTTATCACTCGATTTTACCCAAATTCTGATCCAGATGCGTTTTTCGTCAAAGCAATATAGTAGAAATAAAAATTTTCCAAGCTGACCTGGCAGCTCGACCCCAGCCAGGGGCTCTGCCCCTTGGACCCCGCTACCAGGGGCGCTGCCCCCGGACCCCCGTACTTAGATTTCGTAACGGCTTCTAAAACACAATCAAAACACATTTTTTTTCAAGTAAAACGCCACGAAATCGAAATGGTAATAATTGGGATTATTATTACAAATCCGTCACCAACGGGCCGTACACTTTTCAAACACTTAAACGTATCAACAAACAGTGGAGATTTGGACATTATAGTTGGACGAACAACTACAAGGTAGTCTTATTAGATACCTTCGCATATTATAACCATCGCGTGTCGTGGACACCCTCAGGTTACAAGTCTTTGGACTTCATTTCGGCTAATCAACTTACGTTTGTTTAAACGCATTCAGACTCAGGTGAGTCTCATAGCCCCTCTTTTTACTGTTTACTCAGGGGTGTGATATACTGCTCAACTTTTAACATGTGAACGCAAGTACAAACATTTCATATACTACATGAGTTTTTCGAAACTAATCATTTAAAGTCCTCCGTCAGCATAGTTGTTAATACGTTGTAGCGTGAATATTAGTATATGGTACCATATAGGATTGACCCTCCTCGTTCGGGTTAGCAAGCACTAACCGGGTAAACGAACGTACTAATATTTGGGAAGACGAATGTGGATTAGGCATTCGTGGAGGCACCTCGCCCGGAATTCTCTATAGGGGACCCGGCCCTCGAGTTAAGCTCAACTATGTGCTCATGGCTGTATACACGATGATTATCATTAAATTGCTGGATGCAATTCATTATTTTATTGCTGGATGCAATACATTATTTAAATCTTGCGGTTCATACGATATTACTTTGATTTCAAACCTGTGAGCTCACCAGCTTTATAGCTGACCTTTTAGCATATATCGCAGGTACCCAGCAGTAGGATGTTTCTGCTTCAGGATTTAGCTCGAGTCAGCATACAGAAGTTTGAGATTTTCTTGCATTAGTATATTTTGTATAAGTACTTATGTACTGAAATCTCATTTTAATTAACTCGAGCTATGTAACGCTTTAAATGTTGTAAACATTTCAGTAATCAATATATTTTTTTGTTAAAACGACGCATATAGAGTCGTTTGCTATTTATCTTTGTGCTTTGTTATTGATTAGTAACACCCAAATCAAGCTTCCGCAAATCATAAAATTTGGGGGTGTTACAGATTGGTATCAGAGCCTAAGGTTATAGTGAACTAGGTTGCATTTAGTGAGCCTAGACTATGACCATTAGGCCGTATTCCTTATTAGGTATGACTGGTTCAGAGATTACAGCATACGAGTTTAATTTAACATAGCCTGATCAACTATGTACAATTAAGCAAAGATGATGTAAGATCTGAAGGTAGTTATGGCTGAACAGGATACAATAGAAGACTCTGACCTCGAGAGAACCGAGACTCAAACATGTTTATGCTAGACACTCAATAGGCTATATTATATAGGAGCTATATGAATATAGGCCTCAATCTTACTAACGCTTTGTCTCAGAAATGGCAAACACACCATCAACTTCATCCCGTTCTCAATCTGGGTCGCAGAACCCAAGGGTAGCAAGGAGGAACTCCAGGTTGCCTCGAGCTGGCCCGTACTCCACTCACTCCACCTTGCCGGCCTTAGCCGCCAGGGTGAATCAACACGAACAGCGGCTTCGCACCTTGGATATCGTGTTGCAGGAAACAAACGAAAACTGGAGACTTACATCCCTTGAACGCATCGAACAAGTCTCCGACGACCTTGAAACCACAAACAACAACATGGATGTCCTTCGTAACCAAATAATAGAAATAAGGGTGGAAAATGCCCTTCTACAACAAAGGATGGAAGAATGTGAGCAACGCTCACATGAAGCAGAAGAATATGCGCGTGGACTAACACAACGACTAGCACTGGCAGAAGACAACGCCCGACAGGCTAGCAGGCTTGCAAACACTGTGGACCGTCTTGTCACGATGATGGAACAAATTAATCTGCGTTAAGACTAGTGTAGTCTTTGTCTCGTAATCTACCCTGTAATATAGTAACTATCTACGCGCTACTCTATAATTCAGTCGGATGTAACAATTCCCGACATCTTTTGTAATACATCTGTAGGATGTAACCTTTGAACTCGTACTATCTATTAAATGTTCCTTGCTGTTACAACTCATATCGATTGCCATTATTCCTGTTGATGTTATGTATTACTGCTTTTATACATGTACATCTGAGATAAATACAACTTTCTTGCAAAATCTCATGTATCTTCATTTCTTTTATTGAAGAATCATGCCGCCAAAGTCAAGACCTTACACCGATGCACAGATTACTTCACTCATAACCCAGGCTGTTACTGAAGCCTTGGCTCGCAATACTCCACCCAACTCCACAAGAAACAGCGATACCGCTGGAACCTCTGCCACCAAACCTTGTTCTTACAAGGACTTCCAAAGCTGCAAACCCTCGAGTTTCAAGGGTTCTGAAGGAGCCATCGGACTGATCAGATGGTTCGAGAAAATGGAAACTGTTTTCCGTGTCAGTAAATGCGCGGAGAACGACAAAGTAAACTTTGCCACCTGCTCTCTTGAAGATGATGCCCACTCTTGGTGGAATTCATATACCCAATCAGTGGGTGCTGACATTTCCTACCAAATCACTTGGGAGGAATTGAAAGCCAAACTCACTGCCAAGTACTGCTCTATCGCCAAACTCCAGAAGCTAGATGAGGAGTTCTGGAACTTAAAGGTTCAGGGTGGTGACATCGATGGTTATACCACCAGATTTCAACAATTAGCTGCCCTCCGCCCAGCTATGGTAAGCACTGAACCTGATAAAATCAGGAAGTACGCCCTTGGTCTCCCTGATTTTGTTCGGGGACACGTCATCTCTTCAAAACCAGCCACCATTGACGGTGCAATCTCATTGGCCCAAGACCTGATGTCTATGAGCCAAGATTCTGAACCACCCACTTCATCCTCCCAAAACAACAAACGCAAGTGGTCTGACTACCACAACAACCACTCCAACCAACAAAACAAGAAACCCGACACCATCAAAGCCTACAACACCACCACTGACATCATCCGGGGTTACACTGGGAGCAAACCATATTGTCCCAAGTGCAGACTTCACCATGAGGGTTCTTGTGGTCCCTTTTGCAACAACTGCAAGAGGTACGGCCACCTTACCAAAGATTGCCGCTCTCCTACCAACAACAACAACCCCAACAACACCAGGCCACCCAAAGTCTGCTTTGAGTGTGGAAACCCCGGGCATTTCAGGGATACGTGCCCAAAACTGAAGAACCGCAGCAACAACAACAACAACAACCGCAGCAACAACAACAACAACAACACCCGCAGCAGAGCTTTCGTCATCAAATCTGGGGACGCCCGCCAAGACCCGAATGTGGTCTCGGGTATGTTCCTCCTCAACAACTTAACTGCTTCTGTTCTAATTGATACTGGTGCTGATAGAAGCTTTATCTCCGATGATTTTTGCCCATTACTTGACATCACTCCTGTTACCTTAGATGTTAAGTACACTGTAGAGCTAGCCAATGGAAAACTTGTAGAAACCACCAGTGTGATACCTAATTGCACTTTAAACCTAGCTGACGAAACCTTTTCGATCGATCTTATACCCATTGAAATCGGCAGTTTCGACGTCATTATTGGAATGGACTGGTTGTCCAAACATCGGGCTGAAATTGTTTGTCACGATAAAATCGTCCGTATCCCACTCGCCGTTGGTGGAACCTTGATCATACAGGGGGAGACCGGTGGGACTGGACTCAATATAATCTCCTGTTTAAAAACCCGAAAATTTCTGAGAAAGGGTTACCCCGCAATACTTGCACACATCACAGAGAAGAAGTCGGAGGAGAAGCGACTTGAAGATGTGCCAATTGTTAGAGACTTTCCCGAAGTCTTTCCGGAAGAATTACCTGGTCTACCTCCGCCTAGACAGGTAGAGTTCTCGATTGATCTTGTGCCGGGTGCCGCACCGGTGGCCCGCGCACCGTACCGTTTAGCCCCATCCGAACTTCAGGAGTTGTCCTCTCAGTTACAGGAACTTCTGGATCGAGGATTCATTAGACCGAGTTCTTCACCTTGGGGAGCTCCGGTCTTGTTTGTCAAAAAGAAGGACGGTTCATTCCGAATGTGCATTGACTACCGAGAGTTGAACAAATTGACCGTCAAGAACCGTTATCCACTCCCTCGCATTGATGATTTATTCGACCAACTTCAGGGTTCAAGTATTTATTCAAAAATCGACCTGCGATCAGGCTATCATCAGTTACGAGTTCGCGACACCGATATTCCAAAAACTGCTTTCAGAACTCGTTACGGGCACTACGAATTTCAAGTGATGCCCTTCGGTCTAACTAACGCACCGGCAGTATTCATGGACCTCATGAATCGGGTGTGCAAACCTTACCTCGATAAGTTTGTCATTGTCTTTATCGATGACATACTCATTTACTCGCGCAACGAGCAAGAACATGCCCAACACCTCAGAACTATCCTGGAACTACTTAGACACGAGGAGCTTTATGCTAAATTCTCTAAGTGTGAGTTCTGGATCCAAACTGTTCAATTTCTTGGTCACGTGATCGACAGTCAGGGAATTCACGTGGACCCATCAAAAATCGAGGCTATCAAAGACTGGCAAGCACCCACATCTGCAACTGAAGTACGACAATTCTTGGGTCTTGCTGGGTATTATCGGCGATTTATTGAAAATTTCTCCAAAATAGCTCAATCACTCACGGTACTGACTCAGAAGGACAAAAGGTTCGATTGGACCGAGAAACAGGAGTCAGCGTTCCAACTTCTGAAACAAAAGCTTTGCAGTGCTCCAATTTTATCACTACCCGAAGGCACCGATGACTTCGTGGTATACTGCGATGCTTCTCACCAAGGTCTTGGTTGCGTGTTGATGCAACGAGACAAGGTCATTGCTTATGCCTCACGACAGCTAAAAATTCACGAAAAGAACTACACCACTCATGATCTCGAGCTTGGAGCTGTCGTTTTTGCTCTCAAAATCTGGAGACATTATCTCTACGGCACTAAGTGCACAATCTTTACCGATCATAAAAGTCTCCAACACATCTTCGATCAGAAGGATCTCAATATGAGGCAACGTCGATGGGTCGAGTTGCTTACCGATTACGATTGTGAGATCAAGTACCATCCAGGGAAGGCTAACGTTGTAGCCGATGCCCTCAGTCGAAAGGAACGACCTAAACCACTTCGAGTCCGAGCCCTCAGTATGACCATTCATAACGATCTTACCATTCAAATTCATACAGCTCAGATCGAAGCCCTGAAAGCTGAAAACATCAAAAATGAAGCCTTGCGGGGCATTGACAAACAATTTGAAATCAAACCTAACGGGATTAGGTACTTCTCAAACCGAATCTGGTTGCCCAGTTTTGGGAACCTAAGAGACTTGGTGATGGACGAGGCTCACAAGTCTAAATATTCTATTCATCCCGGATCCGATAAGATGTACCACGGCATCAAGGAATTCTATTGGTGGCCAAACATGAAAGCCGAAATCGCCACTTATGTCAGCAAGTTTCTTACTTGCTCGAAAGTCAAAACAGAACATCAGAAACCTCCTGGTTTACTCCAGCAACCTGAAATCCCTGAATGGAAATGGGAACAAATTGCCATGGATTTCATAACCAAACTACCCAAGTCGTCGAGCGGTTGCGATACCATTTGGGTGATCGTCGATCGTCTCACCAAATCTGCTCATTTTCTGGCAATCAAAGAAAACGATAAAATGGAACGCCTTACACAAATCTACATCAAGGAAATCGTTTCTCATCACGGTGTTCCAATCTCGATCATCTCGGATAGAGATGCCCGTTTCACTTCTCACTTTTGGCAATCACTTCAAAAATCTTTGGGTACCCGTCTCGATATGAGTACCGCGTATCATCCTCAAACCGATGGCCAAAGTGAACGAACCATTCAAACACTGGAAGACATGCTACGAGCCTGCGTAGTTGATTTCGGTACAAACTGGGAAAAACATCTACCGTTGTGCGAATTTTCGTACAATAACAGTTATCATGCCAGCATTAAGGCTGCACCTTTTGAGGCACTGTACGGTCGTAAGTGCCGATCACCGATCTGTTGGACTGAGGTGGGAGATAGTCAACTCACTGGTCCTGAACTCATACACGCCACCACTGAGAAAATTGTGGAAATCCAAAACAGACTCAAAACCGCACGTGATCGTCAGAAAAGTTATGCTGACGTGAGACGCAAACCACTCGAGTTCCAAGTTGGGGATCTTGTTCTCTTAAAAGTATCGCCTTGGAAAGGCGTCATCCGTTTTGGCAAACGCGGGAAGTTAAATCCCCGGTTCATCGGGCCTTTTGAGATCCTCGAAAGGATTGGCCCCGTAGCTTATCGATTGCAGCTGCCATCCGAACTCAGCAGCGTGCACCCTACTTTTCATATCTCAAACTTGAATAAGTGTCTGTCTGATGAGACACTTATTATTCCATTAGATGAAATTCGTATTGACGATAAACTTCACTTCGTTGAGGAACCCGCTGAAATTATGGACCGTGAGGTCAAACAACTGAAACAAAGTCGTATTCCCATCGTCAAGGTCAGATGGAATTCGCGGCGTGGTCCGGAATTCACTTGGGAACGGGAAGACCAAATGCGACTCAAATATCCTCAACTTTTCACTGATTCCACATCAAACACGACTTTGAGCTAAATTTCGGGACGAAATTCTTCTAACAGGGGGAGAATGTAACACCCGCCAAATTAGGACTAGAGATTAGTGCCTAATCGAATGTTAATACATGTAATTAGTTCCTGGTTAGGCTAATTAATGTATCGAATTATATATATTGTTGAATATATACGAATATGCGATTTGATTAAATCGTACGCAATTTAAATCGGATGTATTTCGATTCAAATTTAATATGGACGTTGGTGACAAATTTTATTAAATAACGTTGTTATGTCAAAAATATTATTATTATAATATTTCGTATTCGTTCGTATCATACAATCAGAAATTATACAATTTAAAATGTAAAACGCGCAAACTAAATAAACCAACTTACATTATTAACTCAAACGTAAACTTATTTGTAAAATAATTAAATAAAATATCACGTAATAATTTGTATTTAAAACGTACCATTTAATATTTAAAATAATTAATTAACGTTGAAACGACGGAGCAAACGAACACCGCACGGAGCGGGAACGCGGGGCGAAAAATGGGAGGCTAACCTCCCATTTCCCACTCTCTTTTTTTCTCACTTTCTCATCTCTCTTTCTCTTTCTCCTTTCTTTTCTCTCAATTCCACCAACCAACCAAAAACCCCCAACTTCACAAAAACGCAAAATAAACATATCAAACGACTTCGGATCTTCAAGATTTTTAGAGATTCACGACCACCGCGACACGATCTATCTTTCTATCTTTCCGAAATTTCATTTCGGCGATTTGTAAGTTTCCGACACCTCTCGTTTTTAAGTGTTTTTACTTGTTTGCGGTTTGTATCGACTTATAATGTTCAAATAAGGGTTGGGTAAAAGTTTTGGACCGAACGGAAACCGAAAAACTCGTTTTCGACCCATTTTCCGGCCAACAGACCGCTACGTCGCATTTGGCCCGGAATTTATGCGACGTCAGCCTCTACGTCGCAAAACACCTCGTGACGTCGCATAGTGCGACGTCAGTCACAACGTCGCATTAAATTGCGACGTCGCATATAGCGACGTCAGCCTTAACGTCGCCAATACCTCGCCACGTCGCACTTAGCGACGCAAGCCCCTGCGTCGCAGAAATCACCTACGTCGCATTAGCGACGTAGCACCCTACGTCGCATTAAATTGCGAAACGTCGCCTTTAGCGACGTCATGCTCTACGTCGCAATCCTACCTGCGACGTCGCACCCTACGTCGCACAAACCAGAACCTCAAAAACACAGATTTTTACTAAGTGTCGAGACTCGAAATTTATCACTCGATTTTACCCAAATTCTGATCCAGATGCGTTTTTCGTCAAAGCAATATAGTAGAAATAAAAATTTTCCAAGCTGACCTGGCAGCTCGACCCCAGCCAGGGGCTCTGCCCCTTGGACCCCGCTACCAGGGGCGCTGCCCCCGGACCCCCGTACTTAGATTTCGTAACGGCTTCTAAAACACAATCAAAACACATTTTTTTTCAAGTAAAACGCCACGAAATCGAAATGGTAATAATTGGGATTATTATTACAAATCCGTCACCAACGGGCCGTACACTTTTCAAACACTTAAACGTATCAACAAACAGTGGAGATTTGGACATTATAGTTGGACGAACAACTACAAGGTAGTCTTATTAGATACCTTCGCATATTATAACCATCGCGTGTCGTGGACACCCTCAGGTTACAAGTCTTTGGACTTCATTTCGGCTAATCAACTTACGTTTGTTTAAACGCATTCAGACTCAGGTGAGTCTCATAGCCCCTCTTTTTACTGTTTACTCAGGGGTGTGATATACTGCTCAACTTTTAACATGTGAACGCAAGTACAAACATTTCATATACTACATGAGTTTTTCGAAACTAATCATTTAAAGTCCTCCGTCAGCATAGTTGTTAATACGTTGTAGCGTGAATATTAGTATATGGTACCATATAGGATTGACCCTCCTCGTTCGGGTTAGCAAGCACTAACCGGGTAAACGAACGTACTAATATTTGGGAAGACGAATGTGGATTAGGCATTCGTGGAGGCACCTCGCCCGGAATTCTCTATAGGGGACCCGGCCCTCGAGTTAAGCTCAACTATGTGCTCATGGCTGTATACACGATGATTATCATTAAATTGCTGGATGCAATTCATTATTTTATTGCTGGATGCAATACATTATTTAAATCTTGCGGTTCATACGATATTACTTTGATTTCAAACCTGTGAGCTCACCAGCTTTATAGCTGACCTTTTAGCATATATCGCAGGTACCCAGCAGTAGGATGTTTCTGCTTCAGGATTTAGCTCGAGTCAGCATACAGAAGTTTGAGATTTTCTTGCATTAGTATATTTTGTATAAGTACTTATGTACTGAAATCTCATTTTAATTAACTCGAGCTATGTAACGCTTTAAATGTTGTAAACATTTCAGTAATCAATATATTTTTTTGTTAAAACGACGCATATAGAGTCGTTTGCTATTTATCTTTGTGCTTTGTTATTGATTAGTAACACCCAAATCAAGCTTCCGCAAATCATAAAATTTGGGGGTGTTACACAATCCCATAGGTTTGAGTATAGCCCTTTGCTACCAACCTAGCTTTATAAGTGTGCACTTTTCCATCCATGTCTGTCTTCTTCTTGAAGATCCACTTACAACCCACCCTCTTAAGACCGGGTGTAGTGTCAACCAAATTCCAAACTTGATTGCCATACATGGACTGAATTTCGCTTTTCATAGCTTCCTTCCATTTAGCAGCCTCAGGGCCTACCATCGCTTCCTTGTAGTTAGCAGGCTCATCTAATTCACCAAGTGTACTATCACTTATCTTATCCTCTTCTTCAATTTGGTAACCATAATAGAACTCAAGAGGATTGCTAACTCTACTAGATCTGCGAACGGGTAAGGATATGTCTTCAGGTTCAACAGGTGTCTCCACCTCTTGTTGAACGTCAGTGTTTATTATAGGTTCTTCATCGGTAGATTCTTGAATTTCTTCAAGATCAATTTTACTCCCACTGTCCTCTTTAGATATCATTTCTCTATCAAGGAACACTCCTCTTCGAGCTACAAAGACCACATTATCCTTTGGTCTGTATAATAAATATCCAAATGACTCTTGTGGATAACCGACGAAAAGACACTTTTCAGATCTGGAGTCTAGTTTGTCCTGAGTTTCCCGTCTAACGTAAACTTCACAACCCCAGATTTTGATATGACCAAGAGAAGGTTTCTTTCCCTTCCACATCTCATAAGGTGTCTTTGAAACTTTCTTAGTGGGTATTTGATTTAAGATATGGGCGGCTGTTTCGAATGCATAACCCTAGAAACTTATTGGAAGTGTTGCTCGACTCATCATAGATCGAACCATGTCTAACAAAGTTCTGTTTCTCCTCTCAGCAACACCATTAAGCTGCGGTGTTCTAGGAGGAGTCAATTGTGAAACTATTCCACAATCTCTAAGATGATCGAGAAACTCGATACTAAGGTACTCTCCTCCCCTATCGGATCGGAGAACCTTTATCTTTCTGCCCAGTTGATTCTCTACTTCGTTTTGATATCTTTTGAACACTTCAAAAGTATCCGACTTATGTTTGATCAGATAAACATGTCCAAATCTGCTGAAATCATCAGTAAATGTAACATAGTATCTATTTCCATCTTTTGTAGCACATCGGAATGGTCCACATACATATGTATGTACTAAATCCAATAGTCCTTCACCTCTTTCACATGATCCTATGAATGGTGATTTAGTCATCTTGCCTAATAAACAACATTCACATATATCATCCGATATGAGGTCGAATGATTCCAACACTCTATCCTTTTGGAGTTGGACGATGCGTTTCTTGTTTATGTGCCCTAGACGATAATGCCACAACTTGGATTTATCAATTTCATTAGACGAATCAACATTTAAAATAACATTGCTAACACATTCAACCTTTTCATATATGCCTTTGTAAGGAGAAACTTTAAAAATAAAACAATCATTTAAATGAACCAAAATATCTTCATTTCCATTATCAAAAGAAAAATGATAACCATCTTTATACAAAGCATAAAATGAAATAATGTTTCTAGTCATTTATGACGAATAATAGCAATTATTTAAATCTATCATAACTCCAGAATTCAGCATGAGCTCAAATCTTCCAATCTTCGTCACAGGTATAATTCTCTTGTTTCCCATAACTAAGTTGAGCTCTCAATAATTCACACTTCTACTTTTCTTTAGCCCCTGCAATACAGTGCAAATGTGATTACCACATCCTGTATCCAGAACCCATGAATTAGAAGTTGTTGTATTATGGAGTTCGATCATAAACATACCTGAGTGAATACTCTTCTCGAACTTTCCATCTTCAAGGTCCTTCAGGTATTTTGGGCAGTTACGCTTCCAATGCCCCCTTTGTGTTGCAGTAGAAGCACACTGCTTCCTTTGGGTCACTAACAGGTGCAATCTCAGAATCGGTCCCTTTCTTAGACCTGCGAACGGACTTTCCGTCAGCAGTCTTTCTTTTCCAATTAGAATTTGACCTTTTTCTTTTCTTTGCACTTTGACCAACAGTCAACACAGGAGCTGCTGAGCCAGAGGACACATCATCTTTCTTGATTCCTTGCTCAACAGTTTGCAGTAAATTGTGGAGTTCCATTATTGAGCCTTCTCTCTCATTCATATTCATCTGATATGACATTACAAACTGATTGTAGACAGCAGGCAAACTGGATAGAATTATGGCGATGGAAAACTCTGTGTCAAATACCATGTTCAATGACTCCAACCGATCAAAGTACCCTTTCATCTCTAAGACGAAAGCAAAGATAGAAACTCCAGGTTTGGGCTTGCAAGCCATGAGGGATTTCACCACATCAAGGTGTTCTTTGCTTGCCTTAGCCTGAAACATTTCTTTCAGCTGTTGGTTCATTTCATAAGCCCAAGTGTTTTCAAAAGTCTTTTGTAGTTCAGGGCTCATGGAAGATGCCATGATACAAGACACTTTATTCGCATCATCATAATGTTTCCGGTGTGCCTCAATCTCTTCTTGGGTTGATTCTTGATATGCGGAAAGTATAGGCAATTATAATCACAAGTTTTAAATTAAGGAAATACTAAATAATACTATCACACAATTCAGGCAAGATTGACCCGTTCATATAATATAGCTTAATAAGTAAGTCCAAATTCGAACACAAGGAACACAAGAGACGTGATTCTAATTTATAACTAATTATCTATTTATTTCTAATTACAAATATTTACAATTATAATACAAATGAATAAAGGATCCAATTTACAATAATATACAAGATAAGGGGGACGTTTTAGTTCCGAACGAACATATTTATATTTATATTTTGATACAGATTCTAATAGATAAGTTTCAGGAACAACTTAATAATACTCAGATGGATAGAAGATTATAATTATTCAAACTATTATTTATTAAACCCATTATATGTACTTATGTCTATTTGCTTTGTTGGCTATTATTACTGGTGATTTACTAATGTAGAAAATTACTTAAGGTTAAGCTAATCTTCATCATAGCAATACAGTCATAAGGTTACGCAAAGTATCACTAATTAATCAGATCTATCAACAGTTTATTAATACAATTTATAAGGTTAGGCTTGAATCACAGTATTAATTTATATTATTGAATCATTCTTCGTCTATCGCATAAGGTTAAGATCAAGACATAAACACAATCACTTAATTTATATAAACTTAATATGGTCATCCTCGTTTAATATAAATCAGTCTAACTATGTCAAGAACAATCATCAATATATCATAATAAAGACAATTCTTGTATAATAAACATTCAATAATATAGTTCCAACATAAACATATAATTCATATAATAAACTTAATAAACATTCATTCAAATAACTATAATGAAAACCTAATTAACAAGTAATTCAAATAAACAATATCCATAAATTAACTCAATAAGGTTATTAAAGTTACAAGGATAAAGAAACCGAACCAATTGTCGAACCAGCTTCTCCTAGGGTTAAAAACCTTCAAACCCTAGCTCCTTAACCTCCAAAATCGCACCTTAAGTCGACCTTAAACCCTAATAATCGGTTTTGGTATTCTTGAATCGTATATGAAAAACCTAAACTTAAGCCTCTATTTATACTTTTTCTGGCCGACCTCCCAACCGCCGGTTAGGACCTCCAACCGCCTTACAACCCTAATACACCAACCATCGGTTGGACTTCAATTCCAGAATGTTCCAACTTCGGGCCAGGCCTCACTTTTGGACTCTCTTAACTTCATCTACGGTTTTAACTTCTTTCTTGGCCCAATTCTTCATTTTAACACTTTTAGTCTTCAATTCTTCAAGGTTTAATCTCCTTTTTCTTCATTTCTTCAATTTATTCAGTTTCTTTCAGTTTTGGATTCGTTCTTGTTCCTTTTTCTTCAATTTTCAATTAAAACACATTTCTGCAAATATTAGCAAAATAAGTATTTAAAATCATATAAATGCACTAAAATGTATATAAATATAGGGATAAATTACTATAAAATATACTATCTATTTGATGCTTATCAAATATCCCCACACTTAAGTTCTGCTTGCCCTCAAGTAGAATACTGAATAAAATTTAAAAATAAGTATCAAACTAATATTTAAGAATCAGAATACCAATACTAAAAATCTGTTTCATAAGTTAAAAATTTAAACAATTTAATTAACATGGATAACTATAATGTATAAATAAAAATTATTATTATTTGTGTAATATATAGCTCATGAATGATTACTAATATATTTGTCCACTTTAAACAATCTATATTTATATTTCTGAATACAACTTTATTGTTAGTATGTATATTACTTATGATTTCCATATATGATATACTCTTAAATTTAATCATACAATTTTCTTTTATATTTCCAATAAATATATGAAATACATTTTTAAGAATCAAGACATTGGTGACAGGTCTGCATTTTCATGCAACAGAGCGACATAACTTGATTCAGGTTTAAGCAAAACCAGACTTGGTCAAACCATTTTGGCGACCTCATTAGGTATCTTTTATTTTTAAGACTTTTCAAGCACTTTTGACTTGCGTTTGCTTTAATTTTTAAGTATATATTAATAGAGACCAGGTCTATACTTTCGTATAACAGAGGAAAACATTAATATATACCCCCAAATGTATTCACATAAGTAAAAAGATATAAAATTATTGCATAATAAATTTAAAAATTAAGACTTTTATGTCATACATCATATTATGTATCATAAAATAATTAACAAGTTATATTATTAATTTTTTTTTTTAAAATCCAGAAATCTTTATATAGATTGGCTATTAGTACATCATATCATATAACTATATATCACTCATTATTTAAGTAGCTTACGTTATTTATACAAAACAGTTAATCCATATTAAAATTTAAATTTTTTTAAATACAAAACAAAACTTTTAACAAAAGTATTCTAACTAATAAATACTTAGTTATTAACTTAAAAATTTTAAATTTTTAATAAAATTAAAGAACAATAGAAACTTAAATAATTAATTAAAGAAATTCTTTTTCTTACGAACCCTATCCCCACACTTAAATTATACAATGCCCTCATTGTATAAAAATTGATAAACAAAAGTGAGTAAGGGAAAGAAAAATAGAACAGAAAACTCCTCTGACTGAAATTAAGAATTTCATCATCGGCTAAGAAAAATCTGCTTGGTAGGTTCCTTCATCTCTTGAAAAATAATATACAACATCCACACTTTCGTAGTTAATCACGATTGCATTTAGCATATGCAATAAGCCTTTAAACCCCTCGGTATCCCAAGTGGACGAGTTATAGTCTCGTGAGGGTTTCCAGGGAACACACCCACAAAGTTCATAATTAATAAGATAAACTTATTAAATTTCCAAAAATTCCAATTTCAATGCATAGTTCAGCTGTACTATACTGTATTGTATACTATATACCAACTTTGAAAAGTAGCAATGTTATTCTAAAAATAAACAGGCAAACAATTAAACGTACCAAATATTAAAATGAATAACAAATTAGAGATAATTCAAAACCATATAAACACATGCTATTATTTCCTATGGCTTATTATGTATAAAAACTTATTAAACTACTGCTATGCAGATTTTCTTCAAATAAATTCAAAAAGTATTCAATCTCTAGTTGGGTACGTACAACTATCGATTTCCTAACTAAATACTGGTAAGATTCTCAAAAGTATCCAACCGTTGGTTAAATATGTTAGCCGCATGTTGGTTTATAGCAACGATTTTAACTTTTATCATATTAACCCTATTTAATTCAATTAGCAATGTTTTCTATTGATCATAGCCACACAATATTTCTAATATTAACACACTAATTCTTTAATAATGTTAAACTTATTGAACAAACTTCATTTACTTCAAATAATTGATTTAACGTCTTTTCATCAATGTTTCATATCATTATCTAGTAAAACATTTTATAGTAATCATCCTTATAGCAAAAACATATATACAATTCAGATTCTAAAAATCCTAACTATAAAGAACAATTAAATAAAAGCAATCACTGGATTAATATATCCACACCTTAATAAGAAAATAATATCAATATTCAAGGAAAAACCATTCATTCACTAAGTTAACAATATGTTAAGAATATGGTATGTATGTTATTAGTCTAGCATATAACATAGTTAAATTTCTCATACCTACTTCCATTATTTTATCAAAGTATTTTAACAATTCTTATAGAATAACTCATACTTGTCAAACCAACATTATAAACATTTTACGATGTCATAAAAAAAACTTATAAAAGTGAGGATAGAATCCAATATGAACCTTAATATGATTTATTATGCAGTCATAAAATATGGTTATTAAATTGAAAAGTACCATACCTCATATAATATAACCGAGATTAATATGAAAACATTTAACCACGTAAACACTAAAAAAGAACATTTAAGCATATATATGAAACTGACCATTATTCCTAAAATAACACATATATTAAAAACTTAATAACTGTCAACAAACAAATAACGAAAGTTTAAAAGAAATCGTAACTAATAACAAAATGAAAAACTCAAATAAAAATAAGAATGTGCGAATGTCTTCAAGGTTGATGAACCCATTCTCGAGCTAGTGGTGAAACATAGTAACCATTCGGTAGCATAAAGGTTATAGAGATTTTCTGATCAGGGGGAAAGATTCTTAAAAAGTATCTAAACATGGTTTTAGTGATATCAGGTACTTGAGCAGTGGAATCTTCAAAATGTCGGTAATGTTCATCAGCTGCTATTTGCAATTCGTAAAATTCCCTCATTATTTTCTTTATTGTCTTTGCTACCTGTCCTTCCTCATTAATCACCTTATATCCATTTACTTTCTTAACTTCACACTCTTGATGCTTACGTCTTAACTCATCCATAAAACCATAAAATCCTAAATGTAACATTTCATACTTTCCAGTTGTAGGGTCTCTTACTACCTCTTCAATCTCTCATAGTATTCCTTTCATTAACTCCCTCTGACGCTCAGTAAATAACAATCCCGAAAATCTAAACATATTTATCATTCTTGTATAAATTTAAGATAATCCTAAATGAAATAGATCATTGTGACAAAAACGATTCATCCCATGAAAAATTGACTTAAGCTCCATAATCACATAGTTCGCCATATTAACTAATGCCACTTCAGATATCCCATCCGGAACTTTCCTCTTCAGCTCATCTTGTGCTGGATAATACAAATCATTGATTATTTGTTGCACATAATATTCCACCGTACAGTCTACATAGTAAGTGCTGCAATTCTTATAATCTTTTTGTTCCAATAAGCTAATTACTTCCTACAATTCTTCTATTAAACAAATATCTGCCATCTGCGTTGGATTTCCAGTTGCCCAATCCATTTGATTCTTATAGGATTCCAATAAACTAATTTGTTTATCAGAATAAGGAAACGGATATCTAGTCAATGCTCTGTAGACACATGAATACAAAATTTTCTGACCTTCAAAGAAATCTTCCTCTTGAGCTTCTTGCTGATATAGCGTATCCTTCAGTTCAGTTATATACTTATCAAAATAATTCACCATCTGAGTTAGGTTAGGATTATACTAGTCTTCATATTCTTTTTCAATCTTCTCAATTATGTATTTTTGTTCAGGTGTAAAGTCAATAGTAGATGCCCTGATGACAGCCATAATATGATATGTATCATCTTTTCCAACTTCTAAAAGCTGAATCCGTCCACCTCTCGTACTAACTACTAGCACAGGTATCCTTCCTAAATTAGTATCTTCAATCTCAGTGTTAATACCTAAGTCAATCCCTTCTTCTTCAGACATACTTTCTAAATCCTCTTCCTATTCTTCAGATATAGTATCTAGTGTAGGGTTATCAAATGTCCTAAGAGAATGTTCATCAACACAGACATCCTTGCATTCCACAGTTTCATTCAAAATTTCCATTTGCTTATTTTCCATTTCACTAACAGTTAACGAAGTCTTTATACACAAATTATCACTTAATTTAGAACACATGTAATACAAGTAAAACATATTATACAAATAAAATACATTTACATAATTACACATATTTAATCAAATTATTAAATTTCTTTTACAAAGCTTAGTCAATAGATCTCGGTAGCTCCATTGATAGTACACAAAAGCGGAGAAACAGGTCAGCGCGAAGCTTATTAAAAACCTATTTCTTTCGAAAAGCAACCTTACCTCTTATATGATAAATCAATGAGGTAGGGCTTTACTCTCCTAATACCTTTGTTTTTGTCAGTATTCTCAATGGGTGAGCCGATATTTCATATTGATTTTGCAAAGTATTAGAAATAAAAATTATACAGAAAAAATAATTAGTTTAATTAAAATACACCGCTCCCCCGGTAAAACAAGAGTTCAACCGGTTAAGTGCTCCCCGGCAGCGGCGCCAAAAACTTGATGTGCGGAAAGTATAGGCAATTATAATCACAAGTTTTAAATTAAGGAAATACTAAATAATACTATCACACAATTCAGGCAAGATTGACCCGTTCATGTAATATAGCTTAATAAGTAAGTCCAAATTCGAACACAAGGAACACAAGAGACGTGATTCTAATTTATAACTAATTATCTATTTATTTCTAATTACAAATATTTACAATTATAAAACAAATGAATAAAGGATCCAATTTACAATAATATACAAGATAAGGGGGACGTTTTAGTTCCGAACGAACATATTTATATTTATATTTTGATACAGATTCTAATAGATAAGTTTCAGGAACAACTTAATAATACTCAGATGGATAGAAGATTATAATTATTCAAACTATTATTTATTAAACCCATTATATGTACTTATGTCTATTTGCTTTGTTGGCTATTATTACTGGTGATTTACTAATGTAGAAAATTACTTAAGGTTAAGCTAATCTTCATCATAGCAATACAGTCATAAGGTTACGCAAAGTATCACTAATTAATAAGATCTATCAATAGTTTATTAATACAATTTCTAAGGTTAGGCTTGAATCACAGTATTACTTTATATTAATGAATCATTCTTCGTCTATCGCATAAGGTTAAGATCAAGACATAAACACAATCACTTAATTTATATAAACTTAATATGGTCATCCTCGTTTAATATAAATCAGTCTAACTATGTCAAGAACAATCATCAATATATCATAATAAAGACAATTCTTGTATAATAAACATTCAATAATATAGTTCCAACATAAACATATAATTCATATAATAAACTTAATAAACATTCATTCAAATAACTATAATGAAAACCTAATTAACAAGTAATTCAAATAAACAATATCCATAAATTAACTCAATAAGGTTATTAAAGTTACAAGGATAAAGAAACCGAACCAATTGTCGAACCAACTTCTCCTAGGGTTAAAAACCTTCAAACCCTAGCTCCTTAACCTCCAAAATCGCACCTTAAGTCGACCTTAAACCCTAATAATCGGTTTTGGTATTCTTGAATCGTATATTAAAAATCTAAACTTAAGCCTCTATTTATACTTTTTCTGGCCGACCTCCCAACCGCCGGTTGGGACCTCCAACAGCCTTACAACCCTAATACACCAACCATCGGTTGGACTTCAATTCCAGAATGTTCCAACTTCGGGCCAGGCCTCACTTTTGGACTCTCTTAACTTCATCTACGGCTTTAACTTCTTTCTTGGCCCAATTCTTCATTTTAACACTTTTAGTCTTCAATTCTTCAAGGTTTAATCTCCTTTTTCTTCATTTCTTCATTTTCTTCAGTTTCTTTCAGTTTTGGATTCGTTCTTGTTCCTTTTTCTTCAATCTTCAATTAAAACACATTTCTGCAAATATTAACAAAATAAGTATCTAAAATCATATAAATGCACTAAAATGTATATAAATATAGGGATAAATTACTATAAAATATACTATCTATTTGATGCTTATCAATTCTTCATCAATTATGGGAATCTGCTCATCGAGAACATACACCTTGTTCTCGTACCTCAAGGTAAACCTTAGGTTATGCATCCAGTCCATATAATTTGGACCGGTCAGTCTTTCCCTCCCAAGAACTGAGAGTAGTGAGAAGTTCGAGTTATGTACGGGATTGGGGACGGGAGGATTTTCACCATTTAAATTAGCCATCTATGAGATAAAACAGTTTTAGTTAGTTTGAATATTCCTTAATTATTTACCCAATTTCTAAATTAAGGCTAGGATCCATATTTTCAGTTTTATGAAAAGGGTCGCCGTAATCATATAACTAAAATACCATTATCAAGACTGGTATGCCGAGGATCATGAACAAGATGGTGAATTAACCATGCAAACCCCGCGTGATCCCCGGCTCGAGTACGCTCGAGAATCGCGAGTCTCAATCACCTCTCATTACGTCCTCATATTAATGTGCCGGTAAATCACACACGCTCCATTAACAGTTCATACGAGAGATGTGCGGATTTCATGGGTTAGCATTATATTCATCATTTCCTATAGCTAAAACAGGATTTTGTTTTACTATTTTAAGTCTACCTTTAATCTTGACATCATCCTATTAAAGGTCCTCGGTAGCTCCATCGAACGCACAAAGAAGTGGAGAAGTAGGTCAGCGCGAAGCTTATTAAAAACCTGACTTCTTTAGGGAAGCAGAGTGACCCGCCTTATACCTCTCTTATAGTTTGTTCCTTATGGGTGAGCCGATTTATCAATGACTGACGATGTATTTAGACTTTAATTATACATATATATAAATCATATTATACGTATAATCTCTCTTGAAGTTTAGGGTTCTATTTTAAACCTTTTAAAATTAGTGGTCTATTTTAAACAATTTAAAATTATCAATATTTAAACTGTAAATACATATTACCTATTTAGATAATTCTCTTTCCAATTTATCTTTAACTACATACTATTGCAGATAATTGCATGCTATTATTTGTTAAGCTATGGCTCTGATACCACTGTTGGGTTTTCTATTCCCTAACTAGATTATTATACACGCAGCGGAATAACAAAACTTTAAATAATCTAAGGCAATTAGGAAACTAAAACCCTAAGGGATCTTTAACTTTAACAACATAGTACAATAAACAAATTGGATAAAGAAAATAAGGAAAACACTAACCTTAGAGAAAACCTATTTCTCGCTGGCAGGCCAACGAGCAGAGCTTCGTTACTTGGAGGCAAGTACCCAAAGTAGAATACCTCTAATGCTTCACACCCAAAAACCCAAGAGAAGGTCGAATTTTGAAATTCTCAGAAAATTCGTATCTGACTTGATGATAATGAAGGTATAGGATGCCCCTATTTATAGTTGTGGAAGAAACCCTTTGGTTTGCTGAATTCGACTTCCAACCGGCGGTTGGACCTTCCAACCGGCGGTTGGAGTTGTTTGACTTGTACTCCAAGTCTGCGAATTCCACCGCCTCAGAAATCCTAACCTCAACCGGCGGTTGGACCTTCCAACCGGCAGTTGGGTCAGTTTCTGGAATCTTCCGCTTTATTTAATTACTTTTAATTTCTAATTAATAAACTATTATTAATTAATTAAACAATTAAATATAATATTAATACAATTAATATTATCCTTCATCTTTCTCTTGACTGTTCATGAGGGCAACCCAAAAAGGACTTTACCATTAATCATAGTCCCACCAATTAGTTATGATATTGGACACTATTCCAACACTATCGGCCAGTCTTATACTCATACGTGTGGGCTTAAGGGATCCTAAAGACAATTTAGCATTAAGGGAGTAAGGCATTAAGTATATACTAGCCCCTAATTCCGCTAGGGCATCACAAGTCATAAACTTCCATAATTGAAAGTCCCTTATGGCGATCTTGATCGAGTTAAGCAATCCAATCAAAGGCGGAATCAATGATTAGATAATCACAATATCAAACGAATCGAATAAACACAATAATGAATGAACGTTACATTTTATTATTGATAATAATCGATCATGTTACAGAGATTTTGACTAATTGCGTTTTAGGGTTATTCGTCAACCCTAAAACTGATTACAAAACGTGTTTATATACTAAACACTGAATCCTGCGACGTTACACACAACGTCGCATGCCCAGGCCCATGCGACATAGACAATGTCGTAGGCCCAACTAACTGACGTCGCACCTGCGACATTACACACAATGTCGCAGGAGTCAGGAAACTCAAAACTAAATACAAATTCAAACTACGAGCTAGAACAACTGACAGACACACTAACATGCACCAACAAACTCCCCCGTGTCTTCAACTTGGTCTTCAAAAATTTCTTCAATCAAACCCAGCTCGCAGGAAACTTCCCATCTGCATGTATACCATAAGTAACGCAAACTTCAACAACTTTGTGAAATTGATCGGCAAGCTTTTTGTTGAACTCATTATTTGCGTTAACTCGAATCCTATTGTCTAAGAGTTTTCTCAAATCCTTTTTGTGAAGATTTATCAAACTCATAGGATCGAACACTCGAAATGCAGCTTTTCTCAGATTCCAAATACCTCCATGTTCTAGTTGCGGTTCTGAATCAGGAACAAATATAATCACAGCTTCACCCGTATGTGGATCAAGTTCCCAATGTACAAATCTGCGAAGAAAATCGTAAGGAACTTTCTCCAGAGGTATTTCAGTCAGACAGTCAGCAGGCGGATAGTGAACTTTGACTATTGGTTGACCTGTCTTCAGATCCAGCTTCTTTTTGAACGTATACCTGGTACCAAGCGTCGGCTTCAATTTATTGTACCTTTTGGTTCTAACCTCTTGACGCAAGGTTCTCTGAATATAATCAGCATAATTATTATCAACACGATTAATCAAACTTAATTGAGCTAATATGTTGATCTCTCCCTTGGGCAAGGTACTCAATTTCTTGAATCTAAGCTTGAAATACTGAATACCATCCAACCTTTTAATCATAAACATTTTGTTTTAAACCTTCCAGCTTTTAATCAAACCTATATAATTTCCACCAACCTTGTATGATTTACACGTTACAGGTACAGGTGGTTTAACCATTTTTCCATGAGGCCACCAATGGCCAAGTTGAGCAGCCTTTTCAGGAACTGTTGATTCTGTGGCTGGTGCCTCTTGAGCTGGAGGAACTGAGGTAGTCTCCGAAGCAGGCCTGCTTGAGAAGTACT
This sequence comes from Helichrysum umbraculigerum, assembly GCA_949592205.1. Taxonomy (NCBI): domain Eukaryota; kingdom Viridiplantae; phylum Streptophyta; class Magnoliopsida; order Asterales; family Asteraceae; genus Helichrysum; species Helichrysum umbraculigerum. Next base: position 243,823,355 of record CATIUR010000001.1, on the reverse strand, counting down.
TGATTCTCCATGAGTAGCTTTCGCAGGCCTCTCTTCATCATCACTTGAGTCTGTCTCAATAAACAGAACATCATCATACTCTTCATCATCGTTCAGATGCTCATCTTCAACTGATACCTTATCATCTATATCGAACACATATTCTGATCCCGTCTCAGAACCAGCTTCATTGACCATTCTTTGAATAAAAGATAAATCTGCAAACGAGTAATCAACGGCAAGTGGTCTCGACTGTCCTGGAATATCATCAACAGAAAAATAATCTAAACGAGGTAAGTTTTCATTAGAAACATTTTCAATTACAGGAGTTGGGGTTACATTTTCTGGTCCTAGTGACTCTACATTTGGATCCCCAGACCCAATCTCCCCCGAGGCACTAGACCTAGCCTCCAAAATATTCACCCGACTCTGCAATTCAGCAATCTGCTTTGACTGAACTTCAATGATAGCTGATTGAGAAGCATTTCTCTCAGCTTGTTCTTCCATCAGCTGCTGCATCTTCTGCATATCATCCATCATCTTTTTTACAAATGCAGGAATAGGCTCATCAGCTAAGACTTGCTGAGGTGTCAGGATCACCTGAGTTCTAGAAGAAGAAGATTTACGAGGATGGCTACGAAGAGGTTGAAAATCTTCATCATCGGGATCATCACCATCGCGAACACGCTTTCCACAATCCCGTGGAACATAACGTCTCCCTTCATTCATCCGACGGTTGATTCTTTTATATCTTTCAGGGTTTTAACGTCGAATGGTTTCCATTTGGGAAGGATATGGCACGGCACCATCAGAATCCGAAGGAGTCTCACCTCCATCCTTTGTTTTCACAGTAGCACAATCATCAGAATCAGATCCCTCAACAGTGTCATGAGAACCCATCTCGTCAACATGACCAAATTGTTCAATGTCGACCAAATCATCCTCAACATTCTCCCCCGCAGCGTGAACAAGTATATTTACAAGTAGTTGTTGCGGTTGCTGTGGTGCTAGAGCATCCATATACTGAGGATCAGGCGGCGGTACATAATGCTCATTAAGAATAGTACCGAATAAAGGAGTATCCGGTGGTGCCTCAACCCCCTTTTCCTGATTAGAGCATACATCGAAGATCCTACTCATCATTGGTGTAATCTTCAATACATTATCCACATCGCCCTGTTGTTGAAGTGCTGGGTGATGGCGATTGATAAAAAGCTGTACAAACCGCGGATACAAACCCCATTTAGAAGTCCCAGCGTTGACATTATCTACCATAGCCTTGAAGATAAACCCAGAGTAATTGTAGGGCTTGTTGTAGACCAAGGAGAGCATAGCAGAAGCTAGACGATAACTTATACCGTCTGTACCGGCCTTCCTGTTTCCTAAGCAAACAATAAAGATATGCATAAGATATCTCCAGACCCGCGTGAGATTCGCCTTACGATACTGATATGTTGGAACCCCCGGATAACCCATCCTTTGCATGCCACCTGTAATGAATGAGTTATCGAAAAGCACAGGCATATCAGGCTGATCATTAAGCTGTAGTAGCTCACGAATCCCCTGTTCTGTCACGACAATCTGTGTTTCCAAAACTGTAGAAACAATGCGAGGCACATTGTTCTCAGTTACGACCAAAGCGTTTCGCCAGAAAGGTCCAACCAGATTCTTGTAAACAATAGTGTCATCTGTAATAGCATGAAAAATGCGAGAACGACGAAGAAAGGCAATCATTTGACAAAACGGAGGTGCATTCTTGAGAGTATCGTCCAAGTATGCCACCGTATTGTGACGTAGTTCATATGCTAACGCCATATCTGAGAAACAATACATAATATATACTCGAAAGACGTTAGAATGAACATTAATATATTATACCAAAGTTGTCACAAACGAAGGATTTCATTGATATGTTAAATAATTACAAAGTTACGAATATACATATCAAATCCTAAACCCTAAACCCTAAACCTAGACCCAGACCTAGGATCCTAGTGAAACAGATACAGCCAAAATCCAAGACAAGGTCAGGCTAAGATTCAGGACAAGGATGGTATCCCACCAGATCATGCCAAAAGAAAGAAAACCGGAAGTATGTCCCAATTATCAGACAAAAGATTTAAGGCACTTAATCGAGTTATAACACTCTGTAGTCACCAGAAAGCACAAAAGGATCCACGACCGGAAGGTAGACCTTCAAGCCGCGGATTGGCGTTGCTGAACAACATTTTGGGCAGAAGCAGTGAACACAGTCTTTCTGATTCAATTAGTAACTGAAAGAAATCGCCCGCCATTGCTGGATAGAAGTTTGATAGTTAGAAAATGCAACGCTTTATTTTTACAAAACTTGTCACTTTTCCTGTAATGTGCGACATCAAGCATTTTGTCGCACTACTGACAGCGACGTAGCAACAACGTCTCATAAATTTTGAGCAAAAGCAAAAGCGACGTTGACCATAATGTCGCATAGTAATTGAGCGACGTTAAGGGTGAGGTCGCATTTTGCAATTAATTTTGAATTTAATCACATTTTTTTAAAAAGTGCGACGTTGTACACGTTGTCGCTGGTGAGGTCGCAGAAAAAGCGACGTAGTGTGGGATTTTGCAAATCAAGCGACATAATGAGGGACGTCACAGAACAAGCGACGTAGTATGTGACGTCGCAGAAAGTGTCAAATTACCAATAATGCGACGTTGACCGATATGTCGCATACGACGTCGCATTGACGAACACCATCCCAAACCCAGAAAACCCTAAGTGACAATTTTGGGGGTTTTCAAATCTACGTATACCAATCGATGCGGCTTATCAAGGGGAACATAAAAACATAAATTTTACCGCATAAAACACACGTTTACATATCTAATTTACCCGAAAACCGAACCCACCGCAACCGCAAAATACAATTAACGATTATAAAAAAAATACACGGTGAAAACGGGTAAAAATTGTACCTAAAGGTCGAGTATAGATGGTAGAACACAAAGATGTGAGTGGATCGAAACGAAAGCTTCAAAAAATCAAGGATCGAAGTTGAAAATCGTCGGTCCTCGCTACGTCGTAGTCGCCAGAGATGATGTCGCACGTGAGGTCGCAAATAAAGTGTGAATAGTGTAACGAGTACGTCGCGGGTAAAAACTATATATAGTGTAACCCTAATTGCGATGTCATATGCGACGTAGTGTGCGACCTGCCGGACGACGTCGCAGAACAGAACCATTTTCAATTTGAATCCGATTCTTAGATTTCGACGTGCGATTTGGGAAGTAATATGTGACTTTGGGAATAACATAAAGGGTTAATGGTGTAGATCGGGTATGAACTTATCACTATTTACCGAGTTAGGGTATGAACCCGATTTATTACACATGTCGGTAACAAACTTTCAAATTATGTTTCGAGTTAGGGAACGAACTTTTTTTTCACCTAACTCGAAAAGTTCGTTACTGTAACACCCCCAAATTCACTGTTTAGCGGAAGCAGGTTTTGGGGTGCTACTAATCAAATATCACAGCGCAAAGATAAAGCAAACGACATCTATATGCAACGTTTGTAAATTAGTTACATTCCCATAGATATAATGTTTGAAAACTTAATGTTTTCGTATACAAAAATAGTCCCCTAGAGTCCACGCGTATGGCGGGAGATTCTATTACATAATCAACATGTACAAAAGATAATGCTGAGAATCTCCGTTAATGCAGTTTAGTTGAAATCATGCGACTCTAGCTATGTCCTGGAGAAATCCTACTCCATGTGAGTACCTGAGAATACATGCTAAAAGGTCAACATGAATGTTGGTGAATCTCACAGGTTTGTAAGTAATATCAGTTTTGAAACACAAGATTTCATCAGTAGTGCCCATAGGCGTAAAATCAGTATTTGCAATCCAGCAAATGTAAAACCAGTATTTGCAATCCCGCAAATGTAAGTAAGTAAGTTATACCGTTGCCATGAGGCTCATAATCGAAGCTTAACCCGTAAGTAATAAGTTTGCTCCCGTGACATGCTCTTAATTGAGCAAGCATCAGTAACGAATAATTAGTCACCCGTTTCTACGTGTAAATCAGTACATGGCAGCGCTACTGCCCCGGGCGGGGAGGGTCATTTCCCTAATGGATCCATTAACTAGTGTTCGCGCTTAGGTCCATAACTAACGATATATGATGGAGAGACTTCTGTAAATAGTAAACAACTCATGCAATTCCGTTTGGTATAGTAAACAGTTTAGTACTTGTGTTCAAGAAAAAGTAGTAGCATGTTTCTCCCCCAATCAGATAAAACAGTAAAAAGTGGGGCCGTAAGACTCACCCGAGTCTTGTAGTAATCAGTTGCAATTAGCAAGTAGTAAGTAAAGCAAGTAGGTTCTCCGAACCCGTAATCTTCAAATGCCTAAACATATGAGGTTATGTAAGTATGTGTCTCGCGAGACGTTTCGTTTAGTTGTACACAACTAGTATATCCAGTGTTTGTCCGTATGTTTGTAATTGTTTGTTGTTGGAAAACATGTCTGGCCCATTGGTGACCATTTGTTTGGAGTGTTATGCTTGAAAAACATGTTTCAATGTCCCGTAGATGTTATATTGTATAATCGTTTGAAGTCCCAAATGTTTAACACTTAAATTGGACTTAAATTGTAAAACTGCTGTGTTTTGCGACACAATATGCGACACAAAAGTTTGTCGTGCGACACAAGAGTTGTGTCGCAGACGTCATGCGACACAAGGATACGACACAAGGACTGTGTCGCATCGGATACGATATGCTAAATTAATAGCGACATAGTGGTTGTGTCGTATAAAAATACGACATAATATGCGACATAGAGTGCGACACAATATTGTGTCGCAAGAGTTACGACACTAAAGGTTTGGTACGACACAAGATGCGACATAACAGGCATTATGCGACACAACATGCGACACAAGCGTTGTGTCGCAAAGATGAACACCAGCCCAGAAACTTTCGGATGTCGAGATTTTCCGACCAAAAACGCAAATCTAACCCATTTTTGAGCTGTAAAATCGTGTTTTCTTCATTGTTTAGGTTATAACTATGTTGTGTACACAATATTTCGTCAAAACATTACACCAAAATAAATAGATCTAAGATTTTAGAAATTTCTTACAAATGCGAATCGAGAGAGATGGAGGCCGAAAATGATGATGATGCTTTTGCAAATCTTGTTCCTTGTTTGTTGGTGATTCCGAAAATATAAATCTCGTGGGTCGGTTTGTGAATCCGAAAATTTGAGAGAAATTGGTGAGAGTGTTTGTGTGTGTTTGTTTAAGAGAAAATGAGAGAAAGAGATGAGAGGGTGGTGGGTTGGTGACTGATTCCAAAAGGAGGGGAGGGAAAACACTTCCCAAAATACAGTATTTACTCCGTGTCCTAATCGATTAATCGTTTGTTTTTAGTATTTAACCAAACAGTTATATTTTTAAAATGTAACTGGAGTATTTAAATAAAATACCTTGAAATTAACAATAAATACATTTGTCGAAATATTTAAATTATTAATTCGCGTTTAATACGTTTTTGTTGAATTATTTAAAATGTCGTCGCGGTAATATAAATACTGTTCGTTCAATTGTGTATTTTATATAACAAAAATACGTTCTCATTATTTAAGTAAATTTCTGTCACCAACGTCCAAGTAAACTGTGTCGGACTCCGTCCGGTTAATTCGTACGATTCATCCAAATCACGTAAGTACACACATATATATATAAATCACCTTATATATATACAAATAGAGTCTGTAATTAGTCCTATTACATACTAATTACAACTAGTTACAAATAATTAGGCATAATTAATTATCCTAATTATGCAGGTATTACATTCTCCCCTTGTTAAAGAAATTTCGTCCCGAAATTAGCTCGAGTGTACGGACGGTGCTTTGTCTGGGAAGAGATGTGGCTATTTCTGTCGCATTTGGTCTTCCCGTTCTCAGGTGAATTCAGGACCACGTCTAGAATTCCACCTGACTTTTACGATGGGAATACGACTCTGTTTCAATCGCTTGACCTCGCGGTCCATGATTTCCATAGGTTCCTCGACAAAATGAAGTTTATCATCGATTTGGATTTCGTCGAGCGGTATTATCAGTGTCTCGTCAGACAGACATTTCTTCAAGTTAGAAATGTGGAATGTGTTGTGAACGCTGCTAAGCTCAGCAGGAAGTTGCAGGCGGTATGCTACTGGACCAATCCTTTCAAGGATTTCGAATGGTCCGATGTATCTAGGGTTTAGTTTGCCTCGTTTTCCGAATCGAATGACACCCTTTCACGGTGCCACTTTGAGAAGTACCTTGTCCCCTACCTGGAACTCAAGGTGTTTGCGTCTCACGTCAGCATAGCTTTTCTGACGATCACGTGCGGCTTTCAGCCGGTTTTGAATACCAATGATTTTCTCAGTAGTTTCATGAATGATTTCCGGACTCGTGAGTTGGGAATCTCCTAACTCAGTCCAACAGATAGGTGATCGGCACTTACGCCCGTAGAGTGCCTCGAAGGGTGCAGCCTTAATGCTGGTATGGTAACTGTTGCTGTACGAGAACTCGCACAACGGTAAATGATTTTCCCAAGAAGTACCGAAGTCAACTACGCAGGCTCGTAGCATATCCTCCAGTGTTTGAATAGTTCGCTCGCTTTGGTCATCGGTTTGCGGGTGATAAGCAGTACACATATCCAGACGAGTACCAAGAGATTTCTGTTGTGATTGCCAAAAGTTAGAAGTAAAACGGCTGTCCCTATCCGAGATGATCGAGATAGGTACACCGTGTCGCGAGATGATTTCTTTGACGTAGATGCGAGTCAGACGCTCCATCTTGTCGGTTTCCTTGATGGCCAGAAAATGAGCAGATTTTGTGAGACGGTCCACAATCACCCAAATGGTATCGCAACCACTCGAAGTTTTTGGTAGTTTGGTAATGAAGTCCATGGTAATCTGTTCCCATTTCCATTGAGGAATTTCAGGTTGTTGGAGCAATCCCGAGGGTCTTTGGTGTTCGGCCTTGACTTTGGAACAGGTTAGGCATTTACTGACGTACTTGGCGATGTCAGCTTTCATGTTAGGCCACCAATACAACCCTTTGACGTCGTGATACATCTTGTCAGATCCAGGATGTATAGAGTATCGAGATTTGTGAGCTTCAGCCATCACCAATTCTCGCAAGTTTCCGAATTTGGGTAACCACACCCGGTTAGAGAAGTATCGAGTCCCATCAGGTTTGATTTTGAATTGTTTATCCAAGCCTCGTAAGGCTTCATTTTTCAGGTTTTCATCGTCGAGTGCATCGAGCTGAGTGGTAAGGATTTGAGCAGGGAGCTCGTTACGAATTGTCATAGAAAGTGCTCGAACTCGAAGAGGTTTCACTCGTTCTTTTCGGCTTAAGGCATCGACAACTACGTTAGCCTTGCCCGGATGGTATTTGATCTCGCAGTCATAGTCACTAAGTAACTCAACCAAACGACGTTGCCTCATATTTAGATCCTTCTGATCGAATATGTGTTGGAGACTTTTGTGATCGGTAAAGATAGTGCTTTCGTACCGTAGAGATAATGTCTCCAGATTTTCAATGCGAATACCACGGCACCTAACTCGAGGTCGTGGGTCGTATAATTTTTCTCGTGAATTTTTAGTTGTCATGAGGCATAGGCAATGACTTTTTCCCATTGCATTAACACGCAACCAAGTCCTTGGTGTGAGGCGTCGCAATAAACTACGAAATCATCGGTGCCCTCGGGTAAGGACAAGATTGGTGCACTGCAAAGTTTGTGTTTCAATAGCTGGAAAGCTGACTCCTGCTTATCAGTCCAATCGAACTTCTTATCTTTCTGAGTCAGTGTTGTTAAGGGAACAGCTATTCTTGAAAAGTTTTCAATGAATCGACGGTAATAACCAGTAAGACCTAAGAATTGTCTCACTTCGGTTGGAGTGATCGGTGACTCTCAGCCCTTGATTGCTTCAATCTTGGCAGGATCAACATGAATTCCTTAGCTGTCAATCACGTGTCCGAGGAATTGAACGGTTCGAATCCAGAACTCACACTTAGAGAATTTGGCATATAACTCTTCGTGTCTAAGGAGTCATAGAATGGTTTTCAGATGTTGAGCATGTTCCTGCTCATTGCGAGAGTAAATCAGGATGTCATCGATAAACACAATGACGAATTTGTCAAGATACGGTTTGCACACCCGATTCATAAGGTCCATGAATACGGCCGGTGCGTTGGTTAAACCGAATGGCATTACTTGGAATTCGTAATGCCCGTAATGAGTTCGGAAGGCTGTCTTTGGAATATCATTGTCGCGGACTCGGAGTTGATGATAACCTGACCGTAGATCAATCTTTGAGTAAACACTTGATCCCTGGAGCTGGTCAAATAGGTCATCGATTCTAGGAAGCGGGTACCGATTCTTTATGGTTAGCTTATTCAGCTCTCGGTAATCGATACACATGCGGAAAGATCCATCTTTCTTTTTCACGAATAAGACCGGAGCTCCCCAAGGCGAGGAACTTGGTCGAATAAATCCTCTGTCCAGGAGTTCCTGTAGTTGGTTAGACAACTCCTGCATTTCGGATGGTGCTAGATGGTAAGGGGCTCGTGCCACGGGTGCAGCTCCTGGCACAAGTTCGATTTGAAATTCAATTTGTCTAGGTGGTGGAAGTCCGGGCAAATCCTCAGGGAAGACTTCCGGGAAATCCCGCACGATTGGAACATCCTCAAGTCGCTTCTCCTTCGACTTATTCTCCGTTACATGTGCGAGGATGGCTTGATACCCTTTTCGTAGATATTTTCTAGTTTTGAGGCAGGATACAATATTCAGATTTCGTCTGCCGGTCTCCCCTTGTAGGACTAAGGTTCCACCGGAGACAAGAGGTATGCGAACGAGTTTGTCATGACAGATGATTTCAGCTCGGTGCTCGGATAACCAATCCATACCAACAATAATATCGAAGCTGCCGATCTCGACAGGGATTAAATCAATGGGAAACGTTTCGTTCGTAGGTTAAGTGTACAGTTGCGTATGATGCTATCAGTCTCAATCAGTCTGCCGTTAGCTAATTCTACAATGTATTTAGCATCTAAGGCAGTGGGAGTTATATCAAGTAAAGGGCTAAATTTCTCAGAAATGAAACTTCTATCGGCACCAGTATCAAATAATACGGAAGCAGTAAGGTCGTTGAGAAGGAACGTACCCGTCACGACATTCGGGTCTTGTCTGGCTTCCCCAGACTTGATAACAAATGATCTGCCGCGAGCAGGGTTGTTGTTGTTTTTCAGCTTTGGGCAATCTTTCTTGAAATGCCCTGAATTTCCGCACCCAAAGCAGGCCTTTGGTGCATTAGTGTTAGGGGTAGGAATGTTGGTTCGGCAATCCTTGGCTAGGTGCCCGAACCGTTTGCAATTTGTGCAAGGACAGGAACCGTCATGGTGACGATTGCATTTGGGACAGTAGGGCTTGTTTCCCACGTACCCCTTCTTTTCGGTAGTCCCTGATGAATAAGCCTTAACAGACTCAGGCTTCTTGTTGGTGAGTTGGTTGGATGAGTTGGGGTTTCCTTCCCATTTGCGTTTGTTGTTTGTAGATGGGGTTGAAGTTGTGCCACGGCGGACAGAATTTGCCGTTAGCTCATGAGCCATACGAATGGTGCTCTGAATAGTACCCGGTTTGGATGAAGTCACCAGGTCTTGGAGTCTCTCGGTAAGTCCATCGACGTATTTCTCGATCCTCTTGTACTCAGGATCGACCATGGTTGGGCACAGAAGTGCCAGTTGGTGGAAACGGTTGGTGTATCCGGTGATGTCATCACCCTGCATCTTGTGGTTCCAGAATTCCAATTCCAGCTGTTTCAATTCATCCCTGGGGCAGTACTCGCCCCTCAACATCTCCTTCAACTCCTCCCACGGGAGTTTGTAAGCATTAGCAACACCCACAGTCTGGGCATAGGTGTTCCACCAGGTGAGTGCGGTGTTAGTAAAGGTACTAACGGAGAACTTAACCTTGTCTCCCTCCGCACAGTTGCAGATAAGAAATACAGATTCGACTTTCTCGATCCAGCGTACTAGACCGATAGCTCCCTTAGTACCTGCAAAGTTCAGAGGTTTGCATTTCTGGAAGTCTTTGTAAGAACAGGGTTTGGGTTGTGGTCCATTAGTAGCTGTATCTTCGCTACCAGGAGTCGATGTTCGGGTAGCTAGGGCTTAGGCCACACTACGGGCAATCAGACCCGCAATTTCGGCTTCACTGAGGGTGATCTGTCGACGAGGAGGCATGATGCTGAACAAGAAAAGAACAAGGAAAGAGGACTAAGATATTTGCATGAAATTATGATATGTCACAAGTGCAAATGATGAGATACACGATAACAGTACGAAGTGACAATCACATTTCATTCAGATAAACAAGTTGAATACAAGGTACGGGTTTCCAAAAGATTACAGAGTAATAGTAGTACAAAAGTGCCGGGAATTGTTACATCCGGTTGGATTACATAGGCCCTAATAAAATAGTTAGCTGGTTACAAGTTACAGACTGATCTAATCTTGATGCAGATTAATTTGTTCCATCAGCACAACAAGGCGGTCCACGGTTTCTGCTAGTCTGTTGGTTTGCCTGGCGTTGTCTTCAACCAAGGCCAGTCGTTGTACTAGTGCTCGAGAGTGATCCTCAGTCTCCTGTGAATGATGTTCACATTCCTCTAGTCGGTTTCTTACGAGTTCATCCGCACCTAATTCAGCGGTCATTGAACCCTGAATTATGCTTACAGAGAGGTTGGTATCCTCTTGTTCTCGCTGGAGTTGGGATATGTGATTAAGTGCCTGGCGAAGTAGGTAGGTCATTCGGTGTTGTTCCCGTTCGAGATGTTCGAGCCTTTGCTCCTGACGGCGAAGTTGGGTAGCCAACACTGGCATCGTGAGATGTGCCGAGTTCTGAGAGTTATGAACAGAATAGGGGCTGGTTCGAGGTGACCTTGTGTTCCTCCTGGCTACTCGTGGGTTTCGTGACCCATGTGAGTGAGAGTGTGACGGATTAGGTGGTGTGTTTGCCATTCCTGTGGCAGAGTGTAAGTAAGACGAGGCTAATATATATAAGTATATAATATCCAGCCTAGTGTCTAGCACGTATCAAGTAATGGTCCGGTTCTCTCGTGGTCAGAGTCAACTAACGCATTCCTGTTCAACATAACCATTTCAGACCTCACATAATCTTTCCTTAATTGTACATAGTTGATTAGGCTATGTTAAATTAAAGTCGTATGATGTAATTCCTGAACCAATCATGCCTAGAAAGGAAATACTGCCTAATGGTCATAGTCTAGGCCCACTAAATGCAACCTAGTTCACTATAACCTTAGGCTCTGATACCAATCTGTAACACCCTCAAATTCACTGTTTAGCGGAAGCAGGTTTTGGGGTGCTACTAATCAAATATCACAGCGCAAAGATAAAGCAAATGACATCTATATGCAACGTTTGTAAATTAGTTACATTCCCATAGATATAATGTTTGAAAACTTAATGTTTTCGTATACAAAAATAGTCCCCTAGAGTCCACGCGTATGGCGGGAGATTCTATTACATAATCAACATGTACAAAAGATAATGCTGAGAATCTCCGTTAATGCAGTTTAGTTGAAATCATGCGACTCTAGCTATGTCCTGGAGAAATCCTACTCCATGTGAGTACCTGAGAATACATGCTAAAAGGTCAACACAAATGTTGGTGAATCTCACAGGTTTGTAAGTAATATCAGTTTTGAAACACAAGATTTCATCAGTAGTGCCCATAGGCGTAAAATCAGTATTTGCAATCCAGCAAATGTAAAACCAGTATTTGCAATCCCGCAAATGTAAGTAAGTAAGTTATACCGTTGCCATGAGGCTCATAATCGAAGTTTAACCCGTAAGTAATAAGTTTGCTCCCGTGACATGCTCGTAATTGAGCAAGCATCAGTAACGAATAATTAGTCACCCGTTTCTACGTGTAAATCAGTACGTGGCAGCGCTACTGCCCCGGGCGGGGAGGGTCATTTCCCTAATGGATCCATTAACTAGTGTTCGCGCTTAAGTCCATAACTAACGATATATGATGGAGAGACTTCTGTAAATAGTAAACAACTCATGCAATTCCGTTTGGTATAGTAAACAGTTTAGTACTTGTGTTCAAGAAAAAGTAGTAGCATGTTTCTCCCCCAATCAGATAAAACAGTAAAAAGTGGGGCCGTAAGACTCACATGAGTCTTGTAGTAATCAGTTGCAATTAGCAAGTAGTAAGTAAAGCAAGTAGGTTCTCCGAACCCGTAACCTTCAAATACCTAAACATATGAGGTTATGTAAGTATGTGTCTCGCGAGACGTTTCGTTTAGTTGTACACAACTAGTATATCCAGTGTTTGTCCGTATGTTTGTAATTGTTTGTTGTTGGAAAACATGTCTGGCCCGTTGGTGACCATTTGTTTGGAGTGTTATGCTTGAAAAACATGTTTCAATGTCCCGTAGATGTTATATTGTATAATCGTTTGAAGTCCCAAATGTTTAACACTTAAATTGGACTTAAATTGTAAAACTGCTGTGTTTTGCGACACAATATGCGACACAAAAGTTTGTCGTGCGACACAAGAGTTGTGTCGCAGACGTCATGCGACACAAGGATACGACACAAGGACTGTGTCGCATCGGATACGATATGCTAAATTAATAGCGACATAGTGGTTGTGTCGTATAAAAATACGATATAATATGCGACATAGAGTGCGACACAATATTGTGTCGCAAGAGTTACGACACTAAAGGTTTGGTACGACACAAGATGCGACATAACAGGCATTATGCGACACAACATGCGACACAAGCGTTGTGTCGCAAAGATGAACACCAGCCCAGAAACTTTCGGATGTCGAGATTTTCCGACCAAAAACGCAAATCTAACCCATTTTTGAGCTGTAAAATCGTGTTTTCTTCATTGTTTAGGTTATAACTATGTTGTGTACACAATATTTCGTCAAAACATTACACCAAAATGAATAGATCTAAGATTTTAGAAATTTCTTACAAATGCGAATCGAGAGAGATGGAGGCCGAAAATGATGATGATGCTTTTGCAAATCTTGTTCCTTGTTTGTTGGTGATTCCGAAAATATAAATCTCGTGGGTCGGTTTGTGAATCCGAAAATTTGAGAGAAATTGGTGAGAGTGTTTGTGTGTGTTTGTTTAAGAGAAAATGAGAGAAAGAGATGAGAGGGTGGTGGGTTGGTGGCTGATTCCAAAAGGAGGGGAGGGAAAACACTTCCCAAAATACAGTATTTACTCCGTGTCCTAATCGATTAATCGTTTGTTTTTAGTATTTAACCAAACAGTTATATTTTTAAAATGTAACTGGAGTATTTAAATAAAATACCTTGAAATTAACAATAAATACATTTGTCGAAATATTTAAATTATTAATTCGCGTTTAATACGTTTTTGTTGAATTATTTAAAATGTCGTCGCGGTAATATAAATACTGTTCGTTCAATTGTGTATTTTATATAACAAAAATACGTTCTCATTATTTAAGTAAATTTCTGTCACCAACGTCCAAGTAAACTGTGTCGGACTCCGTCCGGTTAATTCGTACGATTCATCCAAATCGCGTAAGTACACACACATATATATAAATCACCTTATATATATACAAATAGAGTCTGTAATTAGTCCTATTACATACTAATTACAACTAGTTACAAATAATTAGGCATAATTAATTATCCTAATTATGCAGGTGTTACAGTTACCTAACTCGAAACATAATTTGAAAGTTTGTTACCTAACTCGAAACATAATTTGAAAGTTCATTACCGACCTCGAAACATAATTTGAAAGTTCGTTACCGACCTCGAAACATAATTTGAAACATAATTTGAAATGAAAAAAAAGTTTGTTCCCCAACTCGAAACATAATTTGAAAGTTTGTTACCGACCTGTGTGATAAATTGGGTTCATACCCTAACTCGGCAAAAAGTGATAGGTTCATACCCGATCTGTGCCATTAACCCTAACATAAAATAAAACTTCAAAAATTACAAGAAATTAATGCAAAAATTACAAAAATACCATTAACACATTCTTTTTGGTGACAGAGTTGATTAAGTCTGGTTAGGGATCATATCAAAGTAACATGCAATTATTAGGAATAGTAAGTGTTATTTCGATCATCAGTATATTTGTCCACTTTAAATTTACTTGGCACACTTAAAACACCTTTTATAAAAGTTATTTCAAGACGATTATTGGTATTGTTTGTCCACCTAAACATGTTACATCCGTGTCTGTGAGTTAACCTTTCATTGTTAGTATGAATATTTCACCGTGGTCCCCACCATAGACATACCCCTGTAACTCAGACTTGAACATAATTTCCAAATTTAGAAAGAATATAAGAGTATCAATTTTAAGAATCAAGCCAGCGGTGACAGGTCTGTACTTACGTACAACAGAGCAACATACACTTGATTCAGGTTTAAGCAAAACCGATTGCAGTCAAACCAAACTTGTTTTATTCAATTGGCGACCTTGATCAGTATCTTAGTATTTAAGACTTTGCAAGTACATTGACTCACGTTTGCTTAGTTTTGAGAGTAAGCTGAATTGAGACCAGGTCTGCACTTACGTACAACAGAGAAAACAATCAGCATACTCCCCCAAAAGATCTCAGATATACGATCCAAAAATAGAAGTATGTCAAGCTACGCTAAGGAATTAAGACTTAGAGTCGTACATCACAAGGTGTTTACCACAGGATCATAGACATGTATTTAAGTTACTTCTTAATAACTCAGAGACTGGTGTGTATAATGCCTACCAATACATCGTATGATGAAGCTAATTTTTATAAAAACTGTTTTAAATATGTCAGATAAACCTACTGACACATCCAAGATAAACCTTAAAATTCCATTTTGTGCATGTCACCCGATGTACTATCATATCCCAAGTTGTTTACAGACACAACTCAACGTCTATTTAAAAATGTAGCAACCGTGCATTTCTTTTATACTAAAGAGTATAAAGAGTGGCTGTTGCCAATTTTTTTTTTTTAAAGCAAAAATATACAAAAGCTAAATTTCCAAGTCACAAATTACTTTTTAGACACAAAGAACCTTAAACCGATCATATTGATCAGTTCATCAAATCGAGCACGCGAAAAGGCTTTGGTGAATAGGTCGGCACTTTGCTTAAGGGTGTCTATATGGACCAGGTCTATCAAGTGTTTTTCATAGCAATCCCGTATGAAGTGGAACCTAAGTTCGATGTGTTTAGTCTTAGAGTGCTGTACGGGATTGCGTGTGATAGATATGGCAGCAGTGTTATCTATGTGAATAATAGTCATAGTAAGAAGTAACCCGTAATCGCGTAGTTGGTGCTGAATCCAGAGAACTTGGGCAAAGCAGCTTGCAGCAACAACATACTCAGCCTCTGCTGTAGAAAGAGAAACCGTAGTCTGCTTCTTGCACTGCCAAGAGACCAAACGCGATCCCAGAAATTGACATCCACCAGTTGTTGACTTCTTATCTATACTGCAACCTCCATGATCCGAATCCGAATAGGCCGTAAGAGCGAAAGTCTTCTCATTTGAATACCATAGACCAAGAGTAGGTCTAGCTCTGAGATAACCAAAAATTCGCTTTACTGCCTTCATATGAGACACCTTTGGCTTAGCCTGATAGCGTGAGCAGATTGACACGGCAAATACGATGTCCGGCCTAGAGGCAGTCAAATACATAAGGGAACCTATCATAGAACGATAGTCCCTCTCTTTGCAATCTTCGTCTTCCTCAGCAAGTCTAAGATTGTGATTAAGCTCTATAGGAGTCTCATAGGTTTTGTTAGGACATGTTATTGTGACCATCGCTATACAAATCAGAAATGTACCAAGATCAGAGCATGGGCCTGCAATGCGAACCGAGAATCCCAACCCAACAATAATATATTTACATATATGTATATGCTGCGGATTGAGTAAGCTCACGGTGCGAGTTGAATAAAATAATGGGCCGAAGTATTTGTATATGTATCAAGCTCATTAATTGAGAAGTCCATTAATACATTTATTAATTAGGGTAAACGGTGGAACATATATAATTTGAGGTGATCACATAACAAAAGAGAGGTCGGTGAGAAAAGGAGTCGGTAAAATCCAAGAGGTGGAGGTGATCTTTATTAGATGGTCACGTGGGCATGAGAACAGAGAATTCCATATGGAGTCAAAAGGTCGGCAAGTAATGACGGCATGCGAAGTCGCCACATTCCAAAGGTAGGAAAAACTTTTATTTAGTTTTTGTATCTAGTCGACTGAGCATATTACTTAGCGAACCTTATGGTTTTGTAGCGAAGATTTATGATCAAAGATTTTGTTAGGATTTATTGATTTGATGATACAAAATAATTAAAGTTGAGGGACTAAAAGTGTATTTTGTTTAATTAGTTTTCTCCTACGATTAGGATTTCTTGTAACCCTAATGATCTCTATTATATAAAGAGACATAGGGACATAGGTTTTTGGTGTGCACCTAGAAAAGATGTAGACGTCTAAAGTTCTTTGTTATCCCTAAGGTTCTTGTAACCCCGATACTAAAGGGTATCCGTCTTGTTAATTCATTAATAAGATTAGGGATTTGGTTGATAACATTGTTCTTATTATTATTCTGCTGCAAATTATTATCATTGTTATCATTGTATCCTAGATCAAAGACCTAAAAAGTCTTGAGCTTAAACGATCATACGTTTTCACAATTGGTATCAGAGCAAGGTGGCTCGAGATCTAGGATATGCACAGTGTTCGAGATTGAAGAATATTCTTGTTGACGATTTATTCAGATTGAAGAATACACAGTGTTCGTAAATCAAAGTTTGATTTTGGGGTTTATTTAATCGTTACATCGTGTTTAATTGATCAACCGACATACTAGCAAAACTGTGGTTTAATTCATATACTTTAATTGTTGTGTGTCGGTCACCAATTAATGAACCGACATTGGATTGATTTATTTGATTAATAGTTATTGTTGGTTATTCTCATCTTATCATCAATCGAAGATTTGTTTCTTCCTGCCGACATATTTGGATTTCATGCTTGTAAAAAGTGTAATCAGATTAGGGTTTTTGAAGTCTCATGAAAGAGGTGCAGATTGAACAAGGGTTAACGAAGGCAGATTAGGGTTTCTCTTCAAACTCTACTTCGACTTAAAACAGAAAGAGATGCATAAAGAAAAGGGTTTCAGGGTTACTAAGTGTTAAAGGTAATCTGCTGCTGTTCCTGTTCAACAGAAAGAATTGCCAAAGATTGATCCAAAAGATAAAGGCAAGGGAAAACTGGTAGAAGAACCAAAGAAGAAAAAGCAAAAACCAGTGCCACCAGAAGTAACTGCTCATGATATTGAGTATGCTCAAAGGTTACAGGCTGAGATAAATGCAGAGGGATTGATTGATGTTGAGATTGAGGAAGGAAAGTTTGTGAAAATGACAAAAGAGCAAGTGGCAGAGTGGGATGAATATTTATTGAAAGAACAGAGACAGGATGATATTGAATATCTTGTAGAGCAGGTTAAGAAAAAGAAAGCAGAGGAAGCAAGAAAGAAAAAAGCTGCAAAACCACCAACAAAAGCTCAATTGAAGAAGAACTTAATTGCAAAGTTGAAAGGTGGGTATATTCCTTTGAATGCTTTGAAACAGATGAGTTTAGAGAGATTGCAGGAGTTATGGGATAAAGATGAGTTGAATCCTGATGTGATTGAAAAGAAACAAACAGAAAAGAAAGAAGCTGAGAAGAAAAAGCAGGAAGTTGAAAAGGAAAAGAAAGAGGCTGAAAAGGAAAGAAAATTGAAAGAAAAGGAAGAAAAAGAAAAAAGAGAAAAGATAGAAGCTAAGAAGAGGAGGAAAGATGAACTTGAGAAAAAGAAGAGAGAGTTAGATGAAATTTCTGATAGAGAAAGGGATATTGATGAATTGAAGGAGTTTATTCTGTTACAGACTATAGAATCTGAGGTAATTAATGTTGAATTACCTGGTATCATTGATTGGTCTATAGAGCAATTTGTCAATCCTGTTAAGATTCACAAGATTAAAGTTGAAAGAGCAGATGGAAATGTATCTTGGTGGAGATCTTTTAGGGATTTGATAAAGAGAATTAGTAGGACTGATTTGGTGAGAATGTATGAGATTGGGATGGAAAAGAATTTAGATTTGAAAAGGTTTGATAATCTGGTTGAAAAAGTTACATGGCATTGGATTAAAGCTATGTTTGAGCCAGAAGAGTTTCCATTTCAATTTGCTACTTTTAGCAAGGTCAGAAATTGGATTTATCATGCCAAACCTGGAGTACATCAGATTGTTATGGAGGATGCAGTGTTTATGTGGTTATTGACAGATAGATTTTATGATATCAATCTGAGATTTTTGATGGGTTTGAGAAATGCAAGGCTACAAGCTGCAGTTTTAGATGATGTAGCTCTGGAATTGGTATATATGGTGCTGAATCAGATTCATAAGAAGGAGGAGATTGATAGGAAGAAGAGAAGAAATGACTAACAGTTTTGAAAGAATTTTGTGAAGCTTATAATGGAGGATTAGAAGAAACTTAATGCTGTGAAGGACAGATTAAGTTTAGGGGGAGATTGTTGGGTCAAAACTGTTTCAGGTCTGAGTTGAAATTTTGATGAGAAGACAGAGTATAAGTGATTAAAACTGTTTGCTTTGAAGGTTAAAACTGTCTTTATGAAGTTACAACTGATAGAAGAAAACTGATGAGAAGACAAGTGTTACAACTGTTTGAAGATAGATTACAACTGATAGTTATGTGTCTGTAAGTAGTTAAAACTGCTTATGTATTAGTAACTGTTAGTTATATATGAAACAGTTAACACTGATTATGTATTTGTACTTGGTCGCATATTACAATTGAAGCAGTTACCACTGAATGTGTAACAGTTACAACTGTTTACATCAGAATGGTAGTTAAAACTGTTTATGATTTTGTGATAAGTATGAGTCGGTTATGGAAGTTATTTTATTCCATATTTGTAGGAGATTGTATAGGACTCTATATGTTATAAATAGAGATCCTTTAGACCTAGATAGGTTAATGATTTTTTGCGCAGCTTCAAGGTTTTCTGTAACCCTAATACATCAAGTGTATTCGTCTTATATCATTAATAAGATTGAAGCTTTCGGTATATTATTGTGTTCATTAAATTAATTAATATTCATTGATCTTCTTAATATTATTGAGTGTGATTCCGCAACTTCTCAATAATATATTCATTTAAGGTTTGCAAGGAAGAAGACAACTAGGGTGTTGAGTGATGCCTAGGAAAATACAAAGTATGATGAATGTTAAATGCAATGTCTACTGTGATTACGTATCTGATTCTGATGTGTTTGTTTTTATTAAACTTTTTGGTTCACTCGTTGATCATTGTGGAAGGTTCAACTCGTATTCTGAATATGGCCAACTGTTGTTTATGGCTTGATTGTTTAGAGTTTCCGACATTGGTTTGGGGAGACAATAGAGTTTTTCATTAAACTCTGATTGAATTAAAGTGAAAACGCAGCTATATTGGAGCAGAGATTATGCTAGAGTTTTCATGTTTTTACTGTGATCGAGGTGAAGAGCAGCGTGTACTACAGATTCAGAAATTTAGCAACGATTGGATGATCACTGTGGTGTTTGAGCAAAGAATCCAGCAGCAAGAAGTGAAGACGACGAAGAGTGATGTTCGTTATATGTTTCGATAATGTTTCTGTAAGCTACAAGATCAGATTCATGTTTTCAAACCATAATTCGGTTACAGCAGAACGCAAAGAACACTGTTAGTTGATTAAAGAACATGCAGATCAGTTAGATTAAGGGTTGAAACATAGAAGATATTACCACTGTTCGAGGATTTTGAAAGAAAATACCACTGTTGGTATGAAATTACCACTGTTTCTTTTAAGTGGACGTAGAAAGTTACCACTGTTAGTGGTCTTGAAGGATACCACTGTTGCTGCGTTTTCAAAACTGTTAACAGCTACAACTATTAGTACAAAACGGTTAACACTGTTAATTCTAATTGATTATAACTGTTAGTACAACTGATAGTATTGGATCTCGAATGGAATTGTATTGATTTAATGGCTCGTCTTTGAAGATTATTTGAAGAAGTGATTACGAAGAAGATCGATTATAGCTTATTTGATATTGTAGTTGAGTTTGACAGGTTTGTATCTTATCATATCTCAAAGTGGTGGATGAAGAGCTTTGAAGATAACTTGTTTGGTTTGTATGGAAACGACGAAGACTTGACAAATCTAGCAAACGTGTGAGATTAAACTTAGGATGCTCAATGCTCACATTTGCTATCACTTGAAAGAGTTATGGGGGCTCAGTGACTTATTATGGAAAATAAGGATTTTTGTCAAAGAGATCTTACGGGGAGATTGTGATCTACTTATATATGAAATATAAGTTCGGCGTCGTGGTTAGTACAAGATATAAGATACAGGTTTGGAAGATTCGACTTCTTCATCAAGTTTGTTATATTCTGTTTTCTTCATATGTGATCATTACATAGAGCTGATAGACTTCGAGATTCAAGGGATGGTTAAAACATTCATTTGAGGGGAAGCTTATTGACAAAGTGTTTAACCATCAGAAGATGTTCATGTATTGTTTGAGGTAAAAGGATTTATTACTACTGCTAGTTGTATATTACTACTGCTAGTGTAATTTTCTACTGCTCAAATTCATTATTCTTATTACGCGTCATGGAGGGTAATTTGAGTTATTAGAAAATTGGATTAGTAGTGTATTATATAGCAAGTGGTTGTAAATGTTTGAAGTTGCTTATCTTTTTGAAGACCCCTATTGGATTATGACAAAAAGGGGAAGAAGATTCGAAGGTCAAGATTTGCAGCTTATTATGCATGACATGTTTACAAGAAATCAAGAACTAAGGGGAAGTTTGCGCGAAAAGATGTTTATTTTGTCATCATCAAATAGGGGAAGATTGTTAGGATTTATTGATTTGATGATACAAAATAATTAAAGTTGAGGGACTAAAAGTGTATTTTGTTTAATTAGTTTTCTCCTACGATTAGGATTTCTTGTAACCCTAATGATCTCTATTATATAAAGAGACATAGGGACATAGGTTTTTGGTGTGCACCTAGAAAAGATGTAGACGTCTAAAGTTCTTTGTTATCCCTAAGGTTCTTGTAACCCCGATACTAAAGGGTATCCGTCTTGTTAATTCATTAATAAGATTAGGGATTTGGTTGATAACATTGTTCTTATTATTATTCTGCTGCAAATTATTATCATTGTTATCATTGTATCCTAGATCAAAGACCTAAAAAGTCTTGAGCTTAAACGATCATACGTTTTCACAGATTTGTATTAATAATTGATAATAAATAATCGTATGGTTTCATACAAGTGAGGATTTATGATCGAAGTTTAATCTATATCGATAATAAATTATCACAAGCAAAGATTCTAGGTTGAAGATTTATTTGAATCAACAAAGAATAATTGTAAAGCAAAAGATATGTTATCAACATATCTTCGGCTAGTCTTGATTCAATCCTTTGAATCTTTAGACGTAAACTCCTTTGGTATTGTAATTATTAGTTTATTGTAATCATTACTTTATTGTAATCATTTTGATTTATTAATGAATGATTTATTTTACCAAAGTATTTATCTCCTATTCATATTTGTATTGTGTTTGTTATTCAGTTCGTTATCGTTCGCATATTATTTATAATCTCAATGATTAGTTTACGAGGATTCCGCATTCGTATTCTAGTAATCGGATTCGGGTACGTATCAATATATGTGTATCAACGATAGGACCACTTTAACAGTGGTATCAGAGCTTTCGGGCTAAATACACTCAACACCCTAGTTGTCTTCTTCCTTGCAAACCTTAAACCTAAACGACAGTCACAGCAGCAGATTCTCTAATTTGAAATCCAGGCAAAGATGGTTGTTGTGAAGATTTCTTCTTTGGAGTTTCAACCTTCTTTCCTGTACCAGTCATTTTAGCAGTTTTAACTGGAATGCTCTTCTTTCTAGTCTTTTCAACTTGTTGAGCATCAGTTTTAACATCAGTCTTTACTTCTTCTTTTTCAACTGCTATCTCAGGTTTACTCACCTCTTCACCATCATCCTCATCAATCTTTAACTCCTCAGTCTTATCATCCAAATTCACCTCTGCAGTTTGCTCCACTGACCCAATAACCTCAGTATGATCAGACTTATCTTCATCTGCCACTGATTCCTTCATTTCTGTTTCCACTGTCTCATATACTGATTCATTTATTTCTGGCTCTGGCTCTGTAGGTGGTGTTGGAGGTGTATGCACAAAATCATCATCCACTGGTTGTTCCATTTCAATCTCTTCATCAACTTTTTCATCATCAGACACAACCTTATCATTCTCATTCCTCTTATCACCCAAATTTGTCCAGACCTTCTCCCCCTTTTTGAAAGCATTTTGTTTAAAGTTATAAGTCTCCTCAGGTTCTGAAGTATCATGAACCACATATTTCCTCCCTTTCTTCAAACATTTAATAACAATCCTCTCTAACTGCTGCACTTTCCTCTGCAACTGAGTAATAACTTCATCCTTAGCCTTATTCTTCTTCCTCTCTTGTACAAACTCAGCCCATACATAATCAACCATTTTCGTTAATTCCAAGTTAGTTCTAGCCTCAACACCTTCAGAATGTGAATCCTTTGGTGAATCATTGACATCATCAAACTCTGACTCATGCCTAGCATGATCATCAAAGTCCCCTTGGTTCTTGGTACTGGGACCACTAGGATCATCTACAGGTGTAGAATCATGTCCATGTGTTGCCTCTGATTGGGTCTTATTAATGTTACTTCTGTCCTGCTCTGCCAGTGGGCTAGAAGCAGTAGAAGCAGCACTCTCAGAATGATCATCCTCCTCCTCATTGATCATCTGCTGTGATGAATCATTTGTCTGAGACACCTGAGCAGCAGCAGCCTCAGATGCCTGTTTTTTAGCCTTTTTGGCTTTAGAAGGTTTAGCTGTTGTGGTCCCTTGTTTTCTCTTAGTACCCCCAACTACTGTGGGTTGAGAAGTGGTGGGTGGAACCATTCTCTCAGTAGTTGGTTCAGCTTCAGTTGGTAGTACTGATGCTGTGGTGGAAGGTGCAGGAAGCATTGTAGAAAATAATGCTGTAATCTTCCCAGAAAATTTAGTATCTCTCTTCATATTTACAAAAACTTTTGGTTTAAAAGAGACAATACCAATAATCTTTTCAAGTGCAGTTATATTAGGAATTTGTTCATTTAAGAACAACTGCACAAAACGTGGATACATCAAAAACTTAATCTTTGGCTGCTCAATGTTTCTAAGCATACCAGAAAATATCAGATTTGAAAAATTAAACCTTTGACCAGTTGCAAGACAAGTAATTGCATAAGCAATGTTGCTTCCAAACTGCTCAAAAGATGATCTCTTAGATGATAAGCAGTGTAAAATTGTATGTATTAAAAATCTCCACTGATGAGAAAATAAGGTTTTCTGAAAAGTAAAAATTTCAAAAGAACCCTCATAACCCATCAATCGTAAAGTATCATACATAACAGTATCCTCTAAAGAAGATATACCTGCCTCATCATCTAGTTGTAATGAAGCTCTAACAGTAGCTTCTGTGATTACAACACGTGTATCCATAACTTCTGAAACGATTCTTTTAATCCCCTGTTCCTCTTCTATTGATGCATTCACCCAGAAATTGTTGATATGATCGTGAGATATTCTGGGTGCTACAGTGAGAGCATGACGAATATGTGAAGCACGAAGAAAATCAATGATTTCCACATACTCGTTTGCCTCTGCAGGTTTCATTAAGAATGCAATCATATTGTGATCTTTTCCAATCGGTAGTTGAACAGTAGACGAAGTCGATGCCATGATAAGAAATCAAGTAATCGAGAAGAATCGAAGATGATTTTACAGAATCGAAAATCAATGAGACTTAGCGCAGTTGTTTGTATGTGTAATTTTGAAAGCGTAATGAGAAACCCTAAGTGTTGAGAGTTAAGTACTGAAACTAAATCAGTTGTAAACCCTAAATTGATCAGATCCCCAATTATAACTAAAACAGTGTTAATTAAATAAAATAACACGTTCAGTGATAACTGTGAAAATAACCATCAGTGGTAATCAACACTTGGTTTCTCAAATGCATCATTTACATAATTAAGCTAGCAGTGCTAACTTGTACAAGCAGTACCAACCGACCAAGGCAGTGCTAACTTAATACAAGTAGTACTTCAGTTCTAGCAAAATCATATAAACAAAGCAGTGGTTGAATTTTTTTTTTTTTTTTTTTTTTTTTTTTTTTTTTTTTTACCGAAAGCAAACTCCACAAGCAGTAAAAACTTCATAAACACCTGCATAAGTTAGACTCCAAGACATAGCAATATAACCTGCAGTGGTAATTTCAAACAATAATACAAGTATACAGTGTTAACGATACACCAACAGTGGTGAAGTGATTATTACCACTGTTTATAATAAAATTAAGAAACAGTGATAACGATACACATTACACACAATCAGTGTTTAATTAACAAATCAGTATTAACCCAAATTGAAATCACAGTAGATATTATTCACAGAAAGCAGTAACAAGAGAAATAACTTATGACAAATTGATCATTCCTATACTAGTAACTAAGAATGTGAATCTGCCTACATCAAAAGCTTTTGTAAACAGATCAGCAAACTGATTATCAGTATGAACTTTCAAAATTTGAATAAGTCTTTTCTCATTACAATCTCTAATGAAATGATATCTGATTTCAATGTGCTTTGTTTTAGAATGTTTAACTGGGTTATTAATAATACTGATTGCAGAGCTATTATCAATAAAAATAGGAGTATTAAGAAAGGTAAAACCATAATCTAGCATCTGATTCTGAATCCATAGCACTTGAGCACAACAACTTGCAGCTGCTACATATTCTGCCTCTGCTGTAGATGTAGATACAGTGGTTTGTTTCTTGCATTGCCATGAAACCAATCTTTCTCCCAAAAATTGACAACCTCCTGATGTAGATTTCCTGTCCAAATTAGCTCCTCCATAATCACTATCTGTGTAAGCTATCAGATCAAAAGAATTAAACTTTGGATACCAAAGGCCCAATTTTGATTGACCCTTCAGATATCTAAAAATTCTTTTGACTGCTAGAAGATGTGATAGCTTTGGATTAGCTTGAAATCTTGCACATAAACACACTGCAAACATGATGTCAGGCCTTGATGAAGTGAGATACATAAGAGACCCAATCATTGATCTGTAAAGATGTTCATCCACACTCTCCCCCTCAAGATCTGCATGTAATTTCTTGTTTGTCTCAACTGGTGTGCTTGCAACTTTAGCATCTTTGTACCCAAACCGATCCAGTATATCATTCACATACTTACTTTGATGAATAAAGATTCCTTCTTTCTGTTGCTTTACTTGCAGCCCCAAGAAAAATGTTAATTCCCCCATGGAGCTCATCTTGAACTTTTCATGCATCAATGATTCAAACTCCTTGCAAAGACTATCCTTTGTTGAACCAAAAATGATATCATCTACATAAACTTGAACCAGTAGTATATCATTCTTAATTCTTTTAGTAAACAAAGTTTTATCTATTGCACCCCTTTTGAATCCATTCTGCAACAGATAATCTGAAAAAGTATCATACCAGGCTCTAGGTGCTTGATGTAAGCCATAAAGAGCTTTATCCAGTTTGAAAACTTTATCAGGAAATTTAGAATCTTCAAACCCTGGTGGTTGACATACATAGACCTCTTCCTGTATAGTGCCATACAGAAAGCACTCTTAACATCCATCTGATACACAATGAATCCCTTGAACGAAGCATAAGCCAAAAACAATCTAATTGCCTCCATCCTTGCAACAGGTGCAAAAACCTCATCATAATCAATCCCCTCTTCTTGTGAATACCCCTGTGCAACCAATCTAGCCTTGTTTTTGATCACTATACCTCTTTCATCCTTCTTGTTCTTGAAAATCCATTTAGTACCAATTGCCCTCTTCTCTTTAGGCAAATCAACCAATGTCCAAACTTCTTGAATCTTAAACTGAAGCAACTCCTCTTGCATAGCTTCAATCCAACTAGGATCTCTCAAAGCTTCAGTAACCTTCTTTGGTTCTGTTTGAGACAGAAAACAGGCAAACAAAGAAGTATTTACAGCTTCTGTATCAAGATTTACTTCTTCCTCATTTGCTGAAGCTTCAAACACCTGACTTTGATTTCTTGTTTTAACAGCTGATTCAATATCTCCTATTACATTCTCAAGTGGATGATCTTTATGAGTAATGTATTTAGATGCTGCTGTTTCTTGAATACTCTCCTCTAAGTTGGTAAAATTTCCTTCTTGACCAGACTCACTACTTGACACTTCTCTTGCAATTCTCTTTGACAAAGGAGTAGAACTCATCAGATGTAGATAATTCAAATGTTCCTGCTCTGTGTCAAGATGCTTTGTAGGTGTCTGATCAACATTCACACCTGCCTTTGTATTCTTCTGTACTGGACTCATATCACTGTCTTCTGTACTGTCTTCAATAACAGGTCTATCAGAATCATCAACATGAGAAAATGATGTTTCATCTGATTTTCCTGTTTCCACATCCTGTGATGTCGTTGGTTGATCAGTATCAAACACTTCTGGGGGATCAGGAGACCAAATTGGAAATAATATATATTCCAATGAATCATTCTTCTTTCCAACTGATATTCCTGATTTTGCTCTACCTTCTTCATCACCTGTTCCTGCATTTGTACCTGCACTTGTACCTGCACTAGTATCCACATTTGTATATCTAAAAGCAGTATTAAGTGCATCAATATCAAACAGTGATTCAGGACCTTTTCCCTCAGGATTAACAGTGTTTTCATTAAAAGTAATGTGCAATGTTTCTTCTATGATTCTGGTCCTTTGATTGAATACCCTATAAGATTTACTTTGAATAGAATAACCAACAAATATCCCCTCATCAGCCTTACTCTGAAACTTACCTAAGTGATCTTTGGTATTTAAGATTGTACAAGGACACCCAAAAGATTTTAAGAAACTAACCAAAGGCTTTCTCTTAAACAACAGTTCATATGGTGTCTTGTTATGAGGCTTAACAACTAATACTCTATTCTGAACATAACAAGCTGTGCTAACTGCCTCTGCCCAAAAAGACATAGGTAGCTTTGCATCAGATAGCATGGTTCTAGCAGCCTCAATCAGTGTCCTATTCCTCCTTTCAGCTACTCCATTTTGTTGAGGAGTTCTAGGTGCACTAAATTCTCTCTTAATACCTTTAACTTCACAGAATTTATCCATCTCATGATTTTTAAATTCTGTTCCATTATCACTTCTGATGATCTTTACTCTTTTATCCAATTGATTCTCCATCTTAGTTATAAATGATCTAAGTATTTCACCTGTCTCATCCTTTGTCCTAAGAAAGAAAACCCATGTAAATCTAGTATAATCATCAATAATCACAAGACAGTAAGACTTTTTCCCCATACTACTTATACTGGTTGGTCCAAATAAGTCCATATGCAATAAGTGTAAGGGTGTGCTATTTGTGTTCACAGATTTGGACTTAAATGAGGATTTGTGTTGCTTTCCCTTTTGACAAGAAACACAATGATCATCACATGAATAGACCTTTTCAGGCAAACCTCTAACAAGCTTGTTTTTGACAAGTTTATTAATGGTTTTGAAATTCATGTGACATATCCTCCTATGCCACAGTTCAGATTCATTCACACTTGCTTTAGAAATAAGACAGTTTGAATCAGGTTGAGGTGTCATATTTACTAAGTCACACTTATATACATTATCTTGTCTTGGAATTCTCATTAAAATCATGTTTTCTGGTATTTTGAATTCTTTGGACAAGATAAGGCATTCAGTGTCAGTAAAAAGAACTGGGTTCTTTTTATCTGTGATTTGACTTACACTTAGTAAATTATACCTCAGTTGTTCCACAAAATAAACATTATCAAAACTTAGCTTTTCACTCTGAACTGTTCCTTTCCCTGTGATCCTTCCTCCTTTTGGATTGCTTCCAAAAGCTACATATCCTCCATCAAAAGATTTAAAATCCTGCAGCTTTTCTTTGTCTCCAGTCATGTGCCGTGAGCATCCACTATCAATATGCCATAAGCTCTTAGGCTTGCCCTGCACAAATAGTCAAAAAAGAGAATTAATTTCTCTTGGGAACCCAAACCAATTTGGCTTTGGGTTTCCCATGTGCATTCACATAATCAACTTTCTTAAAGATTATTGATTGTGAAGCACTGTTGGTATTTGGATCTGTTAATTTATCAGACTTAATAGGTGTCCAAATCCAACTAATTTTAGACTTAACAGTGTTCTTTGGCTTAACAGTTTTAACTGTTTTACCAATTGAAGATTCAGTGTTAATTTTGTTAACACTGTTTTTGAAATCAGTTACCACTGTTTTAGTCTTTGAGCTTTTGGCCTTTTTTCCGTTCAAAAAAATAGAAGTTATTCTAACTATCGGATAATGAGAGTTGATGAATTATAAAGTTAAATGTTAACATATGTAAACAAAACGATTCACAAGATATAAACATATTTAGATTTATAGAAGTGTATGTATCAATTGAAAACACGATTGAGACAATTTATTAAAGGTGACAATTAAAAATACATAATCTAGTAAAATAGAAATAAACAATATGTTGAAGTTCAATGTATATATGCAACGAAAACACATGTTGCATCTTATTAAAGCAATATAATAATGACTTCATATGTTTTCTAAGACACCTTATATACTACAATTCTTTTCTTTGTATAGTAGTATTTTGCAGGTTGTCATCCTTGTCCCATATGAAAACCTTCAATCCGCAGCAGCAACCTACTGACGTGAATGCAGGTTTTAATAAAAGAAGTCCAATCTTAGACCGTGATTGACCTTGCCTCTTGTTGATTGTGATTGCAAAACACATAGATATTAGAATTTCCTTTATATGATTGCAGAGAAATACAAAAAAAAAAATTCGTAACTACACGTTTGTACAACACAGTTGCTGTCATTCAACATTTCCTGTCACAACTCATTCCCCAAACACTACTTACTATTACATTATAAATAAAAGTGCCTAACTGTGGATCAGGCTAATTCCGTGAACACCATTTAGATAAGTAGCTATAGAATTCCATTTTATTAAAAGAATTTACTACGTTTTTCAGAATAAAACTAAAAGCAAAAACAAAAACACATGAAAGACTTTTCAATGAGTAAATGACTTATCCTACGGATAAAGTTGAAGATTTTAACATGTTCATTCATCTAAAACGTTTTTCAAGTATCAAGAAAGTTGGAATCCTTCGAATCTGTCCACAAAGTAATATGATGAGGGTTACCACATTAGCCCGCTAAATACAAAGTGAGTGTATTGCGCTATTTATATCTCTTTTTTCCGTCATAGGGTCGAACGAAACACGTACAATAGAACATGTTGGGTGCCCTATTTTAAAAACGAATGAATAATTTCAGTAGATAACCTCCACCTACACTACTAATCAAAAGTAAAAGTAGAACATAATCAACAATAAACATATAAAAAGATAACAGACAGTTTTATTAAATACCAAATTGTGCTGAAAAGTTCCGACATTTGGAGTATTATCGTTCAAAAGACAAAAACCTCACAACAATCAGATTATCATCAAATTGAGATATTCATCAATAAATAAATACTATAATAATTCAAGTGTACAACGTGTGTATTAATTTACTTGCATATAATGGTTGCCAAATAATTCATTTCATGTCTTTTACTATATTAATTAGAAAATAAGTTGACATCATCATTAATTTGGTAGTTACATATTCAAGTTTAATGAACTCGAAGGTTGCAAAAATATAGGTTTTAACAAAGAAGCTAGAGAACATAACACTAATGATCAACAAAAAATTTAAAGAGCATAAACATAACATTATTTACACGTGTCGAAATGGGTGGGTCATGTGGATTGTGCAAGTGGTCAAAGCATATTAGGTTGACCTATAAACCTTCTACCGTGTCGAAATGGGTGGGTCAAGTGGCTTGTGCAAGTGGTCAAAGCATATTAGGTTGCCCACTAAAACCTTCTACCAAAATTTTACAGTTTATTGCAAGTAAAAGTGTCAAATATGATCACAAAATATAGTATTCCAAAAAAAGCTTAATTCCATTTCAATGGTAATCAAATATTTGAATAAGTCGTTAGATATGTCCAATGTATAAGAAATATACTTTGGATTAGACCCATTTGACTTGTTCTCCTTTTTGGCGAACTATTTTCGTTATGCAAGTTTGACCCGTCAAAGATAGAACGTGAGCAGAATCAGTCAGTCAGCCCATTCATATATATATGGGTCAAAAACTTACCTCAGTGCAAGAAAAGATTGAATGCAAAGTTCAGCCAGCATAACCACCTAAACCACCAAGACAAACACTCACTTTGTATACTTATGAGAGGATTTAGCATCCAAGTATCCTATGAACCTGAAATTGTGATACAATACCTTCTGTAAATTTCCAGCAAGTGTATAGAAAAACTGAGGGAATTAAAATCAACATATTTAAGCAAAGGCGTCAAATTCTTAAATGAACTATATACTTTTTTATCCATTCTTAAATAACCATACCTAACTAATGCATTAATTTTTATTAGAAAAACAATATTGTTATAGTATCATGTCATATTTCAATTAGGAGGCTAATGGGTTAATGCATTAAAGTACCATATGGATGACTTTCAACTCATTTAACTAATTTGACCCGTTTCACTTTGCGATAAAATCAGCTATACAATCGGATGATATATTCCATACTTTTAACGAACAAAACTGTAGCTAATACTTTGGATACCTCAGATGTCCTTCCGAGAACTAATGAAAATGTAGCTCAAACACATCATCAAAATCCTTTTCATAAAACACCACAACACTATAATTCCTATCAATTAAAGCATTTATGAAAATGCAGTAAGTACCAAATTATTTAGAAATACCAAATAGACCAAAGCAAACCATGTTGGTTCATATACAACTATATTGCAGAAACAGTTTCGACTCCACTTACAGCTACTATTTTAAAAATGATACATCATCCTTATGCACAAATCGCATTGCAATATTTAAGGAATACATAGAACTAACAATTCCGTATACTATCTAAAGAATGTGCATATATAACAGTATGTACATTTGAATATGAAATGTAGGTTCAGATCTATATCAAAAGAAACATGTATATCAAAAGAAATAGCAAAAGCATCAAATAAAACTATACATCAAAAGTGACATTTGCAACTCAACTAACGATTAAAAGTTCTAACAACAACATAGGACACAACACCGAGCCGCACAAAACAGTAAACCCAAATCAAAATAATAGGCCACGATAAAACATATATCATGTAAAACGCAATTGAATCAAATCAGTAAGATACAAAATTTATTAAAAAATCAAGTTTTTTTCATTTAATTTTACAAACCCAATTGTATAAAATGAAAAAGAACCTTACTTGGGACAACTAAAACACTAACATGGGGATTAGAGGTGGTGATCAAAGCAACCCCTCAGAACCCACTTCCATGGTGACATTTATTTCTGCCATTTTTGGTTAATTTTTTGTTCAGCCGACGGGTTTCTTATGTCTACAGTTAGATAAAATATATATCAGAATATCGAGATTCAAACGTAAACATTTAAAAAGAAATATGACCTCATTGTGATAAACATGATCCAAAATTTGATCAGTTCCCAGCAATTGCTTCATCATCATCATCATCATCTGTGTTTTAATAAATCATCCATGAATCAAAAACGATGAGATAAATATAAAATGCAGAAATCATAACAAAATTTCAAAGGAGTCAATTGCCAAAGGATCAACAGATATTACATTTGATTGAACATAATTACATTTGATTGAACATAATATATGATTTTTTATGAAGAACAATTAAAGTGGATAAAACATACCTCTTTACTGTACGAACAATATGTGGCTACAGCCAGACCGAAACATCATCTGTCCCCAACGATTTCTTCTTCCCCCAACCAACGATTTTTCTTTCCGTCACCATCTCGATCATTCCGCCGTCAACATCCCATCAGAATTTCTTCTTCATCATGTTTATATAAGTAACATCCCATCAGAATTTCTTCTTCATCATGTTTATATAAGTGAACATACCAATCGTTTGACGATTTGGGCAGCCGTGAATCAAAAGAGGACGTGAGAATCAGGCGCTAGGGTTTGAGAATGAAATAGGAGAATGAAAATAGTGGTTTTATTTATTAAAATAGTGGTTTTATTTATTAAATAGTCAACCTAATGTATAGCCGGCCATAATATTTAAAATAAATTATCAGGGGTGTTAATTGTAATTATGTTGAACTAATCTATACCATTTGATCGCTAATGAGTTAACCTAATCAAGGGTCCAACTTCCTCTTTTAATTATATATAAAAGAATAAAAGATTATTATTATTATTATTATTATTATTACTAGATCATAACCCGCGAATTCGCAGGTGACCAAATAATTTTAATACATTTTTATTAATTATATTGCTATTTTTGTCATTTATTTTTTATTTGTAGTTAATAAAACATCTTTTTTTCTATTATCATAATAGATTATCTTCATATAAAGATATGAGTTGGTTCCATTACCATAATAGACCAAGGGATTAGTGAAATCCTGAAACTCCTTTCAAATGTCAATCCCGCAATTGCATTTTCTATGGCAAGTCAAATCTTTGTGTATATAACATGTAAATTACGCCTTATAATCATTCTCGGAGTACTATATCATGAAGACTGATCAACATCTCACATCTCATTATGAGTGAGAAGAGTGAGAAGAATTCTTAACTATTTGGTTTTGCCCAACAATCCGAAGAGAAAAGAGTGAAAAAGAGATAAACGCCAATCAGTAGGTAAAACACATGCAAGGAAGGAAAGATTAATAATATAGTGAATAGATTCTAAAAAGTTGATACTCAATGATTTGTATTAGCCTCAGAGTGAATCCTATCCTATAGAAGTTTAAAACTTATTTTTAATTAAAAGGCATTACATATATGCCATAAACTGCTATTATATTCCAATGGACCTTTAAGAATACCAAGTCGAGTTTCATGATGACCAATCGCACAAACCACCTGGAACAATAACACAACATGAGCACCAATTAGAGGTCCAATGTGTTGAATTAATTTCTCTAGTTATTTTAATGGGTCGAAAGTCGTCCAAAGCATATCCAGGCATTAAACCTCCTAGTAAGCTATATCAACCAGAAAAAATATAAATAGTTAATGATCATATTTAACATAGTATTAACTATTTATCAAATCTAAATAATTAAATCAATAGAGTTTTCAAGTTAGGCTAACTCACCTGTTATGACCCACACTAATTATTGACTGTTTTGACCCGTTGCCCCAACCGACCATTATGCCATCGATGTTAGGGATTGAACTTGTGATATTCTCTTGTCTACCCATATGTATATGTATTCACTTAGGCTTATGGGATCCCTTCCCATGGCCTATCAAGAGTACATAGTTCCCAAGTTACGACACCAAAACTTGAAAATATCAAAGCCAAAAGGATCTTTACGGATGATTTCAGGTACAATCCTCTCTGAAATCCCTGCATAAGCACAATCTCTTATGTATTCGGCAGTTACTACGTGCGAGAGCCCAAAATCTCAACTGTACGTGCATAAGCAGGTATCGTGTGCATTGAAGGGCGGCAAAATCAACCCATCTACATCTACTTATGAATTGGTCGTCTTATTATCTCTGACGGGTCAAGGGGGTTAAACGGAAGCTTACAAGAATGTGCCAATAGTCTACCCAAATCTATTTTTGATCCCTCAATAGTCTTCGAAAATGCATTTGTAATCCCTAAACCTCCTACTTCTCCTTTATTAAGAATAAATGAATACATTGTTATTGAAATAGTTCAACTCTCATAACTGTATTTGTCAGTTGACACACTATCTGTTTATAAAAAAGGACTAATGTCAAAAAATAGCTACATGCATATCTCAGTGTCAAACATTGTTTAAAATATAATTCGATTCGAGATCAATTTAGTCGTTATACCTACTAAAAGTATCCCATTTTCATTAATTAAGATGTCATGAAATTGCAATATAATTTCTCAAATGTTCCACATTGGTAGCTGTACCCTTCATCAAAGTTTATGAAAATGTATGGTATAAATCAAACAATGAGCAATATGAAACACCAAGACTGGTAGGAATGTTGTTATTTTCTACCATTTGCCCTTATAAAAGATGAAGCTTTTTGAACAAAATATCTGCCTTTGGGTCTACCCAACCTGTTTTAGCATGTACAAAAAAGTACACATTTTGACCCAAACCCAACCCATCGACACCCCCAACCCCTTGTCAGCTTGTGCATGATCAATCAACGTATCATTTAGAACTTACTGAGGGTAACACACTTGGCATGAATTGCACATAGCATTGAATCTTCAAATAGCTTAATTAAGTAAACTTCTGCTCCCTGAAAAAGATTGGAATACTTAGTTGGCAGGGTTTGATCTAAGATCTGATTTTTCCAAAAATAATAATGCTGGTCTCCTTTAGCTGAAGGACATTACAAACACGACTATGTTAATCCACTACTTACGTTCACCAAATACAAGAACAAATTATGTTGGTGGAAAGCACAGAACATGACATGAAAAATCATGCTTCGTATGAAGGTGAAATACGATGCTCTTTTGTATCCTCAAAAATATGCAACAACAAAAAGGAACCTTAGTAGAGAACTATCATCACTCTAAGACTAAAATAGCCTGCAAAAACTTTAACAGCCAATCATATATATCAATATATCTAACAGACTCATGTAAAGCTGAGGTGTAATAATAACACAACATCATGCCCATATTTCTGTAGACAATTTGTAAGCTGAGGTGTAATAATAACAATTTCTTATGTATATTAGATATTATGAGGAGAAACAAAGATGACGGTACAACATGCTATATATAACAATCTGTCATTAATCTTGTATACAGAAATCATTACCAACATCCCGCCCATTTTCCCACCTTGTATTTAGATGCTATTGCCAAACAAAGATTGTTATAAGTTTTACTGAGAAATGTACCATGAGTTATTAGAAGCATCTCTAGTCACATTTAACTGCTCCAGTGCCCCAACAATACCGAACGTACTGACATCATAATATTGTGTCTCGTCATTGCACGATTGCCAAGCAGATCTTGTTAGTTCTCAAGTCATATTCAACAGTGTCTGTGCACCTACCTGTTAATCACATTATGCTTTATAATTAAATAAATAAAATAAAAATAAATGAAATAAAAATACAACATTTATTGTTGTTATTACATAAAGCGTGCTTGCAATCAGGTGCAATGCTATGGACCAAGGAAGTGGACCGTAATGCCGATGTATCATCATTTGCAAGAAAAGAAGAACAGCCTCCGGTTTTGTCCTTGTAGACATATGCCTGTTAAGTTATATGATAAGCGTACGCAGTTGGCCCAATTAGTGCTAAAAAATGAGTGATCGTAAATTAAGGGAGTGAAAAATATCCAACCTTCTGATAGTTTCCAAGTGATATAATAGAAGGGTCTCCGTTTACTAAAACAGGCTGACATAGCTTGTGCTTCTTTGATAAATCTGAATGTTGTTTTTGGAACATCCTGCATCAGATTGAGCAGGTTACATGCTCTTGTTTTTGCATGATATGTATTCTTCAGAAAAGTTAAAACCCAAAGTGCAAAAAGGAGATAATTTTATGGATTCAAAAGATGAACCATGTGGCAAAGTTAATGTTGAAATGCGACTGATAGCAAGTACCTTGTAAATGTTGATTCAGGTTATGTTTTCATCTTAACATGACAAACAGGTAAAATCAGTATATGAGTTCAAAGGTTTATACGTCAAACGGGTCGAAAGGTGCATATGATTACCTTTAAAGTTTAAACCTAAATATATATATTCGATAAACTATAAAATTACTTAAATAATAGTACTTCTATAGAATAGTACTTCTATACTCATATTGGACACGTTAACTCAATGCATTATTCCCATGCCAAACATCACCCATTTTGGAACAATAAAGTCAATACTTTTAAGAATGAATGCAGAAAGTACCTGGTAACAGAGATGAACACAATATGACCTAGATGGACTCAAAATTTTAGTATCATCATTCTGGTTGGTAAGACCTCCTTATTTACAACCGATGTACCTCCACAATCACATACTCCACGAGATCTTCAGCGGTTGATCAATGAAGAAGGTTGTCCAGTGTTCAGCCCACTATGACTACCACCAGGAAAACGACTACCATGCTTTCTGAACCCCTTATGACTCCATAGTTTTCTTTACTTGTGTTCTCGACAATAGTAGCAGCAAGCTTCCCATTAGCATGTAGTTCGGACCATATAAGATTGATCCTGTGACCATGGTAACTTCTTCTCAGCAACAACTAATATGTTACTGATACTATGTACCATAAATGTAAGTAAAGCTGTAAAGGGATTCAATTCTTCATTGAAAGGTGTAGATGTATAGTGTGTTTACTGATACTATAGTGTGTTTACTATACCACAAATCATGCACGTAGCCAAAAATTATAGATGTATGTATGTGTACATATATACGCAGAGAAGGTTACCTTTAAAAGTGAGCTGCGAGAACAGTACACGATCTGGACAGAAACTAAATTTTGCCTCATTGGCGTTTCCTGCTTATTCATTGCATACCTGTTTCAGATAAGAAATGTAAATTTCAATGTCCAAAAATGACAAATGGGAGACAAAGATTGAATTTACCTGCCCCAATTTTTAAAGGCTCGCGAAATACATCAGCATTGTGAGTACATGAGTACTTGATCAGCAAAGTAATCATTTGATCATAATGAACTATTAGTACTACATTTATCACAAACATAACCTGATCAACACCTCA
The DNA here is from genome assembly GCA_949592205.1 of Helichrysum umbraculigerum. Classification (NCBI taxonomy): domain Eukaryota; kingdom Viridiplantae; phylum Streptophyta; class Magnoliopsida; order Asterales; family Asteraceae; genus Helichrysum; species Helichrysum umbraculigerum. The sequence continues at coordinate 243,786,267 of CATIUR010000001.1, read as the reverse complement.
TACTAATAATACTAATAGGAATCAGAACATCTTTGTCTGGTCAATGGCTGATTCTAATGTAGATAGACATGATAAGTAAGTAATTGATGTGTTGCTTCAGGATAGATTAAAGTATTGCCCTCCCCTGAGCTACACCGTTATCTAGCTATACATGTAATTTAATTATGGATTAATCAATAGGTAGGACAGGTTCAGTGGTTGACCAAGACAAGTCAAATGGAGATTACTTGTTTCTGTTTCATTAATCCATAAAACCCTGACACATAAAAATCGGTCGTGTACTCACAAGTCTGTATGACATATATTTCCAAATGGGAATGGAGTATACCGCATTGGTTTAACATTGTTGCTTCGATTTGATATGTTCACCAATGGAGAACTGCAGTAGGTATGATTGCTCACTTGTTCTGATTGCCATCCATTGATTGACAGGTTGCGTCCAACATGGGTACTGCTTTCGGCTTGGTCACTGTTAACTCCTTGGTTGGATTTCCCGTGGTCCTTGCGCCATTTCTGGTACATGACACATTATCTTAATATGTAAAACTGGCCAAAAATCATGAGACAAGTAAAGGACACAACTGGTGTGGTGGTGTGAACATCTATATCTATATAACATTATATTGACAACAATGAAAGAGTAATTGTTAACCAATTCTTTTAAAGCATTTGATCACTTTAAACATATCTATGTATACAGCCCTTTTGAATCAGTTACTATGAATTTAAACACATAGGCGTTTCAAACCAACTCAAAAAAATAAAGTTAATGAGAATGAGGAAGTCCAAATTAGACCAAAGCGATCAGGTCAAATCCAATGTAAGAGGCTATAATTGATATTGTAACAGACACCACATAATATTAAAACAAATAAGAAACCAAAGTAAAAGCAACACCACATGTAACAAACTCTCACTGACATTTTATCAAACACCTAGTAAACAAAAAACTGAAATCGACATGTATATTGACACAATACCTTGGCTTTCGTTGAAGAATCCCACATCTATCAACCGCGGCGGTTAACGGCTTGTTCCCCTCGTTGAACTTCCGACGCCACCTCCGTCCGATCAAGGTCGTGTTGATCGGAATTTAACCCACCTCCGCCGGCGCACATTGCGGGTGTTCAAGTGCAAGGGTAAAGTTTTCATCAGAAATTGAGACGAGCAATTGGTTGACATGGAGGAGAATAGATGAATAGATGCATAAATTGTAATTGGGGATTGGTTGATCTGCTTGTTTTTTGTGATTGTGGATTGGTCGGCCTTATGTTGCCTGCCATTGGTGAAACCGGGTTTAACTAAAGGGAAGATACAGGATGGAGTTGAGGGTAAAGTTGGAACAATTTAGGACAAAAAAGATTAAGATTAATTAATCATTTCACTAATGACTATCAATGGCTAACATTATATTAACTAAGTCAATGAAAGGTGAGGATTAGCTTAGTAGGTTTAATTGAGGAGGTGATTACTTAATATAGGCTCTCCTATATTAGATAAGAGAGATTACAAATCTATAAAGGAATATTTTTCAAGATGTTAAAGTATTGAATTTGAAAAATTAATCAAATTTTCGGTTACGGGTTTGTATGCGCATTAATTAAACAAAGTTAAAAATATTGTAAAGTTTTTATTAAGGATCGGAGCTATATTGAAGCTAAGGTAGCTTCGATTACGGGTTTGTTCACACAAGTTATTTTTTAAAATATGGCTTCTCATGTTATTAGGATCGGAGCTAAATAAAAGTAGGGTAGTTTCGATTACAAGTCCTATAAGACCCCTTCCAACCGTGACACAAACTGACACACTTTTTAAAAGTGACATAAAAATGACACTACACTGTCAATAGTAAACATCACATCAGTTTTGTATGTACCCCACATTATTTACTTTATTTATTTAAAACACAAAATTAAATAAAACACTTTCATTAAAATTAAAAACATGTTAATTACATAAATACAATTACTTTAATATATTTCAACAAATTGGGCTAGTTAATTATTGGGCTAGATTGTAACACCCAGTATTTGGGTCTAGTAGTATTTAATATTTTCTGACTGTGAATTATTATTAAGTGTGTCAGAAAATAGGTGTGTCGTATTATTTGAAATAAATAGTGATAATAGTCGAAAAATTTATTGTGACTAATAAATTATTGAGTGTTTTAATTTTATTTAGTTGACGGTAAAATAAAATAATGTTTCCCCGTAAATGGTTTTTAAGTTCCAGACAATTATAAGTACGGGGAATGAAATCTAAACACTTGTAGTACACCTTTAAATGTTTGGGTCGGTCTCTTTTATCTATATACATACGTACGCATCATATATTATCATATATACATCCATATTATGAGAAAACCCTAGATTAACTCCTAAAATCACTTACTTCCATCAAATTAATGATGCCAAATTCGACTTCAAGCTTCAAGATCAAAGGTTATCATCCTCTAATTCATCTAATCATGTGGTAAGTCTCAATTTCTTGAGTTATGTAAACCTAGAATTTGGGGTTTTGGGATTTTTAACAAATTGATGTGTTAAGATCCGAATTAAAGGGTTGAAATTGTTTAGTTGATGTTAGTTCATGATTATAATTGAAATCCTATGCTAGAGATTGTGTAATTAAATTATGATCATGATAAAAGTTGTGGGTTTAATTGATTTTCATGAAATTAAGCTTGTGTTCATGATATAATGACTAGTAGATTCTTAAATCATGATTAATAGCTAAGCTCTAACTTAGAAACTAAGAACTTGATAAGTTCTTATGAAGCAAGACTATGAAAAGAATTGGATAATCAAGAATTAAGTCTTAAGCTTAAGGTAATGATGATATAATTGTTAATTGATGCTTAATTCATGATTTGTGACTAAACCCTAATCTAGAAATAAAAGAAATGGTGTATGATCATAAGAAAAGTTAATGGGTTTAGTTAGTTATTCAAGAATCAAAGCTTTTAAGCTTATGTTAATGATCATATTGAGATTGATTAAGAATAATGAAATTGGTATTGGTTACTAATTAGAACACTTGATCGAGTTAAATCTCATGTTGTTTACATTGTAGTATTATATTGTAAATACTAAAGATAATAGTGATTAGTGGCTATGAAGCTTATAGTTACTAAATGTGTTACCATATTGAAAATTGTGGTGATTGTGATAATTCATGTGAATTGAATAATTGGGATTTGTTGGTGTAAATCCATTGATACAATGTTATATAGAATTTAAGACAAGTGACTAACTTGTGATATTCTATTGTAATTTCAGATAAACAGAAGACTCAGTGACATTAGACTACTGAGTGGACAACTGAGGTATTAGGTGAGTGGATCTCTAATCCTCAGCGTAACTTGGTTGTAACAAGTTTGGTTACAACAAGTAACGTATTATTACTTTATCCGTTGCATTGGTGATTATGTTGATAGTAATAATACTGTTGATATGTTGACTAGTTGAATATGTGACTTGTTGATTACGTGATCACTTGAGTTAATTGGCCTTCGGGCATCAGTTGTTAATGAGGCAACGAGTTGTTGAACTGTTGGTTGGGCTAGTTGGTTATCTAAAGTTTAACACACCTCCTGTGTTAGTTGAAGATAATCACTAGCTATCGGTCTCGTCCGTATGGCCATACGGTTAGGTTGGATAAGTGTTCTTGGGGAGCCACCCGGGTTTATGGTTATCCCCAGAGCCGCCGATCCTCATTATGGTGTTGTTGAATAGTTGAATTGTTGCATTGTTGAACTGATGCATTGTTGATGTGTTGTATGGTGTACTTGCTTGTTTAGTGATTATTGTTGTACACAAAGTTGTTGAGCTAGGTTAGGTTGTTGATTAGTTATCTACTCACTTAGCGTTATGCTAATCCCCCACATTAACACTTCTTGCAGGTTTCGGTTAGAATAATGGGTGTGCAAGAAGTTGGGCTTGCAGGAATGTTTGACCACGAGGCAATACTCTGATAGTGGAATTGTATAAAATAATGTTTTTATATAACACCTATGTCGAGAAGTTCTGTTTTTTAAAAGGTTGAGTTTTATATGTGATAAAATGGTGTAAACTATCACTAGTTATTTGGACTTACGCTTCCGATTTACTAAATTTAAACTATTATAAATGAGGGGTGTTATAAGTTGGTATCAGAGCATAGGTTTGGGCGAATTGGACATAGCAATGTGTTCAATCCCAAATCTATGGTAGTGTCAAGTCAAACATTCCTGGGAGTGCGGGATTAGTGGTTGTATGAGAAAGTTGTTATTGAATATGTACTAACCTATAACAAGTTGCAAGTTTGTTGTTTTGATTGCAGAGACGGAGGAATATGAGGAACCGAATGGTATTCTCAATGATCCCTCTACATTCGTTGGCATAATTGCATCAGGTAATCCTCGATAAGCTTACTTGGATTTAAATTACCTCTAGTGGTTTACTTTGCTATGATGATTAGTAGTAAATTTGAATTGAGTCAGACTGATATGATTCCCCAGTTGCGAGTCCTTGGTGATTATTACTTGTTAATGTGATGCTAGGAATATTAGTTGAGATGTTTAGCATCATGAGTAGTTCATAATGAACTAGAAATGAATTGTGTAGACATCTTGTTGAATAAAGTGTAATAGTTGCATTAATTGGATTTAAGTGTGTCTACAATGTGAAAATAAAGTATAAATCATTGTGTGATTATGATTTGATAAATGCAAGGTGTAGTTATGAATCCTTGCTAGAAATTATATTGCTACATGATAAATTGATTTGAATGTGACTCCTTATAGTGAAATTGAGGAGATATTGAAATATCATAATCAATAGTTTTGGAGTCATATTGTTGTTTAATCTAGAAAGTATCTATTGATTTGAATGTGTGCCTTTGACTAGGAAAAGTCAAAGTTGAAATTAGTAAAGTCAAATTGTGTAATGACTATGTTATAAAGTGATAAAAGTGGTTAGATGTGTATGTGTTTTGCCTTGATCATGATTGTGGTTGAATTATGATCTAGGTATTAAAAAAAAATGGTATAGTAGAAAGTTAAAGTGGTCAACAAGGTTTAGTATGCGTTGACAAGTTTGGAAAAAGTTAAAGTTGAAACCTTATTGTAATTTTTATAAACATGATGATTTTAATGTGAATTGGTGTTTTGAAAGTTAAAATGTGACACCAATAATGAAAATGAAGTTGTTTGACTTGGTAAAGTCAAAGAAGCGTGAATTAGTTAGAATAGTGATTGCATGGGCGGAAACCCAAACGGGTCGTTAAAGTGCCCAAATGAGTCATTTGATGGTAATATGGTTAAAATGAGTGTTGGTTCAAGTATAATGAATGCCAATGTGACTTTAAGTCATAAATATAGTAGTAAAGTGTATAGAAAGTGTTATGGTATTCAAAATGGTTAAAATTGGTGAAAGTGTCCAATTGGACACTCAAACGGGTCAAAGAGTCCAAACCATAGTAGAATGAGTATATGAAAGTGATGAATATGCCCACACGTCACAAATGTATATAGGAACATGTTGGCAAAGGGTTGGAGTCAGAAACCTAGCCATTTGGAATATGGCGTGTCAACGAAAATGGTTAAAATGGTCCAAAATGAGTCATACGTCCGTTTCTCGTAAAACGTGAATTTTGAAAAAGTGTAAAACTGAAAAAGTTTCATTTTGATCATATGAACATGCCTGCAAAATTTCAGACCCTAACTCTTTACGGTTTAGGAGATATGCTCGTTGGAAATTCGGAAAACTGCACGTAATTTCGGCTCAGAAGCTCAGCAGATCGGCTGTAGGTTGTAAGCCGATCGGCTATGTGATCCCAGCCGAACGGCTATATAAAGCCGAACGGCTAACATAGAGCAAATAGTCAACAGAAAATTTTTGGGACGAAAATGGTGTGAAATTTGACAAGTACAACAGGGTCGCGGATAGGTGACAAAATTTTTAACTCGGATTGGGTTGAAATTCGCTTGGTCACTCAAAAACGGCCCAATAATCAATGCTATATACTATAGCCTAGGCAGTTTTTGGCCATTCGGGGTCGTTTGGGGCCCGAAAATCGCGTTTTATTGTTTTTCGGACCGTAGTTTGAACTTTTAGCTTACGTTTTGTATTGGGCTTTTGTTTTATTATGCCCAGAGATCATTCCTGTGACTATATGTAATATTAAAAGTTGATTTAAGAGGTCCACATATTTTATGGTGTATGCGTTGATTGTAGGCAGTTTATTTAACTGCAAAATATACCAGTAAATGGTATTGTTGATTGCTACTAGCAAGAATTAGTAAACATTGATTGTGGAATTAGGTGGACTATATTATGTGGACTAAATTGAATATGATGAAGTAATTGAATCATGTAGGGTATAAACAGGTGTTGAATTGAGTATTTTAAGAAATTGCGAAACAAGAATATAAGCTTATATTTATGTGATAGTAAAACATGGAATGCTTAATTGTAATTCGACTAAAGGTGTATAAAATTGATGAATATAGGTTGAATAATGCACTTAGCATTGACGAAGTGTTTGGTACTCAACGTACTATAAGTAGTAAGAGATGTAAATGGTAATTTAATATTATATCAGGTAGTAAAGAGGTTGATTGATGTATGTATATTAGACCTTACATCTATGTTAATAATATATTGAAAATGGTGTTGAATGTCTATGTCGACTGTACATACTTAATGATATGAGTAGTTTATATATAAGGTGATAAGCTGAAAATGGTAGCAAGTTAATAATTGGTGATATAATTACTACTCAACGTTGTCATGATATATGTGGGAGTAAGATAAATACTTGACTGTATACCTGTTGTTAAGGTGTTGTATATGTGTGTAAATTGAATATCACATTAGTGAGACATGTGAAAGTAAAAGAGTAATAACCTTGTAGATGGATGGTATGAAGTGGCCTGAGAATAAAGTGTGACTGACATAATATGAAGACGTCTGGCCAACGTATTTATATTATGCCATTTCACATGGAGTTGTTGAGGTTACTCAGTACCAAATAAAGTAAATTTGTTTTTAAAATAATAGGTAAGGTATGTTGACCTGTAGTTGAGAAATAGTCAAGGATAGACTAAAATGAAAGAGTGGTAATCCACTAAGTTGTTGTTGTGTTTGTTGTTGTTGTTGTTGTTGTTGTTGTTGTTGTTGTTGTTGTTAATGTTGTATGGTACAAGTGATATATATAGGTGATGTGTTGCCAATAACGTGAATTTAAAAGATGATTTCAGCAAAGTAGAGGTCAGTTGTTTATGAATAATATTGTGGTAATATTGTTGACAAGATGATTTATGACTACACCTTGTGTTGTTGAAATACCATTGAGGATGATACAGGGTATTAACGGGTGTTGTCTTAGCATCTTAATTGGTGTAATCGGATGCTAGTTGATTATGTAATAGTAGTTTCAACAATAAGAATTGACCTCTACATACTGCTTATTGTTTATTCTATATGTGATTATGATTATATGAATGGTGATGCTTTTGAATAATAGTTTCATATAATCAAGTTGTATTTATATTTATAAGTTGTAATCAGCTAGTTGCAAAAGTGAAAATTTCTAACAAGATGTTAGCTAAATTGCTAGTTGTAAATCGAACTAAACTTTTGTTGTTAAGGTGTATAATGTGGTATTCACTACCACTTGTTGTAATTACTGTAAGGCTGAGATGTTCAAAGAGTTATGTGTTACATTCGTGACCAGTGATTATGTGTTTTAGTTGTATACATGACTAAGTATAAATGCCCATGTAAATGGTCAGTTGACTTATTAAAGACAGGATAAGTGCACAATAATTGTGTAGGGGAAAAGGGAAGAGACATGTACATTGGGATATGGGCATGTGAAAAGGATTGAAATATACATACATATTGTTGAGTTGCTCAAGGGAGTAACATGGGATATGTGTAATTATTATAATGATTGATTATGGAGTAATATTACTTTGGTTGCTGAAATTAGATAGGGTTTCAAAACACAACTTATGTGTTTATGTGAATTCAGTTGATATACACACTGGTGGTGTGTAAGTTGATAATATGTATACACTTTTTGTGTTTAGTGGTTAAATATATGCAAGTTGATTCGGGGGGTTGTGTGATTACAGATATGCATGATGGTTATATGCATTAGTGAATTAAATTGGAGGCATATATTAATGAGTAGTATACAATTAGTGTAATATGAAAGGATAAATATTAGCAAATTAGAAATAAAATGTGAGTTAAATCTCACATGAGGAATGGGAGTAATAAGTGGTTGTGTTCTTAGATCATATAAGTGTGATCAGATTTCGAGGACGAAATCTCTTTAAGGAGGGGAGATTTGTAACACCCAGTATTTGGGTCTAGTAGTATTTAATATTTTCTGACTGTGAATTATTATTAAGTGTGTCAGAAAATAGGTGTGTCGTATTATTTGAAATAAATAGTGATAATAGTCGAAAAATTTATTGTGACTAATAAATTATTGAGTGTTTTAATTTTATTTAGTTGACGGTAAAATAAAATAATGTTTCCCCGTAAATGGTTTTTAAGTTCCAGACAATTATAAGTACGGGGAATGAAATCTAAACACTTGTAGTACACCTTTAAATGTTTGGGTCGGTCTCTTTTATCTATATACATACGTACGCATCATATATTATCATATATACATCCATATTATGAGAAAACCCTAGATTAACTCCTAAAATCACTTACTTCCATCAAATTAATGATGCCAAATTCGACTTCAAGCTTCAAGATCAAAGGTTATCATCCTCTAATTCATCTAATCATGTGGTAAGTCTCAATTTCTTGAGTTATGTAAACCTAGAATTTGGGGTTTTGGGATTTTTAACAAATTGATGTGTTAAGATCCGAATTAAAGGGTTGAAATTGTTTAGTTGATGTTAGTTCATGATTATAATTGAAATCCTATGCTAGAGATTGTGTAATTAAATTATGATCATGATAAAAGTTGTGGGTTTAATTGATTTTCATGAAATTAAGCTTGTGTTCATGATATAATGACTAGTAGATTCTTAAATCATGATTAATAGCTAAGCTCTAACTTAGAAACTAAGAACTTGATAAGTTCTTATGAAGCAAGACTATGAAAAGAATTGGATAATCAAGAATTAAGTCTTAAGCTTAAGGTAATGATGATATAATTGTTAATTGATGCTTAATTCATGATTTGTGACTAAACCCTAATCTAGAAATAAAAGAAATGGTGTATGATCATAAGAAAAGTTAATGGGTTTAGTTAGTTATTCAAGAATCAAAGCTTTTAAGCTTATGTTAATGATCATATTGAGATTGATTAAGAATAATGAAATTGGTATTGGTTACTAATTAGAACACTTGATCGAGTTAAATCTCATGTTGTTTACATTGTAGTATTATATTGTAAATACTAAAGATAATAGTGATTAGTGGCTATGAAGCTTATAGTTACTAAATGTGTTACCATATTGAAAATTGTGGTGATTGTGATAATTCATGTGAATTGAATAATTGGGATTTGTTGGTGTAAATCCATTGATACAATGTTATATAGAATTTAAGACAAGTGACTAACTTGTGATATTCTATTGTAATTTCAGATAAACAGAAGACTCAGTGACATTAGACTACTGAGTGGACAACTGAGGTATTAGGTGAGTGGATCTCTAATCCTCAGCGTAACTTGGTTGTAACAAGTTTGGTTACAAAAAGTAACGTATTATTACTTTATCCGTTGCATTGGTGATTATGTTGATAGTAATAATACTGTTGATATGTTGACTAGTTGAATATGTGACTTGTTGATTACGTGATCACTTGAGTTAATTGGCCTTCGGGCATCAGTTGTTAATGAGGCAACGAGTTGTTGAACTGTTGGTTGGGCTAGTTGGTTATCTAAAGTTTAACACACCTCCTGTGTTAGTTGAAGATAATCACTAGCTATCGGTCTCGTCCGTATGGCCATACGGTTAGGTTGGATAAGTGTTCTTGGGGAGCCACCCGGGTTTATGGTTATCCCCAGAGCCGCCGATCCTCATTATGGTGTTGTTGAATAGTTGAATTGTTGCATTGTTGAACTGATGCATTGTTGATGTGTTGTATGGTGTACTTGCTTGTTTAGTGATTATTGTTGTACACAAAGTTGTTGAGCTAGGTTAGGTTGTTGATTAGTTATCTACTCACTTAGCGTTATGCTAATCCCCCACATTAACACTTCTTGCAGGTTTCGGTTAGAATAATGGGTGTGCAAGAAGTTGGGCTTGCAGGAATGTTTGACCACGAGGCAATACTCTGATAGTGGAATTGTATAAAATAATGTTTTTATATAACACCTATGTCGAGAAGTTCTGTTTTTTAAAAGGTTGAGTTTTATATGTGATAAAATGGTGTAAACTATCACTAGTTATTTGGACTTACGCTTCCGATTTACTAAATTTAAACTATTATAAATGAGGGGTGTTATATAGATAACATTTTTTTTCCTAAAAAAGGCCCAAAAGATAAAGCCCATTAGGTTACTTCCTTTCTTAACCATCAACTCATCGACTCCTCCACAAATATCTCTGCACGCTTCATCCTGCAACCTCTCCTCCTCCTCCTCCTTCTTTTTTATTTACTAAACAAAAATAAAAAACTGAAAAGAAAAAGGCAAAGGCAAAGACAAAGAAAAAAGAAACGGGCTCACCCTCCCAAACTGACGGTTCTCTCTCGCTCGTCGAAAAACTGGCGCAAAAAACTGACAGAGTCAACCGACGTCGGCATGTCAACGGCGTCGGTTCCGTCGGTAAAAGCCGACGCCCCAACCGACGTGCCATTGGGAGAGATCTAAAACAAACATATGGGCCTATTAAATTACCATGCTTAACATTGGGCTTAAAACAAACATAATAAATGTAGTGGACTCAATATTTAGTCGCCTTTGCAGTTGGGCCTCAAATGCCGGTGAAAGTGGGGGCCCTCATCGGACCTGTGTTACTTGAGACTTGAGAGTAGAGGTGCACAGATGGGCTTTAACCCGAGCCCGGACCTAGAAAAAGTTCGAAATAGCCCGAAAAAGCCCGGCCTGAAAAAGCCCGGCTCGAAGCCCGGCCTGGCCCGAAAGTCCCAAAGGGGCCTGAAATTATTCCTGAAAGCCTGGTCCGGCCCGGGTCCGGGCCAGGTCGGGCTAAGCCCAAAGCCCGTAAAAAAGCCCGAAGCCCGAAAGCCCGAGCTTTTTTCAAAAAAAGCCTGAAAGCCCGGACTTTTTTGAGATAAAGCCCGGCCTTTTTCATGAAAAAAGCCCGATCCTATATTATTTGATATGTTTTTAATATTTATATTTGAGTTTTTACTTATATAATATGTATATAACATATATCTTGTTTTTTCAAAAATTATCTTTCATATATTATGTAACTTATACCTTTTGAATATGCAAAGTTTTCAATTCATTAAGTACGTGTACGAGTATATATTCATTTTATCGATAGATACTTAAACTACTACGATAATATCTTATATACATTATAGTTGTATATTATAAAATACAACGTACAATAACTCATTTTACCCCAATAGATACAAAATTAGTAGTTATATAGTACTAAACAATTTTTAAAAAGTTTAATACAATAGACGAAATTAAAAAGTTGAACACATACAATAACAATTTTTAAAGTACACCTCATACGATATTAAATAATGTAAAATATAACACATTTAAAACAATAAACCCAAGATTGAATTCATGTTTCGAGTTCATTTATCATTGTTTATAACTAAAATATGTGATTGTAAAGTAACAACTCCCAAAAGATTAAAATGAAAGTCATTGTTGATTATTTAAACAAACACAACAAACGCTACTATGGTCAACGGATTAAAACTCTATGATTAAGAGATATTTTATCGAATGTCAACCTTATGATACAACTATTTATTCTTATACTAGATTATAAACCCGTGTATACACACGGGCTATGTTAAAAAAAAATTAAAGTTAAATATACATAACATTTATCGTTGTAAATATGTAAATGTTAGTATTTAAAAAAACATTTGTAATCTATGTGTTAAACTATTTAATTCTAAACCCGTGCATATAATTGTAATCATAAATACCAATCTTATCTCATATTTTACTAAAATTAAAATGAGAATAGTAAAACAGCTAATGTTAGTTTCGGATGTACAATATAAACATTATGCTATAATGTTTTGAGATTTGTTAAAAGAATTTGCTAGTTTATATCGCAACATAATTGAAATAGTTAAATAACATAGAAAATCAAATTTTAAACCCGTATATACTCACGTGCTATGTAAAGTAACTTATTCCAAAGAGCTTATTGAATGACAATATAATAAAAACGTTTGAAACAAATGAAAGTTAGATGCTTTTTAATAAAATATACATATATTTTGGAAGATTATAAGTTTTTTTAAACAAATGAAAGTTAGATGTTTTTCACACATATCTTATAAGAGGGTTCCTCATCCGGAGTTTTTTTTTTACAATTTATTTATTAACCATTCAAATGCTCTGATTTCATCAAACTTTCAATTAACCAACTAAATGTATTGATTTGCCTAAAATCTCTCTTTAGTTTAAAAAAAAACTCTTGATAATATCTTTTGAAAAACAATTCCCATTTATTTTGTAACCTTATACAAATTCCCAAAATTAATACCTAAAAAGCTTAATAATAATAATCAAATAAACGAATTTTGGTCTCAAAAAAGCTTAATAATAATAATCAAATAACGTATTTTTGTCTCAAAATCAACCGCTTATATCCATTCGATTTATATATACTTAGTTAATTAATAAAAAGGATATGATGATAAATAAATAAAAATACTTATGTATCGCATAGAAGGACCATAAAATAGGAAAATAGGACATATGAATGATCAATTGCGTGTTACGATTTATCACTAAAGGTGTATCCGAAACAATAATTATTTAATTAATTTGTTGACAACCTAATATTGAAACTTTAGAAATTTTTCTATATCATGTTTACAATCAAAATTTTCTTTTAATTCAACATATTGGATGTGTCATCATCCTTATACACAAGATACATGTGTAAATACTTAATATGAAAATTCATTTTACTAAAATTTAATAAAAATGTATTTTAATAGAATATATACATGACGATAATAAGTTTTTCCACCCAAATTCTAAAAATGTTGCTTTTTCACACCTATTTAATCACACAGTTTCTCATCTTGAGGTTTTTAAAATTCATTTAATTAATTTGTTGACAACCTAATATTGAAACTTTAGAAATTTTGCTATATCATGTTTACAATCTAAATTTTCTTTTAATTCAACATATTGGCTATGTCATCATCCTACTCAAGATACATGTTTTACTAAAACACGCATTTTAATTGAATATATACATGACAATAATAAGTTTTCTTCCACACAAATCCTATAAAATGATACTCCTTCCGTCTCAAATCTATTGTCCCCTTGTTGACTTTGGAGTCTTTCTCTTCCAACTTTGACCTTCAATATTTTTGTTTGTGTTATATAATAATTGATGCAAATTATACCAATGAAAATACATTCAAAATCCAATCAATTCATATATTTTGCATCAAATATTATATAACACAAACAAAAATATTGAAGGTCAAAGTTGGAAGAGAAAGACACCAAAGTCAACAAGGGGACAATAGATTTGGGACAGAGGGAGTATTTTTTACACACCTATCTAATCACATGGTTTCTCATCCTGAGATTTTAAATTTATTTATTCTTTCATAATTCTATAATTAGACTTTTTAGGGAGTTGTTGATAAATTTTAATTAATTGTTTGATACGATCGGTTAATTGAAATTTAATGAAATTGAGAAATTTGATTGGTTAATAAATTTCTAATTATACAAAATTAAATTTTGGCATTCTATGAAAATGAACATATCTCATGGATGCCGGAATATTTTCCAAAATGGAACTATCGTTCCACATTATCCATATAAAAGACACTTCAGAAGGACTTCTACGTAATGTATAAACGGAGTTTGACAGACCTCTTATTTCAATTATTCATTTTCTTTTTACCTTTCGTAGATAACTTCTATCTTATTGTTATTATATTTTACTATGTATTAGAGTACTATTATGATTATTTTTATTGGTAACCTTTTCTCTTTATTTGGGAAAACTTTGATTATTCTTTCTATGAAATTTCTCTCATTATAAAATGCTCTCTAAATGAAGAAAGGAGTTTGACCAAACCCATATGATTTTATTTGATAATTATCACATCATTAAAGCCACTATTTCCAATTTTTGAACCCGTGTATGCATGATGGATGTAAAGTAAAATATATTATTATTATTGTAATTTTATTTCAATATATAGGTTTTAGATAAATTATTATTTAAATAATTAATTTTATGATATTAAAATAATAAAACGGATTAATTAAATAATAATAATATTTCTTAGTGATTATCTTCCTTTTTTATAATAAGACATAATATAATATTATATATTAAAAAATTGCATCGAAATTAATAGCCATAGCTATATTTTTGTGTACGTAAGTCATACTAATAATAATAATTAAATAATAAATTCTATTAAATATATTAAATAAAATTTAGTTTTATATAGGATCGAATTAGGATTTTTTTTAAATAGATTTTTAGGTAGATAAATGAATCTGATTGGTTAAAATCTAGGCATTTGATTGGTCAATAGGTGTCAATTTTAACAAAAAAATTCATAAAACAAGTTTTCTTTTATTAATATTTAGATTAATGAATATATAAAATAATAAAAAATAAATAAAAGAAATAATATCTGAAATACTCCCTATCAACCATCAATCGCGTCATGTGGATATTATATCATTTTAACTCTTAAGTTTCCTTGAAACAACGAAGAAACCACCCCACCAATACCTAATAATCATGTTTTACTCCTTTTCTAAATGGATTTTGCTATTTTAAACCCTAAGAGCTATTTTTAAAAGTTAATTCATGTTTTAACAGGTGATAAATTAAGGTTGTTGAAAAAAGTTATATTCAGGGGTGAGTGGTTATCATTAAAGTACAAACATCTAATACGTATCTTAATTTCTAATCATAGCCTAAGGGCTACGTATAACATTTTCCGTTCTAAATATTATTTAAATATCGACGAATATTCAATTCAATTATATAATTAATTAATTAAATAATAAATAAAATAATAATCGGATAATTTAATTTAATTACTCCATTTGATAATAACAAGAATTTTAATGCCCTCGCGTTGCGACGGGTTTTAATAGTAAATATTTTTTCACCTAAAAATTAAACCTTAAATTTGGTTTCGGTGCTTTTAACTTTAATAGAAAAGTTATGAACTCTGATGTAACGCAAAAAGTCACGTTTTTACGTACATTATTCCGCACTATTTGAGCTAATATTTGGTGAAAACATCTTAAAACAACGGTTATTTACTAAAATTCACCAAAATGGTTCACATGTAGACGTTGTGACAAAAATCACTAAAACATCCAATTAATATGCAAATGAAACATTGATATTAGTTATCCATGTTATATTTATCTTAGCAAAAGTAATAACACTGAATTCAATAGTAGCTTTGTACAGTTTTGTAACTTTATTTACACTTGTCTTTTTTCTAACTTATATATATAACTATCGCAGTTAATCAAAATTTTCTTAAATATAGAAATGAAAACACAAAATGTAACACTAAGTAGTTGTTCAACATCCTTATTGAATAATTTTTACCTTAGTCATCATATATATATATATGTAAGATATTATTTCCTTCGAAAACTTAAAACATATACACTCTATAAGAGTTCAAAATATCAACAGATAATAATCATGAGATATAATTATTGTAGCTAATAGTATGATATTTAGAGACGATATAAAGTTAAACACTCTTATATCACTTTTATACAACTTCAAAAAAGTTTAGATTTTCAAAATAATAGAAAAATTAATGCCACCTTAAATGTTTTAAACTCATGTAGCATTATAGGCCATTACAAATTCAAAGTCTTTTACCCTTAAACTACAATTATGTTATTATAATATTTAGCATCAATATATATATACAAATTAATGTATCACAAAAAGACAAATGAGTTACTATTCATAATAGGTTGCTAATTGATATTAAGGGTAATGAACATCAACTAAAAATGAGTATAAAAGTAATAGAGAGTGAAGAGCTTAAGATTTGAACCTGAATGTCTAAGTACAAAATATGATTAACTCTATCACTTGAGCTAAACTTACTTTACTTATATCAAAATAGAAGTTTTTATATTAGCTTTCAAACCTAGTTATACAAAAGTTTAAACAACTTACTATTTATGGTTGTTTGTTAATTGATATTAAGTAATAATTAAGTTAAATAAATAAATACTCAACTTTTTAAAATCATAATAAAACAAAGAAATTACTTTAAGTTAAATAAATAAATACTTAATTTTTTTATTAATTATAATAAGACAAAGAAGTTACTATTCACAAGTAGGGTAAAATTGATATTAGGTGAAATGCTCCGTAACAAACATAGAATCCATTTAAAATTTAAAAAGATCATCTTCCCCTCATCGTTTTTTCTATTGTAACCTCCTGCATACAGCGGCAAAAGTTAATTTAGTACTAATCCTCATCATTAACTATTAATTAAATTAAATCATAATCAAGTAGACACTTTAACTTTAACTTTTATTTTATTTTATTTTTAAAAACCGACGAAGTCTCCGACGACTATTCGAGTTATATATTGTTCGTAATTCGTAATAATAATACGCGTTTGATTTAATCAGGTACATCTCCTTCATCTTAATTTTACATATATGATGATGATGTATATAACTGTATATATTTTTTGATTTATCGATCATTTTATGTTTATGCGAGTTATTTGTTACTGCATTATATAATTTTGTGTATATGTATGTTGATCATTAGGTTTTAAGTAGTAATAACTTATAAGTACATAATTTTGTAGGTTTTGGTGATGTTTTTTCTACGTTTGTGTTTTATATGAAGTTGTGTATGAACTGATTGTTCTGTTTGAATTTATTAGGTTTTGAATTGTGATCGTAATCAGTTTTAAATCTGTGAAGAGTACTAAACTGCGACTTTGTGAGAAAAAATAAAAGAAAATGAGTGTGATTGGGTTTGATATTGGGAATGAGAGCTGTGTTATTGCTGCTGCCAAGCGCGGTGGGATTGATGTATTGTTGAACGATGAATCAAAGCGTGAGACGCAATCTGTGGTGTCGTTTGGTGAGAAGCAAAGGTTTTTAGGTTCTGCAGGTGCTGCATCTGCTACAGCAAATCCGAGATCAACAATTTCGCAGGTTAAGAGGTTGGTTGGCAGGCTGTATAATGATCCGAGTGTGCAGGAAGATCTTAAGTTGTTGCCTTTTGTGACTAGTGAGGGTCCTCGTGGTGGTATTTGGATCGAGATAGATTACTTAAAAGAGAAGTTGATGTTTACACCGGTTGAGATTTTAGGGATGTTGTTTAGTCATTTGAAACAAATAACTGAGAAAAATCTTGACTCCCCTGTTGTGGACTGTGTGATTGGGATTCCCTCGTATTTTACAGACTTGCAGAGACGTGAGTACCTTGATGCAGCACACATTGCTGGTTTAAGACCTTTGTGGTTGATGCATGATGGAACTGCTACTGCATTAGGTTATGGTATGTACAAGACTGATTTCTCCGGTTCAGGACCAACGAATGCTGTATTTGTCGACATTGGCCACTGTGACACTCAAGTCACTGTTGCAGCTTTTGAACCAGGGCGGATGCAGATATTGTCCCATTCCTTTGATGAGAACTTGGGAGGTAGAGATTTTGATGAAGTTTTATTTCAGCATTTTGCTGCACAATTTCAAGAGAAACACAAGATTGATGTTTACAGCAATCCCCGTGCTTGTATAAGGCTTAGGACAGCGTGTGAGAAGGTAAAGAAAGTTTTGAGTGCCAACGCGGAAGCTCCGATTAGTATTGATTGTCTAATCGATGATACCGATGTGAGAGGAATCATAACGAGGGAGGAGTTTGAAAATCTGTCATCAAAGTTGCTGGAAAGGATTACCATTCCTTGTATTAAGGCGTTAAAGAACTCTGGTTT
Source organism: Helichrysum umbraculigerum (assembly GCA_949592205.1). NCBI lineage: Eukaryota > Viridiplantae > Streptophyta > Magnoliopsida > Asterales > Asteraceae > Helichrysum > Helichrysum umbraculigerum. The sequence continues at coordinate 243,768,136 of CATIUR010000001.1, read as the reverse complement.
GTGTGTTGATGAGATATCTACTATTGAGCTTGTTGGATCTGGATCCCGCATACCAAGAATAATGAAAATATTAACTTCATTTTTTCATAAAGAACCAACGAGAACATTAAATGCTAGTGAATGTGTTGCTAGAGGATGTGCTCTTCATTGTGCAATGCTTAGCCCCACTCTCCAAGTTCGAGACTATAAGGTATCTCTCTTATATTATTTTTGCAAATTCTGGCTGCTTGTCCCTTCTTGTATCTATATGTTCCTTATTTATGTCATGTTTTCTTACTGTTTGCAGATTCAGGAATATTTTCCTTACACTATAGGAATCCCAGCACAGGAAGGTAAAAACAAACCACGCCAAGAAATTAAGTTATTTCGAAAAGGCAGTCATTTTCCAAATATTCATACTGTTACATTTCATTTGGAGACTCCATTACATGTTCAAATCTTCTACATCAACAAGACGGACTTTCCTACCGGATCATCACCTAAAATTGGTGAATTCAGGGTAAGAATCTCCCATGTGTGTGCTCGATTATGTATAATTGCTGAATGTTTGCTTGGCATTCGTACTTACACTTGCTATACTTTTACTCTCAGTACATTGTGTAATTGTTATATATACTTTTAGATCGGTCCGCCTCAACCCTCTGTTGAAAAAGTGGAAGGTGAATTTAAAGTGCTGCTCAACAGACATGGAATTGTAGAAATAAGATCTGCATCAGTAAGAATTGCTTCTTACCCAAAATACTGAACGTTGATTAGTTATTCCTCTTTTGAGAATGAATTAATCAAAAGTATTATGATATTGACATCAATTGTCATCATGGCTTCAGATTATAGAAGATAAACGCACTACACTGAGTTCCTTGCTAATGCCTGAGAAGATGGTGACCAGTAATCGTATTTCAAATCTTGCATTTTCCGAGAACTTAGAAGCATCAACATCAAAAGATGAGCTTGATGAAGCTCAAATGAGAGAACAGATGTTGGCAGAGCAAGATATAAAGGTGGAGCAAATCAAGGACCAAAGAAACACCCTTGAGTCTTTTGTCTACGACAGTCGTAGCAAGGTACTTGTTCAAACCTGTTTTCACTGGCAGTTTTATTAATTTACGTGAAATAAGATTGTTTAATTGCATTTAAATTGACAAAAAATTCAAAACATAGCTTTCGGGTACCTACCGGGACTTTGCCACAGATTCAGAGAAGGAGGTAATTACTAACAGTCTGCAAGAAACTGAAGACTGGCTATATGAAGACAGTGATGATGAATCTGAACAAGACTATACTGGAAAACTCGATGATCTCAAAAAGGTGTCTAGAAAATGCAACCTTTAAGATGTTATTTTCCGTGTGTAACAATGTGCGCTCATATAATCATATTTGTTTATGTAGTTATTATATCCAGTTGAGAAGAGATACAAGGATCACAAGGAGGAAAAAGCAACCGAACAAGCGATAAAAATTCTGCAAACTTGTGTTGAAGAATATCGTTTGACTGCAGAGTCAATGCCCCCTCGGTTTAGAAAAAAGGTATATAATCTAGCCCTTAGATCATGTTTTACTACTTATTGCACGAAAACAACTATTCTTTGCATTCCATATAATCAAGCTGCATGTCTTTTCCTTGAAATTGAGTTAAAGTTGTAGTCACCTTTTGGTAGTCACATACCATCTTTCTTCTTTTGAGTATATTTGTTATTTTGTTAACGAAAAGTGCAGCCTCGTACGTTTATCTATCATCTGTTATGGGATATCATATGATTTAGTCGGATAGGATTGTTGAGTATAAATTTCAAAACTGTTCCCTTGCTGTTAAGTAATATTCACTCTTGATGGCAGGTTTTAATGGAGATTAATACAATCGAGAAGTGGCTGAATGGTCTCTCTCAACTGCATTCGTCTCCCGAAACCGATGACTCTGTAATCTGGTCAATTACCGTTAAAAATAACATGGAAGTTTTTCAGAGGTTAGTTATAATCACTTGTATCATTAGAAACTGCGGATCAATAACTTTTCGCCTTACCTGCTACTTGTGCTGTTGTTTTTTCATCAGGAGATGCAAAAGCATAATTGAATCCATGCCTTCATTCTCTAAACATGATAAACCCGTGAACTTAGACCGTAGGCACCACGCTGTGAAATCTACTGACCTAGATCAAAGCGATGAGCTCGTTGACTCGGCCCCAACAGATAAATCTGCGAACTCGGATCAAGGGGAGCATGCTGTTGACTCGGAACATGGAGACCAAACTGTTGAATCAGGGGACCAAACTGTTGAATCAGGGGACCAAACCGTTGAATCAGACAAGAGGGATAAAATCGTTGACTCAGACCAAAAGGGCCAATTTGTCGACGCAGACCAAAAGGACCAAACCGATGATATGGAAGTCGATTAATGATACAATCTTTTTTTAGATTGGTGGAATCGAACACACGCTATCTTGGTTTCCTACACAGTTGGTGATTAGGCCTATTGAGCTACGTCGACTTCCACCATTTTATGGAGAAACAGAAACACATAATTCCTAGTCGGGATTTTCAGAGGTGAAATTCCGAACTATATATGTTACGTTTTGCTTTCATGATCTCTAGTTCTGTTTTGAAAACTTGGCTGTGCATCTGATATTTGGAAGTAGTCTTTATTCATGTGTGCTACTTAATACTTTGGAATTATTTGTCCATTTGCGCATCGACTATACTATTTTGTTCATTATCGTCTACTAGCTACATGATTTTTTAGAACAGCCTACTAATTCAAGTGTTTTATTATCCCTTGTATTCAATTTGTAAAGTTATATCACGATAAATTAACTTCCTCTCATGATATAATTAATTTATCTAGCTCTCATGATATGTTATTTTTATAAAAGTCTCACAATATGATATGATTCTTATTATATCCACTAATAACTCATATACCAATGCAATCTTTAAGTCAATAATATCATAATATGCACATAAATAATTTTTTTTAATACAATATACTAAAAACAACATTAAACAAATATGTCAACTAAATATAAATTCCCATATCTCTAAAAAAAGACATTATAATATACTTCATAAGTATTCCTAAAATATGTAAACTTGATCCAACTTATTTTATCAACTAATATACCAAACCATTTACTTGAACTTAATTAAAAGATAACAAGATTTTTAATAATTTTCAAAAATATAATAAAATTTTACCTATTTTTTTTTTTTTTTGTCAAAATAATACCACATATTTGTTTACAAAAAAAGTATTAACTTTTACGTTAAGCTTTTATCTCACTCTAATATAACTAGTATCTTACCCGGGCGTTGCCCAGTTAAATCAATGACATAAAATGAACGTTAGTATCGCAAAGTTTATGTACACAGAAGTTTCCTATACCATAATGTTATATAATGTTATATAACACTTGTGTATTTCATTAAATCGTGTACCTAGCAGTCATGTATATACTAAGTATATATAATGTATATGTTTCAAATTATATATATGTTTGGTTGGAAAGAAAGTCAAAACATTAAGACAAACCATGATGCCATATTTTAATAGAACAAAAAATAATGTGTCAACCTCCTACTGATAAATACAAATGCAACCTGATACTCATGTCTATTGCAATGCTAAGGACATTTGCATACATATAATTACTAAATACTAATGACAATTTTGAGAGTAATATTTATTGGTATTTGTACATATATTAAACAAATTAGAAATTCACAATATATATATATATATATATATATATATATATATATATATATATATTGAACAATTGACCCTTAGATGTATTTGTCCTAACAGTCAAAGTATACACACTTAGAAGATATCTTAATATCTTACATATGGGAGCCAATGAACATCGCAGTCATGTCATTGGCTTCTATTATCCTCTCGACACACACCCTCGCTTCAAAAGGCTGCACCTTGAAGTCACCGGTCCAGAAGCCAATTAGAGAAACTTTTATTAAATCGAGGCCTCAAAAGAACCAACAGCCTAAGTGATTTGGGGCGACCTTAGCATACACATTTTTCTTCTCAAGCACTCTATATTCATGGATATGTATAAACTGTAAAAGTTGAAGTAGCACGATTTAGAGTATCTTGAATATGTATGAACCTAGTGATGAACCAAAAATATATCAAGACTGAAGAAGCATGTTAGCTATTAGAAGAATCGAAAAACAAAATACCAAAGCCATAACTGATTAATCGTTATAATGAAGGAGCAAACTAATGATAATTAAAATTACCTCGTAGTTAACAAAGCCACTTGTGGGCTAGTAAAGGAAGTGCATCCGTCAAACCTTAAAGCTAATAACAAAGTGGCCAATAAATAGATTAGTGATTTGAAATACTTTATAAATACTTATCTAGATAGCTAAATAATACACAGTTGCAAGCATGTTGTTACACTTTTTTTGTAAGTAAACCCAAAACATTTGTTAACATTTGCAAATAGAATCACAATTGAGATTAAGAATTATTAATATAGCACGAAAGATCAAAATCTTCAATAACACGAGATATTTTAACAATCACAAACATCCCGAGTTAACCAACCCGACAAAGACCCATACACAGTTACTTGTTTCGATCCATATTCCAACCCAACCATTTGTCATCTCTAGTCATGAATAGATTATCATTTATCAAAGAAAAAATATACCAACTTCCTGTCTTCACCTTTGATGCCCCTTCACCTCATTTTAGTAACAGCAATATTTTATATTAAAAATAAAGTTTGACCCGATTAACGTTATTTTTCTTGTTTGACTTGTTAGTTCTTTAAGTAGATGAGTCAATATAGCCATATTTAGATATTAATATTGTAACATCCTCAAATTGGGTCTAGAAGTAACATGTATTTCCTGTAAATTTTAAATGCAATTTAAAATTGTTATATGTGTTTGTTGGTAAAAATTAATAGGTCGATAAGCCTCAGGAATTATTGTGACTAATGAAATATTAATTGTTTTAAATTAATATAGTTGACGGTAAAACAAAATAGTATTTCCCCGCAAATGGTTTTTAAGTTCCAGACAATAATAAGTACGGGGAATAAAATTTAACACTTATATGATAAGTTCCATATGTTGAGTCGGTTTCTTTTTCCCACCTTATACACACATACGTATGTATCATACATACATACATGAAGAACCAAAAATCAAATTCATGAAGAAATCATCAAATTGGAGCTTTATAACTCGAATTTAAGCTTCAAGATCAAGAAATATCATCTTCTAATCATCCTAAACAGTTTGTAAGTCTCTAATTCTTATATTATGAACCCTAGAATTTGGGGGTTTTAGTGTTCTTGATCAAAATATGAAATTAGGGTTTCAAAAGTGTAAATTGATGTTAGTTAAGCTTCAATAACATGTATTAATCATTCCATCATCATTATAAACATGTTGTAATTGTTAATTCATGATTTTCATATAAACCTAGAAATGAGTTTTTGAGTAATTGATGGAATTAAGTTAGGTAAAGTGAAATTGAAGCTTGTAATGATCATATTATTGTTAGTTGATGTTTAATTCTTGATTTTAAGTAAAACCCTAACCTAGAAAGGATGGATTCGATGTATGGTCATGATAAAAGTCTATGACTTAGTTGATAATTGTGAATTGAAGCTTATGGTTATGTTATGGTTGTTAATTAGTACCAAATTCATGGTTATAACATAAGTCTTAACTTAAAATGAAAGAGTTTGATTAAGTGTTCATGAGGTGTTTTAGAGAATTGATGATTATAATGAGTTATATGGTGAAAGGAATGTTGATTGTTAATTAGAACACTTAATCGAGAATTTAAAGAGGAAAGTTGCAACTTAATTATTAAGTGTCATGAAGGTTATGATGAATTGTTGATTTTGATGTTACTAATCTTGTTAATGGTTTAATTATATTAATTAACAAGGACTAAAATGGATGAAAGTGATTATGATAATCTTAAAGTGGGTTAGTGATAATTTATGTGATTGTAAGTTGAAAAGTGATGTAAATCCATATAAGTATGGATTGAATATTGAGAATTATGATGATTATGTTAATTCATTTGAATCTAGTAAATTTGGAATTTGTTGGTATAAATGTTGGGATAATGATGATATATAAATTTGAGACAAGTGACTAACTTGTGTTATTTTATTGTATTCTCAGATATGGAGAAGACTCAGTGATATTAGACTAATGAGTGGGCGACTATGGTTGTTGGTGAGTGGACTGGTTCTCACAGGATAAATTGGTGATGACATTGTGGTTACACCAATTATTAGTAGTTTTATGTTTATCGATTTATTGACTGATTAATTGCTAGTGGTTTATTTCATGATAGGCTGAAATAATATCGTTTGTTGATTTATTGATTGTTGGTGAAATATTCCATGATAGGTTGGAATAATAGAGGTCAGTTGCGATTGGGCTTAGTTGCTATAGGTTAGTCAACATGTGATTGGTGATCATTCGTTGTGAATTGGATTTCATGTTGACTAAAGATAGCAATGGGCTATCGGTATTACCACTGTATTGGCCTGCAGTTGGTTATAAGTGTTCTTGGTGCGTCACCCGGGTCTGTGGACGTCACAAGGACCACCGATCCTCTATATGTTGATTGTGTGTTGATAGTTGATTGTTGTATCAGATTGTTATGCTGAGTTAGACTGTTAGAATTAGTCTATTAACTTAGCTTCGTGCTAATCCCCCACATTACTCTTACAGGTTAAGTTTGGGATAGGAGTTGGGCAAGAGGATTTGATTGAAGGAATGTTTGACAGCTGGGCACTCTGATTATCTTTTGCTAGTGAAAACTCGTTTTGTTGTATAATACCCAGTCTGAAAACTTAGTTTATAGTATTAAACTTATTATTGATAGTTTGTAATGTAAAAGTATGATTTGACAATTACATATGTGGTATAATTTTGAAAAGGGATAACGCTTCCAAATTGTTTAAAAAAAAAAAAAAAAACGGTTGTAAATTCTGGGGTGTTATAAATATTTAAACCTGGAACGTTGAAACTTCGGTCGTCTTGATGTACTTTGTATCTCCTTACGATTTCATACAAGATTTAGAAGATCCAGCACGATCAATTTCAAGAAATTTGATTAAATGATCTTGCCTCAAACTTGTTGGTCCATGAAGATGTTGACTCGAGTTTCCACTTTTAATATACCCGTATCAAGAAAAGTGAAGCCTCAACACAAAAAAAATGTAAGACCACATATTATTTTGAAGACGAATAAACCCTATATCATTACTGATGAAAGTTATGAAAAACAATAATTCCATAACTCACTCTACTGATGAAAACCATGAGACACAACATTGATCAACAAATGTCATTGTGAGACCATCGGACATAACATTTTTCATTAATTGATTCTTTAGCGAGTCTAGAAACCATAAAAAACATAAAAAAATTCAAAGTGTCAAGAGATGTAGCCATTCAAGATTTATAGACAGTACAAATGAATCAAACAAAAGGTGCTCAAGCAAACCTTAGATGCATTTGAAACCAATCATTACGAAAAACATCAAGGTATAAATCTTTGTGCCATATTTGACACACTAACTACGTACAAAATATTTTTAATAATAATAATAAATAACATAAATAAAAGTTGGACAAAAGATGATTCAGGGCATACCAATTTTGACCATATACACTACCCACCCATTTTCCCAAATCGGAAACTAAACCTTAAATTTATGTGTATAATACAAACATCAATTTTTTTTTGGTGCATTTCATTTTACTGACCCTAAATTCTTACTCAATAACTCAAGCTTGACCTGTTGGACCAGTCCATCACTGGTTTCGATCTGATCATCCAAAGATTCATACTTCCGTCACGTTCCTGCCTGTACCCATATAGCAAACATTTAATCATTCTAGTGCCGCTAGAAAAACAACTATAGATACATCCTGACCAAATAATGTATCCAATAATGTGATGTCACTTACGTATTCAAAATATGACCTTGCCATGTCAATCTAATTGCAAACCACCTTCACCACATAAGATGGAGTGCCACTTAAGTTGAAGCCTCCAAAGCACTTGCAAAAAACTAAATATGTGAGAATTTTTCATGCCATATGTTTTATAAGTTGAAGCCTTCAAAGCACTTGCAACAAACTAAATATGTGAGAATTTAACTTACAAAAATATGTAATGACTTCTTATTAAAAGTACCCAGAAGAAAATGGATAAACTTGGAAGTTCCCTTCTTAGCATTGACAAATGCACCATCTTCTACAAGGTCACCATGAGAATCACCCTACCAAGAGGAAACTGTTAAGCAAATTAATAACTTGAGAAAAAAAAAGGAGCATATACAACATGAAGTTGAGCACAAACCATGGTAAGCAACTTACAGACTAATTTTTGGAATATAGTTTTTAAGGGCATGAATGCCCAACATAACTTTAAGCTCTTAAATTAATATTGAAAAGCATATCGAATAAAAGTGTATAAGACTTCTTTTAACAGCAAACTATGAATACAAAATTCAATTAACATAATGGTGACGAAGAAGGATGACACCAATACCTTTTTGCTCTATCTCTTGGTGTAGTGGTTCAAACCTCAAATTAACAGCATCAAACTTTACAAAGAATCATAATTATACATCATCAGCAAAAAAGCATTTCAAACTCCTTGCAATAACCACTCACAACAATTGTAAAAAAATTGAAAAGATCGAGCTAACACATCTATCTTTCATGAACCTTTTCCTATCTGCAAAATCCATATTGGTAAAGACCGTAAAGCTTCAAGTTTTTTCATCTGCATTGATCAAGTGCAAAACAGTGTATTCATCCATGTTATAGTCGTAATTAAGTACGATCAGTTTTCCCGTAGAAGTAGTAAATGACGAATTTAAGAACGCCATTATTGTACATATTTACCACATATATGTGATACACATAGAGAATTTTTAGTGTTAATTCCACACCAGCTGGAACTTAAAACAACAAATCTGCAAAAGGCGAAGGTATATTACAAATTTACAATCTAATTTAGAGTACCTGTAGATGCATACATATTCCACAGTTCCAAAATCAAGCTCTCTTCATAAGCGTGACCAAATGAAAACCTGTTTGACATCAGTTTCTTTGCAGCAGAATTTTCATTTGATTCAGCTGGCTACTCCTTACGAGGATCCAAATCTTTGGCACATAAGATTGACTCTTCATCATCAAGCCTTATGATATGCAAAAAGGTTGGACACTCATATGGTCATCATCATGGGCACTGCGATTTAACAACCTCGATTAGTAGCATATCGTATCTAGGGAAATTAACAGTAGTAGTTATATTCTCAGATAAAATATCGTACCTGTTGATATAACCCCTACATACATCATCAACTTAAATGCTAAAAGCTTAAAGCTTAAAGCTTGGAGACTCCAATCTACACAACAGATTGATGTATATCGTCAAAAATCAGTTTCTTTGATAAGTAGTAACCCTTTCAAGATTTATTAAACAAATTGATATATTTGATAAGTAAATCCCTCAAATCAATAATCATCCAATGTGAACGTTCATTTAATAACCTAAAATTTGCAAACTACATGAAAATGTTTAAACTGAACAATAAATATGAACATTCAAAAATTCAGACAACTGTGATTTGCTAGCATAGAGATATCTTGATGGTCCATAATAAGAACATAATTTAGCGATAAAAATAACGCAAACAATAATAAAGGAGAAGAAGAAGATAAAATAAAAATTTCTCATAAAATCAAAGCTTAATCGCAACCTAAAAAAATCGCATAAAGCTATTTTCAGTACTTACTTGATCAATCTGATTGTCGATTTAGGGCTAGAACAGTTCGAGGTATTTTCTAGGGTTATCAATTTCAGATCAGAAACATGAAAAATTGGAGAGAAGATGGATTGAAAAACTCAATTAACTGAAAACGGAGGGTTAAAGGAAGGTGGAACGGTGCTTGTAATAGATAGTTTCATACGTACTGAGTACATCCTGGAAAAGCGGAGGTTACAGAACGTGGAGCGGTTGAAGAGATGGAGAAAACTGATTCCGGGCGCAAATTAGCCGAAAGTATGTAATAAAGAACGACTGAGATTTAAAGTCAGCACAATCCAGTGGTCCGGGATTAAAGTCAATGGAAAAAAAAACCTCTATATGGCAGTTGACTACCCGGAAGCCATAGATAAGGAAAATATGCGTTCGTGTAAGCTTTAAAAGGGTAAACTATAATAAAGAATTTCATATTTTCCCATCTAAAATTGTAAAATATCACATACATAAGCATACAAGTTATTTTATTATAACAACTTGACTATTGAGAAAGATATTGATTATACAATTATTATTATTATTTTATAAAATCACAGTTTTACCATTACATTTGGTACACATTTATATGTTATGTATATACACAAGCGGTTTTTAATTCAGGCGTTGCAGCGGAACAAAATTACTTATATTAGTTTATGAAATAATTTAGTATTTAGTATATGTGCAATATAAAAGTCAGTGTTTCGTATGTAGTCAAATTGAGATATTTGAATACTTTAAGGAGCTACGCATGGACGTGAACTTTATTTTTTTTACAATCATTTTATCTAGCAAGACAAGAAAAGTACATAAAATGTTTACACTCTTTGCCTTAGAATTATATGTATATAGTTTCTATTTATTGACTACCAAATTACTTTAAAATTCTTTAAGATTTATATAATAATTTAATTTATATGATTTTTAAATCATATGCACATAACAAATTTTCAAAATAATTTAAGCAATTTTTACCCGTACTCATTTCTCTCCGTTCGTCTCTTACACCCACACACACCTATATGTCCATAATCAACTCATTTTACGCAACCTCTTGTTGATCATAAATATTTTTTTTATTATCCTTTTATAGATATCATATTATACGCTATTAGATCACTCGTATTTTAGAGTTTATAAAACATTAAAACAAAAAAAATGCAGTGAAGGAAAAGAGATGAGAAGTGAGGTATATGTTAATAACCTATAATTAAACAAAACAAAAAAGTGAAAGCAATGCGTAAAAAGGTGATGGTCATTTATTATTTATTTAGTAGTAACATTTAAGCTAATTTCTCAAATATTAAGCTAAAAAATATAAAATTCTTGTGCTCCATACGCTGTTTTCAATGATCAAACTATAATACATGTTGTATAGACTTTCTCATATTTACATTATATATTTGTCAATTCACTTAAGGTATTTAATTAAAGCTTATCATCATCAAAACTATGCATGTTAATCACTTTCAAATTATACATGCTTTTTCAATAGTTAAAAAATCGTTACTTTGTCCAATGACATTTGCTATCGTTTTTAAAATCGATATGGTTATTGAACTCATCATAATATAGGTACATCTTCTACAATACAATTGTGACTTAGTTAATCATTTACTCTATGTTGGATCAACAAAAGTTGCCATATTATTAAAACACAAAAAATAATTATCAAACGGTACGTAATGACAATTAGCGTTAACTAAAATAAATTTAAATTGTATTTTTTTATCAAATCGGTTTAGTGATTATATATTATAAAGATAACACATTGATTAATTGAGTGCTTTAAAATTTTATGTAAGATAGTGCAATTTACAAAACATACACTTTAATTATAGATACAATATAGTAGTAGTTTATATTTTTTGTTTTTGTATGATTTAATAAAACATTCACAATTTTTAGCTAAAATGATTTTTTTATGTTTATTTATATTTTATTTTGAAAAAAATAATACTATTCATGTAATAGTAAATTCATTTACCCTCCAGGTGAATGTAGTAGCTTCCAATTATGGTAGTCAAGTAAATTCAATTAGTGTATATACATTATGAAAGAGGACAATTAAATTTGAGACAAACATAAAAGGAAATATGAACTACAATTTTGAGACGAAAAAAGCAATTAATAGATTTAACAACCCGGGCAAATAAAGAACTTGTTTGAAACAAATCATATACTAGATTACTCATTCATGTTTTTCTTATTTATTGGAGTCATTATCATAAGCCATATAACATATATGATTGAACCATTGATGGGAATGAATCATTGTGTTTAATCCGAATGATGCATTGAATAATTTGGCGTTGACTTTGAACTTCTCACTTTTATTCCTTCATAACTGTTTCTTTAGCTGCTTCCCATTTATCCAATCGTTTATTAGCTTTTTCCACCTGAATTTAATAAGTTTTCACCAAATGTTTGAACTTTGTTTTTATGAACATATAAAAGCTAAGAACACTGAATGTTTTAGTATTTCAGATTACCTCTTTATTCCAGTCTGTACGAAATGTTGACCAGAGTAAAATAACGGTTTGCATCCCGGTTCCTCCGATCATTCCTGACCATATTCCCTAAAAAGATGCACTGCATACTTGTGAATATATACTCAATACTTTAGTTTTAGATTCGTTAGTACATAAAAGTTACCTTGACTCCAAAGTTGAAATAAAAGCCGAGAAGAAATCCAAGAGGAATGCCTACAACGTAATAGCATCCGACATTCACATAAGCCACGTAAGCTTGCCATCCGCACCCAACAGCCACACCTTTGATTCATTCATCATATCATCTTTGATAAGATGACTCATATATGCATATGATCAGCGTACGAGATACTTGCATGAACCAACATATATGCTTAAGTTTTTGAGGTGAGAAGATTACTTTAATACCTGATAAAACGGGTTGTATGCCATTGAGAATTATGGTGATGGCCAGTAATGGGCACAGATCAGAGACTGCATTCGCAACAGTTTCACCGGTAGTGAATGCATAGCTAATAACGTCTCGCACTGACAAAAGGACCATCGCTTCAACTAGGGCGATGATGAATGAGACAGTAGTCACTGTTAACACCGAAAAGGCTGCAGCTTTTGGGTTTCCTGCTCCAAGCTCGTTTCCAACCCGAACACTATTTTCAAAATAGTCTATTCAGTAAATGTTTGACATCATATGCTTGGTTTTGGGTTGGTATCAAAATTTCATTTTCCACAAGTTGTGTGACTGGAAATGTATACAAGTCGTATTTGCTATACATAATACTTACCATAATTCAAAAATTAGCAAACGTATTATTCACATTAATAATTTCATATTTAAACTGAATTTGAATCATTTGCTATAGTAAGCTTTGTGTGTATATTACTCGTAATACTTATATAAATTATTTCTTTCATATGATGTTCATTTAATGTATTTGATAAGAATAAGATTAATCATAGCCCACGGTTATGGTTAACAAAATCCACGAAATTATTATAAGACAAAGTTCATGAATTTCGAATTCTCTAATGCCTGAGTAAACCAACCTAGCAGCTGCGTTGAACCCAACTGAGACCATGAACACTAATCCATTGACACCCATGCTGCATTTATTTATCAGAAAACAAAGAATTAATATTTGAGAATAACGTTTACATATGTGTCTATTAGTACATGTAAATGGTCCTTTTGGACCACGAATTTATATATATAGGTAAGGAAAGGAACCGCTACGAGAAATAAAAGGTATGTGGTCCGAGTAGGTGAAACCTTGACCACGGATTGAAACCCATTGGGACAAAATGTGATAAAATAATAAATGAGACTGACCAAACCGAGAGCGCATCCAATGCTAGTTCGGGGTTCTCAAGCAACCCCGCAATTAACACTAGTATCTGAAAATACCACGTCTCCAAACACAACATAACAGCAGATCCACTTGACAATTTCACAAACTCCCATATTCCACCAAACGCCTTCATGTTGAACCCGGTCCACGTGGCCTTACATCTATCGCTCATCAATATGTAAACAAATTGGCCCACTACTATGATCCACCAAGACAAACTTAGTGTCAATGAGGCACCAAGCAGGCCTAGTCCCAACTTGTACACCATGATCCAAGAAAGGATCAAATGTACAACTAGGGTTCCAGCTGAAATATAGGCACTCGGAGCCACGATACTCTGGGACTGAAGGAACTTTTGTATAGGAAAGTTGATGGCATATGCGAAAATTTGAGGAATTAGACCATATACAAATAGGGCTGCCGCAGATGCCATTGATGGCGATTGTCCTAGTAAAATTAAAATCGGCTTAGAAAATATATAAATCATAGTGATCGGGATGGCTGTTACTGTGAGAACAATTGCGGATCTTTGAAGGTATACTCCAAGCATATCATATTTATGTGCTCCAAATGCTTGACCACATAGCGTTTCCACCGCGCTACCCATTCCAAGCTAGAATCACACATGCAACAAATGTATCATTTTTTTGGGACCAGAAAACACATCCTATCACATTTTATTATATACAACTTAATATGTAAACACTGCTGTAAGCGCGACTTGAACCTATAACTTATTGGTCGATGAATTGCTACGGTACGTCCTAGCATGTGTGATATATAATTAGACGATGAAGAATTGGGTTTCTAGCCGATCTTATCAATAATTTCATCTCAAAATTGACTGTATTATTCACCAAAATACAGAGCCAAAGTAGATTCGTTTTAGATCTTTAAAATTTGATCATTTCATATAAATAAATACTAATTAAATTGTTATTGATTTTGAGGTACGTGCACATCATTGTCTGGTGATAATAAAAAGAGTAATAATAACCCAACAAATGTGTTAGGACTTAGGAGTAACTCCCTATTAACGTCATCCATATGCAACAAAAAAAAAATACATTTGCCAATTTCACCCTCACATCATAGATGGACTTACAAAAAAGGTGTTGAAGTGTTAACATATTATGTCATCTATATTCATATATAAAACATCTTCACATTTCAATTTCAACACTACTTAAAATATTCAATCTTCCTAAAATGCCCCTATCCCATTATTCTCCACTAACTAAACTTCCATTAATACCCCTATCTCATTATCAATTATTTTTAATTACTACTTATTCTCCACTAACTACACTTTTCATCCATCAAATATTAAATTTACACTTTTCACCCAAAATAGTAATGTCGACATTTTAAATGGGACGGACATAGTACAATATGTTTTTATTTTAAAACATTTGCTCGCTCCTCAATTCACCGTCGTCATTTTCACCGTTGCATTGCGCGGGTATTGTGCTAGTCTTAATAAAGAGTATCAAAATATCATTATTTGACATGTGCTATTATTTTTTATTGTCTCTCTACGAATCACGACAGCAATTAATGGACTAAATTGAGAAAACAAACCATGAGGCCATAGGCAAAGAGTTGAATCCCTTGGTTACCGAGGGATGCAGCCGCGAGTTCCATGTTTCCAAGTTGGCCAGAAAAGATTCGGGTAGAGATTGACATGGCGTTATTGATCAAGTAAACCATCACCGCGGGTGCAGCCAGCTTGTATAGTAGATTTAGTTCAATTTTCGACGCCATCACAAACCGCCTCATCATCGGTGTATTGGTGTCAGAAAGTAATCTTTCGAGCTCCACACTACCACCATGATTCACCGCAGATTGTGAAGTCGTGAAGTCTTGAATTGGTTGTATAAGAGGATGGTGTAGTTGATCATTTGTTTGGGACTCCATTTATTATATTTTTTTTGTAAAATTGGATGGTTGGCTAGCCTTCTCTTGTCTCTTTTATAGAGGAATATATATATATATATTTTGTATATTTTGTGATGTTATTTTTATTTATAATTTAAGTTTGTAATTTTATGTCCGGGTGTGGATGTTAGAGAACAAACTAAAGATAAATACAAAGCAGAATCGAATGTCAAATTGTAAATCAAATAAATCAAATTCAAAGGTACTAAATAAACTAACAAAATCAAATTCGAAGGTACAAATAAATCCAAAACTAATAATGTCTATTTATAGACTAACCTAACACTAATCCTAATTCGACTCAAACACAAAATATTAATCCTAATCTAACAAATTCAAAATCGACTCAAACACCAAACCAAATTTATCAAACAAACTCTATAGTTTAAGTTACTTTCTAACAATCTCCACCGTGACTTGAACTTCGTCTTCAAACATAAAACCATACGCTATCGAAATCAAATTTCAAATTTCAAATTCTAAACGCTAGTGATACTAGCCAAATTCCAAACGCTAGATATACTAGTCAAATTCAAATTTTCCAAACAAACCAAATGATCATTTTTCAAAAACGACCCAAATCAAACGCCGATGACTTCAAACCAAATAATCAAACGCTAACCGACAAATTCAAAACGGTTAACCAAACAAAACCAAATCGGGATCTTTAAAACAAACAATCAAACTCGGGCAACAAATTTAAAAGTCCGACAAACGAATATCTTCAAACTAACAAATTCCAAACGATCAAACAAATCCAAACGATCGACATGATAATAATCAAGTCTTCAAATACCAAATCAATCTTCAAATTTCAAATATTCAATTCAAATTCAAACGACCCACATATTTGATAAGGATTACGGTCCAAATTCAAACGTGATCCAAAACCTAATGATCTAATCACAATCAGATGTTAAAACCAAAGATCACTCCACCAAAAACCAAACAATAACCAAAACCAAATTCGAACAGCAACTTCGAAAATATATATCTCTCAACTCGAACCTCCAATCAAAGATCCCAACGGTCAGGTTGTAGATCTATAAGTATAGAATCTACGGTTCAAATTTCAAGACTATTCAATGATTAACGAACCCGCATCGCCAATTCTCCTACAGCAGCGTAGAAACCGACGAACCGAAAACCAAGCCAACGAAAACGAAACAAACTCAATCACAAACGGGATCCCTCCGGATCGCCAACAATTAGTCAACGACCGACGGATGACTAATTCAAAGCGTCGCAACTAGCTCTGATACCACTTGTTAGAGATATATCGAACGAATACTAAGAAAAAACTAAAGACAAATACGAAGCGGAAGCGAATATCAAATTGCAAATCAAACAAACCAAACAAATCAAATTCAAAGGTACCAAACAAACTAGCAAATTCAAATTCGAAGGTACAAATAAATCCAAAGCTATTAATGTCTATTTATAGACGAACGTAACACTAATTCTAATTCGACTCAAATACAAAATATTAATCCTAATCTAACAAATTATAAATTGACTCAAACACCAAACCAAATATACCAAACAAACTCTATAGTTTAAGTCACTTTCTAACAGTGGAATTTAGAAAAAAAAGGAGACTACGACTTTATAAAACCAAAATAAATACGGAAAATATTAGATGCAGCGGTGCAGTAAACATTACATAACTTATGTGTTGTTAACGATAGATAATGGGCTTATTGTTTGTAAATGTATCGAAGTTGTCCGAAAATGCTTTTGTATGCATCCATGTTCAAAATGTTCTATTGTATGCAACTAACATACTAATCGCTTCTTTTGTGTGTATTAATTAACAGACTAATGTTGTTTTGTGTACGTAGCACTTGTTAATCCTTATTTTTGGCACCTGGCATCCACGTAGGTGCCACGTAGATGCCTCGTCACTAGTAACTTCATTACATTTTTTTCCCACTACATCGATTATTACCCCTTATAAAGACAAATTAGGGCTTTGGATCTCATTCAATATTTCCTCCACAACTTTTTACCCCCCGTAAACCTTCACAAACTCTCTCTACAATCACCTCTAAAACTCGAAATCTTCAACGTTTTTGGCCGGATTTCATCTGGATCTGATTATCTTAATGTTTTTGAAGGTTCGTCTCTTTGTCTCTTTCGCTAAATTAGGGCTTATTTGTACATTTCGTCATGGGTTAAACTCTCAAAGTTGATCATCTTTAAAATCACGTAATCGGTTGTTAGTAGTGTTATATTGAAGAGATTTCATGTTTATCGCTGTTAAATATAACGATGCTCTTCTAAAAAAATTAGGGCTTTTTATGCTTCTTGTGAAACGGTGTAAGTTTGAAAGTTGATGAACTATATATCGATCTAATCGGTTGTTTGTACCCTTAAACTTATGTAATTTCATGTTTATGTATGTTGTTCCTTACCGAGAAAAAATTTGAAGCTTATTTTCTAGGGTTTTGAATAGATTTATGAATTTCTTTTAAATTGCATGGCTTCATGAAACAAATCACGTAGTTGCATGAAATAATATATTAATGTTATGTTATACTTGCAGAAATGGTTGGAACCCCTGTTGCTTTTCCGGGTTTGTAGTTTGACGTCCACTATGATGGGGCGTTTATGTTCCTCCCTTTTCGGTATGAAAATGATATAGTAACTCCTCTACTAACTTCTAAGTTAGACTATTTAGAGTTGTATCAATTGTTAGAAAAGGAAACCGGGAACCCAATTGTGGGTATGTATTTCTATGTGCCAGGAAAGGAAGTAAGAGATGGTGTGTATAGGATTCAAAATAATGATGATATGGATACCTTGTTTGATCTTTCTTACTGTTATGGGAAGGTGCATATTTGGGTGGACCATTATGGTGATGATATAAGTAAGCATATAATACCAAAAGATGGTCTAGATAATGTTATTAAACAAAGAGATGGAAATAACCATGGGTCCAAGGATGATGATCAAAGCAATGCTAAAGAGCAAGAAAATGATGGTGATGAACACAGAGCTAATATTCAAACCAATGCTAATCAGGAGACTGTTGAAGAGAATGAGATATCTGAAAGTGGAAGTGATGAAGAGGATGACTTCTTTGGTAAAGATGATGATGATAGTGACAGTGAAAGTGAAACAGCTTCTGTGGATCATTTATCCGAGGGAGAGGATGAGTTGTTTGAGTTGAGGACAAGAAAAGCCAATGCAAGAAAGTTTCCTAAGCAACCTGCACAACCAAAGTTAATTGGTATTAGGGGGAATAAAGTGGCTGGCACTACAATGCATGAGGAAGTAGTTGAAGACCATGAAGAGTTCATGACTGAGTTGTTAAGGAAGTTGAAGACTGGAGATGATGTTAATGAAGATCCATTTAGGAGAGTTGAAAAGGTTGACAGGTATCCTATTCATGACCAGCTGACACATTGGAAACTACAAGAAGCAAATGTGGGTGAAAGGTTTGAAAGTGCCAAAGACTTTAAAGATTGCTTAACATACTATGCCCTGGCTAATGGGTTTTCAATATGGTATTCAAGGAGTAGCTCGACTGAGATCATTGCTAAGTGTGGTCAAAGACCACCCAGATTAGATGATGATACCAAGGGTAAACAAAGGAAAAATAATAGGTATCCTGCTGTGGTAAAGGGTGATGAGCCTAAGTGCACATGGAGATGCTATGCTAGACTGATGAGGAATGAAAATTCATTCCTGGTGATTTCAAAGGTGGATACCCATACATGTGAAAGAAATTTCAGGTTTGGTTCTTTGATTAATTATAAGTGGATAGGGAGGCAATTTGGTGCAAAGATTAGAGCTAATCCAGAGATTAGAAATGTAGATATAGCAGATCTTGTGATGAAAAAATACAAAGCTGAGGTGTCTCAATATCAGTGTTACAATGCCATGTAGTGGGCATTGCATGAATTTGAAAAATCTATTGAAGAACACTATGGCATGCTAAGGGCATACGGTGATGAGCTAGTAAAAACCAATCCAGGGTCTACTGTCAAACTTGGTGTTAGTATTAATCCTGATGAGAAGGTATATTTTGATAGATTTTATGTGTGCCTAAAGGGTTTGGCAGATGGATGGAGGAGAGGGTGTAGAAAAATCATTGCCTTAGATGGTTGCTTCCTTAAAAGCCCTAACACTGGTGAATTACTAACTGCCATTGGAAGATATGGTAACAACCATGTATTCCCTGTTGCATGGGCTGTGGTGACAGTTGAAAACAAGGATAACTGGTCATGGTTTCTTGAGTTGCTAGCTGCAGATATAGAAATGGAATGTGGAGTGGGTCTTACAGTGATGTCTGATCAGCATAAGGTATATTCCTTACATAATTCATTAATCATAATTCATTATTCTTGATTATGTACTATGTGTTGGTTTGAAAAAATATAACACTAAACTCTTAAATTATACATATACAGGGACTGATAGAGGCTGTAAAAGATGTTATGCCACATGCTGAACATAGACAGTGTGCAAGACACATCTATGAGAATTTCAGGAAACAGTTCAGTGGTGTGGAATTTAGAAGCTTGTTCTGGGCAGCATCGAAGTCCTCATATCCAGTGCTATTTGATAAAATAATGGAGAAAATTAAAACTGCTAACCCAAATGCATGGAAGTACCTGAAGGACAGAAATCCCAAGTCATGGTCAAGGGCATTCTTTGAGGTTGATAGGGGATGTGAGTCTGTGGAAAATGGATTTAGTGAGTGTTTTAATTCTGTGATTGTGAGAGTCAGGAATAAACCAATTATAACAATGTTGGAGGCTATACGGATAATTGTAATGGAGAGAATGGACACAATGAGGAGGCTAGCTGCAAACTGGGACACAGAGATATGTCCGTCGATTCAAAAGAAACTTGAATGGTCAAAAGATCAACACAGGTATTACATTTTTATACTTTCCAAGCTATTTTCAAATTGTTGTGGTTGTTAACTATGCCCAACTATTTATTATTGCAAACATTTGTAGGTTCTGGCATGTGTACTTTGCAGGTGGAAGTGAGTTTGAATGTCGACAAGGTAATGCAGCATTTAAGGTGGATGAAGGCAAGAAGACTTGCAGTTGCAGAATGTGGCAATTAAGTGGTATACCATGTCCACATGCAGTGGCTGTGATATTCAAATTAAAGAAAAGAGCTGAGGAATATCTTCCTCGATAGTTTAGGAAAGACATGTATCTGAAGGCATATACCAACTATCTCAAAGCCTTTGGTGGGATGTCAACATGGGTACCAAATGACCTGAACAAGCCACTGCCACCGAAGGTGAAGAGGATGCCTGGCAGACCAAAGAAGAAGAGAAGAAGGGCAGCACATGAAGGTGGAACAGGCTCAAGAATTTCAAAGGCTGGAGCTACTATGAGATGCCAAAACTGCTTTGAGTTAGGACACAACAAGAAAGGGTGTAAAAATGAGAGGAGAGAACCACCAAAGAAAAACAAAAAGAAGGTGGGGAGGCCTAGTAAAAAAAGGTGACAATGATGAAGGTGGTAATGGTGGTCCTGGAACAGGTGGAGGTGGAAATGGTGGTGACAATGGTGGTGCTGCACATAGTGGAGGGAATGGTGGTGACAATGGTGGTGCTGCAAATGGTGGAGGTGGAAATGGTGGTGAAAATGGTGGTGGTGACAATGGTGGTGGTGGACATGGTGGAGGGAATGGTGGTGCTGGAACAGAGGTGTTTATGGATGATGGATCAACAGCTTCAACTGGGACTCAAGTTGTCGATTGGGAAAAAAGCAATGCAGATTCTGATGGTAGAAATGTGTTTTTAGGTGGTACCAGTTATGCTTCTAGAGGAGGAGACTACATTGCAATTTCAAGTTCAAAGTGTGGTACAAACTTGAAAGGTACTAAAATTTAACTTATAATTACTTCTTTAATGTTTTGTTATGTAATCTTGTTTATATAGGTATACAAGTAATGCTATATGTTCTGAGTATGAATATCATGATAACAGCAGGGATGCCTCCTTGGTGGGGTGCAGGTATTTGTGTTGATCCTATTACTGGTGAACAATTCATTGGAAGTGCTAGTGGTATCCCACTCCCCATGCGGCCAAATCAAGCTGAAGTGGAAATGGATCCAAGTGGCTGCAAAGTTGTGACTCCAAAAAAGTCAACACCCAAGAAGACTTCAAAATACAAGTTGCTGCCAAAAAGGACAAGTTCAAGGATACTTATGAAGAATGCCACCTGCTCCCAGAAGACCCCTAATGATGGGCCTGGAAGCACATATGAGACTGCATTGGAGATTGATGACATGGAGGAGTAGCTGGCGTGGGAAGATTGTATTTTTGGGTCACCATATTTTGTTGATCAATATATACTTAAACTGATCCAAGTATGTGTGATTGTTTATGTCTGCTTAAGTTATTGTATGTAAGGGCATCAAACATTAACTCTTTTGTACCCATGTAAGTAGCATGTGAATGGCATTGGTACTATGCCTTTCACTTAGACTACTTCAGTTGGAGAAGTCAATTACTTATGTATGTAAGAACTTAACTACTTAATTATGTTAATGGCAATCACCAGCCATAATGGTTTGATTATTATGCTACTTCTGAACTTTAATGTTACCCATCAAATGTTGTTGATAATTTGCAGGTTATGTACTTGGTAATTTGCAGGTTATGTAGTTGATAATTTGCAGGTTGTTTATGTGACATAATGTAGAACTAATATGTGCCATAATGTACTTGATAATATGGAGGTTAAACCATAGCTTCATTTCAATACCTCCTCCAACATTTCATTACAAAATGTGCCCCAAAATACATCACAAAAACCTACAAACATTGCAGTACATGAAATTTGGGATTAAATCATACCTTCATTACCAAGATACATACAACTACACTTAACATAATAACAACTCCTAGTACCACATTCAAACATTGTTGAACCAGCTTGAGTTTAGAGTTTTTCAAACTCATCTCTTCAATTAACTTTTCCTTCTCGATCTTCAACTTTCGAACAACCTCAACATCTTCAACTTCCACATTATTTGCTGAATCAGTCTTCAATTTTGTATTTTCCAGACGCATTCCGTACAACAATTCTTTGTAGTAATCACTTGGAAGGTCCTCATCAAGAAATTCGTACACGTCACATTTATACCGTTTGTCCTACAAATTAATCATAATCAACAGACTACTTTTATATGATACTTATAATCTAGGAACATCGCTGTCCAAATGAAGTACCAATTTTGCACAATTTCAAATTTTGAAAATTAGGGCACAAAAACTTACGTATACGGGACAGCCAATGAATCTTCTACCTGGGTTTTTGAACGTCCATGATGTGCGAACGTACAATCGATGGCCACAATTACAAACACGGGGCAAACGATTTGCAATTCGACTATTTGTTGAAGAAGACGACATAATTTTGAAGCTCGGAAGGTACGGGAGCAAATGAGTTTATCTATGTATATGTAAAGTTTGATACATTATTTTTGAGTGACGAGGCATCTACGTGGCACCTACGTGGATGCCAGGTGCCAAAAATAAGGATTAACAAGTGCCACGTACACAAAACAACATTAGTCTGTTAATTAATACACACAAAAGAAGCGATTAGTATGTTAGAGGCATACAATAGAACATTTTGAACATGGATGCATACAAAAGCATTTTCGGACAACTTCGATACATTTACAAACAATAAGCCCATAGATAATTATGTCTACATACATAAAAAAATTGAGAGTTAAAAATGTACAATGATATAAAAATCGATGTGTATTGCAAGTAAAAAACTACTACGTACAATACAAGTATAAAACTAAAAGTATCAATCAATCAATACAAAGTATTAAAAAATTAAGGAAAAAATTGCTCTGTATATCTATCATATATAGGACTGTCTTGAATTCTCACGTTCCAAGATAGTACGATCGTCCTTATAACTCCAAGTCGAAGCATTAGACCGACACCAAAATATACGATTGTCACCTGCTCCGCCATGTTTCCGCCCTTGTATATACACAACTCAAACTAATTGTTTTTTAGTACTCATTTTTTTAGTTAATTCGATAAATATCTTAACAAGAATAATTGAAAAGGGGGATTGAAAAGCCAATGCCATGATATTCTTCAGTCAACGTAATTCTTCTAAACGACAAACTTGAAATGTTTTATCGATATAAGCGTTTAAAACATCGTCATCAATCAAATTAACTTAAACTCATAATTAACTTCTTAAATTTTACCGAAGTTTAGAAATTATTTGACAACAACCGACTAGAACTGGTAGCTACATGTAACAATAGTTTGTTAAAAAACTATTTGTAAAAACTTTTATTTCAAGAGTTTTTAGTACTTTATTCTAGATGTGTTTTGTTAGCCCTTAGCCTTAGCCACACACATCTTTGGGGACAATTTGGTGCAGGTGCGCGCAATGACAAGAATCTGAACTGGATATGATCTTATTTGGCCTAGCTTGCATTGATCCCATATCCGGATTCTGGACTTATATGATCTTAGTTATTATCACCTCAATCAACTATCAACTATCAACTATATAAAAGAGATATATTACGAAGTAAAAAGTAAGATTATCGATATTCTTTTTATACTTGTGCTAATAATTTTCTAATAATATAACGTGTCATTATTTATTATTAGGAAGATGGGATTTATTAATAAAAAACGTGTTAGTTAGCTCTAGCTATAACTTATGTGATGTGATATAAACAAGGTATTGTATGCGTTCGCGTTGCGACGGGATGAATTTAACATAATTAAGCTATACTCATATGCTATATATAATTGTTAAAGAAATGATAATAATAGATTTTTATTACCAAGTTTTGCATCGAGAAATAATTATATTTTGGATCATGTTCGATGCGTTTTAAAAAATTATAGCAATGTACATTATATTGACTATATATTCATAAAAGCGTACATAACAATATACGGAGTATATGTTAAAGAATTGATAAGTATGTTTAACAATTAATTTTCTTAGAATGGTGAATTAAAATAAATTGTATTAATTTAAAAATCCAAAATATATAAGTTTTTATTTAATGTAAAGGAGTCATGAACACCTTCAAATTTTTGGAGACTCTAAGGAAAAGTTGTTTATCATGAAAGAGTGACCATATAATTAAAGGCTAATTACAATACATAATTGGTAATATGGTAAAATGCTTAATTTTTTTCTATGACCAAATCAAATTTAAAA
This sequence comes from Helichrysum umbraculigerum, assembly GCA_949592205.1. Taxonomy (NCBI): domain Eukaryota; kingdom Viridiplantae; phylum Streptophyta; class Magnoliopsida; order Asterales; family Asteraceae; genus Helichrysum; species Helichrysum umbraculigerum. The sequence goes on along the minus strand of CATIUR010000001.1, from coordinate 243,743,350 downwards.
TAATCGGATCGATTATATTATATTCCTTAATTTAGTATCAAATTATCTATCAAACTATAAGTATGTATATATATTTTTGAGGCCATTATAACTTGAATACTTTGGGTAGTTAACCACCTTCAAAGACATTCCCAAAAAGAGTATAAGCTTACAATATGATAAAATTATCTTATGTATACATGTTATCTTAACATCATAATTAACGATTCTCAAAGGATTAAGTATAGTAAAAAACACGATAAGTTAAAATCCAAGAATAAATAAACACTTATAAAATATAAGTATGACATTTAATATATATTAATGTATTCTAAAATTAGTAATAATGATTTCTATAACTTAATTATTACATGTAATAAAAACATTTTTAACAATAAACTATTTACAAAGAGGAAAAGTAAATTGAAAATTATACCACATATCAAACGAAACATTCAAAATTTATAAATCGTTGCAAATGAAATTTAATATTTCAAGTAAAGGAGTAAAAAGTTTCAACAAAATATAGTAACTTTTATAACATAAAATATACAAGATTAGAAAGAAAAAAAAAACACTTAAAAAAAAAACAAATGCTCAAATATAAAGCCCGCTGCCCACCTACTATTTGAAAAAAATATAATAAAGAAAAAGCTTCTAGCTGGAATCGAACCCACATGACAAAGGAAAGCAACTTTTTATTTTACCATTTAAGCTATCAAATTAATATGTAGTAAAATAGAAATATTAATTATAAATATTAATATATAAGCTAGAAAAAGACAAAATATACTATTCATAAGGTTCACCAATTGATATTAGATGATAGTTTAACACTTACAATAGACATTTAATTATTACTCCGTATTATTAAAAATGTACTCGTATTAATTAAACTCCCTCCGTTCCAATTTTATTGTCCCCAGATAAAAAACATGCAGTTTAAGAAAAACATCACTATCTCTCTTACTTTTTGGTAACAAGACAATTTTACCTTTTACTTTTTACATACCTTTTTGTCTTACATATATAAATTAGGGGCATAAATGAACTTTATCTCATTATTCTTTTTCATTTATGGAAGTGGACAATTAAATTAGGACATCCAAAAAAGGAATAGTGGACAATAGATACGGGACGGAGGGAGTACATGTTTACAACTATATGTACTTTTATCAGTTAGATATAGTATTATATTGCCTTTTACACAAAATCAATTAGTAATACTTAATTAGTGAGTTTAATCCCAAAAAATATACTATCGTTTCTTGGTATTTTATGTCTTATTTCACTTGAGACAATATATTGGCATTTTGGAATGGTAAAATACTAAAATAAGAGTAAATATCATAAATGGTACGGTCCATGTAGTTACAACGATTCACGAAATTTGTCTTTATATATTTTTTTTTTCACATTTTTTACATCTTAAATATAATGTAGGAAACTTAATTATGACATCATTAATTAATCAACTAGGTATTCTATTTTAATTAGATTTAAAATTTAAAAAAAAATAAAGTTTAATTAAACAATCAACGTCTCATGTATATACATGGATTAAAAACCTACTTTTGCTTCCTTCGGTCACCTAAAATGACTAAAGTGCCCTTTATCCATTTGAATCTTGAATATGCGAAAATGACATATTAGTCATTTAAGGTGGAGGAATGATCATTTTCGAGCAAACGTAAACTTATTGAACTGAAAATGTAACAAATATATATTGTGAAACAATGTTTAGGATAGAATAAATAAAATAGAACGTGGACCATTGGATTCATCATTTGATCAATAAATATGAACATTTTTTTTTTTGAACGGCCAAATTTAATTTCCCCCATACACCACTGCCTGGGCTCGAACCCCAGACCTCCAGGGAGGCAAGCCTCCCACCTCACTTTTACCACTTTGGTAAGAGATCATTGGCAATAAATATGAACATTTAATATTTAATTATTTTAATTAGACATTTTGATAGCAGGGGGTAAGCAAATGATCACCAGCTCAGCTGGTTGTGATGCACGAGGTTTTACCCATAGGTCTCGGGTTCGAGTCATGTGGTGGTTTTTCCTAGGTGAGGCAATATATGGGCTGGTAGTGGTGGCACGATGATACTCCATTACTGGCCCGCAGGTGTTATTTGCCGTTTCCAAAAAAAAAACAAGGGGTAAAACTGGTAATTACCAACAACACTTTTTAGTCTGCTTTGAAAGTTCGTTTGTTTTAACATGCCAGTTTTCAATACACATTAATACAGATCAATTCTTTTCAAAGTTGATTCACAAGAGTTTGACGTGCACTTCGCTAAAAAATTTATTCCTAGGCACTTGTCAAGAAAAACTGATGACATACCTACAAAATGTTGACGCACATACGTTTTCATTATTAATGATGATTCCTGGGAAAAAAGTTGATGCACACATATTCAAATTTTGATTCACATATATTCGAGTGATTCACGTCAAATTTTTATGATTCATATTCAATTTTTTATTCAAATTTTGATTCACACATATTCAAAGAGTGATTCACATATATATTCGATAAGTGATGATGCACACAAAAAAAGTTTTAACTTTGACGTACATACAATATAATATATATATATATATATATATATATATATATATATATATATATATATATATATATATATATTTTAACGAAATACGGAGTACAATTGAAAAGTGAGGAATAAATATCTATTTGGTCGTGCAAGAAAAAAAGAGAGGTAGAAACATAGAGATAGAGAGGAAAATTAATAATGAAATGGTTTTGATATGCTGTCAGTTTAGTGGAGAGAGAGATTAAATGAAGTCTTAAATATGAATAAAAGAGGAGGAAATAGCAAATACCCAAAGTACTCCTTTGATTATATTTGAATATAACTTTATTCTATCTAGTCTACGATAATGTTTATTCTATATGATACAAACCCTATATATATATATATATATATATATAAATCATGTAAAAACCATCGATGCAATTTACTGTTTTTCACTTATGAATCAACCGTTACAGAAAAAGAAGAAAAGAAAAGAAAAATAGTCTCGCAAAAGAATAAAGCTTAAAAGTCCTTCGAAGTATCATCCTTGCAAGAAAATTATGATAGAAGACCAACAGCTATTTCCTTTCCGTTCTAAATAAAGTTGTTCAACTTTAAATAAGTAAAAGCATTTGGAGAATCTCAAATCAGTTCATCAAAAGCTGATCCAGCGATCCACATTTGGAGAATAACTTTTTTGAGATGATATATATTATATAGTCCAAATAACTTTATAGTCGTAATTAATTATTTGAAGACAATCACATCTAAATGGACCCAGGCTAAAAAAATTATTAATACACACTCGATTGTTTTATATTTTACTAGCTTATCTACCCGTGTATTACACGGGTTTATTTCACACTAAAAATGAAGCTATAAGTATTTATTGCTTGTATTTTCTCTCTCTAACAAAGAATACGCTCCCCTCGGTTTTTTGAAAATCCTAGATCTACTTCTTCCTTGAACAGCCACCTCCGGCCGCCCGCGACATGCCGGATGTAACATCCTCTCCAGTGGCCTGGTATTTTTCTATTTAAATTGAGTAATTAATTGTTTTAGATTTCATTTGCTATTAATGGGTTTATTGTGAAACTTGGTGAAATAGGTTTTAGGACTTATTGTGATAAATAAAATGTTGCTTGGTTTAATTTATTAAAGGTGACGGTACAATAAAATAAATTTTTCGCAATTGGTATTAAAGTGCCAGACAATAGAATTAGGACGGGTATAAAATGCCCAAAATGTTAAGTCGGTTTAAAAAGGGGCCGACCCTTTTTATTTGGTTACTTTCCCTTTTTCATTTTCTTTGAAGATCAAGATCAAAACCCTAGCTCCAAATCTTTAAAATTCAAATCAAAAATCATTGATCAAGAACTAGTTAAGTTGAAGTGGTGATTCAAACAAGTTGGTTCCATCTTATTCTATTCATCATCTTCTTCACTTTTGAAAAGTAAGTGGGTTTATTACATGAGACTAGGTTTAATAGAAATTGATGAATTGAGTTAATTATTGAGTTTATATGATGTTATATGATGATTTCGTGGTAATACATGATGCTATGAATTGATTGTCTAGCTTGAATCTTGTGTTATATGTTTGAAATGTGAATTGATTTCAAATAAGTGATCTAATGGTTTAGAAATGGGTTTTATGATTTTGGCAAAGGGAATGGTTATAACACCCCACGATTTAAGACACCATTTTTTTTTATATATATTTTTCGGAAGCGCAAATCCCATATATAATATATTCATAGATGTCACGATATCACCAACCAAAACATTACATATGTTCTAAAATTTAGATATAGTTACAAACGATAATTATCGACTTGGTGTTATTTAACAAAACAAGTAATAACAAAACGATCAGAGTTCAACTTGGCAAACATTTCTTCAAACCTTCAACACGTCCCAAACAACCCAAAAATTTAACCTGCAAAAGTATTGTGGGGAATTAGCACGAAGCTAAGTGAGTAAACTAAGTCTTACAATCTAACTTAGCATAACAATCAATCACAACAATCAACTAAAATAAACAATCAAAACAGAGGATCGGTGGTTCTTGAGATACCCTCAGTCCGCGGTGGCACTCCAAGAACACTTAATAATCAACTGCATGCCAATACAGAGATTTTACCGATAGTTTATTGCTATCTTTAATCAATATGGACTAATTCACAACGAATGTTCATCCAACCCATAAAGATTAACCTATAGCGACTAAACCCAACATAATTGACCTCTATCATTCCAACCTATCATGGAATCATTCACTAGAAATCAATCAATCTATAAATCAACAAATACGATCAATAATTCTATCATCAACTTATCAATAATTCAATCAATACTATCAACTTAAAATTGATGTAACTAACTGTTAAAACCAAAATTAAACTGTGAGAACCAGACCACTCATCTGTCTCGTTTCAGTCTCCAAACTCAAAGATCTTATTTTATTGAGTCTTCGGTGCCTCTGTAAACACAATCAAAACACAAGTTAATAACTTGTTTCATAATTCAAATTATATCTGTACTTAAATACTTACATCAATAATCAAGAAATATCAATGGATAAATGATATAAGTATTGAATTCTAACAATTTCAGAGAACATCAAATTTGTCAAAATAACAAAGACAAACGCGATCCAGTTCAGGGGGTTGGGATCGCGTTCCTCTTCACAAAATATTATGTTACCGAAAACCACTAAGGAACGCGATCCGCGTTAAGGGTCAGGATCGCGTTTACATGATCAAAACACGAAGGATCCAGTTTATAACTAAGGAACGCGATCCAGGTCAAGTTGTGGGATCGCGTTTCAAAGCTTTTCAGCTCCAAACAGACCTGCAACTTACAACTACGAACTACAAACTCAAAATCGACCAAGTGCAGTTATGTACTCAAACTTTTACCCATATTTGACCACAATATCATCTATGAACATAATGTAACAATAAACAATAACATCTAACATCAAAATCCATACATGCATCATCATTTTACCCAAATTTCAACCAAACCCACATTCATTCAAATAGAGTATGAAACACAAGAAATTTAACCTAATTAATCAAGAATTCAGTTTATAATCACAACACAAAACATATTCAAGTATAACTTACTCCATTCCATCATTAATTTGACCTAATTCAACATTTCAAGCTTATGTATGAAAATGAGCATTATACACTTACAAATCTTTGATGATGATGATATGAAGAAGATGAAGAGCAAGATAAAAACTCAAAATCACAGTCTTCACTTGAAGAAATCAGTTCCAATTTGATTTTTCTTTGATTGTAGTTAGGTGTGTGTTCTTGAGAGATTTAGGCAAAAATGGTAGAAGTGAGAACAAAAAGGGATCGATCATTTCATTTAACCCAACTGCATGAAATCTTAAATTATACCCCTTCTAAACTAATTGTCTGGAACCTAAATTTCAAACGCGAGAAAGTTATTTTATTTTACCGTCACCTAAAATTATCTAAAACAGCTAACATTTCAATAGTCACAATATTTCCTGAGGCTCATTTACCTATTAAATTTAAAATCAAACACAGGTAATAATTATAAATCACATAAATAATTAAAATAAAATACCTTTTCTCCTAGGCCCGATTTGGGGATGTTACAAATCACCCCTCCTTAGAAAGATTTCGTCCCGAAATCTAACTAGACACAAATAAATTAGGGTATCTAACCCGCATACTCTCCTCCGTTTCCCAAGTGAGATCCGCACCCAAACTATGTTTCCACTTAACCAAAACCATAGGAATTTCTTTTCTACGTAATTTGGTCACTTTTCTATCTAAAAGCTCGACAGGTTCCTCAACCAATTTCTTACTTGAGTCAACACGAAGATCTTGCAAAGGAAGGATTTGGGATTGATCCTCCACATTGCATTTTCTTAAATAGCAAACATTAAATGTATCGTGAATACCGGCTAATTCAGGCGGAAGATCTAAAGAAACCGATTGTTCATTAATCACTTGCCGGATTCTAAATGGGCCAATATAACGAGGAGCTAATTTCCCACGTTTACCAAATCTAATAACACCCTTCCATGGAGAAACTTTTAAATACACAAGTTCACCTTCAACAAAAACAACAGGTCGCCTACGTGGGTCAGCATACTGTTTCTATCTATCACGAGCCGCTTTCAGTTTCTCACGAGCAATCTTAACTTTGTCAGCTGTAATTTGAACTATGTCAGGACCCGCAAACTGTTTTTCTCCCGCTTCTAACCAACATGTAGGTGTTCGACAACGGCGCCCATACAACATCTCATACGCCGGCATACCAATGCTAGAATGATAAGAATTATTATAAGCAAACTCTATCAACGGTAAGTGTGAATCCCAAGAACCGCCATACTCAAGTACACAAGCTCTCAACATATCCTCGAGTGTCTGAATAGTACGTTCTGACTGCCCATCTGTCTGAGGATGATAAGCTGTACTAAGATTAACTCTGGTACCTAGTTCACGTTGCAATCTCTGCCAAAAACCAGAAACAAACCTGGAATCTCTATCGGAAACAATGGATAAAGGAATACCATGTCTAACAACAATCTCATGAATGTACAATTGAGCAAGTCGAGTCAACGATGTCGTCTCACTGGTGGCTAGAAAATGTGCACTCTTGGTTAATCTATCAACAATCACCCATATCATATCATTACCTTTCTGAGTGCGGGGAAATTTGGTAACGAAATCCATAGTAATGTGCTCCCATTTCCATTCCGGAATATCTAACTATTTCAATGAACCATAAGGCTTCTGATGTTCAGCTTTAACCTGGGAACATATATGACAAGTCTCCACCATTCGAGCAACATCGGTTTTCATAGTTGGCCACCAATACAGTGGTTTCAAATCATTGTACATTTTCGTACTCCCTGGATGAACAGATAACCTCGATTTGTGTGCCTCTGACAATATCAAATCCCGAAGTCCCCCAATCAGTGGAACCCAAAACCGAGACTGAAAAGTTTTCAATCCACGAGAATCATCAACCAATAAATCTTTTCGTTTCAACAAAATCTCAGATTTTAAATTTTGATCTAACAATGCCTCTAACTGTGCAGCTTTCAACTGAGAAATCAAATCAGAAGATATTTCCAAACGCATGAAATAAATTCGGTCGGAAGGTACATTTCGGCTTAGAGCATCGGCAACCACATTAGCTTTACCCGGGTGATATCGGATTTCACAGTCATAATCCTTAATCAATTCCAACCATCGGCGCTGTCTCATATTAAGTTCTTTCTGAGTAAACATATACTGGAGGCTTTTGTGATCTGTACATACAACACAACTAGTACCGTATAAATAATGTCTCCAGATTTTCAACGCAAACACCACAGCTGCAAGCTCTAAATCGTGAGTAGGATAATTTCTTTCATGAGTTTTAAGCTGACGAGAAGCATATGCAATAACACGATCATGTTGCATCAAAACAACTCCCAAACCAGCATGAGAAGCATCGCAATATACTACAAAATCATCAGTACCGTCAGGTAATGCTAACACTGGAGCCTGACATAACAACTGTTTAAGAGTATGAAAAGATGATTCTTGTTGATCACCCCATTGAAATTTAACATCCTTTCTAGTCAACTTGGTTAACGGGCCAGCAATTTTAGAGAAATCCTTAATAAACTTTCGATAATACCCTGCTAAACCAAGAAAACTTTTAATCTCAGAAGGAGTTTTAGGAGCACTCCAATTCATAACGGCTTCCACTTTAGAAGGATCCACTTTGACTCCATCTTTACAAATGATATGACCGGGAAATTGTACCTCTCGAAGCCAAAATTCACACTTGGAAAGTTTTGCATAAAGATTTTCTTTTCTCAGAGTGTCAAGAATCAACCTCAAATGATGTTCATGCTCCACCTCAGATTTAGAATAAATCAAAATATCGTCAATAAATACAATCACAAACTTATCTAGAAAAGGTCGGCATACTTGATTCATTAAATCCATAAAAATAGCAAGAGCATTAGTCAATCCAAAAGGCATAACTAAAAACTCATAATGACCATATCGGGTACGAAAAGCAGTCTTAGGAACATCTTCCTCACGAACTCGCACTTGATGATAACCGGATCTCAAATCGATCTTAGAAAAATAGGATGATCCCTGTAACTGATCAAATAACTCATCAATTCTGGGCAATGGATATTTGTTTTTCACCGTTCTTTTATTGAGCTCTCTATAATCAATACACATTTGCAAAGTACCATCCTTTTTCTTTACAAACAAAACCGGAGCACCCCACGGGGAAGAACTCGGTCGAATAAACCCTTTATCTAACAGTTCCTGAATTTGACCCATCATCTCACGGATTTCAGAAGGAGCTAATCTATAAGGAGACTTAGCTACAGGAGTCGAACCAGGAATCAAATCAATCTGAAATTCTACATCTCTTACAGGGGGTAAACCAGGCAATTCATCCGGAAAAACTTCCGGGTAATCAGAAACCACCGGAACATTGGACAAAGATTTCTTTTCTAACTTGCTATCTATCACATAAGCCAAATAAGAATCACAATTCTTAAGTAGGGATTTCCTAGCTTTCAACAAAGAAATCAATGGTAGACTACCCTTTACTCGTTCTCCTCGAGCCATGACGTATGACCCATCGGAAATCAGAATTCTTATAACCTTTCTATGACAATCAATGTTGGCTTTATTCAAACTTAACCAATCCATACCAATAACTACATCGAAACTAGGAATTGGCATCAATAAAAAGGAGACTAGAAACTCATGACCCTCAATAAGTATATTAGCTCCAGCTACTGATGTGGTCACTGGAACTAACTTACCGTCAGCAATCTCAACTTCTAAAGGTTTATCAATCAAAGAGGGGATCAATTTCAGTCTATCACAAAAGTTCACAGATATAAATGAACAGTTGGCACCAGAATCAAACAATACACGAGCTGGTACAGAATTTATGAGAAAAGTACCAGTAATAACATCTTCAGTGGTGACAGCCTCATCAACTGTCATTTGGAAAGCTCGGCTAGCAGCTACTGGTGGATTCTTCCTCTTTTGACCAGAGGATGACGAACCTTTACCCGCACCCATACTCTGTCTCTTCGCCTCAGGACAATCCCCTGCACGATGCCCTTCTTTATGGCAATTCCAACACACGCTATTTGGGTAAGTACAATCTTTTGCAGCATGTCCAAAAATTCCACACTTAACACATCTAGATGTCTGGGGAGTACAAGGACCATTATGCCTAGCTCGACATCTATTACAATAGTTACTATCCGTTGGAATACCAGAATTCGATCTCCTATTTTGTGGACTACCTTGACCTTTCTGTTTACTCGAAGAGTCTCCTTTATTTTTCTGTGAATACCTTTCTTTATTCATCATTCTTTTAGCCATAATATCCCCATCAACCGAACGAGCTAAATCATAAGCTTGAGGAAGTGAACCTGCTAGTCTCACTGTGGTACGGTAATCAGGAGGTAATGTTTTCACAAAGTGATCAATTTTGGTCCGGTCAGTCGGAACCCACTGTTGTACAAACCGCAATTTATCTGAAAACTGCTTAATTAATTCATCAATTGTCATTTGATCAGTCTTTTGCAAGTCAAGGAATTCTTGCCTAATCTTTGAAAGATTATACTTCGAGCAAAATTGTTTATAAATTTCAGCATGAAAATCTGGCCATCTTATAGCATTCAACTGTTGTGGAGATAATGGTGCAGTAATCGAATCCCACCATAACATGGCTTGACCCTTTAACAACTGAACCGCATAAGGTACCTTATCCTCCTCCTCACAATGACATACATTAAGTTTTCTCTCAACATCACGTAGCCAGTCAAGAGTGACCGTAGGATCGGTACTTCCAGAATATACCGAAGGATTGCATGACATAAAGGTTTTAAGAGAACAACCTTTCTTCAACTGTTGGAAAGTTGGAATAGGTATTTGATAACTAGTATAACCAGACGAAGGAAAAGGACCCGAGGTCTGATAAGTATAACCCTGTTGCTGCTGTTGTGAAATAAAAGGATTAGATACCGGAATCCGTGTAAAAGATACAATGGGTGGAACATTAGTCGCAATATGTGGACGAGTAGAAACTGGATGTTGAGAAGATCCAGCCTGTTCTCTCTGAAGTTCCAACACTCTATTCTCCAATCTCATAATATACTCCTGACCAGTTTCGGTTTCTCCACCGGCTAAATTAGATGTACCATTATGACCCTGGTTCTCTGGTGGTACATCTGTCCGTGAAGTATCATTGAGAGTATGGGAAGGTGGCTCATTATCCGCCATACCTGTCATCACATCACATCTCAACATTCGTTAATTGTTAGTACTAGCAACTAACCCAATCAACTATCATAACTAATCCCCACCACAAGAAATGTTTGACCAACATGACTAAGTTTAGGATTGAACACTTTAAATGCTCAATTCACCTAAACTTACGCTCTGATACCAACTTATAACACCCCACGATTTAAGACACAATTTTTTTTTTTTTATATTTTTCGGAAGCGCAAATCCCATATATAATATATTCATAGATGTCACGATATCACCAACCAAAACATTACATATGTTCTAAAATTTAGATATAGTTACAAACGATAATTATCGACTGGGTGTTATTTAACAAAACAAGAAATAACAAAACGATCAGAGTTCAACTTGGCAAACATTTCTTCAAACCTTCAACACGTCCCAAACAACCCAAAAATTTAACCTGCAAAAGTATTGTGGGGAATTAGCACGAAGCTAAGTGAGTAAACTAAGTCTTACAATCTAACTTAGCATAACAATCAATCACAACAATCAACTAAAATAAACAATCAAAACAGAGGATCGGTGGTTCTTGAGATACCCTCAGTCCGCGGTGGCACTCCAAGAACACTTAATAATCAACTGCAGGCCAATACAGAGATTTTACCGATAGTTTATTGCTATCTTTAATCAATATGGACTAATTCACAACGAATGTTCATCCAACCCATAAAGATTAACCTATAGCGACTAAACCCAACATAATTGACCTCTATCATTCCAACCTATCATGGAATCATTCACTAGAAATCAATCAATCTATAAATCAACAAATACGATCAATAATTCTATCATCAACTTATCAATAATTCAATCAATAGTATCAACTAAAAATTGATGTAACTAACTGTTAACACCAAAATTAAACTGTGAAAACCAGACCACTCACCTGTCTCGTTTCAGTCTCCAAACTCAAAGATCTTATTTTATTGAGTCTTCGGTGCCTCTGTAAACACAATCTAAACACAAGTTAATAACTTGTTTCATAATTCAAATTATATCTGTACTTAAATACTTACATCAATAATCAAGAAATATCAATGGATAAATGATATAAGTATTGAATTCTAACAATTTCACAAAACATCAAATTTGTCAAACTAACAAAGACAAACGCGATCCAGTTCAGGGGGTTGGGATCGCGTTCCTCTTCACAAAATATTATGTTACCGAAAACCACTGAGGAACGCGATCCGGGTTAAGGGTCAGGATCGCGTTTACATGATCAAAACACGAAGGATCCAGTTTATAACTAAGGAACGCGATCCAGGTCAAGTTGTGGGATCGCGTTTCAAAGCTTTTCAGCTCCAAACAGACCTGCAACTTACAACTACGAACTACAAACTCAAAATCGACCAAGTGCAGTTATGTACTCAAACTTTTACCCATATTTGACCACAATATCATCTATGAACATAATGTAACAATAAACAATAACATCTAACATCAAAATCCATACATGCATCATCATTTTACCCAAATTTCAACCAAACCCACATTCATTCAAATAGAGTATGAAACACAAGAAATTTAACCTAATTAATCAAGAATTCAGTTTATAATCACTACACAAAACATATTCAAGTATAACTTACTCCATTCCATCATTAATTTGACCTAATTCAACATTTCAAGCTTATGTATGAAAATGAGCATTATACACTTATAAATCTTTGATGATGATGATATGAAGAAGATGAAGAGCAAGATAAAAACTCAAAATCACAGTCTTCACTTGAAGAAATCAGTTCCAATTTGATTTTTCTTTGATTGTAGTTAGGTGTGTGTTCTTGAGAGATTTAGGCAAAAATGGTAGAAGTGAGAACAAAAAGGGATCGATCATTTCATTTAACCCAACTGCATGAAATCTTAAATTATACCCCTTCTAAACTAATTGTCTGGAACCTAAATTTCAAACGCGAGAAAGTTATTTTATTTTACTGTCACCTAAAATTATCTAAAACAGCTAACATTTCAATAGTCACAATATTTCCTGAGGCTCATTTACCTATTAAATTTAAAATCAAACACAGGTAATAATTATAAATCACATAAATAATTAAAATAAAATACCTTTTCTCCTAGGCCCGATTTGGGGATGTTACAATGGTATCTTTGGAAGTTGTTGGTAGTAGTAGATGTAATATAACACTTCCTTGATGTTAAAAATGATGCTTGGTCGAATTGTTATATGAAAATTTAGAGATGGTGAAATTTGGGTCGAGCTGAAATGTTGTTGCAGGTTTCTTCTTGAGCTGAAAAATAGCTGAACGCGATCCTAGCAATGTTTCCGGATCGCGTTCCCTAGTTATAAAATGTCTCAGTCGAGTTTTGGCCTTGGAAACGCGATCCAGGCCTATTATCCGGATCGCGTTTGCTAGTGATTTTCGGTTACAGAATATTTTTCCACTTAAGAACACGATCCCACCATGCCTTGTCCGGATCGCGTTTGCATGTTTAATTTTGATGGATTTTTGCAAATTTCAAAATTGCATAAGTGTTTAGAAGGTGGTGTTTTTAGTAGCACTTTTATTTCATATACCTATAGTGGCACTTAAGGGGTACTTTAGTGGCACTTTTTGACTGAAAAATATGTTATAATGTGAACATTTTAAATGAGTTACGGGACTTAACAAAGATGTTTTGAGTCAAGTGAGTATTGTATATGAAATGCCTTTAGTGGCACTTATTGGATGCTATAGTGGCATTTTTATAAAAATGCCCACTTTGATATTTACAAATTATGAGGCAAAGTACTAATTTGTGTTGGTTGTTAATTCTCAGATCCTCCAAAAGATAAGTAGCACCTGGAATCTGAGTTTGTGGCTACCGAGGTATCGGTGAGTGGATTCGGAACTCACCATTGAATTTAGTTGTGATCATTGGATTACAACGAATAAGCGTGATATATTGTTGTTGCTTATTTAATATACTTTGTTGATCATTATTCTATGTGCAATGTGTGGCCTTCGGGCATCAGTTGTTAATGAGGTCAACGAGTTGTTGAACTGTTGGTTGGGCTAGTTGGTTATCATGTGAATGATACAGGGATTTACTTCATTTGTTGTGTGTATTGAACTGTATCTGAGTAGGATAACCACTAGCTATCGGTCTCGTCCGTTATGGCCATACGGATAGGTTGGATAAGTGTTCTTGGGGAGCCACCCGGGTTTATGGTTATCCCCAGAGCCGTCGATCCTCATTATTGTGTTGTTGATTTGTTGTGATTAGGTGATTATGCTAAGTTGAATGTTGTGTGATGAACTCACTCACTTAGCTATGTGCTAATCCCTCCTCTCTACTTCCTGCAGATTATATTTTGGATAGATGGGTAGCAGGAAGTCGATGCTTTAGGAGCTGGGAATGTCTTGACAGCATGCTACTCTGATAATGTTTTGTACTAATCAAGTTGGTTTTATATAATGCCCCATTTAAGATGTGGTTAAATAGTTTTTGAACTGGTATGTCTTAAACTATGAACTGTTTATGAAATTTAATTAAGTTGCTATAAGTTAATGATGTGTTTTAAATTACTACGCTTCCGTATTATTAATATAATATTGATATATAAAATGAGGGGCGTTATACCGGAGGTCCGGAGGGCCTCACCAACCCTAATTATCTCACTCAAACGTTTGTAGTTTTTGTTCGTCTCTTTCAAGTTTCAACCCCAACACTTGTTTCTCGTCAGATCGAACTTTTAACGGTGATTTCCTTAAAACGGAGGATCGTACTCCGTAATTCCTTCCTATATCTCGCTGAACCACCACCTAGTTCGGTTTGCGTCGTCATCTCCGATTTCGGTTACATCGGCATTCAGTCTCGATTCCCGTGTTCTCTGGTTAGTGTCCTCGTGCTCGATCGGCTCATCTTCTTTCTTCGGTCTGTCCGTTTTCCGGTGGACCTATTTTATCCTTGAGGTTTCGGCCTTCTGAGGTTTTCCGGTAGATTTGGTTTCCGTTGAGGCAGATTTGTACTTGTCGGGTTTTTGAGGTTCGGGTTTCGTATGGCTGTTGCAATGTCTAGCCGCTAGGTGTTCGCCTTAAACTTGTGGTGTAGGTGTTCGGTGGGTTTGATTAATGGAGGTTATGGCTTCTCGTTTTGATAGGATTGTCGTTTTACCGTTTTCATCAGCTTATCACTTTTTTCCGTTATCATTCACAAGTCGGCAAACAACTTTTCTGATGAAGCTCAATGTTTGATTTGGGAAGCCAAGGGTTTATTGTATTTTTTAGTTAGATATGTGTTAGGTCACTGTATTTCAATGTGGTTAGGGTTTATTTCACTTTCAAATATTGCATTTAGATTGTCATCTTGCAATCGTCATTTGTAACTCAATTGGATCATTTGATCTTATTAGGGGTGAGTATGGTACGGAATCGGTACCGAACCGGTTGGTATCAGTTTTATTTTTGGCCCTAAAGTGAGTACCGAATACCGGACCGTTTAAAGCGGTACGGTACCGGAACGGTTCCGGTACCGGTACGGGTAAAAGTGGTACTATACCGCTTTGGTATCAAAAAATAGTAGAATAATAAGTAAACCTATCTACGTATTTTGTACTCGATAAAATTCAAATAAGATAAATATTAATGAATCACAAATAAATAAAAACATCATTAAGTGACATAGATGGATATTGACGAAGAAAAACAAATATATACAATGACGTTATTGTACCGTGTTAAGTGATTTGGTAATGACACAAGTCATGATTCTTACATTTATATTAACAAGCAATATGTTTGGAATCCAATTTAACTAGGGTGCTAAAAACGTGATTGTTTGTGTAGCAAAGAGTACTAGCTAGACTTCTGTAAAATTATAATTGTATTCATAAGCGATAGTATAACTCTATTTTATACTTTTCTTAATTACCTAAAAAATATCATTTTTATATTCATAGACATATCATATGATCATAGAAATGATGTTTCAAATAAATCTTTTTAAAATATAGAAAGAACCTACGGACCTATAACAAAAAAAATTTATATTTCGGATATGGTACCAAAGCGGGAAAAGTGGTAAAATACCGGTACCGAACCGGTTGGTACCGGTTATCTTTTTGGCCCTAAAGTGAGTACCAAATACCGGACCGTTTAAAGTGGTACGGTACCGGTTCGGTATGGTTCCGGTACGGTACCGGTACGGGATCGGGATTTGGGTACGAATGCTCACCCCTAGACATTATTGTACCGTATTAAGTGATTTGACAATGACACAAGTCATGATTCTTACCTTTATATTAACAAGCAATATGTTTGGAATCCAATTTAACTAGGGTGCTAAAAACGTGATTGTTTGTGTATCAAAGAGTACCAGCTAGACTTCTATAAAATTATAATTGTATTCATACACGATAGTATAACTCTATTTTATACTTTTCTTAATTACCTAAAAAATATCATTTTTATATTCATAGACATATCATATGATCATAGAAATGATGTTTCAAATAAATCTTTTTAAAATATAGAAAGAACCTACGGACCTATAACAAGAAAAAATGTATATTTCGGATATGGTATCAAAGCGGAAAAAGTGGTAAAATACCGGTACCGAACCGGTTGATACCGGTTATCTTTTTGGCCCTAAAGTGAGTACCAAATACCGGACCGTTTAAAGTGGTACGGTACCGGTTCGGTATGGTACCGGTACGGATCGGGATTTGGGTACGAATGCTCACCCCTAGATCTTATCAATTTAATTTATGTTTTTCGTCAAAAAAAAGTACTCCCTCCGTCCCAAAATGATTGTCACCAAACAAGAAACACACAGTTTAAGAAAAGTGCATTTATTATTGTTGACTACCAATAGAATTTCAACTTTACAATTTTCAAGCATTTTGATTGGTTGATTTTGGAAGTGGACAATAATTTTGGGACAAACATAAATAGTAAGGTGGACAAACAATTTGGGACGGAGGGAGTATTTATTTCTTGTATGAGAAAGAAATAAGTAAAAGCTATATAATGAAAAGGATTCTCCTAGTCATAACATTTCATACTAAAATGTAATTTATAAACTCTACATAGACACGGATCAAGTGAACTGTTATCAAATATATCAATTAATTACTATACCATTACCAGAACCAATATAATTCTTGAAACACAAAAACGCTAAACTTGATTTACCAGCACTATTCGTGGAACTCTACTAAGAAAGAGTTCGTTAAATGAAAATCACATAACATCTAAAACTTTCAATATCCTACAACCTATATACTTCAAATATAACAAACAACTTTAAAACAAACAATCTAACCTTCCTATTCTTTGCAATCCTAATCCTCCTGATTTTTCCAAACTGCTTGATAAAAGCTGCAAAACCACGAGATACAATATAATCAACTTAAAGTAGTTATAGCCTACTATCCTAACAAACACCACAATATTCAAAACATAGGTGTATAAATTACTCGTGCATATTCACAAACTTCTAAATCATAAACGAAAAACTGAACAAACAAACAAATGACCTTCCATTTCATTCTCGTAATTTCCATGAGGAATTCTTCCGATGTACAACAACAAGGTTGATTTAGTTTCAGCTTTTCGGTAATAGGTCCGCCCTCTAATGACTATCTCATACAAATCCACAATAATATAAATCAATCACAACTATACTCTAATCAAATAAACCCTAAATATCCAAAACAACAACAATAATGGGAGCTGAGAATGATTGTATACACGAATTAATTTTAATTTTAATATACATAAACATGGTAACAAATAGTAAACAAATAAATTTAAAAAATTACGAAGAAATCAGCAACGTCGTAAACAACAGTCCTTCATCATTTAATTTTTTTCCCTTATCGCCATCTTCTTCTTCTTCAAATTAACGTTAACATAACTAATAAATTATTTATATATTGTATGTATATATATTGAATAGTTAGATGGAAGGAAAACGACCACAATAATCAAAGAGATATAAATAGCTGCTGCTGCTGTAACTTATTATTTGTCCCTTTGGCATACAGCCATACACCTTAAACTATTTTGGAAACGATTTGATGATCTGTATTAAAAATGAAAATACAAAGAAACCTTTTATTTGTATAACACCCCATGTTTTCAAACAAATGTTATTTATATTTATAACATAGGAAGCGCAAGTCCCTTCATAAAACTTTCATAAACATTATAAACTAATTACATATGTAAAGTGTTAAATTTTCAAAAGACAACATTTTAAGATTTAAGTTATTACAAAACATATACGAGGGACTGAGTTTTATATAAAAATCCAACACCATAACATTAAATTAGCAAAACATCATAGTAATATGTAGTAGTAGTCAAACATCCCATCCAGTCCACATGCCCAATCCATAATCTAACCATAATCTGTAAAATGTTAAACATGGTGGGATTAGCTCACAGCTAAGTGAATGGAACTGTATCCGACAGTTCAATCCAGAAACAACAAATCTTACAACAAATAGATTAAACACACAACAACAAAGAGGACCGGCGGTTCTTGGTATGCCATCACAAGAACACCTTAAACCACTGGTATGTCATCACAGTGATTTACCGATAGTTTGAAGCTATCTTCACTGACTAGGGTTCATCCATCAACGATGTGTATCGGAAACCCCGCCAGCCAAACAATAGCAACAAACCCAACCAGTGTTGACCTCTGAATAATCAACATAGTCACATAATGCATAATAGTCATGCCATCATGGAATATAAACAACCAATCAACAATAACAATAACCCAAAAGACTAATCAATCAATAACTCATAACAAAGTATGTTCATCCATTGTAACCAGACTTGTTACGACTGGGTTGAACCGAAGATTACAGTTACCACTCACCGAAAATTCCCAGTCTCCATTCAGTTGTCTAATATCACTGAGTTTCCTTTTGCTTATCTGAAATTACCACAAAACAATACAAGTCAGTAACTTATTAATAACGATTAACTGATATTATAATCATATAGCATATGTTAACACATAGCATCACACAATTAAGCATTATATGCTTTAAACTACATATGAAGTGTATATAATACAAGTATTCAAGCTATAGAAAAGTTACCAATCCGAAATTAATTTAGAAAGTCCCGAAATGATGTTTAAAAACTGAAAAATGCCATTTTCGACCCTTAGATGACCCCGAATGGCCAAAAACCGCCTGGGCTATTAAAATAGTTTTGATCATTGGGCCGTTTCTGAGTGAACATGTGAATTTCAACCCAAACCGAGTTAATAAAATTTGTCACTTACTCGCGACCCTGAAATTACTTTATGCATTTTCAAAATTTGCAAAACCCATCAAAAATATTCATGCAAACGCGATCCGGGTTAAGGACGTGGGATCGCGTTCCACTTTAGAAAAAACTTCTGTAACCAATTATAGCTAACAAACGCGATCCGGGATTTCTACTGGGATCGCGTTCCCATGAACAAAAGCGGCTGAACTCAAGCTAAAACTGGCTAACGCGATCCGGGCTTGTGGTTTTTGGATCGCGTTTCAAGGAACAAATCAGTCTGTGACCAAATCTCACATAGTAACGCGATCCGTGCAAGGGAGCTGGATCGCGTTCCCACGTTTTACAGCAGGCATTCCGACCTGCAACACTTTATGCACGAACTTTAAACCTAAAACTCATCATCAATCTTAGCTTTTACCAAATCTAATACATCATATAAACCTATAATCACCATATAAAAACATCAACAACAACATGCAAGTTCAATTTCTTTCACCCAACTTAAACCCACATGATTCAATCAAACCCATTTCATGAATTGACAATTAAATAGCTTATAATCAAAGATGAGCAAGAAGATGATGATAGCTCTAACAGTTTCAGTAACAATTGTTCTTTCAGGTTTTAAATTATACACATGTATCAATCATTATCAAATTCAACAAGTAAACCCATAGAGAGCAAAGCAAATCAAACTTACAATTCAATGGGGAATTAGGATGAGCAAGGAGATGAAGATGAAGATAAATAAGATGTAAATACAAAATCACAGCCTTCTTTGTCTCTAATTTCTTGTTTATGATTCAACTCAAGTGTATGTGTGTGTTCTTGAAAGTGAAGAGGAGTTGGGAAAGAAAAGAGTTAGGTCGGGCTCTCCCAACCAACCCAATATATATTTAGTCTATTTTATTCCCCCCTCTAACCCTATTGTCTGGAACTTAAAAATATTCACGAGACCAAATATTTTATTTTACCGTCAACTTCATTAATTTAAAACAAGTAATGTTTTATTATTCACAATAAATCCTGGAACTCTTTAACCTATTTATTTTCAATAAACCATTTAAAATTATTTCTCATTACTTTAAATAATCATTTTAAAACTTAATAAAATACCATTTATTTCTAGGCCCAAAATAGGATGTTACAATTTGGTATTGTAGGAAGGGTAGATTAGTCATTTATTATAAATATCTCATACAAATCCACAACAATATAAATCAATCACAACTATACTCTAATCAAATAAACCCTAAATATCCAAATCAACAACAATAATGGGAGAATGATTGTATACACGAATTAATTTTAATTTTAATATACAGAAACATAGTAACAAATAGTAAACAAATAAATTAAAAAGAATACGAAGAAATCAGCAGCGTCGTAAACAACGGTCCTTCTTCAATCAATTTTTCGCCCTTATCACCATCTTCTTCTTCTTCAAATTAATATTAACATAACTAATAAATTATTTATATATTATATGTATATATATTGAATAGTTATATGGAATGAAAACGGCCACGATAATCTAAGAGGTAGAAATAGCAGCTACTGCTGTAACTTATTATTTGTCCCTTTGCCATACAACTATACACCCTAAACTATTTTGGAAACGATTTGATGATCTGTATTAAAAAATGAAAATACAAAGAAATCTTTTATTTGGTATTGTAGGAAGGGTAGATAGGAAGAGTAGATTAGTCATTTATTTGAGAAAATTAGAGAATAAGTATGTCACAAATTGATTTAATGGTTAGATTATCCAAGTTAATCTCTCATCTAACAGTCATTATTCTTTTAAGGTTTTTCTTTTTAATTAATTAATAAGATTATGAGTGAGGTTCAAATGAGAATGAGAATTTGTGTGAGAATGAGGGAATCAATCTCACAAACTCATTTTTATCAAATATCTATTTCCCCCATCTTTTTAAAAATTATATATTCACAAACGACAAGTCGAAAAATTATGAAAATTGCACCATAAAATTCAGCATTTTCTTCTTTTCGATTTAAGATCCAACAAGTTATACTTTTGACAACTTTTTTATTTCATTTTTTGGTGGATTTACAAATTATTATCACCTAAAACCCGTACCATAAACCTCAAACCCTAAACCCTAAACGCTTTACAAAATTCTAAACCCTAAATCATACTAAATCCTAAACCCTAAACCATACTAAAACTTAGGGTGATGATCCTTACACCACCAAAAATTATTCATACACCACTATCTGTGCTTTACAGTGTTGTACAATACAACACCATAAAGCATATTTAGTGGTGTATGGATAATATTTGGTGGTGTAAGGATCACTCCCCAAAACTTAAACCCTAAACCCTGTTAAACCGTAACCCTAACCGCAAATTAAATGTACAACCAATCACTATCACATGTGTTACTAATTTGTAAACCCATCAAAAAATGAAGAAAAAAAAACTCATCGAAAGTATAGCTCAAGGAATCAAAAATCGAAGAGGAGAAAACGCTGAATTTTATAGGGCAATTTTTCATAATTTTTCGACTTGCCGTTTGCGAGATATTTAAGTTTCAAAAACATGGGGGAAATGGGTATTTGATGAAAATGAGTTGTTGAGATTGATTCCCCTATTCTCACACAAAGTTGATGTACTCATTTGAACATAACTCTATAAATTATATAAATAGAAAAGTATTATTTATTAATTAAACATTTTTTATTTAGAGTGAGTTTCAAATGAGAATGAAATTTTTTATGAGAATGGAGGAACCAACCAGAACGCGCCACGTGTCACAAAACTCACTTTCCCCCACGTTTTTTAAACTTAAAGATCTCCTAAACGGTAGGTCAAAAAATTATAAAAATTGAAGCATAAAAATCAGCATTTTTTTCTCTTCGAATTGCCATCTCAAAAGGTATATTTTCGATGACTTTTTTTTTAGGTTTTACAAATTGTACAAAATTAGTAACACATGTGTTGCTAGCTGGTATCACATGTGTTACTCGCCGGTATCACATGTGTTACCAGCTTGTAACACATGTGTTACTGCCGGTAACACATATATTACTCGTTTTCAAAATCCATCAAAAAATGAAAAAAAAAGTTCGTCGAAAGTATACATTGTCACATCTCAAATCGAAGAGAATAAAACGCTGATTTTTATGGTGCAATTTTTGTAAGACCCACTTTTTTGGGCCTAGGAGTATTTTGATATATTTCCCGGACTTTAAATAATTGTTTAATATGTTAGGAAATAGTTTGGTTAGATTTACTTGAAAATAATTAGAAAGAGTCAAATGACTAATTGTGACAGATAAATTATTAATTGTTTTAAATTAATAAAGTTGTAAGAAAAATAAAATGTTTGGACTCGCAAATGTTTTTAGGTTCCAGACAATAGATCCAAGAGGGGAATAAAATTATATTGACTAATATTGAGGTCGGTTTGGGGATGCCGACTTAATCACCTATTTTCCCCAAATTGTTTAGAACTTCATTCATTCTCACAAAACAACAAACAAGAAACTTAAAGAAAGAATTAATCAAGTTGATTTGTGATTTATTCAAGATTCATTAGTTTCATCATCATATTCTTGTTATCTTCAAACTTGTAAGTATTCTTGTTCATAATAATATATATTTATGATTTGAGTATACTTGAAATTGTTAAGTGCTATTGAGTTATTATGAAACTGAGTTGATAGATGATTATGTATTGTTGGAAAGTGATAATTGATTCTTCACTATTAAGTTAATTGAAATTATTAGGGTCTATGATATACATATATATAGACATGAGGTTGTGATGAAATAGGTAAAAATATGATGTGGATGATGTTGGAGAATATATTATTAAAGTTGTTCGATGCTTATAGTGTGTAGTAAACTGTATTTGCTCAAGTTGATGTTGGTGTTGATTGATTTGGTTATAAAACCTTCGGATTTAGGTAGTAACAGGTTATAGGGTCGCTGGTCTGGGTATAGAACCCGGCGCGTTCTATCAGTACCCGGCGGGTACTCGAAAATTTTGAGTATCTGACGGATTGAATAAGGATCCGGCGGATCCTTTGTGTTTGTAAAGAACCCACCTGCTAATTGCTTGACCCGGCTGATTCTCTAGGTTTTAAAACGCGACTTTATTCTGTTACCACATCTTGTAATTTACCCGGTTGTTTAGTTCATTACCCGGCTGCTTGATTGCACTACCCAACGGGTAGTAGAGGTACCCGGCGGGTACTCTCGGATTCCAGAAGTTTGGAATTTAAACCATAAATTTGGTGACTTTTGTTTAAGTTTTAGTACAAGTACTTTATATGTATGATTTAAAGGATGTAGTATTAGATTATTTGATATTATATGGCTACATCAAGTTATGTCAATTATGAATTTAATTGACTTAGTTAGATGTTAGTTGATGCTATGCTTTTGAGATAAGTTATATACTTATAAATGGAATGATATAAGTCTTAATTACTGATGTGACTCAAAAAGTCATATTTTTAAGGGCAATATTCGACACTTTTTGGGCACATCTTTAGTGAAAACATTCCAAAATAATCATTATTTACTAAAATTCACTAAAGTGGTCCAAATATAGGCGTTGCTGCAAAAATCACCAAAAACGTCCAAATAACGAGCAAATCAGGACAACTATACGTGCACAGATTCTTCCGGACTCATCTATCTTATGAGGCACATATTCTAACCTCATCATATGATAATACAGGTAAAAACGAGACCGAAGAATCAAGAATCATGCCAAAAGGATAAAGAACGGAGAAGACACGACGATTTCGGACACCTATAAAGTCATTCCGGCTACGCCTGAGCTCTATACATCCAATTACCATGAATTAGGAATCATTATAATCGTAACGGAATTACGAAGGCGAAAGAATCAAGTCAAACGGACGCATAACGAAGGAGATACGCGCGTTTTAAGCAACGAATGAAATCAGACGGAGCCCGTATACCGCCTCAGGAACCGTATACGGCCTCACAGAGACCGTATACGGCCTTACACACACCGTATACGGCCCCTCTAAGGCTGTATACGGCCCCCTGACCCCATATCGTGCTTCGTTTGCTTGTACGTGCTGTTTCGTGACTTGTACGCGTGATTTGAGGCTTCACCTATAAATAGGGGTCATCACCTCCCCATTTTAAAAACCATTCTTCATTCCACTCATTTCCTCACTTTCACATTTTCTCTCTTTCATTCTCTCTCTACTTTCTCTCTCTAGTCTCTCTCTAGAGTTCTAGAGGAGAAAGGTTAGGGTTGAGCTTACGGTTCGAGTCTAGAGGAAGTTTTAGCTTGGTAATCTTGTTGTAACGAGTTTTTCAAGTCAAAGACTATTTGTAATCCTCAGTATTACACTGATGTATTCCCGGTGATATCTAAACTTTTACTTACTGTTATAATGCTTGCACTTTATGTTATTTCAGTTTGTACTTTGTTTATTGCCATGTTTATAGAGTAGTTTAATATTGTGATTGTTGAAATATAGATATTAGGAATAGGGATGATGTTATATTTTAATCTTATTTACATGATTGGAGATTGTTATGATGTGTGTTTAGGTTAAACTTATCCTGATTATAGATCTAGTTTCTCGACACCCTTTCCAGACTTTCACGTGACTGTTGCCCTTAGGATAGGATCTGAACAACCCTAATACTACGTAGATACAGTCATCTCCAGTTACAATATGAAGCTATGAACTTTCCTTAAAATGGCACAGTACTTCGTATAGCGTTGGAAACACCACTGGTAGAGTACAAATATGTGGAAGCTAAGGAAATGCCGTGGGACTGTTTCATCGTGGAATACCTAGAAGTGACCCTTCTAGAACTCGGGTCTAGGAATCAAAACTGTGGAAATGCTTCACTGCCCTGTACACCGTTAGTACACCAAGGTTTAAATACAGCTATGGAAATGCTCGATGCACCGTACACCGTTAGTACACCAAGGTTTAAATACAAGTTGTGGAACTACTTAATGTACTGTACATCGTGAGTATGCCTTGAGTCAGGAACACTATGGATATGCCAATGCACTGTACACCGTGAGTATGCCTTGAGTCAGGAACACTGTGGAAATGCCAAATTCGCCCTGTACACCGTGATTATTCCTAGGGATGAACGCCTGAATGTAAAGGAGGGTCTATAATTATGACGGTAGAATAAATGCCTAAATAGAATTAATACAGAGTTTTGTCAAGAGAGTTTAATACTCCATCACATTGCTTGACTCTAGTAAGACCGATAGTTTAACACACATAGGATACAATCAGTACCTGCCATGATAAAACCAAATAGATGATTAGGTGTTAAGAAATGTCAGAAATACAATTGCGGTATGTTGCCTTTTGCCTGATCCCTAGATACCTTAGGATTACTAAGGTCTTACTCAAGACTAGTTCAGGGGGTTTGAAAGCAGCCCGATCTGATCAGAATCATGATAGCCTAGGATTCCAGTGACATATGCTTTCAGGGTTTTAATCTTGAGACGTAGGGTCCTAGTGTTTACACCGAAAGTTTTTCTTTCTTTTATCTAGCAAGTCTCTAATCTAATCTATAATGAACATCATCCCGAAACCCTAATTATCGAAGTTTCAGCAATCACATCTCTACCTGTCTGCTTAAACCCTAGCTTTATTTTCCGTTGTTTACGTTTCTGCATTTAGGATAATTATAAAACAAAACCTATCAAAAATTCAATCTACCTACCCTCATCCTATTAGTGAAAATAATATTTGGTGAATCCGCTTCGTTTCAATTCGCTCCGATTTAAGAACGACCTCGAGTTATACTTACTGCTTGTCCCCAAGATAGGTAGTACTTATAGTTTGAGCCCCAGCTCTTATAAATTTAAAGCTCACCCTGCCGCGAGTCCTGGTTGTGCCGGAACAACGACCGGACTAAAAATCCGACCGACCGCTAGGATCGCGACAATTACCATTTGAGTATTATTTACCATGTTGATATGGTATATTATGTAGTTGAATAGTATAATGACCCATGTTATATAATTATGACATAAGTTCGCTGTTATTAATGAGTTAATGACTCGTTATTCTGTTTTATTCTCAGATTGTGAAAAGGCTCAGTGATATTAGAGTACTGAGTAGACGACTGAGGTATCGGTGAGTGGATCTGTACCCTCAGTGTGATTTAGTTGTAACAGGTTTGGTTACAACGGGTAACCGTAGATTTTACTGTTGATAGACTGTTAGTCTGACCTGATACATGTGATTATGTGCTACATGGCCTTTGGGCATATGTGATGGTAAAGAGGTCAACACGGGTTGGGCCTGGTTGCTATTGTTTGGCCGACGGAGGGTTTCTTGTACATATTGTTAATAGGAATCATAGTCATGTGGAAGAATAGTAACAGGCTATCGGTAAACCGCTGTATTGGCTTGCAGATCAGTGGGGTTTATAAGTGTTGCTTGAGGGCCATCCGGGCTTCACGGTGCCTCAAGGACCACCGATCCTCTTTGATTTCTGTGTGTTTATGATTATTTGATGTAAACAGATTTGTTAGGCTAAGTTAGACTGTCGGTTACATGTCTATTCACTTAGCTTCATGCTAATCCCCTGATGTCGTGTGAATAGAGTACAAAATAACAAGTTTTAAATAAATGGAAATACTAAAATAACTATCACACAAGCCACGCAAGAATAACCCGTTCGTATAGCATAGCTTTTAAAGTAAGTCCGAGTCGAACACTGGGAATGGTGGTTATAATCAAAATAGAATTTATAATTCAATTAAAATATACAATATACAGATAAGGGGGATACGTTTTAGTTCCGTATGAACGTATTTAAGAATACTAAATTATAACCAATTCAATAGAAAACAATTAACTAAGGATAGTAAACAATTAGAGGTAAATATGTATTTACTTAGATTATTTATTGTTGGTTATTATTATTGGTGAATTAGTAATGTAGAAAATCACTTAGGGTTAAGTCAAATCTTCATCATAGCAATACAATCATAAGGTTACGCAAAGTATTACTAATTATTATGATCTATCAGCAGTTTATTAATACAATTTCTAAGGTTAGGCTTGAATCACAATATTACTTAACATTAATTAATATTCTTCGTCTATCGGAAAAGGTTAAGATCAAGACATAAACATAATCACTTAATTTATAAAACTCAATAAGGTTATTAAAGCTATGATATAAATCAGTTAATCATGTCAAGAATAATCATTAATATAATATAATATAGATAATTCTTTTATAATAAACATTCAATAATATAGTTCCAACAATAATATAAATCTAAGCAAATACAATAAATATTAGTTCATAATTAAGTTAAACATAATCATAATCAATATTCAATAATAAAACACATTCAAAATTAAATAAAGAATAAGATACGCAAACCAAAACCGTGAACTACGCTCCGTACGCTTGATCGTAGACAAACCCTTGCGAACCCGCGACTCTAAATTGCTCCTAAAACCCCTAGAAAGTGTTTCTAGTCGAATTTGGGGTTAATAATTCGTAATATATGAATTATTAAGGTTATTGAGTTATATTTCAGAGCTGGAAGGTGTTTTCTATTTATAATAGCTGAAAGTCGGTCCCAACCGGCGGTTGGAAGGTCCAACCGGCGGTTGGGTACTTTGTCTCCAAGTCCAACTCTTCGTTTCTACCTAATTCTAGAATCTGCGAATCTAACCGCCAGTTGAAAGCCTCAACCGCCGGTTGAGTTTTTTCTCCAAATAGGCTGAATTTTTTATATGTTGTATCCCTATGTGTTAGCTAAATTTGGCCGCTTGAATCAACTCATTTGGACTCCGTATGAGGAAGTTATGGCCAAAATACTAACGCATAGCAGGAAATTCAGCATTTACACTTTTCTTTAGTTTTTGATCTAAATTCCGCTCCTTTTCATCCAAGCTTCATTCAAAACACTTATTTAATCTTATCACTCCACTTTTGAGCTATTTTCTTTATAAAATCTTTTCTTGGCCCACTCTTTAAGTCTTTATTCTCTTCGGGTTTTTCTTCATTTTCTTCAGTTTTGGACTTGTTCTCGTTCCTTTTTCTTCAATCTTTAATTAAAATATATCTCTGCAAATATCAACGAAATAAGTATCGAAAATCATATAAATGCACTAAAATGTATATAAATATAGGGATAAATTATTATAAAATATAATATCTATTTGATGCCTATCATCCCCCACATTACTTCTTGCAGGTTATGATTAGACAATGGGCTGGGCAAGAAGCTGTTGAATGGATAGAATGTTTGACGACCAGGCATTTACTCTGATATCTTATTTGTATAAATCAGTGTTGTATTCGAAATTATATAGCACCCAAGTTGATAAAAATGGTTTGACTTTATATATATAATATGAAATGTATGTTTTGGACTTATGCTTCCGATGTAAAATATATTTAAATAATGTTATGAAATATGGGGTGTTATAAGTTGGTATCAGAGCATAGGTTTGGGCGAATTGAACGTGGTAAGTGTTCAATCCCAAATCTATTTTGTGTTTAGTCAAACATTCCAAAGTGTGGGATTAGTGTTGCATGAGAATTGGTTAGCATGTTATGTACTAACCATTAACAAATTGTGAGATGTTGTTTTGATACAAATATGGCAGATAATGAGCACCCGATAATGAGCACCCGACCAATACTCCCAATAATGCCTCTTGGATGGATGCTTCTCTTCTGAAAACACAGAATGATAGACAGGGGCAAACTGGTACCTCATTTTCAGCTCATGAGGATACTGACAGGGATGAGTATGTATTTCGGTTAGAGGATGAATTACTTGAACTTAGAGGATTCAGACAACATGTTTTACAGGATAAACTAACCGGATCTTCTCAGCAGAAAGTTTCTTTATTTAAAACTTTCATGGCTAGTAAACCATCAGAATACCATGGCAGTAATAATCCTTCGGTTACTTTAGATTGGTTACGGGATATTGAGAGAAAATTTGAGGTGTGTCAATGTGAGGAGGATGTTAAGGTTCCTTATGCAATTCAACTTTTGAAAGGTCAAGCAATGACTTGGTGGGATTCAGTTACAGCTGTTTTGACTCAACAACAGAAAGCATCTATTAGATGGTCAGATTTTTATAATAAGATGTGTAAACAGTATTGTTCTGAGTTTGACATATCACGTATTAGATGAGAGTTTATGGAACTTCAGATGACTGATCAGATGTCAATCGAGGAACTTATTAACCAGTTTTCAGATAAATTAAGATTTGTACAGCAGTGGGTTCCAGATGACAAGACCAAAATTGATCATTTTGTTGGAACATTGCCACCCAGTTATCGGACAATAGTGAGACTAGTAGGTTCGCTTTCTCAGGCTTTTACCTTAGCTCATTCAGTGGATAGTGACTTACGGGCTCGAGATGTACAAAATAAAGAAAAGGCTTAGCAGCGATCTGAAAGTGATCCTTCTGCTAAGGGCAAACAGAAATGGCAGGGTAGTCAGCAAAGCAGGAAGCAAGGTAACTGTGATGGTTCAACTGATAAACCCAAATGGTGTTATAAATGTAAATCTAGACATAAGAGACAGTGTACTTCTCAGACTGTCAGATGCATTAAATGTGGTGTGTTTGGACACGATGCTAAGGATTGTACTTATCCTAATCATGTTTGTTAGAATTGTCATAAGGAGAGTCATTGAGCTAGTTTGTGTCCAGAGGCTAATAGATAGGAGTTGGGATTGGTTGGGAGTTGTCATCTTCTGGCCATAAGCAGAAGAATCCGTCATCAGTTGTTGGTAGAGCTTTCAGATGACAGTTGATAAAACTGTCGGGACGGATGACGTCATTACAGGTACTTTTGTATTAACCCTGTGCTAGCATATATTTTATATGATTATGGAACTGATTGTTCCTTTATAATTGTTTGTTGTGTGATAAACTGAATTTGATCTCACTGTGATTGTTAATTCTTTTAAAATAGAATTAATTGATAATAAGATAATTCATGTTACCACTTATGTGACTTGAGTTAGTATTTGATAGTGGATTATATTCTTTGGGTTGAATTCTGACAATATCAATCTCTATTTTTAATGAGATTTTGTATTGATTAAGACATGTGGGACGATTTGGGAAAGTGATGATTAACTTTATCTCGGATAAGTTATATGATTTGGCTCAAGGGATATGAGAAATGATTAATTCTTGGATTAACTGTGGAATGAACAGCAGGAAATCGTCTTTTGACACTGAAACAGCTGTTGTGTTAGATTTTGATTCAGTATTGCTTGATGGATTTAATGATTCTATAAAGTATTGTAATACATTTTGCGAGTTTAGATCGTGTTTGATGCAATGAGATGGAATTATTGTTTATGCTTCATGATAGCCTAAACTATATGAGAGGAATTATCCTATCCATAACTTGGAGTTTGTAACTGTTGCTCTGCGTGGAGACATTGTTTGTAAGACCCCACTTTTAAAACAAATATATTATATAATTTATACGTTAGAAGCGCGTCCCAAAACATATACATATCCATTATTTACAACACGAACCATAATAAACTTTTATCAACTTCTATTGTTACAAACCATACTACTAAATTCGGTTGTTATATTCAACTTTCCAAAACATTCTATTGTCAAAAGTCAGAGTTTGCGCCATTTTAGTCAAACACCCAGTCAACTTCTACTATCCGATCTACTTCATCAACTAACCAAAATCTGCAAAACATACAACAACGAGGGGATTAGCCTTTGCTAAGTGAATGGAACCGTAACCGACGGTTCAATCCATTTATAACAAATCTTACAACTGATAACTACAACGATTTAAACACATAAGCACATAACTACATGAGGATCGGCGGCTCCTGTATGCGATTCTCAGTATGCCACAACCACTGGGCGCCATGCCATTCCCAGTGATCTACCGATAGCCTGATTACTACTTTCACTGAATAGGCTAATCTTCAACTATGTGTATTCAAGTAACCTAGACAGCTACACAGTAGTAATCAAACCCAACCCGCACGCTGACCTCACTCCAATTCATCACAACAACTTGTCACATAAAGGCATATCATATGCAGTTATGTAAACCAAATGAATAACTTTACAACTTGATCAATCAAATTCTATCAATATAATCAACAACTGAATAATTGAAAGTAACATGGCAATAACTACAACTGAAACTATCCTGATTTACCCGTTGTAACCCAAACCCGTTACAACTGGGTTGAACCGAGGACTACAATTCCACTCACCAAATATTATCGTCTGATCACCAACTCAGAGGTCTAACTTTACTGAGTGGTCGTCCGCTTATCTGATAATACAACAATAACAACAAGTTAGTATCTTATTCCGTATTCCACTTCAATTCTTCAAATTCTAACATAATCCAAAACATAACACTATTTATCATATCATTCAACTAATTCATATTATAACATACAACAATTAAACACTTATCAATTAATCATACAATCAAAACTTAATTTGCTGAAAACACCCAAAAGCCGCCGGCTTGGGTAGGGAAGCCGCCGGCTTGGCACCCTGACCCGCCGGGTACCCATGTTCAACCGCCGGGTGATTTAACTTTTACCACATCAGAACTTATTTTGAGTAATAAAGCTTTTACGAGCCGCCGGCTAGGTGTTTTCACCCGCCGGCTCACCTACACACAAACACAACCCGCCGGCTGAGTCTAATGACCCGCCGGCTGGATCATCATTTACAGCATCAGCAGAAACAGCAAACAAGTTACGAACTTTTAACACCCAACTCCTAATTTTTAAGTCTTAGCTCCGATTACAAGTAATGAAAATGAACTAGAAACATACCATTACAGCAAACATCATCTAATAAACTATCTAACTTAATTTCTAACATATATCATCATCAATTTACAAAATCATCAAAACCTAACTTATAATTTGAAGAACACTACCAACAATCACAAATCATCATATAATCAATCTATAATCTTCATACAACAATTTCTAAGCTTCAATTCATATCAATCATTTATATTCATTCTATACCCAAATTCTATGAAATAGGTTCAAGAACACTTACAATCAAAAGATACACAAGATAGTGATGATGATGGTGAATCTGATTCTATGAATTAATCTCACAACTTGTTAATCTTTCTTTCTTTTTGATTTCTTTACTTTAGTGAACTTTGAGAGAATGAGTTTGAAGGTTCAAGAAGAAAAGAGAAGTGATGAGAATAAAATGAGTCGGTATATCCCCACCGCCCCATCTTATTATGTTTAAAATTATACCCCTTCTAAGCCTATTGTCTGGAACCTGAAAATACCCGCAAGTCAAAATATTTTATTTTACCGTCAACTTTAACTTTTTAAAACAAGTAACATTTTACTTGTCACAATAAAAACTGGGGCTCTTTTACTTGTTTATTTTCAAATAAACCAACCAAACTTAATAAAATACAATTTATTTTCGGGTCCAGAAACGGGATGTTACAAATCTTCCCCCCTTATAGGATTTCGTCCCCGAAATCCAACCACACCCAATTAAACTAAACATACTCAATTTTCCTATTAACATACAACTCTAATCACATTACTGTATGTTAAAAGAAAATAAACATAAGATATACCTGTCGCATCACTATCAAGTCCAAAAACATTCTCCGCCGTCATTTGAAAAGCCCTTCCTGTAGTCGGTGGAATCTTTCTCTTCTGTCCAACAGATGACGCAGAACCCGAGGCCACACTCCCAACCAAACCCGAACCTTGCATTGTCTTCTCCGGGCAGTTCAGTGATCTATGTCCTTCCTTTTTACAATTCCAACAAACAAACTGTGGAAAAGTACAATCCCGCATACCATGACCAAATACCCCACACTTAACACATCTCATAGTCTCTGAAGTACACGGACCAGAATGTTTCGACTTACAATTTACACACCATGGATTACTTCCCACCGAATCATCATTATAAACTACTCTTCTAGTCTGTCCTTTGTTTCCCGAAGAACTACTTTTAACCTGTGAGAAACTTTTTTCCTTGGTCGTTTTACCAGAAGCTCGCATGTCACCATCTACAGATCGGGCTAAAGTAAAAGCCTGTGTAAGAGTACCTGCCAATCTCACACTAGTTCGGTACTCCGGTGGTAAAGTTCCTACAAAGTGATTTATCCTCATCCTGTCATCTGGGACCCATTGTTGAACAAAACGTAACTTCTCAGTGAATTTATTAATGAGGTCATCCATCGACATTTGTTCAGTTAACTTCAAATCCATAAACTCTTGTCTAATTCTAAGCATATCAAACTCTGAACAAAACTGTCTACAAACCTCATTATGAAACTCTGCCCAGGTAATTCTCGATCTCTGCTCCTTTGTCAATTGCTCAGTTATAGAATCCCACCAATTCATCGCCTGTCCCTTCAGTAATTGCACAGCATAACCAACCTTTAATTCTTCTTCACACCGACACACTTCAAACTTTTTCTCCGTATCTCTCAACCAATTCAATGTTACTGAAGGATCATTGCCTCCTTCAAATTCTTTCGGACCACTAGCTTTAAATGTCTTAAACGAACACAACTTATTCTGCTGTGGTGGTGAAGGAAACTGATAAGCTTGCTGAGCTAACCTAGCTTGTTGTTCCAAGTATAACTGTTCTATCTTTTTAAGTCTTATCACATCATCCTCTAGTTGCAACATATAATCCTCTTGACTAGTTTCTTCCTGATTAACCTGTGTAGTACCAGCCTGCCTCTGATTATCATTCTGAGTATCCGAAGGTGGAACAACATTGTTGATCGGGTTTTCGTTATCTGCCATGCCTGTACTCACAATCAAAACACAACTTGCAACTTGTTAATCGTTAGCATTCACTATACTAACCAATCCCCAATCCCAAAGCTAATCCCACGTACCGAAATGTTTGACTAACACCGACTAGATTTGGGATTGAACATTTACAAATGCCCAATTCACCCAAACCTATGCTCTGATACCAACTTGTAAGACCCCACTTTTAAAACAAATATATTATATAATTTATACGTTAGAAGCGCGTCCCAAAACATATACATATCCATTATTTACAACACGAACCATAATAAACTTTTATCAACTTCTATTGTTACAAACCATACTACTAAATTCGGTTGTTATATTCAACTTTCCAAAACATTCTATTGTCAAAAGTCAGAGTTTGCGCCATTTTAGTCAAACACCCAGTCAACTTCTACTATCCGATCTACTTCATCAACTAACCAAAATCTGCAAAACATACAACAACGAGGGGATTAGCCTTTGCTAAGTGAATGGAACCGTAACCGACGGTTCAATCCATTTATAACAAATCTTACAACTGATAACTACAACGATTTAAACACATAAGCACATAACTACATGAGGATCGGCGGCTCCTGTATGCGATTCTCAGTATGCCACAACCACTGGGCGCCATGCCATTCCCAGTGATCTACCGATAGCCTGATTACTACTTTCACTGAATAGGCTAATCTTCAACTATGTGTATTCAAGTAACCTAGACAGCTACACAGTAGTAATCAAACCCAACCCGCACGCTGACCTCACTCCAATTCATCACAACAACTTGTCACATAAAGGCATATAATATGCAGTTATGTAAACCAAATGAATAACTTTACAACTTGATCAATCAAATTCTATCAATATAATCAACAACTGAATAATTGAAAGTAACATGGCAATAACTACAACTGAAACTATCCTGATTTACCCGTTGTAACCCAAACCCGTTACAACTGGGTTGAACCGAGGACTACAATTCCACTCACCAAATATTATCGTCTGATCACCAACTCAGAGGTCTAACTTTACTGAGTGGTCGTCCGCTTATCTGATAATACAACAATAACAACAAGTTAGTATCTTATTCCGTATTCCACTTCAATTCTTCAAATTCTAACATAATCCAAAACATAACACTATTTATCATATCATTCAACTAATTCATATTATAACATACAACAATTAAACACTTATCAATTAATCATACAATCAAAACTTAATTTGCTGAAAACACCCAAAAGCCGCCGGCTTGGGTAGGGAAGCCGCCGGCTTGGCACCCTGACCCGCCGGGTACCCATGTTCAACCGCCGGGTGATTTAACTTTTACCACATCAGAACTTATTTTGAGTAATAAAGCTTTTACGAGCCGCCGGCTAGGTGTTTTCACCCGCCGGCTCACCTACACACAAACACAACCCGCCGGCTGAGTCTAATGACCCGCCGGCTGGATCATCATTTACAGCATCAGCAGAAACAGCAAACAAGTTACGAACTTTTAACACCCAACTCCTAATTTTTAAGTCTTAGCTCCGATTACAAGTAATGAAAATGAACTAGAAACATACCATTACAGCAAACATCATCTAATAAACTATCTAACTTAATTTCTAACATATATCATCATCAATTTACAAAATCATCAAAACCTAACTTATAATTTGAAGAACACTACCAACAATCACAAATCATCATATAATCAATCTATAATCTTCATACAACAATTTCTAAGCTTCAATTCATATCAATCATTTATATTCATTCTATACCCAAATTCTATGAAATAGGTTCAAGAACACTTACAATCAAAAGATACACAAGATAGTGATGATGATGGTGAATCTGATTCTATGAATTAATCTCACAACTTGTTAATCTTTCTTTCTTTTTGATTTCTTTACTTTAGTGAACTTTGAGAGAATGAGTTTGAAGGTTCAAGAAGAAAAGAGAAGTGATGAGAATAAAATGAGTCGGTATATCCCCACCGCCCCATCTTATTATGTTTAAAATTATACCCCTTCTAAGCCTATTGTCTGGAACCTGAAAATACCCGCAAGTCAAAATATTTTATTTTACCGTCAACTTTACCTTTTTAAAACAAGTAACATTTTACTTGTCACAATAAAAACTGGGGCTCTTTTACTTGTTTATTTTCAAATAAACCAACCAAACTTAATAAAATACAATTTATTTTCGGGTCCAGAAACGGGATGTTACATTGTTGATGGTTAAAACCTATCAAAGATCTGATTGTGAGAATTGATATTATCTGGAAAGGATAATGTTGTTGCAGACTTGTGACAGGATTTACTTTATGTATTTAGAAATCTTCTAAATTAGTGGATTAATTAAAAGCTGCATAGCTTGAGATTTTGATGGATTATCAAAAGAACGGATGTGACATGGATTGTGAATTCTTGATATATATGATTCCAAGTTAAAATCAAATACTGAGAGTTCTATGGATTATTGAAATAACTTGACATATTCAGATAACAAATGAGGAATATATGCGATTATATTAAGGGGGAGAGATTTGTAACACCCACTTTTTGAAAGGAGTATTTTGATATATTTACTGGACTTTAAATAATTGTTTAATGTGTTAGGAAATAGTTTGGTTTGATTTACTTGAAAATAATTAGAAAGAGTCAAATGACTAATTGTGACAGATAAATTATTAATTGTTTTAAATTAATAAAGTTGTAAGAAAAATAAAATGTTTGGACTCGCAAATATTTTTAGGTTCCAGACAATAGATCCAAGAGGGGAATAAAATTATATTGACTAATATTGAGGTCGGTTTGGGGATGCCGACTTAATCACCTATTTTCCCCAAATTGTTTAGAACTTCATTCATTCTCACAAAACAACAAACAAGAAACTTAAAGAAAGAATTAATCTAGTTGATTTGTGATTTATTCAAGATTCATTAGTTTCATCATCATATTCTTGTTATCTTCAAACTTGTAAGTATTCTTGTTCATAATAATATATATTGATGATTTGAGTATACTTGAAATTGTTAAGTGCTATTGAGTTATTATGAAACTGAGTTGATAGATGATTATGTATTGTTGGAAAGTGATAATTGATTCTTCACTTTTAAGTTAATTAAAATTATTAGGGTCTATGATTTACATATATATAGACATGAGGTTGTGATGAAATAGGTAAAAATATGATGTGGATGATGTTGGAGAATATATTATTAAAGTTGTTCGATGCTTATAGTGTGTAGTAAACTGTATTTGCTCAAGTTGATGTTGGTGTTAATTGATTTGGTTATAAAACCTTCGGATTTAGGTAGTAACAGGTTACAGGGTCGCTGGTCTGGGTATAGAACCCGGCGGGTTCTATCAATACCCGGCGGGTACTCGGAAATTTTGAGTATCCGGCGGATTGAATAAGGATCCGGCGGATCTTTTGTGTTTGTTAAGAACCCGGCTGCTAATTGCTTGACCCGGCTGATTCTCTAGGTTTTAAAACGCGACTTTACTCTGTTACCACATCTTGTAATTTACCCGGTTGTTTAGTTCATTACCCGGCTGCTTGATTGCACTACCCGGCGGGTAGTAGAGGTACCCGGCGGGTACTCTCGGATTCCAGAAGTTTGGAATTTAAACCATAAATTTGGTGACTTTTGTTTAAGTTTTAGTACAAGTACTTTATATGTATGATTTAAAGGATGTAGTATTAGATTATTTGATATTATATGGCTACATCAAGTTATATCAATTATGAATTGAATTGATTTAGTTAGATGTTAGTTGATGCTATGCTTTTGAGATAAGTTATATACTTATAAATGGAATGATATAAGTGTTAATTACCATTTGAGTTTTATTTACCATGTTGATATGGTATATTATGTAGTTGAATAGTATAATGACCCATGTTATATAATTATGACATAAGTTCGCTGTTATTAATAAATTACTGACTCGTTATTCTGTTTTATTCTCCGATTGTGAAAAAGCTCAGTGATATTAGACTACTGAGTGGACGACTGAGGTATCAGTGAGTGGATCTGTACCCTCAGTGTGATTTAGTTGTAACGGGTTTGGTTACAACGGGTAACCGTAGATTTTACTGTTGATAGACGGTTAGTCTGACCTGATACATGTGATTATGTGCTACATGGCCTTTGGGCATATGTGATGGTAAAGAGGTCAACACGGGTTGGGATTGGTTGCTATTGTTTAGCCGACGGAGGGTTCCTTGTACATATCGTTAATAGGAATCTTAGTCATGTGGAAGAATAGTAACAGGCTACCGGTAAACCGCTGTATTGGCCTGCAGCTCAGTGGGGTTTATAAGTGTTGCTTGAGGACCACCCGGGCTTCTGGGCGCCTCAAGGACCACCGATCCTCTTTGATTTCTGTGTGTTTACGATTATTTGATGTAAACAGATTTGTTACGCTAAGTTAGACTGTCGGTTACATGTCTATTCACTTAGCTTCATGTTAATCCCCCACATTACTTCTTGCAGGTTATGATTAGACAATGGGCTGGGCAAGAAGCTGTTGAATGGATGGAATGTTTGACGACCAGACATTTACTCTGATATCTGATTTGTATAAATCAGTGTTGTATTCGAAATTATATAGCACCCAAGTTGATAAAAATGGTTTGACTTTATATATATAATATGAAATGTATGTTTTGGACTTACGCTTCCGATGTAAAATATATTTAAATAATGTTATGAAATATGGGGTGTTATAATTTTTGTGATTTTTTGACTTACCGTTTGGGAGATATTTAATTTTTAAAAATGA
The DNA here is from genome assembly GCA_949592205.1 of Helichrysum umbraculigerum. NCBI lineage: Eukaryota > Viridiplantae > Streptophyta > Magnoliopsida > Asterales > Asteraceae > Helichrysum > Helichrysum umbraculigerum. The sequence goes on along the minus strand of CATIUR010000001.1, from coordinate 243,704,646 downwards.
GGGGAAAGTGGATTTAGTGACACATGACGCATTCCTATTGGTTCATTCATTCTCACATAAAGTTGTTGTACTCATTTGAACCTAGCTCTTCATTTCCTGACTCTAAATAATATAAGAAAATTTCTATATATAGGAAAATTTCTATTTATAGTTATTAATAATTAGTTTCTACTGGTATTATGTTGTTTGAACGTAAATTAAAGTGTTTTGTGATAAAAGTGAAAGTAAATTTTAGGTGTATCTTATCTTAAATATAATTTAAAAAACTTCTAAACGACATCATCATTATTATTAAGCTTCAATTTGTCAATTAAGTCATTTTATTTTAATAATTTTTTAAAAATATAAACCCTAACTTATTAAAAAAATATATAATTTTTATCGACCATCTGCTTATGTATAAAAGAAATCAAATTTATTAATTAAAACATTATCCAAATCGATCTGTGATGTTTCAATTTTTAATTCACCGAGTGTGAATACAGTTACTTGAAAAGGCTAATATAACCTAAAAAAATTAATTTTTTTTAACTAAATTGGATTCAAAATCATTTAATCTCTACAAATAGTTGTTAACTCGTGACTCGACTCGTGATTCGGAGTCTCGATTTTTAACTCGTGACTCGATTCGACATAAATATATATTTATATATATATATATATATATATATATATATATATATATATATATATATATATATATATATATATATATATATATATATATATTATTGTTAAAGGATTTTGTTTTTAAGTGAAGTAAACATGGTAAAAGTCGATAATCAAGTCGTTGACCGTCAATTAACATAAATGCTTAATTCAAAATAGATTATAGTCATTTATTTTTCTATTTTATCCTTTTCTCTTTGATATTACATTACACTATAAAGTTTGTCTTATTTTCTGACTCGTAAGAGTCGCACAAGACTCATAAGAGTCACACATGACTCGGAAAGTCAATAAACGACTCGTAATAGTCAAAGTTATTTCAGAGTCGAAATTCGAGTCGCCTCGTTTTTTTCATTTTCGAGTCGACTCGTAAGAGTCGATTCGCGAACCGTAAGAGTTTAACAACTATTTCTCTACATATATAAATTCATATAAATAAAGTAATATTATCATAAAACCAACTAAATACTTAATATACATATTAAATTACACACTTTATTATTAGAAATAAAATACTAAATATGAAATTTCATATAAAGAGTCAGTGTCCTGTGTATATACACGGTTTAAAATCTAGTTTAGTATTTTATAAGAATCTTGGTTAATGTGATTATCCGAATTATATTGATTTTTATAATATTCTTGCTTAATGCATGTGATCATCCAAATTATATCGATAGTAGTAGAATTCAAATTGGTTACATAAACCCTTTGAAATATTATTTTAAAATATCTTTCAATTTAATCATTATCCAAACCTATATATATAAGATAAAATAATGATATCATTAACGTTTACTATAATTTGTAAGTGTAGTACAATTTGACTACTTTTCATAGTATGGGGTTTATTTTCATAGTATGGTGTTTTTTATATTATATTTATTATAAGATAAGATTATAAAGATTTATTGAGAGAGTATTCATAGTGTATATACGTAAGAAATCAGTATTACTAAGTATATATTTGTGTTTTTTGAACGTGTTAGACATAAATTCATGTGATTTTGGAATTGACCTCATGACTTTTCCAGTAATATTAATGGTGTTATTCTTCGTGTTTGTTATTATTATTAGCTACAAACCTATATAAAAACATTAATGGGCTAGTTTCCTATTACGGTACGTAAAAATAAGGAGTCGTTTTCGAGTTGTCTTTATAAATAATTAAAAACAAAGTTTGTTTGCATACAAGTGACTCATTCGACAGGTTAAAATGGTATAGTTTAAATATATATTCGAACAAAGACATAAAATATATATTATTTAAATTAGTATTAGTTTTTTCACATAAAATTACATCATAATTTAAAAGTGTGTTTTGTAAAAAAAGCCAAAAACTCATAGCCGGATCTTATATTTAAAACCGGAAGCTGAAGTCTATTTTTCTAATAATTGTATGACCAAAATTAGTTGTAGCTTAAGCTTAAGAATGTAAATTGACATAAAGGATAAATAATCACATCATACATAATTACATAAGGAGTATTAGCTTAATTTTTCATTTAATAAGCTTCTATTTTATTTTTAAATGTTACTTTAAGTAACTTTTTTAAAAAGTTTAGGGTGCGTTTAGTTACGGAAAACTCCTCCAATTTTCTGGAAAATTTTCTAAGAAAACTAAAAAATTAGAAAATGTGTTCAAATTGTGATTTTCTAAAGAAGTTTTATAAGAAAAATGAATCTAATGATTTATGGTATCCTCCATTTCCTATTTTGGAAAATGAAAACTCCATCCTTTACGTTTGAATGCGTTTTCTAAGCACCATTAGTTTTTTAAGGGACTCAAAACTCTAGAAAAATGGAAAAGGAAAAATGGAGATAGTTTTCTGTAACTAAACGCGCCCTTAGTTTTTCAATGAGCTCTTTAATTTTTTTTTTCTTAAAAACATGTTAAAAGCTCGAATTTATAAAAATAAAAGAATTTAGCTTCCGTAAACTACTATACCTCGATTGACAAACACACGCCAACATTATAAGACTCGTCCCAACGGACGTCGGTTGGGGGCGTCGGTTTCAACCGACGGCACCGACGCCATAGGCACGGCCCGTTGGTTGGCCGGCGTCGGTTTGAGGCTTCGGTTTGACGACGGAGGGAGTGAGAACGTGGGGCCCGCGTCAGTTTTTTTTTTTTCTTTTTTTTCTTTTTTCGCTGAAAAGTGACGATTTAAAAAAAAAAAAAAAATTTGGACCGTTGGGGGGGACAAACGGCTACAAAAAAAAAACATTATTTTTTTTTTCCAAACTAATTTTCATCCCCTATAAATACCAATTTAACCCAACCCCAAATTTCATACAAAAACCCACCTCATTTCACACTTTATTTATACTTTTATCCAATCTTTTTCCAACCTTTTAACCAATATTCAAACCAAATTCAATATACAACTCATAAAATAATATTCATACCACTTCTCTCATATCAAACACAAATACAAAAATGAGTCGACGTCACTCAACCGCCGACGATATGTGGAACAACTTAATCAACAATCCAATACCGAATCAAACCCGCAATCACGATTCCCCAAGTGCCACTTCTTCCGCTCAATCGAGCAACTCTTCTCCTAGTCAACCACCCGGCTTTGCACTATACTCAAATCCATCGCCACCATTCCAAGGTTACCAAAACTACTCAACGTATCATCATTTCTCACCACATATTCCAATCCACCAAACTCCCGCGCCATTTGGAAACCCAAATTATATGCACCAACCACATCACTCGGCTTACACAACATACCCACCAACACCAATTAGCCATCCACAATTCGGAAACATCAACACGCCGCCACATCCCGATATCGACGACGAAACGATTCCCGAAACCGAACCCGTTCCCGAGCCCGAGCCCGAACCCGTGGTGAAGAAAGGAAAATCAAAAGAAAAAGCTCCGGCAACAAGGGTACAAGTCAAATGGAGCGACGAGGAAGCGGTTATATTAGCCGAGCGTTGGATCCACCGATCCGAAAAAGATAAACGAGGCGCTTCTCAAAGCTACGAAGTTTTTTGGGACAAAGTCGAAGCCGATTATAATACGGTGGCGCCTAAACCCCGTACCTTGAGCCAAATTCAAGGAAAATGGAACAAGATTCGTACCGATTGCAAAATCTTCATTGCAATCCACAAAGATCTAACGAATCCTCATCAAAGCGGTGCAAGTGACGAACAAATTATTAAGGCGTGTAAGGCCGCGTTCAAGGACCAACAAAAAAGAGCATTCATATACGAAGATTGTTGGCACGTAGTGAAAAATCATCCAAAGTTTCTTGAAACAGGTGGAATCATGGGCAACCGACAAGTGCCAACCCAACCCGAGCTCGAGACGATAAATCTTGGTGACGACATTCCTACTTCCGAGCCTCTTGCAGCTAACATGGAACGGTTGTTCCAAAACGACTTGATACGTCGCCCGCCCGGTCGTACTTCTTCACGAAAATCCCAAAAAAGCTCGGGCTCAAGTGACGCCGCCACTTCTTCAAGATCTCTCAAAGAAAAAGAACGTTTGACAAACATACAAGCCGCGGAATCACAAAAAGAAGCATTGGAAGCGATAAAACATAACGCGACCAAAAAAACCATTTTTAAATCGTGGAAAATGTTATATAAACCGATACCGTCGTTTCTAAAGGGCAAGGAGAAAAAAATGCTCGAAAAGGTCCGAAAAACCGTGGTTGATAATTATGAGACGGATTACAACACGGTTTTTGGTCAAGCAGTACAACCGGACGAGGACGACAACGAAAACGAAGACGGCTCGGAGTAGATGACTAATAATATTTCTAGTTTTCAATAAATGTATTTTTTTTTTATTTTTTAGGAATTGTAATCTTTTATTTAATATTAATGTAATGTTTTTTTTTATTTTCAATAAATGTATTTTTTTTTTACTTTTAGGAATTTTAATCTTTAGTTTAATATTAATGTAATGTTTTTTTATTTTGCAAATATAAGTGTTTTTGTATTAAATAAATAAATGAAATAGTATGTGGGGCCCTGAAAATAAGTGAAGTGATGTTACTGTAGGGAGTGAAATGTCAATAAATGTCAGTTTGTGTCAGTTGTGGGAAAAGCTAATGTGGTGCAGACGTGACACAAACTGACGCGTCAGTAGTTAGTCACTGTTGGGAGGAGTCTAACAAACTGTTGAAGGCCAAAATGCCAAATAAGAACAAAAGTTGTAAAATAGGAATCATAAAGCCAACTTTTCGAAAGGGCCTTGCCATGCAAGTTGGTATTAGGTCAGGCCCGCTAAAAACCGTAGTCGTTTGTACTCTCAAACTATAAATAAATTAGTCGATTTACGGAATGTATTTGATGTAATTGAAATTCCAATTAATGTAATTTTCTTTGAGCGAAATAATTTGATAAGTCCCAGTTCAATTCATTTTTGAACCAAACACCACTATGAAATGAAATTGAGATTTCAACTCCGTCAAATTATAGTAATCTGCACCCCAAAAGCAACCTTAGAGAACGGCTCAAAGAATGTTCAAGCATTTACGTACTAGATGGCCCATTGGTAAGGAGGGCCCTTGGCTTCCTAGAGGTCAAGGGTTCAAACCTTGCCATGGGTAAACATTTAGCATGTTAGGTACCCACCCCCGTAAAACACATGGGGCTCAGGAGGAACTTGCTGGATAATGGTTCATTCCAACTCCAGACGCCCCCACTGTGTCAGGGGAGTTGCCCGGAGTCATCCTTGTGGGGTGAACAATGACTGGTGCCAAAGCCACACGGGACCAGGATGTTCCCGCCAATTTACACCTTTTGCTAGATAAAGAAAAAGAAAAAAAATAAACAATCGAAAGGATTTGTTTGGAATATTCATTGGGCTTCAAGGATTTTAAATAACCGTTAAAGCCTTGTTCAAGTTTGGCCCAAAAGTAACCTCGTATTAAAATAGATAAAAGTTGGTAATTTACAGATCTCCAAATATAAATTCTACTTGTTGAGCATCCTCAATATTCACATTTACAAAGCTTTTATAAAGTTTTTTTTTCGTAAAGTTTTTTACGAAAAAGTTTTTGCTCCATCAATTAAAAGCTTTACAAATTAACAAAGCTTTTTCTCAATTTTATATAATATAATATAATTTGAATGAAAGAGAGAGTAATAATTTGAGAAATATCAAGTCATTGCAATCTCTTCCATTCAAATTGTATTGTATTTTATTGACAAAAAGCTTTGTAAAGATTTTCATTGATGGAGCAAAACAAAAAAAGCTTTAGAAAAAACTTTGTAAATGTATATGTTATTATATTTGTTGTCCAAATCAGTCTTTTCTACTAACAAAACTAATACTCCGTAATACAAGGGGCTATAATCATAAGTTCATCAGTTCGGAGCATTTGAAGATAGTCATAAACTCATAATTATGATTATGGATCCATTTAGTCCACAAGTAAATTTCCTTATGAGCAAAGTATTATTTGTATGTAATAAGATACGATATGTCCTCGTATTGCGACGAGATAGATCTAATATCACTAAAGTATATTCGTAAATCATAAGTAATTGTTAAAGAGATTATAATAATATATGTTATTATAATGTCTTCGCTCAGTATCAAGAAATACATATCTTTTAGATCATGTCTGATATATTGTAGAAATTATAACAATCTACATGTTAACAATTTTATTAATCATACATTCATTAGAGCTTGTAATGATATACGTTAAGAATTATAGAGTATGTTTAGTAATTAATAATTCTTAAAAACATGAAGTTAGTAGTATCTTAAGTTTTTAAATTTTTTCTATGACCCAATCAAATTTGAAATAATAAGACCTATTTCCTTTTATTTATTAATAAAACATCAAATTCTTTATCAAATTGTATATGTATATTTTAGGCCTTTATCATAGACTTTAGACAGCTGATCATCACCTCGTCTGCCGTCAAATACGGCTCTGAAAGGAGTAAAACATTATAAAAACTATCCTATATATTATACCATTAAACATGCAGGATGTATATAAAAGGAAAAAGAAAAGGAATAAAAGGCCAAAGACTATAGTTGTACCAAGACTCGAACACACTTCTCAAGATTCAATGTTAAACGTGTGAACAATTTCACATATCCAGCTATAATAGCATTCCTATCACTTATATACCTAATTGATGATTGTTACATGCTTACAAAAATAGTTTATTTTTTAAAAACGTACAAATTTAGTACCATAATGTACAAATATATATTTTTGAATTAGTGTAATATTAACTTAATAACTATAATTATAATAATATCATATCAAGGGTTATTATGACAATGGTAAAGTGCTATAATAATTAATATGATAGGGTAGGGTTCAAATGAGAATAGGAATTTGTGTGAGAATGAGAGAACCAATGATATCAAGCCATGTGTACAAAGAGAATGTTTCACATGTACAAAACCCATTTACCCCCAACATCAATTATCTCACAAACGACAAATCGAAAAATTATGAAAATTGCACCATTAAATTAGTCGTTTTCTCCTCTTCGATTTGCCGTCCCTCAAACCCTAAACCCGAAACCCCAAACCTCAAACCCTAAACCCTAAACCCTAACCCCTAAACCCCAAACCCTAAACCCTAAACGCTTTACAAAACGCTAAACCTTAAATCTTTCTAAACCCTAAACCTTGAACCCCTTCTAAACCCTAAACCCTTGTAAACCCTAAACCATAAACCCTACTAAACCCTAAACCTAACCCTAAACCCTAACCTTAACCACAAATTAAATGTACAACTAATCACTAACACATGTGTTACTAATTTGTGAAACCCACCAAAAAATGAGAAAAAAAAATTGTCAAAAGTATGCCTTGAGGGACGGCAAATCGAAGAGGAGAAAACGCTGAATTTTATGGTGCAATTTTCATGATTTTTCGACTTACCGTTTGTGAGATATTTAATTTTTAAAAATGTGGAGGAGAGAGAATAAAGTGTAGAGGAGAGAGAATAAAGTGACACATGGCAGAAATCTGTTGGTTCCTCATTCTCACTCAAAATTGGTGTACTCATTTGAACCTTACTCTAATATGATATTTTAAAAGTTTAATTTCAAATGTAGGAAAATATAGGAAGCAAAAAATGAATGTACAGTTGATGTTAAATTAGGACTTGAACTTGGGTGGTTTAGAAGAACTTATAAACAACTAACCACTCATACAAGCCTTCATTTAGTAACTTTTATCATAATAATTTACTTTATATAATATTTTCAACTTACTTACACTAAAATCCAAACAACTTACTATCCATATCCATAGTTGTTGATTGTGTAAAACTACAAACTCGTAGTGTACTAAAATCATATTACTAAATGATCTTACGACTAGAGATGCGCAAAACCCGGTTTTTGGAAAACCCGACCCGACCCGACCCGAAACCGGTTTTGGTCAAACTTGGTCAAAACCGGTTTGGCCCAAAACCGGTTCGGGTTCAACCCGATTTGGGCACCCCAAAACCCCAACCCGACCCAAACCGGTTTGGGTAGGGTCCAAACCGGTTCGGGTTCAAAACCGGTTTCAAACCGGTTTTTTTTATAAAAATCGTATTTTCGCTCGCACGTCTTCGTTTTAAGGAAAAACAACGTTTGGGCCAAATTTTTTTCATTAACTTTGTAGAACATTAGTAATGGAAACATAATTGATCAATAACATAACCAAAAGACTTCTAAATCTCCTTAAAAATATTATTGAATCCGAAAATTCTATATAATTCATAAACATTAGGGCGTTAAGCGTTTTAAGGAAAAGCAACGTTTGGGCCAAATTTTTTTCATTAACTTTGTAGAACATTAGTAATGGAAACATAATTGATCAATAACATAACCAAAAGGCTTCTAAATCTCCTTAAAAAAATTATTGAATCCGAAAATTCTATATAATTCATAAACGTTAGGGCGTTAAGCGCTTTAAGGAAAAGCAACGTTTGGGCTAAAATTTTTTCATTAACTTTGTAGAACATTAGTAATGGAAACATAATTGATCAATAACATAACCAAAAGGCTTCTAAATCTCCTTAAAAATATTATTGAATCCGAAAATTCTATATAATTCATAAACGTTAGGGCGTTAAGCGTTTTAATGAAAAGCAACGTTTGGGCCAAATTTTTTTCATTAACTTTGTAGAACATTAGTAATGGAAACATAATTGATCAATAACATAACCAAAAGGCTTCTAAATCCCCTTAAAAATATTATTGAATCCGAAAATTCTATATAATTCATAAACGTTAGGGCGTTAAGCGTTTTAATGAAAAGCAACGTTTGAGCCAAATTTTTTTCATTAACTTTGTAGAACATTAGTAATGGAAACATAATTGATCAATAACATAACCAAAAGGCTTCTAAATCTCCTTAAAAATATTATTGAATCCGAAAATTCTATATAATTCATAAACGTTAGGGCGTTAAGCGCTTTAAGGAAAAGCAACGTTTGGGCTAAAATTTTTTCATTAACTTTGTAGAACATTAGTAATGGAAACATAATTGATCAATAACATAACCAAAAGGCTTCTAAATCTCCTTAAAAATATTATTGAATCCGAAAATTCTATATAATTCATAAATGTTAGGGCGTTAAGCGTTTTAATGAAAAGCAACGTTTGGGCCAAATTTTTTTCATTAACTTTGTAGAACATTAGTAATGGAAACATAATTGATCAATAACATAACCAAAAGGCTTCTAAATCCCCTTAAAAATATTATTGAATCCGAAAATTCTATATAATTCATAAACGTTAGGGCGTTAAGCGTTTTAATGAAAAGCAACGTTTGAGCCAAATTTTTTTCATTAACTTTGTAGAACATTAGTAATGGAAACATAATTGATCAATAACATAACCAAAAGGCTTCTAAATCTCCTTAAAAATATTATTGAATCCGAAAATTCTATATAATTCATAAACGTTAGGGCGTTAAGCGTTTTAATGAAAAGCAGCGTTTGGGCCAATTTTTTTTCATTAACTTTGTAGAACATTAGTAATAGAAACATAATTGATCAATAACATAACCAAAAGGCTTCTAAATCTCCTTAAAAATATTATTGAATCCGAAAATTCTATATAATTCAAAGTGAGTTGATACTTTCAAGGAATGTTTTACTAAATGCAAGGAAACATGTGCATAAAAAGTGATACTGTATGCATAAAGAGTTGTACATTTCCGTGTGTTTAGTAAAAACTTCCTTGCATTTATCAAACACGTTTTAGCGTTAGGCTTTTTAAGGATAAACAATGTTTGGAGCAAATTTTTTTTTATTGAATTGGTAGAACATTAGTAATACAAACGTAATTGAACAATAACTTAAACAAAAGTCTTCTAAGTCTTCATAATACAATTACAACTAACAATATAAAATATACCAACGAATACATTTCGAGCTTCGGCATGGCCATCACCCGAAAATGTAATCGTGTAGTAATCTTCAACTTGTATTAATCTTCAAAAGTCGAAATCTTCTTCGGAGGTAGCCTCGCGCGAAGCTTGATCAAGAGCAATTTCTTCGTCCGAAAGTGATATTGTTACACCTTCTTCCACCTCGATATTGTGTATGTCTTCTTCGTATTCCATTTCACCTTCAAGACTTGATACATTTTGTATGCGTTCCGCGGCGTCCAAGTGATCCTTCAAGCAAATGCACATCTCTAAGGAGGCCGGTGTGAGTCTTGTTCTTCGTATAGATAATACCCTGCCACTAAGAGAAAAAGCGGATTCCGAAGCTACCGTAGAAGCTTGGACGGTTAGTAAATCTCGGGCCATGATGGCTAGAATGGGAAATTGAGATTCCCTCTCTTTCCACCAAGCCAAAATATCAAATTGTTCGAACTCATTGGGTAGAATAGTGGCCAAAAAATCCGTGGTCGTATATCTCCCATATTCGTTAGTGGTATTTTGGTTACCATCACCCCTTGCCCGTTTATTGTTTTCTTGTCTTAAACTATTATAAAAGTTTAGCATTGGATTGCTAGAAGAAGATGAAGAAAACATTGGGTTAGCCGTACTACCGGACACATGTGTGGTTGAACTATATTTTTGAAAATATACGCCAAATAAATCTCCCAAACATTTGTTAAAATCCGTTTTTGCATTATGTGAAAACAATGGGTCGGCCTCATTCAAATCCAAATTGTGACAAATGTTATCGATAAGCATTTCTACCCCGGTAACGTTTAAACAAGGGTTCATTGCGGCGGAACAAGTAATTACCGGTGGCATTTCTTGAAAATATTTTTTTAGTTTTTCTTTCATGGGAGCCACCATTTCTTCAAATATAGGACCTTCATACACGTAGTCGTTTAATTTTGTAGTCATTAACCAAATTTGATTAAGCACCAAATGGCTAGTTGGATAATAAACACCCGATAATAAAGTAGTCGCGGTTTTGAAAAGTTTGAGCAATTCGACAATCTTTTTAATATACTCCCAATATATGATTGGAAATGGTGTTGCATGGCCTTTTGTAACAAGATGATCATGGAAAACTTGTAAAGTATCGCGTTGGCGTAAACCACATACAAACATATGGTAGGTCGAATTCCATCTAACGGACATGTCCCAATTAGGGGTTAAAAAAATAGAATTCGTATCCTTGCACAATTTCATATAAGATTTGTATCTAGCTTTACCCTTTTGAAAAACGTCTTGCAACATAGATTTAAATCTCGTTTTTACTTCGTCTACATCTTCAACCGCTAGTCCGGCTTGCACAACCAAGTTAATGATGTGTGCAACACATCGACTATGATAAAAAATGCCCTTCAATGGTGGTGCGTATTTTAGTATTAATTTTGAAACGGCAAGTGTATTATTGCTAGCGTTGTCAAAAGATATTGAAAAAACCTTTTCTTCCAATTTAAACATTTTAATCACACTTCGTAACATGTAAAATAAGTTTTGACCCGTGTGAGGATACTCAAAGTCTTCAAAAGCAATGGTACGTTTCATCATTTGCCAAGTTGCGGGATCAACCCAATGTGCGGTTACACAAAGGTACGAACCGGGCAAACCATGAGGAGCCGACCAAACATCGGTTGTTAATGATACACATGTATTTAAATTTTCAAAACCGATTTTTAGTTGTTTTTTAGCATCTTTCCACAATTTAAGGGCATCGCGTTTAAGAGTAGTACGACTTACATTGTTATATCGCGGTTGAAGAGTGGTTTGAATCACCCTAGTAAGCCGAGGGTTGTCGAAGTGGTTGAAAGGCAAAGCTTCTTGAATTACATAACCCGCAAAAGCTTGTCGACACCGTTCCACATCGTATGTAAATATAGAACCATCTCGTGCCATCGATGATTGCCCACTTGCTTCCGGATTACCTTTGAGTCCCGCACAATGCTTCTCGGTATGATTTTTCAAGGTGGTGTTGGAGTCGGGTTTGAAGAACAACTTACAACGTTTACAATGCGCTTTAATCGAACCATCCGACAACAACACTTTGTCGTAAGCACTCCAAATCTCCGGATTTCTTTTGTTGGGCAATTGTTTCACAATCGTTGGTGCATTTGAAGAACCAACACCATGGGAAGCCGAAGAAGATTGAGTTGCCATGAGAATATAGTTTGCGTTTTTGAGTTTTGTATGTAAATATGAGTGTGTAATTGTGTGTGATTGAAAGTAACTCAATGGTTCTTTATATAGTTGAAAAACAATGGCAAAATGGTAAAAAAAATACAAAAAAAACGGCTAGATCAAGGCTATAACGGATATAATTTTTTCAAAAATTCAAAACCGGTTTAAAACCGGTTTTCAAACCGGTTTTTCCAAACCGGGTCGGTCAAACCGGTTTGGAACCGGGTTCAACGGTCGGAATGGGAAACCGGTTTGGAACCGGCGGTTTGGGGAGAACCCGAACCGGTTTTGGTCAAAACCGGTTTTGACCGGGTCGGTTTCGGGTTGGAATCGGGTCGGGTCGGGGAAACCGGTTTTCTTGTGCATGTCTGCTTACGACCCGGTATCAATCCTACCCGACATCGATCACCTACATTCCTATGTGAATCAACGCCTTTTTTGGCTTAATTAGGATGGCAAGATTGACGATAATCACTTTAACAATCTTATTGGTAACAATTACGAAGTATTTTCAGTATAATGTATTGTTTAATTTAAAATGAGAAATCTTGTATTTTTTGTTATATAAACCTATGCGACCTACTTAATCGTACCACAACTTATATAGTACGTGTGATACTCTGATGTGATGTGATGTGATGTGATGATGCCTTCTTTAATCTTAGTGAAAAGCAAAAGCAATGCGGCTTATTAACAACGTATTCTGAATTGGTATACTCTTTTCAGTCCAAGCCCAAACACAAAGCCCTTTTTTAAGCTGCCAATAGTTCACTTCTAAGCCCAAACATAAAAAGCTCTAATTAGTGGATTAATTTACTAAATAGTACGGAGTAGTACTTTAAAAATATATATTTTTATCTAACTTGCATACCAACTGTTTAATATTTTGCCAATATAAACAAAATTTGGAGCCAAATGATTAGAAACTGGGGTTTAATGTTGATTCTGCAAGAAAAGAAATTGTAATAAAATAATTAGTGAGCAACCTGCAACTTGTGACATAATATAACCATTCTGTTGGATAATTTAATTAACTTTTCCATCAAACAAGTTACATTAGAGATATCCGAAGCTGTTATGCTTCAACTCTGATTGAACTGCATACACATTCAAAATTCGATTCGTCATTAATCAATCAATTACTACGAGTTTGTCGTACTCCTTGCCAGAAATGGCATCTCCATTACTCTTTCAGGGTCCATACACCCTCCATCCTCCATGAACAACGTCATCAGGTTCTTTGAAGATCCGCTGACAAGTGCTACCCCATTCTGACCGCAAGAGTTGTTCAATGTTCGCTTGTAAAAAGTTTTACAGGGCCAATTATTAGTTATAGTTCTAACTCTCTAATGACGCATATAAGAGTTGGCCTAATATGATTACTTTTATTGGAATTAAATGGTCTTGTAGGGCTAGATAAGCGTATTTCAATATATTATGATTTGAGCTTAAAATTTGCTAGTTAAATGAGCTGACATTAATATGATTTGGGCTTATTTTTTGCTGCCCTGATTTTTCTGGTGCCATGGCCGTCCCCAGTTCCCCACATGCCAGACCCAGGGGCGGAGTCAGAAAAATTTAAGTGGAGGGGGCGATAAAAAATTATTTTTTATTTTTTTTATAGTTTAGTGAGGGCGAAAATTTTAAAATGTTATTAATACCTAAAAAAAAAATCTTTTTTACGTGATTTAAAAATTCTTGTGGGGCAGTTGCCTACGGTACCCCCGTCCTGTGTCCGCCCCTGGCCAGAACTCGTGAATGGTTATGGTGACTACCGACTAGGGCGGTACATACAGTAACAACATGTGAGTCTCATTTTCGTAAGTATGACATATCACTTGTATATGTATGTGCATATGTGCATCTAATGAAATTCATAACTCTTTGCATCGTTTGTTTTAGATGTAAATATATATATTCATGAGAGGTTTTAAGAGTTAGACGTAAATCTACAAAATAAATAGAATTGTATATTATAATTTTTACAAAAAGGTTTATACAAAATAATATGACATATGTAATCAATTAAATATGTATTTTTGATTAAGCTTCAACTTCTCACTTCGTTATTTAAATGTTATATAAATTTATATATTATCCGTCGAATAGTGTCCACTTTGACCACCGTATAATTTATTAAGAAATATTCACTAACTCCAAATTTCACAATCAAATAACATTTCTATCAACTATTTTTTTTTAATTGGTCGTAATATTAAATTGGAAAAATGGTAACCAAAACATATGAAATGGAACAGACGAAATAACATTATTATTATGTCAACCATTAGACATGATGTTATTGATTTTGTTTTATTTTTCAACAAGGGAACCAACTAAAAAAACACCAAAGTTGTCAATTTCTTGATAAAGCTAACCAATTAGAAGTAACTTATGAACCCTCCATCCACAATATATTTGTTCCCAACTACTACCACCCATTTTCTTAATTTCTATTTATATATATAAAGTGGTTGTCGATATCATATTTAGTTTAACATAATTAACATGTCAATATATAATTTCTTATGTTTGATTTTTTATAGAAACAAACGTTTTATTGATTTTAATTTTAATAGGGCTATTATTCAACCATAATAGGATTACAAAAATGAAATTAATTTGATTATCTAATCTAACTTCCTTTCATAGTTGTTAAACTCTTACGATTCACGAGTCGACTCTTACGAGTCGGCTCAGAAATTCAAAAAACGAGGCGACTCGGACCCCGACTCGTAAATGTCTTTGACTCTTACGAGTCATTTATTGACCCTTCCGAGTCGTGGGCGACTCTTACGAGTCTTGGACGACTCTTACGAGTCAGAAACCGGACACACAAAATATAAAATGACAAAATATGATAGGAATGACTAATAATCCGTTATAAATTAAACATTTGTGTTATTTAATGACTTTCATCATGTTTTACTTCAATTAAGGATAGAAATCTAAACAATAATATATAGTCGAGTCGAGTCACGAGTCACGAGTTAAAAATCAATACTCCGAATCACGAGTCGAGTCACGAGTTAACAACTATGCTTTCTTTATAATCGTATCATGTAAAAAACATTTTTCTGTTATATTCGGAGTGAATTCCTCTCTTTTCAAACCGGCTCCAAGTGACCTAATTTATTGACAGTGATGTTATAATTTGTCTCCATCCTACATTTTTTTTATATATATATTTTCTTATATTAATATTAAATAAATAATAAATGACATATGAAATGAAATGTCTAAAATATTACTGTACTGTATATACTATATACATTTATTTATTATTTTAAAATTTAAAACAGGTGTTAAATTTCAATCATAGAAATCAATCAGTCTATGAATATGAATAATAATTCGTTTATAGGAGCTTGATTGCTACAAAATCAATCCATGGATTCGAACTTCAAACCGATCGAAAAAGCTTGTTCTATCAAATTATACAGCACCGCACGATTAGAGATCGTTTATATTGATTAATTTAATTAGTTTACTTAAACAAAAATTCGATATATAAAAATCTTCGATTCTAAACAAAAAACAATCAATCAAATCTTCATTTTCATATTTATTTGGCTAGCCATCGAATCCGGTTTGACTCCAAACAGCATCTCTAACCCGACTTAAGTCTCGACCCTTAAGGGTCCGACCCACACCCTCGAAAACTGACTTGGCAGCTGATCTATGGCTACGTGCTAAAAACTCGTGAGGTGGGACCATTTCCGAGTCATGCTCGTCGGTCCCATCATCCGAGTCATGCATTGACTCAACTGAGTCAACTCGGTAAATCTTTGACCAATCCGGTACGTTCACTGGTGCTGACGCGGCCACGTGACGTCCACGTGTACTGTCTCCACGGAACTGATGAACTATGCCTATTGTCTTCGACGGCTGATCATCAAACGCCACCGATAGTCCGCCGGCAGAACCTATCGTCGGAACACCGGCACTCCGGCGACTAATCTTACCTCCCTCCACGGCGGCGCGTGAACTCCAATCGCTATTGAATGATTGATGATCGACTACGTCATCAACCATAGACCAGACGTCATCTTCCCGGAGCTCTACATCGTTGTCCACGTGGGTGTTTCCTGCGTATCCGTAACTTCCCAAGTAGCGTTCGCTTCGGCTGGTTGTAAGTTTCCGACCTTTTGCCATGGATCATAACAAGATAGCAGCTCCGGTGATCGGAGTGTTGAGGTTCCGGCGAGCCAAATGTAATGAAAGTAAATGATTGATCATATAGGGAGAGTGGTATCCATATATATAAAGGTTTTAATTTAATGAATGATGAAAATGAAATAATTAAACCTTTTTTTAAAAAAATATATTAAATAATGTTGAATTGGGACCCAATTTTAGCACAAGTACATTATGGAGAGACTAGAAGACGAAATTTGTGAAAGTTATATTAAAAGGTTTGACAATGACGCATTTGAGACCTCGCTCACGTGGTAGAGCTATCAGGCATTTATGCTGCAGGTACAGGGTTCAAACCCTACTCGGGGCATGAAAATCCTTTGGGCCTTTGGGCTCCGGGGTGAGGAGTTTTACCCACTTCTGCAACCGGATCTGTCGGCACTTGGGCCGGGGACGAAGCTGGGCTTTCTTCTCGAGGGTGCATTATGGTGAGATGATCGGGTGGGCCTAAGTAGCCCGTCAGTGATTCCAAACTGCCTTTCAAAAAAAAAAAAGTTTGACAATGACAATATAGAGGTAATTTCTGAATAACACACGATCGATTTGGCAAGAGTAGCCTAAAAAATATTTTCAAAAATAAACATCACTTTTCATATGTTTTTAATAGATTTTTAATTATACTAAAATACAATAAATGAAATTGACATGTCGAAACGTTAAGACATCCATAAAATTATGTAAAGTGAAAATAACGTATTATGTGTCTCCTGAATTTTAATTAAGGTGTAACTTTTTCATGGATGTACAAATATGATGTCGTGTAAACGGGGTTTTAGTTTTAAAAATGAAAAATACCTAACTTACTACACACAACACGGGCAAGAATACATGATCATATATAGTATAGCTCAGTAAGTTCGAGTCGAACACAGGGAACGGATGTCAATATTAACAAATTGGAAATTGCTACAATTAATTAAAGCAGTAAAAAGTGGGGACGTTTTAGTTCCGATCGAACAAATGAGTAACAATTATAAGAGGAATGATTTATTAAATAAAACTTAATTATTAAAATGAAGAAATAATAAAATAACTTAATTTAAAATAAAAGATTAAATTCAAATGATAAAAGAAATGCATTTGCTTAGACTAGTTTCCTTAAAATCCGGATATCATTTTATTCAATTGCTCACGTATGGATTCTATCGTGCCCTTTCAAATATATCAATCCTCCTTACAAGATAAACTGAATTCAATACAATTAAGAAAGACACAAGGTTGTTTTCAACACATTAACAGTTCAATTTAAAGTTGTCCACAAAACTGTATTCTAAATTAATTCAACACCGTCTATGTGATTTATTCTTTTGACTTGAATCAACAAAGTCTATAACCGATTAAAGTTATCTTGTTCATTAATAATCATTACTAACTAGTAACCCTAGCCCGTCAAACTCAATATATTCGGCAATAATTATCAATCAAAATCAACAACTATCAATAAATTCACAACCAACAGGAAATCAATCTCAACTGATTATGAACTCACGCTAGGTAATCAGCAACAATCATCAAATACCCAAGGATTAATGAATAAACACATAAACATTAAATAAAATCCAATACGTTCGCAATTATAACAATCAATCCATCAATTAAGTATTCTCATCTAAGCAAACACAAAATAGAACAAGCCAATCATACTTTTACAGAAAATCAGAACCAATATCATATCACAATTCATAATCGAATGAAAAGAAAAGTGTATTCGAACCGAAATAACGAGATAATGATTGAACGAATGAAAGTCTTTGAATCCTCAAGCTTCAATCCCTTCAAAATGCTCTGGAATAAGGGTTTTTTTAATAGAGAATTCGTCTGGAGAAAAGTGGTGAAGTTGTATATAAAAATTAGAGCAAAATGAAGTTTTTAGGGTTTCTGCCGAGGCAATCCATACGCCGTATGGAATTCCATACGCCGTATGGATTGAAAAGCCCGTGGATCAGACCCGCGTAAACTGGCGGCCCGGCTCACTTCATCCATACGCCGTATGGAATCCATACGTCGTATGGATCAGAATTTCCAACTTTTTTCACATGCGACCACTATCTTCAATCTTTCTTATTTTTAACTTCTTTTCTTCAATTCTCACACGTTTTCAGCTTCTTTTCCGATTCAAGCTCCAGAAAATTCCTAAATGCAAATATGAACGAAATGAGTATCGAATTCAAATAAAATGCATAAGAAATTAATCAAACTAAGGGGTAATTAGTACTATAAAATAGCACATTTTGGCGTTCATCAAACATCCCCCACTTGAATCCTACTTGTCCTCAAGTAGACTAGTAACTCAAAAATTCAAAACTTTAAATATGAACGGCAAACGATGCATAAAAGGACTTACAAACTACACAGCATTCGGCAAACCAAATTTTTATCTTAAAAATTGATTCTACCTTAAAACTCAGCAATCAAGAAACTCTACATGGGAAGCCATTCTAACATATTATTATTACACATAAAAGATAAATCACTCAGATTACCGATATTGTTGTCCACTTAAACCATCTAAATTTCAGAAATTGAGCTCAACTTATTATTATTCTAACAGGCCTTACCCCTAATTTTCTATAGCAAAATACTCTCATAAAAATAACGTGTCACAATTCTCCAAGTAATGAACATCCAAATAAATCAATCATTTTTCAAACCAAGACATTGGTGACAGGTCTGTACCTCAGTACAACAAAGCGACATAACTTGGCTTTGGTTTTTCAATTTATGAGTCTTTTGTACTCATTTATTTTTATCTATTTTGATATCAAATATACTGACGGAAACCAGGTCTGTACTTTAGTACAACAGAGGAGACAACACCCAGTATATTCCCAAATGATGATTATTAGGATCCCAAAATTATGGATTATAACACGCTATCGTACAAGTATTAAGACTAAGGTCATACCTTGCTAAAAGATCCTCATAGGATAAATCCCTAATTAATTCATTACATTTCTTACTAGCTCAATAACCTTCATATAGATTGCCTATCGATACATCATAAGATAAACTATCTAATATTTAAAAAAATTAAATTTATTTCATTCTTTGCATTCCCAAAATGTATTACAAGATTGCTAAACTTTACATAGAAAACAATTTTTAAAACTAAAATTTGGGTTGAAAAATGACTAACACGTAGAATGCCTCTTAACCTCAATATTTTTCAATAGCTACCATTCATAAATTAAGTACAATTAAATTAAGGACAATTAGACTTCTTTTCTCCCATCCACTACTTAGAAACATGCAATGTCCTCATTGCAAAACTAAATATAAATAAAGGGAATAGAAAAGAAGTGAAACAGAAAACTCCCCTGATTTGAAGGCAATTTGCTTGAAGGACTTCATTCAGAAATAAAATACAACAGCACACTTCCGTAGGCAACACGATTGCATTTAGCACATGCAATAAGCCTTTAAACCCCTCGGTATCCCGAGTGGACGAGTTGTAGTCTCGTGAGGGTTTCCAGAGAACACACCCACAAAGTTCAAACCTGCAAACAAAAACAATAAAACAAAATACAAATTAACAACATAACGGGTTGTCTCCCGAAAGCGCTTTTGTTTATCACGTCAGTAAGCTCGACATCTTGCTTCACCACTTAATTCAAATCCATCTCCAAATCACGCTTGGAGTCCCTTATATCACCATAATACTTCTTTACTCTACTTCCAATGACTTTGAAAGTTTTTCCAGAATATCCTTGCAAATCAACAGCTCCAAACGGATAAACTTTGTCAACAACAAAAGGGCCAGTCCAGCGTGTCTTTAACTTACCTGGAAACAAATGTAATCTAGAACTATACAACAGAACTTTATCACCTTTCTCGAATGTATGGTTCGACTTAAGACGAGCATCATGCCATTTCTTAATTCGCTCCTTGAACAATCTCGAATTGTCATAAGCATTTATTCTTAATTCATCCAACTCATTTAACTGTTCCATTCTTTCCTTTCCAGCTGACTTCTCATCAAGATTGCACTTCTGTAAAGCCCAATATGCTTTATGCTCTAACTCAAAAGGTAAATGACAAGTTTTTCCATAAACAAGGCGATAAGGCGTTGTTCCAACTGACGACTTAAATGCTGTTCGTGCCGCCCATAATGCATCATCCAACTTGTATGACCAATTCTTAGGGTTTCCTTCAACTGAACGTTCTAAAATACGCTTCAACCCTCTATTAGTCACTTCCACTTGACCACTCGTCTGTGGGTGATAAGCAGTTGAAAACTTATGTCTAACTCCGTACTTTCGCAGCACTTTTTTCAATTGCAGATTTGTGAAATGTGTCCCTCGATCACTAATTAAAGCTTTTGGTGCTCCAAAGCGCGAAAATAACTGTTTAAGAAAATTTACCACAACGCGAGCATCATTCGTGGGTAATGCTTTTGCTTCGGCCCACTTAGAAACATAATCCACAGCCACGATGATGTATTTGTTTCCATTGCTAGGTGGAAACGGGCCCATAAAGTCTATCCCCCAGACATCAAAAATCTCGCTTACCATAATTGGATTTTGCAACATTTCATCCTTCTTTGAGATTCTCCCAGTACGTTGGCAGACATCGCATTCCTTCACATACATAAATGCATCCTTGTAAACTGTTGGCCAATAAAAACCTGCCTCAAACACCTTCCTTGCAGTGTAATTTGGACCATGATGTCCTCCAGCCGGACCATCATGACAGTACTCTAAGATAATATCACATTCCTCTCCAGCTACACATCGTCGGACAATTCCATCAGCACACTGTCTGAACAGATATGGGTCTTCCCAAAAGTAATAACGTAAAGATGAGAAAAACCTCTTTCTTTGGTTAAAGTCCAACCCGGATGGAAGAGTCTTTGTAACTTAAAAGTTTGCAATATCAGCGAACCATGGAAATTCATTCAGAATTGCTTTCAACAAGCTTTCATCAGGAAACTTATCTCTAATTTCCGTTTCATCCAACTTATCCAATTCTGGATTTTCTAGTCTTGACAGATGATCTGCAGCTAGATTTTCTGCTCCCTTCTTATCACGAATCTCAATGTCAAACTCCTGCAATAACAAAATCCATCGCAACAACCTTGGTTTTGCATATTGTTTTCTAAACAAGTATCTTAATGCAGAGTAATCGGTAAAAACAACAGTTTTTGATAGGACCAGGTAAGAGCGAAACTTATCAAACGCAAAAACAACAGCAAGCAATTCCT
This sequence comes from Helichrysum umbraculigerum, assembly GCA_949592205.1. NCBI lineage: Eukaryota > Viridiplantae > Streptophyta > Magnoliopsida > Asterales > Asteraceae > Helichrysum > Helichrysum umbraculigerum. The sequence goes on along the minus strand of CATIUR010000001.1, from coordinate 243,683,008 downwards.
TTTCAGTTGTAGTGTAATTCTCCTGTGCACTCGTCAAAGTCTTGCTTGCGTAATAAATAGGTTGAAACTTCTTATCAACCCTCTGACCTAAAACTGCTCCTACAGAGTAATCACTGGCGTCACACATCAATTCAAATGGAAGATCCCAATTCGGACTTATCATAATTGGTTCGGATACCAATTTCTCCTTTAAAATCTTGAACGCATCTTGGCACTCCTTTGAAAACTCGAACTTAGCTTCCTTTTCCAACAACTTGTTCATAGGACGTGCTATCTTTGAAAAATCCTTGATGAATCTTCTATAGAACCCAGCATGTCCTAAGAAACTTCTTATTCCTTTAACATTTGTTGGATGAGGTAGCTTTGCTATGGCCTCAATCTTCGCTTGATCAACTTCAATACCAGCTCTTGAAATTTTATGCCCCAACACAACTCCTTCTCGTACCATGAAATGACACTTTTCCCAATTTAAAACGAGATTGGAACTCTCACACCTTTGCAACATCCTCTTTAGATTCATCAGACACTTATCAAAAGAATCCCCAAACACAGAGAAGTCATCCATGAATATTTCCATGCTGTCTTCTACCATATCATGGAATATTGCCATCATGCACCGTTGAAATGTGGCTGGTGCGTTACATAGACCAAAAGGCATTCTCCGATAAGCGAAAGTTCCGAATGGGCAGGTGAAAGTAGTCTTATCTTGATCATTTGCATCAATTGGGATTTGGAAGTACCCGGAGAATCCGTCTAGAAAGCAATAATACTCTTTTCCAGCTAGACGTTCGAGCATCTGATCAATGAATGGCAAGGGAAAGTGATCCTTACGTGTCGCATCATTCAACTTTCTATAATCGATACAGACCCTCCATCCAGTAACAGTTCTTGTGGGAATTAACTCGTTCCTCTCATTCGCAACCACTGTCATACCTCCTTTCTTTGGCACAACATGAATGGGGCTGACCCATGGACTATCAGAAATCGGGTATATCAATCCGGAGTCAAGCAATTTTATGATTTCCTTCCTCACAACATCCGTAACATTAGGATTTAATCATCTTAATGGTTGCACAACTGGTTTGAAATCAGATTCCATAAGGATCTTGTGTGTACAATATGATGGGCTAATTCCCTTGATGTCACCGATCGTCCATGCTATAGCATGCTTATGTTCCTTCAGAACTTTTAGCAGACTTTCCTTCTCATTTGCTGATAGCTTGGATGAAATGATAACTGGCAAATCCGACTCTCCTTGTAGGTATGCATATTCCAAATGGGTCGGTAAATCTTTCAATTCTAACCTTGGTGGTTCTTCAAAAGAAGATTTACATGCCAACACCTCTTCTCGTGAACAGGGAATCCCATGTATAGTGATTCGAGTCTCTCTCTTGACTAAAATACCATCAGTCTCCACCGATTCTTCGTTCAAAGTCGGCTTAGCACTTTCTAATTCCTCATCACTCTCGAACTCTAACTCCTCAAGCATTTTATCGAATTCTTCAATATCTCTAATTGCTTCTATGCTTCCCGTCCATCCTTCCAGAATCATGGGATCTAGATCTTCATCTTCCATGAGACTTTGAAGGAACTCCTCATCATCAGTCATTTCTCTGGCACTCACAAAGTAGCAAGTATCATCAACTGCAGCAGGATATCTCATTGATTTGTTGACATCAAACACTACTTCATCGTCTCCTAACCTCAGAGTGATTTTTCTATCATGTACATCAATCAATGCCCTTGCAGTGGCTAGAAAAGGTCTTCCCAAAATGATAGGTACCTTTTTATCTTCAACCATGTCCAGAATGATGAAATCACACGGAAAAACAAACCTATCCACCTTAACTAGCACATTCTCTATCATGCCCCTAGGATATTGAACTGATCGATCTGCTAACTCAATGCACATTCTAATTGACTTTGGTTCCCCTAACTTAAGTCTGGCATACATAGTATAAGGCATTATTGATATGCTTACCCCCAAGTCAGCCAATGCATGAGTAAGGTCTAAACTTCCAATCAGACAAGGAAGGGTAATACTTCCAGGGTCTTTCACTTTCGGTGGAAGTTTATTTTGCATAACTGCTGAACATCTCTCGTTCATTGTCACCGTGGTTGCCTCCATCAGTTTGCTCTTATTAGTTAAAATTTCCTTCAGATACTTTGCATACTTTGGCATTTGAGCAATGACTTCCACGAATGGGATGTTAATGTGTAGTTGCTTCAGATTCTCTAGGAACTGGTGGTATTGAGCATCATCTTTCCCTCTTCTCAAAGCTGCTGGATAAGGTGGCGGCGGAGCATGATCCTTTGCATATTGCTTATCTCTAGCAATTCTTTCAGCCTCAGTGTCCACCTTGGGACTTTCCACAACTTCTACTTCCTTCTCTTTCTGCGGTAGGGGTTGAGAAACAGGTTTCTTCTTTGGAATGGGGTCTTCAAAACCCCTTCCACTCCGGGTGATCACCGCTTTCGCCTGATCCCTTGGATTGGTCTCAGTGTATCCAGGTAGGGTCCCAGGGAATCTCTCTTGAAGAACTTTGGCTATGTTGGAAACATTCCCTTCAATCTGCTTAATCGCAGCTCCTTGGTTTCTCAATGCAGCGTCGGTGGCATCCATCCTTTGTCCAGAGCTCGTAATGAATTTCTCATTAGAAGTGAGAAACTTACCCATCATTTCTTCTAAATTAGCTTGCTTGTCTGAAGATGATGCACCTGGTTGCTCCTTGGTGAAAAATCCAGGTTGAGTTTGGCGAAACGGTCGCCCTCCATCTTGATATGGTCTTCTGAAAAAGTTTCCACCGCCCTGACGATATGGTGCTTGAGCTTCTCCATACTTGACTTCCTCAGTCTGTTCTCCCGTTCGCATCTCGGGGCAATCCTTCACTAAATGGCTTCCTCCACAGTTGTCGCATCCCACTTGGATAGCATGGACAGTCTCAGTAACCTTCTTGATATCTCTGCCCATGTTGTCTAACTTAGCGGTGATGGCTGCGAATCCATCGTCATCATTCACAGACCTCTTTCGCCTAGAAGTGCCATCATCCCATAACTGAGAGTGTTTCGCTTGGTCGCGAATGGCAGTCAAAGTATCACGAGGGACCTTCTTGGGAATAGGCCCTTGGGAATCCAGTTGCTGTCTCGTGGCACGATCCACTCCTTTATAGAAAATACTCACGACTTGCTGATCGTTCAGGTCGTGCTGCGGGCACTTATGCATCAGGTCCTTATATCTCTCCCAAGCTTGGTGTAGTGACTCATCCATTTCCTGTTTGAAATTTCTGATTTCGTCAATCATCTTTGACGTTTTGGAAGGAGGACAATACATCTTCAGAAACTTAGTGCGAAGATCTTCCCATGTGGTTATGGACCCAGCTGGCTCGTTTTGAATCCATCTCTTAGCAGCTCCCTTGAGTGTGATTGGGAATACCCTGAGCATAACTTGATCGCGTGTGATGTTAGGAACGTTGAACATATCGGCTATCTCAACGATTTTCTCCACATGATCATTAGCATCCTCCCTTTCTTCTCCTCGGAAAGGATTCTCCCTAAGCTCCTTGAGGAACTGTCCCTTGATTTCAAACTCCACATCTTGTGGAATCGCTGGCCTCACTACTCCAGTGCCACGGTCATTACGCATCCGACTTGAATACTCTTCGAGTGTTATGTTGGCGATATCTTCTGCCATTGTTTTATCTGGTTGATCGTTAAAAAGAAATCGTAGGCACTCTCCAAAATCGCTTTCTAAATACGAACGGTAATTCCTGGTTTGTGGGGTAAAAAGGTTATTGGTTAACGATGAGTTCGGTGGTGCTGAAGCGGCGCGTCTTCTTTGATGGAATATACATTCGGGTTCTTCAAAAGGTTCAGTTGGGTTTGGAATAGTTGAGCGGGTCATAAACTCCCGTACCGTACCTGGCAAATCAGCAGAACAGGCTACCTGACTACCCTAACTTATAACTAATAGTGAAAAAGAAATCAACTAATCAAGTAACAAATAAATAATAAATTAACTAAAAATTATAAACAAAAGACAACTTCCAATTTATTTAATTGAAACAAACCGTTCCCCGGCAGCGGCGCCAAAAACTTGATGTCGTGTAAACGGGGTTTTAGTTTTTAAAATGGAAAATACCTAACTTACTACACACAACACAGGCAAGAATACCTGATCATATATAGTATAGCTCAGTAAGTCCGAGTCGAACACAGGGAACGGATGTCAATATTAACAAATTGGAAATTGCTACAATTAATTAAAGCAGTAAAAAGTGAGGACGTTTTAGTTCCGATCGAACAAATGAGTAACAATTATAAGAGGAATGATTTATTAAATAAAACTTAATTATTAAAATGAAGAAATAATAAAATAACTTAATTTAAAATAAAAGATTAAATTCAAATGATAAAAGAAATGCATTTGCTTAGACTAGTTTCCTTAAAATCCGGATATCATTTTATTCAATTGCTCACGTATGGATTCTATCGTGCCCTTTCAAATATATCAATCCTCCTTACAAGATAAACTGAATTCAATACAATTAAGAAAGACACAAGGTTGTTTTCAACACATTAACAGTTCAATTTAACGTTGTTCACAAAATTGTATTATAAATTAATTCAACACCGTCTATGTGATTTATTCTTTTGACTTGAATCAACAAAGTCTATAACCGATTAAAGTTATCTTGTTCATTAATAATCATTACTAACTATTAACCCTAGCCAGTCAAACTCAATATATTCGGCAATAATTATCAATCAAAATCAACAACTATCAATAAATTCACAACCAACAGGAAATCAATCTCAACTGATTATGAACTCACGCTAGGTAATCAGCAACAATCATCAAATACCCAAGGATTAACGAATAAACACATAAACATTAAATAAAATCCAATACGTTCGCAATTATAACAATCAATCCATCAATTAAGTATTCTCATCTAAGCAAACACATAATAGAACTAGCCAATCATACTTTTACAGAAAATCAGAACCAATATCATATCACAATTCATAATCGAATGAAAAGAAAAGTGTATTCGAACCGAAATAACGAGATAATGGTTGAACGAATGAAAGTCTTTGATTCCTCAAGCTTCAATCCCTTCAAAATGCTCTGGAATAAGGGTTTTTTAATAGAGAATTCGTCTGGAGAAAAGTGGTGAAGTTGTATATAAAAATTAGAGCAAAATGAAGTTTTTAGGGTTTCTGCCGAGGCAATCCATACGCCGTATGGAATTCCATACGCCGTATGGATTGAAAAGTCCGTGGATCAGACCCGCGTAAACTGGCGGCCCGCCTCACTTCATCCATACGCCGTATGGATCAGAATTTCCAACTTTTTTCACCAGCGACCACTATCTTCAATCTTTCTTATTTTTAATTTCTTTTCTTCAATTCTCACACGTTTTCAGCTTCTTTTCCGATTCAAGCTCCAGAAAATTCCTAAATGCAAATATGAACGAAATGAGTATCGAATTCAAATAAAATGCATAAGAAATTAATCAAACTAAGGGGTAATTAGTACTATAAAATAGCACATTTTGGCGTTCATCAAAATACTTTAATGGAACCTTTAAATTAAACTCTAGAAAAAATTTTGATTTTTGCGTGTATAATAATAATAGGTTAAAAGTAGAGTTAAAAGGATTCACCAACGATATTAATACTTTAAGCAAAATTACAGTGGTGGACGCATAATATTTAATCACCGGTGTCAAAAAAAAATTGAAGGCTCAATCCGCTTTGTAGTTTATTAAGTTTCTTTAAACAGTGGGTGCGCCACCTTAATATGAGAGGTGACACTTTAAAAAAACCAGTAATTTTTCAACTAATTTTACACTAAGTCGACATAATTGAGTGTTGTCACATGTCACCACTGTTATAACATATGTATGCCCCTGCAAAATTATATGGACATGACATTTTAATAATAACCTGCTTAATCCCTTTAAATTAAAACTTGATGTAATTATATTGAACTTCATTTTCTGTAAAATTGGCGGCCAATAGTGGAACGCAAGCTAAAAGGATGAAATGGGTTGGATTCTTAATTCTTGTTGATGTTGTTACGGATTGGTCATCACCCAAGTGGTATCGTCATCACAAATATCCAGACTCCATATGGGTAACTTATAGGTCAGAGGTTTGAATCCGTACCTCAGCATATGCGGTTGATTTGCGGACATGTGATTTGCCCGACGTTTATACTCTTTACGGGTGGGACAAGCGCGTATCATTGAAATATGATAAGGTAGTTAACGTACCTCCATATTATTAGTATTTTTTTTTAATGATGATGTTGTTTATTGATGTCTTTAGAATAATGGGCCCAATGTCCACGTGGGTACGTATCAATTGTTGTTGTCTCCTCATCGATGGGGCAGTTCCACGGGTGTCGATACTACAACCGTTCGTAGTCACCATCCTCCCTATACGTAATATAAGACTTTCACTAATATCTTCTTCCTTATTCTGTAACCAAGCATAATAATTAACATGTTCTCGAATGTAACCACCACATTATCCAAACATCATACTAATGCATTATATACAGTGACTTAATAATAGAGTTCGATGATGATAAATACACCAAAAAATTTAATGCTTACTCCACAAAAGCATGTTTAATTGCTAGTTTGCCCTGTATATTTCATGGTAATTTGTATGTTGTAGCAACTAACTATGTCATTTTTTTTAACGGCGAAAGAAAACTTAATAAAAACTAGCAAGAGCTAGAGAAGAGAACAAGAACAGAAAACAACAAAGGAGAAACAACAACAAACTACATACTAAAAATATGAGAAGGATTACCATGTAATTAAGTTTGATCTCATAGCTAGTAGCTATATCTAATGCGCCATTTATCATGTAATAGTTTGTTTTATTCATACTAACAAAATACGAAGTATTATACAATATATTTAAAGTTTTAAGTACATGCATTTCATTCTTCGTCCCTACTATTTGTCATATATTTCACTTCTCGTCCAGTCTTAAAATTTTATAAGTAATTTAGTTATTTCATGATGGATGAAGGAATGAGAGTGAAATAAAAATCCGAGTTAAGGAGACTCGACATGTAAAAAAACCCAACTCGAATAAGTGTGAAATGTACGACAACATAAAAAAAAACCCGGTGAATTGGTGTATGGGTTGCCACTAGGTCCCACCGTCCCACCAACCGGGTCCCGCAACTAAACTTGGAGTTATGGTAGCAGACAAAATCATTCACCATCGAGTCGATGAATAAAAAATGAAATAACATTTTTATTTTGATCAACGAATAACATTTGGTTATATCACAATTTATAAGGTCGTTGTCGATGACACACTATCATATGACCCACGCGATAATTAATAAAAACAGACTCATAAAATTTTAATTTTAATTTAAATAAGGCTCCTACTTTGTATACCATTTATTTATTTTTAAATTCATTTTCTGTACTTTTTCTGTACTTTTTTAAATCATTATTTCTTACATTCTTTACTTTTCTGTACCTTTTCTGTACTTTTCCGTACTTTTTCCTATTTTTTTAATCAAAAAATGGTATGGCAAATAGATTTAAATGGTATAGAGAGAAACTCCCTTAAATAAATACGGAGTAATATATAATAGTACAATAATTGACAAGAATCGGAATCTCAATCTCAACCATAATATTAAAACTTTTCTACACCACCAACCTTCGAATGATGTAATTCTGTGCGTCTTATAACATATTTTATGATTATGATTATAATATTACTCGTATTATTTTTGATTGGTTGTATCAACTTTGTATATGTATGTTTATATTTTATTTATCGATGTGCAATATATAATTATGGAATGGAATATGATTATAAAGATATATACGGAATATAGTCAATTGAAAAGATTGCAATCAAGACCCTTATGCCTCTCATATAATATGCCTAACTAATACACATGTGATTCAATGCAAAAATATAGTATCTTATAAATGAAATAAAAACTTCAAAATAAAAACCTTAAGAGTATATATATGTTATCTATTACTCCGTATAGGTTCTTATTTATGTATTTCTAGCATAGTTAAATTATCTCAAAATTGCATTCGTCGATTTTGTAAAATCATTTGTTAGAATTAGTATCGGCAATTTCTGCGCACAGAAACTCTAAAGTGGGCGGATTTGGGTATTCTCTTTTCATATTCTGGATTGTTTTGGACATTCGTAAATGAACGAATGGATCAAATGGGTGAAATTTGAAGAAATGCTATGGATTAGAATGAGCGATTATATAACACTTATACATAAAAGGAAAAAAAATTAGTTTAGAAGAGCAAAAGGGAGAAGACAAGTCCTTTTTTTCCTTTTCATATTTTGTTTTCACCTTTATATTATTTTTCAAATCCAACTTAACTATATTCATAACCTTTGTACTACTCCTATTTACTATCTCCATATTACTATTTTTTTTTTTTTCACTATTTCCAAACCATATAAACACTATCGTGATTTGGAATTTACTTTTTCCTGTAGGCTCGACAATTATGATTTATAATTTGATATGTATGACATTTGATTAATTCTAGAAATTAAAACTGCGTGATAATAGTTTTTTTAGCTATTACATATGAATTGCAATTGAAAAAATGAATTACACGACTTTAAAACATTTTAATTTAAGCCCGTTTAATCCAAACCAGCATGCATAGCCGTTTCGCCACCTCTATTTAGAACGTATATTATACACCTTGTCTACTTCTACTACGAAATGAAATAAGATCCTAATATCCTATTTATAGTATTGTTTGACTAGATACGAATACGATGCTAGGTACATACGTTTATATTAATAAAAAAAAAGAAAAGAAGGTATTTTCATGATGAAATCGTTTGTGGCTTTGTGCCCTGGTGTATCTTTGAACCACAACCATTCAAGATGCCTCTTAATTATCATTTTAGACACTTACCTAATTATTCCTTTTATTTTTCTTTTTTGACTTTTTCTGCTTTGATAATTAATAATTAATTGAATTGATTTGATGTAGTAGTGTCGCATCGATAATCTTTTTCATGCTAAAACAATAGATGTACTTGCTTCTTGACCGAAAATGAACATATTAGACGTTTAGGTAAAGTTTTGTTTCGACAAGTTCATTGAAATATTCATCTTGTCGACATAGGGTGTGTTTGGCAAAACTAGATGAAGCTGGAGATGGAGATAGAGATGGAGTTGGAGATGGAATCTAGAAGCTGGAGCTAGGGTTTTTGTTTAGGGCTGAAGATGGAGTTTTTATTTGTTAATAAGTGTTTGACAAACTAGTTGGAGATAGAGTTTATTGATCTAAAATGACATAAAAGGACATCATATATTATAACTTAAAATTTTAAATAATTGAAAAAGGATAATGTATTAATTTAATAAATAGGGATGAGGATTCTCTAAATAAACTAGTTTGAGGGGCTTCTAATTTAGGGGATTATTTTTCAAAGAAGCCTTCTTCTAGTTTCATACCAAACAAGGATTATCAATTTACAAAGGATTGAGTTTCTTAAAATGAGAATCTCAATCTCCTAAAATCCCCCATAAACCCCTCAAATATGGTTGCCAAACACACCCTTAAAGCTACGCCAACGTTAAATAGAGGTGTTTATCATTTGTACACAAAAATTTATCGTAAACTATTTATTTTGCATTTACACAGCATACAACTCCGTAATACTTAAACTCAGGGGCGGAGTCAAGATATTCAAGTGGAGGGGGCGGATTTTTTTTTTTTTTTTTTTATAGTTTAGTGGGGCCGAAAATTTTAAAATGTCATTAGTACCTTAAAAAAAATTCTTTTTTATGTAATTTGAAAATTCTTGTGGAGGCGGCTAGCCGCCCCCCGCCTCTGCTTAAACTATATGCATGTACAACTCCACTAAAGCATAAGTGTCGGTATATGATACAGAAGTGTATAAATCACCAACCATTGGATATAGACTGCGTCTTGAATCATTTTTCTATATTATGTTAATGCATAGTTATTTTGTATAATTTGCTAATTGTAACTTAAACTATGTATGTGTAGAATGAAAACCATATTTAATTTCGGGAGATAATTAATACGGGAATAAGTATCTTTAATTTACAAATGAAATGAAATGGGTCGATCGGGTACTTTTTATTTGCGTTGAAGTCAAAGTGAATACTGAATAGGATCTTATAAAGCTAGCATAAACCATTATGTAAACTTTGTTCTAAGCCTGTACTATTTTTTTTTATGCAAGTGTTATTTCTGAGACGTACACATGTTTTGTTAATACTTACACGAATTTTTATATGTGATCATTACCCCATTAGACTTAGTCCCGGGGATGTAAATTTCATATAAAAATTGCAGTTTTTGTTGCATTTCTTCTTTGTGATACATGTTAACAAAAAATAAGATAATCATGTTACTTGTCACTTCAAATCCTGGATTCGCCACTGAGACTTATTAAACAATATTGTAGAAACTAGATTTGAAATTTTGTTTACACTTACGATGTATATACATTTTAAAGTCTAAGGTTGCGTTTGAATCGTGAAATGTTTTTGATATAATTGGAATTCATTCAAAGGAATTGGAATTGAAATGAATGTTAAATTTTTTGAGTAAAAGAATTTGATGACTTTCATATCAACTCATTCGTAAACCAAACACTTTTATAAGATAGAATTGATTATAATTTATTGAATTTCGTGAACCAAATGCGAAATGTAATTGTAACATATGTCGTAACATTATCTTAAACGTATGTTTAGACAATTAGATGTGACCAATTTGCATGAGCTTGACAGCTTGTTATGTCAAATAAATAAACTAAAGACTTTAACATAGTCCAATTATAGTTTAAAAAGCCCATAATATAATAAGCCCAATTCACCCCTAAAACCCCTCCTCCATCAAACTCCCCGGAGTTTCAAACTGCCGCCGGAAATTAATCAAGATGGAGTTTGAAAAGAGAAAGAAAGCAACTTTAGCCACCATGGTTTCACCGGAGCCTGATAAATCCCCAAAAGGAGATATAGATACACCAATAATTCCACTTTTAAAAACCCTTAATTCTCACCCATCTTATTTCACCACCAGTTCTTGCTCCGGCCGGATTTCAATCCTGTCAACCCCAACAACCACCACCACCACTATCAAGAAAAAAGCTAAAGGTGGCAACTGGGTCTTCATTACCCATGAACCAGCTGACCCTAACTCGGTTCAAAATCTCATCTTTCCTACTACTACTGAGTCAACTCAGTCTGACAATCAAGAAAATCTTGTTTTCAGGTTTGAACCTTTGATTATTGCTGTTGAATGTAGAGATGTTATCTCAGCTCAAAAGTTAGTGTCTTTAGCTATTTCTTGTGGGTTTAGAGAATCAGGGATTAATAATGTGAATAGTAAAAGAGTCATTGTTGCGATTCGATGTTCGATTAGATTAGAAGTGCCGTTGGGTGATACCCATAACATAATGGTGTCAAAGGAGTATTTGAATTATCTTGTTGCGATTGCTAATGAGAAAATGGAAGCTAATAGGAAAAGAACTGATAGTTTTCATGATGCATTGTTGAAGAGTGAGTTTATTATGCGGCTGGAGAATGGCTCCGGGAGCGGTGATTATGAGCTCTTAATCTTGGATCAAGATTTGGGTGATAAAGATTGCATAATGACAAATGGTGGAGTGGAAGATATTCAACTTTCAAAAGAAGTAAAAGATAACAATAGTAATGGTGAGTTTGTTGTTCATATTCTGCTGTATGTTTGTGAGTTTATCTATATCTTTTCATAAAATAGCACTTAAATTATTGGAAAAAAGCTTACTAAATTGATAGATTCTATAGTCATTCAATTTGTGTGACCTATGAAGATTAAAATGATTTTCATGTTGGGATTTCTTTTGGAAATTACAATGTTGCTCTTCTAGATAAATTTGGAACTTGGATTACCTATATGCCAATTGTGTCTTTTCAACATGTGTATGTGATTGATTCTGGTTCAAGGTAGTGTATTATGTTGCCAATAATTTAAGCCTTAAAGGGCATATAACTACTAGCCGAATTTTTTCATCAACTTAAGAAATGGATAACTTTTCCATCTACCACTGGTTTGTGCAGATGTAAATGCAAAATAAACATCACACCAGGACTCTAGTATCCTTCTTTCTGAAAATATTCGTTTTTGCAAAGTCTAGGTCTCTGTTCCACTTTTGCAAAGTCTGGGTCTTTATTGCATGTTTGCTACTCGTATAAGTGTAGTTTTGTGCAAACAATAGCCATTCATATGGTTTTAAAAGTTAATTACAAAGTTAAGTGTATGGTCAAACGTTCAACTTCATGGGGAAAGAGGAATACAAATTCTAGATCATTGAAGACGATCCCTAAAGTGTTGGTCTTTGTTTGATCTTAGAATGATGGAGGCATAAGTTTGGTAAGATCAACAGTGTTGTGTAAGTATAAATATTGGCACTTCTTTATCTGCTATTCAAAATTATATATATTCCCTATGCATGTTAAAGTAGATTGAGATTTTGTTTATAATTAAGGTGCTGGCTGCTTGCAATCTAAGAAAATATGCTAGCTAATTTGTTTGCATGAACCTGCACTTTTGGTTCATTTTGGTGAATAAAAGTTAACTATTAACATGGCATAAAGCTTGTACGTTTAAATGGTTTGGCAGGATTTATAGGAGTTCCTGAACTTAGCCTTTCCATAGTACCAGTGGTAATTACTGGTGAACCAATTGAAAAGCTTTATCTGTGGGGCCATTCAGCCTGTACACTTGAAACTACGGATAAATCGCTTCTTGTTTTTGGCGGTTTTGGAGGAATGGGAAGGCATGCAAGGAGGAAAGATTTATGGGTTCTCGATTCAGTATCAGGTCAACTCGGATTAGTTGACTTGGCAAACCCTCCTTCCCCACGTTTGGGTCACACAGCTTCTTTAGCAGGAGATCTTATGTTTGTTATTGGAGGTAGAGCTGATCCTGGGAATGTGCTAAACGATGTATGGGTTCTTAATACAACAAATAACGAATGGAAACAGGTTCAGTGTAGCGGGATTAATTTTCCTCAAAGGTGATCAACTGGTTATGCATATTCTCATGTTATTATTATATATGCCATATTTTCTAACTTTCGAGTACTATTATTATCATGTTGTTCATTATTGATTATTGTACAGTCATCGGCATGCAGCTGCCATTATAGGGTCAAGCATCTATGTTTTCGGTGGGATTCACAACGGAAGTATCTCTTCATCAATGTATAGGCTCGACACCTGCAACTTAAAATGGGAAGAAGTAAGTGTTCAAGGACAAAAACCGTCTCCTCGTCATTCCCACACAATGGTAGCTCACGGTTCTCAATTATATATGTTTGGAGGATACGACGGGGTGAAAGTACTCGGAGATCTTTACAGTTTTGAAAGTCATTCATGCACATGGAAGAAAGAAAAGATGATAGGAAGTACACCATATGCACGGTTTTCGCACACCATGTTTATCTATAAAAACTATATTGGTGTCATGGGAGGGTGTCCTATCAAGCAACATTATCAAGAATTATCGGTATTTGAAGTGGCGTCCAGTATGTGGAAGCGCATCAAGTTGAATTCCATTGGTGAAGACCTTTTTGTTCGTTGCACTACTAGTATAGTTGGTGATGATCTTGTTATTGTAGGTGGTGGTGCTTCTTGTTATGCATTTGGAACCAAGTTTAGTGAACCAATGAGAATAAATTTACTTCCTTTACTTTCTCTGTCTGAAATTTGTGATGAAACCAAAGATCAAACAAATACCCATGATGAAAAGGGATCAACTGGCAGTTTTGATTTGAGTCTTGATGGTAAATATGGTAAAAAGATGGTTCCTTTGCTTTGGGTTCTACAAGTCGATAAAAAGCATGCGAAACCAGCAAAGGATATATTAAAGAAGTTCGGATGGTTAGATGTAGAGAGAAAAGTATACACACAAGAGAACGGGGTTTATATATGTTTCCCCATCACCAAAGAATTTGTGGCAATATACCAAAATAAGAACCCGGGATTAAATGAAGCAGTGGATGAGGTAAATGACATCAATTTGAAAGAAAATTTGAAGAGTATTTCGAGTACAAGAGGCCTGGATCTTTTGGTTGCGTTAGGTGCAACAGCACATGCTGATCATGTCGTGAAAGTTCGTAAAACTTCAAGTTCTCCATTGAAAGTAATGAAAGAAGCTGTTGCTCCTTTGTTGAATCGTCACAATTTGCCATTATCACTCTTGGAGCAACTACCCACAAGGTAAAGTTATTCTTATGAACCCATATCCAATCACCCGACAAGTTAAGCGTAGGTGTTTGTGATTAAGTTTTGCTCGTGTTCTCAGATGGGAGCGATTAGGGGATATAGTTGTTCTTCCCTTGACTTGTTTCAAGGACTCTGTATGGGACTCACTAGGGAACGAGCTTTGGCTGGTGGTTGCTGAATCACTTGGTGCTAGTCGCCTTGCTCGACAAGTAAGCTTAACATTCTATGATTCTAAAACATTCATATTCTGTTGCTTTCAATATAAGCTGAATAACAATAAAATAATTGATTTCTTAGGGCAGGATTTCGTCTAATGGAACGAGAGATAGTGGGTTGGAGATTCTTGTTGGGGACAATGGGTGGGTTGATCATCGTGAAAATGGGGTTTTGTATTCATTTGATGCTACCAAGTGCATGTTCTCGTGGGGCAATCTCTCTGAGAAGCGTAGGATGGGGCAACTTGACTGCAAAGACGAAGTTATCGTGGATTTGTTTGCTGGCATTGGATACTTCACTTTGCCTTTCCTTGTCAAGTATGGTCTTTTCTACTCATTTGTTTTACACGTTGCTAACATTCGATCTAGTTTAGGACAAATTGCAATAAATAGTTTTGCACTTTCAATTCATTTCTAACTTAGTAATTCAAATTTGAAGTTTGTTACTAGAAGTCTAAAACCATCTAACTTTTGGAAATCGTTATAAAGGTGTTACAAAATCCTTTCAGCCATGTCAGCAAATTACAAGTAATCTCATTTCAAATTACAAATGGAGTGAAATTATGTTGCTAACTTGCTATGTGTTACAGTTTATATAATATAATCTATAATCTATATGTACCTTCTATAACTTTATTGGAGATAATGTGGTTTGAGCAGGGCTAATGCGAAAATGGTGTATACTTGTGAATGGAATCCTTATGCTATCGAGGCTCTCCGGCGTAATCTTGAAGCAAATGGTGTGGCTGATCGTTGCGTTGTCCTTGAAGGAGATAATCGTGTCACAGCACCTAAAGTACTTCTTCTTCTTCTTCAAACATTATGCAACCACTTTTTCACATATTAATCATACGTTGGTTTATAAATTTATGCCAATTTTCTCTAAAATCTCTGTTCTCTCTTCGTTTCTTACTATCTGGGTTAATATTACTTTTCGCCATGTACTTGATTGATTTCATCCGAAATTATGAGAAAATTTATTTTTTCTGCGAAACTTTACAGTTTTTATGGGAAATTTTTCATTTTCGGCCAAAATTTTCAGTTTTTTGCTATAATCTTAGAAATTTTCTTCTAAATTTTTCAATATTTTGCTAATATTTTCAAATTTTTGCTTCATCTTTCAGTTATAATAAAAATTGGTGATTTGACTTTATTTTTTGTACAGGAGGTTGCTGATCGGGTCAATCTTGGTCTGCTGCCATCGAGTGAGGATAGCTGGGCAACTGCCGTTAGGGCATTAAGGTACTTTCACTTGTTGACAAGTTAAATATTATGTTGCTCAAATTTTCAGCAAAGATTCAGCAGTTGTAAATAAGTTTTCTCCATCAATATAACTGACATCAAAATCAGAAACAAATTTCACCCCACCCTGAGCTAATTTGACTATCATTTTCCCATATCCATTACTTTTGTGTTTCTATCTAATTTTTTTTTTCTCTGATGTATTCATTTTTGCAGGAGCAAGGGTGGAATGTTGCATGTACATGGCAACGTGAAGGATACTGAAGAAAATTTGTGGACTGAGCAAGTCTCAAAATCCATTAAAGACATATCGAGATCTGAAGGTGAACAAAGTGTGGATCATTTGGTCCCATGTTATTTCAACATGTTTAGAAAAACCTCAATTTTATTTTATTTTTGGTGATTTGCAGGTTATAATTGGGATGTAACGGTAGAACATGTAGAGCGAGTAAAATGGTATGCACCTCATATTCGTCATCTCGTAGTAGACTTAAGATGCAAACAAATAGAATCCTAAGATCTACAAACCACCCCATCTCGGCCATTTATTTGCCCCGAGCTGTAAAATCAGACACATACTGATTATTCGACTGATTCTCAAAAGTCAAAAGTTTCACGGTCAAGATTTACAAAGGTAAGCATAAGTTAAGTCGTGTGTTTGTCTGTTCATGTAAATGATCATGGACAATTTTGTAGCCTATGGTATAGGTTGAAAAACTTCAGAGTGAAATAGACTCGAATCTTTGTAGTCGATGATGTGATATGGTTTTTTACGAAATATTCGAAGACCGTTTGGTTGGTTGCTCGATCAAGTCTTTCAGATATTAGACCGAACCGGCTTGTATTAACCGTCTAATTGTTAAGAGTGATGTATACATCGTAAAATCATCTTTTATCAATACACATCATACAACATTGCAACATGCTATTATGACCATTTTTTTGTGTAGCTTGGTGAGCTTTTTTGCAAGTTTGCATACTTTGGTTCATTACTTTAATTAATATACCGTATAATATACGGATTTTATATATACTTAGGGGTGTAAACAAGTCGAGTCAAGCCGAGTTCGAATGAACCTAGGCTCGAGCTCGGCTTGTTTGATATTATACAAGCTCGAGCTCGGCTCGTTTATTTCAAAATAATACGGAGTATCAATTTAATTATTATTTTATTAATACAATATTTATTTACTTTTTGTCTAATTTTTAGTTATATATATAAATAGGAGTACGATTTACTGTTAATACGTTAAGTATTGTATAGGTAGTTTAGTACTCTTATATAATTATACTAGTGCTCAAGACCCGTGTATACACACGGGCATCTAAGTTTTAAATCTCAAACTATTATTAAGTTGTCGAACATGTAATCGTATTGAAACATTAGTTAATTAGGATGTGAAGATAACAAATGTAATCACATGATAAGACGTCTTTAATTTCAAAATAAAAAAATATACATGGGTTATAAAAAGTATCCGAATAATTAAAGTTTTAAATTATAATAGTAATTCATAAATATTATTTATATGATTACGCAGATTATTTTATATTACTTAAGTTTAGATTATAAATAATAAATTGGGGTTTTGTTTTCAAAATTTAGTAAAATATAGGGACTTAATTGTTCAATTGAACTTTAATTTAATATGATGATGTCACAGAGATGTTTCCTTTATATAATTTAAGATAATATAATATAATATATTATTATATATAAAATATTGATGTACATAAATGAAAAGCTCGTTTAGGCTCGTGAGCTTGTTCGAGCTCGATATAAATAGCTCAAGCTTATTTATCAAACGAGCTTCAATTTATGTTAAAACTTGGACTCAAGTTCGTTTGGGCTCGACTCCAATCGAGTTTTCAACGAGTCAAGCTCGAAAGTATTGACTCATTCATTTACACCCCATGTATATACTCCATTATTGTAATTTATTGTACAATTGTCATCTAGATAAGAGAGGGCATCTGGCAGGGGTGGCTCCCAAGTAGTTACATTTACGTTTTTATGTACACGTGGTATTTAAGTTTTCGAAAATACGCCTTTATTTCTGTGTCAGAATATTAAAATCACATGGAGTTGTCCTCGGTTTCCTCACTTTCCCTTGCTCACGGACTCACACAAAAATATATAGAGTATTTTATACTCAAAAATACAGAATTTCTATATTCTATTGAGAAAATTTCTGTAGAGGTCAGTCAACGCACCCTTTTTCATGTGATGGTCCGTGTCAGACGATTTATCATGGACAGTAGACACCATTATCGCAGGATTTTACCAGCGACCCTGCGACATGTTAGTAGCCAATAAAACAATGCCACGTGTGTCCGATATCACGCAGTCAACGAAAATTGTCGCGGGTCAACGAGTTATGTCGCAGGTAATATTTTTAAAAGCAATATGTTGCTGTATTAGGTAATATGTCGCCATATTTAACAAAAATCACGCTGGATTTTCAATGACAAATATGTAGTATTAAATAAAATTAGGCTACATTTGAAAATACGGCTACATATCATGCTACATATCTAATACAGCTACATATCATGCTACATATGAAAATCCAGCGTGATTTTTTGATATACGGCAACATATTTACATATACAGCGACATATTGCTTTTAAAAATATTACCTGCGACATAACTCGTTGACCCGCGACAATTTTCGTTGACTGCGTGATATCGGACACACGTGACATTGTTTTATTGGCTACTAACATGTCGCAGGGTCGCTGGTAAAATCCTGCGATAATGGTGTCTACTGTCCATGATAAATCGTCTGACACGGACCATCACGTGAAAACGGGTGCGTTGACTGACCTCTACAGAAATTTTCTCTATTCTATTTGTATTTAGTACGGACTACGGAGTAGTTTTATTATAAACAACGAAGGCGAAGGCAAACATGTTGTAACTCTTTGGTCACTTTATTTAAAAAACAAAGTTTACCTCGAAATCAAATTAAGTTAACAATCACAACTCGCTTATTATCATATTTTGATACAACACGACCCTGTAAAGCTCGCCCCGTATACTTTTACGTCGGGCAATGATATTTTTACTGTGATTTTGATAGATTCACCATAAAGTGCAATTATTTATGCATGGTGTACAAATGCTTATTGTACAACTATGATGGGTCTTTTAAAAGAAATATCATCGTCATTTTACACATATTGTCTTATATAAAATTTCTTTTATGAGGGATAATTATATTGTGATTGATCTTTTAGAATCTTGATATAGATCCCAGTGAAAGGGTATTACTGTATTAGCTCATACCGTATTAGTCATCTAAAAAATTTGTGCAAATTATAAAGTGAAGCAAATGGCGTGAGGTTTGTTGCGAGTGAACATGACCTCTATGTATATTTGTATCTAAAAAGAAAAAGGGTGATTTGGAGGCAGGTACCCCTGATCCCGTACCATATTTCAGTGGTAACGCCGAGTAAATTGTCTGTCCACAAATCAAACCACATATCTTGAGGCTCGGATTCAAACCCGTGACCTATAGGTCACACATATAGAATCTGTATATTTGCGATAGCGGTACCACCTGCGCATTGTATCTATATACATTTGTATCTAACTTGATATGATGTTGAACTACTTGAGTGTTGGTAAACAAGTCACATGCAAGGCATGAGGGCGGCTGGTTAGTAGGGGTGTGCATGGTCCAGAACCAGATCAAACTGTCTCGGTTTGATTCGGTCCCGAGACCCGATTTGTAGCAGATTCTTGGATCGAGGACCGGATCATATGTCATCCGTTTGGTTTGGTTCGGTTCCAAAAGGTGCCTGCTCAGTTCGGTCCAAAAGACCGACCCGATTGGTTATGCGTGATTTCATTGTCATTTTGTGTCTAGTCGATGTTTAGTAACCGTTGACGTGACAAATATTTAATCACCAATTTACATAGGAATTATTTGGTGGAATCATGTATTTGGGTCTTTTTTAACTATTTTTAGGGCCTACTTTAAAGTCATATATCATGTGTATGATTATAATTTGTGAATGAGGTTGAAGGGGTAAAAAACTACATAAACATTTTCATATCTCATTTTTCAGTTGTGAGATAGTCTAAATTGATGGCACAGCTTGAAAAATAATTATTAAATAAATGAGCTATATATTTTGTAGTAAGTGCATAAAAAAATCCAAGTATAAAGGTTTAAAGAAAATAAACAATAGATCACCTTTGTTAGATAAACAATCCAACGTTTTTAATAACCACCCCAAGATGTACTGCTATAGAGGTTTGAACCCGAGACCTCCTATAATCGGGTATCAGATGGTCAATAAATAAACCACCTTGGAATGGTTATGTTGACCATTATATAATATAAATTTTAAATTTAGATATAAAATTTATGAGGGAACAGAATATGAAGTCATGAAGATATATAAACATAAACATTTATACAAATAATTTAAATAGCTAACCGAGTCCCACATAGGTAACAAGGAATTTGAATGAGCAGTTGTTTGTGACGATATATAAGGAAGTTGTATGAAGTTACATGCTATCTTTAATGAATGTATACAGATATTCCCGTTCGGTCCATTTTCCATTTTTCTCGGGTTTGGTCTAGGACCGGACCGAGTCCCAAATATCTAAAAAACTATGGACCATGGATAGTATCATATATCCTCGAGTATTACGGTCCGATTCCTCCCCAATCCTCAGGTATTTTTAGTTTTACCATTTAATGCACAACCCTATTGATAAGGGACACGTTAGGGCTCGAGTAAAGTAGCCAAATAGAAGAAAAGATAAAAAAGAAGAAGGACGTTAACGTTGGGGCCTGCACTCAAAATATGAAAATGAAAGGGTGGTCCCATGTAAATACTGTCGGTGGTCTATAGAGGCTACACTCCAAAAACAAATTATACATAAAAAAAATTAATTACTCTCTCCCTCCCAAATTGTTTGTCCACCTTACTATTTATATTTGTCCCAAAATTATTGCTCACTTCTAAAATTAAATATGCATTAATGATTAGATTTTCCATATTACCCTTAACTTTAAAACTACACATACTTCAATGAAAATAATTTAATTAATGATTGAGGGTTAAAGTTGTCATTATAGTAAGGTCAAAGCTGCATTTAATTTGATTTTCTTAATAAGTGTGTTTTCAACTTGGTGACAAACAATTTGGGACGGAGGGAGTAATTGATAAACTTATAATCTTATCTTTTTAATGACGGATTTTTGTATAAACAAAAATTATAATAATCCAATTCAACCCAAAGCGTTTACTCTTTAGTTACTTGTATCTACAAGTTATCTAATTGATTAAAAGATATGTTCTTTGAATATTAAAATGTTTGTTAACTATTATCTCCCTCTCAAATTGAATGTCCATATTAAATTTTTAATCAATTTTTTTAACTTCAAAATGAAATATTATTGGTATACAATGTTTTTTTGATTACTACTTTTCTTAAATCGTGTGGAAACCAAAAGTAAATAATTAAGTTTCAAATCAACTAAAATGAAATAATTGCATTTGGGAAATTTTACACCCCAATGGATAAAGTGGAGGTCAAAATTGCTATAAGAAAAGTCAAAATTGTAAGAATCTCATAAAGACTATTACTTTGATTCAAGATTCTCATGGCCTTTATTTACTTTTAGAGATTAATTGTTAAATCCTATCTAATTTGTTTAACTTTGGTAGTGGCAAGTTAATTATTATAGATATATATATTTTTTAAATAGTAGTTAATGCTATTAAGAAACCTAATTAGAAAAGTAAAGATTTTGATAAGATAATTATTCAAAGGATTCACTACTTATCATTTTCAAACGTCATATATCAACATCTATCTACATCTACATAAATAATGATGCTATAATGCTATATCTAATCTAATTTAACAAAAAAAAAAACGAATAAAAATAATTAATTGCAATTTTTACTATTCATTTAGTTACGGGGCATCTTATTCTTACACTGCTTATTTTGATATACACCCAACAATATGCATATAATAAATGTACCATATGTATTCTCACCTATATATATATATTAGAGAAGAGATTGAGTACATCACCATGTATCAATTTAGATTGGATATTTTTTGGAGAGCTGAGTATCAGTAACAACTTTTATATAAATTTCACTTCTCGAAAATGTGAAAAGATCATTACCAAACCAACATATATGTACCTAACAAAATGTATGTTTGACACATTGTTTCACAAGAAAATAAAATAAAATAAAAAAATAGTAGTAATAAATTTTGGCTTTCTTCAACGGAGCTATTATTAGATGAAGAAAAAGAAGTTGTCTACCCCTATTTTTAGCAAAATATAATAATCCTTTGTAGCGTGTTACTTCATGACTTATTTTTCACCTTTGTAAAATTTCATATCAATTAATATTACAAATAATCAATATGTTTTAATTAAATTTCTATATATATATATATATATATATATATATATATATATATATATATATATATATATATATATATATTTTGTTATTGTTATTGTTACATAATATAGTAATATGTTTGACAATATGGAACATGATAATGTTAATTAAGTTAAAATCAACATGATTAATTATATTTTTTCATATATAAATCTTTTATATCAAAGTAAAACTGAGTCCTATTTACAGGCCCATTTAAATTATTTATATATATATTTTTCACATTATTGGGATCCTTACCTTGATCATTATATAACAAACTGAGTATCACCAGAGTTCCAACATATTATCAAACTCAAAGAGAGCAAAAATGGCTCCAAAAGCTCTAATCTTCTTTGCTCTCTTCTCCCTCTTAGCTATATCTTCATTTGCAGACACTGAGTCAACCCAGTCAGACTCAGGTCTCATTCTCAACTTCTACAAAGATTCATGCCCACAAGCTGAAGATATCATCAGAGAACAAGTCATGCTTCTTTACAAACGCCACAAGAACACTGCTTTCTCATGGCTCAGAAACATCTTTCATGACTGTGGTGTTCAGGTACAACTCTTACTGCACATAGTACATGTAGTTAATACTTAATTCATGCACATTTTATAATTTTTGTTTTGTTAAAATTGTACAGAGATGTGATGCTTCACTGCTTTTGGACTCAACAAGAAGGACACTTTCTGAGAAAGAAACAGACAGGAGCTTTGGACTTAGAAATTTCAGGTATCTTGAAACCATCAAGGAAGCTGTAGAGAGGGAGTGCCCAGGAGTGGTATCTTGTGCTGATATACTTGTACTTTCTGGAAGGGATGGAATTGTTGCGGTAAATTCAGTTTCTTTTCTTGTTCTTCTTACTAAATTTTTACATTTTTGTAAAGATTCAAGCTTTATCTGTAATGGGTATGGTACTCTTTCTTGATTTGGGTTGTTTGTGCATGCATTAGTTGGTTGTACTTTCTTAGTGATCATCCCTTGCAAGAAACTTTGTTGGGGGTACTCGATGCTCTTTCTGGACATGTATACTTGCCATGTATTTTCTGTAAAGATCCAACCTTTATCTTGATTTGGGTACTGGGTAGTCATTCTTGAATTTTGATCTGGTGGTGTTCTGCATGTAGTTGGTTGTACTTTCTTAGTCATAGTCATACACTATAGAAAATAATCTTGTGGGGTGTTTTTGTTTTTAACTATTTTTGGATGATGGAGACCCCTACAAGAAACCTCTTGACGTGGGTTGGGCTAGATCAACATGCATTAGTTAGTTGTACTTTGTTAAAGAAAATCTTGATGAGAGCTCTTTTATGGACATATATTATGTGTTATGCATTATGTGGTTGTACCTTTGTTAGTCATCCCATCAAGTAATCTTGATGTGTATCAATTTAAGAATTCACATGTTCTGCATTAGTTCCTTGTACTCTTTATATTGATTATTGCAAGAAAATTCTATCTATGTGCTGTAGAAAGCATAAGTCATGCAGTAAATTAAATTTGTACTCTGTTATTGATTTGTCCTGTGCACAATTAAAAACTATATATTGCTCAACATGCTTATTTAGTTATACTCATTGATCCATCACTGCAAGAAATATAGATATGGGTTCTTTTGATCTTCATTGTATTTGTAGCAATTTGCTCAAAGATGTAACTTTTAGGTCTAATTTGTTTTCTTGATTTTAATTTATGGCAGCTAGGAGGGCCATACATCCCTTTAAAAACAGGGAGAAGGGATGGTAGGAAGAGCAGAGCAGATATCTTGGAGCAATACCTCCCTGATCATAATGAGAGCATGACTGTGGTTCTTGAAAGGTTCAAAAAC
The DNA here is from genome assembly GCA_949592205.1 of Helichrysum umbraculigerum. Classification (NCBI taxonomy): domain Eukaryota; kingdom Viridiplantae; phylum Streptophyta; class Magnoliopsida; order Asterales; family Asteraceae; genus Helichrysum; species Helichrysum umbraculigerum. Next base: position 243,658,997 of record CATIUR010000001.1, on the reverse strand, counting down.
ATGGGCATTGACACCCCTGGAGTTGTTGCTTTACTAGGTAACCGAAAAGCAGAAACTTGTTATATTGTTGGATCATTGAAAATTAATGATTTTTTGTATTCGGATGAGAAGACTTTGGTTATATGTTCATGTTTCCCGATAAGGGTGTCCACTTTCCTTAGCGGGTCAACGAGTCAGTATGGGGCTTATGCTCATTCATCATTTTCTTCCATATATTGTTACTTGGGTGGTATATGTGGACCTTTTAGTGTTGCCAATAATCAACGTTTTTTGCAAAAATTGTAATGATTGTGCTTTGTGCATACTCTGTTAGACTAATTCTGGATTAGCCACTTATTGTTGTTTCAAGAATTGTTTAACATTGGTTTATTGGTTTTCTTGAAATAGGTTCTCACAGTGTCGGTAGAACACATTGTGTTAAGTTGGTGCACCGTCTGTATCCGGAGGTAGACCCTGCTCTTGACGCGGGACATGTTGAGCACATGCTTCATAAGTGCCCAGACTCAATCCCCGACCCAAAGGCCGTGCAATACGTGAGAAATGACCGTGGTACCCCTATGATACTTGACAACAACTACTACAGAAACATATTGGACAACAAGGGATTGTTGATTGTAGATCACCAATTGGCATATGACAAGAGAACTAAACCATATGTGAAGAAAATGGCAAAGAGCCAAGATTATTTCTTTAAACATTTTGGAAGAGCCATCACCATTCTAACTGAGAACAATCCACTCACTGGCACTGAAGGTGAGATCAGGCAGCAATGCAATGTTGCCAACAAACACCATTGAAGAAAAAGATGTTTCGTTTGTGCTTTTGTGATGATGTGGAGAATAAGAAGATGATGGTGTGAGCATCATGTTGGCTTCCAATGTGTTAATTAAAATGTAGGAAATGTTCTTTACTTTTACTTTAATTTGCTTTATATGTTTTGAGGAAAGTGAATGTAGGTGAATGAATGTATATAGATGGATGGGTGGATGGATGGATGATGGTGGAGTATGAGTATGTATGATGCATGAGATGGTTGTTAAAGAGCTTTGCAATTAATCTAATGTGTTGTTTGTTTTGTGTGTATGATCATTAAAGATTCATTAAAGCAATATGAGGACCATGTGGCATATATATAATGGATAAAGTTCATAACAAAATAAACGTATGCTAACGTCACAGGAAAATTAAAGATTCCTCTTGAATAATGGCAAATATGTCATTTTCCTAATCTATAATATATTGAACATGCTTCAAAATAATTAGTTTTTTTTCTCTAAAAAAACCCTTTGTATGTTACGTTATCAAGTAACATAATCATGGATAGGAAAATGTGCAGTACAATTCAATAATGTATATTGAATTGAAGTAGACTACACAATTATTTAATGTGTTAATTAATGCAATTGATACAACTCAATAATGCATTTTGAAAGTTGATTAGAGGGTAGATTAATTAAGCCCTACATATATCATTGAAATATAAATTGTTTTGATGTTAAAAGAAACTAGTCACCAGCCACTAGTGGGGTTCAAAATTGAAAACTCTAGTGTACCATAAGGCTTAATATATATACATGAATACATAGGGTAAAGTAACAATTACTTTACTATATAAGTGAAGACGATGCATCAATATTATTAGACCACTCCCAACCGTGACACAAACTGACGCATCAGTTTTTGTCAAATCAGCATCAGGTCAGCACTTTTCAAAACTGACACTACACTACCAACAGTGAACATCACTTCAGTTTTTTCTGGACCCACATTTACCAATATACCTTTATTTCTATACACTAAACAAATGAAAAAAATTTGAAGCCCGTTGGTAAACCGACGGCTTCCAAACTGACGTCCAAGTGACGGGTTGGTGCCAATGGCATCAGTTTTGTAGATTACGTCAGTTCCAAACCGACGGAGGTACCGATGTACCGTTGGTTGAGGTCTTATAGAACCATATAGCCCCACCATATAAAGCTCATAGGATACCATCATAAAAGGGTACCAGCAAATGGGTTTTTATATATAATGGATTATTTGTGTATATCAATAAGCAGCAAGTGGCTTAAATGGTCCTAGAACCAAAGTGTTGGACTAACAGACTGGAAACAAAACAATGTAGGTTATAATATCCAAAACGTCATTGGGCTAGCGGTATATTGGTGACCCTTTCAACCATGAGGTTGGGGGTTTAAGTTTCGGGGATGGGGCATTTGTATATATTCGTGGATTAATGTATATATTCGTGATAGTGGGGTTTGTGTGGATATTTGCCTTTTAAAACAGAAAATAAATAATTGTTTAGGTTATAATATATCTCTAATGGGTCAAATGACTAAATAAGTAATAAATAAGCAGCTGGAATATGAAACAACTCAAATGAGTCTAACCGGTCGAAAGGCTTGGGTTTGATTCAAGGTAAAGTCAACAAGGCAATATTTTGGATAAGGCTAATGATATTTCCACCTTCTAAATTGATAGATCCATCATAGTTATGTATTAACAGATTGTACAGTAGAACATGTTAATGCATAACTATGGTTGATCTATCAATTTGAATGGTGAAATTATCAACACCCTTTGGATAAAACTTTAAATCATGTATCAAGGTCACTTTCAAATTTTAGTATTGCGAACCAGCTTTTACCTCTGGTTACATGAAATCTTCAATCGGATAAGACAAATAGGAGCGGGGGTAAGTGAAAAGAGATACATGTTCACTAGAGGGAGGCCAAAATACCATGGCATGTGTATGAGCAGAAGCTATTGACTTGGAATGATCGTAGAATTTTTCCTATTTGTTGGTTATTGCCATATGTTGTGGCTAGGAGAGTTGCCATATATGGTACACTTTCCATCTTGGTTAGAAAGCATTGTTTCAATTGATCTTTCATAATACAAAAACTGTTGATCACATATACAGATAGTAATACATAACAAGCACCAAGACCTGCTGCGCATACCATCTCAGCATCGACTCCTTGAATTAATCTAGTTCGTTTTTTAATCTTGGTTGGGAGGGATTATCATTTTTTCCACTTTCGACCATACAATTATGATCATAAAAGCCTCTTTTAGCATCTAAATTTGACCGCGTAGAAATTTATTAGAAAACAATCTACCTTATTTAACATTGTGTATGCCTGCGTGGCTGCATGTGCTAGTATCACACAAGTATATATTTACATCACAAAATGCAAAGATAAAGACGAGATGAAAATTATTAATTATTATTGTTTAATAGCAAAATACTTAAGTTGGGAATCTGCAAAATCGCAAGATTAAAACACAACCAAAAAAAAAAAGAACCAAATAGCTATCGACCCTGTGGTTATGAGTTGAAACTTGACAGTCTGAAAACACGAAAAGGAAATGAAATAGAAAATTAGACTACTTGTATTGGATAATGATTCTAGCTGTGGGGGAGGGTCGAGGGAGAATCAATAGCTTCATAGAAAACAGTAAGTAACCATTGGTGACAGTTCCATATCGGGTTGAACCGTGATTACCAATATACATACTCTCTAACAAAGAACAATTACCAAGTAGAGACATGATCAAAGATAGTTCAACCTCCGAGTCTTTAAGGCATCCCAACTCTACCTTCTGAAGCTGCTAGACACGATCGTTGTCTACGGCTACAATATAAGAAAGGTACTTCATACATACGGATATCAAATTTCAAATGAGCAATGACATATGTTTCACCCTACCCTGATCTTAAGGATTTGCAAATTCGGGGAGGCATAATCAAGTCAAAGAAAAAGAAGACCATTGCGAGATTGTCATAATCTATGTTGAATACCATAAGAAACTTAAGGCTATGCAAAACAGAGGAGGCCCTGTTTCCGGCAGTAGCATCTGCCATGAACTATTCAAAATAAACAAAGAAAAAGTGGTGTAGTTAGAGAACTCATATAAAGCTAGCTATGATATGATTTTGTGTAGAGTAAACTTCAAGATCGGATGTAGGCTTACCTTGTAGTTCTGAAAATCTAGAGTTAGTTTATGAAGCTTTGGAAGAAAGCCCACAAGCTGAAAGATATCCGAACTTGTGATTGCAACATCATAATGAAGCGCACATAAAGACAAGGATAATTCTTTTGAGATTTCCAAGTTTTGTAATCTCAAGAGGTTTCAGTTTGGCCATAGCAGTTGAATGATTGATTTTCAGAACCGCAGAGCAGATGTAGATTCCCGCCGTTCCTGCTCCGGCGGTTGATGCCAGGGTTCTGAGTGCTGGATCACCAAATGCTGACGCCGATGTAATCCATAATGACATAAACTTAGCTACTGAGGTCAAACTGCTTACAAAGTTGCTCTCGACCTTTGAGTCCGAGAACAATTCTAACTTTCAGGTATAGAATATATGAATCTATATAACTTTATCTTTAAACTCATCTATACCTTTTGTAGTGTTTTTAAAGTGACATTAATTTCAGACAAAAGACACAACCTGCTCCCACTCATTTTCTTTCAAATGAATACAACATATTATGCAGGGTATCTTTTTTTTTTTTTTATAGTTTCCTCGGAAGCAGTGTCTTCTAAACCCTTTCAAATCATTTTACAGAAAACCTTCAACTTTTTAATAAGCTCTACATTCCTATCCAGTTTTCTCTGATAAACACGGTTAACAAAACTAAAATCAACACGAATATTACATTACATACATGTATAATTGCTTTAAATTATCATAGCCGAGAAATAATAATAACCAAATACAAATATACAATGATGAGTGTTTTTAAAGTGACATTAATTTCAGTCCCAAAGTTCAAGATTCATTTTCTTACACTAGCAAGGAGGATTGCCGCAGGGTAAGGGTAAGCAAGTGCATACCCTGTGTTGGCTACAAATCCGCAACACACAAATCCGCCCCTGCTTCAGAGTTCAGTTTAAATTTTGTTATTCTAAGATAGCATAACAGTCTAATATAACATTAGATATTTTACATATATAATATATTAGTATAGCTTTCTAATTATACTTGTAAGCTTTTGTTTAAAAAAAATGTACTATATAAACATGCCCAAATAAATTCAACACAATCTAAACTTGATCATAACACTTTTCGAATTCAATTAAGATCAAAGGTCCAAAACCGAACTGATCCCGGGTAACTTGAACTAAATTACTATATCATTCTTGAATTATTGTATTTAAAAAACTAAAACTATATCAAATAATTCAAACCTGAAACACTCAGATTCAAAAGACTAAATATTTATCAATCTAACACAGGGGGAAAAAATTATCGTAAATTGCATACCCTACTAAAGGTTTCTAGATCCGCCACTGAATCAGGTAATGTAATTCATACAAGCATATATTTATTTGATAAAAAATAATTTAATAAAGGCAAGCGCCTACAAAATATACAAATAGTTATAGATGAGTTTAAAAAAGAACGTTATATAAATTCATATATTCTATACCTGAAAGTTAGAACTGTTGTAACACCCCCAAATTTGGTAGTTTGCGGAAGCACGATTTGGGTGTTACTAATCAATATGCAAGGCACAAAGAGATACAGCAAACGACTCTATATGCGTCGTTTTAACAAAATATATTAATTATAAGAAATGTTTACAACATTTGAAGCTGTACATAGCTCGTGTTCGATTTAAATGAGAGATTTCAGTACATGAGTACTTGTACAAAATATACTAATGCAAGAAAATCTCTAATATCTGCATGCTGACTCGAGCTATAGTATCCCTGATAGCAGTCCAACCTACTGCTGGGTACCTGTGAAACATGCTAAAATGGGTCAGCTAAAGCTGGTGAGCTCACAGGTTTGAAATCAGATAATATCGTATGAACCGCAAGATTTAAGTAGTGATTTGCAATCAGCAAATAAATAGTAGTGTATACAGCCATGAGCACATAGTCTGAGCTTAACTCGAGGGTCGGGTCCCATATAGAGAATTCCGAGCGAGGTGCCTCCACGAGTGCCTAATCCACACTCGTCTGAACAATTATTAGTACGTCCGTTTAACCAGTTAGTGCTTGCTAACCCGGACGAGGAGGGTCAATCCTATATGGTACCATATACTAATAATCACGCTACAACGTATTACCAAACTATGCTGACGGAGGACTTTGAAATGATTAGTGGAAAACAACTCATGTAGTATATTGTAAACTTTGTACTTGCTTTCACATGTTAAAATAAGCATTGAATCACACCCCTGAGTGAAAAACGATAAAAAGAGGGGCTATGAGACTCACCTGAGCCTGAAGAGTTTATCTAAATAAACTTTGATTGATTAGCCGAGTATCGATGTCCGAAGACTTGTAACCTGAGGGTGTCCACGACACGCGATGGTTATAAACGTGAGTCGGTATCTCAAAGGACTACCTTTGTAGTTGTTATACAACTATATATGTCCAAATTACTACGATTTGGTTGATTATTAGATTTGTGTTTTGAAAACGTGTACGGCCCGTTGGTGACAGATTTATGGTACTAATCTCAACATTATTATCTTGTTTTTCTAAGTATTTTGCTTGTATCATATATATATACCAATGTATTCCCGAAGTCTTGTAGTTGAAAGTTTTAAAGTTTTACTAGTCCAATACTTAGTGAAAAATCTGAGTTTTCTGTGTTTTGCGACACAATGTGCGACACAAAGGTTGTCATGCGACACAAGGGTTGTCATGCGACACAAGGGTTGTGTCGCATAGGAATGCGACACAAGGGTTGTGTCGCATAGGAATGCGACACAAGAGCTTAGCGACACAAGGGTTGTGTCGCATAAGCGTTCGATGCTAAATCAATAGCGACATAAGAGTTGTGTCGTATTTGGTTTACGACACACGGTGCGACATAATGGTACGACATAAAATACGACACAATATGGTTTATGCGACACAACATGCGACACAAGCGTTGTGTCGCAAAGATGAACACCAGCCCAGAAAGTTTCGGCTGTCGAGATTTTTCAACCCAAAACCCAAATCAAACTCATTTTTAGGCTATAAAACGTTGTTATCTTCCTAGTATTGGACATATATGAGTTATATAAACTATCATAACACAAAAACAAGTAGTAATTTGATAGATCTAGGAGTTTTTGTAAAAATTCTTACAATCGCAAATCGGGAGAGATGTAGTCCGAAAATGATGGTAGTGCTTTTGTTAATCTTGTTCCCCTTGTAATGGTGATTCCGAAAATGTGAACTTTGTTGTCGGTTTTGCGAGATCCAAAAATTTGGTGATGATGGGTTTGAGAGAGTTTAAGGGTGTGTGTGTGTTTTTGTTGGAATGAAAATGAAAGAAAGAGAGAAGAAGAGGTGAGGTGTAGGAAAGCCTCACCTTTTCAGTCCTCGCCCCGTGCTCCGCACGGTGCTCGTTTACCCGATCGTTTAAGCGTTAAATATTTATATTACGCGTTAGAATGTACGTTTTAAAATAAGGAAAATTACCCGATGTTTGGTTGAGGTATTTCTTCAAATACTGTATATTTGAGTTATAAAAATTATAACTTAACTTTGTTTCGAGTGTTTGCGCGTTTAATATTTTAACCGCGTAGTTTCAGTTTGTACGATATGATTTATTTAGGAAATATTATCGGAATAATATTTTGAGTTTAATTGTGTTATTAATTAACCTTATATTATTTAATAAGATTGTTCACCAACGTCCGTATTGATTGAATCGAAATACACTCGATTTTGAAACGCGTACGATTTAATCAAATCGTATAATTGTATACATATTCTACAATATATATATATATATATATATATATATATATATATATATATATATATATATATATATATATATATATATTGATACATTAATTAGCCTAACACAGAACTAATTACATGTATTTACAATTGATTAGGCCCTAATTAATAGTCCTAATCTAACGGGTGTCACATTCTCCCCCTGTTAGAAGAATTTCGTCCCGAAATTTAGTTTGATGTCGGATTTGATGTAGAGTCAGTGAAGAGTTGAGGATACTTGAGTCGCATTTGGTCTTCCCGTTCCCAGGTGAACTCCGGACCACGCCGAGAATTCCACCTGACCTTAACGATGGGAATACGACTTTGTTTGAGTTGTTTGACCTCACGGTCCATGATTTCAGCGGGTTCCTCAACGAAATGGAGTTTATCGTCAACACGAATCTCATCGAGTGGGATAATAAGTGTCTCATTAGACAGACATTTCTTCAAGTTAGAAATGTGAAAAGTGGGGTGCACGCTGCTGAGCTCGGATGGCAGCTGCAATCGATATGCCACTGGACCAATCCTCTCGAGGATCTCGAATGGTCCAATGTACCTGGGATTTAACTTCCCGCGCTTGCCAAATCGGATGACACCTTTCCAAGGTGAAACTTTGAGTAGCACTCGATCCCCAACCTGGAACTCGAGTGGTTTGCGTCTCACGTCAGCGTAACTTTTCTGACGATCAAGTGCGGCTTTGAGTTTATTTTGGATACCAACGATTTTCTCGGTGGTTTCGTGAATGATTTCCGGACCAGTGAGTTGGCTATCTCCCACTTCGGTCCAACAGATAGGTGATCGGCACTTCCGACCCTATAGTGCTTCGAAAGGTGCAGTCCCAATACTGGTATTGTAGCTGTTGTTGTATGAAAACTCGCACAATGGTAGGTGTTGTTCCCAGTTTACACCGAAGTCAACTACGCAGGCTCGTAGCATGTCTTCCAGTGTTTGAATAGTTCGTTCACTTTGGCCGTCGGTTTGTGGGTGGTATGCGGTACTCATATCGAGACGGGTACCCAACGATTTCTGAAGTGATTGCCAAAAGTGAGATGTGAAGCGACTATCCCTATCGGAGATAATCGAGATTGGAACGCCGTGTCGAGAGACGATTTCCTTGATGTAGATTCGTGTAAGGCGTTCCATTTTATCAGTTTCCTTAATCGCCAGGAAATGAGCAGATTTCGTGAGACGATCGACGATCACCCAAATGGTATCGCAACCGCTCGATGACTTAGGTAGTTTGGTTATGAAATCCGTGGCGATTTGTTCCCATTTCCATTCGGGAATGTCGAGTTGTTGAAGTAAGCCAGAAGGTTTCTGGTATTCGGCTTTGACTTTTGAGCAAGTGAGACACTTGCTGACGTAGGTGGCAATTTCGGCTTTCATATTCGGCCACCAATAGAAATCCTTGATACCGTGATACATTTTATCGGATCCCGGGTGGATGGAATATTTGGACTTGTGAGCTTCGTCCATCACCAAGTCTCGCAGTTTTCCAAGACTAGGCAACCAGATTCGGTTTGAGAAACACCTAACTCCGTTAGGTTTGGTTTCGAATCGTTTATTTATGCCCCGTAAGGCTTCGTTTTTGACATTATCAGGTTTGGGGCTTCGAGTTGAGCAGCGAGGATCTGAATGTTCAGATCGTTATGAATAGTCATACTGAGGGCTCGGACTCGGAGTGGTTTCGATCGCTCTTTTCGACTGAGGGCATCAGCAACAACATTTGCCTTACCCGGATGGTATTTGATTTCGCAGTCATAATCGGTAAGCAACTCGACCCATCGACGTTGCCTCATGTTGAGATCCTTTTGATCGAATATGTGTTGGAGACTTTTGTGGTCGGTAAAGATTGTGCACTTAGTGCCGTAAAGATAATGTCTCCAGATTTTGAGAGCAAAAACGACAGCTCCAAGTTCAAGGTCATGAGTAGTGTAATTCTTTTCGTGAATTTTGAGTTGTCGTGAGGCGTAGGCAATGACCTTGTCCCGTTGCATCAACACACAACCGAGACCTTGATGAGAAGCATCGCAGTATACTACGAAGTCATCGGTGCCTTCGGGTAGTGATAGAATTGGAGCACTGCAAAGCTTTTGTTTCAGAAGTTGGAACGCTGACTCTTGTTTATCAGCCCAATCGAACTTTTTGTCCTTCTGAGTCAGTGTCGTGAGTGGTTGAGCTATTTTAGAGAAGTTCTTGATGAATCGTCGATAGTACCCGGCAAGTCCTAAAAACTGCCGTGCTTCGGTTGGTGTGGTAGGTGCTTGCCAACACTTGATAGCTTCGATTTTTGACGGATCAACATGAATTCCCTGACTATCGATAACATGTCCAACGAATTGAACGGTTTGTATCCAAAACTCACACTTGGAGAATTTGGCGTAAAGCTCCTCGTGTCTAAGTAGTTCTAGAATGGTTTTGAGATGTTGCGCGTGTTTCTATTCGTTGCGCGAATAGATGAGGATGTCATCGATAAAAACAATGACAAACTTGTCGAGGTAAGGTTTGCACACCCGATTCATAAGATCCATGAATACAGCCGGTGCATTGGTTAATCCAAAGGGCATCACTTGGAATTCATAATGCCCGTAACGGGTTCTGAAAGCAGTTTTCGGGATGTCGGTGTCACGAACACGCAGTTGATGATAACCTGACCGAAGATCGATCTTTGAATAATAGCTCGACCCTTGAAGTTGGTCGAACAGGTCATCGATTCGAGGTAGTGGGTATCGATTCTTGACGGTTAACTTGTTCAACTCTCGGTAGTCGATACACATTCGGAAAGAACCATCTTTCTTTTTGACAAATAGGACCGGCGCTCCCCAAGGTGAAGAACTCGGCCTAATGAATCCTCTTTCCAGTAGCTCCTGTAACTGGGTGGACAACTCCTGAAGTTCGGATGGAGCTAAACGGTATGGTGCTCGGGCTACAGGTGCAGCACCTGGCACGAGATCGATTGAGAACTCGACCTGTCTTGGTGGTGGTAGACCAGGTAGTTCTTCGGGAAAGACTTCTGGAAAGTCTCGAACGATTGGCACATCCTCAAGTCGCTTCTCCTCTGACTTTTTCTCCATGATGTGCGCGAGGATTGCTGGATAACCCTTTCTCAGAAATTTTCGGGTTTTCAAGCAAGAGATGATATTCAGTCTCGACCCACCGGTCTCCCCCTGTATAATCAAGGTTCTACCGACGGCGAGAGGAATGCGAACAACCTTATCATGACAAACAATTTCGGCCCGATGCTTGGACAACCAGTCCATACCCACGATGACGTCAAAACTTCCGATTCTAACAGGCATGAGGTCAATTAAAAAAGTTTCGTCCGTTAGGTTTAAAGTGCAATTAGGTATTACACTATCGGTTTCTATGAGTTTACCGTCTGCTAGTTCAACGGTGTACTTAACATCTAAGGCCACGGGTGTGATGTCAAGTAGTGGGCAAAACTCATCAGATATAAAGTTCCTATCAGCACCAGTATCAAACAGAATAGATGCAGTTAAGTTGTTGAGGAGGAACATACCCGTGACCACATTCGGGTCTTGACGGGCTTCCCCAGAGTTGAGTACTGATATCGTGTAAAAAGTCACGTTTTTACTACCGATATCTCTCTCATTCTGGAGCAAATACTTGGCATTTGAACTCAAACAACGCACAAATCAATGATAATATGTTAAGAAGATCAAAACAAGGTTGCACGATAAAAATCAAGCAAAACGGTCGAGAAACGAAGATTCCACATACGTTTGAAGATTCAAGGCTTAAAAATGAGATTTCAAGACTAAAGTACCCTCCATCAACATCCAATATTTCCAAGATGTTCATTTTTAAAATTTGAATCCAACAGAAGAAGAATCAACCAAAACGGGTGAAAAATGAAGATTTCGCGCCCGCCGGAAGATCCAAATGATCCGTACGTAATATCTGGATCTAGGGACCTCATTTCAGGGCCTATATTATGTCAAAATCTTCGTTTTTGAATTACGAATCCAACAAAAAAAGAATCAACTCAAACGGACGTATAACGAAGAAAACACGCACGAATCAAGAAACGAAGCAACAAACGACGCAACGGGGCGGGGGTGGGCCCACCGCCGCCGGCCACCAGCCAGCCGCCTCCGGCTGGACCCCCACCGCCGCCGGCCACCATTGCCCTGCCCCGGTTTCCGTTTTTGGTAACTTTTAGTACCTGGTGCGCCTACTTTTCGTGTTGTACGGTACCCGGTGCGCCTACTTTTCGTGTTATACACACCATTTTTGGAAAGCTTTCTAACATGCACCTCATGGTGCTAATGTAAGCCAAAGCTCACCTATAAATAGGTTGCCTAGGTTCATTTGTAAAACACACCAATATATGCACACATTCTAGCATATTTCACACTTTCTCACCATCCATTCTTTTCTTTCTTTATTGTAATACTTCCTTGGTTAATTAGACTAGCTAATTAACTAGTCAAGGAAGACTTGTACGGAGGTGCTCCGGGACGCATTTGTAGCTACGAGTTATTGTATTTCTTTATCAGGTTTTAATCTATCTTCCATATTTAATTATGTTCGTTCTTTCTTTAATAAATTTAAATATGTATGCTAGAATTGCCATGATTAGCTGAATAACTCAATTGTCTGCTATGATAGTCGTTTAGGAGAGATGTAAATATGTGATTTTATTGTATGCTATGAGATTGCGGGTGTTGTGTATTATGAATAGATGTAGGAATCAAATCTTTATCGATTATCTACCCAACTCATGTTGTGATTAAAACCTTATCCAAAAATGAACGTAGCTAACTCATAGGGTACATGTCACTTAGTTATACTATGTTTGATTGAATCATTGAGCTCGGCATGGCCGGTGTTCTCTAGACCAAATTAGGATCCAAGAGACACGGAATATGGGAATAGAGGTAGATTAAGATTTAATTCAGACAGACGGTATTTTTGAGACAACTTTCGGAATATCCTCGATTTAATTAATACATTTGTATGCTTAGGTTTAACTATTGTCTTGATTGTCTTATTGCATGTTCTTGTTTGATTGTTGCCTTAGGATTATCGTACTAGTAAAATACACCTAGCCTTAATTATTGTGAAATAACATGACGGCCCCTATTCAACTGTTCTTTGATATAGTACTGGAAATGCTTATGGCAAAGTACAAACGTATGGAAGTCGAGAACGACCGAAGGTAGTTGTGTTATGGATCAATTAACAAACGTATTACTTAAGTTTCTATTTGTAATATAAACCACCCCTGTCTTGTTACATACTTGAGTAATGTTGATAATTCATACGAATAAGTGATGACATCTTATCTGACCGCTTAGACCAGTTCTTCCAACTTATTCCGACGAGGGTAAAACCCGTTTACAAGATTGTTTATTCAGCAAACTATGCCATGATTCGGACGTCTACGATGACCGAGATTGGGGAATAGGATTCGAGATTAACTGTCAGATAATATGGACATGCATTTGAGAGAACTTTCGGTGTATGTTTTAATATATTCTGCAACCCACGTGACATTCTATTTGCCTGATTGTGGACACCTCCGCGTTAGCCCGATAGTAGGATTGTAGCAATAACTCACATTAACTTATGACTTATCCTCATTAGAACTCTTCACGCTTTAACATCACCTGAACCACTTCATAGTAGACAATCGCTTTTAACTGCTGAACGCCCGAAGTAACCTCCATCTCCATTTCTGATTTAATTTAGTTTAATTTTAGAATAGAAAACCCAAAACCTAAACCAACTCTCTTCCGCCCTAGCTAAATTCATAAAAGTCTCTAAATACTCCTAGTTTCAATTCGTCGCGCTTTGAAGAACGATCCTAGGTCATACTTATTTTTTGCTAGCCCATAGATTAGCAATAGTAGTAACCCTAGGCCCCAACCTTATAAATTTAAAACCCACTGTTGTAACCAGATAGTTATCGTTAACGACACCGACCTATCGGGGCGCAACAAGTTTTTGGCGCCGCTGCCGGGGAGCGTCGGCGACCGATTTTAGGAAATTTAGTAACTTTAGTGTTTAGCGATCCTTTTGAAAGATTAACATCAATCAAAAGTTACACTTTTTGCCCTTAGGATTAGTTTAGCTTAGTTTTATTTTATTAACCAACCATGTCAACCCCTTATTTTAATTTAACCAACCTTACACCAAGTGGAACATCAAACCAACTTTTGACCATTCCTTCACCAACCACCCACTTGCATTCCTCAAAACAACTTTTATCTGATTTTATACTAGAACAAAATGTTATAAATAATAGGATAGCCGGATTTCAAGACAACATTGATGCCATGATAAAAATTTCCGATAAATTAATTTCTAACATGGAGTCTATTTTGGAAAACTTGAATTTTATTGAGGAAAGTACGTCGGCGACTACCATTCAACCCAATGATGTGTTAATCGTCACTAGGGGAGGAAAAATAACCAAAGTTGATCCACCACCACCAGATAACACCCCCGAAAACACTTCTTCGCCTACATCTACACCGAGTGAACATGTGTCCATTGACATTCCTGTCACAACACCTGACCCATCACCAACCAAAACTCCGGATAATGTACCTCGCACGAGAATACCTTATCCCGGTAGACTTAAAAAGGAAAAGCAAGAAGCCCAATTCGGTAAATATCTGGAAATGTTTAAAAGCTTGCACTTGAATGTTAGACTATTAGATTCTTTAGTAGAAATGCCCACATGTGCCAAATTCTTTAAAGAACTTCTTTCAAACAAAGAAAAACTCAGGCAAATAGTTAGTTTACCCTTAGATGCTGAATGCTCTTTAATTGTACAACATGGTCTTCCACCTAAGTTAGGAGACACTGGACGTTTTACAATACCTTGTTTTCTCCAAGATATCCAAATTAGTAATGCTTTAGCTGACCTAGGTGCTAGTGTCAATCTTATGCCTTATTCCCTCTATAAGAAATTAGGATTAGATAACCTACTGCCTACTCGTATGACCATTCAATTAGCAGACAGATCAGTCTAACTCCCTCGAGGAATTGCTGAAGATGTCATGGTCAAGGTCGATAAGTTCGTCTTTCCAGTGGACTTCATCATCATGGATATAGAGGAAGACACCCACATCCCACTCATCATTGGCAGACCTTTCTTAAATACTGCCAAGGCCGTAATCGACGTAAACAAAAAATCTTTAAAACTAAGAGTCGGGAAAGAGGAGGTCACCTTTAATGTCGATCGATTAATGAAGCAACCTCTGGAAGAGGACCTTGGTTTGTGCGATACTATGCAGGACATTTTTTATGAACATTTCCACGAAGTGTTGGCACTATCCAGCCAGAACCCGATACCTACCACGGTAGTCACCATTCGAAGACTATATAACGAGGATCCTGGGCTGCAGCCCGCAATCACTTCGCCAGCAAAGTCTTAAGAACTACTATTTCCCTTGTTTGAAAAGAAGCTATCTTGCACCAATGGCAAAACGATAGCCGTCCCATTGGCATGCGGTACACCGATACCTTGGCTAAAAAGAGATACATCCACACTCGATGCCCCGAATCCAGCTCCTTCAATTAAAGAAATCCTGGATTCCTTCAAAGGGATGAGTATTGAGCCACCACCATTTGAATCTCAATTAATCAACCAACCCGAACCTCTATCATTTCCAAACCCTGAATTAACCATAAACCAATCCTCAACCGCTCAATTTCAAGAATTCCAATTCACCGACGACGGAGAAATTATTCTCACCCGAAATGACGAAGTGTCCTCATCATCGGTCAACAAATACGAGCTAAAAACGAACGAATTTTCAAACCAAACCGAATGGGTCGAAATCGCATCAATCTCTACATCCGAACCTGAGATAGACGAGGCACCCTTCCAAGCTGAATATGAGAAGCTGAATAGAGACGAAATAGCTAGAATGAAGCCGTCTATTGAGGAACCACCAAACTTGGAATTAAAGGAATTACCACCTCACCTTGAATACGCTTACCTCCAAGGAACCTCCCAACTCCCGGTGATAATCTCAAAGGAGTTGAAACCAAAAGAGAAAGCCCAGCTAGTTGATGTGTTGAAATCACACAAGAAGGCAATCGCATGGAAAATTTCTGACATACAAGGAATTAGTCCTAACTATTGCACGCATAAGATCCTGATGGAGAACGATTTCAAACCATCCGTCCAAAGGCATAGACGAGTAAACCCTAAAATTCAAGACGTAGTGAAACAAGAGGTTATCAAACTCTTGGATGCTGGACTAATATACCCAATATCTGACTCACCTTGGGTTAGCCCTGTTCAAGTCGTCCCAAAGAAAGGAGGAATGACGGTCATTACAAACGAAGAAAATGAGCTCATACCAACTCGGACCGTCACCGGTTGGAGGGTTTGTATTGACTACCGGAAGTTAAACGAAGCAACTCGCAAGGATCACTTTCCACTTCCGTTTATTGACCAAATACTCGAGAGGCTGTCGGGAAACGAATTCTACTGTTTCCTTGATGGATTCTTCGGTTACTTCTAAATTCCGCTCGATCCAAAAGACCAGAAGAAGACAACGTTTACATGCCCTTATGGAACATTCGCATATCGACGAATGCCATTTGGATTATGCAACGCGCCTGCAACATTTCAGAGATGCATGGTTGCAATCTTCCATGACATGATTGAACAATGCATGGAAGTCTTTATGGATGACTTCTCGGTCTTCGGAGACTCTTTCGCATCATGTTTATCCAACCTCAATAGGATGCTCGCCAAGTGTGAAGAATCGAATCTCGTATTGAATTGGGAAAAATGCCACTTTATGGTAAAGGAAGGAATAGTCTTAGGACATAGAATATCAAAGTCAGGAATCGAAGTAGACAAAGCCAAATTCGAAACCATTGCGAAACTCCCACCACCCACCAACGTTAAAGCCATTCGAAGTTTTCTAGGTCACGCTGGGTTCTACCGTCGTTTTATCAAGGACTTCTCCAAGATCTCTCGACCAATTACCCACCTGTTAGGAAAAGACATCAAATTCGCATTTGACGAAAGCTGTATGAAGGCCTTTGACTACCTAAAGAAAGAACTAACCAACGCACCAATCATGGTTGCTCCAGACTGGAGCCTTCCATTTGAAATCATGTGCGATGCAAGCGACTTCACTGTAGGGGCAGTTCTAGGTCAAAGGAAGGATAATCACTTTCGACCAATCTACTACGCTAGCAAAACTCTCACAGATGCTCAGGAGAATTATACAACCACCGAAAAGGAGCTGCTGACTGTAGTATTCGCCTTTGATAAATTTTGATCCTACCTGATATTGTCAAAGACAATAGTGTACACGGATCACTCAGCTCTGAAATACCTCTTCAAGAAGCAAGACGCAAAACCAAGACTGTTACGATGGATTCTACTCCTACAAGAATTTGACATTGAAATAAAAGATAAAAAGGGAGCAGAGAATGTCGCTGCAGACCATCTGAGTCGACTTGAAAATCCATCAATGGAACAACTTGCAGAAGGGGACATCAAAGATCGATTTCCAGAAGAGCAGTTAATGAGTTTAGGAGGACAATTGCAAGGATCACAATTCACGGATGATCCTTGGTTTGCAGACATCGCCAATTTCGTAGTTGGAGGGATCACAAGAAAAGGAATGCCGTCATCACGAAGACAAAGGTTCTTCCGCGATGTCAAGCACTACTTTTGGGATGATCCATATTTGTTTAAGGTCTGTCCCGACCAGATTATAAGAAGATGTGTCAATGGAAAGGAAGCCGAACACATCCTCCATCAAAGCCATCACGGACCCACAGGAGGACATCACGCAGCCAATTTGACAGCAAAGAAAGTATACGACTCAGGATTCTATTGGCCAACTATTTTCAGAGACGCACAAGACTTGGTGAAACGCTGCGATATTTGCCAAAGGTTTGGAAATATCACAACGCGTAACGAAATGCCGTTAACGAATATCCAAGCATGTGAAATATTCGATATATGGGGATTAGATTTTATGGGACCATTTCCGAAATCTTACGGAAAGGAATACATTCTAGTAGCTGTCGACTACGTATCCAGATGGGCCGAAGCTCAGGCCTTCCCAACAAATGACTCAAGAGTCGTAACCAAGTTCTTAAAGCAGCTATTCTGTCGGTTTGGAACACCTCGAGCGATCATCAGTGACCGCGGCACACACTTTTGCAATACTCAATTTATGAAGATATTGCAACAATATGGTGTTACCCATAAGACATCTACGGCCTACCACCCGCAGACAAATGGGCAAGCAGAAATAACAAACCGAGAGCTAAAAAGAATTTTGGAACGAACAGTTGGTCAACACAAGGAAAACTGGGCAGACAAGCTAGATGATGCATTATGGGCATACCGGACAGCCTACAAAACACCCTTAGGAACAACCCCCTATAGGCTCGTATATGGAAAAGCATGTCATCTTCCGATCGAACTCGAATACAAAGCTTACTGGGCACTAAAGAATTGCAGCTTAGATCCAACAGTAATGGGAGCACACCGGAAAATGCAACTAAATGAGTTAGGAGAACTAAGAGATCAAGCATACGAGAGCTCCTACAAGTTCAAGGAAATGTAACAACCGGCAAATTAGGACTAGAATTAGTGCCTAATTCTTTGTAAATACATGTAATTAGTTCTGTGTTAGGGTAATTTATGTATCGGACTATATATTGTTAAATATATACAACTTTGCGATTTGCTTAAATCGTACGCAACATAAATAGAATGAAATTCTATTCGGTTAATACGGACGTTGGTGAACAAATGTTTATAAACTAAGATAACGCAATTGTGACCGAAACGCTATTTTATAGTAATTGGAAATTACCTTTTATTACTCGATTAAAACTTACACAATCTAAAAACAAAAGTAATTAAATTAATTTAAACTATTAAAGATTTAAGGAAAATAACTTAAGTAAATTATTTAACAAGATTTGAGATTTTATAAATATAATTAAACGCGTAAAATAAATAATGTAACGCCTAAACGACGGAGGAAACGAACATCGCACGGGAACGGGGACTGGAAAGTGGAGGATAAACCTCCACCTCCCACCCTTTTCTTCTCATTCAACCCACTCACTCTCTCTCTCTTCTCCTCTTTCTTTCTTTTCTCTCTCAAACACCACCATCCAAAAACCTCACTAAATCGACAAATAAACGTATCAAACGACGCCGGATCATACCACATCTTTGGAGAAAAACGTTCATCTCTTCACGATCTACAACTTCATCTTTTCGGATTTTCAATCCGACACTTTGTAAGTTTCCGACAAATCCCGACATCCCTCGTTTTTGATCATTTTTACTAGTTTATGGTTTAAATAGGCTTTTTATGTTCATATGAGGGTTGGGTGAAAGAATCGGACCAAACGGAAACCCGAAAACATGTTTTTGGCTCGAAATCCGTCAAACAGCCTTTAGTGTCGCTAAAATGCCAAAAACAGTGCTAGCGACACTAAGTGTCGCTATGCCTCTCTGACGCCCAATAGCGTCACTCCTTAAGTGCCGCTATGATCTTGATACCGACACTTCCTTAGTGTCGCCTATGACCAATTACTGACCCCTTAACGTCACTAATTAAGTGACGCAGCTATCCTAATACCGACACTTCCATAGTGCCGCCATCATTGTTACCCGACACTATATAACGTCACTCTCTAAGTGCCGCCTTACTATTTTACCCGACACTTCTTTAGTGTCGCTATACTACACGTCACTCCCTAAGTGACGCCCAAAACCTGGAAATATCTATTTTACACGACACTGCTTGAGTGCCGCTACTATTACGGAACCCGTCACTTCTTAAGTGACGCATACTATGATACACGACACTTCGTCAGTAACGCATGACCTGACTACCCGACACTTCACCCGACACTGTCTCAGTGTCGCATGACCAACCTAAGTGACGCTATGAAGTGTCGCATAAAACAGCAGCTTTTCAACTATTTTTACACTAAGTGCCGAACTTATACAACTTCCAATACTTATACCATACGACTTAACAAACATCATAGAACATACTTTCTATTACAATTGCACTAAATTGCGTTACAAACGATAAACTTTAATTATAACAAACCACCAACGGGCCGTATATCTTTTGATACAAACGCGAACAAACCAACAGTTAAACACAACGGGTTGTATGAACAACTAGCCTAGATGGTCTTGCGAGACATCTACTTACTTAACCTTACGTGTTTAGGCACTAGAAGGTTACGGGTTCGGAAAACCTACTTGCTTTACTACTACTTGCTATTTACCACTGCTCGACTCAGGTGAGTCTTACAGCCCCACTTTTACTGTTTTATACTTTGGGGTGAGATACTTAGCAACTGTTTTACGTATGAACACAATGTACTGAACTGAAAACATTACTGATTACAAACAAACGCATGAGTTACTTTTATCCACTGAAAGCCTCCTAATCGTAAGTTGTTAGTTATGGTCTTAAGCGCGAGTACTAGTAGATGGATCCATTTGGGACTGACAATCCCTGTCTGGGGTGGTAGCGCCACCACGTACTGATTTACACGTAGAAACAGACATATTAGTATTTGTTACATATGAGTGTGCGGATAGCACTCACGGGGGTACGTGATATATTCACACTACACGGTTAAGCTTCAACTTATGAGCTCATGGCACTGTACTGATTTACTGATTTACTTACTTTGCTTGATAGCAATACGGGTACATACTTGTGGTTCATAACACTTACTTATTACTAAACCTGTGAGATTCACCAACCTTTTTGGTTGACACTTTCTAGCTTTGTATCTCAGGTACACTTACGGAGTAGGATTACTCCAGGATTACTAGCTAGAGTCGCATGATTTACAAACTGCATTTAACGGAGATTCTTTGGCATTATCTTTTGTAACTATGGTTATGTAATAGAATCTCCCGCTATACGCGTGGACTCTAGGGAATTACATTTTGTATACGAAAACCTACGGTTTTCAAACGATTATTATTTATGAAACCTTTTCGAAACGTCTCATTTAGAGGTCGTTTACTATTAATCTTGTGCTTTGTATATTGATTAGTAACACCCAATGTATGCTTCCGCAACTCGATAAATTTGGGGGTGTTACAGGAAAGAACTAAGTTGCTCCACGATGCAAAACTACGCCCCACACGCTTCAATTCAGGTGATAAAGTTCTACTCTTCAACTCTCGATTTAAGAAATTTTCTGGTAAATTCAAAATGAGGTGGAGCAGCCCATTTACAATCTCTAAGGTTTTTCCTTATGGCGCCATTGAACTCGAGGCTCCAGGCGGAAATTTCAAGGTAAACGGTCATCGTTAAAAACATTACGTACAAGACTTTCCCCCATACGAGGAAGTCTACGGTTGCAAAGCACCCTGACAAACAATTAAAGGTAAAAGAGTCAAGCTACGAGACTCGATAAACAAAGCGCTCTTGGGAGGCACCCCAAGCCTATCTTATATTTTTAGCATTAATTTTACTGTTGTGTTTAAGCTAATCCAATTTTCTATGCAGTACCTCATGAAGGACTAATGATCTTAGACCATTAACCTTTTATATTTTGCTGGATGAGTTCGCAGTCAGACAGAGCACGAGCCCCCAGACAGAGACGCTCGCATACCATGCACCACCCCCGGAGTTCATCACCGGGTAGTAGCATGAGGACTGTCAGAGGATCCCAGTCACCACCTCCTAGTTTGGATGAGATCTCGGCAGACTTGGTGGAGGTGCACGTTCAGGAGTCATTCCTGTTACGTCCCATCCAGGCCAGGTTACCTTCATCTCACCAACCAGCGGGACAGGCCGCAGGGACCCCCAGAGTACCCATCTTCGAGCATGGGGTTACTACTACGGACCCTGCTGTCACTTGGTCTATACTGAGAGCCCTTGAGGTCCAGCACACCGCTATCTCTGAGATCCACACTGCACTGGGCCTTACCTCTACGCCTGTGTGCCCCTTTCAGATGGGACCTGATCCCGCTCCGCACATTCCACCATGGGATTTATTCCCATCTTGGAGCTTGACTGCGCAGGACCACCCCATTTTTATGGCCCCACTAGAGGAGGAGGCTGCTACACTGGACGCTTGGATCCAGGATCCAGAGGATGGTACTGCATCTCCTGTCTATACCATCGAGGAGTCAGCATCTCCTACATCGATAGTGGAAAACACGATCTTTATGGATGATGACTTCACCGACTGGGAGGCGCTCTATGCTGACACGGATTAGCTACTTATTTATGTTTAGTATTAACTCGTATTAACATTTGTATCTTATGAAGGATGTGTACTATACAGAATTCAAAGTAAAATTTATGGAACAAGTTCATTTTTAATGAGCCTGGTCCATTTCCAGCGAATTCACACACTTGAACCTGGTCCATTAAATCCAGTGGCTTCACACGCAGCACAAGGAAGTGTCTCTTCTAACCTTACTTTGCTAGAACCACACAAGAATTTTAAGAAAAACTCTAAGTGTGGGATTATTACTCACAAATAGAGAACAACTTTGAAAATATTGACCCGTATTCAAAATCTAAGTGTGGGATTAACCTAACTTAGAGGTAGAGAACATTAGGGACAATGTTCTTTTAAGTGTGGGATAGCAGTAGTATTCACTATTGTATTGCAACATAAACTTTTGATCAAGCTTTTTAGCAAAACTCATATTTTTTAGCAAAATTTTCAAAATTTTTGAATCATGGGAAGCCCAAAAAAAAAAGAAGTGGTATTTTCGGTCAACAAAAATCCGAATGGTTTGGCAAATCGACTACGACAGGTAAAACTCTTTGATAAATTACCAAACTGAGTTTCAAACAAGCAATCGCATGACTAGGCACAAAACCACCAAAATTAAGTGAGGAATTTTGAGCCATACAAAAGCATTCACTTTAATGCTTCACTTATTCGTTTGTGAGTGTGCCGATGTATGCCTTCTTGAGTCAGAACTTGCTCGATGAATGCAATTCGAAACTACAAAAGTGAGCGTCATACGTGACGAAGGTGCAATTAGAGGATCTTGACATTCACTAGGATAGAACCCTCTCGTGAAACCCCCGTTTTCAAGACTAACCCTGCCAATGTCCATTTTCGGCATTGAAGATCATTTAGAAAACCTGTTGAGCCTCAGTCTTTTCATTTCAAATATTCACTTCAAAAATAACCCTCTCTTTTTACATCTTTCGGCCATAGCCTAAGTGTCTGTTCTGTCAGCAAAACCACTACAAGAGGAAAAGTTCTAAAAGGAATCCCCAAAAGAACGTCATCTACAGAAGGACTCCAAGGAAAGCAGACAAAGCTGCCAAAGAAATCAAAAAGCTACAAGACCCAAGGATCATTTAAAGCCGAGGAAAATGTTATTCAAAGAAGAAAAAGTTACGAAAAGGCTCTTAAAGAGAGATATCCAGAAAGAGGTACTATCTAAAAACGTCAAAGACAAGTCATCACAGACAACTCTTAGGCTATATCAAACTCCAATTCAAACCACCTACCAAAGTCCTTATCCCGTACACCGTCTTCACCCTCTTACGAATGTCTAGGGATAATTAGCACCGTCCTCACTTAAGTATTGTAGATTTAATTCTCGATCAAGCTTATGACAACGGAAGAGCTACATGACTGGACCTGAGTGATTTAGAAGTTAGGAAACCCGATATACTTGAGTGAATTGAGTGACCACCTGTGAGGGCCCCAGTCATGTATATCTTACATTTTGAAGATTGAAAAGAGAGCTTGTTAGAACCAGAAGTTTGGAGAAACATAAAAGGGTGGAACTTTGTCCGAAATCTTTTTACCAACCCTGCAGGAACCAAAGTTATCCGAAATACGAAGACACCCCTCCAGCTTTTTCCAGATTTGATGAAGACTTGCTTGAGGACAAGCAAAATTCTAAGTGTGGGATACTTGATATCGTATAAAAAGTCACGTTTTTACTACCGATATCTCTCTCATTCTGGAGCAAATACTTGGCATTTGAACTCAAACAACGCACAAATCAATGATAATATGTTAAGAAGATCAAAACAAGGTTGCACGATAAAAATCAAGCAAAACGGCCGAGAAACGAATATTCCACATACGTTTGAAGATTCAAGGCTTAAAAATGATATTTCAAGACTAAATTGCCCTCCATCAACATCCAATATTTTCAAGATGTTCGTTTTTAAAATTCGAATCCAACAGAAGAAGAATCAACCAAAACGGGTGAAAAATGAAGATTTCGCGCCCGCCGGAAGATCCAAATGATCCGTATGAAATATCTGGATCTAGGGACCTCATTTCAGGGCCTATCTTATGTCAAAATCTTCGTTTTTGAATTACGAATCCAACAAAAAAAGAATCAACTCAAACGGACGTATAACGAAGAAAACACGCACGAATCAAGAAACGAAGCCACAAACGACGCAACGGGGCGGGGGTGGGCCCACCGCCGCCGGCCACCAGCCAGCCGCCGCCGGCTGGACCCCCACCGCCGCCGGCCACCATTGCCCTACCCCGGTTTCCGTTTTTGGTAACTTTTAGTACCTGGTGCGCCTACTTTTCGTGTTGTACGGTACCCGGTGCGCCTACTTTTCGTGTTGTACACACCATTTTTGGAAAGCTTTCTAACATGCACCTCATGGTGCTAATGTGAGCCAAAGCTCACCTATAAATAAGTTGCCTAGGTTCATTTGTAAAACACACCAATATATGCACACATTCTAGCATATTTCACACTTTCTCACCATCCATTCTTTTCTTTCTTTATTGTAATACTTCCTTGGTTAATTAGACTAGCTAATTAACTAGTCAAGGTAGACTTGTACGGAGGTGCTCCGGGACGCATTTGTAGCTAAGAGTTATTGTATTTCTTTATCAGGTTTTAATCTATCTTCCATATTTAATTATGTTCGTTCTTTCTTTAATAAATTTAAATATGTATGCTAGAATTGCCATGATTAGCTGAATAACTCAATTGTCTGCTATGATAGTCGTTTAGGAGAGATGTAAATATGTGATTATATTGTATGCTATGAGATTGCGGGTGTTGTGTATTATGAATAGATGTAGGAATCAAATCTTTATCGATTATCTACCCAACTCATGTTGTGATTAAAACCTTATCCAAAAATGAACGTAGCTAACTCATAGGGTACAGGTCACTTAGTTATACTATGTTTGATTGAATCATTGAGCTCGGCATGGCCGGTGTTCTCTAGACCAAATTAGGATTCAAGAGACACGGAATATGGGAATAGAGGTAGATTAAGATTTAATTCAGACAGACGGTATTTTTGAGACAACTTTCGGAATATCCTCGATTTAATTAATACATTTGTATGCTTAGGTTTAACTATTGTCTTGATTGTCTTATTGCATGTTCTTGTTTGATTGTTGCCTTAGGATTATCGTACTAGTAAAATACACCTAGCCTTAATTATTGTGAAATAACATGACGGCCCCTATTCAACTGTTCTTTGATATAGTACTGGAAATGCTTATGGCAAAGTACAAACGTATGGAAGTCGAGAACGACCGAAGGTAGTTGTGTTATGGATCAATTAACAAACGTATTACTTAAGTTTCTATTTGTAATAGAAAACAACCCTGTCTTGTTACATACTTGAGTAATGTTGATAATTCATACGAATAAGTGATGACATCTTATCTGACCGCTTAGACCAGTTCTTCCAACTTATTCCGACGAGGGTAAAACCCGTTTACAAGATTGTTTATTCAGCAAACTGTGCCATGATTCGGACGTCTACGATGACCGAGATTGGGGAATAGGATTCGAGATTAACTGTCAGATAATATGGACATGCATTTGAGAGAACTTTCGGTGTATGTTTTAATATATTCTGCAACCCACGTGACATTCTATTTGCCTGATTGTGGACACCTCCGCGTTAGCCCGATAGTAGGATTGTAGCAATAACTCACATTAACTTATGACTTATCCTCATTAGAACTCTTCACGCTTTAACATCACCTGAACCACTTCATAGTAGACAATCGCTTTTAACTGCTGAACGCCCGAAGTAACCTCCATCTCCATTTCTGATTTAATTTAGTTTAATTTTAGAATAGAAAACCCAAAACCTAAACCAACTCTCTTCCGCCCTAGCTAAATTCATAAAAGTCTCTAAATACTTCTAGTTTCAATTCGTCGCGCTTTGAAGAACGATCCTAGGTCATACTTATCCTTTGCTAGCCCATAGATTAGCAATAGTAGTAACCCTAGGCCCCAGCCTTATAAATTTAAAACCCACTGTTGTAACCAGATAGTTATCGTTAACGACACCGACCTATCGGGGCGCAACAAGTACAAAGGCTCTTCCTTTGGCGATGTTGTTGTTGTTGCCCTTGTTCTTCAGTTTTGGGCACTCGTTCCTGTAGTGCCCGGGGTTTCCGCATTCGTAGCAGGCTTTGGATGGCCTGGCGTTGCGGTTGGAGTTGTTGCTAGAGTTGTTGGGGGATCTGCAGTCTTTGGTGAGGTGTCCATACCTCTTACAGTTGTTGCAGGGAGTTTCACAGTGACCTTCGTGGTGACGGTTGCACTTGGAACAGTAGGGTTTGTTCCCGGTGTAACCCCGTTTGGTTTCGGTGGTAGAGTTGTAGGCTTTGATGGTGTCGGGTTTCTTGTTTTGGTAGTTGTTGTGGTTGTCGGACCACTTTCTTTTGTTGGAGGACGAAGTGGGTGGTTCTGAGCCCTCGCTCATAGCCATGAGGTCGTGGGCTAGTCGAATGGCACCATCAATAGTGGTTTGGTTTGAGGAGGCGACGTTCCCCCAAACAGGTTCCGGAAGGCCAAGGATGTACTTCCTGATTTTATCGGGTTCCGTGCTCACCATAGCTGGGCGGAGGGCAGCGAGCTGCTGGAACCGGGTGGTATAACCATCGATATCACCACTCTGAACCTTTAGGTTCCAGAACTCCTCGTCCAGCTTTTGGAGTTTGTCGATCGAACAGTACTTGGCGGTGAGTTTTGCTTTCAAGTCCTCCCAAGAGAGTTGGTAGGCAGTGTCAGCACCCACTGATTGGGAATATGAGTTTCACCAAGAGTGGGCATCATCTTCGAGGGAGCAGGTGGCGAAATTAACCTTGTCGTTCTCCGCGCATTTGTTGATGCGGAAAACAGTCTCCATCTTTTCGAACCATCTGATTAGTCTGATGGCTCCCTCAGTACCCTTGAAGCTTGAGGGTTTGCATATCTGAAAGTCCTTGTAAGAACAAAGTTTAGCAGTGGTGGTTTCAGCGGCATCGTTGTTTCTCCCGGAATTCTGTGGAGTATTCCGAGCCAGGGCTTCAGTCACAGTCTGGGTTATGAGGGATGTAAGCTGAGCATCGGTGTATGGTCTTGTCTTTGGCGGCATGATTCTTCAATAAAAGAAATGAAGATACATGAGATGTTGTATGAAAATTGTATTTGTCCCAGATGTACATGTATAAAGGCAGTAATACATAACATCAATATGAAAAAGAAATATGGCAATTAGTATAAGTAGAAACAGCAAGGAATATTTGATAGAAAATACGAATTCAAAGGTTACATCCCACAGATGTATTACAAAAGGTGTCGGGATTTGTTACGTCCGACCTAATTATAGAGTAGCGCTTAGATAGTTAGTAAATTACAAGATAGATTATGAGACAAAAACTACACTAGTCTTAACGTAGATTAATCTGCTCCATCATTTCAATGAGACGATCCACAGTATTTGCAAGTCTGCTAGCCTGTCGGGCGTTGTCTTCAGTCAAGGCCAGTCGTTATACTAGACTGCAAACGTATTCCTCTGCTTCCCGTGAACGTTGTTCACATTCTTCTAGTCTTTGCT
Source organism: Helichrysum umbraculigerum (assembly GCA_949592205.1). Taxonomy (NCBI): domain Eukaryota; kingdom Viridiplantae; phylum Streptophyta; class Magnoliopsida; order Asterales; family Asteraceae; genus Helichrysum; species Helichrysum umbraculigerum. The sequence continues at coordinate 243,631,431 of CATIUR010000001.1, read as the reverse complement.
GCAAAAGGGCGGTCTCTACACTTATCTCCACTACCTTGTTGCGAAGGACGTCCACGTTGTTAATGGTGGTTTCGTGATCTTCGGAGACTTGTTCGATGCGCTCGAGGGATGTAAGTCTCCAGTTTTCGTTCGTTTCTTGCAACACGACGTCCATGGTGCGAAGACGCTGCTCGTGTTGGTTCACCCTAGCAGCTAAGGTCGGCAAGGTGAAATGAGTGGGGTATGGGCCAGCTCGAGGCAACCTGGCATTCCTCATAGCTACCCTTGGGTTCTGCGACCCGGATTGAGAGTGCGATGAATTGGGCGGTGTGTTTGCCATTTCTGAGACAAAGCGTTAGTAGGAGTGAGACCTATAATCATATGATACGTATATAATATAGCCTATGGAGTGTCTAGCACGGACAAGTTTAAATCTCGGTTCTCTCGAGGTCAGAGTCAACTAGTGTACTTCTGTTCAACATAACAGTTTCAGACCTTACATCATCTTTCCTTAATTGTACATAGTTGATCAGGCTATGTTAAATTAAAGTCTTATGCTGTAATTCCTGAACCAGTAATGCCTAACGAGGAAGTACTGCCTAACGGTCATAGTCTAGGCCCACTAAATGCAACCTAGTTCACTATAACCTTAGGCTCTGATACCAATCTGTAACACCCCCAAATTTGGTAGTTTGCAGAAGCACGATTTGGGTGTTACTACTCAATATACAAGGCACAAAGAGATACAGCAAACGACTCTATATACGTCGTTTTAACAAAATATATTAATTATAAGAAATGTTTACAACATTTGAAGCTGTACATAGCTCGTGTTCGATTTAAATGAGAGATTTCAGTACATGAGTACTTGTACAAAATATACTAATGCAAGAAAATCTCTAATATCTGCATGCTGACTCGAGCTATAGTATCCCTGATAGCAGTCCAACCTACTGCTGGGTACCTGTGAAACATGCTAAAATGGGTCAGCTAAAGCTGGTGAGCTCACAGGTTTGAAATCAGATAATATCGTATGAACCGCAAGATTTAAGTAGTGATTTGCAATCAGCAAATAAATAGTAGTGTATACAGCCATGAGCACATAGTCTGAGCTTAACTCGAGGGTCGGGTCCCATATAGAGAATTCCGAGCGAGGTGCCTCCACGAGTGCCTAATCCACACTCGTCTGAACAATTATTAGTACATCCGTTTAACAAGTTAGTGCTTGCTAACCCGGACGAGGAGGGTCAATCCTATATGGTACCATATACTAATAATCACGCTACAACGTATTACCAAACTATGCTGACGGAGGACTTTGAAATGATTAGTGGAAAACAACTCATGTAGTATATTGTAAAGTTTGTACTTGCGTTCACATGTTAAAATAAGCATTGAATCACACCCCTGAGTGAAAAGCGATAAAAAGAGGGGCTATGAGACTCACCTGAGCCTGAAGAGTTTATCTAAATAAACTTTGATTGATTAGCCGAGTATCGATGTCCGAAAATTTGTAACCTGAGGGTGTCCACGACACGCGATGGTTATAAACGTGAGTCGGTATCTCAAAGGACTACCTTTTTAGTTGTTATACAACTATATATGTCCAAATTACTACGATTTGGTTGATTATTAGATTTGTGTTTTGAAAACGTGTACGGCCCGTTGGTGACAGATTTATGGTACTAATCTCAACATTATTATCTTGTTTTTCTAAGTATTTTGCTTGTATCATATATATATACCAATGTATTCCCGAAGTCTTGTAGTTGAAAGTTTTAAAGTTTTACTAGTCCAATACTTAGTGAAAAATCTGAGTTTTCTGTGTTTTGCGACACAATGTGCGACACAAAGGTTGTCATGCGACACAAGGGTTGTCATGCGACACAAGGGTTGTGTCGCATAGGAATGCGACACAAGAGCTTAGCGACACAAGGGTTGTGTCGCATAAGCGTTCGATGCTAAATCAATAGCGACATAAGAGTTGTGTCGTATTTGGTTTACGACACACGGTGCGACATAATGGTACGACACAAAATACGACACAATATGGTTTATGCGACACAACATGCGACACAAGGGTTGTGTCGCAAAGATGAACACCTGCCCAGAAAGTTTCGGCTGTCGAGATTTTTCAACCCAAAACCCAAATCAAACTCATTTTTAGGCTATAAAACGTTGTTATCTTCCTAGTATTGGACATATATGAGTTATATAAACTATCATAACACAAAAACAAGTAGTAATTTGATAGATCTAGGAGTTTTTGTAAAAATTCTTACAATCGCAAATCGGGAGAGATGTAGTCCGAAAATGATGGTAGTGCTTTTGTTAATCTTGTTCCCCTTGTAATGGTGATTCCGAAAATGTGAACTTTGTTGTCGGTTTTGCGAGATCCGAAAATTTGGTGATGATGGGTTTGAGAGAGTTTAAGGGTGTGTGTGTGTTTTTGTTGGAATGAAAATGAAAGAAAGAGAGAAGAAGAGGTGAGGTGTAGGAAAGCCTCACCTTTTTCAGTCCTCGCCCCGTGCTCCGCACGGTACTCGTTTACCCGATCGTTTAAGCGTTAAATATTTATTTTACGCGTTAGAATGTACGTTTTAAAATAAGGAAAATTACCCGATGTTTGGTTGAGGTATTTCTTCAAATACTGTATATTTGAGTTATAAAAATTATAACTTAACTTTGTTTCGAGTGTTTGCGCGTTTAATATTTTAACCGCATAGTTTCAGTTTGTACGATATGATTTATTTAGGAAATATTATCAGAATAATATTTTGAGTTTAATTGTGTTATTAATTAACCTTATATTATTTAATAAGATTGTTCACCAACGTCCGTATTGATTGAATCGAAATACACTCGATTTTGAAACGCGTACGATTTAATCAAATCGTATAATTGTATATATATTCAACAATATATATATATATATATATATATATATATATATATATATATATATTGATACATTAATTAGCCTAACACAGAACTAATTACATGTATTTACAATTGATTAGGCCCTAATTAATAGTCCTAATCTGACGGGTGTCACAACTGTTATCGGACTCAAAGGTCGAGAGCAACTCTGTAAGCAGTTTGACCTCGGTAGCTAAGTTTCTGTCATTATGGATTACTTCGGCGTCACCATTTGGTGATCCAGCATTCAGAACCCTGGCATCAGCTGTAACAACCGCCAAATTAGGACTAGTAATTAGTGCCTAATTCTTTGTAAATACATATAATTAGTTCTGTGTTAGGATAATTAATGTAACAAATTATATATTGGTGAATATATACGGTTACGCAATTTGATTTGATCGTACACAGTTTTAAAATCGAATGTAATTCGATTCAGAAAATACGGACGTTGGTGAAACATTTTAATATAAACATGAACCATTATTTAAAAACACTATGATAGTCGGAATCGCCTTTTAATAATACTCTTAAATTGTCTCATTTCGTACAATTAAAATTTCGCGATTTAAAAACACAATACGTAAATTTATTTAAAGATTTGACGAAATAATGCAATTAAATTATTTAACAAAGATTAGTATTTTTAAATGAATAATTACGCGAAAAATAAATATTTAACGCTTACACAACGGGGAAAACGAACACCACACCGAGCGCGCAGACGTAGACAGAAAATGGGAGGTTAAACCTCCCATCTTCTTCCACTTTTCTCATTTCTCTCTTTTTCTCTTTCTTCCTCTCTTCTTTTTGCTCTCAACTAACAACCACCACCATCACCCTTAAACCACCAAATAACGCCACGAAACGACCGCGAAACATATAGCCCGTTTGGAAGAAAAGCATCACCTCGCAACGATCTACATTCCTATCTTTCCGAATTTTCATTTCGGCATTTTGTAAGTTTCCGACAAAACCCGAAACTCTCCGTTTTTACTCATTTTTACGTTTTCATGGTTTATATATGCTCAAAATGTCCAAAAATGGGTTGGGAAAAAGATTTGGACCCAACGGAAGTCGTCCGGCCGATTTTCCGGCCACCGGAACCAGATCAGTCGCCAACGTCACTTTTGGGTTGGCCCAATTGCGACGTCAGTTACAACGTCGCTAAACATCTCACAACGTCGCATATAGCGACGTCATCCCCAACGTCGCATTGACTTGCGAATGTCGCATATAGCGACGCAGACCTTAACGTCGCAAACCGAACTAACGTCGCATATAGCGACATAACACGTAACGTCGCATTAAATTGCGAATGCTATACTTAGCGACGTCATTTCAAACGTCGCGGTCATCATGTGTGACGTCGCACCTGACGTCGCATAAACCAGAACCTTGAAAACTTACATTTTTACTAAGTGTCGGAACCAAGCTCGACCCCAACCAGGGGCTCTGTCCCTTGGACCCAAGCCAGGGGCTGCCGCCCCTTGGACCCCGCTACCAGGGGCGCTGCCCCCGGACCCCCGTCATTAGATGTTGTAAATACTTTTCACACTAAGTGTCGAACACTTACAAATAACGAAACCTGATTCAACGATACATATAATGATAACACTTTGAATCATTATTACAAACCGTCACCAACAGGCCATACTTGTTTTCAAACTACAAACGGATTACTAAACAAACACTTGGACATAACGAGTTGTGTAGACAACTAGCCTAGATGGTCTTGCGAGACATCTACTTACTTAACTTTATATGTTTAGGCATTTAAAGGTTACGGGTTCGAAGAACCTACATACTACTTACTGTTTGCTACCGCTTACTACTCGACTCAGGTGAGTCTTACAGCTCCACTTTTACTGTTTTACATACGGGGTGAGATACATTGCTTACTTTTCTTGAACACAAGTACGAAACTACTCATTTTACTATACGGGATTGCATGAGTACTTACTTTTACAGAAGTCTCTCCATCATATATCGTTAGTTATGGACTTAAGCGCGAACACTAGTTAATGGATCCATTAGGGAATTGACCCTCCCCGCCCGGGGTAGTAGCGCTACCACGAACCGTTCTGTATAAACGGGCGACTATTATTCGTTACTTATGCTTGCTCAGTTACGAGCATGTCACGGGAGCAACTTATTACTTACGGGTTAAGCTTCGATTATGAGCCTCATGGCAACGGTATAACTTACTTACTTTACATTTGCTGGATTTGCAAATACTTGATTTACGCCTGCGGGCACTACTTATGAAATCTTGTGTTCAAAACTGATATTATTTACAAACCTGTGAGATTCACCAACATTCGTGTTGACTATTTTAGCATGTATTCTCAGGTACCCAGACGGAGTAGGATTTCTCCAGGCATAGCTAGAGTCGCATGATTTCACTAAACTGCATTAACGGAGATTCTCAGCATTATCTTTTGTATACGTTGATTATGTAATAGAATCTCCCGCCATACGCGTGGACTCTAGGGAACTACATTTTGTATACGAAAACATTAAGTTTTCAAACATTTATTTCTATGAAATCGTTTTACAACGTCTCATTTAGAGGTCGTTTACTGTATATCTTGTGCTTTGTATATTGATTAGTAACACCCAGGTATGCTTCCGCAAATCATTAAATTTGGGGGTGTTACATCAACCGCGGAGCAGGAACAGTGGGAATCCGCATCTGCTCAGCGGGAATTTGTATCTGCTCAGTGGGAATCTGCAACATCAAAACATCCTGCATGACAACTCAGCAGTGTTTATATTACGTGACCTTCAATTTAACCCAAGTGCCAAACCATTTGCCCACATGTGGTGTCTGAGGCAATTTTACTGCATCTACTAAGATTATTCAATGACTTCTAATATACAAGCCTGTAAACTATTGTTTAGAAAAACGCATGTTGTTATGGTTTTGCAATCAGGTAATGTAATTCATACAAACATAGATTTATTTGATAACAAATATTTAATAAAGGCAAACGAGTGCTACAAAATAAACATACAGATAGTTGTTTATATATGTAATTACATCATCTGTAAGTTGTTCATGATGCAGGGATATGCTAAATTAAATTATATGCATAGCTTAATTATATAATATAACTTTTAAACTTTTAAGCTATGCATATAATTTAGAAAATCGTTATCATGAGCTTTGATTGTCTCCTATGTGTATTTAATTTAGCATATCCCTGCATCATGAACAACTTACAGATGATGTAATTACATATATAAACAACTATTTGTATGTTTATTTTGTAGCACTCGTTTGCCTTTATTAAATATTTGTTATCAAATAAATCTATGCTTGTATGAATTACATTACCTGATTGCAAAACCATAACAACATGCGTTTTTCTAAACAATTGTTTACAGGCTTGTATATTAGAAGTCATTGAATAATCTTAGTAGATACAGTAAAATTGCCTCAGACACCTACATGTGGGCAAATGGTTTGGCACTTGGGTTAAATTGAAGGTCACGTAATATAAACACTGCTGAGTTGCCATGCAGGATGTTTTGATGTTGCAGATTCCCACTGAGCATATGCAAATTCCCGCTGAGCAGATGCGGATTCCCGTCGTTCCTGCTTCGTGGTTGATGCCAGGGTTCTGAATGCTGGATCACCAAATGCTGACGCCGAAGTAATCCATAATGACATAAACTTAGCTACCGAGGTCAAACTGCTTACAGAGTTGCTCTCGACCTTTGAGTCCGAGAACAGTTTTAACTTTCAGGTATTGGATATATGAATTTATATAACTTTCTTTTTTAAACTCATCTATAACTATTTGTATGTTTATTTTGTAGCACTCGCTTGCCTTTATTAAATTATTTTTTATCAAATAAATCTATGCTTGTATGAATTACATTACCTGATTCGGTGGCGGATCTAGAAACCTTGAGTAGGGTATGCAATTTACGATATTTTCCCCCCGTGTGTTAGATTGATAAATATTTAGTCTTTTGAATATTAGTGTTTCAGGTATGAATTATCTGATATAGTTTTAGTTTTTTAAATACAATAATTCAAGAATGATATAGTAATTTAGTTCAAGTTACCCAGGATCAGTTCGGTTTTGGACCTTTGATCTTTATTGAATTCGAAAAGTGTTATGATCAAGTTTAGATTGTGTTGAATTTATTTGGGTATGTTTATATAGTACATTTTTTTTTTAAACAAAAGCTTACAAGTATAATTAGACAGCTATACTAATATATTTATATATGTAAAATATCTAATGTTATATTAGACTGTTATACTATCTTAGAATAACAAAATTTAAACTGAACTCTGAAGCAGGGGCGGATTTGTAGCCAACACAGGGTATGCACTTGCTTACCCTGCAATCCTCCTTGCTTAGGGTAAAAAAAATGAATCTTGAACTTTGGGTCTGTAAGATGCACTGTTATAAAAATATTGTAATATTTATTAGATGTAAAATGTAATGTTCAGTTGGTAAGATGTAATGAATATGGACGACAATTTTGTCATAAAATACAGTAAATTCGACTTTCCCCTCCGAACATTACAAATGGGATGACATTCTAAACTTTTCAGTTTCTTCCAAATTTATTTTCAAAATTATCTTTATAATGTAATTCTTACCTATTAAAGCTTTTGTAATAATTTTCATTTTGATATAGTTTATACTCCACCCGTTCCGATATGACTGTTCATCATTCATTTTTGGGTTGTCCCAAATAAATTGTTCACTACTAAATATAGATTAGGAAGTTCGATCGAGATTACCATATTATCCTTCTTTGAAATTATTTTTACAATTTTAAAGAGATCGGTAATTAATTGGTTAAGGATAAAACTGTCATTTTACAAAAAAAAAATTTGAAAGAGAAAATTATGTGTTTTTTTCTCGGTGGACTAATTTTGGAGACTGAAGGAGTAATATCTGGTACATTCCAATCTTAATCATCATTGCGGTGTGTTTTACATAACTCTTATAATCAATTGAGCAAAGTGGTCTCCATCCACTAGGTCTTGGGTTCAATCATAGGCAAGGACATCTAAAATTCCATTGGGGTCTTAGCCCAGTGGTCAAGGAGTTTTCCACTAATGTGGTTTCTTCCTGGAGGTGATGAGTTCGAATCTCGCCCATGGCATACCTGGGGGAGGGGGAGACTCCGCGACGCGATACCCATCTAAGACATGGAAGAGCAACCCCTTTAGAGCGTCGCCGAGATTTCGAACTATGGAACGGTTATCATATCGGGGAGTAACTGCTTGTGGGAGATGAACGGGTGGATCAAAATAAGGTCCGTCAGTAATTCTACAACTGCCTTTCAAAAAAAAAAATTGAGCATAAACTATTCTTTTTATGTCTCTTTATTATCTTTTAATTAATTTTGAATAATGCTTGATAACAAAGGAGCCCTCATTTGACATTCATTAGTTTCGAATGAAAATAAGCATACGAAAAACCAAATAGTGAAAAGTCAAAACGTTTTGTAACCAATTGGTTTCTATTCTTACATGGTTTAGAAAACTAGAAAAAGCAAATATATAAAAATGAAGAAATGACAATAAAATAAAGAAAAATCAATAATAAATTATCTTTCAATAAACAAATTATAACTTTTATGATCAGACCATTTCATAAATATCACACTAAATTTATAATAATAATAATAATAATAATAATAATTATTATTATTATTATTATTATTATTATTATTATTATTATTTACTTGATCTAAGAAAATTATTTGCATCGACTATGATATAATTAATCAAAATGATTGATTTTAAAAATCGTATAATTAATCAAAATGATTGATTTTAAAAATCGTGTCCACCACGTAGCGTGGTCATCTACTAGTAAAACAATAAACGTACAAAGCGATGCACAATGCTCGATTTGAATAAACATAAACATAAACCGAAAATTTGTAAAGAAATTCTTTTAATGATTACCCATATAAGATTCTTACACACAAACATAAACGTTGTGTTTCATATTGTAGTTTAAATGATTTTGGTCTAGAGAAAGAAAATGATAAAGAAAATACTAGAATCAGTTGCAATCTTGCATCAAACCTATATGGTTCGTATAGCAACCAAATAAAGTTCCATATCTAGACATAAGAATGAGATGAGAATGATGAATTCAGCTATCGAAAAAAATTTGATATCACACTCCCTCACATTAGTGCAAACATAGTACAAAGTTCATATTGATGAAATGTTATAAACGTTATGAAAGGTTAAATGTGTATACCAGATCACTTTAAACAGCTATTACAAGTAACTATTTCATATCAAGAAGACGGAACAAGCAAAACTCAGGAATCCAAAGATGGGAAAAAAAAAGAGAGGACAAGAAAGAAGCCTCATCTACATAATCCCGATATCATAATAATACTGCCACAAACGACACGCGCTCATCCAAGCCCGCATCTCTTTCTACTAAAAGCATCAAAAGAGCTTGGCTTGATGTGTAGTTCCACTTCTCATCATGTTGCAGAACTCCTCATAGTTGATTTTTCCATCCTGTTACACAGCAAGAGTATAAACATTTGCAGATATACAAGTTTCTAGCCATTACAGATTCTCAAAGGTGTTCTTTAATTTCAGGGTGAGCGACTTTTCGATTACATTTCTATTGTTTTCCCCTTGCAAACAGCCAAAAAAGTGGGTTTGAACAAACTGTCAATACAAATTTAAAAACTTACCATACTTAGCACTACTAAACGTCATTCTAGCCTAAGTATCAAAACTTGTCATTTAAATAAAATGTCTTCTTAGCAAGAACTGCCTGGGTAGGGTGTTTACATTTCAAAAATATGTGAGGGAAACATAGATAGCGACTTACATTATCAGTATCCACTTCTGAAATGATATCCTTATTGGTAGCTTCATCGCCCATGCCATAGTTCTTCATGGCTGTTTCCAATTCATCCATGGTGATATATCTACGACGTCACCATAGCAGGTTAGCTAATAAATAATGATCCACACAAGGTATTAAGTGCTAATTTCGAAATCTCAATCCAATAAACACAACATTTTGACTCTTGAAGTCAAACTTACATGCAGAAACGAAGGTACGGGTCGCATGACAAATTTAACATCAAAACTTAACCATATTAGTTATCGGATTCAGCTCTACAGTTTTAGCATCCCATAAAATTTGAAGTCAGAAACTAACTTATTTGACCTCACAAGTAAAACTGCAACTTTTGACAAGGTATGTGATTTTTATAAGGTGTTTTGACATTTAGTCAATGTAAGCATATTCTTCGACAATGCAATCAGCATCATCAATCATTTGTAATGCCAAAAAGGATAAGAGAGTTAAACATGCTTAATCTTTCGTATTCACATTCAATGTATGTTTTTACATGATGACTTTAGGCCAATTTTTCAACAGATATTTGCAGTAAAAGGAAAAAGTATGAACAAAATAACACTGCAGAGGAACTAACCCGCTATTATCAGTGTCGAAATGGCAGAAGGCTTTGTATAGATGCTCATCTCTTTCAAGTCTATGCCTGTGCATCGTAGCAGTTATGAATTCAATATAATCAATTGTTCCATTTCCATCCACATCAGCCTGAAACGTAGAATAACGCTGATTTATACTGAAGGGACAAAGATATAAGGCATAGACAGCTCATGTTATAAAGTTGAGGTGGCATATTCAACTCATTTTCTTACGAATGGGTAGATTCAGGAGATGTCTTGTCTCTAATGAATCGAACACGGAATATAGAAAAATCGCTAAAAAGAAATTGGTTGAAACAGGGAAAAGTCTCTCAAAGTGTATTTTTCGCATACAATAAAATAATTATATATAACTTGAACTTTTTGGACAAATATAGTTTCAGGTCAACCCAAAACTGGCTCATTTTAACCTGTTACCGAACCCACTCAGCCACCCATTTTACCATCTCTACCGTAATGTAAACATGCATACAAATAACTTACGGCTTCCATGAGTTGCTTAACTTCAGACTCTGAAAGCTTGGAACCGAGCCTAGCAAGCCCTGTCTTTAATTCCTCATACGTGATTGAACCGCTCTTATCTGTGTCCATGTTGACGAACATTGCTTTAAGACCTTTAATTTCTTCTTCAGACATACTTTCTGCTATTACCTGTTGGGCGTTTTGACATGCATAATCTTAGGGCAATTTACATATATATTTTGCTGGTCACATTAAAATGCTGAAAAGTGAACAAAACTACAATTATGGTTCACGTGTTGTGATAAATAATGATGGGACCCACATAATACGTAATGGACGATGGTTGAAGTGAGTAAAATGGTATAAAAGAATGGCAGTGTAATCAAGAACATATGACGAATATTTGCCAGGGTATATCCCCTTTACCCATAAGAATATATAATGAATTGGATACATAAATTTTTTTAGTATAATATGTTACAATAAGTCAATAACCATTTTGACTAGAGGAATACACAAATATGATTGTTAAACTACGGTTTATGTCTTAGTGACTTAGCATGAGATTGTTGAGATATGCATTTTGAAATTGATAATCGTGATTTGAAAAATCAAGACTAGAGCCTAATAATTAGTTGATTAAATATAGGGTAGTATTAAAACTACTGAAGCAAGAAAGGTAGTAAGGTCACACAACGTAATTTATATTCAAAGCGACCAAGCCCAATATAGCATTTGTCAGTTGTAAGATTCACTTATCGATTTCTTATAAATGGAATTAAAAAAAAAAGTTTGATGCTTACTTTCAAAGCAAGTTTCTTGAGCTTATTCATTGCTCTGAATTGCTTCATTCTGGACAGTACAGCACTATCTATCGGCTTGTCTGATGCTTCTCCACCTTCTCTAAGCCATGGGTGCTCTAAAAAATTAAAATCAAAACCAAGTGTTAATCAAGAGCCAATTGCATACTTGCAAGATAAACACGGTAAATAGATCACCATCCCATAGTAAATCACATGATTTCTATGGGGTTGTTCAATGTGCATACAAACTTTTTCTTTGGTAATTTATAGTTATTACAAAATATAAAGAGCAACAAAGTTAATCCAGTATTAGTATATTATGCTATTTTGCCATCATTGAGGTGATTTTTAGATATAAATTATAAATTTCATTAGAAACCTTATATATAAGGATTGAACGTACAAAGCAACGCACGATACTCAAATTGAATAATTATTTCATAAGACAACTATTTATTGCCAAGCACCCCATGTGTCCTGTGAAAAGGGTAACTTTTTATATCTTGAGAAGTCCCGGGAAATTACATAATTTCCTGTTTTGGCAAGTTTTGAAGGTAGAATTACCTAGTTTTCACTTGAAATTAATATGACACATGATGTTGATTGTGCCCCATAAGATTCCATCATATTGTGATTCATAATCAGAAACATCATATTACTATTTATAGGACTCATTGAAATCATCAAGAAGTTATATTAGGTGCCATAGTGATTTCTAACTGATCCTTACAGTCATGGACTCATGGTGGTCGGTGGGGCATTTTGTGTCAATTTACAATCCAAAAGTTGGAATGTTACTCACACCACATCATGTAAGAGATAAAGTAGATAATAAGTACCGAGAACTTGGGCCGCCGTAATTCTCTTTCTTGGATCCTGCGTTAACATTTTACGAACAAGGTCTTTTGCACTCCTTGATATTGAGGGCCATGGTTCACTTTCAAAGTCGATAACCCCTTCGAGTATAGCATCAAATATTCCCTTTTCAGTCTCTGTGCACATCAAGGTCAAAGATCCTTATTCATTAATTAAAAAAAATTATAATAATAATGACAACAACGCGATTCATTTAAAAGAATTATTATCTCTGTTACCTGCCCAAAATGGAGGCACACCACTCAGTAGAATATACAACATTACCCCTGCACTCCAAATATCTATTTCCTTCCCATAACTACGCCTTAGCACTTCTGGAGCAACATAATATGCACTACCAACTATGTCACGTAGCACCTTACCTGAAAAAATATTTACAAGTTATTAAAAAGATTAGCATGAACACTTAGACCCCGGATAGACCATAAACGGAAGTAAAGTTTGTTCCCACCGGACACATCCTTCACACTATACTTATATGGCTTTATTACATACCAAATTCATGAACAAAGAGATATAGATGCATAAGTTGAATATGGAGTTGTGGACTCTACATAATGCAGCACAAAGAAACAGACTGGCCTGATCACTTCAGACTGACTCATCAATAATGGTGGAAGTTATTAGTAGTTCAAAACTAAGAACCTTTACAAACCTCTGATTGAATTCATGGTTGATGTGAGACGGATAGTCACAAAATCCCTTAATTTTATATCTAGATGTCATCGTCAAGCCTATACAGAAACTCAAAGAAACTCATAATAAATTTCTATAAGGTATAACACGAGTCCAATTTACTTACACCTCAATCTCGAAATGCTACTATTTTAAAACCATTTGTAATGCTCTGAGCCTAAAGCAGGAAGATCGCCTAATAATCTCCGAATCATCTAATAAAATAGTGGTGATAGCTATTACTAGCCGGTTACTAAGAACTTGTAATGGACCCCTAACTCAAAATTAATACATGTAAAACAAGCAGTCGCATTCCACCATATGCGTACAACAATATCATTTTTCAGGACTTATGAGCTACCATTACCGTGACTTCATGTTCCTCATCTCATTTTTCTGCACACACTCACACAAACACAAATGTTGACCAAATTCACTAACAAAACTTTTTAACTACCAATTAAAATGTAGCTTAGGTCTCAAAAGCACCACACTAATGCATTAAGCATAAAGAATCTAGCTAGAAGACAATTAGTTTTATAAGATAAAGTTCAACATATAAAAGTATAAAGGAACTTAAAGCTGCTTATACCTTCTTCGATAAACACGGACAACCCAAAATCCGTTGCTTTCAACATCGAGTTTTCATCCTTACTATGAAGCAAGAAGTTCTCAGGTTTGAGATCCCTATGCATCACACCCATAAAATGACAAACATGAACAACATTCACAATCTGTCTACAAATTGAAGCTGCAGCTTTCTCAGAGTAATATCCCTGAGCTATAATCCTATCGAAAAGCTCACCACCAGCACAAAGCTCCATCACAAGATGAACTGATTGTCTATCTTCATAAGTCCCTTTAAACTCTACAATATTTGGTTGACCACTCAAATGTTGCATAATCTGTATCTCTCTTTTAATATCCTCTTTATCATTCTTACTTGCAAGTTTCCTTTTCAAGATTGATTTACAAGCATACGTATGACCAGATGAATTCTCAGTACAAAGATAAGTCACACCAAATTGACCTCTACCTAATTCTTTACCAAGTGTGTAGTGTTTTCTAATATCCTCAAAAGGCTTACCCAAAATAGTATTTGGGTCTGAACCCATAACAGGTCTAGGGTTTGTAGGTGGTGCTGGTGGTGGAGTCTTTTGTTGCGGCCGCGGTGGCGGCGGCTGGTGCCGCTGTCGTTGGGTTTCTTGATGAGGTTGAGTGTAGTTTGATGTGGGTTGCTCATAACTCTCAGAAACTGGCTGGTAATTTTGATGTTTTGAAGATCTATAGCCATTGGAATTTTGGTTATTACGATTTTTTTTGCTGAAACAGCCACCCATTATCACAGATCAAGAAAAAAAGATTCAAAAAAGGGATAAAGATTGAATTATTATCAAGCTTAAAGGTTTAAAGAAACAGACCCATGATCATGGATGCTCAAGATTGAATTTTTATCTAACTTCTTTTTTGGGGTTTGAAAAAACCCAAAAGGGGTTTGAGAGAAATTAGATCAAATTGTTGAAAATATAAAAGGGTAAATGAAAACCAAAAAGTGATGAAGAAAATGATTAGGATGAAAGAATTAGGAAATGAACATTTGTTGTTATTGCGCAGCGTGTTTATAGGGCTTCACACAGTCTCTATCAAGACTGTGTTTGGTGCAAAGATAATATTTAATGTATTATTAGTAGTAGTTCCCTGTAAACACGAACACATATACCGTGAGTACACACGCTTTTGCATTTTGCGAGTGATTCAGGGAATCGTAGCTTTAAAGAATCCAAATAAAATTCACACCTTATCTTACAACTTATTTTTCTACTGTAGTATTTTCTAAAGGCAAACGTGTACCTATTCAAGAGGGTGATAGCTGCCAGCTGGTCACAAACTTGCAAATCTTTGATCACAGATATTTTATCCGAATCAGGGCGGAGCCACAAAATTCAAGTGGAGGTGGCGAAAAATTTTATTTTTATTTCTTTTATAGTTTTGTGGGAACGGAATTTTCAAAATGTCATTAATACCTTAAAAAAATTTCTTTGTTGCGTAATTTAAAAGTTGTTGTAAGGGTCGCTGCCCCCGCCCCTGATCCGAACAACAAAGTCTGAATTCGTAACCTTTTAACTAATTGACTCTTAACATATGGTTAGGTCAAAACCCAACGCATGAAACTTTATTTCTAAATTAAAAATGGCAAATAAAGACATTTGAGGATGTTAGTCACTAACATAAGTACATCAAAATGTTATCCATCCTTCCAATCGATCTTATTTACTCTGTTTTTGAACAAAAATATCAAAATGACCAAATTACTGGTTACTTAATGGATTTTATATACATAAAATGTTTTGTGGCTTCAACTAATAACTACAACATGATGGCATTTGAAGATTTTATCAAGTAATGACGGATTAATATATTCTACAAGATTTACTATGGAGATCTCTAAGTCTAAATTGTTTGTTTTTTTAATGCATTTCTATAACATGTTTAATTGTTAAACAACCAGGTAGTTGTGGATTATACATAAAAGTATATTATTTATTATCTATTATTTATTATTTATTATCTATTATTCATCACATGTATCTCATACTGTTTATCGCCTAATAATATACGTAGTATGAATTTAGGCGATCAAAGTTGGTGGTTACTTTTTCTTGTTTCCCCTTTGTTTGGTCTTTGTTCTTTAGCTTTTGTTTTTCTTATATTGTTTAAGAAAATAGTATTATTTATTTTCATTATGGTCATTCTTTAATGTATCTTTATTTTCTCTGTGGTCATTTTCTAAAAAAGGTGATTTTTTAGGTATTACTAGTTTTCATTATTGTTAATTGTAAAAATGTTTCGTGCATTATTACTAGTTTGATGAGTTTTGAGGTAGTGAAATGGAACGGAATGAAAGTATAAAACATTATTTGTTCATAGGTTTAGTGTTAGAATAATGGGATTAATAACCCATGAAATCAAACTACACCAAATTAACCGAATTACACAACATCAAATTGGTGCCACACTATCTATCAACCATCCGGAATGTATTGAACTCTCAAATAGTTTAATACTTTCCACACCACAATTATATGCTCTTAAATAAAATCTTATCAACTCGGTAAAATTGATTGTTATCAACTTATCATGTCATTTAACTTTTTAAAATTACTCTTCATTGTGTTTTTATTTCTATAATATTATATGTCTAATGAAAAATGTTATTTGTAGCCCTTAGGGCTATGAATAGCAACAACCACCTTCTATTAAAATAACCGTCAACTTCCTTCAACCATCATAAAACCGTCAATCACATGTAGTTAAATAGTCAACATTAACAAAGTTTGTTAGTTATTTAACCATAATCTAATAACCACCCATGAAAAGTTAGTTGTTATTCATAGCCCTAAGGGCTATGTTTAGCAAAATTTCAATAAGGTACAAAGTGAAGCCTATTAGAATCGTTTATTTATGATTGGAGCATATACACACTCTCTTTCATCCAACACATGATATGGCACATTGACAATGGAATGAGTTGATGTAATTTTCTATTGATCCTTTTATGTCAAAGCCTTATTGAGTATATTTAATCTCATAATAAAGTTATAAAGTTGTATTCAATCTTATAATATAAACACTAACTACAAATATATTAACATTATTTTCCTAAGGGGAAAATTGATTTTGTCGGCTATGTACCCCTCTGTTTGTCCTAAGGTCGGAAACTTACCCTCTAAAGTTCCAATGTCTGCATTCAAGTGGTAAAGTTTGTATCGATGTAGGTAAGATGGTAACTTGTGACCGGAACAACGGGTTAAATTGACGACGTGGACGATTTTTAAATGTGACACGTGGTCTGACACATGGCTGCTCAGTAAGCAATTAAAAGCCCAAAACGGTAAAACTTAATTTTTAAGAGATTCTAACACATAATATAAGGTTAGATAGCAGACATTGGAACTTTAGAGGGTAAGTTGCCGACCTTGGGACAAACAGGGGGGTACACAGCCGACAAAATCAATTTACCCTTTTCTAAGACCTATTGACGACCGACCCCACCTAAAAAAAATCTTTTATATATAAATAAAACTTAACTAGGTGAGGACCCGCGACAACGCGAGCTTCCACATTTGATTTTATAAATGGTGTACTTAAAAATTTTAAATCAAATAAAATTATACCATGAAACAGACTTCTATATAATATAATCGTCAACCAATAAGATCAAGAATATACCCCATCATTTTTGTACGGTTCATATTTTTTTGGTTTTTTTCTAATTAAGTTATTAAATACATATGAAAAATGTTTTTTTTAATAATTTTTTTTATTAAAATAGAAAACATGTCGACTTCAAAGTGTAGATTATCTAATTTGTAAACATTTTGGTTATAGCAATTACCCATTTTTATACGTAAATGTAGTCAACATACGACGTTATTAGCTTGAGGATTATTTTAGCGATTATTTTTATTTATTGTTTTAGTTAATGATTAATGAATCGAATCTAATCTAAATACAATTAAAAGGGGATATTAGTGTTATTTGTTGACACGTGGCCTAATTCCTACATTGATATCTATAACCGTTTGTTATTAACTTCTTTTGGAAACCAACACCGTCTAGCGGAGTTGGCCACCAAAGATTCTCTTGAGTCTTTGGGGGGGAGTTGTCCCAGGTTCGATCCCTGCAAAGGGGTATTGGATTTGGGTTTTCTTCCTCAAGGAATTCAATTGGTGTCTTGGCCCAGTGGTAAAGAGTTTTCCCCAGAATGGGGCTTCTCCTTGGGGGTGAGAGTTCGAGTCTCGTTGTGAGGGGGAATCTTGCGACGCAATACCCATCCAAGACATGGGAGAACAACACCTTTAGGGCGTCGTCTTGGCTTCGAACTCATTGGAGATGATCGGGTGTACCATAATGGAGGTCCGTAATGATTCCAATACTACCTTTCAAAAAAAAAAAAAAAACTTATTTTGAAACGTCTAATTAAATCATCACTAAATTAACTATACACATGTGGTCTTAAAATAGATTATCTCTCTTAACTTGGGTGCGTTTAGTTGTAGAAAAAGGGAGAGTTTTCTAGAAAATTTTTCCAAGAAAAATGGAAAAGTGGAAAACGCGTTCAAAATGAAGTTTTTTGAGAAAATTTTCTGGGAAAATGGAAAATCCACTTCTCCAAAATATAACTTGGAGGTGGAAAACAACTTCTCCCCACTTTTCCAAATTTTCCTTTATACACTTCCCTCCTTCTTTTCCAAATTTTTCAAAATATAACTAGTTTTCCAAAATTCACTTTTCCAACATTTTGAACGCGTTTTCTAAATTTTCAACACTTTTCTAGAAAACTATTTTCTATAGAAAATTGGGAATGGAAAATTGTGGAAAATTTTCAACAACTAAACACAATTTCCGCCCTACCGTTTGAAACGTTTACACCATTTCCATAATAATTAATTCCAAATTTACTAATATATATATATATATATATATATATATATATATATATATATATATATATATATATATATATATATAATTTAAGGCACCATTAATTTTGACGCTTAAAACTTTATGCATCATTTTATCTTATGTCATTGGACCTTGCATTCTAATTAAAGATCCTATATAACTGATATTTTCATTTGTATATTTTTAACGTGATTAGTAACCTTTTGAATTTTAGTAGTCCGTATTATATATATTTCTTTTGTAGCCGAAAAATTCACTCTTTTTTAACACACCTATTCATCATTCTTTTACGTGATAGGTATTAGCGAAGTTCTTTTTATCCTAATTGATATATGTACACAAAATATATCCTAATATACAGATCTTCACGAAACGTAGATGTTGTTTTTAATTGTAATTTACAGGCGCATGAGATTTTAAAAACACATACTTACTATGGTTATTGAACTTAAACCAACAAACAAAGATCATGCAAAAAAATTCCGAGTCATTTGTTTATGACGAACCCATATCCGCCAAAAAGATGTTCCATCAAAATTAATTTCAGTAATGAACGAGTAGTCGAAGTGTCGTCTCTTCATGAATATACGAATCATTTAATCTCTCTTGCCTAATGTTTGTATCCAACTCGATCATTTTCTTTTATTCAGCGTTCAACCTTCATTCTTCGTGACTTCATGACGGTCGATGCATACAAATATATCGGCATAACTTATTCAATCATTCAACGTATTCTTAAAAAGAATCATTCTCCTGCCCATCATTAATTTAGAATCATTCTCCTACCCATCATTAATATATATATGGATTACATTTTAAATATGTTATCAGATATACTGTTGGGTTAAGTTACATATGTGTTACATTATAAATTTGTTATTAATTAGATTAGATAATTAGATATGCTGTTGGGTTAAGTTACAAAATACTAAGTGATTGGTTTCTATTCACTTTCTTTCACGTACAAAGTTCAAATGAAGTTGAAGATCACTCTGTACGAACATATGTATTTACCTTTAAATTCACAGTACAATAAAACGTACTGTTAAAATTAAAATATCTCAGAATATATACATCCTGATGATTTAAGATCATTTTTGTAGAATAAAAGTAAAGTAAAGTAACATCCCATACCGCCTTCCGCGGGTTAGGGTCTAATACCGTTCCTTTTTGCAGGGGATGGGATTCGAACCCCTGACCTCTTGTTCAGAGGCAAGGGACTCAGCCACTAATCCAACCCTGCTGCTTTAAGTTTAAGTTTCATTTTTGTAGAATATTAACAAATAATAATCCACATAACTTACTTTAAGTTTCATATCTATCAGCACCACCGATCGTTGTATGAATTTCATTTTCATTTTCTTTTTTCTGATTAAAGGTAAATACAAACTTATTTCGTAATATAATATTTTACAAACATATTTTAATTTAATTTTATTGTTCTTTCCACATTGAACTAATGTTTGTTTCAATTTGTTAAAAGAAAACTTAATTATTTCATATTTTTAAATCAATCTTTTGTCATGAATCAGTATTATAATTGGTCCAACCGCGCATTGCACGGGAATTAACACTAGTTAAAAAACTTTAACAAATAAATAGGGGATTGAAAGTGTAACTAACGAGTGTGCGCCATAGGGGTGAGCAGCAAGCAACCCCTTGTATAGGGTTAAAAATTAAATATAAATAATTGGATCATAAGCAAGAACTCCATCAAAGGGCCAGATTGCTCCATTGTATTATGTTTTAATTATAACGCTTAACACATTTGAGTTGTAAGAGTTAACAATTACATATAAAAAGAAACATGATGTACCAAATGTTATATGAGAAAAAAGAAATAGACTAATCAATATAAAGAGACTTATTGTGGAACGTTAGATTTTCACGTAGTTTGCTATTAAGCATACCAATTTTCATGAAAATTTACACCTATATAATTAAATAAAGAAATAATAGATATGGTATTTGACTTGAAAATTTGAATAGTCGATTGTAGGATATGAAATCAGCTTTATATTAAAACTGAAGTTGTTTTTAACAATGATTTAAACACAACTCGTAGAAAAATAAAATTCACGAATCACCTAAAAGAAAAAAGAAAAATGTTATTATGGTGTAATCAATGTTTTAAAAACCGGTTCGAACCGGCCGGTTCGACCGGATCCGGAGGAAGTTCCGAGTTAGAATGGACCGGTTTTGACCTTAAGTTGACCAGTCAACGAACCGGGGGTTCGACCGGAAACCGGACGGTTCGACCGGAAACCGGACGGTTCAACCGGTTTTTTTTTTTTTTTTTAAATAATGGTGACGTGGCCGGTTTTGGGGGTGGTTGGACCGGACCGGTTGAACCGGTTCGACCGGAATCGGTGGAGTTTCCGAGTCGATAAAAAAACCGGTTTTTAAAACATTGGGTGTAATATGACATAAGTTTGTATATTGTTTAGCCCAATTTATTTAAGTATTAATTAAGGGATTATTAGTTACAAACCATAAAATATTTTAGTTACGACCTTAATGTATTCATCATATTAAGTTGTATGACAATAAGGACGACCAGTTTTTAGTGTCATGCTTTCGATAAAAAAATCAAGTTATTAATCAATATAGATAAATCTTTCAAAAATTAAGGGTTTATTTACAAATTACCCATTAAAACGTCATGATATTTAAACTATAAAGACTGCAAAAAATTAGGGAAGTACTGGAAGTGTCAATTCTCAATAGTTGTAGGGAATAATTTTAGCCGTAGGATTTCTATGTATGGAACTTAATCTAAGGTCCAAATTGCTCCATGAAATTCTGTTATATATATATATATATATATATATATATATATATATATATATATATATATATATATATATATATATATATATATATAAGATATAATATAGTGTTGCAATTCTTTATTTGGTTATAGGATATGTGTTTATAAAAATCAAAAGTTACACTTTTTTAATTAAAGTGTAGGCCTACATCTCTTACATCTTTTACATGCGAGAGAATATGACCTCTAATATTGTATGTGACATTAAGAAATTTGAATTGGTGTAGGGCTGGAAATTTTCGACACAACCTGAAATTCAATACGAAACCAACTCAAAAAATAAGCATGTTTGGGTCGGGGTTTCAACCCGCGAACAAGGCTACATGCTACTTTTTTAGTCGGGTTTAGGTTACCCATGAGTATTGGAGTCAACCTGAAACCCGAATAGATTTATATATTTATAAGTTAAATATGACAAAGGTTTTGGACATTTTTATTTATAACTGACCAATGCCTTCGCCCCTACATCCAAAACCCACGTTAAGAATCAAACATGATCATGATAGAGAAGAATCATTTGTAATTTTGTATGATGGTCTTAAATTTAGATTTAAATATGTTTAATATCCTTGTGTTTTAGGAGCAATTGAATCATCAATATGTTGGTACTGAAATTGAATAAATGTAATATATATTAAGATTATTATTATGTAATGTTTTTTAAAAAAGTGATTCGTTTGACTCAAAAGTAACCGAAACTTACCTGGTCTAATTTAAAAACAAGTTAGTCAAAGGGTTTATCGTTTTAAAGTATTGTATACTTTGTCTCTTTTACTAGTATAAGACGCACTTTCATTTTGTCTATTGTATGTATTGAAATTGTAAATTCCGTTTACTGTATGTACACTTGAAAATAAAATATACATACATGTTACACCCAATAAAAAAGGTATAAAGTTTAAGAAGTTTTAAACAATAAACAATTGTTTAAATTGGATCAAATTAATCAACCCGTTTATAGGTTGGTTTTGATTTGATTAGTTTCACCTGCCAGGGGGTATTCAGAAAAAGAAAATGGTTGGGTTTAGCGATTGTATACTGATTTTTATTCCCATTCATTTTTTCGTTCGGTTTTCTTTATTAATCTTCAGATTGAGAAAAGGATGCGACACACGGAGATATATTTTCAGGTTCAGAATTATATTCCCATATTATTATGTTGTGTTTTTCCCTATAATCCACCATGGGTTTGGGGGTTTGAACTCTTTTAGTATCTTTTTTGCCATCTAACTCTTGTAGCCTTCTTTAATGATTGTTGATTATCTTTGAATCTAGTAATTATCACTTTGTTCCTTTCTTGATTGATTTTCTTCTTTAATTTGTATTTTAAATGGTTTTGTGAAGCATCTGTCCTAGGAAATATATTAGTGTAATAATAACATAAAATAGCATATTTAGTTGCAATTTTGTTATTCTGAATATTGTGTCATTACATATTTGATGATTATTATTCATGTTTTCCTTACTTTTAGTCATCTCGATCAACATAGTTTGAAATAGAACTGTAACTCAAGATCACCTTTACCTCGAAATGAGAAAGAAAATGGTACACTTGGATTGTATTATTTTATCTTCAGGAAAAGTTATTAATTGGATCAACTGAGCCATTATGCTTGCAGGCGTTTTTGCTTCTAGTCGCGATGACCTTTATATACCTACGTGCAAGCATATATCATAGATAGATAGATAGATCGTAAAATATACTTACGTGATACGAAGAAAAAGAGTTAGAAAATTAAGTAGAGGAGGCCAAAAAGATTTATTTTTATCTTTTCTTGAGAGCGAAAATTTTTAAATGTCATTAATACCTTAAAAAATACAAAGTAATTTGGTGCCATACCCGTTTCTTACGCATGAGATTGATGATGAACCATTTTTAGATGTGTTTTGTATTTTGTTAAGCTTATCAATAGTTCGGTGGTATGGGTTGACCCATTGGGGCAAGTGTATT
The DNA here is from genome assembly GCA_949592205.1 of Helichrysum umbraculigerum. Classification (NCBI taxonomy): domain Eukaryota; kingdom Viridiplantae; phylum Streptophyta; class Magnoliopsida; order Asterales; family Asteraceae; genus Helichrysum; species Helichrysum umbraculigerum. Next base: position 243,607,993 of record CATIUR010000001.1, on the reverse strand, counting down.
TCAATCTTGTAACTGATGCTGCAATTATTTCCAGAAACATTTATCTCTCTTCTGGACTCATGGAGGATGAGGAAGGAGATGTTGATTTCAAACTGAAAGAATTCCCTTCTTTAGTAGCTTCTTTAAGCCTTATCTGAGATTGAAGAGTTTGATGCTCATGTTGGGGATAATGAAGAAAATCATTCACCTGTGGTTCATGTTGCTAATGCTTATGATGAATTGCAAAATCATGTTGTTGGAAATGTTAAGCATGGTTAGCAGATGGGGAGACAAACCACTGAAGAGAGTGTTATGACACATCACACTTCGAAAAGGTCATTGTTGATGGTGATGTAGAGGATGCCATTTAGAGTCACAATAGTGCTTGCTATTCTCATGTGGGTTCCATTCTTGATGAACTTGAGAATTTCCTTCAAGAAACAGATGATAATGATGACATTCATCATATCATTGATGACGAAGAAGAATACACAAAATATTGCATATGTTCTACTAGATGGAGATCCGAAATGGTGCAATACAAGAAAATGAAAATGTTGACGAAGATGAAGATGAAGATAACGATGCAGACTTTGAGTTAGTACTTGAAGAGGGAATCGGGAGTGATGGTATGATCATGTTGGTAGGCGACCCGAAACGAGAGAGAAAATGTCTGAAAATCGATTCGCGACAGAATAAGTTTTCAGGGCAGACGGGTAGACCGTTACATCGTATCATACCTTATATGCCACTCGCCCCTTTCTCAAATCCGATGCAAGAAACTATATGATTCAGAGTGGTTCATCTGCAAATAATGATTACATGAGTGCATTTACTCCAGATCAGACATGGCAGTTGAATTGTTTGATGTATGAGCATGTGCAGCTAGTTGTTCATGTGTTTTCGCTTTCTGTTCTAGAACCTGCTCAACAACATAATGGCACACAAGCTCGGATATTACTTTCAGAGATGCTTCATAGACATGAACAAATAGTGGTGTCTCAAAGGTTACCACATCCACCTTTTCGTTTTAACTTGCCATACATTCGTTCAGTTGTAACACTTCAGAAAACCTGTGAATTTTCCACTATGGAGGGTTTCTTTTGGGTACCCTTTGACACATAAGCCAATAGCAACAAGCTACATACTTATACCATGGCTCGTTTTGACACTCTGACCCATCCAAAGCCCCTTTGGACACTTTTTGCCCCGTTTTCCATAATAGGCATACTTTGACTCATTCACTTACATCTTCCACATAATTAACCATTTCAAGGTAGTTGACTATATTTCAACACCAATCTCAACCAAAAGCTTTATTTTTAACATATGACATATTTCATTACTTAACCATTCATGACATAAAGTTTTTTTACTAGTCATTGACTTCTACCATTCACTTTGACTTTACCAAGTCAAAGGTATACTTCATCAACCACTAACAACTTTACTCTTTTACCCTTTACATTATTAAACTATATTTTTGAGCGATTTACACAAATTGCCATTCATAACGATAATTTAAAAGAGAAGGAGCTTATCTAACCATAAAGCAAGTTCCAATCTACGCTACCTTCTTGCAACCACATCTTACTCGTTATGCACATTTGATTCAACCGAACCATAACACCTACAACATGAAACAACTAAAGGGTAAGCAAAACGCTTAGTGAGCATACTAGCAATTTTATGAATAATCCACAAAACAACACTGAAACAACATTTAACAAATATTAACAACACATATTTGCTTAGTCACAAAACTACCGAGCAATTGTAGAGATTTCACTAAACACTATGCGGATCCGCGACCATAATCACTTAGCACCAAATCACATCGAAATGAATGCTAAGTCAACACTGATTAGTACCAGCTACGTCAACATGAGTACTAAAGCAACAACACTATGCTAACCGCAGTTAGTGAATCTGATCAACAACAAATCTCTACATATGCTCATTCCACGTAATTTCGCATAATTCAACAACTAGCAACAATCAACAACAATGGTCAACAACAAACCTCAACAGAAGATACAAGCTCAAGATACGTACATATGAAATAAGCTAAAGAAACAAGCTTAAGAAACAAGCATAATCCACTTGATTGTATGAACCTCTTGTTCGGAAGCAATCCGGAACACAATCATTATAATTCACAATTAGAAACAAGCTACAATATAAACAACCACCACTTGATTGTATGAACCTCTTGCTCGGAAGCAATCCGGAACACACAATCATTACCCATTTAACCCCCATATCACTCACATTTGCTTTTTAGGCCAATACACTGTTTAGCACTCGATTGGGGATGCCACATCTTTCGATCACATAGTATATAACACATTGATATAACGACACATTTTGCTTCTAAAAACAATCAAACTCAATTAACATCCACTATCAACCCTTTATTCCCATGAGTTGACTAAGTTCAACTTTTAATTAACTAGGCATAACTTCACTCTATATGATCATACTCACTTCTAATGCTTTCATATAGGGGTGTCAAAAAAACCCGAACCCGAATAGATAACCCGAACCCGACCCGACCCAACCCGAATTCGAAGCTTATTTGGCCACCCGAACCCGAATAACCCGAACCCGAATAACCCGCTTCTTATTTGAGTCGGGTTTCGGATAAATGTTTTTCAATTCGGGTAACCCGAATAAGCTAATAAATTATTTAATTTAAAAAATATAACTATATATATAAGTTATTTATAGTTTATCCATATATAATATACATATATAAGTTACTCATGATGATTTATATAACCTATTAGTGTCATTTTGTAAAGTTCAAGTTTTATTGTAATTACAAAAATTTGGAATATCATCTTATTCGAGTTTAAATGAATAACCCGAACTCAACCCGAACCCGAATAACCCGAACCCGAATAACCCGACCTTATTTGAATTGAGTTTAGGGTTAGATTATAAACTTGAAAAACCGAATAACCCGACCCGAATAACTCGAAACCCGAATAACCCGACCCGTTGACACCCCTACTTTCATATTTAAATTACTACTTGATTTCAATCAAAACATCATTTTAGTGTTGTAATAACACTTTCAATTCATGCTTAAATCTAGTTAACACTAAATTGTAATAATTTAATATAATTCACCACAATTGTCATAAACACAACTTATGATTCTTCAAATCTAATACTCTACTACTTGATTTACTACTTTAAACATCATCAAAGACATCATAATCACTTCATTAACTAGTAAATTAGGTGGATTATCACTAATTACTAAAATTCCAACATCATCCACCATGATCACCAAGAACATCCTCAATGATTCTTCACTTTTTGATTATCATAATGTTAACAATAATCATTACTAGACTTACTAGCATCAATTTAAACATATACAAGCCCTAATTTCGAATTCAAATCACTAGTCATTCAAAACTCATCAAAAACCCATTTCTAGGTTAAATTGAAAGAAAACAAGTTCATACCTTTGTTAATAATGATTGATACTACTTGAATTTGATTTCTCTAGTTTCTTTGATGTTTGGATGTTGATTTCATCCCCTCTATAGCTTCCTGCGATCTTTTTCTTTTAATTTTTTTGTGTCTGGAACTTTTTAGAATGAACTAGATAGATACGTAGGTGTGGATATGTATAAATTAATAATTTTCATTCCCCGTAATTACTATTATCTGGAACTTTAAAACCAATCACAGTTATTATTATTTTATACCACTTAATATAATAATAATCTTAAAATAATTAATTTAACTTTTACCAAAATAATACTTTGGATTTTGGGGTGTTACAGATTATGTGTTAAAGGAAGTGATAATCCATGATCAAACCCATGTCAAGTTCAAAATATATACTTGCTTGCAAATCTTTCAATGGTAGATTTGATTTCATTTTCTACTTTATGAAAGTTGTTGTCTTGTTGAAAACCGGCTCTAAGGCATCATGGATGTATGTCAACACCATGAATGTGTTAGAAATGGAGATCCCTGTGCAAAAATCAAAGGCTTAAGTTTGGTTCAAGTAGTTGTTCTTCATTCAAGAACAAAACACCCGTTTTTGGGACTATTGGGAACCAAAACTCATAGCTAGATAAAATGCACTTAAAGGATCATTAGATCTTTGGAAAATAATGGTAAGATGCATGAGATCCATGATCTAAATCAATGATTTAGGCTTATGAGATAAAGTGGTAGTCTTAGACTCCAAAAACTCAAACTCATGACATGCATGTAATCTACCAGATTCTTACACCCAACTTTGGAGGACCATAACTCAGTGAATACTTACCCAAAAAATTTCATTTTTCTTCTGGGATTTACCTTTATGTGTTAGCTTTCAAACCCAAGTGGTTTCAATAAAAAACATGGAGTATTCGACCCTCAAACAGTGCACACAAAACTGTTGCGCCAACAGCACACTTGCTGTAACCAACAGTTATGTACACTCAACTTTGGAGGACCATAACTCAGTGAATACTAAACCAAAAATTTTCATTTTTCTTTTAAAATTTACCTTTATGTGTTAGCTTTCAAACCCAAGTAGTTTCACTAAAAAACATGGAGTATTCGACCTTCAAACAGTGCATACAAAATTGTTGTGCCAACAGCGCACTTGCTGTAACCAATAAGTTTTGCGATGCATGTTCAAAATACATGATATGGACTTATGTGCGTATTAGATGATTGTATACTTTTAATTACATAAAGATGTATAATTTTATGTTCAATTGTTACATGATCTTAATTGTAAATGCGTATCAACTTATTGACGTGAAGACATTAGTATAAGAAAACGTTTTGAATAAACATATCCAACTACGTTTGCCAAAAATGACATTTTAAAATAAACTTACGCGTGATGAAACTTTACAAGACCTAGCATTCTTACATATAGCATATAATTAAACTTAAATGTCTTACGTGATTTAGGACGCAATTAGCAACCCCAAGGGTCATTCCGATATTTGCTTATTTCCACACCACTACTAAGGTGAGTCTCATGGCCCCTACTTTTACACGCTTTGATATATTTTGAGGTGAGAATACATGTTTCTTTCTTTTGTAGACACAAGTACCAACAAACTTTACGTATTGCATAAGTTACTACTATCCTCTCTTTGGGCCTTTATCACGATGAATTGTTAATTATGGACTTAAACGTGAATGTTGTGAATAGATCTAGTAGGTTGACACCCCCATCCAAGTTGGTAGCGCCAACTTGATTGTAAGTCAAACTGACGCATGGTCATTTGAGGACTACGAGTGTTGGGATGGGACATTTGTGAGGCAGCTATTTGTTAAGGTTTTCGATTCATGAGCTTATGGCAATAGTAATACAATTTTGATATTGTGGTATAGCAATATAACTTGAAATCTTGTGATTCAAAGTACTACTTTGTAACTACTAAAACCTTTGAACTCATCAACTTTATGTTGACACATTTTAACATGTTATTCTCAGGTAACTAAGATGCTTTATACTTATGCCGATGAGTCGCCTCTTTTGGAGTTAAAAATTGCATTCCCATGGAAGAGATTTTTACATGAACTTTTTCTTATTAAACTTAAAATATAATCTCGTACAAATTGGGATTATGTTGTTAAGACTTATGAGAATGGATGTTTTATATATGTTTGAGACAATTAGATTTTAATGAAATTTGTTAAACGACTCATATAAAGGTCGTTCATTATAATTCTTGTTTGTGATTTATGAAAGTCGCACCTCGCAACCTTCCGCCTATACGAGATGTGACAAATATATAGAATTAGTAACATTGTTATAAGAACATGTGTAAAGATTGCATATTGAGATTTGTTTGCAGCTTGTAAACTGAAGGTAGTTTATAGTGTAATTATTCGAGTTCTATTTTTGGAAAGCTTGAGGGCTCTTAGAGTTCGGTCATTAGAGGTCAGTACCCCCAATCATCAATACACCTTCATATGTTTTTGTTTTTTTTTCTAATTACCTATTGGGTAGAGATCAGAGGAGCACATGGAATATGGTGGAGGGACTTTTTTGCAATTTTAACAAATTTGTAAAAAAGAAGAGGGACTTTTTTGCAATTTTAACAAATTTGTAAAAAGGAGGAGGGACTTTTTTGCAATTTTGAAAAAGTTATGGATCCACTTGTAAAATTTCGTCAAAAAAATTCCTAAAAATTCTCAAAAAAATTTTTTAATCATAAAACTATTTAATATGCAACATTCACTTACAAATAATAAAAGAACGTAAGATGCAGTGATAAATATATAAGATGCAGTGATAAATATATAAGATGCAGTAGTAAATATAAAAAAGACGCAATAACAAATGAAATACATGATGTAGTAACAAATTATACAAGATGTAGTAACAAATATACAATAGATGTAGTAACAAAAAAAATACAAGATGCAGTAACAAAAACATGAAAGATGCAGTAACAAATATACAAGATGCTGTAAACAAAGTAATACTAATATTCTAAATTCAAGAATAAAATTAAAGATTCACAAACACATTAAAATGCTAAAAATATACATAAGATGCAGTAAAAAGTCCTCATAGTTTTTTATAGATCTAAAAAGTAAGATGCAGTAAAAAATGTAAGATGCAGTAAAAAAAACATACGATGCTTTGTTTTTTTCAGATCTAAAAAAATAGATTTAGATCAATATTACTATGAGTACTTAAAATGATGCAGTAAAAACATTTCATCTTAACATATAGTTTGTGTAAAAATATTCATGATGCACTAACAAAATCACTGCATCTTAAAAGCATTTCATCTTAACATCACTACATCTTAAAAAAGATGCAGTAAATTTGAACTACTCCCGTAGTAGTTTTTTTTCGGAACTAAAAAAAGTACAATGCAATAGAAAATGTACGATGCAACAGAAAATGTACGATGCAGTAGAAAGAACATAGGATGCGGTGAAAAATGTACGATGCAGTCAGATCTAAAAAGTAGATCTAGATCTACGAATTTTCAGATCTAAATCTATATATTGGTGGTGGAGGAGCGGCGTTGGTGGTGGTAAATGGTGGTTACGTTTGATTGGCGATTTGTGGCGGTGGAGTGGCGGTGGTGACGGTGGCGGCGGGAGGAGATGGAGAAACGAACATGGTTGGATACGTCCGGTGGAAGCCAGTTCACCAACGGTGGTGGTTTTCATATTAACTCTCCGGCCACAAAAAATCGTCATCGTTTTATCCGCTTTTTTTTTCCAGTCGTGGCGATGGTAACGGTGGCGGTGGCGGTGGCGGTTGAGCTACGATGGATTTGCGGTGCTGGACGGTGGTGGTGGCGGCCGGTGGTGGTGAGTGTGTGTTTGGTGAAGAAAGAGAGAAGAGAGATGAGAGTGTTTGTGTGTGTTTTTCGTGAAATGAAGAAAGTAAATGTGGAAGGAGGTGAGTAACCTCAAATATTATTTGTATAAATTGCAAATTGGTCACTTGCCCTCATTGCCCTCTAAAATGTCCATTCCCCTCTGATACTAAATTTTACCTATTTAGACAATACTGTTTATTGATAGTAAGTTGCCAATACCATGAAAAGTATATTGTAGATGATAAATAATACGGTTTTACTTGTTATGCTTGCAATAATGTTTTTATCCAAAAATAAATTTCACACGACAAATTATATATTTTACAATATATAGTACATTTCAAAATTATTGTTCACTCAATAAAATGAAACCGTTTTAGTAAATATATATTTCTTGAATTCTTGTAAGACCACTTCCATCAGTGACAAAAACTGACTAAAACCGACTGAGCAACATCAGCTTTTTCTGAAACTGACAGACCACTCCCATCAGTGCTCTGTCACTTCATTTTTCTAGAACCCACTGCCTAATTAATTAAACAATTAAAACACAATAATTTAAATAAAATATATTTCATTAAAATAAAAACATTACAATAATTAAAAAAAAAGCATAATAATTAAAAATTAGTACAATAATTTAAAAAAAAAACTACAATAATTAATAAAAAGTACAATAATTAAAATAAAAAGACTAGAATTTGAATAACGTAACCTAATTCGAGCTTGAATCGTCCATTTCGTTCTCGTTTTCATCTTCGTCCGAGCCGTCACCTCCATACTTATCTTGGTATTGTTACCACTTCTTTCCGAGCGCTTTTGATCATTTTGAGTTCTTTTTTAGATGCCCGTTTTGGAATTTTTTTACAAAGAAAACACAAAGCTTTGTATAACACCCTGGTTTCAACAACAGATTATAATAGTGTATTTTCGACCCGGAAGCGATGTCCCAAACAAACTCTTCATTTTAAATACAAATACATTCAATAATTTATAATTTCACAATCAAAATACAGCCGTTGGGTGTTATATAAATCCAAACATCACAATATTTAACAAAATCAATATCAGAGTCAACGCAGCAGTCGTCAAACATTCATTCAGGTCGACACCTTCTTGCCCGACCACCCTGTCAGGTCATAACCTGCAAGAAGTAATTTAAAGTGGTGGGATTAGCAAAACTGCTAAGTGAGATAGAACTGTAACCGACAGTCCAATCTAGCAATAACAACTTTGTCTACAACAAATAATCATAATCACAGTCACATAGTTTCACACAACATCAAAGGATCGGTGGTTGCTGGCAGTAAAGCAACACTTAGTAACCCCACTGAGCTGTAGACCACAACAGCGGCTATTCAATAACCCAACTGAGCTGCTGGTCGAAACAGCGGTTAACCGATAGCTTGTTACTATTTTCACACGACCTAATTTCCTATTAACGATATGTACAAGGAAATCCCTGTCGTCCAACAATAGTAACCCAGCCCAAACATCTTGACCTCTGATTTATCACATATGCCCGAAGGCCAACTAATCACAATCACATATCAAACTAAACAGTCTATCAAACTGTAAATCAACTATCACTTGCTGTAACCAAACCTGTTACAGCTAAATCACACTGAAGGTACAGAACCACTCACCAATACCTCAGCTGTCTCACTCAGTAGTCTAATGTCACTGAGTCTTCTCTATATATCTGTAATCACCACAAAACATCACAAGTCAGTAACTTGTCAATCAACAATGAACTTATGTTATAATAAGTAACACATGTTATAATTATATAACATATCACCATATATCATTATATCAACTTATCATATCACTTTATATTGACACACTATGTATATCAATACATATATCATCAATATCACAATAGTAATCTCATTATAAGCACTAAAATCCTACCCCATGATCATAATCAATTTGCAATTAGTAACATATAATAGTAATGCTACTAGCCATTCTCATCATTAAGTTAGTTTAGTTACTAAGTTCATTTCTTAAATTTAATTCATCATTAGACATGTTAACCTAGCTTTTAAGATCCAAATTATCATCATACTTATCATTGCTAGTTAACATAAAACCTGTACATTAACATGAGTTCACAATACATATTCAAAAGTAAAACAATCCTGTGCAGGCTTAAATCGCGTCGCGATATAGGCCAAATCGCGTCGCGAAATCATTATAATCGCGTCGCGTTTTCAGGGGGATTGCGTCGCGATCCTATGGTTTCCAGCAGACTACGAACTGACCAAATCCAGCATCCCAAATCCGAATCCAAACCCAATTTCAACATCAAACTCAAGCTCTAATCGATTATATACGATGAATAACGATTTATAACAGCAAATATCATCACATATCATCGTTTCCATCTTCAATTTCACTTAATCCTAATGATTTCAATATAAGTTTTTAAACCAAAATAAGAACACTTACAAATTGGTGAACCAAGAAGATAGTAAGCTGATGATGATGATGATGAATTATGATGAATCACAGAACAAGTTTCAATCTTCCTTTCTTTCTCTATTTCAATTTCATATGTATATGTGTGTTTTTAGTTCAGGAAACAAAATGGAAAAGCAAGAAGTAACAAAGAAATAAGTCGGTCCTCACTAACCGCCTTCAATTATACGGATATAATTTAATATCCCTTCTCAACCTATTGTCTGGAACCCGAAAACCATTTGCGAGTCCAAACCTTTTATTGTTCCGTCAACTATATTAATTTAAAACAATTAATATTTCACTACCCACAATAAGTCCTGAAACTTATTTTCTAGTTATTACCCAATACCAACAACATAATTTCCTAACACATAACAATTATTACAAATGTCGGGAAATTATTATAAAACTTCTAAGCCCATTTTGTGGATGTTACACTTTGTAAGCCGCATTTTTTCAAATTGTTTTTGGTAATCGTTTCTATTGCTTTTTGTTGCATCACAGCGGCTTGCTTGACGGCTTCAACTACATCTCTTTTTTCGGAATGAACACTATAACACCCCATATTTTATAACATTATAATAATATTTTACATCGGAAGCGCAAGTCCAAAACATACATTTCATATATATATAAGTTAAACCGTTTCAAAACATATTATCTCAATTTGGGTGCTATATAATTCCGAAACATACAACACTGATTAATACAAATCAGATATCAGAGTAAACGTACGCCTGGTCGTCAAACATTCCATTCCAATCAACAGCTTCTTGCCCAACCCGTTATCTAATCATAACCTGCAAGAAGTAATGTGGGGGATTAACACGAAGCTAAGTGAATAGACATGTAACCGACAGTCCAACTTAGCAATAACAAATCAGTTTACAACAAATAATCGTAAACACACAGATATCAAAGAGGATCGATGGTCCGTGAGGAACCCTCAATGCCGCGGTGGCCCTCAAGCAACACTTGTAAACCCCACTGAGCTGCAGGCCAATACAGCGGTTTACCGATAGCCTATTGCTATTCTTCCACACGACTAAGGTTCCCATTAACGATATGTACAAGGAACCCTCCGTCGGCTAAAAAATAGCAACCAAGCCCAACTCAGGTTGACCTCTTTATCATCACATATGCCTAAAGGCCATGTATCACATAATCCATAATCATCATGGAATCATATCAGATTAACAATCTATCAACAGTAACATCTACGGTTACCCGTTGTAACCAAACCTGTTACAACTAAATCACACTGATGGTACATATCCACTCACCAATACCTCAGTTGTCCACTCAGTAGTCTAATATCACTGAATCTTCTCACAATCTGAGAATAAACAGAATAACAAGTCAGTAAATCGTTAATAACAATGAACTTATGTTATAATTATATAACATACTTCATTATATAATATTCAACTCCATAATTACCAAGTTATAATATCAATTATAACTACTCATTTCATACTGCATAACTTAAGTCAAATATTAATTATAAGCATATCAATTGTCAACTAACATTTAACTAAGTCAATTCAATTCATAATTGACATAACTTGATGCAGTTATATAATATCATATAATCTAGTACTACCTCCTTTACATTATACATATAAAGTACTTGTACTAAAACTTAAACAAAAGTCACCAAGTTTATGGTTTAAGTTCTAAAATTATGGAATCCAAGAGTACCCGCCGGGTAGCAAGTACAAGCAGCCGGGTTCAAAAGATACCAGCCGGGTGAATTTCAATTTGTGGTCACAGAACAAAATCGCATTTTATAACCTAGAGAATCAGCCGGGTACCCATTTTACCAGCAAGGTTCCCCCACCTGGTCATACTACCCGCCGGATTGGGTTAGTACAAGCCGGGTACTAACCAAACACAAACAACCCGCCGGCTAGATCATGAATCAGCCGGGTTCTAACCCCGAACCAAAAAATCTGCAGGTCTGTTCAAACCCCAATCCCGAATTTCAATCCACAAAACATTAAATCCATCTACTAAATCGATTCACAAGTTTCTAATGTCTAATAATCATTAATAAACCTCACATAACATCAAATAACATCACTAACATGTTTTCAATCAAAATCAATCAAACCAAGTTCATGTATAAACAAGAACTCTTACCATTTGATGATGAACAGGATGATGATGGTAATGAAGAAATTGAATTAATATCACAAACACTTGTTTCTTCAATTTAGCTTATGATTTTCTTACTAAGTGTTATGTTTTTTTTTTGGTAAGGAAATGAATAACAAAAAAAGGGAAAGTTGGGGAAAGTTTAAGAAATAAGTCGGTCTCAATCCCTAGCCGACCTCTGTATCATTTAAATTTTATTCCCTTCCAAACCTATTGTCTGGAACCCGAAAATCATTTGCGAGACCAATAACTTTTATTCTTCTTATAACTTTATTAATTTAAAACAATTAATAATTCATCTATCACAATAAGTCCTTAGACTCTTTTACCTATTATTTTTAGGTAAACCAAACAATACTATTTCCTAACACAATAAATAATTATTTAAAATCTAGGAAATCATTACAATACTACTAGGCCTAGAAAACGGGTGTTACAAACACTTCTTGAAGACGAACCGGCGTCCGATGAAGCCAAACTTTTTGCCGTCTTTCGACCCGCTGGATAGCGTATGGGGTCGTCTTGGAACAACCGTTTCATGTTCGCATCAAGAGCCGTATCCACTGGGCCGTCGTCCTCATCTAAATCGGTGGCAAAAGGTTGTAACGTATCTTCGTTACCCATTACGCCCGGCTCGGCAAAGAATTTTGGGTAATGTTCTAGAACATTCTAACATGATTTGTAAATGTATTGACGCTTAATTTGTGCCCTAAATGCTGTTCGGGTAGCATTTAAAACGTCATTTTCGTCGGCACCACTTTGAAGGCAAATCTCTTTATGGTGTTTGTAGAGGGCTTGGAATGTTTTTGTGTCGTGCGAAATCTTATTCCACTTGCCGGTAAGTTGATTAAGGTTACGTTTTTGTGATACACAAGAATTGTAACCGGCTCAAACTTTACCCAAAAAAGTCTCATTTGATTGATTTTTTCCTTGGATGCCATTTTCGGAACAATGTATCCACCGTTCCGCTAAAATTCTAGCCTCGTCGTCTGTCCACTGTATTTGAACCCGTTTACCCTTATTCTTTCCGGTTTGAGCCTCGGGTTCGGATTCGGGTTCAGGTTGTTCGGGTTGAGCCTCGTCGGAACTTTCTTCCAACGTCACGGGTGCGATGAAATTAGTTTGTTGGTAATTGGGATTGGATGTGTTTGGAGAATAGTGTGAAAATTGATAATTCGGGTTGGGTGTATTTTGTGAAAATTGTGGGTGTGGTGGTGACCATTGTGTGTGGTGGTTTGGTACCACCCTTGAATTTGATAGTTATTTATCATGTCATCGGAAGCAAGGTTGAACGGGTTTGCAATGGGTGGGAAGGTAGCAAATTGGGAAGGTTGAGACGAGGATCCGAAAGTGATGTGACCTAAAAAGTCATGTTTTTAAGTATATATTTCTGCACTTTTTGGACTATTATTTGGTGAAAACATTTCCAAACCATCATTATTTACTAAAAATCACCAAGGTAGTCTAAATATAGACGTTGCTGCAAAAATCGGTTAAAACGTCCAAATAACACGCAAACCGAGGCAAAACTATCACCTTAAATATTCCCTTCTTGATTTTCTTATGTAATTAGATCTTAATTCATATTTTATGATTCCATGGGAAAATACAAGACCGGAGGTGAAAGAATCAGAAGAAACGGACGAAGAACGGAAAAGATACAAGTCTGGAAGCTCGCCGATCGTCATCCGGAACACGCAAAAGTTAAACACCTCCAAATTTGGCAAACTCAGTGCCATTAGAAGCGTAACGGAAAAACGAAGCCAGCGGCGTAAGAATCAAGCAAATCGGAGCCCAAACGAAGAAGATACGGACGAACCAAGCAACCGAGAAACAAGCGGAGGCCAAACGGAGCACCAACCCCCCTTACCCACCTAGGTACCGTATACGGTACCCTAGGTGCCGTATACGGCCCTTGGGGTGCCGTATACGGGGCCTGGTGGCTTGTGAGGTGCCGTTTGCCCCCTTGGTCCAGTACCCCCCGTATGCGCTTTGGTGCTTGTTCTTCATGCTTTGTGACTTGTACCAAGCTTCACCTCATTCTCCTATAAATACCAAGCCTCCTCATTCATTTCAAACACACACCTTACACCTCTCATTCACATTTCTCTCTCTCTCTCTCTAGTTTCTCTCTCTAGCACTACTCTTAGGAGTTAGAGGAGAAGCATTCTTGTAGTTAGTTCTTCTCTCTAGTTTCTCTCTCTAGCACTACTCTTAGGAGTTAGAGGAGAACTAGAGAGAAGATTAGGATTAGATTAATTATGTAGTTAATTAGTAGAGGCTAGCTTATGTAATGCTTGGATATTAATGAAGAAATACAAGTGTTATTCTGCTCGCAATTCATATCGGTATTTTCTGTCATTTCTATTATTAATTTGTCATATTGTTCTTGTTTGATGTATGTGATTTATTAATATTAGAAATGTTTATTGTTATGCAGTGCGAGTAATTACTTGTATGTTTGCCATGATTAATGAGTAGTTTGTGGTGATATATCTAATTGGGATAACACCATTATGAAACAACGGAGGTAACGTTATACGGCTTTCATTTGTATAGAGTCGGAATCATCACGAATGTGTGTAGTACGGAACGTGGAAGCTATGAAAGTCGTGGGCACAATCCGTTGTGGAATAATGTTCCCAATTATTATATATTACAATTGTTTGTGAACTTATAAGCTGAACCTCTACCCGTTTATCTGTCCAACTTATGATGTGGTTTGTATCCTCCTCCCTAGAACCTGACCGATTACTAGAAGTAGGATTGCCAACTATTCTGTGTATGATGATCAATGAACTCAACATGGTCGTTGTTCCCTTGATTGAAACATATCCGAGGGACACGAAGCATAGGATTAGAGATAGATTAGGTTCATGCTTATCTGTTGTGTATCTTTGGGACAACTTCCGGGGTACCCATGATGTAATCCTTAGGTCAGTACTGTGATGCTAGTATTTCGTCCTATTGCATGTTCTTGTTTGATTGTTGCTTAGGTACTGCATACTAAACATACAACAACACTGTTGCTGCCTTAATGATTATGTTTTCATAAACATGATAAAAGTAATACAGATAGGTTTGAAAACTCGTGGTGCTGTTTAACTATACATTTATGATTTTAAACTAAACTATCACATTTCCTCCAATAAACGTGGTTAGAACCTTTATGACAAGGAGTAGCTAACCATTGATCAAACGGTCACTACCTATCTATGTTTTCCACAATAAACATGGTCTGATTTTGAAGCTGTGGAAATACTGCCCAACTTATCGTATAGTACACCGTGAATTAATCAGGGATTAATTGGGCTGGCATTTATAAAGTGAACGGGTTGTTTAGCTATCATAGATGGTTTTACTGTAATACAAGCTTAGATATATTGAGTTCAGATAGCCGTAAAGTATGTAATCCAGGATAAAGCCCTAAAACGTCCGAGTATCCGGTAAGCCGTGGAAAGGCCGTAGGCTGAACACTGTATTACATCCTGGCTGAGTCTGTGATCCAGGAAAGACTGTAAAACGGGTGAATACACAATGTAACCGTGGAAAACCTGTAAGTTGAAGACTGTATCACAGCCGAATAACGCTGAACTCAATCACAACCATTAATGTATTAGTAATCAGTCACCACCTGTCTTAAATCTTAAATGCCTTGCCTAGCTTAGATATCTTTGTCTGTGTTAAGAAAGATCACTGGATAAATTGCGGACTGTCACCTTATTCCTGCACCCCATCTGGATGGTCACTTGGTCTCATCATAAGAGACGGTGAGGGGGGTTTCAAGACAGTCCGATCTGATCAGAATTTTGACAGCCTAGTACTTAGTGACATACTGATCGGTTTATCTGATCAGTAGGGTACTAGTGTTTACACCACATGGTATTTACGTGAACGCAAGACACAAATCTTTAAAAGACGTTTTCAAACTAAAATATCACAACAACTATTATAAGTCATGGTGAACCACGTCTTCGTTATCCTTAAGTGTTATATATGCTAGTCTCCCTTTAGTTTTATGCTTTATTAGTTTCAGTAGTTTAGTTTAATTAAATATAAAAACCAAAACAAAACCCTTCCAACTTATCAAAACTCTAGCTTAATTACTGATTAATCGGAACTAGCTCTGTTTCAATTCTGCCGTCGTGAGGAACGACCCTGGATCATCCTTACCGCTTACTCGTATCAGGTATTCATACCAGTTCCAGTAGGTAGTACGGAGGATTAGGCTCCCCCCGACTATTACAAATATTAAAACTACCCTGCCGTGTGTCTCGGTGGCCGGACCAACGACCGGAGTAAAATCCGACCGACCGCTGGGGGCGCGACAGAAAGCTTGAGTGTTTGGTGAATTCGAGTTTAGTAACGGATTATTCAACAAATTTTGCCACATATCTTTGGCAATATTTTGTTGATCTTTTTTTTTTTGGGTTTTGATTTGTTGTTTTTAAATATTTTTTGTGAGAGAGTTGTTGGAAGAAAGTGTAGTGTTTAGAATGAATAAAATTTGTTGAGAATTGTTGTGTGAAAGTGGGTAAAAAATGAAGTGTGTATTTGTGTATAAAATTGATGTAGATTGTTGTGTGAAAGTGGGTAAAAAATGGAGTGTGTATTTGTGTATAAAATTGATGTAGATTGTCGTGTGAAAGTGGGTAAAATGGAGTGTGTATTTATAGTTGAAAAGTGGTGTAAAAAATAAAATTTTAAAAAAACAAGGTCATGTAGCCGTTGGGGTTTTTTAAATTTTTTTTTTATATATAGTTACGGTCAAAAGTCAAAAAAATAAATAAATAACACGTGGGCCCCGCGCGAACCCAACCTCTCACGTCTGATATCCGACAGGCCCAAACCGACGGCTCGGTGCCATTGGCGTTGGCCTCGTCGGTTTGAACCGACCCAAACCGACGGCCACCGATATTAGTGGTCTAACTTAGTAGGGTATAAGGGCAATGCATAAGAAGAAACATTAATCTTCTTTTATAATAACCAACAAAATCTGTTTTTAACTTATTTCAGTTAATTGATGAAATTACAACATTATATTGGTTTAAGTTATTTTAATATTAATATTAAAATTATACTACCTCCGTTCTAAAATAATTGTTCCGTTTTGACCTTTTGAAGTCTTTCTTTTTTAGCTTTGAACTTAAATATTTTTGTTTATGTTATATAATAATTATGCAAAATATATAAATGGATTGAGTTTTAAATGTATTTTAATTGGTATAATTTTCATCAAGTATTATAACTACAAATAACTAAAAATTGATGTTAAAGTTGAAAAGCAAAGACTTCAAAAAGTCAAATATGGATCTTATTTTGGGACCGAGAGAGTATTTGTTTTATTTTACAAGGAGTATTTGTTTTATTTTATTTGTAATAGAAATTTTTTTTCTTTTTCTCATGAATCTCCGTATCTTCTTCCAAATATTCAAAGTTTAAACTTCCCCTTACTCGAGGTTTAGCAACTAAAGCTAAAGCCTAAAACCCTTTTAAATTTTTCCTCTGTTTTTCGTCAATTTCCAAACTTGATGCTTTTACCTGGCACCCAATAATCCAAACCTGATTTGGGTTTTCTTAATTCTATGTTTCTGAAGTTGCTTTCTACCAAAAGAAGTCATCTTTTTGCACGGAGCCTTCATTTTGGTAAGCATTTTAAACACCCAAATCCTGAAGATATTGTTTTTAATTCAGTTTGTGTCAATTTAAGGCAAAGAAAGTGGAAATCTTTAGACCAAATATTGTCTTCAAATCTCACAAACTCGTTAGTGAATCGTGTTGTTTCGCAGTTTCGAATGTCACCAGAGTTAGTTTTAGGGTTTTACAAGAGGGTTGAAGAGCAAAAGATATTTTCTCCCTCACTAGAATGTGTTTGTATGTTAATACATGCTTTGATTAATTGCAAAAGATATGATGATGGGTTAGTTTTGATTAATAAGTTGATGCAAACAATGGGTTATTCTCATTTAGATGTTTTGGAAGGATTATGGAATAGTTATGATACCGAAACTTCGTGCCCTAATGTTTTTGATGCTCTAGTTAGGGCTTGTACTTTGTTAGGTGACACTGATTGTGCTTATGAAGTGATTATGAAGTTGAGGATGGATAAAAGTTTTGGTGTTTCCATTCATGCTTGGAATAACTATTTGAGTCATCTTATAAAGTTGAATGAGCTAAACTGTTTCTGGAAAAAGTATGAAGAAATGACTTCTTACGGTTATGTAGAGAATGTATATACAATGAATTTGATTGTACATGCCCTTTGTAAAGAAATGTGTTTTTATGAAGCGATTAGTGTCTTTTACCGAATGCTAAAAGGTAGAATATATCCGAATGTGGTTACTTTTAACATGATTATTGATGGTGCTTGTAAATTGGGTGATGTTGGTGTGGGGTTGAAATTGTTTAGGAACATGGAAATGATGTCCATGGGTTTTGTTATGCCTAATATAGTTACTTTTAATTGTCTTATTAACGGGTATTGCAAATTAGGAGATATGAAAACTGCAGAAAGCCTTAAGGATGAAATGTCAAAAATGGGGATTCAATTAAATGTAAGGACATACGCAACTTTGGTCGATGGGTACTTGAGAGAAGGGAGTACTAATGAAGCGTTTAAGTTGTGTTCTAATATGGTTGATAATGGTTTAGTTCCTAATCTTGTTGTTTACAATTCGTTAATTTATTGGCTTTACTTTGAAGGAGATACTACCACCGCTTCAGTTCTACTTTCATATATGATTAAAACTAATATTCATTTTGATAAATTCACCAATTCGATATTGCTTAAGGGACTATCCAGAAATGGGTATCTGAATGAAGCTTTTGATTACCATAAGTGGCTTGTTGGGAAGAATCTTGGAGATAAAGATGGTTTCTTGGAAAATATCCTTGTTTATTATCTTTTTAAAACTGATAATGAATCAACATTAAAGGTCAAACAACTGCTTGATGATATGTTTCGCCGCGGGATTAGTCCGGATACCGTTACATATGGTACCATGATTGATGGATTTAGTAAACAGGGGAGTATATCAAATGCAGTTCGGGTTTATGATGATATGATCATGATGGGCAAGAAACCAAACTTAATCATTTATAATTCCATCATAGATGGTTTGTCTAAGAATGTTTCGGTGGATATAGCCAAGATTATGGTAGATGAGTTGAAGGAGTTAGGTTTGCTAGATGTTGTCACTTTAAACAGTTTACTAAATGGTTACTGTGCAAATTGGAAGGTTAATGAAGCATTGGAGTTGTTTTTGCAAATGCAAGAAAATGAGAAATATGCGAATAGAGTCTCATACAATATATTCATGAATTTTATATGCAAATTCGGATCGATTCAAGAAGCAAAGGAACTTATGGAGATGATGGTGGCTGAAGGAGTGACTCCTGATTCTATAACGTATACTATTCTTCTGACGAATGCTGGTAAGAAGAGTAGTCCAGAGGAAGTTATTGAATTGCATGACGATATGGTGTCGAAAGGGGTAACTCCAGATAGTCAAACATACAACGCCATTGTTTGTCCATTAATTGGCTAAAAAAACTTTAGTCCTTGATCGGCGTTGGTGATTGGATAGAATGTATATACAACTAGAATGTACAAAAGGTAACTTTACTATAACTTTATTGACAATCAATTGACGTAATTTTTCTACTGCGTGTGCATTCCCATAATTATGGTGTTTTTCCAAAATATTGTTGTTCAGCATCTTGAACTTGCCTTTTTAGAAGGTATTATTAAAAGATCATTTATTTCTAATGAAATGGATGCACATTTATTTTTGTATGGTTTATGATAAAATTTAGTTCTGTATTGGTATATATTACCAAAGAGACGAGCATGCATACTTCATTATGTACGTCTGCATTACTGCATAGATGTGTTATGAATCGATTTACAGCAATAGAGAGTCATAGAATGAGGCTATTTTTCAGCCTAACTGGAGTTTAAGAGGTTAATCCCATTCAACTGGCCTAACTGCCACAGTAACTTGTACATTTAGCATTATAAAATATATCTAGCTTTATATCAGCTGAAACATTATATGCTAAATAATCTCATCTGGTTTGAGTTCCCATTATCAAAGCTTTCCTAGAAATGAACATAGCTTAAGAGTGATTGTAGTTTAAAAGAAGGCAAGTCCTTTAAAATGTGGAAGCTGTGGAACATATATTGCCAAGTCCTTTAAGAGTGGTTGTAGTTTAAGAGTGGCACATATATTGCTAAGACTTGTACCCTTTCCTGTGGGAGCTGCACCTTACAACAGATTCAGACAGAGGGCAAGCTATCAACCATTATCACTTATTTTGGATCTTGGTTTTTAATTGTGAGAATATTATTAGGAAAAGGGCATATCCTTTCAGATGGTCAAAATGCATTAGAGACTTGTGAAACCATACATGATGTGCTCTGGGAGTTCAAGAAGGTCCAATTCTATCGATAGCCTGTAACAACTTGTACATTATGCAGGTTAAGTTGTACCTTGCATCTAGTTTTTTCAAAACCACAATAAATAGATTGTGGCAAAAGCATACATAAATGAATTTGTGGGAAGTTCATAAAGGTTGGGTTTTTTTACAAGGGTCAATAGTATCAAATTGCAGACTTGCTCCAAAAACTTGTACATCATGCACTTGAAGTTGCAACTTGTAACATGTTTTTATATACCAAAATATCATTTTTGGCTAAAGTATAAATGTAAAAATATCAGTGGGGTCTCTTGATAGCCCCTCATCCATACGTGATTTTGCTCATCTCCATCCACTCAAAAACCTCATCCACATTCTAATTTTTCACACACACAATCTATCAACCATACAAGAAAAAAGATAAGATTTTTATCAAGAAACAAAAACACTTGACACACACATTACCTCCATTGTTGAATTCTTGTACAACCCTAATCAAAAAATCATGTCTTGCTCAAATCTAACAATGTTGGTGTCTTCAAAACCATCACTTGATTCATCATCACCACTCTCCTTCAGATCTTTCATCAGCCCAGTTCAAATTCCCACTTCAAACCCATCATCTTCAAACTATTCGATATCGAAATCGTCTACTTCGATCCAGTGCAACCTTCGTGAGCTTCGTACTCGTATCGATTCAGTGAAGAACACACAAAAGATCACTGAAGCAATGAAACTTGTGGCAGCTGCAAAAGTTAGAAGAGCTCAAGAAGCTGTTGTGAATGCAAGACCATTTTCTGAAACACTAGTTGAAGTACTCTACAGCATTAATGAACAACTTCAAACAGAAGATGTTGATGTCCCATTAACAAATGTTAGACCTGTGAAAAAGGTGGCACTTGTGGTGGTCACCGGAGACCGTGGTCTTTGTGGTGGTTTTAACAATTTTATCTTGAAAAAAGCCGAAGCACGAATCAGGGAGCTCAAGAGTCTTGGTCTTGATTTTGTTGTCATCAGTGTAGGCAAAAAAGGTAATTCATTTTTCATTAGGAGACCACAATATCCAGTAGATAAATTTCTTGATGGAAGCAATCTCCCGACTGCCAAAGAAGCTCAAGCGATTGCAGACGATGTGTTTTCGCTCTTTGTAAGTGAAGAAGTCGACAAAGTCGAACTTTTGTACACAAAGTTTGTGTCTTTAGTGAAATCTGATCCTGTAATTCATACTTTACTTCCATTATCACCTAAAGGAGAGATTTGTGACATAAATGGTATTTGTGTTGATGCTGCTGAAGATGAGTTCTTTAGGTTGACTACTAAAGAAGGAAAGTTGACTGTGGAACGAGATATGGTGAGGAGCGAAAAAATCGACTTTTCACCAATCTTGCAGTTTGAACAAGACCCTGTTCAGATTCTTGATGCTTTGTTGCCATTGTATTTGAACAGTCAGATCTTGAGGGCTTTACAGGAGTCATTAGCAAGTGAGCTGGCTGCAAGAATGACCGCTATGGGAAATGCAACGGATAATGCTTCAGAGTTGAAGAAGAACTTGTCTCGGGTTTACAATCGAAAGCGTCAAGCCAAGATTACAGGAGAGATTTTGGAGATTGTTGCTGGTGCTGATGCATTAGCTTGATCATGTTTTGGTGAATCGGTATAGCTCTTGATTGATGATCCTTTTGTTTTATGTATTTTCGTGTTGATTTCAATCATGATATATGTTTTTTTACAGGAAAAATTTGTGGAGGATGTCGAATTTTTTCGGAATTAATTGTAATCTATAATGCTAATACTCCCTCCTTCCAAACAAACGAAATTTGTGTATTTGAATATATATATGAATAAGTTTTTCACATCTAGAGGTTGAGCTATGATAGTTTTCTTGATTTTAATGTGGTGCGACTTATCGAGCGCTAATGCATAAATTGATCGAGTTTGTATAAATGGCGAAAAGATCAGTCCTTTTGAGAGTTCGTCAAGCTGATTGTTAAGGGTGTGCATGGTTTAGTCGTTTAGAAACCAAGTAAAGCACCCAAACTGAAACACTTCAGCTAGTTTAGTCGTTTATAATCTTGTTTGGCAAGTTGGTTTGTAAGTCTTCAAATCCAAAACTCTATTTTGGCCGCTGATTTGTGTCGAGAAACTAGTCATTTGGATCAAGCCAACCAGCTTAATAGTTAGCTTCAATTGATTCATTCCCTTGAAGAAAAGTCTAATCCTTTGTCTTACTTTCTTATCGTCATCATTTTTGGGTTCTTTTAACCGGGATCCATTCAAAAAATTTAGTATATCGTATAGACTTGGTTCAAACCAGCTCAACCAGACGGCTATATGCCCATAATGAAATCGATCAAACCAAAGCAGAAGCATTTCTACGACTAGACACTCATATGCCCAGAATGAAATCCAAACATTACTTGACAATACTTGTAAAGGTCGTCATATTCATAGATAAAACATTTGAAATGCTCCAAAAACCATTTACTTGTAGCGAAGGATTCACCATTTAATCATATAGGTTGCATTATACAGTAGTACAGTACATCACGATTGGCTCTATATGGATACACGCTTTCGTTAAGCTCCAACCTTAGCTTCAATGTATAAGGTAGTGTTTGGTTTGTGTATTTTTTCTCTTTTATACATCAAATTTCATTTCGATGCAACTTTTTATGCGTGCTTATATTGGCAAATGGCAACCTCCCTTGGTTTTGTCTGTCTACGGTTTTATTGACTGATAGTAATAATTTAATGACTTGATCATTTCAGGCCCAGGCTCTTATTTTGGGCCTTTGCTTTCTTGGACCATGACCAATCTTTCCGAGTTCCGTAGGCTTATTTGGGCTAACCCAACTTACAAGATATTTCGGGAAAACAAGAAAACAGGGCCATTGCTAGAGGTGAACAAAACCGGGTTTTGACCCTACCCGACCCGAAAACCCGAACCGGGTTTTGGTCAAAGGGGGAAAACCGGGTTTTGACCAACCCGACCCGGGTTTTTTCCGGGTTTCAACCGGGTTTTTGATCGGTTTTCCAACCCGACCCTATTTCAACCCGATTTCGAATTCTAAAAACCCAACCCGGTTATGTACCCGGCGGGTACTTCCAAAACTCGAACCGGGTAGGGTCATACCTGGGTACAACCGGGTAGGGTTTTCGGGTTTTAATCGGGTAGGGTATAAAACCCGGTTTTTTTGTGCACCCCTAGCCATTGCCCATTGGTAAACTTGATTACTTTTAAAATTACATAAAATGTAATAAATTGTATTAAAAAAAAAAGGTCATGTAAGATATAAAATTTGGTTGTCTGAGTGTCTATTAATTTTATTCTTAGGATTAAATACTCTTATATATCAAGTTGATATGAAGTTTTTAAGAGCTCAACTCGAGTTTTTTTTATCGAGGTTTAATAAATATGTTCACTTGTACATAAATATACATGTAATTATGGATTTGTAAAAATATTCTTATTAGATTCAAATATTGTTATATTTTTTTACATTTTTAGAATTACATTCTATTATATATATATGAAAAGATATATAACATAAGTGTTATCTAAACAAAAATTTGAGTCTTTTATAAGTCGAACTCAATCCACCCAAAATTATAGTCGAGCTCAAGCATGCATCATAAAAGCTCATGGAGTTATTAAGTCGAGTTCGAACTTTGAGCCAAACTCAAGTCCATTTTAAAGTCCTATTATTGATCCTCCTAGCATTTCTAGCTGTTAAAATCTTTGAGGTGATTGCATTATGTCTTCTGCATCTTATTATTTGAGAGAAGCTTCTCTCATGATCAAATTATTAACTGGAACAATAATAAGAGAAAAACAGACTACAAAATGCATTTTTATCCCGTCTTGTATTAGACTTGTTAGTAATATTCTAATGTAATTGGAATTTATTCAGCATTAAAGGGTTTTCCAAGTTATACAAGCGAGTTACAAAGTGCATACTCGTTCAAACTACTTTGAAAGTCACTAAACAGCGGGGGGCAAGGGGTTGCCCCTTTTTGCGGGGGCTTTGGGATCGAATGCCCCGGACAGTATAGAGTTTATTATACTCCGACCACGTAAACTGTTTTCCCACCAAAATGAACATAAGGGTAATTTGGAGGGTACTATACCCCTTACATGCGTGTCATATTTCAATGGTACGTGTCCGCCTCACCCGCAAGGAGCATCAACGCTGGGAAATCACGTATCTACAAATCACCCGCATGTGTTGAGGCACGGATTCGAACCCCTGACATGTCGATCACACATGTGAAGTATGTGCGTATGCGGTGACGGTACCAAAATGAACATATAATAACATAAAGGGTGTCATTGTTCGTTAATTATTGCACTTGTTCACGAAATGGTGTCTGTGACTTCCCGTGAACCTATTTAACCACCGTAAACATTTTGGATATAAGAGATGTTGGTCTCTCCAATTAAAACCCACCAACTTTACATTAAATCTTGTTTTTGCTTAATATCTCTACCAGATTCTATGTGCAATCTTTGTCAAATCCAAATATTAATTTTGAGAAATCGCATTAAGTAAAAAATACTTTATTATGAAAGTGATTACACGATTTAAGGATTACACAAAATTATCATTATAACGTATTTCAATTGTCTAACAAAACTTTCTACATAGCATGATCGTATATATATACTTGTCCTTACAACTCTCTCTGATCTCTCACACACAAAAACAAACCTGTACATTTTTTTTAATAGATCTAAATTCCGGTATTATAGCATAAGGATAACATAAAATAATATAATGGTATTTATTATTATTATAGTATAATATAATTGGCTGTGATGGATGTGTGGATGGAATTTGGGGAACCAAAATGTTAAGTGGAGAAATTGGGGCACATAAAGATATGTAGGTACTTCCCACTTGTAAGTATTTTATGTGGTGGGGTGGCTTCAAAAAACATAGGCCAAATTAATTAGTGGGCTCTAATTGTCACAAATACACTAAACTACTCTAAAACAAATACTATATATATTAACGTGAGAATTTGTATTTAACTAGCTATATGTTAATGTGTTTAAATATCAAAATTTGGTTCAATTTATAATTTCATTTTTTGTGTGGATAAAATTATATAAAAATAGGGAGTGTTAGATTGTATTTTGTTTTAACAAAAACAACGATCTGTCTACTCCGCATTTTAATACACAAAAAGTATATAAATAATAAATTTAGGAAAATGATAACGAGAGCCTCGTTAAGACGTAAGGACATGCAAAAACTATATGTACTTTGAAAATAACAGAAAATCTGTCCTCCTGAATTTTACTAGTTAAGATACAATTGTATTATGCATGTGCAAACATTTTAATGAAATTTACAACAGCTCTTAGTTTTTTTTAGTTAGGAACAATTTTTGAGGTCCAAATAGACTAGTTAGTATTGGACAAATTTAGGCATGTACTATGCAAGTACCAATAATTGTACTACACATATTAGAATTCTTTATTTTTTTATATTAATGTAATGTATAAGTTAATGATCAAGTTTGATAAGAACTACTCCGTAATATGGAAATTTAAGTCTTTTCTCCTCGACAAAACTTGCTCTTTTGTTTCAATAAAGTTTTTTGTTGAAATATGATATCATTACAGCTTTAGCTTAGTGGTATCATTCCCATAGTGCAAATGTTCTGGTGAGTCATGAAAATGAGAGCTTTTGTGAAATAAGTCATGGGTATAATCCTAACTCTCAACAATTTCATAGGAAACAATTAAATATAGCTTGAGATGTGATCCTAGAAGGGTCGAAATCGGATTAAAAGAATCCTGAATTAGAGTGTCTGTCGAAACAACTTTATTTCTTGATTCTTTTTAGAATAATTGATATGTTACTCAAACGATGAAAATGTGACATTAGGACCACAGATTTTAGAGATAGACTAGCAGTATATAAATCACGAGTAATGCTAAATAGGCCTACTTACGTAGGCCTAAAAACAAGCCTAACTTTATGATTGGTTGCTTTTTTTCTCTTTCCAAATCTCATCCACTCAATTTTTCAAACCAACCAATCACATTTTTAGGCCTAAATTTAGTCTTATGAAATTAGGTCTACCAATCATTTTCCATAAATCACTCCAACGATTCCTCTATATTTTAGAGAAATATACTTGCATAAATTCATAATTTCTAGAGAGGACACTATTCATACTCTAAAATCCACACTCCATAGTTTCTAGTGTTATTATCACCCTTTGTCATACTTCTATATTGTTAAAAATGTTATTTATTGTTATTAAAAAGTACTCCTACTATTGATTATTTTATATAAATATAATAAAATAAATGAAAAAAATGATATAACAAAAACTAATATGTTATAAAATTACATCAAGATGATCTCAATAAAAAAAATTAACATAACTATAGGAACTTTCTCGTATATAAACTTAGGGTTTTTCTAATATGTGCACTAAGGGCATATGTTAACAAACATTTAATGAGATCAATATTCTTCTTGAAATTATAAGCAAGCATTAATTAACTTCAATGTTAGTTATCTTCCAAATTTACCCCTTCTCTATCCACACAATAAATTAAATCCCACTAACTAAAAATAAATGTAAATGGTATCTGCTAAATGTAAAAAAATTTAAATTATGTATACTCTTAGTACAAAACGAATTCTAATTCTACAAGATTCATGACCAAATTTTTATTCTTTCTTTGGTTTCTAACATTTCATCCAAAATAAACGTGAACATTACGTTTTAGAGTTCAAAAAAAAAAAATCAAATCTTTGTTCATCCACAGATATTATCACTACATATTAAGATTCACAAAGAAAAAAATAAAATAAAAATAACTTTAGTGGTACTGTATGTATATGAACAATAATTAATCGCAAGCGTCCATTTTTTTTTTTTTTTTGGATTTTATAAATATTTTCTAAGATTTTAAAATAATAAATTATACTCCCTCCGTCCCCATTTGATTGTCTCATTTTGATTTTTAGAGTCTTTCTTTGACAACTTTGACCTTGAATATTTTTGTTTGTTTTATATAATACTTGATACAAAATATATGAATGGGTTGAGTTCTCAATATATTTTCATTGGTATAATTTGCATCAAGTATTATATAACACAAAAAAAATATATTCAAGGTCAAAGTTGTCAAAGAAAGACTCTAAAAGTCAAAATGTGACAATCAAATTGGGACGGAGGGAGTACTCATTAGCGACTATTACGAATGTATGATAAAATTGTAAAAATGTACTTTCAGTAAATTAATTATAGTTTAGTTAGTTTATTTGGTAGTTAGATGTAATAATAAATTTTGTTAATATAGAAAGGGTAAATTTGGAAGATTAAGAATTGAAGTTAATTGATGCTTGATTATAATTTCAAGAAGAATATTGATCTTATTAAATAATTGTTAACCTATGACCTTAGAGCACATATTAGAAAAACTTGTAAACTTATTACAACATTGTTCAAACATAAATTAAATAGAATAAACTAATAAATGTTGTGTTTTTATAGTAGACAGTTGAGAGAAGTTGTTTGTACTTTTTAATGGAGAAATATGATGAAAAGATTCTCCATTTCCTCTATATTGAGAGAGAGAGATAGAAGTATGGTTGGAGAGAGCTTAACTTTTAAAAATAAAATTACTTTAACGTTCCTTAATTACTAATCTTCTTCATTATCTATTTTCGTGTATATCCTTTTATGTCATTTTACATTTGTCGCCTACAATTTTGCTACGTTAGCATTCATTTGAAAATAATTACAAAGCTTCACTTCACATCTATACTAAAAGTTTCACCTTATAGCTCATATCTTACACCTACAACTTAGTAATTATAGCTTATAACTACTTTTACTAAACATAAACCATACCGTTTAATATTTGTTCAAAGTGTGTGGATTATGATTATACTTTACACATCGTCTCATTTAAATCATCATATTCATTTATAAACATTATTTTGATTTAAAAACTATGTATTTATATTTAATACTAGTAAGTGCATGGCTATGCATACGCACATCCCTCATGTCTATTATTCCTTTTTCAAATATTTTTGTATAACTTTTTATATTAATAGTGAATGTATCATTGATAATGTATATTCACTTGAACCTAAATTATAAGATTAGATATTCACATGAACTTAATCCATGAACCATTGCGATAAATGTAAGCATATACTTAAGAGTACATATATACTGCGTATATGATAAAACATACAAGTACTTTCAGATTAAGGCCTATTTAAGGAGCCTTAAATTAAGCCCAAAAATATAATAAGGACATGTGTCATTTCAACCAATAAGATTAGAAAAGATAAATTGTATTAACCAATAAAGAAGTTAGGCCTACTTTTAGATTCACCTAAATAGTTATATAATATCATTACCTACACAAATAAGTGTATATCTAATATATGTTCAATTCTATCTGGTTTTTAAAGACATAGATATGAAATAAGATTACATTGAGTAAAGTTCAAATGAGTACATCAATTTTGAGTGAGAATGAGGGAACCAACAGATTTCTGCCATGTATCACTTTATTCTCTCTCCTCCACATTTTTAAAAATTAAATATCTCACAAACGGTAAGTCGAAAAATCATGAAAATTGCACCATAAAATTTAGCGTTTTCTCCTCTTCTATTTGCCGTCCCTCAAGGCATACTTTCGACAACTTTTTTTTTCTTCCATTTTTTGGTGGGTTTTACAAATTAGTAACACATGTGTTAGTGATTGGTTATACATTTAATTTGTGGTTAAGGTTAGGGTTTATGGTTAGGGTTAGGGTTTAGTAGGGTTTAGGGTTTAGTAGGGTTTAAGGTTTAGGGTTTAGTATGATTTAGGGTTTAGAGTTTTGTAAAGCGTTTAGGGTTTGAGGTTTGGAGTTTCGGGGAGAAACCCCAAACCTCAAACCCTAAACCCTAACCCCTAAACCCTAAACGCAATACTTTAACACATGTGTTAGTAAATGTGAAACCCACAAAAAAAGATGAAAAAAAACTCGTCGAAATTATGCCTTGAGGGACGGCAAATCGAAGAAGATAAAACGCTGAATTTAGTGGTGCAATTTTCGTAATTTTTTGATTTGTCATTTGTGAGATAATTGATGTTGGGGGTAAATGAGTTTTGTACATGTGGAGCATTCTCTTTGTACACGTGGTACAATATCATTGGTTCTCTCATTCTCACACAAATTCCTATTCTCATTTGAACCCCACCCTACAAACATAATAAGTTATTAGGTATAATAGCTATATGATCATGTCGTTTGTCATATGTAGTAATTAAGACTATCAATTGTGTTAGAAGTTAGTGTAATATTTTAAAAGTATCAAACTTAAAAAATGTCAGGGGTGTTTTATGATAACCTATATATATATATATATATATATATATATATATATATATATATATATATATATATATATATATATATATATATATGATATAATTTGCATATATATATATATATATATATATATATATATGATATAATTTGCATTAATGTTATAAAGTTTTATGTATAGTAGTTATGCATATCATATAATTGTCATATAATCATATAGTATGTCATATCTTGGTATGTTAAAAGTGTTACATTTTAAAAATATCAAAAATGATAAGGCATCATATTTAAAGAGTTTTAACTTTGAAGGGTGTAATTTTATATTTATAGTATACATGTAGGAAGAGAAGATTTTGAAGAAGGTTAAACATGCTTTGTTTTAAATTTTAACAACAAAACAGTAAAATTTACATAAATAATTATGTATGTAACAAGTATACTTATTTTTCCTCTAATGAAATTGATAATATAATTAGGGATTTAGGGTAAGAAGAGTTTTTTTTTTCCTTAATGAACGAAAACTTTATTAAGGTGAAAAGATTACTAATTTTATATTGAGAACACATGGAGGCATTTAAAATAGAGAGAGAGTTGTAGTGTGTTAGACTCCTCCCAATGGAGACGCGAACTGACGCATCAGTTTCCTGCCAGCTCAGCGCCACGTCAGCTTTTCCCCAAACTGACACAAACTGACACTCCACTGCCAACAGCAACATCACTTCCCTTATTTTCAGGGCCCCACACACTATTTAATCTATTTATTTAATACAAAACTTAAATAACACATTTAAATTAAAACTAAAAACATTACATTAATTCAAAATAAAATATTACAAATCCTAAAAAAAAAAATTACATTAATTAAAAATACATTAAAAATATTACAAATCCTAAAAAAAAAAAATTACATTAATTAAAAAGAAATTAAAATTATTACAAATCCTAAAAAAATACATTTATTAATAAGAAATTAAAACTACCTAACGCCCTCGAAAATTTGGTGGGAGGCTCGAGATGTGTTCGATGAGGGCATCGCGAAGACGATGATGCACGACATGGTCACGCAATTCTTTATCCATATGTAGTTGCACCGCTACCCTTTCTTCCCACGTTCGTTGAGGTAGATTTTCCGGGTTTGTCCAATACTCTTCCTCGTGTGTACACATATTGCGTCCATTATCTTCGATTATCATGTTGTGTAAAATTACACAACAATACATGATTCGCCGTATTTTGTTGATGCTATATGGTCTAGCGGGGTTTTTCAAGATTTGCCAACGGCCTTGAAGTACCCCGAATGCCCGTTCCACATCTTTCCTTGCTGATTCTTGGTACCTCTTGAACCTTGACTCGGCTTCTGTTAACGGATACTTGAACGACTTCACAATCGTCGACCATTCCGGATATATTCCATTGCCGAGATAATACCCTTTGTTGAATTGTTGACCGGCAATAGTGAAGTTGACTTGAGGAGCTCGATCTTGTAGTAAGTCTTGGAATAAATCAGATTCATTGAGAACGTTGATGTCGTTGTTCGATCCGGCAGGACCAAAGAAAGCGTGCCAAATCCACAAATCGTAGGAGGCAACGACTTCAAGCATGATTGTTGGATAGCCGTGATCACCTCGAGTGTATTGACCTTGCCATGCGATTGGGCAATTTCTCCAAGCCCAGTGCATACAATCAATACTTCCAAGCATACCCGAAAAACCGTGTAGTTCCGCATGCCGTTGATGCAACCGTTGCACATCATGGAGTGTTGGGTTTCTTAAATATTCACGTGAATACAGATGAAAAATACATTTACAAAAGTTGTCCAAACAATCGTATGATGTTTGTTGACCCATATGTAAGTATTCATCGAATGCGTCGGCGGCACAACCGTATGCCATTTGCCGTAAGGCCGACGTGACTTTTTGGAAAACATTAAATCCGGGCCTTCCGGTTGCGTCTTGACCTTGATGGAAAAAAGAAAAGTAAGGGGGTATCGGAAGGTGAGAGTACGATAAGATACCTTGGCATAAATGTATAAACAATGGGCGACTCATCCGAAAGCGACGACGAAAGAAATCAAGCGGGAATGTCGGGTCCTTGGCAAAGTAGTCTTGATATAAACGTTGACCGGCGCCATAACGATCTCTTTGAAAATAACGTCTCCGACATGGAACACGTGTTGTAACTTCGGTCTCATCGTCCGAATCGGATGACGTATCTTGTTGTATACGGTTAGCGATCGGATTGTATACGGTTAGGACAACATTTAAATCGTCTCGATCGGAATCGGATCCAGACATGTTAACTAAATGGTATTTTTTTGTAGATGAATTTGGTATAAAAGTGGTGAAAAATGGGTAAAAGAAATGAAATGAAAATAATATTAAAGTTGTAGAAATTGTAGAAGTTGTGGAATATTTGGAAGTTAAGGTGTGAATGTTGTGGAAAATAGGTTGAAAGTGGTAAATTGGAAAGTAAAATTATATAAAGTTGTGGAATATTTGGAAGTTGGAGTGTGAATGTTGTGGAAAATTGGTTGGATTTTGTTTGAATTTATAGTGTGTGAAAAAGGAAAAAAATTTTAAAATTAAATTATATATTTTTTTTTACCGTTTAAGCCTTTTTCTTTTTAATTTTTAAATTTTTTTTTTAATGTTAAACGGCACAAAAGCAGCATCGGGTCCCACCCACCCCCTCTCTCTTCCGTCGGGAAACCGAAGCCCCCAACCGACGGGCCGTGCCTATGGCGTCGGTCCCGTCGGTGCTCACCGACGCCCCCATACCGACGCCGTAAGGAGCAGTCTTAGTATGGTGAAAAATTGGAGATGGTAATAGTTGAATGAGGTGTGTGAAGGGTTAGTAAGGCTTAATGTAGGTATTTTAAATTTAATTATTATTATTATTATTATTATTATTATTATTATTATGTACACATGTAAATTTGTAAAGGTCTCTAAAATGATGAGTTGTCATGTTTTGAGAGTGCTTAGTAAAAAGGTGTTCTATAGAGATAAAACTTGATATAACAGGAATAGATCAACAAATAAATGACACACCTTCAGCAACCAAAAGGCACACACCCACACACTTTGGACACACACACGAATCCCAGTGTTAGGTCACTATCCCTCAAAAGTAAGGAAGGACACCCTTATCAACGTACAACTCATAATTCATAATTTGCAAATCATTATTACAACTCACAAACGTTAAAACCCCCTTGTAACTTTGGATATTGTTAAAAGCATCTTCAATGACAACTGTTTTAAAGCATTTTTGTGTAAAAATGCTTTGAAATGTTTTTATCGTGAGTGGTTATATTTCCATCAAACTTTTTATAAATCTACCATACTTGTGCATTAAACACTTGTAACTGTATAAACAGTAGATTCACAGTTATAGTGAATTTATCAAAAAACTTTGTGGAAATATCAACACCCTTTTCTCATTGCAATGAAATGCTAATTATCCGATTAGGTTGATTTCTAGACTTACACGTGATAAAGTCTTTTTTGAGTGGTTATAAATGAAAGTGAACCTTTACAATGGAACAACTCAAAAGGTTAAAATCGTAAATTGGACATTTCAAGTATGACAGAGGGAGTAATTACTAAACTCTATTTATCACTTTCTTGTTTAAAATATAAACATACTCGTAAAACTTTGTAAAATACTCCGTATAAATTTGGGGTGGTGATATATCCAACACTAAAATTGATAGATCCACAAAACATATGCATTAACAGGCTGTACAGTACAACCTGTTAATGCATATATTTGGTGGATCTATCAATTTTAATGGTGGATATATCATTAGCCATAAATTTGTGATTTGTGTGCAAATCTCTATGCATAATTTTAAATCTTTTTACCTAAGTATTTCCCCCATTGAAGCACTACAAAAGTTTGTAATAAGTTTAAATGTTGCTTAGTTGTCTTTCTGTGTCATTGGATAAGGTTATATTGTCATCAACCAATCAATCTTCACCACATTTCCCAATCATAAACGACCCTTTTTACTTTTTCAGAGTTTCCCAGATAAATTATCCATTGAGATTACCATTTTTACATTTTCACACACATTAACAAGTGTAAATTGTGTGTTTTTTATATAGATACAATTCGACATTCATTTCAAGATTTTGACCATGTATTGGATAGGAACTTTGATTAATTCTTTTGGATGATACTTGGAAGGATAAATGGGCGAAGAAAACAATTTCGCTATCTTAAAAGTTTCAGTTTAATTGTCCACTAAATAGATGTATATAGTTATATATACGAGTGCAATGATTATAGTGTTAAGAGATATAGCTTCGTTTTTATTTTAATGGTTTGAAGTTTGAAGAGTGATGAATTTATTGTCATGTAAAATATGTATATAGGACAATTATGTGGTCCAGTTAGATATTGTTGTTAGGTTTTGTCTTTTTAGACGTTTAACATACGGAGTATATAGAGTTAGTGTTGACAAGAGGTTATAATTAATGCTCCGGGTCCAAATTAAATGGTAGAGTACAATATCATTATGTTTTGCGCATGATGCAATAACAGTTGTACATTTGTTTTCAATATTTATTGCATTATGAAACACTTGTATTTCAATTGATGATGCTGAATTAGTTGGGGTACCATAATCGCAAACGTTCAGACCTTACTTGCGAGCAAATCCAAAGTTATTGGATCAAAAACGTTGAAAAAAGAGTACATGGGCTATTTTCGTAAATCAATGTAAACTACAAGGACCATTTATGGAATTTACTCGAGAAACTACTTTGTCTTTATTATGGCTGTTAAATAGCTTTCAACAAATTTTGATGTAGAAAAAAATCATATGAAAGAAATAGTATATTCATTCCTCAACATTTCAACCGAGCAACATCACCCATTGCATCACCCAACATTCCCTTTACCATTCCCTTTTCTATTCTTTACGTTTCAACCAAGCACACCCTGTCTTTTCTCTCGTTTGTGTGTGCGATTTTGGCGATCCCTGTACGGACGTCCTTTTTTCATTGATTCAACCAACAAATCCTACTAAAACTTCCTGTTAATCACTCAATCTGTTCATGAATCCATCATCTATCACCACTGATTCACTTAATCGTCCTCCCGACCCCCTCGATTGTTCAAAAATTGAAGAGTTTCGTACTCCGGTTAATAAATTATCTGAATCAACACCTGTGTTTAATTCAAGCCCTGCTCAAACTAGGGCTAAGCTACGTGCATCTAAACATGAATCGTTTGAGGAAGATGAATCACAGAAAGCTACGAGTCGGCATCTTCAAGCTTCAATTAAAAAGAAAGTCACAAAAGTTAAAAAACGCAAGCAGAAATTGAAGATGGGGGCTGTTGTGCAGGGGTATTCAGACCCGGAGCATTCTGCTAAAAAGTCTAAGCAACCTGTTGAATCTTTTCCATTATTGAATCTCCCTTTGGGTGATCTCAATTTTCATGTTGGGTTTAATACTGCTCCTGATACTCATGTTGCTGAAGAGCATATGGTTGATGTTCACGGTTTAGAAACGCAATTGAAAGGTGATACTGTGATTAAATCGGTGAAGGAAGCAATAGGTTACTTTGAATCGAAAAATGATGATGCAATTGATATTGCTGCTGGTTCAGGTATATCGTTAAAACTCCCTATGCATTTTAAGAACAATAGGGTCGATAGTCCTGATAATCCAATCGAATCTGATTTTTTGCCTTCGATTAACCATGATGTTTTATGCAATAAGGCTGCTGAGTATGTTACTACAAATTTTAAGAATGATGGTAATGAACAGGGGGTTGTGAATGAGAGTGCAGAGGTTAATTGTGTAAAGGATAAAATTGATGAACATGTTGTTAGCCTTGATAAAATTGGTGGAAATATTGCTAGTGATAATGACTTAGATATGGATTCAATTGAAGCAGTAAATAAAGGGATAGATGGTGTCTCAAAAACAGCAGCTAGTGGGAATGGTAAAATTGATGGCCATGATGGTGATAAGATTATTGATTCTACTGCTGTGGTAAAGCCAAATGTATGGGTCAATCAAAGGGTCTCATTTGCTGATTTATTGAAGAAAACTAAAGAAGTGGATGAAGTCAAAATGGAATATATACCTCCTGTTAAGCTTCTTAATGGGCAAAAATGGGTTATCTTTTCTGAAGAAGAAATAAAAAGAGGTGGTAGTTTCTTTACTTTACAACTTTATGGGTACTTTATAGGAACGTCTATGGATTATCAAGTGGTTAATGCTAATCTTAGAAGAATGTGGAGAATGTATGATTTGAAAGAGGTAACCAAAACTGCTGCCGGTTTCTATTTATGTAAGTTCAAAAGTGAAAAAGGATTAAATGCAGTTTTAGAAAGTGGACCATGGCTTGTAGAAAATGTGCCATTCTTTCTAAACAAATGGGAACCGGGGGTATGGCTTGAGAAGATTGAACCTCAAAAGGTTCCTTTATGGGTATGTATACATAATATTCCTATTGAGTTATGGAATGGGAAAAGTATTGGAAAATTGGTGAGTAGCATTGGTAGGCCAGTTTTAATGGATAAGGTAACAATGGATAGATGTATGCACAAAAGTGGCAGATTGGGTTATGCACGGGTTTTAGTTGAAGTATTAGCTGAGGAAGAATTACCTGCATATATCGAATTTGAATATCCAGCAATGGGTAACTTTTCTCCTAAGGTTGGTAAACTGGAAGTGAGTTTTCAATGGAAACCACCATTATGCACACATTGTAAAGTATTTGGCCATACGTTCAAGCAATGCAAAGTCAGACCTATGACTGAAGATGAAGTTGCTGCAAATGTTTTGAAAGATGCTTTGAAAGTAAAAAGGCGTGAGGACTATGTTGAAAATCAAAATGATGTTAATGATGAGGGTTTTCAATTTGTGGGAAAGAAGGATAGTATTGTTGATAGACTAAATGCAAAATGGCAGAGTAGTGTTAATAATGGTAGTAAGTTTGCTCAAAATAAAGTCAATCAAAGTGGGCAGAAGCAGGTGTATAAAGGGCAGAGTATGAATTCTAGTCAGAACAGAGGTGTAATAGCAAATAGGGGTACTGCTTTTGATAGAATTAGAGGAGGGTATCAAGTAAGAAATATGCAACATAAGTATGTTAAAGTAACTGAGAATGGAAAGCAGAATTCTGTAACAGTGATACGAGAAAAGAAGAAAGATTTGGGTGAGTTAATTACTAGTGTATCAAAACCAGTTGAGAATATGGTACAGACTAATTTGAGTGTGTATGCTGGTCAGTCTTCAATGCAAGTCGTGGAGCTGAATGACATTCCAACTTCAAATCCATACGGTGCCTTAAATGATGAGGGTGAGATAATGGACGATTCTGATTCAGATGATGATTGGATGGCAGATTTGGGAATGTATAATTATCAAAGAAAGTTGGTCTTAGCGGTTTTGGAGAGGAAAGTGCAGCCATCAAATGAAGTTACTAACACTTGGAGTATTCATCAAATTGGCTATTATAATGCTCATTGTCATGAATTTGGATTGCAACAAATCGTTGTTGATGCAAATGTTGCTTCTGAGGTTCTTGGTACTGCTGCTTCTATGAGGATTGATGATGATGTATCTGTTACCAAGTAGAAGTGTATTGCTGGCAACAAAAATTTCAATGTCTTCAATGAATGCTAAAGTAGTGGCATGGAATGTGAGAAGGATGAGCTATTCATCTAGTCAAAGGCAGGTATTACAGATTATGCAAGTGTTATCACAGAGAATTAATTTGAGCAAGGATTTGACTTTTGAAAGTCGAAGATCAGTTTTGAAGGTTATAGATAGTAATTATAATCATAGTGCATTTATGGTTCAGTTTAGTTTTGATTTTGAGATAGGAAAAGTTGTGTTAAATGATATACATTGTACTAAAGTTTGGGTGGTACACTAAAAACCACCCCTAGAGGTATGCCTCTAGTTTTTTGTACATATTTTTCTTTATTTACTTTTAATGCATTTTGCCGGGGTTCCGTCCCCTTTACCCAAAAAAAAAAAAAAAAAAAAAAAAAAAAACCAAGCACACCCTAATAAGTTATTGATATTAAGCTTACCCAATACTTTCAAATTGCTTAATGGCAGAAAGATAATGCAATAAAAAGCAAAACTTATAATTTAAACACCCCCTATGAATTGTCGTTAAGGAGTTGACACACAGAGGATTATTTATTACTCAGTCCATAACAAACTTTATACCCTAGGTAAAAATGAATATTTCACAAATTTTGAACTTTTACATTTATAGTTATATATAATTATGATATGATAATTTGCATGTGTATGAAGTCCATGGCCAAAAGGTTACTACAAATTATATGTTTAAAGTAGATTTGAGGTGAATGAGATTTTAAAAAAGAGATTAATTAAATAAGAAGTAGAGACCCAAACAACAAACACGGGCATTTTTTTTTATCTGTTTAATTAAAGTCTGTTCGGTAAATACCTTCTATCTATTATTTCTTGTCCGTGAGAACATTCACTTCTTAACGTTCTCATTCTATCCATATAAAACAAAGATTTTTCCTTGATTTTTAGACATGCCACATCATAACATTTCATTTTCTTTAGAGCCTCCTAACTTGCCACATCATCATATTATTTTTTCCTTAAAAACCTTAATCAATAATTAATAAGACTATTAATTATCAATTATACTTTACTATAATGGCCCTTAAAATTCCTATATTATATTTAATATATAACAATTTTTACCTACATAAAAAAAAAAGATTCATTTTTTTAATCCATATCTTATACATTACAATTAACAAATATTATCATCATCAACTACCATGTTTTAAGAAAATTAGTTTTAATAAAGATATATGAAATTGATTATTTTATGTACATTTTGGTATATATTACTATTGAATTTCAGTAATAAATTTTAAACTTTCAACAATGTTAAGATACGGTTGAAAACCTGAGAAACATATGATTAATTTTTATTTTTTTAATTACCTTTCATTGCATAAGCTCAACAAATGTATTAAAGCTTAACAAAATAACTTACAAATTGATTTAATTGTATTATGTATTCAAACTTAAACATAATAACATACAAACTAATTTAATAGTATTATATAAATGGTCGTGCATCGCACGAGCTCAATGCTTAGATTTTATATATAAAATAAAGTTTTTTAATTACCTATTAGAGCGTATTATTTTAGTTAACGATTACGTGTTATTAATTTACAAATACTTGAACATTGTTTGCAAAGAAGTTTGGTTTATAACTTTATGCTAAAAAGTAAAGAAATGATATATATGAAAAATATTGAAGTAAACGTAATTGGTCAACACCACAAATTAATTGTGCTATTGATAACACTGATTATATGCCCATTAATATATTCGGCTACTTACAAACAACTATATAACTGCACTTTTTAAACGGCTGTGCACCGCACGGGCTCAATGCCTAGTTTATAATATAACATCCATAATTCATCGTCGTCAAAAGATGAAACACCCCGAGAAATTTGACATTTTTTTTATAAACGTTCCACGCAGTCTAAATAACATATTAACTTTATTAATATAACTTACAATTTAAAGCTGCACTAAAAACAAATCACATTTTTAAACTGTGGGTACCCACTGGGTGCTTTCTCCAGTTACTATACAAATCAGCCGGGTAAAAAGCATTTTATCATCACAGAACCTAAGCTTCGTTTTAGACAAGCTTCGTTTTAGACAAGTTGTAGCAGCTGGGTAGCATGATTACCCGTCGGGTAATCATGTTTAGCAGCCGGGTACGGTTCACAGTAGCCGGGTAGTTCATCCAGACTGCACAACTCAGTTTTTATATGAATTTCAATTTCGCATAACTTTTGACTCGTTAAACTTTTGACTACCAAATTTTGCATATACTTTCATCATGACAAAATAAAGGTTTCCTAATTCACATTTTCTCAAAATTCTCGTTAACTCAAAATCTGGACCTTAATCCAGTTTATGGTCATTTTTGACACATTTTAAATCAAGTCATGAACACAAACCATGTGCTTTTTGACTTGGACCTTCGACCCACATATAATACTACCCACATTGACTTCGAAATCGATGAAAAAAGAATTCTACCACTGTTTTAACTCATTATGACATTTCAACTCTTTGGCGACCCATTTGGGCACCAAAATGACCCGTTAAGGAAAATTAACAATAACAATTAATACATTACCACCAATTTCACCCAAGACTTAATTCTTTGACATTTAATAACTTTTCACCATTTCACAAACATAACTTACCACCTTTCGATTAATCATGGGCTTTCAAAATATTTTTTTTACCAAAACATTCAACATATCCACAATACTTCCTGCAATCCACTTTAACATACAAACAACAACTTTACCCAAACTATAATTAGAGACTTTACCCATGACTAAACTTCGAGTGTCAAAATACATTTTCATACATATCCAAAAAGGGTGTAGTGTCGTATTTAGAGCATGATTCAAAAAGGGATTAACTTGTTACCATACGAGCAACAAGTCCACCACTAGCTTCCAATGGGTTTCTTGCCCAAATCGCCCATTGTCCCACTTTGTTCACCTACAACATTTTAAACATAACGGTAAGCATATTTGCTTAGTAAGTAATGGACTAAACATTAACATAACATCATCCACAATATTAAGGATCTTTAACAACATAACCATGTCAATTCATAAGAATCAACATTTATGCATCAAGCTAATGTCAATGATCATTACTTGGCTAATCATCAAGCTAATGTAAATTGATCATTACTTGGCTAATCATCATCCATCTATTTAATCACTTGGCACATTTAACCCTTCTACAAACTTAACTAACTATCAACTAACTAGGTTAACTTAAACATATTTAAATGTTTAATACCTAGTATATAAATTAAATATTTACTTTTACTATATATATATTTTATACTTACAAAATTTTGGGGGTTTACAACTCTCCCCCACTTATTAGGATTGTGTCCTCACAATCCAATCTTGATGTAATGCCGGGTACTATCTAATGATCTCCTCCTTCGGCTCCCATGTAAACTCTGATCCCTTGCGATGCTTCCCTTGTACTTTAAACAACTTTATTTCTTTATTCCTTAACTTTTTTACTTTCTCATCAACGATAGAAATCGGTTGTTCAATGTGATTCAACTTATCATTATTTTCAATTTCTTCTAATGGCACGTACGCCGCTTCATCAACCATACATTTTCTTAAATAAGATACGTGGAAGGTGTTATGAATTCCTGCTAGTTCATCGGGTAGCTCAAGGCGATAAGCTACTTTTCCTACTCTTGCAAGAATTTTAAATGGACCAATAAACCGAGGGCTCATTTTCCCTTGCTTCCTGAATCGTATTATACCTTTCCATAGTGACACTTTTAGCATAACATTGTCTCCCACTTGAAACTCTATCGGGTGTCTTCTTTTATCAGCATAAGACTTTTGTTGGTCTTGCGCCATTTTCAACCGTTTTCTGATTTGATTGATCTTCTCAGTTGTTTTCTGAACGATATTTGTACTTCCCAATTCCCATTGCCCTATCTCACCCCCAACAAATTGGAGTTCTACACTTCCTCCCATAAAGCATTTCGTAAGGTGGCATCTTTATACTTGCATGATAACTGTTGTTATAAGAAAACTCTGCTAGTGGTAAGTGTGTATCCCAACTACCACCAAAATCAATAGCACACGCTCTTAACATATCTTCCAGTGTCTGGATTGTTCTTTCACTTTGACCATCGGTTTGCGGATGGTAAGCTGTGCTCAAATTGATACGAGGACCCATATCTTCCCGGAACTTCATCCAAAACCTTGAAGTAAATCTACTATCTCTATCAGAGACAATAGAAATAGGTATTCCATGTCGTGCCACAACTTCACGTACATACAAATCAGCAAGTAATTCTGAAGACGAAGTTTCTTTAAATGTCAAAAACCAGGCGCTCTTTGTCAAACGATCAATTATCACCCAAATTGTGTCATGATGACGTTGTGTGTTTGGCAATTTGGTGATAAGATCCATAGTAATATGTTCCCACTTCCAAACAGGTATATCTAAAGGCTACATCTTCCCATAAGGTTTTTGATGTTTAGCCTTTACCTGTAAGCAAGTTAAACACTGTTCCACATATTTAACAAATTCTCTTTTCATACCTGGCCACCAGTAGTCTGACTTCAAATCGTGATACATCTTAGTGGCACCAGGATGAATAGAATATCTGGATTTATGTGCTTCATCAAGTAACAACTTCTTTAACTCGACTGAGTTTGGAATCCATATTCTGCCATACCTAGTTTTTAACCCACGTGAATCGTCAACAAGATTCTGAACTTGACCTTTTACACGTTCTGCTTTCAAATCACTTTTCTGCCAAGCTTTCTGATGTGCCTATTTAATTTGATCAAGTAAATTGGGTGTAACAGTAATTCGAAGAGATTTGACAATTAAGACATGGTGAAGTGCTTTTGTGCTGAGGTGCTACCACATTTACTTTCCCGGAATGATAGAGAATTTCACAGTCATAGTCTTATACTAAATCAAGCCAACGCCTCTGTCTCATATTAAGATCTCGCTAATCGAAAAAGTACTTAAGACTCTTATGATCAATATAAATCATACACTTCACTCCATAGAGATAATGCCTCCAAATTTTAAGGGTAAAACTGACCGCTGCCAATTCCAAGTCGTGTGTTGGATACCCTTTTTCGTGATCTTTTAACTGTCTGGAAGCATAAGCAATCACTTTACCA
Source organism: Helichrysum umbraculigerum (assembly GCA_949592205.1). Classification (NCBI taxonomy): domain Eukaryota; kingdom Viridiplantae; phylum Streptophyta; class Magnoliopsida; order Asterales; family Asteraceae; genus Helichrysum; species Helichrysum umbraculigerum. The sequence continues at coordinate 243,565,526 of CATIUR010000001.1, read as the reverse complement.
TGCTGCATCAAAATACAATCTAAACCGTAATGTGAAGCATCACAATATACCACCATATCCTCGGTACCTTCACGGAGTACCAAGATAGGTGTCTGGCTAAGCTTTTATTAAAGAACCCGAAATGCTTGTTTATGTTGATCATTCCATTCAAACTTGAAATTCTTTCGTGTAAGCTTTGTAAGTGGTGTAGTAATCTTTGAAAAATCTTGGATATATCGTCTGTAATAATCGGCCAAATTCAAGAAAAAACTTATAACATCGGTTGGATTTGTTGGAGGTTCCCATTTCATTACTGCCTCATCTTTAACGGGATCAAATTTAATGCCTTGATCATTTACCACGTGCCCCAAAAATTGAACTTCTCGAAGCCAAAATTCATATTTTGAGAATTTGGCATAAAGCTTTTCAGCCCACAACATTTGCAACACTTGTCTTAGATGAGAATCATATTCACCAGCAGACTTAGAATATATAAGAATGTCATCATTGAATACAATTACGGATTTATCGAGCATTGGTCAATATACTCGATTCATAAGATCCATAAAAGCAGCTGGTGCATTTGTTAATCCAAAAGGCATCATCACAAATTCATAATGAACATACCTGGTTCTGAAAGTAGTTTTAGACACATCTTCTTCTCGAACTTTCAATTGGTGATAACCCGAACGCAAATCAATCTTTGAGAAATAACTGGCGCCTTGGAGTTGATCAAACAAGTCATCAATCCTAGGTAACGGTACCTATTCTTGATAGTAACCTTGTTTAACTCCCTATAATCAATACACATACGCATGGTGCCATCCTTCTTTTCAACCAAGAGTACTGGAGCTCCCCACGGCGAACTACTCGGACGAATAAAACCTTTGTCGAGTAATTCTTGCAATAGTTTCATAAATTCTTGCATTTCCAACGGGGCAAGTCTATATGGTGTTTTAGCGATAGGAGTTGCTCCGGGCACAATATCAATTCGAAACTCGACTTGCCTATCGGGCGGAATGCCCGGTAGCTCATCGGGAAATACATCAAAGAATTCTTTCACAACAGGGATTGCATCAATTTTCTGTAACGGTTTCTGAGTATCTATCACATGGGCCAAAAAGGCTTGACAACCATGTGACAAATGTCGTTTAGCTCGAGCATACGTACAGATTGACAAAGAAGACTTTCTCTTTTCCCCGTAGATATCTATTACTCCCCCACTAGGCGATTTGACCCGAGTAATCTTTTTCTCACATTGAATTATGTAAAAGCTTTGCTAATTGTAGCCCACCGGGGTTCAAAGGTGAGATAAATCCTGTTGTTAGTCAAAGATGGTTAGGTAAAATTGAAGAGACCTTTATGCTATGCGAGTGTCCTGAAAAATTAAAAGTATTATTTGCTGCGCATCAGTTAAAGGGTAGTGAACATGATTGGTGGGATACTCAAGTCAAAACCTATGGTTCTGAAGAAGCTTTCCTTGGGATACTTTCAAGGAAAAGTTTTTGGCGGAATTTGCCTCGATGGCCGAAATAGAGAAACTTAAAGGAGAATTCCTTGCGATTAATCAAGGAAGTATGTCGATGGCCGAATACACGAGAACTTTCCATGACAAATCTCGATTCTACCCGGAGTATACCTCTAATCCTAAACTTTTATGTGATCATTTTTACCGTTATATGAATGCAGAGATTAGAGAGTTCATTGATCCAAACTTCTATGACTCAATTCCAAAAATGATGAATAAGGCTTTAGCACGAGAAAAAGACTTGTAAGCCAAAGCAAGCGAGGCTGCAAGTAAAAGGAAAGCAGAACATCCGACTCCTTCTCAGTCATCACCTTCCAAGAAGTTTAGATTCAGAGGAAAACAACAACAACAACAACCGCAACAACAAGCACGTCAATCACAAGCTCCAACAAAGGAATTCCCTAAATGTAATAATTGTGGTAGATGACATCCAGGGGAGTGTCAATTGGGGAGTACCTCGTGTTATAAATGTCGCAAACCGGGGCATATTGCAGCAAATTTTCCTAATCCCTATCGTTTGTGTTATTATTGCTTCAAGGATTATCACTTGCAAGCAAATTGTCCGATACGAATGGAAAATTTGAGAAGGAGTGATCAAAGAAAAGAAGCTGAGAAGAAGAGAGGGACAAGTGGTCCGAGGCCAAAGAATCGTTCTTTTCAAATTACCAATGAGGAGGCAAAGGAGTCACATGATATGGTGACAGGTACCTTCATCGTTAACACTATACATGCCCATGTTTTATTTGAATCTGGAGCCACCAAGTCTTTTGTATCACTTTCGTTTTGTGAACATTTAAATGTGCCTATCGCTAAACTAAGTCACCCCTTAGAAGTTGAAATTACAGATAGTAAACTAGTGATTGTTAGTGATGTTTACAAGAGGTGTAACATTGAGATAGGTGATGAGATGTTTAAAATAGATCTAATTCTCATGCAAATGGGAGAATTTCATGTCGTTGTAGGAATGGATTGGATGGGTAGAAACAAGGGCGTTATTAATTGCCACGAAAAAGTAGTTCTCTTGAAAGCTCCTAGTGGAAAAGAAATCACGGTATATGGCGAACGTTCCAACCAATCTATTCATGTGTGTTCTTATGCTCGAGCTAAAAGATGGTTGTCATACAGATGCCAGGCATTTTTGGCCCACGTAGTGGACAACTCTAAAGCTGTGGCAGAACTTTCTAATCTTCCAATTGTAAGTGAGTATTCTGACGTATTTCCTGATGAACTTCTGGGTGTACCACATGATAGACAGGTGGAAATCCGGATTGATTTAATTCCTGGAGCTGCGCCTATTGCCAAAACACCCTATCGATTAGCTCCAAGTGAAATGCAAGAAATGATGAAACAGTTGCAAGAGCTTCTTGATAAAGGCTTCATTCGTCCTAGTAGTTCGCATTGGGGAGCTCCAGTTTTATTCGTGAAAAAGAAAGATGGTTCCCTGAGAATGTGTATTGACTACCGAGAGTTAAATAAAGTGACCATCAAGAATAAGTATCCCTTATCTAGAATTGATGATTTGTTTGATCAGCTGCAAGGTGCCAGTTTCTTTTCTATAATTGATCTTCGTTCTGGCTACCATCAGTTAAAGGTAAAGGAAGAAGATTGTTGGTGCATTTTGTGTGTCAGTCAGTTGGTCAAACCATTGTAATTGTCAAAGTCAATTAGTCTGCATGTGTATATGCGAGTCTATAATATATAGTGAAATAGAAAATATACACAACACTGTTCATGCGACACTTGGGTCAGTGTCGCAGAATGCGACACTTAGCTAGTGTCGCAAGAGTCGGCAACTGCGACACTTGTCTAGTGTCGCATGTAACACCCCCAAATTTATTGTTTAGCGGAAGCACGTTTTGGGTGTTACGAATCAATAATCACAGCACAAAGATATATAATGAACGACCACTATATGCGTCGTTTTGGACTTGTATTGATAAAACAAAAGTTTACATTTAAAATATTGTTTACAATAGCTCATCTTGAAATTGAGAGATTAAAGTACATAAGTAATCTATACAAAATATAATAATGCAGCTAAATCTCTGAGTGTTTGCATGATGACTCGAGCTAATTGATCCTTACTAGAGCAGTCCAACCTACTGCTGGTCACCTGTGATACATGCTAAAATTGGTCAGCGAAACGCTGGTGAGCTCACAGGTTTGTATGTCAACACATATATTTGTATGAACCGCAAGATTTAATAATTGAATTTAAAATGCAATTAAGCAAAATAAAAGTTATACAGCCATGAGCACATAGTCTGAGCTTAACTTGAGTTGTCAGGCCCACTTAAGGAAACCTAACTTGAAATGCCTCCTACGAGTGCCTAATCCACACTCGTCTTCCCAAATGCTAATACGTCCGTTTGACCAATTAGTGCGTGCTAACCCGGACGAGGATTGTCAATCCTATATGATATCATATACTAACATTCACGCTACTACGTATTACCAGACTTTGCTATGGAGGGCTTTAAATTGATTAGCTTGAAACTCATGTAGTATTTGATTTGTACTTGCGTTCAACTTGTAAAACAAAACGAGCAATAATATCACACCCCTGATTGAAAAGCAGTAAAATAGGGGCCATGAGACTCACCTGAGTCTTGAAAGTTAGGATTAATAACTTGGATTGATTTGCCTTGAAGTGTTGTCCGAAAACTTGTAACCTGAAGGTGTCCAGGACACGCGATGGTTATTAATTGTTTAGGCATCTCGAAAGACTACCTTTGTAGTTGTTTGTCCAAATTACCCCGATTTGGTTGATTGACTTGTCCAAATTACTACGATTTGGTTGATTGAATTGTATGTTTGAAAACGTGTACGGCCCGTTGGTGATTAATTGTAATAATAGTTTTGATGTTATCACATTGATTTCGAAGCGTTATACTTGAAAAGCAAATTCCATTATGTTTGAAAAGTTGTATCGCATAAGTGTTTTGAAGTTGTACAAGTTTGACACTTGGGGAGAAATGTGCTTACAGAATCTAAGTACGGGGGTCCGGGGGCAGCGCCCCTGGTTAGCGGGGTTCCAGGGGTGGCAACCCCTGGCGGGGTCCAAGGGGCTGGCCTCTGGCTGGGGTCGAGATGCCAGGTCAGCTCGAAAATTTTTTATTTCTATTAAATTGCTTTGGTGAAAAATGCATCTGGACTTGAATTTGGGTGAAATCAAGTGATAAAATTTAGGTCTCGACACTTAGTAAAAAGTTGTAAATATTCTGTTTTATGCGACATAATATTCGACATAATAATTTGTTATGCGACACAAGGGTTGTGTCGCATAGAAGTGCGACACAAGAGCTTAGCGACACAAGGGTTGTGTCGCATAAGCGTACAATGCTGATTCAACAGCGACATAGCGATTGTGTCGCATGGTATTTGCGACATATGGTACGACACAATATTGTGTCGCAAAAGGTCCGACATAACTGAGTTTTTACGACACAAAATACGACACAAGAGGTTTTATGCGACACAACCTGCGACACAAGGCTTGTGTCGCAAAGATGAACACCAAAACAGAACCCAACGACTGATGACGTTTTCCAACCCAAAACTCAAATTTAACCCGTTTTTAAGCTGTAAATTCGTGTTTCACTTGTTTAATAGGCATATATATACTTGAATAACCCAATAATATGTAAAAATAAGCTAAAACGAGAGATTTCGGGATTTTGTCGGAAACTTACAAAGTGGCGAAACGAAAATCCGGAAAGATAGGATTGTAGATCGTAGCGTGGTGATTCCTTTTCTCTAATTATTTCGGTGATTCGAGTGCATTTGGTGGTAGTAATTGGTGATTTAGTGAGGTGGTGGTGTGGTGAAAGTTGAGAGAAAAAGAAAGAAGTAAGAGAATGAGAAAGTGAAAATGAGAAAGAGGAAGGAGGTGAGGGGGTGATGACCCTCACCTTGGGCCGGTTTTGGGTGGGGTCCACCAAGTGTGGGCTTCACCAAATTTTGCTCCGTGTAGTCGCGCTCCGTGCGGCGTTCGTTTTCCCGATTGATTATACGTTAAACGATTGTTTTAAACGTTTAGTTATACGTTTTAAAAATACGAATATTTATTCGACATTTTTATTGAAGTATTTCATAAAATACTTAATAGTTGCGTTATAAAATATAACGTTATCTCGTTTTGTTTGTATGCGTGTTTACATTTTAATCACGTAATCATCGATTGTACGTTGTGAATTGTATACGAATTATTACAAAATAACTTTTTTAGATCTAATTGTATACTTAAATAACATTGTATTATTTAAATTAAATTGTTCACCAACGTCCGTATTTAATTGATCGAACCACGTTCGGTTTGAAACTTGTACGATTTAATTAAATCGTATTCTTGTATATATATTCATCAACATATATATTGATACATTAATTAGCCTAGCACAGAACTAATTACATGTATTAAAACTCGATTAGGCACTAATTACTAGTCCTAATTTGACGGGTGTCACATCGCAGGTAGGGCAATATGTAAGTATAAATAGAGAGTTATAATTCAATTTTAGGGTTAGACTCTTGAGACATTGTGTGATAAGTGAGGGAGCCGTTTTGTGTGTGATAGAGGCAGAGAAGAGTCTGTAAAAACGTTTTATTCTCAATTGTGAATATATACGAAACGTTATAGAATCGTGTGTTCGTGAATCATTTATCGATTGTTTGTTATTCAACAACGATCCGATCAGATCCTACACGTATGGGACTATCAACTGGTATCAGAGCCGAGAATCAAGTATTCAACAGTTTCGGATCGTTTTTGGACGTGTTTTCGGGTTAAAAACGAAGGTACGTGAGCGATTTACATGTTTTAATTCGTTTCTGATCATTGGGAATAGCTTAGATCGTTTCTAGATTGATTTTCTGAGTATTTTGGTCGTTCGTTCGTCAAAATTCGTTAGGGTATCGAAATTTTACGAATTTTAGGGTTTTGGGGCTGCTGGCCGCGACTTAGCGTCACTTACCAGCGACACTTCCTTACCAGCGACACTTCCTTGAGTGTCGCCAATTAGGGTTTCAGCGACACTTGTGATATTTAGCGACACTTGATAGCGATACTTACCCTAGTGTCGCCATCTGATATTGTGCGACACTTATATAGCGACACTACCTTGTAAGCGACACTTCCTAGCGACACTAACCTAGTGTCGCGTTAGATTCGAAGAAAAAAAAAGTTTTTTGGCGGGAAATCTTCGAAAAATTTTGTGTTTCCAAAATTTTTTCTTAGCCTTAAAAGTGTTCAATTTTAGCTTGGAAAAAGTTTCATTTTACCCGGGCATTTTTGGACGTTTTTGAACGTTTTCGGATGAAATTTTGGCGGGAAATTCGCGAAACATTTTATAGTACTAAATTTTGTTTTTTAGCTTAAAAGTGCTTAGTTTTAGTGTCGGTAAAGTTTTGCTATACTCGGGTCATTTTCAAAATTTTCGAATTCAATTTTGGAGGGAAATTCGCAAATAAATCTCTAGTTGAAGATGTCTTCTAAAGCTCTTATGTGTTACAATGGTGGACTTGTTAGAGAGAATGAACCCCCTATGTTTTCATCAGATAAAGATTATGCTGAATGGAGATTTGAGTTCGAAGCCTTCATATCTAAAAATGATCCAGATATGTGGAACTCATTAGTTGAAAGATATGAAAGACCAGTAGTTGAACCAAAGAATTTAAGAGTATCACCACAAAAGTCTTACAATGGCATGACACTTGAGGAGAGAAAAGCTTGGGATACTGAAAGGAGAACTTATTCAACAATTATCAAATGCTTATCAAAGGAAGTTCAACAAATGTTCAAACATTATGATATTGCATACGACATCTGGCTTGCAATTGAAAAACGATGTGGTGGATATGAAAAATATAGGACTAGTAAATTGGAACTTGTCTAGAAATAATTTGACACATTTGATTTACAGTCAACTGAATCTTTGGACGTTGAGTTTAAGAGATACTCCCAACTCGTAAGAGAATTGGCTGAAGGAGGAATAGTACTTACTAATGGAGAAGTAAACAAGAAGTTATTAGGTACTTTACCTAACGATTGGGATTCCAAGGTGAAAGTTTTGGAACAAGATCCAGAACTTGAACTCTTGGATTTGGAAGATCTCATTGGTAGATTACAGATGTATGCTCGTGACATGAAGAAGAAAGAAAAGATGTCAGAGGCGTCTGATATTCAAAATCATAGTCTGAATGATACTTCCAGATCCAATTCCAATTTAGCTACATCTCCTTCTGGGAGCACTTCATATGCTTCATATACTTCTCATACAGCTCCTTCAAAGGCTACTGAGGATCATGCCACAATCTTTGCAGCTTTCCTCAACTCTTATGAGAATATTCTTTCAAAGAAGGCTAGTACTCTGCAGCTTACTGAGGAAGACTTTGAACAGATCGACTCTGATGATCTGGAGCAGATGGACATCAAATGGAGTATGGCCATGATAACCCAAAGAACGAAGAAGTTTCTTCAAAGAACGGGTAGAAAAGACTTGGATGATGATGGTGATACAGTTCTTGGCTTTAATAAAAGCAAAGTGAAATGCAAAATTTGTCAGTCTCATGGACACTTTGCTAAGGAATGTGTGAAGGAAAAATATCCCTCATCTGGATTCACTACACCATCAGCTCCCAAGACTCCAGAGAACAGCACAACATCACAGGCGATGGTGGTGTTTAATCAAGGAATGTTTGATTGGAGTGCGCTTCAAGGACATGTTCAACACAGTGCGCTCTTGGCAAAGATACATGAGGTAGAAACAAAACCTGTTATTAAATGTTTATCTTGCCTTAAATTAACTGGTGATAACAACAGACAAAGGGATGAAAATGAAAACCTGCGAACTAATCTTGAAAATTTAACGCAGGCAAATAAAGTTTTAAAAGATAATAAAAAGCTTTTTGAAAATAAGTTTAAAGCTTATCAGACTGAGTATAAAGAGTTGAAAGCTAAAATCTATAGTCAACAAGATGCTATAGATAGTTATTTGAAAGAAATAACTTTACTTAACAAAGAACTTGCTGACTCTCAGTTTGAAGTTATTGATCTTAAACGAAAAATTTCAAACTTTTCAACATCATCCTTTGTTTTTAATCAAATTCTGGAGAAGCAAAGAACGAATACAAAAAGCAAGGCAGGTCTTGGGTATAACTCAGTGCCTCCTCCAGCCGATTATTCGCCAATGCCTAATCAGGATGAAATCAAAAATTTTGTGCCTTCTACTTCATCAAAAGAAGACACAAAATCTGTCAATCCACCAGTTAATGAGCCAGCTAAAAAGGCCGAGTTTGTTAAGCCTACTTTTGTTAAGGTTGAATGTAAACCTCCAATTAGTGTAGAGGAGGTTGTTGAGGTAGAGGATCTACCGAAAGAGGCTAAAATTAAAGTTGAAAAAGTTAATGTTAGACCCGAAAATCATATAATGACTAATGAACCTGTAGAGGTTTCAAATAAAAAGGGTAAAAACAAGGTTGAAAATGAATCCAAAAGGGTTCAAAATCAAATGAAGGATTCAAATGTAAAATCTAAAAATGAACAACCTTCAACATCAACTTGCTCAACTTCAGAGGCTTCTGCATCAATGTGTACACATAAGTATTCGCGTCCTGTAAATGCCTCATCCTCTAAGCCTCCAACAGTTCATTCTCCACCTCAACTTTTTATGGGTAATCATTGAAATAGGTCATATGTTGAACGACGTTCTTGTTTCCGTTGTGGACAACAAGGACATGTAATTAGGGATTGTAGGTTATTATCCCTAGATAGGTTTGGTAGAGGGATGCCAAGAACCTCTTCTTTTCGGAATTCTTTTTCAAAATCTTTTTCAAGGCGTGGTTCGTATTCGCCTGTATCTAGTTGTGCATCCTCTTCTTCCAAACCAGTGGAAAGTGTAAACAAAGTTGTTCCTAGTAGACCTCAAGTTCAAAAGCACAACATTGTTGAAAACAAATCATCTAAACCTCTGCGGGTTTGGAAAGCTAAATCCATAAACAACACATTAATAAATAAATCTTCTGAGTTTTTGAAATATCATAAACTTATTGATGTGATGGTCATGGATGATTTTGGACAACCCAATTCTATCAAGGCTTGGGTGTCCCATAAGTACTAATGTTTTATTGTTTGTGGTGCTGCAGTTAGGTTTTTGATAGTTAATACCTTTATGACTGCAAGAATGTGTTTGTGATGAAGATGTAAGGTGATTTCATGGTCGTTATTCTTATAATGTTTGATGAGATTTTCGAAGTTACGAGATGGTAAAAGTGCTAAAAGGCATTTGACTTGACTTGATATGTGATTTTGATAATTTTCTATTTTTTTTATTTGTTAGTAATGCTACAGCCATTCTTTGTACTGTTTAGTATCAAAGAAATGCAATGTTGCGAAATTTGATAAATTAAAAATACAAAAATATTAGTTTAATGTTTAAGGGGATTGCTTTTAAATTGGAATTGCGAAAAGAATTTGCTGTTCAGGGGGAGTAATTTTAAAAATTAAAAGTTTTAAAACATCTGATTATTTGGATCAGAAATGAGAACAGCAAGATTCTTAATTCTGGAAAGACGATGGGTTGTGTCTGTAAACAACTTGGGACATGATAGTACATCGGGTGACATGCACAAAATGGAATTTTAAGGTTTATCTTGGATATGTCAGTAGGTTTATCTGACATATTTAAAATAGCTTTTATAAACATTGGCTTCATCACATGATGTATCGGTAGGCATCATACACACCGGTCTGTGAGTGAGTAAGAAGTAATATCAATACTTGTCTATTACTTTGTAACAACTGTTATATGATGTATGATATAAGTCTTAATTGATGAATGAAGGTAATACCATATGCTGTCATAATCATTATGTAAGTGTAAACTTGGCATATAGTAATAATATGATCATTAGCCTAACTAATGGTGACTATTGTTGTACTCACGTACAGACCTGAATCCATTAGTTATGCAAATAGTCTAAAACTTGTTTTTTTCATACTAAGGGACCCTCTGTTGTACTAAGTACAGATCTGGGGGCCACTAGTATCTTAATAATAGGTTTGATGTATGCCTAAATTTTAATATCAAGTGTATGTTACGAGATAGCCGAGAAAAACTTAGTCTTGTAATCTCTACCTTGTTTGTAAAATATGCAGCGTTATGAGTTTTACTAAAGTTTATCAGTATATCATATAATAGATTTCACAAAACTAATATTCATACTAACAATAAAGGTTAGCTTACAGATACGGATGTTATATGCTTAAATGGACAAACAATACCGATGATCGTCTTGAACTAATTTTTATAAAAGGTGCTTTAAATATGTCAAGTAAATTTATAGTGGACAAATATACTGATGATCGAAATAACACTTACTATTTCCTAATAATTGCATGTTTGCCTGATATGATCTCTAAGCAGACCTAAAACAATCATATCCCCAATTTATTTTATTTTTATGTATTCTTTACTTTTCATTTATAAAGAAAATCCAAAAAAAAAATTATTTCTATGTTATTTTCTTCAAATATCACATATCTTGTTAAAGTCAAATATTGAAGATGTAAAGGATGTTGGTTATTCTCCAAAGACTGTGAAGATAAATTCTATTGGAGATGCTACTGATGATTGAGAGATGGTCACCGAGTTTGAAGATCTTATTGTATGATAAATGTGTGTCAGTCACATAAATCTGGAAATCAAGATTTTTCTGAAGACCATGCTATCTCAGTGGGGGAGTTTTTGATTGTTGAAGACATGAAAGAGTTTGTTGGTTCAGACTAATTGAAGCTTATTTGACCAAGCTGCTGACATGGGGGAGTTTGTTGGTGCATTTTGTGTGTCAGTCAGTTGGTCAAACCATTGTAATTGTCAAAGGCAATTAGTCTGCATGTGTATATGCGAGTCTGTAATATATAGTGAAATAGAAAATATACACAACACTGTTCATGCGACACTTGGGTCAATGTCGCAGAATGCGACACTTAGCTAGTGTCGCAAGAGTCTGCAACTGCGACACTTATCTAGTGTCGCAGGTAGGGCAGTATGTAAGTATAAATAGAGAGTTATAATTCAGTTTTAGGGTTAGACTCTTGAGACATTGTGTGATAAGTGAGGGAGCCGTTTTGTGTGTGATAGAGGCAGAGAAGAGTTTGTAAAAACGTTATATTCTCAATTGTGAATATATACGAAACGTTATAGAATCGTGTGTTCGTGAATCATTTATCGATTGTTTGTTATTCATCAACGATCCGATCAGATCCTACACGTACGGGACTATCAAAGATATTCCAAAGACAGCCTTTCGTACTCGTTATGGTCACTTTGAATTTGTTGTTATGCCCTTCGACTTAGCTAATGCTCCATCTGCCTTTGTGGACTTGATGAACCGAGTTTGTCGTCCTATGCTTGATAAGTCGGTGATTGTTTTTTATTGATGACATCCTTATCTATTCTAAAAGTTAGGATGATCATGCAATACATTTAAGGCAGGTCTTGGAGATGCTTCGTCGTGAAAGATTGTATACTAAATTTTCTAAATGTGAATTTTGGTTACGGGAAGTCCAGTTTTTTGGACACGTGATCAATGTTCTTGGTATTCAACTTAATGCTTCCAAAGTGGCAGCAGAAATGAAATGGGACCCTCCTTTGAGTCCCACTGAAGTTAGAAGTTTTCTGGGTCTAGCTGGATATTATCGACGATTCATTCAAGATTTTTCTAAGATTGCTACTCCATTGATGCAATTAACTCGAAAGAATATCCAGTGGAATTGGGGAGAGGAGCAAATGAAAGCCTTCCAAACGTTAAAAGAAAAGTTAAGTCAAGCTCATATTCTCGTTTTACCTGAGGGTACAGAAGATATGGTAGTCTATTGTGAGGCCTCTAAACTTGGTTTAGGTTGCGTTCTTATGCAACGTGGGAAAGTCATTGCTTATGCTTCACGTCAGTTGAAATCACACGAGCAGAACTATCCCACTCATGATCTTGAATTGGCAGCTGTGGTCTTTGCTCTAAAAATCTGGCGACATTATCTTTATGGTGTTAAATCTACCTTTTATATAGACCACAAAAGCCTCATGTAATTTCTTTGATCAGCGTGACTTAAATAATCGACATAGGAGATGGCTAGATTTGGTGAAAGATTATGACTGCGACATACTTTACCACCCTGGTAAAGCTAATGTTGTTGCCGATGCTCTTAGCCGAAAGGCTACTCATTACCTTCTTCGTGTGAAATCATTAAGTATGATTGTATCTCCTCAGTTATTCGATCCTATAAAAGCCGCACATGTCGAAGTAATTGTTGATTCTAGAGGTTTGAAGACTCGTTATGGTAGAATCTGGATACCAAGAATAAGTGAAGTTAAGAAAATGCTATTAGATGAGGCTCATAAATACAAATACTCTATTCATCCTGGTGCTACAAAAATGTACCGAGATTTGAAATGTGATTATTGGTGGCCAGGTATAAAATGTGATATCGTTAAGCATGTTCAAAATTGTCTCACATGTTCGCAAGTCAAAGCCGAACACCAACAACCATACAGGAAACTCCTACCATTGGAAATACCGTTATGGAAGTGGGAACATATCACCATGGATCTCATTACTAAGTTGCCGAGAACTCCTCGACAACATGATTCTATTTGGGTGATTGTAGATCGGTTGACTAAAAGTACTCTTTTCTTGTCTATTCGAGAAACTTCATCTTTTGAAGTGCTAGCAGATTTTTACGTTCGTGACGTGGTTGCTAGACATGGAGTTCCAGTTTCCATTGTTTCTAATCGAGATATTCATTTTACTTCTCGATTTTGGAAGAAATTCCAAGAAGATATGGGAACTCAATTGAGAATAAGCATAGCTTTTCATCCTCAAATAGACGGGCAAAGTGAACGTACCATATAAACTCCGGAGGATATGCTACGTGCTTGTGCCATTGACTTTGTTGGCAGTTGGGATACTCGCCTTCCATTGGTAGAGTTTTCTTATAATAATAGTTATCACTCTTCTATTAAAATACCACCATACGAAATGTTATATGGTAGAAAGTGCCGAACTCCAATTTGCTGGGGAGAGGTTGGTCAACGAGAAATTGTTAGTACCGATGTACTACAGTTGACTACAGAAAAGATTGACCAGATTCGTGAAAGACTGAAAATGGCACAGGATTGACAAAAGTCATATGCAGACAAATGTAGAAGGCTGATAGAATTCCAAATAGGTGATAAGGTGATGCTTAAAGTCTCACCTTGGAAAAGTATTATTTGTTTTCGCAAGCGGGGAAAATTAAGTCCAAGGTACATTGGACCTTTTGAAATTCTAAATAGAGTTGGAAGAGTCGCCTATCGATTGAAGTTACCAGAAGAATTTGGTGGTATTCATTACACGTTTCATGTGTCTCAACTTAGAAATTGTCTCGTGGATGAAGCATACTATGTGCCACTTCCCGAGATAGAAATAAATGAAAAGTTGATTATGTGGAAGAACCGGTAAAGATTCTTGATCAGAAAGATAAGCAGCTCAGAAATAAATCAGTCTCTATCGTTAAGGTTTAATGGCGTCTTGGGAAAGGCTCAGAGTTTACTTGGGAACCAGAAGAGTGGGTGATGGTGTACTATCCCGCAGTGCACAAAGAATGGTTCGTGAGGACACGAACAGAATAAGTGGGGGAGAGTTGTAACACCCTAATTTTTAAGGTATTAATTTAGTGAATAGTTATACACAACTGTTTTAAGTTAATATTACTATAAGTAGTATAAAATAATAGAAATCGCGAATGCTTTCTAAGTTTCAAATAATAATAATAGAGGGGAACAAATTAATAACATATATCTATCCATACATATGTATTAAATCATTTCCTTTCTTCCAAACTCTTCCAGACCCATTTCAGAAACTAGAAATAAGCAGGAAACAAAATTAACTATCCAAAATCAATTCCAATCTTCAATTCAAGCTTGTAAGGATTCAATTCATCATCTCTTGATTATCATAAACCCTAAGTAAGTGATCTTTCTCCATTCTCATAACCTATAAATGGGTTTATGGGGAGTTTTGAGTAATAAATGATTCTAATCCAAAATTAGGGTTTATGTATGTGAAATTAGTGTTAGTTAGTACCTTAGTGATGATTACTAACTTAATTTCACACTCAAAGTGAAAGATTATGTGTGAGGGTTATGGTGATTTTCATTAATTGAGCTAAATTTACATAAGCATATGTTAGTTAGTTTAAAGAGTAATTAGAGATGTTATTAGGGTGTGAAAATGATGTTAGAATAAGAATTTGAGTAGAAACTTGAGTGATGAATCACTTGAGTTGTTTATGGTTATTAAAAGTATGGTTTTGATCAATTAGCTAAAGACTAAACCAAATTGGGGGAGGGATTTTAGATGATTGTTAGTTGAAGTTGTGATTAGTTGATGCTAAATGTGTTGTTATGTTATATGTGTTAGGTGTTAAAGAAGTGACATCTTCATTTGGTTATTTAATCACAAATTTGCCTAACACATCAAAGGTGAGTGATATGGAAGTTAGTTAAGTAATGATTGTATGATTTCGGATTTCATACGTGCAAGAGATTCATACAATCGAGTGGAGCTTTTATATTATATTATTTTAATCATTTTGTTGATTATTGTTTCAAGTTGTTGAAAATAGTTGATTTGTAGTGAAAGATATGAAATGAACATGGAAAAGATTGATTTTGATTTGAATGGCTAACTTATGTTAGCTATGTTGTGATTAGTATGACTAACTTATGTTAGCTATGTTTATGATTAGTAAGCTAACTCATGTTAGCTATACTTGCGATTAGACTAGCTAATTTATATTAGCTAGAGTTGTAATTAGATGTGTACACATGTGATTAGTGAAAGTGTAAGTGGATCCACTTAATGAAAGTAATCTCTATACCTTGCTCATTAATTTGATTGTTGTTTGATTAGTGAATTACTTAATTAATTGTCTATATACTCACTAAGCTATGTGCTTACTCTTTAAGTTGTTAAATGTTGTAGGTACAAGCGAGCATAAACAAGGAAAAGATATTACTAAAGGATAGCGTGGATTCGCTTGCTAGAAGTGAGTTAGCAAGTCCCTCTCTTTAAATTATAGTTTTGTGTATTGCATGTATAAGCCACCCAACAATACATTTTGAAGTTAAATTATTGGTTAAGAAGTGTTTTGAAAGTGTAAGCGAATAGTGAATATATATATTTTGTCATGTTTTGTGGATAATGAAAAGTATATTCAAGGTTTATGAAATATGGTTAAGTGTTGAAGTTGATCTTTTGTGGTGAAGTTTGAGTCGTTAACAGAAGTCATTTAGAGTTGCCATCAAATTTCATGGCAACGCGAAAATCTGAAAAGCTAGGTCGCGACGCGATGGGTAACAATCGCGACGCGAAAAGTCAAGGATCGCGACGCGATTCAAGACGATCGAGACGCGATTGAGTCAGTTCCAGATTTCTGTCTTTGTTCTTTGTTTGATTTAACTAATTATAATTAGTAATTATAAGTACTAGGTATTCATATTAAATTACAAATAAGTTATGTAACAAGTTTATTATTATAAAAAAATAATAATAATTTGGGCGTTTCATCAAGTCTATCAGTATTGCCTCCTGCATCAATATCTTTGACCTTATCTTGACGATTCGGCCCTCTTGTCAGCTAAATATCTCCTTCACTCATTCTATTACTGAAAGTAGACACAACGCATTTAATTTATACGTAGTTAACATTTTGCAAGTCTACTTTATCTTTACTCTTTACCACATTATAGTTAATCATCACTATAACTTCATCCTCTTAATGTCTCGTGGCTTCGATGGCTCCATACAATGTCGTATGACAATTATTGCGTTGGCAAGGCGCACTAATTATCACATTACATTGATATGTATCCAAAGTCCCCACGCGACATCTCCATTCAGAAATCTTAGCAATTCATTAACTCATTCAACAATTACATATAACAGTTTATATCATGCTCAATATCAATTTAAAGTGGTCTAAGATATGGTATTGATGTGACCTAAAAAGTCATTTTTTAAGTACATATTTCTGCACTTTTTGGACTATTCTTTGGTGAAAACATTTCCAAACCATCATTATTTACTAAAAATCACCAAGGTAGTCTAAATATAGACGTTGCTGCGAAAATCAGTTAAAACGTCCAAATAACACGCAAATCGAGGCAAAACTATCACCTTAAATATTCCCTTCTGGATTTTCTTATGAAATTAGATCTTAATTCATATTTTATGATTCCATAGGAAATTCCAAGACCGGAGGTGAAAGAATCAGAAGAAACGGACGAAAGACGGAGAAGATATGCAATATGGAAGCCCACCGATCGTCATCCGGAACACGCAAAAGTCAAACACTACCAAATTTGGCAAACTCAGTGTTATTAGAAGCGTAACGGAAAAACGAAGCCAACGGCGCAAGAATCAAGCAAATCGGAGCCCAAACGAAGAAGATACGGACGAACCAAGCAACCGAGAAACAAGCGGAGGCCAAACCAAGCACCAACCCCCCCCCCCCCCCTGGGCACAAGGGTACCGTATACGGCCCCTTAGGTACCGTATACGGCCCTTAGGGTGCCGTATACGGGACCTTGTGCCTTGGAAGGTGCCGTTTGACTCCCCCCCCCCCTTTGGTCCGATACCCCCCGTATGCGCTTTGATGCTTGTTCTTCATGCTTTGTGACTTGTACCAAGCTTCCTACTCTTTTCCTATAAATAGAGGGCCTCCTCATTCATTTTCCACACACCAACACACCTTACATTTCACACTTTCTCTCTCTAAACTTTCTCTCTCTAGATTTAGGTTAGCATTCTCTCTCTAGCACTACTCTTAGGAGTTAGAGGAGAATTAATAGGTAATTAGTTCTTCTCTCTAGTTTCTCTCTCTAGCACTACTCTTAGGAGTTAGAGGAGAACTAGAGAGAAGATTAGGAGTAGATTAATTATGTAGTTAATTAGTAGAGGCTAGCTTATGTAATGCTTGGATATTAATGAAGAAATACAAGTGTTATTCTGCTCGAAATTCTTATCGGTATTTTCTATCCTTTCTATTATTAATTTGTCATATTGTTCTTGGTTGATGTATGTGATTTATTAATATTAGAAATGTTTATTGCTATGCATTGTGAGTAGTGTGCTTGTATGTTTTCCATGATTAATGAGTAGTTTGTTGTGATTGGGATGCCACCATTATGAAACAACGGAGGTAACGTTATACGGCTTTCATTTGTATAGCGCCGGAATCATCACGAATGTGTGTAGTACGGAACGTGGAAGCTATGAAAGTCGTGGGCACAATCCGTTGTGGAATAATGTTCCCAGTTATTATATATTACAATTGTTTGTGAACTTATAAGCTGAACCTCTACCCGTTTATCTGTCCAACTTATGCTGTGGTTTGTATCCTCCTCCCTAGAACCTAACCAATTGCTAGAAGTAGGATTGCAACCTATTCTGTGTATGATGATCAATGAACTCAACATGGTCGTTGTTCCCTTGATTGAAACATATCTGTGAGGGACACGAAGCATAGGATTAGAGATAGATTAGGTTCATGCTTATCTGTTGTGTATCTTTGGGACAACTTCCGGGGTACCCATGATGTAATCCTTAGGTCAGTACTGTGATGCTAGTATTCCATCCTATTGCATGTTCTTGTTTGATTGTTGCTTAGGTACTGCATACTAAACATACAATAACACTGTTGCTGCCTTAATGATTATGTTTTCATAAACATGATAAATGTAATACATATAGGTTTGAAAACTTGTGGTGCTGTTTAACTATACATTTATGATTTTAAACTAAACTATCGCCTTTCCTCCAATAAACGTGGTTAGAACCTTTATGACAAGGAGTAGCTAACCATTGATCAAACGGTCACTACCTATCTATGTTTTCCAAAATAACATGGTCTGATTTTAAAGTAATGGAAATACTGTCTACCTATCGTATAGTACACTGTGAATTAATCAGGGATTTATTGGTTTGGGATTTATAATGTGAACGGGTTGTTTAGCTATCATAGATGGTTTTACTGTAATACAAGCTTAGATATATTGAGTTTAGATAGCCGTAAAGTATGTAATCCAGAATAAAGCCCTAAAACGTCCGAGTATCCGGTAAGCCGTGGAAAGGCCGTAGGCTGAACACTGTATTACATCCTGGCTGAGTCTGTGATCCAGGAAAGACTGTAAAACGGGTGAATACACAATGTAACCGTGGAAAACCTGTAAGTTGAAGACTGTATCACAGCCGAATAACGCTGAACTCAATCACGACCATTAATGTATAAAGTTAGCAGTCACCACCTTGCCTAGCTTAGATATCTTTGTCTGTGTTAAAGAAAGATCAGTGGACAAATTGCGGACTGTCGCCTTATTCCTGCACCCCATCTGGAGGGTCACTTGGTCTCATCATAAGAGACGGTGAGGGGGGTTTCAAGACAGTCCGATCTGATCAGAATCTTGATAGCCTAGTACTCAGTGACATACTGATCGGTTTATCTGATCAGTAGGGTACTAGTGTTTACACCACAGGGTATCTACGTGAACGCAAGACACAAATCTTTAAAAGACGTTTTCAAACTAAAATATCACAACAGCTATTCTAAGTCATGGTGAACCACGTCTTTGTTATCCTTAAGTGTTATATATGCTAGTCTCCCTTTAGTTTATTGTTTTATTAGTTTAAGTAATTTAGTTAATTAAATATAAAAACCAAAACAAAACCCTTCCAAGTCATTAAAACCCTAGCTTAATTACTGATTAATCGGAACTAGCTCTGTTTCAATTCTGCCGTCGTGAGGAACGACCCTGGATCATCCTTACCGCTTACTCGTATCAGGTATTTATACCAGTTCCAGTAGGTAGTACGGAGGATTAGGCTCCCCCCGACTATTATAAATTTAAAACTACCCTGCCGTGTGTCTCGGTGGCCGGACCAACGACCGGAGTAAAATCCGACCGACCACTGGGGCACGACAAGTTTTTGGCGCCGCTGCCGGGGACGGTAGTACGATTCGGAGCCTGTTTAGATAAATTAGTTTTTAAGCGATCCTTTTTGACTTGGATTCACCATCCTTGTCAGAAGTTACTTTCCGCCCGTAGATTAGCGTAGTTAGCTTAAATTAGCTTAGAATAACTTCCCTCCATACTACAACTTTAATTCTTAAACCTTCTTCTTGTGCTGTCTTTTTCTGAAAACTTGGGCAAATGGCAACTTAACAACAATTAAAAGATCAAATTGAAAGTCTTGCTAAATCAATCGAGGATAGATGCAGGAGTAATGCCTACGTAGATAATGAATGTCAAGGGAATGGTATGAATTATCCGGATAACATAGGGTACATAAATCCTCAATCACAACACCCGTATAACCCTTATGCCTTCCAACAACACTACCAACCTTACTATCCTGAACCATTCAGAGTCTACCCACAATCATCTTACCCTGTACACGAACCATTACCGTATGAGAGTTCTAACTTGAGAGATATGCCCATAGCTTATCTCGGTAGTAATACTTTCTCACCTTCCTACAACCCACTTGAGCAACTACTTAAGGAACAAGAAGACATGCTTAGAAGATGTACTGATAAGCTGTCTGAAATACAAACACGAGTCCAAGTGAGTAGTAATGAAGCTAGGAATCAAGTTATAACCAGCAATTGGCTACAGGAAGATGATAGGCACTTACACACCACATCTACATCATTCGACACAGACTTTCATTCTCATGAGTCTGATTGCAAAATTCCTTCCACCCCTTCACCTACCCAATCTTCTAAATCCTCACTTCCACCCATTCTCAACCTATCTACATCCGAGACCGATGAGGAGTTCATTCTAGAGGAACTTTCTGAGTCATGGCAACTTGAAACTTCCGACCGGAGTAACGAGGATGACGAGGTAGACGAAGAGATAGAAGTAGAGAGCCCGGAGATGGAGATTTACACAGAAGACCCAGCTTCAGAAGGACCGGAGGAATGCGCACCGACTCTGAGAAGTGATCTCATTCCAATTCAAACCGACGTGGTTGACAACATTCCGCAACAAGTTGTGGTTGACACTGTCCCAATTATCTTTCCGAATGAATCACCCAATGATCTAGTTGAACCCTCAATTGCCTTAGACCAAGCAGTCGATGAGAATGTTGCTACAAGATTGGAGAAAAAAATGGATACTGTCCCACCTCCATGCCCAAAGTACAACATTAGCATTGACCAAAAGACCATAGGAAGCAAGGTGGGTTCTGCATCATGGTTTCCCTTCAAACCATCTCTCAACCATATAATGTCCTATACATCATTTAGAGGTGAGGATTCCTTTGACCAACCCATTCTGACATCCCAACCCAAGGAGTTATTAGAAGTTGAGAGAACTATTATACCTCCGGTAGAACCATTCCCTCACTTTGAACCATCTCCTTATATTGGACATACCCTGGCCTTAGTCTGCTGTAAACTTTTAGGTATGTACCAATATTACCCCTTGTGTCTACAGATGGATGCAAGGAAGCCCCTAGGATTGCCTGATAAATAATGCTAGAGTCAAGCTAGAGACTCGAACAAAAACAAGCGCTTCTCGGGAGGCAACCCGTGTCTAACATAGTTTCAATAATAGTAGTTAATTAATATGCTAACCTAATAAGTAGAAGATGAAACCCTAAAATGAATGTTTCAAATTTTCTATTTTATGAACAAATAGGATTGTTTGCAAAATTGCCCCATTAAAAGTCCAATTTTTGTCAAAACTTCCTACTCCCGCTTGTTTGAACTCTATTGCAACATTTAATTTTTACCATTATTTAAATTCTCAAGTTCTTAATATCCCCTTCACTCACAAACTTTGGAAACCTACTAGAATGAGAATTAGGAGCCTTAGTCATCTTATACGCCCATTCACATATTTCGAGCATTGGAGGTACTTACATATATTTCTGTAGGCATACATATAAGATCCTTAAATGATTCATCTGAAAACCTGATTTGTATGCTAATATGTGTATTATGCTCGAACTCGTTTAAAAATATGTGCTTTGGAAATCTCTATACTAGGTTGCCTGATTTAAATGCTCATGCTAGTGTTTCCATATCTGCTATTTGTGCTGTGGTGAAATTATAGGCAACTAACACTTTTTGTGTGGGATTAGACTCCAAGTCATACACTGGTTTGTTTCATCTACAAAACACTTACTTTGATAGGTTCTTCACAAACCAGTAAATCTATGATTTGGAGAATAATCACTCGTTTGTTAGATCACGTTTGTTTGTTCTACTTGTACAAATGCCTAACAGACAGGGATTGATGCCTATGGATAAAGAATCTTCAAAAATAATGGAAAGATGGCAAGAGGAGCTTACAGTTCATTAAATTTGGAAACTTCTGGAGCATTGCTTTGCAGGGGACAAGAGATGACACTTTCGGATACGAAGATGATTTCTAGTTGTCTATGACTAGTTCATCAGGTTGATCAGCTCAATACTCATCATATGTGCCCACAAATTCCAAATCCTATAGCTAACCTTACCATATAATGGAACCCGAAAACATCACTACCATCCACCATCATCATATCCACCCACATTCACCCATCCATCCACCCCTGCACACGTACAACCATCACCATCAGGGACCATTCATATGAAGGAATAGATACGGGATTAAATTGGAAACTGGAGATCTCTACCAACAAAGAACAACATCAGATTCGTTATATCAGTTTGTCGGTAAAATCTCGGGTTATCAAACACTTGGTGTTTCTTGACTGATCCTGCTTGTGTCGGAGGGCGACATCACATCACTTCATTTTCTACAATCTATCCTTTTAGTCTTAGTTATTTTCAAAAGAAGTTGGTGATTTGAGTGGATGTTGGATGACTGAGAAGATCCAAGAGATGACGAGCATTCAAGGAAGAAACCGTGGAGTCAAAGGCAGACAAACAAGCTCATACACCTGCGGACCACGGAACTTACATACATCTCTGAGGGGAGGAGCATGGTTTATCTTCTCTCAAAACTCGCGCGTGACAATGATCTTCAAAGACTTAAGTGTGGGATTCCATCCCACATTACACACACTTAGCAAGAATCGTTTCCACATCTTAAACACTAAAGTGTGGGATTCACTAATAAGAATCTCCACTTATGGGATGATTCATTGCTGAGTTTGGACTCTTGGTACCGACTTCCAGATCGACACGTCTGAAGCTAAGCCATTCTTCATGCAAGTAGTGGAGCAAGAATCACTTCGACTCTTCTCTTCTCAACTACCGATCTCAGCTTCATAACGTTAATCGTTATCTGGGGAGTTTCCTAAACCTTCACTCCGTCTCTTGATTTAAATTTTGCTTTGTTAGCATGTTAATCTAAGAATTAATCTATACTCTATCCTAAAGCTTATTACTAAGTGTGGGATTCCAGCCCATTACATACACTTGAGTAACATTTTCTATATGTTCAAACTCTAAGTGTGGGATTACACTTTACTGTACAATCTCAACTCAAGAGAACATTAGGGACAATGTTCCTCTAAGTGTGGGATAGCAGGTATAGAATACCTTGGATTGGATGTTTACAGATTTTTATGTCCGAATAGCTCAACTCAAAAAATGTTCCTCAAAATTTGTTCCTCAAAATTTTCAAAATTTTTTAACAAAACTAATAAAGTATGGGCCAAGTCATTCGATTAGCTCTGCTATTTTTGAGTTATAATATCTTTCAAGAGGATCCATTTCTAATATGAGTTAGTTATTCAGGAATATTAGGGAAATTAAGGTAGAAATTTCTTAAATAAGTAGTGATAATCTAAAAGGAGCATGGCTAGGTACATACAAACCATATTTGCAGTGAGGTTTTGAGCCTTAAAGCATTCATTTTAAATGCTACATTGTTCATTTCTTGTGTGTGCCGATGCTAGTATCTCTAAGTTAGAAATTGTTCCTGACATACGTTTCGAGACCACATTGGTGAGTACCGTACGCGGTATAGGTGCAATTAAATGATCTCGACATTCCTTAGGATTTAACCCATTTTCACATATCTTTTCAAGCCCAAAACCCTTCCGATACACATTTTTAGTATCGATGATCCGCTTAGAAAACCCTGTTGAGCCTAAACCTTTCAATTCTTCAAAAACCTTACATTTTTAACCCACTTATCCAAAACTTCCAACAACTTATCTTGGAATTTCTGAGGATTATGAAAAACATCTTGAAGAATCTTCTTCTGAATTGATCTACTCCTTCGTGTTCACCAAAATTGAAGAAAGTCAAAGGTGCGAAAAATTGGCACCAGAAGAAAAGACTCGAAGAAGTCCGTGATAAGAAAGAAAAGACTTCCGAAAGAAAAGCAAAAGAAAAATATCCTCGGAAATTCTCTGGCAAAGAAGTTCTGAAGAAAAAGAAAAGAAAATAAAGCTAAGTGCTTCAAAGTATCAATCATTCAAAGAAAGATCCGATGAAATACGAGTAGCTATCTCCTCCGTTCTACAATAAGTTTTTCATGATTCTTAGGATGCCTAAGATAAGCAACCCTTTTCAACCAAAAATCACCACTATCCATACCCCTTAACCCTCACAAACATTACAACCCACTTGAATGTCTTGGGATAATTAGCGCCGTCCTCTTCCTAAGTGGTGGAGATCCGATTCTCGACCAAGCTTATGATGATGAGTGCTGCATGACTGGCTATTTGAGCGATTTCAATTGTGCTAGAATGATAGGAAACCCGATACACCATGAGTGAATTGAGTGACCACCTTTAGTGAGATCGCCTAGTCATGTATACTCCAAGATCACGAGATTTGGAAAGTATGCCTGGGAAAGTCAGTACTTATTTCTGGAAGGATCATCTTAACTTTCCCTGTGTTCTCTAAATAATTTTCCCATACGACAAAGTGTTGACTTCCTGGAAATGTTTTAACTCACCTAAACTATTATAAAAATGTTTTCATTGGACATAACTGAGTTGTTGCTTGAGGACAAGCAACTTCTAAGTGTGGGATACTTGATGTGACCTAAAAAGTCATGTTTTTAAGTACATATTTCTGCACTTTTTGGACTATTCTTTGGTGAAAATATTTCCAAACCATCATTATTTACTAAAAATCACCAAGGTAGTCTAAATATAGACGTTGCTGCGAAAATCAGTTAAAACGTCCAAATAACACGCAAATCGAGGCAAAACTATCACCTTAAATATTCCCTTCTGGATTTTCTTATGAAATTAGATCTTAATTCATATTTTATGATTCCATAGGAAATTCCAAGACCGGAGGTGAAAGAATCAGAAGAAACGGACGAAAGACGAAGAAGATATGCAATATGGAAGCCCGCCGATCGTCATCCGGAACACGCAAAAGTCAAACACTACCAAATTTGGCAAATCAGTGTTATTAGAATCGTAACGGAAAAACAAAACCAACGGCGCAAGAATCAAGCAAATCGGAGCCCAAACGAAGAAGATACGGACGAACCAAGCAACCGAGAAACAAGCGGAGGCCAAACCAAGCACCAACCCCCCCTGGGCACAAGGGTACTGTATACGGCCCCTTAGGTACCGTATACGGCCCTTAGGGTGCCGTATACGGGACCTTGTGCCTTGGAAGGTGCCGTTTGACCCCCCCTTTGGTCCGATACCCCCCGTATGCGCTTTGATGCTTGTTCTTCATGCTTTGTGACTTGTACCAAGCTTCCTACTCTTTCCCTATAAATAGAGGGCCTCCTCATTCATTTTCCACACACCTTACATTTCACACTTTCTCTCTCTAAACTTTCTCTCTCTATATTTAGGTTAGCATTCTCTCTCTAGCACTACTCTTAGGAGTTAGAGGAGAATTAGTATGTAATTAGTTCTTCTCTCTAGTTTCTCTCTCTAGCACTACTCTTAGGAGTTAGAGGAGAACTAGAGAGAAGATTAGGAGTAGATTAATTATGTAGTTAATTAGTAGAGGCTAGCTTATGTAATGCTTGGATATTAATGAAGAAATACAAGTGTTATTCTGCTCGAAATTCTTATCGGTATTTTCTATCCTTTCTATTATTAATTTGTCATATTGTTCTTGGTTGATGTATGTGATTTATTAATATTAGAAATGTTTATTGCTATGCATTGTGAGTAGTGTGCTTGTATGTTTTCCATGATTAATGAGTAGTTTGTTGTGATTGGGATGCCACCATTATGAAACAACGGAGGTAACGTTATACGGCTTTCATTTGTATAGCGCCGGAATCATCACGAATGTGTGTAGTACGGAACGTGGAAGCTATGAAAGTCGTGGGCACAATCCGTTGTGGAATAATGTTCCCAGTTATTATATATTACAATTGTTTGTGAACTTATAAGTTGAACCTCTACCCGTTTATCTGTCCAACTTATGCTGTGGTTTGTATCCTCCTCCCTAGAACCTAACCAATTGCTAGAAGTAGGATTGCAACCTATTCTGTGTATGATGATCAATGAACTCAACATGGTCGTTGTTCCCTTGATTGAAACATATCTGTGAGGGACACGAAGCATAGGATTAGAGATAGATTAGGTTCATGCTTATCTGTTGTGTATCTTTGGGACAACTTCCGGGGTACCCATGATGTAATCCTTAGGTCAGTACTGTGATGCTAGTATTCCGTCCTATTGTATGTTCTTGTTTGATTGTTGCTTAGGTACTGCATACTAAACATACAATAACACTGTTGCTGCCTTAATGATTATGTTTTCATAAACATGATAAATGTAATACAGATAGGTTTGAAAACTTGTGGTGCTGTTTAACTATACATTTATGATTTTAAACTAAACTATCGCCTTTCCTCCAATAAACGTGGTTAGAACCTTTATGACAAGGAGTAGCTAACCATTGATCAAACGGTCACTACCTATCTATGTTTTCCAAAATAACATGGTCTGATTTTGAAGCAATGGAAATATTGTCTACCTATCGTATAGTACACTGTGAATTAATCAGGGATTTATTGGTTTGGGATTTATAATGTGAACGGGTTGTTTAGCTATCATAGATGGTTTTACTGTAATACAAGCTTAGATATATTGAGTTTAGATAGTCGTAAAGTATGTAATCCAGAATAAAGCCCTAAAACGTCCGAGTATCCGGTAAGCCGTGGAAAGGCCGTAGGCTGAACACTGTATTACATCCTGGCTGAGTCTGTGATCCAGGAAAGACTGTAAAACGGGTGAATACACAATGTAACCGTGGAAAACCTGTAAGTTGAAGACTGTATCACAGCCGAATAACGCTGAACTCAATCACGACCATTAATGTATAAAGTTAGCAGTCACCACCTTGCCTAGCTTAGATATCTTTGCCTGTGTTAAAGAAAGATCAGTGGACAAATTACGGACTGTCGCCTTATTCCTGCACCCCATATGGAGGGTCACTTGGTCTCATCATAAGAGACGGTGAGGGGGGTTTCAAGACAGTCCGATCTGATCAGAATCTTGACAGCCTAGTACTCAGTGACATACTGATCGGTTTATCTAATCAGTAGGGTACTAGTGTTTACACCACAGGGTATCTACGTGAACGCAAGACACAAATCTTTAAAAGACGTTTTCAAACTAAAATATCACAACAGCTATTCTAAGTCATGGTGAACCACGTCTTTGTTATCCTTAAGTGTTATATATGCTAGTCTCCCTTTAGTTTATTGTTTTATTAGTTTAAGTAATTTAGTTAATTAAATATAAAAACCAAAACAAAACCCTTCCAAGTCATTAAAACCCTAGCTTAATTACTGATTAATCGGAACTAGCTCTGTTTCAATTCTGCCGTCGTGAGGAACGACCCTGGATCATCCTTACCGCTTACTCGTATCAGGTATTTATACCAGTTCCAGTAGGTAGTACGGAGGATTAGGCTCCCCCCGACTATTATAAATTTAAAACTACCCTGCCGTGTGTCTCGGTGGCCGGACCAACGACCGGAGTAAAATCCGACCGACCATTGGGGGCACGACAGGTATCCACTACACCATGGCTCTGATACCAACTTGAAATACCCTGAGAAATTTGACATATATATATATATATATATATATATATATATATATAATATATATATATATATATATATATATATATATTTTATAAACGTTCCACGCAGTCTAAATAACATGTTAACTTTATTAATATAACTTACAAATAAAAGCTGGACTTAAAACAATTCACATTTTTAAACTGTGGGTACCCGCCGGGTAAATGGGAGTAGCCGCCGGGTAGTAATCGTACCATCCGGGTACTATACAAATCAGCCGGGTAAAAAGAATTTTATCATCACAGAACCTAAGCTTCGTTTTAGACAAGTTGTAGCAGCCGGGTAGCATGATTACCCGCCGGGTAGCATGATTACCCGCCGGGTAATCATGTTTAGCAGCCGGGTAATCATATTTACTTTTACTATATAGATTTTATACTTACAAAATTTCGGGACGTTACAAAAGAAGAGTCGCACACATAGTACGAAGTCATTTTGAGTTATAGTGTGTAGTTTGAAATATGTATATATGTATTGAGAGAGTAAGAATTGTTTAATTATTTTGAAAATAAGTATTGTGCATTTATAGTCAGATTGGGTGTGCTAGAAGTATAGAAAAAATTGTATATGTTACCGTTTTTATCCGCTACCTTTATTATTATTATTATTATTATTATTATTATTATTATTATTATTATTATTATTATTATTATTATGCATTTGATTGTTGCACACAAAAAGAAAGGAAAAAAAAACCCGGAGCTCACCAAAACGTAACATCATCCCGCATTGCCACAAGTCCACCACCATGATTCGACCACCACGAGGGCGTACTATAGTGACGCTTGTGGTGACGATCTGAATGCGCTAAGAACACAAGCAATATGGAGTGGTCTAGTTACCAAAACGTCATTAACACTTTATACCAGTACTAGTACGAATATGCAATAGTAAACACTTCATATGTATTTTTTTTTTAAAAATTACTGAACATAACTGTAAACATTTGCCAATGATATTTTAAATACATTTGTAATTTTGAGAATATTCAAGACGCTTAGAGCACACTGAGTGCAAGCGTTCCCAACAAAATCTTGGGTCAAGAACGCCGTTGGACGGCGTTCCCGACGGCGTTCTGGACAAAATCTTCGATCAGCGTCCGGATTGGAACGGCGAGGGAGGGGTTTGGTTTGATTATTTTATTCTATTTTTCCTTTTTCGACCCTAACGATCAGCATTTAAAAAATAAAAAACTATTAAAAATTAAAAAATAGCCGTTTTTATGGCCGTTTTTTTGATTTTTTTTAAACCCAATACATTTATATATTTAAACAACTTTCTTCTACAAACCAAAACACACTTCAAAATACTTCTTTCACTCAAAAACACTATATAATTCAGCATATTCATCAAGTTGAACAACTCGTACCACCTACAATCCAATTGAAACCCGTTCACGGGACTTTCGCAATCCTCAAACCCGCAACAAACACCCCCATCTTCCAACCCACAAATGCAAGGTTTCACATCATACGCTTACAACCAACAACCACAATACAATCCCGTATACAATCAACCACTACCTATGCAACCATCGCAAATGTCGCCCGATTAATTTTCCCAATTTCAAATGTGGCGTCAAAGTCAACAACAACCCGATATGCAATCCGTTGAAGAAACCAACCCGACGCCAACTATATCCAAAAAATTCCATAGGAAAAAGTCCAAAAAAGTTCACCCAAATCAAAAAAATTCGTTCCAAACCGTAACATTTGGCTACCGGAGGACGAGCTTCGTTTGGCTCAAAGTTGGATTTCGGTATCCGAAAATTCCAACCGTGAAATTGACCAAGACGGGCATTTGTTTTGGTATCTTGTTATGGATTCCTACAACACCCGCAATCCGTCGTTCCAACATGGAAAAGACGCGTTGTCGTCAAAGTGGAAAAAAAGTCAACACTGATTGCAACAAGTGGCAAGGTATATTGAAGCACCTACAAGATCAACCCCGGAGTGGTGAAGGTGTGGAAGATTTCATGATCCGTTGTGAAAATCAATATCGGGTGGAAAATGACCAAAAAAGTTTCCAACACTTGATGGCGTGGAACTTTTTGAAAAATAAACAAAAGTGGCTACATCCTGAACCGTTTGTCGTCGGTAGACGAAAGTTTCCAACACTTGATGGCGTGGAACTTTTTGAAAAATAAACAAAAGTGGCTACATCCTGAATCATTTATCGTCGGTAGACGAAATGTTCCTAAACGCCACGAGTCGATGAATCTGGACGACTAGAAATTTGATGAAGAACCGGAGGAAGATATGCAAAACTTAAATGCGGGTTTATTTTGTGAAGATCCGCATCCACGTCCGGTGGGAAAGTTAAGAAAATCAAAGTCCCAAAAAAACGACGTCTTCTAGTTCTACCGCTTCATCTCGTGCTTTGTTTGATGAATCACTCGCAACAACTTTCAAAGGCATCCAAAGCGACAAACAAGGTTACCACAAGACGAAGGATCTTGAGGCCAAACTCAGAATTTTGTCCATGCCTGTCACACCCCATCTAAAGCAGAAACAACGGGGTACGACCACGACTAGATCACAACACATTGAATAATAGAATTTGCTAAGTGAAAACAAACCAAGTGTTGTGACATCACTCAACACAAAGGCGACTTGTGCCATGGACAAACACATCCACATTGGACATAGTCATATAATTATATAAGCGTTTACAATATTCAATATTAGTCTAGGCAAACACGCCTATCCCAAAGTAGTAATTCATAACCAATTGTCTAATACATCATAAGCGTTCCACTTAATGCAACCTAGCGGTCCACTAAGTTCCTCTAGTCTCATCTCTTGTTGTGCTATTATAACCTCAAAAGAAATGCTTAAATGATGGTAGTAGGACAAATGAAATAAAATGTACACATAAGTGAATTTAGTGTAATTGATTTCCCCATGCATTGTTTGATCATATTCACCTTTGATTGATCGTGCGTTGTCATTGCCTCAGCGGTGGAACTCAATCCCACATGTGCAATGACAATTGCTTGCTTGTTTGACTTATCTTACCTCAGCGCTGGAACTAAGTCCCACATGTGTAAGACAATTGTATGCTTGTTTGACTTAGCTCACAATAGATAGATACCACATAGTTTGCCACATAATTCACAATCACTACTACAAAAGTAAGCTATTAATGCGCCAGTAAAAGGCGAACCTAGATAGAAAACCGCTTATCGACCAAAAAGTTGGGGACAAACGGCAATTAATGACGGTTTTCGATAGGTAACTAGAGTGGGTAACAAGAACCCGCCTTACGAAGAATAAAAGGTGGCGGTTTACAATAACCCGCTTTTACATAGCATGAAATGTGGCGGTGTTTGACACCCACCTTTTATGATAACTCTTATACTCGAAAGACGTAAGCAATTAAGGCATTGATGTTAGTCAGTAACCTTTAGACAGTTGGGTGTTTAATAAATTTAATATGCATATAAAATTTAATTAAGAGCGTATAGATAATTGGACTTAAGTTTCAATTTTCCAACAAACAACAATAACATTTTACTCTTTACAATGAAAGAATCAACAGCTTCATCAAAGCCACATTCTAAAAGAGGTTTTATTTCGGGTAGTTGATTTAAAATTTATTCAAAAAGATACACGGATTTAATCAACTAGATGCTTGAAGATGATAAAACGAAAAAAGAGAAATTAAAAATGATTATTGTAAACATAAATCATTCAATCCACGAAAAAGCACAGAAAATAATATCGA
Organism: Helichrysum umbraculigerum; assembly: GCA_949592205.1. Taxonomy (NCBI): domain Eukaryota; kingdom Viridiplantae; phylum Streptophyta; class Magnoliopsida; order Asterales; family Asteraceae; genus Helichrysum; species Helichrysum umbraculigerum. The sequence goes on along the minus strand of CATIUR010000001.1, from coordinate 243,534,207 downwards.
TCGAACGAAGAGATATGATGATTCATATAATTGAATCTTCGTATATACAGACTCTCAAAGAATCAATTGACGAAGAAAAGAAGATGCTAGATAATTGCAAGAAAATGGTGGAAGCGCTCGATAAGATGATCGGAAAAAAAGAGAAATGGATGAACGAGGATCTCCCTAGTTTATATGATGATTAGGGTTTTTTATTTATTTCTTTTTTTCTTCTGTTTCTTTTTCTTTCTTTTTTTAATTTTTATGTTTCTTTTTTTTTGTTTGTTTATTAATGGTTAATTTTATTTTAATTAGATACGTGCAAGTTTATGTTTTAATGAAATATAATTTTCATATGCTCAAGTGTAGAGACCAAACTTCGTTTTGGATTATTATACAAGATGTGTGAGTACTAACATAAGATAACAATCTTGACATAAGATAACATTACAATTGAAGATAACAATCTTGACAAAAGATAACATTACAATTGAAGATAACAATCTTGACCTAAGATAACATTACAAATTTACAATTGAATCCGTTCAAACGAAGAGCTCTTTGCAATGATGAAGAAGGTGTTAAGAATAAGAATCAAGAGAATAGATTTTGTATGAAGCGTTGCACGTCAATGGCCGCTAGCAACATTTAAATCTACCCATGTGATTTTATCAGGAACCCTATCACAAAACAACCTGAAGGGTTTCAAAAAAAATCGTGCTTGTAAAACAATTGCTTTTCTATGTTAAGACTTGAAAAAAAATCATGTTTAAAGGAAGCACGATTTTTTTTGTAACATTCCGATGAAAGTGTTGAAGCATTTTAGCCGAATTTAACACCATCACTAAGAAGGGTTTTGGGATCAGATATCCGGAACATTTAAACAGAGATACTGCAGCTGCGTCCAAACAAAGAGCGCAAAAAATAGTTCTTTGCACCATCTGATCATATGTAATAAAAGCCCTACCGGATATAAACAGGGAAATCGCAGTCGGAGAAAATTTGCTACTGGAAATGTAATGAAATGAATAAAGAAAGCTTAAGTAGACCATAGTTTTTGGATACTTTTGTTTAACTGATAACCAAACAATACTAACTAAGCATATACTATATACTATATATGGACGGATCATCGCATTTACATTGTCGTATCTAACGGCGGTTTTTCCTTTCACCGCCTTAAAACGCGAACATAGAAAAACGAGACCACAATTTATGAATGATAAAGCGGTAGTGAAAAGAACCGCCTTTTGTTTGCATCACACATATAACTCATAAACGATAAAGCGGATTGCAAGGAACCGCCTTTGATAATGCTTTCATAAAAAAAAAATTTGTAATCTTTTTTTTATTCTTACGATTAAAACCTTCAGAAGTGGAAATCAAAGTTCTAGCATACATATATTCAAACTGTTTTGTTTAATATGTTGAATGCGATAGAAAAAACTCTTGCATACGTATATTTAAACTTTTTGTTTTATGAGTTTACAAATCAAATATAGAGAAAGTAACACGGAATTTATACGATCGATTTACTAATTACGTGAAATTAACGACAATAAAAACAAATTAAATAGTCAATAGATATATATACTCCATCATCTTCATTGGTTCCTAAATGGTAACCCCTTGTTAACTTTCGGTATCAGAATACAGATCGAGCATCCTAACATTAACACACAAACGCAAGATCAAGTTATTACAAACCAAAAGACGATCTTTGAGTTCCATAACTACATTGTTAAAAGAACAAGATATCCCTTTTTCGGGCCTGGTTGGTGAGGTTAGTCAACAATGGTTTAACTTTCAAAGTTCCTGAATTGCTAATCTCGTTGTTGGTTTGAATTTTTTGCAATACTCAACTCCATCACCGAGAATATAATTGTGAAACGATGAAAACGGATTTAAACAAAGAAATCGTTGTCGATAAGAAATGTTTACCTTCGTTGTGAAAAAGATTATCATAAAGAGTGATCGATCTAATCAAATAAAAAGAAAGGAAGAAGATGTACTGCATATTCAATTTGGTGTGGTAGTGTTAATGTGTGGTGTTTCTTTTGCCCTTTTGGATGATATATGTACTAAAAAATGGGAATGATAAGATGTTAATGTCCTTTTGGTAATCTTAACGTGTAGCTATATCTAATTGAAAAAAATCACAACTAAACCCTAAACCCTAAATTATCTTTCGCATAAACCCTAACCCCTATACCATATGCCCTAATTAGAGCCTGGCATTTTAACCGTAAAACCCGTTTATTAGAAGGATATAATATACTGAATTATACTATATGTATGTATGCATGCATGCATGTATGTATGTATGTATGTATGTATGTATGTATGTATGTATGTATGTATGTATGTATATATAAACCCTATACGTAAAACCCTAAACTTTAATTAAACAACATACGCCTAAATCATAAATTAAACATGTTTATTAAATACCATATTATATTTTCCATAAACCCTAAACATTAAACACTAATAAGACGACCGACATTAAACCAAAAACTTGTTTATTAAATGTAATATTATATTTTCCATAAACCCGAAACTAAACTCTAAAGTGAGTTAAACAACATATGCATGCCGCCTAGCTAGGTAAACTGGCCATAAACCTATTTATTAATTAATTAATTAAGTATCATATTATTTTTTCCATAAACAGTAAACGATAAACTCTAAACTAAATGGCGCTTCAACCATAAACCTCTTTATTAATTAAATTAAATAATATTATTAATTCCGATAAACCCTAAACCAGAAACGCTAAACCCAGCCTTGGGCATATCCCACATGTCGATCGTATGTGGCCATGATCAAAGGTTGTCAATTTAAGTAAGATATATCATATACACCAGAACTAACGCACCGGATCCCATCAGAGCTCCACACAGTTAATAAACTAAGCATGCATACCGGCCATATAGTTAATTAACTAATGCACCGGATCCCATCAGATCGAGCTCCACACATTTAATTACTTTGATCTTTTCCTCTTTATTTTTGAAAGCAAAAAGTGCTAAAGCCAAGGAAAGCGCCGCTAAGAATACGAACCCTGCCAGAGTTGGACGATTGGGATATGCTAGTTTACTGGAGTATTATCGGAGAGAGAGAGAGAGAGAGAGAGAGAGAGCCAATTTGAAGAAGAGATACCCTATATTTAACGATATGTAGTGTGAGCGCTCGATTTTGTATATTTTGGCGAGACTACGGGAAAACAAGGAAACTGGAGTGAAGGACTTTACGGATGTCCTAGAGAAGACAGCAAACGATTTGGTAATATATTATTGGATATATATATATATATATATATATATATATATATATATATATATATATATATATATATATATATATATATATATATATATAATATGTGATGTTTAATTAATTTTATAAAATTCCCGTTAACTGTTATAACATGTTCATGCATGTATAGTTGTATACACATATATATCTTTATTAATTATCTCATGATTAATAGATGAAATACGAGCAGGAGATGATGGATGATGGTACATTCTATTTGGCGGGGCATGAACCCCTTGAGAAGTTGAAAGGCAAGGAGCATGGGGGGCGGACTCGGGCAGTCTCTAGTATTGTTAGGTCAGGCCTTTGGCCACAAAACAGGCCAAAAGAGAAAAGTGATCGTTGTTTAAGAAGTGCAAGCCATAAACAAAGCATGCATGCATACTGACCATACAGTTAATTAACTAACGCACCGGATCCCATCAGAGCTTCACACAATTAATTAGTTGAATATATATATATATATATATATATATATATATATATATAGAGAGAGAGAGAGAGAGGATCTGGTTCAATTAAGAACCAAAAAAATGGCGAGAACCGTGAGAACTACAAGATTGCATGTTTGTTCACATGTGATTAACTTGATGCACATGTGAACATTGATTTAGGTTAGATTGGGAAGCAAAAAATTCAAAAAATCCTAAAATTATAGCGAAAAATGCAAAAAAACAAATTTATGTTCACATATGAACGATAATATGAATAAATCAGGTAAAACGTGTTTTAAGACATAATTTTCAAAAAAAAGATTTCCCAATCTAACCTAAATCAATGTTCACATGCGAATCAAGTTAATCGCATATGAACAAACATGCAATCTAGTAGTTCTCACGGTTCTCGCCATTTTTTTGGTTCTCAATTGAACCGGACATATATATATATATATATATATATATATATATATATATATATATATATATATATATGATGTAATTTGTGATTTGCTTTCGTTTTCCATCATTTTAATGAAGACAATAATAAATATGTATTCTTCATTGATTTTTTATTTATTCCATCATTTTAATGAAGACATTAATAAATATATATTCTTCTTTGATTTTTATTTATTTAAAAAAAAAACGGATTCTTTGGTTGATCATCTAAAATAATGAAAACGTGATTATAAAAATTAATGATATACTAAATTAGAGAATTCTATGAGGTGTCAAATTAGTTTTAGCAAGTAATTAAATTAATATACATTTCCTATATATACTATCTAATATGATGTATGCGAGCTGAAAAGTAAAATGAGTAAGGTTGAAATAATATGTAAAATTACTTCTACATACTAAAAAGGTATTTATAGGATGACAAAATTCATAAATAAAATGAAATAATAAGGTTATTTAAATTTTATAAATAAATAGTAATTGTATTATATATCTATCTATTTAATCTATTTATATATATATGTCTTTTAATGTCTTATTGAATTGAAAGCCCTAAGGGCTCTCTTTATCATTTTCTATTATTATATGATATATGTGTATGTCTAACTATATGATGAAACGAAAATATAACTCATAAATCATAATATTTGAGTTTTTTCATACCCTGCCAAAATGAACATATGCGCCAATAATTTTTGAGAAAATTTTCGTTGACTTATTTTGAGCGGTGGTCAAATAAAATAAGGCGGTGATTGGTCAACTTTATATAAGCGGATGGACAATCCACCGCTTTATATAAATATAAGTACGGCGGTTATTAATGGACCGCCTTATTTATTTTTAATTCAATTTTTTTAACTTGTTTTGCATAATTAGACTGTCTTCTCATTTTCACTCTCAATTTTTCAGCGGAAAATTATAGTGGACGACTTTGGCGATAAAACAACAACACACAAAATCATCATAGTTAGGGTTAAGAGTGCGACAAGTTGTAAATTTTTTGGAGGGTTTATTATTTTGACACGTCTAGGAGATTGTTTAGGGTTTCGAGAGCTTTGCATTGTGGAATTCTGATCCGTTTTTTCCGTTGTTTCAAGAAAGGCGATTATCATATCATCGTTTGAAGGTTTCGATATTTAGCTTTAAATCTGGGTTATATATAAAGCGGTTTGATATAAAGTTGATGTTTTTTTTGCTTTTAAATTAACTTGATGTTTGTCGTTTGGCTCTTTAATATTAGTAATTGTTATATGAATATCCGAAAGATATTGTACATTTTATGCAAATGTTGCTGAGATCTATCGTTATTTAAAGTATCTCTTTATGGAAAGTGATGTATGTCCGTATGTTTATTGATTCTATTATTGTCCTCGTGTGTAGAAATTGATTCATGTGTGGTCCATATGTGCAGAAATTGATGGAATATATGAAATGAACTGAACATGTGTCTTGTTGATATATAATCGATGTGTGCATCTATATACCTTTTATTGAATATACCAGGTGTTAATTAGAAATTATTATTTTAATTGTCATTTTCTTATATTTTGATATATATTCTGTATATTATTAATCTTGGGATTGCAATTTATATGTGTATTGTAGTATATATATAGTTGAATAATTATATATTAGTAATTGTGTGACTACACTTGTAGAATATATTGGTTTAATTAGGGAATGATAGGTTGTAATATTAACATGTCTGGTAAGGGAAATCAATATTGGACCTGTGATCATAGACTGATATAGATAAATATGGTGACGTATGTGTTAAATCGATATATAAGTTGGTTGATCATATATAGACGACTTATATATATATATAATGTGTGTGTCAAACCCACCTAATGGGATATGGGTTTAAATATTAAAAAGTGATTCCCTAAGACTAACCAAAACAGACCTTTACTGATTATATTTGATATTTTGTAGGGTAAAATAAAACATATATAGATATGGAAGCAGGAGCTCAAGGAGAAGGAGGTGGATCAGGTGGTCGGGGTAGAGGTACTAGAGGTAGAGGTAGAGCTAGAGATAGAAGAGGGGTAGCAAGAGCAAATGATGTCAACAGTTATGATCCTCACCGTCGCATCCAATTCACATCACAAGGTGAACCATTTGGACTAAACCGGACAGATTTTAGTACTTGGTTTGGTAATGAGATTAAAGTTTGTATTGAATACAAAGCCGGTTGCTGATCCGAATGACCAGACCCTAGTAACTCCAGAAATGTTAGACACGCTATGGCAGCGTACTAAAGCTCACTGGAATATTACATATTAAGCGGCCAAAGATACCATTATGAGAAAGGTCAATAAATTATGGAGGGGGTTTTAGAGTGAGCTTACTACAAAGTTCATAAGGAAAGGGATATCCACATTTGAAACATACACCTTTATGCCCAGAGAGCCTTAGGATAGATTCGTTTTATCGCGAAACTCAACTGAGTTCTTGGTTTGTCACATATATCTCAATAACTTTAAACTGTTAACGTTTGTGCTTAGATTTGATTATTCGACAAGATTTACTAATTAATTACTTTGATCTTTTCCTCTTTATTTGTGAAGGCAAAAAGTGCTAAAGCCAAGGAAAGCACTGCTAAGAATATGGACCCTGCCAGAGTTGGACGATCGGGATATGTTGGTTTGCTGGTGTATAATCAGAGAGAGATAGCCAATTTGGAGAAGAGATACCCTATATTTAACGATATGCAATGTGAGCGCTCGATTTTTTATATTTTGGCGAGACTTTGGGAAAAC